>CM065321.1:9291049-10685330 GCA_033032175.1 Saturnia japonica | reverse complement strand
CATTGTATTTACGTATCATTAACCATTAAGCCAGCGCACGCGGATATAGCAGTACGCGACGGCTTCGATTTCCGATTTACGTAGATCAATATTTAAGGTTAGCTGGGAACTGTATTCTAATGTTATATAGCCTGTACTATTTATTTCTCGTGAGTTTAGTTATAATATAAAAAAAATTCGAATTCGACTGGTAGTTCCAGAGATTAGCGTGTTTAAAGAACCAACAAACAAACAAATAACTTTTCCGCTTTATTTTATTAGAATAGATTCGCAAGTGATTTGATAAAATAATAGATACTAAGTTGTTTTAGAAGATAGTTACTTCTACAAGTGAAAATAAAAAATGATGATAAAAAATACTTCGACATTTTTCCGGGTCGATATCGAATTCAGAAACCTCGTCACCTCCACAACCAGTCGGATTTAGCAACATTTGATCTGTAACTATTGTTATGTGTAGATGTATAATTATGCACCTATATGTCTAGTACAACAACTTTAAAAAATACGTTTTCTATTATAAAACCACTACATACGTCGTTGTTTACAGTGACATACTTCCTACATCGTACGATTACACGGCCCGACGCGCCAACTAACGCGAGACAGTCGGTCTAAGCGAGACTCAAGCCGAACGGAATGATTTGGTGTTGCGCTTGGCTAGGCATCGAACTGACTCCCTAGTCTGACTAAATGCGAGATATGCTGTATAGAATACCGTTAAACCCTTTGTGTATGAAACAGGAAATTAGCGTAGGCGTTCAGAAATTTTAGATGATTTTATTTCGTATAATATGTTGTGATTATATTTAAAAAATGTGGAGCCCGTTTTGAATAAATAAATCAACCGTGTTGTGAATTTCTAAACTATTAATTGAAATTAATGTAATTGTTATTAATAGATAGGATTAAAAAACAAGTTTAGTAATATTTTTTAATTAACTGCTCGTAAATCTGAAGATTAAGGGTACGCATAATTTAAAAATAATCTCATAAAGGCTAAAAACGAACTGATTAGAAGAACATTGTTAGGTATTGTACTAAGGACAAATAACTATCAACCTACGTATGATGCTTGTGTAACAATTATTTATGTAGTTCTGTTATCGATTTTTTTTAGAACTGACTATACTATATAATTATAGACTAATCTTAAAGGCTAAATCAAGATTCCAATTTTGAAAATGTTGTTTTTATATAATATTATAATAATTCTCTTTTAATTATTTAATTTGTTAACTGCTGAACTCAACGTAATTTTCTGTATCTGTAATTTTTAATGTTGTTCTTCATTTCAGCGAATACTAAGAGCATAGGTGGGTGTCTAGCAAATCAAACATTGTGGTTAAGTAGGTACTCATCTATTAATTATGCTCATGAACTAATGGGCTCTTAGTACAAATTGCACTACTGGTTTACATCAGCACATTCTAAGCAATCTATGTTTACTGCAATGTAAGCATTGCATTGGCTTTTCTCTCAGTCCTTTTACATCTTGTTTATTTACATACTACTACTGATCTTGCGACTTATTTATATATCGTGAAGAGTTCGGGACAATTGCATTGCTTTTATATTACTTTATTTTATATTATAATATAGTATACCTGATCTGTACACGGTGATAATCTCTTCTCGGTAACTCTTTCTTGGTTTGTCGAATTCAAGGATCAGCCAGTGTAAATCCAACTGCCAACTACTTGCAACTAGTGGCTTGCAGGCCGGTGATTACATGCGATAATGTGCTGATCACCGGATCGCTGTTGTTTTGCATTTTGTTTTACTGAAATAAAATAATACGTATACCTAGTATAAATATTAATAGTAAGTATAAAAAGGGCAATATGATTGGGGGGGGGGAGGGGGTTAGTATGTAGTTGGGGCAATAAGTGTGGGTACCTTAACCGTTGTAGCTACAGGAAAATTTCTTAAATGTCCATAATTCAATTTTTGAGATATTTTAATCTGCAATAACAGTTTTTTAAATGCAGCTTAATTTTTTTTAGTTTCAAAGTTGATAAAAACTTACATAAAAAACTTTTTTCTCGTCATGTAATTATGGTCTACGGTTGATAGGTATTGTAATTATTATGAAATATTTAAATTTATATTTCATTACATAGAGGTTTGTCACGATTTTTTAGTAGTTTATATATTTTACTTTATATGTTTTAGAACGACTTGTAAATGTAAATATTACACAACATTATTTACTTTTACATATTGTTATTATAGAGGACATTTAAAAAATTAAAAATAAATAATTATACATACAAATTCAGTAACTAATCAAAAAGTGTTGAATACCGCATAATTGCCCTACGTTTGCAAACGAATTATGAGAAGAAATAAAAGGCGCCAGACAAAGTTTTTACAGTGACCGCAGAATATGAACAGTGCAGTACTTTGCAGATTCTGTTCGCAATTCAGACGCCCCAGGCAGAATTATAATTAACCAGCTAACTCTGCGGGTGTAAGAAGAGCGAGTTATCCCGTACGGCTATTGTTTTTAATGAATTCCAAAGTTTTACCAACTTCGTGCTAGGAACATTACCGACTACTAATTTCGATACGAAACTTTTAAAGGTATGCGCTAGTTTACGTTTCTGATCGGCTTTTGATTTTATATTGTAAAAATAATTATAAAGTGCACTCAACCCATTCCAAATAGTTGTCCTTTATAAAATCTTTAATGTCTAGGCGATCGAACTTTTCTCGGTGCCTTAAAAAAACACTCATCTTGGATAGCAAAACATTATCTAAATACAAAATTTTGTTCAAATCATTGGAGCTGTTACCGAGAAATAAATAAAAATTGCTCACTTAAATTGTTGTTCAATAACCCAACTAACGCCAAAATGATAATATTGTAGTCAAAATATGTTTGCATAACGTGTTCGGCTTGGTTTGAATACACTCGAATACTATCGGAGAAATACATATAAATACGACTGCCATCTGAGGCAAGCAATAACCAAGCCCGGTGAAGCTGTCAAAGCCTCTAATGATCCTTAAGGCTAACTGTGTAGTCAAATCGAAAAAAAGACAATCAACATTCTTTCTTTGATCACAGGACCGTTCATATGGCTATAGATATGCTTTAAAAACCAGAAAAGAATAATAAAGATGACGTCACTCTGTGTGACGCTTTCCATAATGAAGCCGCTCTATAAGGCGGTATACATTCTTCTTATATAGGAAACATTAAGTACTTAAGAACTGACTTGACTGGTACATAGAACCCAAATACTAAAAGGAAAAAATACCTTTACTATTAAAAATAAAACGCTACTACAGAAAAAATATAAAAATATTGTGATTCATTGTTGGTTGCTTAAATTTGAAAACTGCAAATTCTGAAGACGAATTATAAATTTTATATTAAAAGGAAGTATGTATTGTAATTCTACCACAGCACTAAAGGAACTTAAAAGGCACGTATAAACAAGGTACACCTGTAAAAGCCGAGCGCGATTTCTTTAAATCCTTAACGAGATTCTCTCAAAGGGAGTCGGGTTCTCCATTTGTTTGCTTGTCCACCTTAATAAATTTGTATTTAACATAAATTACTGGTTAATAAAATGTTTTTTTTTTCTCGGTAATACGAAAAAAGGTAACAGTACTGTAGCAGTATTTAATATGAAAAATACCAATGTAATATTTTTATTACGAATGCATTTTAACATACCGTTTTTTACATACTTTTCTAAAGTTTTCAATATTATGTGTAATAATATTGTAAATATAAAACAATATGTATTTTTTCGATAGAATGAAGAAGGAAAAAAGATATAAATTATTCAACATAATATACACAGCACATATCCAAAAAATACATATAGCATTATATATTTTTATATTTACGATTCATGGTGGTATTTTTCATTTAAAATAATTCCTGTGAAAATATGATCCATTAAATGCCCCACTGTTAACCATAGTTTAACCATCATCGTTTCATTATTTTGATTCAAATATGTTGTCACTACTCTTTTAAGAGTTCCGTACCTTAAATGAATAAATGAACCCCATGTAGCTTTATTTTTTGTCCGTCCGTCTCTCTATGCACTAAACTAATTATCTCGAAATGGCTTAAGATATAACACAAACATAGATTAATTATTAATCTATGGATATAAGGTTGAGATTAATATCGAATACTAATTAATGTCTATGGCCGGTTGTAAAACATCGAGATTCTAAGGTAATAAAGAGATTCGACCCTTCATACTAAAATTCCTACTTACTGACCGATAATCAACACATAAAGGTACTTTCCGTGTACCTACTGTATGGAAATTTTCAATGAATAGAAAGAAGTCTTTTGGCGTAAGTTTATGAAAAAAATCCAAAAACAATATATTTCAAATACCTTCTGGAATGAATAATACGGGACAAAGTGATATTTGTTGTTAATTGCATTAAAGATACTATGAAAACGCCTGCAAAAAAAAAGTTTATATTGGATAATGATAATATAAACAATATTTATGTAAAAAAACGGAATTCTCAGGGCGCGAATTTCACTCGCTACTTGTCCCATTTTTCTTACATATAATATGATAATTTTTTTAAATTACAAACAATTATTATTGTTAAAAATTTTGGTTTTTTTTAATTGACCAAAAGCACAGGCTCAAACCAGGGATTCGATTTCACGTCTATCGAAATGGTGTCCGTACACGCTGTTACTGAGCCCCATCATTGCTCAGCAATTAATATAATAGAAATTAAATTGATTAATATGTGATTTAAAGCTTCAAACTTTGTACAATGTTCGTGCGGAAATTCACAAATATCGAATAACAGTCGTAACCTGTGCCAACACTGCAAAATACAGCTCTCTAAGGAGTACTGTTGGATCGAAATCTAGCTATTTGTTCACGCCCAACGTTGTAGTACGCGATAAGATATATTTAATAGCAGTTCTCGTATCGTAGCAAGTTGTAACGAGAATAATTGGGACTAAAATAATATTGTCGTATCTATTTTGATAATCTGTTATTAGATATAGTTTATATCTACATTACTTAGAAACATACACTAAAGATTGTAATATAATTATTGTTAACTGTAAACATTATTTACAATGTTAAAAGAAACTTGATATACCTGGTCGAGTTTCTTACTAGTTCTTCTCGATGACTGGTAACTTTTTCGAACCCGTGCCTGGTAATTATTATCGTATAAATTTTTTACCCAAGGGTTTTTTTTACTGACAACGCCATATCCCCGATATTCTTTATCAAAGTTCACGTATCCTATAATTGACGAGTTAAAAATTAGAAAAGATAGTTTAGTAATAAATATTTTCGTTTAATAAAAATATAAAATAAATAATTTCGAATAAAATAATTTAATTCTTTTTCGTTAGGTATGCCATCTGTTGATTCTAATGAAAATATATTCAAGGCGTGATCTGTTAAGATTTGTTAAACTAACATGGCAACTGTTAGAATAATAATTGAGGTGATTCTGTAACCTACACAACATGCAATTTACTACTTCCTATCAACTGCATTGCATTGCCTTACTTTATCCAATACATGTTCAAACATTTTTACACCTATTGAATTTATTGACCTGCAGTCCAAGGCAGTCCAATTAATTTTGGAGGTGGGCTATAATTTTGAATTCATGTTAGCTGGCGAGCCACTTATTGAATAATACTTGTTTCCAGCCCAGCTAAATTCAGATACTAATAGATATATATTTAAAATAAAATAATATACTTTTCAGTTAAAGATAATTTAATAATATTTGGCGAGCAAATTTAAAAGCCTTGGCAGGCCACTTTATGGCACAGGGGTCTGGATTTGAACAGCCCTGACCTACATCATACTACTAATATGAGACAAACATCATAGCATTTCATGGATTCACCGTGCAGGTGCCAGGTCCATCATGTGGCAGAGAGAGGGAAACACTAGCAGCTTGCGACGCAGGTGTAGGTTTAAGGGGCCCCTTATGATGCATATCAGCGCTCATCTTGACTGTCTGCGATACCCTTCCGGCCAAGCCAGATTTGGTAAGAGCCTAATATGCTGCTTTAGATACCGTACCGTGCTAACGTAAATATTATATTTATTAACAATTAAAACTTACTGGCCGGTGTCAAACGTTCTGAACTTGGCTAACACATGGCCGTGTAAGTAGATTTCAACTTTTAATATTTAACTTACAATTATAAACTTTTATATCAAAATTGTGCTATAAATATGACAATCACACGTTTTCATCAATATAATGGCAATTAAATTACAGTCAATCTGTCGTTAACAATGAGTGGAATGATTACACTGGCTGTGGGAATTCAATAAGTTTAAATAGTAGTAATTATTCGTCGCAAATATTTGTTGTCCGGAGCTCTCGGGTTTGTTTTATTGTGTAAACGTGATAATTTTGCAGAAAATTGTTAGTTTATATACAAATCCCTTGAACAGACCGACCTTTAAAAATTTACTCATAATTGCAATTTTCAATTTGCAATTCAATAAAAGTTACAGTTCATTAATAGTGAACGTATAATACACAAATATGTATCACTATATATGTGTAGAAGTAGCTTTGTCTATAGGTATTAACAGGCAAAATCAAACACTATATTAGATTATTGTGTCTAAATCATACATGAAGATGATAATTTTATATCAAATAAGCATTTGATATAATTGTAACAATATAGCATTTAAAAGTGTTTCCCCGTGACCTCTTTTCCGTTGTCTTGAAAATGAAACAACTTGCACGTCATCTGTAGTAAACTCCTTGCACTAAATACAAAAACCTTTGCAGGTGAGCGTGCAAATCATCAAAGTTTTCTCACAATAGAATAAAAAGTTTATTAACACTTAGGGGAAAAATAAACAGAAATACCTATCACAAAATCAAGTCTTATCTTTTATACTAGCTGTGCCTGCGACTTCACGTGGAATTTCGTATGCGGCGAAGGTGGTGTACGGGAATTTCGCAAACGGGAGTTCGCGGAACCCTAATTATTTTTTCTTTTTATATAATAAAAGCCTTATTTATTCCTTATAACATCATCTATCCGCCAGTGAACTTTCAGTCAAAATCGGTCCAACTGTTTCGAAGATTAGATGGAACAAACAAAAAGACAGACAGACAATTTTTTTTTATAAGTTCCGTGTATACTTTTATATGCTTTTAGTAAAAAGCTGTTATTAAGGCATTACTAATTGCAGATAACACTTCAATTTAATATAATAATTTTTTATTTGGTTAGAAAATAACGATAATGCTATTTTTTCAATGTTTTTACCTTTTAATCTTACATCTTGAATTCATTAAATTTTGATATGATTTTCAGATGATTAGAGACGATACTTAATCTGAAACATTAAACTTTATGAAAGGTACGTAGGTATATTAATGGCTTGCCGACCCTCTACTTAACTTTGACGACAACTTAACTCATGTCAACGTATAGTTCAACTATTATTTTAATATAAAACGTATTTCATACATATTGTAGACAGTATATAATTGTTTCCAGATAAGAAAATGTACAAGCATTTTACAGCTCTTAAGTCAGAAAAGTAAATATCCAGTTATCGATGATTTTTTAGAACTAAATAAACATGTACTTAAGAGAGGTAGGTTACTGAGAAATAAACATGAACTTAAGAGAGGTAGGTTACTGAGAAATAAACATGAACTTAAGAGAGGTAGGGTACTGAGAAATAAACATGAACTTAAGAGAGGTAGGGTACTGAGAAATAAACATGAACTTAAGAGAGGTAGGGTACTGAGAAATAAACATGAACTTAAGAGAGGTAGGGTACTGATAAATTTTTTCAGAGATTTCTGTCTACTTGGGACAGTCCGACTGGTGGTATCCACCCTAAAGAAGATCGTGGCTAAATAACCTTCTATTGTATTCTTGCGGTGAGCAGGTTTTCTAGAGCTCCTCGAGTTAGGGGGATTAAAGGTCGGCAACGCGCTAGTGATACCCGTGGTACTACAAGCGTTCATAGGCTATGGTAGCCGCTTACGATCAGGCGAGCAATACGCTTGTTTGCCACATTTATAAGTATAGTATAAAAAAACATCCTTTAAGTGTTGAGAAAAAACGAAGCTTTACATGGATACAGACAGCAGAATTAATATTGTCACGCACACACAGCTATAAAATATAGTACAATATAAATTACTGGCCGAAATATTTTTCCCAAAAGAAACACCACCATGGATATTGCGGTTTCATGAATTATTTATACCCTATAACATTATGAAGTACGTAGAGGAAATTCAGCATAAATTTACAATCATTTAAAAGAAACAAGAAACACTCTCCAAAAAGATCTTTCGAGGCTATACGGATCATGCTACACTGGGTTTTATTTTTAATATCTGTTTTTCTAGCATCTTATTACTCGATCATTATTGTTTTAGTTATGAAGCAATGATGGCTCAGTTGTAGCGTGTACGGATTCCGCGCCGATCGACGTGAGTTCGATTCCTTATAATGAGCCTGAGCTTTCGGTGGAAGAAAACACCGGGATGAAAACATAGTATGGTAGTAGGGCATTTTCTAATACCCACCTGGTCAGCTAACACCCTCAAGTTGAAAATCTATATCGCCAAGCACCCATAGCTTTGTTCCGGCAGCAGCACTTGAGGGCTGTTACTATCATGGGCCACATCGTCACTTAATGTCAAGTGAGATTGTGTGGCCAAACGCTGAACTTATAAAAAATTAAAAACAAAGAACGAGTGACACTAACAGTAGTCGCATATGATGTGGAACATCTGACTTAATATAGTTTACACATATAAATTAGTTTATATAAAAGCACGCTTTATACACAACAATGTGGGTTAAGCGCACAGATGATTTCTCTTCATACACACGTACACGCTGTTGCGTAAAAGAACCAACCTCTCGGAAAATGGTTTTGTAACATCTGACGATCAACTCTAGAACCGCACGCGCTCATTGGTCAAACCAAAAAATAGCACGCGCTTCGTCGTCTTCCTGTTACACACTTCCATCCTCTGTCATTTCACAGAATGCAGGAACGAAGAGGAAAGATGTTGCACATCTAAAACAATGTTATAAAAATGACAAGACATGTATGTTATATTATTATAGCCATTAAAATTTTTTAAATCTACATAATGGAATTCTAAAACTTAACATAACATACAGCAGAGCTTAAACCGACAGGTCTAGAAACATGAAATTTTGCAAATAGCTTCCTTAAATAAACATCGTAGATGACCACTATGAAGGATTTTTTTGAATATTCATCCCCGTATTATGATTACGATTATTTATAAAAGTTTCTGGATTTCTGAATAAAATGCGTTTATTTACTAAATTCACTTAGTCTTACCACTTTCTTCCTACGTTATAAATTCGAACACAATAACTACTAAATGATCAATAACTTAAAAATATTAATTGACAATAACTTTCATAGAAATTCACTCTCTTATATATAGATTGAGGAGCCATACTAAAAGTATTGTATTTTCTTGAAATTTAGTGAAATGATACAACATTTTCAAAAATATTCATTGGTTATTTCCGAATTATTGGTGGCTCCTCAATTCTGATGTATAGATTGAGGAGCCACTTTTACATTTATATAAATTTTGATACATTTTACCACAAATCCGAGAAATTGTCTTACAAATCTATTTTATTTTTCCTAGTAAATAAGGGTGCGAGTTTCCTTTTAAGATCTGGGGTGACTCATTAATCTATATGGAAATTCAATAATATGAGTAAAAATAATATTACAGGTTTGAAAATAATTACTGCGTGAGAAACGCGTGCGAAGTTGTGAGCACACCGCTATTATTAGATAGGATCCAATAAAGCACTAAATCATGCGTTTTATTGTTTAGTTTAAAAGACTTACTACACGTAGGAGTTTTTGGCGGGATCTCAATCTGCCATATTGTGTTTTTTATTTTCATTCATTAACGTATGTTACTTGAACCCATATTATGTAATATCATTGAAGTGTTGTTTAATTACGTAATGTTGGTAGTTTGTGCGTGATGCAATTTGCTTATTGTGCATACGTGAAATGGATTACAAATATTAACTACAAACATGCATTTTGAGTTACCACAAAAACTCTCTAGACAGATCTAATAAGGGAGCCAGTATCTTATTAGACCCAACTTTGAAGTTTAGAAAGACTGCAAAGTAGGCTTACATCATTGACACTGGCAAGGGATTATGTAGCGCCATAATAAGAAGAAGGAAATGACTTACACGTAACTTATCTGTCCTGATATATATATGTTGTGTGATAGCAGACGGTTAGCAATTAATTCTAAATTAATATCATTCGTTGTCGGTTTACGATGGGTTGTATTATTTCAGTATAATACCCAGATCCGACCGTACTTACATCGTTAAGCTGCGATGAGATATCCTCCATTAATAACTTACAACATCGAAGCACACCTTCTTACTTATTCACGACTTACATAGGTTTTATGTCACAGCACCTAAAATACTTGATACCCGTGTAAGATAAATAAATTGGAGACGTTTTGTTGTATTCACTATATAGGAATTTACCTACAAAAGCGTAACATAATTTGTTTCATTCACAAAGTATTGTTCATTTAACTTGTAATTAATTATTATAAAACTGTATGAACTTATGTACGTACACGTAAGAAATTATACTTCTTTGGCGTATCAAAATAATAATAATTTCAACATTTTTATCCCAACATCATTTATTCTATACTAAAGCAGAAGAGTTTTTTGTTTGTTTGTTTAAACACGCTAATCTCTGGAACTACCAGTCAGATTTGAAAAGTTATTTTTTATATGATAGCCAAATTCACGAAAAATAATATAAGCTATCTAATATTAGGCTAAAATTCTTAGCTAGCTAGCCTCATATATTGATTTTTGTTAAGGAAATCGGAAGTGCGAGTGTTCACGAACTGCTTAACTGCTTTGACGTAATGGTTTAATGATACGTAAATACAATGTTCTACAAAAATATTGGCCCTTAGTATATATATCTTAAAAAAAGTTCACCATAGTATATATCTATCTCGTATACATAAGCGACGTCTTCTCGTCCAAAATACCTCAGTGCCTCAAGACGAAAGTCTTTGACCAGTGTGTGTTGCCAGTGATGACATACGGCACAGAGACGTGGTCGCTCACTGTGGGCCTCATAAGAAAGCTCAAGGTCGCTCAGCGAGCTATGGAGAGGGCTATGCTTGGTGTTTCTCTACGAGATCGAATCAGAAATGAGGAGATCCGTAGACAAACTAAGGTAACCAACATAGCCAAAAGGATTAGCAAGTTGAAGTGGCAGTGGGCGGGGCACATAGTTCGGAGAACTGACGGCCGTTGGGGCAGAAAGGTTCTCGAGCCACGCACCGGAAAGCGCAGCGTAGGACGGCCCCCCCCCCCACTAGATGGAAAGACGACATAATAAAGGTCGCTGGGAGCCGTTGGGTGCAGGCCGCACAAGATCGGTCGCTCTGGAGATCTATGGTGGAGGCCTATGTTCAGCAGTGGACGTCCTGCGGCTGAAATGATGATGATGATGATGATACATAAGCCACAATAAGTTATGCTATGACAAAAATGTGTTAAATATTAAAAAGTAATTAATGAGCATTGTTTATAGGCATGGCATAAAAAACATTACGAACAAAAATTACTTTATCATAAAGACAATTTTATGAAGTGAATCTTTGTCCTTTAAAGCGTGTTATTTGATACATGGTTTAGGAGTTAATGGAAAATTAAAATTATTTGTAAATGCAGGAAGTGAGAACAATTATGATAGGAAACACGGTTGCGTTAGCGACGCGGCGCGGTGATTGTTGCATAAAATTAACATGGGTGAAGTGAAGTTTTATACAATTAACCAAAAATAATAGTCAGTAAATTTAATTCATATTATTACCATTAATGGCTAACTTCATCATGTCGCAACTCCGTCACGTGATGCGTGCTCATTTAGCTTCTTACTAAACGTGCCAAAAGAAGTATCACTTCTAAAATGAATCATTCATTCGTTTTGCGAATCCAACACAAGCAATCTTGGTTTTATAAATAACTATTAAAATAAATTATTATGAATGGTCTAAATACTTTCCATAGTAATATAAATTTCACAATGAATTAACTAAATTGTTTATAAAATATTTACATTTCAATAATAAATTACTCAAGCATTTAATTCCTCCCACAAACTGTCCCGTTATATAAAAACATTTCGAACAACTAAAATGGTCCACACCGTGTGGATACACTCTAAAAACTTTATTACCGCTACCTTTCAGAGAGATTAATGCCAGCCCAAATATAATCCTCGTCAGCGAGCCTTCAACAAAAACGACAATGTTTGTGCGAGCCACAAATGTAGCGAATAAAGGTCGAAACCCCGAAAAATCTCTTAAGTTGTCGTAACGTATTTTTTGGCAGTAACATGGAACACTCGTGACCAATATGAATGTGATGCTATTTGTTAGGTTTACGTGGTTATTTGTTCCCGAGCTGAGCGCAGGTGTGGGTTAGAAGTGCTCGAGACTCGGTTTCATGGAATAATAATGACGGATTCGACTTAAAGCAGACTTAGCGGGTTACGCCCCGCTACGCTTCACTACGGGCTACGAGCGCCTACGGCGTAGCACTCAGACGCTTAGCTCATTTGCACGGCTAAGGTTACTTACTTTAAGAAACGGCTACGACGGGCTTACTGATATTATACTCTACTCATAGATTTTATCGGCTCCCTAGGCGATTATATTTGACTTTAGAAATATATTATTTTCAGACATCGATTTCAATAGTATAATATTTTTAGCATAAGTTTCAAAGATATTATTAACTCTCTGCTTTTATTGTATGATATAAATTTGTGATAATTAAATTTTAAAATATTATCATTTTCTACGATTTTGAAAGATATCGACTTTAAAACAAGTGCTTTTCTTTCACAAATCTAAATATTAATAGGTTCTTTTATTTCTTAGTTTTTTTGAAGTGAAAACTTCTTTTAGCGCGGTACGCATATTTTTAGATGAGATAAGATCTCTGGACTCGCGACACCGTTACGAGACGCAGCTATAGTGTGTGCATATATGCATGTACATATAGCAGACTGCGAACGCGTCTTTCATAAAAGAATATTAAATGTATTTTAAAGTTTCTAATAATTAATAAAATACAATTCATAAATAAAATGCAATTCATAACCCAATAACTAAGTTTTCACTTCTATCGGTACTCCCGAAGTGTAATTTTTTTTTTATAAAGTTACTGTGTAGTGACTAAACTATGCCTAATGGTGAACAAATATAATTCAAAACCATCAGTGACCACCGAGAGATTAGAAATCCATCAACGATTGTCGGTGTGATATCGCCTGCAGGCTACAGGTCTCTCTTCACATAGATAAGTACTGGATGATTCCAAAATGCAACAAAGCAAAAGACAATTATTGTGATGGATTTATCACAACGTGCATGGTAGTAGCGACCTAGTTGGGTACAAATCCCTGCCAAGACGCTTGCATATTAGTCATACCTACACCGGTCTATCTCCGAACACGACACGCCTAAGCGTGCAATACTAAGCGTGTGGTGTACTTTAATTATCTTCGTTACCGGATTCTCCGTGTCCCATCATTTTTCTTCATTTAATTTTGATTATTTTACAATATAATTATAATAGATTAAACCAAATGTTATAATCGATACAAGGTTGACATCCGTCATGCTTGGTTATTCAAAACACACTAGCATACTCACAAACGTGTTGAATGTGGATACCGATGTTTGACTTGCTTATTTTATCCAAGCGTTGGTAAAGGTTTGAAGTTTGTGGCAAGTGGCAAGCGTGTGGATCGGGTTTTAAACCTAAAACCGTCTGATATAAAAAGTATGGAATCTTTCTTTTACAACAACTTAACCATTTCCAGTAGTTACAAGAATAAAAATTAAAGAGTATAGTATATATTCCCTTTTTTTTAATCGAGATGTGAACGATAAAAAGTAAAAATGTCTGTAAAAAAAATAAACATCTTTTGGATTCTTAAAAGTACTTTTAACGCTATATATCATCTACGAACATAATTTTTATTCTTTTAACACAGCTGTCGGTAAAGCTTGACAGTCATAGTTGATGGCAGGATTTACACTTAGTTTATGGTAATTGGCAGTTACGATCCAGTCGGGCATAATTGTAGTGTCTTGCCGCCTAGCAAGTATTATATGTGACTTTTTTTACATATTAACTACTAACTTAAATAATCTCATAAAGATAGTTTCAGTAGGACGTGGTGGTATGTCTTCTTAGAAAAATTAATCTAAATTATATTTCTCTTCCTAGTCAGTGCATTAATATATAAAGTAATTTATGCGCTATTAAAAAGACAAATAACAAGACTTCATCACAGACTAAAATTTATGCAACTTCAATGATTTTGAGGAGTTCTCTGATATATCTTCGAAGTCGAAGGTCTAATACCAATTAAATTGAAGATAATAAAGGTAATTGAGGTATCTCCTTTAATCATCTAAATCGTTTCAGTTATAGCTGAATATCCATAAAAAAAAAATTCGAATTGAGAACCTCCTCCTTTTTTTGAAGTCGATTAAAAAACGCTTTGAATCAACCAATTGATTTAACCCCTTATAATACTTACCACTTGGAACAGATTTAAAAAAATATATCAATGGTTGTTACTACAGGCATAGCCCAGATGCATTGAAATTTTATTAAATCTCTCATATGTGAAGTACGTTTGGGACTGCACAATGGAATATAACAGTCGTCTTGCAAGCGCCCCGGGGAGGATCGTATTCCAATATCACTGTTCATAACGTTCGATGCAATTTAGCTTAATGTTATTCCAAAGGTATCCCTTGATACGCATAAATATATTTATCCTAAGATATATAATAAATGTATAAATAAGCATATCTAACGGTCAGTGTCTTTATTCGTATTTGGATGACTATATAAATTTGATTTTTTACCTCTTTTGTTAAATTTTTAAGGTCCCGAAGTCAACAAGAAACCTTTATATTTTCGCTGTGTCCGTCTATCTATCGGCGGCTCAACTCAGAGATTCTTAGTATTAGAAAGATGTAATTTGGTATGAGTATATTTATTTATCTCGCCGACAAAGGGGTAAAATAAAATATAGAAAAATAAATAGTTTACTTTAGTTTCTCGTCTATCCCATCGTGTGGAATGTCGTTGGATAGGTCGTTTAAAAATATCGCGTGATTGTGAAAACCATTTCTTAATTCAAGCTCTGTTTGCGAAATATAAAGCTTTAAAGTGCTAATTTTTGTTCTAACAACTCTTGACTCTAGTCAAGAGCCCCAAAATGTTTTCAAAAGGAAAATTGTATGGGATATACATATTTTATTTATTTTGTAAAACCTCTGGTTTTCTTTCCATAAAGCTTTATTTTGAACATAATGAGTTTTTTGAAGTGTATGGATGACGTAAATCTATACTAATGTTGTATAACTTAGAAGATTATTCGTATATTTGAACGCGTTAATTTTTGGAGCTACCAGTCAGATTGTTTTTTTTTTGCATCCAATGGCTTATTTATTGATTTTATTATATGATATCTATCATCACACCATGACCCTTAAGAGCGGAGCAATTACCAGACAAAGTGAAAGTCAGAAAGTACACTAAGCGATAATGAAGTAATAATATAACATGCGAGGCATCTTTGATTAAATTATAAATTTTCATTTAAAAATAACCATAATGCCAAATACATAAGACGGCATTTTTCAGTCTTAATTGAACATAAAATTTAACTATTAATAGTCTGTCATTTAATAGTTGAAGTTATATAGCTATAGAGATCTCTATAATTATAAATAGTACAAAAATCTTGTCGACTGAATAGTGACGTCGTGAAATGTTATTATTACTCTGAGTATTGTGTTTTCGCAACAAAGAAAATAAATCCTATAAATTAATTTATACGTGCCTTAATTTCAATATGCCTATGAAATAAATTAACTTATATACAGGGATGTTACGGATATGACGTTTCAGATCTGGATATGCATATTTGAACTGTATTTAATCGGTTTCGGTTATAGATGCAGATATTAATTTATTTCAGATTTCTGATGGTTTTGGATAATTTCAATTGTAATAATGGACTTTTTAAGGAATTGTATTTAGAAAAAAGTTTTTATTATTTTAAAATTTATAGGTGAACAATATTAACTTTACTTTATATAGTTATTAGTTAAATTTTAAGTTATTTTTGGTATTCAAGAGTATCTCATTCGACTCTGTCTATGTCCGAAATTATTCGTAATATTTATTTACGATGCAGTTACGGTTACGGAAATTAGAACGAAGCACCTTACGCGGGATGGGGGCTACATGGAAAAAGTGTCCAACCGACTCTAAAAAGAGACTAACACATACATCTATAGGATTTATCCTTTGAGAGAATGAGATAGAATGTACGCGGTTTATGCAAGTCTTGATTTTCACGACTATAATCGTCGTCGAATTGATCTAGCGGTGTAACGACCAGACTATGTACAGTACGAGTGGTCGAGAGTTCGAATCCCGCTGTTTTTTTTTATATCTTTCCGATAGCCTCGATTATGGTTATGGAGTTCCATAACTGCTTGTAAACATAAAGCCTGTATATTAAACTGTTTAAAAGACAAGCGTAATAACAACTAAATAACACAAAATTAGTAAAACAAATTAGTTCCTATAAAATCAAATCAAATATACTTATAACTATAGGCTTTACAGAGTGAGTTTTACTAAGGGTACTTATTCCAATGTAAATACGAAGGTTATATATAAAGTAGTCATTGACTCTAAACGATAACTTTAATTATATAGTAAATTAAACGAATACTAAAACGAAAGGTTATAACTATCACAGCATAAGGGTTTAGGGTAAACCTTTAGTGATCTCAGACATTATAGCAATAGCAACAAATTAGCGAATCGTTTGAAAAATGAAAATTTCGAAGTAACAATATTAAAAGTTTAAAGTTAAGAGACGACATAAACAATATATTCCCTTTTTCTTATGACTCTGGATCCTTTAAGTGAAACATGAAGAGTAATTTATGCAGGCTGGCATGACAGAGATATTTGGCGATAGTGTGTAGATCGACCGGACATGATGCTTTAATTCTCAATATTTAAAAATTAATTGCCAAAGATATAAATTTGTTATTGCTTAGCAAAATTTTAGACCCTGCAACACATTTTTTTTTACACAATTTCACACACGGCCATTCGATTCCAAACTAAGCTAACTAAACAGCTTATATACATACATATATAGATATTTAACACCCAGACACACATAACTGAGACATTTATGCTCATCACACAAAGTCAGTCATGGGCGGGGATCGAACCCGCGACCTCTCGGTTCAATAGTAGCTTTTACTACCACTGCGGCACAAGTCACCACATTAATTTTGTATAATATTTTTTACTGTTCCTCTCCCTCTTCTCTTCTGCCTCTTACAATTTTCATGGCTGTGTGCCCTTATAAAAAAGGAATTTAATAACAATTAATCTTTCTACCACTTTTCCCACAACAATCATGCCTGCAACATTAATTACAATCAAAATCACGGCTTAATTTATAATTAGCAACCTTTGTCTCACCTTTGTTCTAGTATTAGCAACTCGTGAATAAAATGTAATGGAGAGGCACAATTAAGGCGCGTATGGACTTTGAATGTTATAAAGGTTTCCGGGGCTATTTTTACCCTTTTTTAATCTGACGGACGTGACATTTCCGAGTGTTTGCGGTTAATTTGTGCGAATTAATCTCCATATATATCATTTCTCAAATGTGTGTGTTTTGTGGTAACGCCGTATCTCCCTTGATTCTTAAACAAAATTAATCATTCAAACACAATTTTAAGGCTTATGTTCCCCGATATTGACAGAAAAATAGTCTAAAAGTAAAGTTATCGTTAATACAAATTGATAAAATATCTTTTTATTATGAATGTTTGCATTTCATGAATATTCAACTCATGTAAGGAGGTGCTTGCTATCTTTAACAATATGAATGATAGTTGTTACTTAGATTCTTTTATGTTCGAAATATTTGCACGGATCAGCTAGCAATATAACATTTTAAACTGTTGGCCTTTTCATAGATATTTTTATTTTCTTCTTCTTATACAGAGGGGGAAAAACGAACGGGAGATAGCTAATTTTTCTTAAACGAAACATTCTTCTATTTTTTAAATAATAATAATAACTGCATTCACAGTTTCTTAAAAGAAGCTTACCTGTACCGGGAATTGAACAAACTAAAAATGAAGAAAAAAAAAACAGACACCAAATTACTATTTTTTAAAAAAAGTTTATTTTGAGTATAATATAATATCTTTATTATTTAACATATTTTTCCTCCATGTCCCGTTCGTTTTTTTTCAATCCTGTATATAAAAATCGATGTTTGTTTTATGTTTCCTATGGACTACAAAACAGGTGGAGCGATTTTGATAAAATTTTCAGACAATCTTCATATTAGCCCAGCTGGTGATATAGTATATAGTACAGTTTGTTAGTGGCCCAACAAAACAGCACAGCATCGCGTGGCTGGGTTTGCTAGTACAATATAAAATGGCTCAACCTCACTGGCGTAAATAAGTACGTTCCAAGAGTAGCTAGAAAGACGAGAATTTAAAAATGCCCTATCATAGTTTCATAGCATTGTTTTCCTTTACTAAAAGCTCAGGTCTATGTCGAATTCGTACCTAAGTCAAAAGATGTGGTGTTCGAAAAGGCCACTACTAAACCATCGCCATCAAACGTGAGTTCGAATCCCTGCATTGAGTCTTAGCTTTCGGTGAAGGAGAACATCGCGATGAAACCATAGCATGGTGGTAGAGCTTTTTCTAATGTCCGCCTGGCTTGTTACCAACATAAAGTTGAAAAACTGTCGCCAAACTCCGATAAGAGTGTTCGGGCAGCTGCACTTGAGAGCCAATCTTCTACTAGGCTTAGCATGCCACTATCTTTAGCTACATCGTCACTAAAGATCAGGTGATTTAAATTTCAAAATATTGAAAATATTTAATTTACATATTTGTAATAATATATTCTTTTGCTATCGAACATTTGCATCAGATAGCCCGATAAGAAAGTTTAATCGCTGGGGATTCGGTAAATAGGTCAAGAATTGCGGAAAACCCAAGCGTATTCGGAAGCGTTGGCGATCGACAAATCACAGAGTTGCATCTAGAATTTGCCCTAAGACGAGCATCCAACTTAATATATATATTATTTGCATTAAGTAATATAAAAGACCACCCACCAATTATTTTTTTTTAACTTACAATTGGTATATAATTGTTTATACCAGTCATTTTACTACAGCCGATAGTAAATAGGTATAGCAAGTCCAAGAAAAATGCCATACGGAGTAGCTTCTGAGGTCAGGTTGAATACTGGGCAACAGAACTGGACACAGCTAAGCGTGTCACTATGGTGGGTGTTCAACCTGGTTTACGAGGGTCCTGATCAGTTGGACATGATTTTCGTCTACCACCACCCAGCAATCTCGTAGTATTAGAGTACGTAAACTTGCAAAGTTATTTATGAGTTGGCCGAGCTTTATAGTCGGTGAATAAACACTTTTATTATTTATTCTCGACCCCCATAATTCTAAATCACTCTCAGATACAAACGGTAACATTGCACTTTTTTAGGGTTCATCGAAGAGAATTTGAAAAGTCAAATTTCCCATATATAATAAAGTTCTAAAACTTTTACATTGTTTTATGAAGTTGCTTCCTAAAAATCACTTATTCTTTAATATATATTCATTAAAGTGAAAATATAATCAAGACTTCCACTTTAGAAGTCGCCATTTTCGATTGAAAGTTGTAAAATCCCCAATAGAAATCAATTCGAAGGACTCACTCTGATTAGCTTACATGTAGATTATACATGTGTCAATATGTTTAATATGTAGTCACTAATATTTTTTTTTTTTTTTTTGTTAATTCAAAATCCTAATACAAATCCGTGTATAGTAAGCGCGTGAGTTGAATGCAGTTGGGGCCTGAAGTGAAGAGCGGGGCATCTGCTCTCACTATCCGCACACCTCGTCTCACGCGCAATTACTATAATTATGTGTGTTGTCTCTGACAAACTATCGAACACTCAGATAGCGTTGATGCTCAAGTTGCGGCCCCGTGTTATATTTTGTTTTTAATAATGACTGATCCGAGTCCATCAACTTTTGTTATAACTGTGTTCTGTGTTCGCCAAACACGAAAAATGATGATGTTAATTACATTTTAGATATTTATTTTTTCAGTTTTATTTAGTTTTAGTGTGAAATAATTGATTTTTTTTTCTTAGTTTTATGGCCTTTAACCATTTGGGTTACGTTGGCCTAGTTAAATCAACACCTAGTATTTAAAGCATTAATCAATGAAGTTGTACATATATCGAAAGAGTGTCAGTACTGCCAGGTTTGGATAATATAGCTTGTAAGGCATCCAGATTAAAAAAATGTTTGATAAATTATTACCTTGTTTATTCATTATGTTAAACCAATATGTAAACGTTAAATTTAAAATAATATGAAATTTATTAACATCTTCATTATCGACAGTAATAATTCTAATTAGGACACAGTACCATCGAATTCCTTAACTCTGCATTCAACTTGCGTGCCTTTTATACATTGTAGCCTAAGTATAACAATATTTAATCATATTACCTTACTCTGATGCAATATATACATTAACATACAATATTCACTGAAATATTTTTTATATTTTTAATCTGCGGAACCCGCGATCAAGACCATAAAATATCCAGTTTCAACCTTTAATTTATGTAGAGGAGAATAGCCTGCTTTCAACATGATTTTCTTTTAGTGTACGGTAACAAAGCGACCTCGTAAACTAGTTTAGACCGATACTTTGTAACTTAAATACGAACTACGTTCATTTATTTCCTTTGTTGGGGTTTCTTATATAAATTTAATTACGTATTATACCACCTTATATGCGCATTTTAAAAAGACTGACTGACCGCAGGAAAGACATTCGAGGGCAATGGCCTAGCAAGCATAGCCCGGGAACATTTAAAGCTAAAAGTCCCATAAAGAAAAATACCCCTGGGACAGTCCGAGAGGAGGGGCAGAAGAACTGTCCACCGATTGATAAAAATGATGACCCTGGCGAGAATACGTAATTACGATGCCCCGAGTGCGCGAAAACTTACAAAAGACGAGCCTGGTTTTATAAACACTTATAAATGCTTAGTGGTGTTGAAGCGCGACAGCCGTCGGTTAGTACTTCAACGATCACTGCGGATAGAGTTAACCCTAACATATCCCAAAGTGAGCCATTGTGTGTGGTCCATCAGGAGTCCATTGACATCAGGAAAACACTGAGCATCCCTAGTCAAAAAAATTCCACCTGGAAAGTGCATGACCAAAACTTGGCAATCCTGTTAGAATATCCAGGATCAAAACAAGATCTGAATAGCAGGGCACAGTATATACATATTTCTATGAGCATTATCCACCACCAAGTTGTTATACTCGAAAGAAAAGAGAAAATACTTTCAAATTGAAAATGCGGAGAAGGAAAAGAGAGTTAATCAAGCAACTTCGAAAAGCCAAAGCCACGAGCGATACCCATCTAAATCACCAACTGTCTAGGGCATTAAGATCAATCCTTAAATTAATTCAAGGAATATCGGTACAAATAACAATGGATAAAAATAATTTTAACAGAGCAAACTACGAAGTTTCAGTGAATAAAAGAAAGCTTCTCTTGAACAACGAATAAATTTACGATCATTTTAAATGCACATATGAAGTGCCGAAGTATGGAGATCCAAACATCCGAAGACCTAAGAATCCTCTTACTAATTTTCAAAGTAATCCACCTATCCTTGAGAAAATAAGCAATCAAATTAAAAAGAATGCATCCATGTCAGCTCCCGGCCCTGATGGCATTCCGTATGTAGTGTACAAGAAATGTCCGTCGGTTTTTAAATATCTCTTAAATATATTTGTTAAGATCTGGTCAAGTAAGAAAATACCAACAGCATTCGGCAAGGCAATTTTTGTCCTCATTCCAAAAAAAGAGAAAGTAACTCATCCAAAAGACAATAGACCAATAGCTCTAACCAATACAATTTTCAAATTTTTTTTTCAGTATATTACAAGCTAAAATGACACATTTCATAATCAACAATAGGTATTTCAAGCCCAATCACCAGAAAGGGTTCTTGCCCGGTATTTCTGAATGCTTGGAACATAACACTTTACTAGCGGAAAGTCTCAAAGATGCCAGGACACATGAGAGGCAAATAACAGTCTGCTGGATAGACCTTGAGAACGCATTTGGTTCATTCAGTTCAGCATCAACTGATGATTTTCGCCTTGAAGTGGTATAACTTTCCCATTGTAGTTATTGACATAATACACAATTAAAATTTACCAAATCAACAAAAAATGAGCACACAAAACCCCTACAATATAATGTGGGGCTGTTCCAAGGATGTTGTTTGTCACCAATAGTATTTAATATAGTTATAAATATTTAAATAAATAAGTTAATAAGCCAGGAAAAAAAATGGGGCTATCGGTTTTAAATTGGTAATAAATTCACAGAGTCAATTTTAGCCTTTGCAGATGACCTTGCAATACTGACACGTAATCCAAAACAATGTCAGGCAGTTTTGAATGAAGTGGATGAGTTTTGTACTTGGACTGATGGAATGAGGGCAAAACCAAGTAAATGCCATTGTCTGTGTTTGGGTACACAGGATACTAAATATACCTCATACGATCCAGGACTCCCAATAGGTAGACAATGTGTTACCACAGTTGTTAAAGCGGTGCCTTTCACATTTCTTGGAAGAAGGATAGATTACAAGGGACGTACACCACCCTTGGACGCAGTTGTCGATCTTTTCCTTAGTTACCTCAATAAGGTAGACCTTCAGCCAATTAGCAATATTAAAAAAGTATGGATATACGACAACTATCTTACATCTCGTCTGACTTGGCCTTTCCTGGTATATGACTTTGGTAAAACTCTCCTGGCAAAGATATATGCAAATGTCATAAAGATGTTGAGGTTATGGCTTGGACTGGCACATTCGGATGACCCCTCAACTTCATTTAGGGATCATAATAATTTTGGGATGAAATTAAAGAGGCCATCAGAACTCTATAAACACCTTAGAGTCACCAAAATGTATGTCTTGGGGAAACCCCAAGATGAAAAAGGCAAATATGCCACAGAACTAGAGTCAAGACTTCAATTCCATAAACAATTTATGGCAGGTGCACAGGTTGATAGACTGGGGTTGGGTTTGAGAAATAAAAAGGATGATCGAGACACAATAAAATCCTTTCTACAACAAGATGAAAATGACACCTATAGAGTGCACGAAATGAATTTAGAAATCCAAAACTAGTGGTTCCCCACACGAAAATGTGCGCGCGGTACTTGATTATTATTTTGCTACGGAGTTATTTTAAAACTGTGAAATCTCCTAACAGATTAATTGAAATGAAGTGATGTAAAGGACAATTAAGTTATAATTTTATAATATAATGTTGTAAATACTTGTGTTGAAAAACATATTTATTTCTATAGGGATTAATACCATGTTTAATACAACACCTTCACAAATAATGCATTATTTTAGAACAAAATTTATTACCATAAAAAAGGTTATATTGTGTCTATCTTAAAAGATAGACATATGCTATCGCGTACTTTTATTTAGAACTTTTTAAAAGAAACTTTTTCGTCACACACGATTGTTGCGTAACTTTAATTATTTACATTGGAAGCTCTCTTTTGAAATAATAAAATTTGGAATAAAGGAATAAATTCTCCCCGTTTTTGCAACATTTCACAGTTTTATATCAGCATCTAAAGTCAAACGGGCCTGTGACTGCTCCCCAGATTCTTGACTTCTAATAATTTTCACATCTCGAGTTCTGCTAGAGCTACGCGCTAGATCATATTTACGCTTGCGAGGCATATCTGAAGTTAAATATACAAATAATTAGTAATAAGAATAATAATAAACGAAATATCCCAAAGTTAAACTACTACCTACCTACTAGGTATGCACAAAACTTCTGTATTTTACCTAATAATTTAAAGAAAATCAAAACAAAATAAAAGACATGTAAACAAATCGAATTCGTTGCAGCGCAAAATTCAATATTCCTACATGCGACAACGACGCATGTATGTATTATTATTATGTATTATTGACGATGTATTACTTTGCTCTATGCAACGACATCTGCCCTCACATTATCGAAGTTTTTCACATTATCGAAGTTTTTATTTCTTTAAAATTAAAAGAGGTTTCAGTTAAATTTATTTTACTCCTAAATATTACATGTAAACAATTAAATTATATTTATACTACGTACGACTTATAAACACAGAATATATACATTTACCGTGGACGTCTAAAAAAGTATTTTATACACCCATGACATTTACTACGAGTTTCTTAAAGTTTCCATCTAGTGACAGCTTATTTTTTTATTTATTTATTATTTATTTATTTATTACAACTTAAATTTTAACAATGGCTCCAAACTAGGCATGCCTGTGTCTTGGGAACCTTACATACGAGTTACCATATTATACTTACTCATAATAACATCTCAAATCATTACATTACACATTACTTATTCATTATACTACATACCATACCGTTATATAGTATGCAATACAGACACATATTTTATACTACATAAACATAATTACATACAACATACATATTATCATAAATAAAATAACACACAATATAAATGCAACAGCCAAAACCATCATGGAAAATTACTTATAGTTTTAGTAATCAGAGAAGAAGTAAAATGTAAAATTATTTTTGAATTGTAAGTACATCCTCAGTTGTGTTATATGTCAGGGTACTTAGCCAGCTGATAATTTTCCTTTTTGCTTCGTAAAGCAAACAGTCTCCAATTGAACACAGCTTCTGTACGTTATTGTAAATATAGGGGCCAATGAACGGGCCAAAACTTTGCGCAAAGGCCGTGCCCACCAAGGGAGCTCTCACACGGAATACACCACGTCCTGACATTTCACTGTATTCCAGTAAGACGGCTACCTTTCTATGTTCTCTAAGAGCAACTTGCAGTATAAACAATTGTCTCACACTAAGAAATCGGCTTTCTTTGTACAACCCTGTGGTTGGGTATCCATAAGGCTTCCGCAGCATGACTTTGATTACTGAGCGCTGGGCTCTTTCGACTACTATCATATTAGTTTTAGCAGCACTGCCCCAACTTGTGATGCAGTATAAAATCAAAGATTGACAAAGAGCAAAGTATATGGTTTTTAGGGTGGCAAGGCATGCTGCAGAACATAATTGCCTCATAACACCCACCACTCTTCTCAACCGCCGAGCCAGTACTTCTATATGATTCTTGAATGAAAGATGCTGGTCTATTTGAACACCTAGGTACTTTATAAGTGTATTTCTGCTTAATTTGTCACAATCACAAAAATCATTAAGTCTAGCACATGTGTGTATTCTGATGTCATGTAGTGTAGGTGGAGCTGAAGCGAATGTCTTATGAAAATTTATGTAAGTTTTTTTTTTGTATTAAGTTTAAGAAGATTACGCTGCAACCAGTAATATATCCTAGTCATGCCAATTTCTGTATACCTCTGAACTTCATTCCAAGATGTACTACTTATTGAATAGATAGCTGTCTAACAGTCACAAATGTATTCAGAAACACATGATGAAATAAACTTTTTAATTACTGCACATGCGCCTAATAAATCAACAAACTGGTTGGTGTGTCAGCCTACATTACTGCGCATGCGCATGGGTGTTCCCATATTTTGTTCTTACAAACTTTCATCCCCTATTTTCTACCCTTAAAGGTTTATTTTCGCTATAAAAAGTACCCTATGTCTTTTCCCATGGTCCAGTCTATCTCTATACATCAAAATTGGTTCAGCAGTTTAGGTGTGAAAACGTAACAGACAGACAGAGTTACTTTCGCACTTTTAACACGAGTGAAACCATGGGGTATATCTATTAATTATTATATTTATTTAAAATTAATGAAACGTTATTTTTGTCTTATAAACAACAATAGATATTTTGATGACCAAGCTTTGCTTGGTAGTTGGGAAAAACAGCAGAAAAACTAAAACACCTAGGTTAACTCCGAATATAAAACATTATCTAAATATAAATACAAAATTTCATCCAAATCGTTGGTGCCATTTTCGAGAAACCATTTACATATAGAAGAGTTGCTCACTTATTAGTATTAGATTATAAATGTTAATAGCAACAGGTGGGTGTTATCAGAAAAGAAGCCGACTTAAAAGAAAGCAACCAACGTGCTAGAAACCGTTGCAACAATAAAACAGAAATGGTCTTTACAAATTATAGGATGCTATGCTGTCCAAAATTTCCACTAACTACAATGAAATAACGGAGGTAAACAATAATGTTAAAATGTAAGTTATATTAATGGGTTTATGCGTGTAAGGCTTGTTACAGCCGCTAGCTACGGGCATATAAATATTATAGTTTACATTTCAAATAGCATTTATTATTCTCTGTACGTTATTACACGCAGGTATACAATTATACATTGTGTGAATAATTTTAACTTATGCTTATCTAGACAAATTTATGAAAGCTCATGAGGAGCTTGGCACAAAAACACAATTACATTATGAGTGTATTGCAAAACATAAACTAAACTTTAACCAAGCAATTTGCGAAATTGTTGGCAACACATGCAACGCTAAAAGGCATGTAAGCGACGCCCGTCGGTGATCATGCATGCAATCAAATAGATTTATTTCCGCAGCTTTGTTCCCAGCATGTTGTTCGTACATATTTAGGGTTGTTATGTCATAGAAACCAATTGTTAATAATGTTGTTCTTTCTTTTCCTACTTCGTGTAACAACTTACTTAAGTGTAGTAAACAATTAATAGAAAGGTATTATAGTTTCTATGTCCGAAAATTATGCGTTTTATGTCTTACTAATATTGTAGATATTATTCATAGTTATTTGAGAGCACCACAATTTATTAAAACAAATAAAATTATCGCATTTAGTTTTTTGAATAAGACAAAGTATACAAACGACAGTGAAAGTAAAATACAAGGAAAGTGTTGATATACTTAAAGTTAACTATATTTAGAGCTTTTATACAAGTTATAAGTATTGTATAAATATATTAATTAGAAATTAATTCAATTTAACTTTATATCATCAAATTTGTCTGTAAGGTGATACGAAAAACGACAATCAGTTTAATATTAAAAATGACTGTTGATTATATCTTAGTTTATACAGTAAAAAAAATAAAATAGAAAGCTATTTGATGTGTATTTTAGTTAATTACGTTGTACTAAAAGTTAACCCATATACGTACAACCCTACTGATATATCTGATAATCTACTGTCTGCCGTATGTTTCCAAGCCGAATTTCACGTGGGAGTCGTATCTAACTCGAGTTCTAGAACGTTCTGAATCAAATAAACGAATAGAAATACATTGACCCAATCGAATACAAAACCTCACCACGGATTGGATGTCAAATGTCAGAATTAGCTTGTAACGGGATATTTTAGTAACAGTTCATCAATTCTTGTTATACTTTGATTCACATCGATCCCTAATCCTAATCCTGTGATCCTCTGAGCTCTGCGTAGTTATTATTAAGAAAATATACCTAAAGAAAATAATCTTACCCACACCGTTTAAATTAGCGTTCTGACATTAAGACATAAAAAAACCTGAACTAATGCACAAGAACGTGTTAACACTTATAATGCTTACAATATTTATAAGTATTTTAGTAACAAAATAAATTGGGCCGTCAGACATTGTTATGCCCTTTCTGGTAGTTAAGGTCTCTACTACAGCACCAACTATCAGATTCTAATCCATATATTATGTAAATATGAGCTCAATCGGTCAAGTCGTACAGAAGTTACACCTTCCAAGAAAACACAAGATTTTTAAATGTAGAGGCTCGAACAAAGAGCCCTTCAGTGGAAGAAATAAATTAACTTCGTAAACTGTAGTTTTGTTTATATGACGTATATCAATAGTTTAAAAGTCAATACGACTTCATTGTTTTAATATCGTCATAATTACATTCGTAATTTGTTAACCAGCGAGTGTAACTAAGGCAACGATACTCTGTAGTTATTAAAAAAAAAACCTGTATATTTAAAGCGAATAAGGAAACAGTTATTGATAGTTTACAAGAGGCTTTTTATCCCCACACAATACACAAGTATCATTTGAGCCTTCGCAACTGATTTTATACGTAAAAGTAGATAAGTTCGACAATACCCGAAGACCCGTCTGTACAACCATTGTGTTTTGCCCACTAAGATATATGGTGCTGAGAAATATAAAATACAAGTGGCACAGAGAGTCATGGAGCGTGCCATGTTCAGCATCAAATTACAAAGTTGAATTGAAATTGTCGAGATCCAACATCGCGATAATGTCAGGCATGGTGAAGCGACGATCACAAAACTAAAATAGATTTGGCCAGGGCATGTTGCCAAGCAGAGTGGACTAAAACAAGTTGGTCAAAGCGTTGACGATTGGTTGCCACGTATGGGTAAATGAGTAGTCGGAAGTCCACCAGTTCGTTGGGTAGACGATATTGTAAAAACTGCAGGTAAAATATGGATGAGATTAGCTGAAGAAGAGAGGCTTATGCTCAGCAGTGAGCGATTACGGGGTGAAGATGATGATGATGAGACAAGTTCAAATATATACACATAAGTAGTAGTAAGTAAAGATAGTAGATAAAGTCGGTTGTTTCGGCCATTCAAACATCTTCCACGCCCCTCTATTATAATTTAATAGATCTTAGAAAAATCCGAGATCGATGACGCCGTGAGTCTAAGAGTCCTAAACGACTCGATGTCTATTGGATTACACATGGAAAGCTAAATATAGCAAACCATAGCATGGGGATAAAACATAATATTATAAAACCCGTTTGGCCAGCAACCACCACCAAGCTAAAAGTCTGTGGCCAAACAACCATATGTGTGTTCCGGCAGCTGCACTCGAGAGCCAGTCCCCCCAATAGGTATTGTCACTTAACATTAGGTGAAATTGTAGCCAAATGTTAAAAACGTCTTGATGTTTCGAATACAGTCCAAGCGCTGAAAATTTAAAAAAATGTTTAACTAGTTTCAAAATCTTTACTACCATCTATGGTTCTTTGAATTGTTTAAAGATCTCAGAATCAACCATCGCTCCATCCAGGCGAGTGGCACTGTTTACAGGTTCTCTTCCATCTATCACAAGCGCCATCATTTTTTTCTATATAGAATAAAATAAAACAAAATTCTTCTGGAATCCAAATTCCGTTCCATTCACTACATTCACTGCTCCTACAAAACGCGTACTAAACAGAACTATTTGTAAGATTTCAAAGTAAATGCTTTAAACAGTTTCAATACTGCCGTATCGTCAGAACTAATTACGCAAAATCTTATCTATACCCAATTTACTGCAGATAGTTTTGTGCTCAGTTCCCAACAAGTTCAACGACGTGAGAGCACCGTAGAAACAAACCGTTTATTTGTTCGCGTTCCGATTACATTGCAACCACAAATACTTTGCGAGCTTTACAAGAGTTTATAATAAAAAGTGTTGTAAAACTCGATTTCAAAATCACAGAAGATTTTTGGTATACATGGTATGTTATTTTAGAATCATAAGTATTCAGTAGATACTATAAAACGATACAACAATGATTGCCCACTAGTTATAATAAAGAAAAACTAAAAATATTGCTAAATCAAATATTATTTTATTCTTAATACATTTAGCGTCTGGTCACAATCTCACCAGATGTTACATGACGATGTAGCCCAAGGTGGGGACACATTAAACCTTGTGGAAAAGAAGGTTTCAATTGCAGCTGCTGAAGTACACTTATAAGTGCTTAGTGAACGATTTCCAACTTAAGGGTGGTAGCTAGCTAGATCAAAAAATGCCCTACTACCGTGCTTTGTTTTCCTCGCGATGTTTTTCTTCTCCCAAAGTTCAAGCTCACTGCACGGACTCAAACTTGACCAACGTAATGTCCGTACACGCTACCATCTTTGAATATATAATATTTTTTGGTAAAATTTTAGCTATTTATCGATGTACACATCATAAACTATAAATTAATTCACTCATACTATAAAATTAATTGTTTAAGGATATGAAGTTTCTCATTTACTTACTTAACACTTCACGTGACCATGTCGATGACGACGTACATGAATTTACTTCCTATTCAAACCTTCCTATAGAAGTTTTCACTTCAAAAACATATATCCTTGACGAGAATCTTCTAATAATATCCAGCTTTATTTATTGGTAAATTTTTATTAGTACCTTCAGCAATATTATAACTTAGGTATTGTAGAATTCATAATCACATACAGTGTTGCGCGGCGGCGAATAATATATCTACATGCCACCAGTTAAGCGATTAATTTTTTTGCTTATATACTCCTTATATTTGTTTAATTACACAGTTCTGAATAAAGCATTAAAAAATATATCTGTTAATTCTATGGTCATTAACAATGCCGTAACAACCATATGCCCTCGTATTTCAAAGCTTTAACCTTCGATTCATACGAAACTGTATGTAAAGAGAACTCGATTGCATTTAAGTGCACACAGCTAGTTCTTTCCCAGACAATTTTCCACGAAATACACAAAGTACATACTGAACACCCGACTTTGAGTAGAAAACGCAAAACTAAGTTCTTCCTGTGTGCAATTTTCAAAGTGAACACCGAAGTATAACAGTGATTTTGATCGGTGCTTTAGTGATGTTATATGTCTACATATATATACAAAGTTACAATTAATTTGAGTTGAGTGAGATGCAGTACTTCCGCGTCATCCTTACCGTATTATTATACATCGTCGCTATTAAGATGAATATTTTTAGTAAACCAAAGTTACTTTAGTCTAGTAACTGTTTTGATTCATGCACTGCGCAGTAGTTTCAGACATTCGGATGAACCAGAATCAGGTGTGGTCTTGAATATATAGATTTCTGATTGCCTATCGATATATATAACACGCTTTCGCCATATTTTTATTCCCCAACCTCGATAACGTGATAATGAATTACAGTTCACTTAAAACCCGCACACTCAGGTTGAGCTTCCTTTCAAACCCGGTCACAACAAATAAGTATATTTCTTATGCTATGGATAACAATGACACACAAAAGTAGTTAAACTATGATCGAAATATCAAAGTTTTTACACGTAGGTTCCATTGATAAATAAATCTATATGTTGCAAAAGCAAATAGCAAGTATTATAATACAATTGCACCAAATGACCCTAAAAAAAGTGAAAGAACACAAGTAGATCGGAAAAAAAATCAAGGATAAAAATCAAAACTAATATAAAGAGTTCTTTGTTCGGAGTTGCCCTAATAACGCACCATATTGAATGGCACCACCAAACGGAACACAATTACTAATTAAAAAAAAAAAAAAAACAATATTAATAACCCTCAAAATATTGCAATTATTTAAAAATTATCAATACTTTAATTAATATAATTGACAGTATTAGTGTTCGCCCATTGACCGTTATTCATTATATTTTTTAAGTTTGAACGTTATTTGAGACTATTTTGTCAAAAATTCAATATTGAAATCAAAAAAAAATAACAGCTCAAACCTCATCCAGTCAATTGGGGGTCAAATTTTAAAGACGAAAATTTCTACTCTGTCCAACAGTTGACCACAGACTATTAAAGTTTCACGTTGGCAGTATAAATTAATGTTTTATTTCATTTATTGCATGTTTAAAACATATTTTACGTCAATTTTAACTTTCTGCACTCCCTCTCCATATAAACTTTAACTATATTAAATCTCACAGTACTCCATGTGCATAATATGCTTAAGCAGAGGTATAAAATATATTTAACGAAAAAGTCCAGTCATTATGTAGGTAATACTAGATTCATAACCAAATAGCCTTACCTCTATTAAAGTTGTAAACCCAAAATCCGCGCCGCTTAATTTCTTCGTACATTTCACCTCTCTCGGAAAGTCGTTTCGGCAAAGTAATTGCTTATGAGTGGAAGCGGATAAACGGAACGAGTTCTACTCCGTCGAGACTCATAAAATGGACTCTGTGGCTTGCATTTAATTAATACGACCAGTTGAAGTACGTGAGAGCACATCCACACGAAATGGAATCATTCCTTTTGACCGCCAAACTGACACTTCCAGTGGAAAAATCACCCAAATTACCGCATCCTACTCAGCTCTTTACTAAACTAGAACTTTCGTGGAATTAGATTTCTAAAAGTTGATTTAGTGTCTAAAGTTCGCACCTCTCAACTAAAACCTACTTGATTGTAAGCAGAGTCTTAAATAAGTGGAGACACACAAGGTTTAATGAAGAAAGTTGTTACTTTGCTGAATATAAATCACGACTATGCGCTACGATAAGAAAATTCGAGTGACTTTGATGTTTACACTGTAAGCTTAATTTTAATAAAATTATTAACGCTAGACAACCTTTACATTTAATGAGAGTACATCCCGTCTCGTACTTATTTTATGTGCTAGAACTGATAGAAGTGTGTGAATGAATATAGCACAGTTTTCTCTTAGGACGTATGATATTCAACTGTTCAAAATAGGATTGAAATACGGCCACTAAAGTTGGCAAAATGGCAGGCGACGGTAACCATTCACCATGAATAGGGTGTCCTTTGACATAAAAAAACTGATGTATTATAATACAAATTATATGATATGTTTAAACTTTGCAAACGCTCTAAAATTATTTTGTCATCGTTTTGATATGGAATTAATATTCCTTTATAAATTAATTCATTTTCCATTGATGCTGAAAATAAAGCACAACAATGAATTAAATTATGTATTATTTTTGTATTTTTCAAATTACCTTACGTTCATAAAAATATGGGGTTATTACTTAAAAGTAGTAGTAAACTTATTTAAAAAATACCAAATACTTCGAAGTATCAAGAAATTTTATATCGATTACAGTGTACCTTTTCTCTTTGAGTCCTCAAAGTGGAGATATTTTTCCTTAACGACTGTCGGCATTTTCATTATCTCATTCACGTCAAATGATACCTGTTCACCAGAACAGCCGTTCTGCTTGTAATTAGTCTTAAGTAAAGTCACTAACAGCCGAGAAAGGACATTGGCAAAGGAAAAGTTAAGGTCAATAGTCTTTAATTTAAAAATGAGACAAAAGGAACGTCCATAAAAGGAGACAAGAGTGTGATTACAGAACGACTATCGCCTTCCACGTTTAGATTTTATAAAGATATACACAAGTGTGACTATAACATTTTCGTATGATAAAAATAATACTTCTTATATAATGTTATGTTAGATTTGAAACTTAATATCTCCTAAAAAATGCATGGCATTAAGTCTAATATCACACACGAAAAAAAAAAATAAGTAGAAAAGTATGGTTCTTAACAAAACAGAGCGTTACGAAAAGAAAAAAAAACTGACCATATCATGTGAGATAATAATTAAATTAACTAAACTTATGCAAAAAATTAAATGAAAATTTAATAAAACAATTATATATAAAAGATTTGATTTATTGCTTTAGATTAAATATTTACTAAACGATATACAATTATATCAAAAATAATTAACGTATTACAACTCTGTATAAATATGTTTTTTTTTTAGATCGTTGTCGGTATGCAAATTGCAAATTCAATAAAGGATTGTACGTCCGGTCGGAGTTTTCCTTTATTTTATTTCTTTTATGCTTGTTAAGAGTCTCTTGGCCGGTAGATAACAGCAGTAATGTTAAACATTTTGCATATCTATATAATTATACAGATGCTTTAATTATTATTATACATGGGTGACTCCATTCTGACTGTGATTTTTTATATCCCGTACTAAGTTGGTTTTCTTTTTTGTTAAATATTATCTTGTATAGTTATAGCAACGTACTATTGCACTTTTATTTTCACTATAAAATAGAATGAAAGAATGAAAAAAATTCGCTTACAAAATTAAAAATATTTTTGTCAGCAGAACAGCATCACCTTCATATAAATATTTTTTTATTAATAGCAGTATAATTTTATTAGCAAAATAGAATTAGATATATTTACCACCTAATCAAGTGTTTAATTATAATGAAATAACAAAACAACTTCCTGTATACATTCAACTTCCAAACGTCGATCATTCATCTTTTATTTTGTTAAGAACTAAACTTTGTTTTCCATTTGAAACAACAATTTTAAATGTTTACTGAAATAGTATGCAAATCAAACAACAAAGTTTTAATAATATTTAGATACCTTATAAGTTTTACTCAAACTGTAATCGCAATAAACATTATAATTTGATAAATTTTGTCAGCCATTTTGGAATTCTTATATCCCGCTGCACCAAAGTTATTTTAATAGCATGTTATAATATGAAAATATTATCATGACAAATGCCCGCTCTTTGCAGGGGCTCGCAGGTGGCATGCCCGATCATATATCACGTCTACGTCATTCCTAACGTTTACCTGGGACTGCCTTAGTTTCCTCCACCTACCCTTAATTTATCACAACTGTTTGAATTGTTTAAGTACGAGCATAGTTACGTACAAATTTATCGAGTCCCTGTTTAAATTATTACAAGGAAATTTGGTTAATATGTTTTTGTATATTAAGTAACTTTGAAAACTGTTCGAGGATACTTGACGTTTTTGAATATATTATACATTTTCCCAGTTTTACCTTCTACTTCTTCTTCGTAAATTGTCCTCTTTATTGAAGATCATCAAGGTCATTATCGAGTGAATATAGTGTCCTGGCCTATGACAAATTCAGTATCCTAACAAAAAAGTGGTTCCCTTGTTAGAACTTTCTAGGGTGTTTTGTGTACAATTTAAGATCCAGCCAAAAACTTACTTATTTGCCTTTGCATGGGCTCCACACGTTAGCCCCAAAGTGGGCGCCAACGTCCGCTTAAAAAATGTGCATTAATCCTATGTTAGGGCCAATATGTTAAAGGATTTTTGTCTTACCCTCATAAAAAGACTCCTTAGCAAATGTATATTGATGGTTGAAAATGCTAATTTTTTTACCTGGCTTGCAAACTAGTTTGAACAATCGTTCTAAAAACACTACAGATTACAAAAAAATGTCAAGGACGGGACCTTATCTTAAAGTTAGATATTATTTTATAACAAACAATAAAAAAGGTTCCATTTTAATTAAATATATTTTTGGTATTAAATCAGAAATTTATTTTCAGTACATGCTAATGTAATTCGTAGCGATTACAATACGGCCGAAACCAGATTTTTTGTTTTATTATTCAATGAAAGATTAACTGGATTTTCAAGTAAATTGTATTTTTTATGTTCCGAAAATGTCTTACAATGATCGTACAAACTTCCAAAGACATATATCACATATCATAGATTATTCGTAGACAAGCATCATAGATTATTACTTACAACATTTTTAATTATACATAATTACTTAATTCAAACTCATTATCAAACATAAAAACCGAGAAAATATATTTAAAAAATAACAAGGAAATACATACAATCGCAGAACTTTTAAAGTAATCAGTGTAAAAGGAGGAATAATATTCAACACTATCCATAAGTTGAAGCTATTTGAAAGTCTATTTAAATTTAATTTAAAAATTATATATATATTTATAATAAAACGTTTGCTCGTAACAAGCATTCATTTTAAACGGAAGCCATCATTCATTTCTTTCTTTGTCTTTCCTTAGCGCTCATGTTAAAGCACGTTGCATTGCACTACAACGGCGAAACATGCTGGAAAAAGCACAACTATTTTAAAGGACATTACATCGCTATTCAGCGAGAAAAATATCCTTAACATTCTATGTGATTCCTGCTTTATTGAAATGACAACTCTAAAATATCTACACTGTCTTAGTACTACTAACAAGACAATTTTTAATAAAAAACCAACTTCAATGATTTTGAAGGGTTCCCTGGTGTATCTTCGAAGTTGAAGGTCCAATGCCAATGAAATGGGACCACCCTTGAGGTATCTATCCACTTTCCAACGAAAAAAGAATCATCCAAATTTGAACATCCATAAAAAAACAATAGAATTAAGAACCTCCTCGTTATTTTGGGATTGGACCTACGACTTCAAAGATACATCAGGGAACACCTCAAAGGCCTTGAAGTTGATTTTCTTTTTTGTTAAAAATGTTCTTGTTTATACATGTATATAGAAGCCTGACAAAGTGACTGTATTATGCTTAGTGGTGAGCACAGTGCAATCTAAAAACAACCACGACCACCTAGAAGTCTACAATCCATCATGATAGACACTATGACTGGTTTTTGAGGTGTAGGAGGTGTCGAATTACATATTTGTAAATGCCTCATCTGCTGAGTAGTAAACGAAGAAATGGCGATATCGGAGTGGTAGGGTTATTTTGCCCGACCGGTTCGCGACCACCATGCGATTCGTAAAAAAATCCTCATAGTGACTCGCTTTTGCGTGCCAGGTTTTGGATCAGCCTGTGCATATCCAGTTGAATGTATGGAAGCCGGCTTGACGGCATGACAGCGGCCACCGTTGATGAATTACCATCTCGCGGTGGTCACTGTTGTGTTTGGATTGTACTGTAATTACCAACAGGGACAACATCGTCAATTTGCCGTGCTATTATATAAAAAACACCAGGCGTATGGTGATCGCTGGCCTGTTTCTTTGATCCCTACCTCTTCGCTTTATTACTGGATATACACCTACTGATCCTGGAACACGACACGCCTAAAGGCTGTTTTCAACAAACGATCTAACCACTGTTTTTGTTTCTGGCAATATTATAATGGCTATATAATATAGTTGCGAGTAAAATACGTAAGACTTCGTCGAGAATTTTTATTAATAACGGTATTATTAATAAAGATATAGGGATTCTTGAAAGCGCCTGTGCAAGCGATAGACATTCTGTGAAGTATTGACGGCGAAACTTCGTATCGACTTGGTGAGGTTATTGACCTTCCGTCTAGCAAGAAAACTTCGATGGACATTCGATTAAAACAGCGTACTCCGCCTCTGTTTTACAAATGGTTACAGGATTATTACAAGATTAGTGTTAACATTGCTTAGATGTATTTTTTCCTTGGCGATTTTTGTTTTGTATTAAGTTTTAATATGAGTAAATGTATCCATACTCAGACACGAAATTTGGTATTCTGGTAATGCATATCCGGAATGAGGTATTAGATATTCACAGAACCTTCGCATGTACCAATGATTTTTTAAAAATTCGCGTACATTGACTACTTCAAATTGGTAACAGTATCGGCTGTCGGTGTAGGAAAATATCGTGAGGAAACCTGAACGTTTAAGAAATTTTCTTATATTACAACTGTTATAAATATACAGAAATATAGAACTGTGGGTTCATTTGTGTTTAAAATCGCCAATACGTCGTGGACTGCAATGGTGATTTAAACTCGTACCTTCCCTTAATCTTGACCTGATGCTGCAGCATCATCTAGAATCTATCCAACTCCTCACCAACTTAGAATATAGGTATCGTGTTTGGTTTCATTGGAATGATCTCAATGGACAAATTTTTTATGTCTAGGTTTTTTTTATTTACCTGGCCTATGTATTGAGTGAATTAAATACATTTAAAGCAATAAAAATACTAATAACATTAAAGTTTAATTATATATTAATTATTGAAATATATTTGTCTTTTTTTTTTTGTTCACTGAGCTCTGTCTTCGCTTTTATATAATGGGAATTTGTGAATTTTACCAAAAGGGCAACCACTTTACCGTAGATAACAACAAATATACATACGGCTTTTGATACTAAGAAATTTTGGTAATAACGCAGTGTATAATTCACGTTAATTTATTATAGCTCTAGTGTAAGTAAGCAGTTGTGGAAAAACCTAAATAAAATACAAACCAACATAACATAAAAACATGATAGTTCATGACAGTAAATGAACTCGAAACGTAAAGTCATTGTTCAAGACAATTTTTCCCAATAGGCAAATGCCACCACAGAGTACATTTGTTTATAGGAGAAAATGTCACAAGACGCAGATGTCGCGAGTCGGTTGAAAGTATCACATCACTCCACGAAATTGCATTCACTTAATTTGTATTCGGAAACACCATACAAATATACATTTATTTTGTTCGTGAGATGTTACATGTCAAATATTAAAGAACTTGTAGCTTTAAGAGCCAATGTTTATCTAATAATGGTGTTAAGTGAGTAATTCTTATTTATGTTAAGAAATATTTGTGCAGGCTGGCATGACAGCGGTGACTGCTGAAGGATTTAGTTCTCGGCGGTCGCCGTTGTTTGGACTATGTACCATCAGGGCCAGAACCGTCAATGTGCCGAGCTATTATTAAAAAAAATGTATTATATTATATTTACGTATTTTACATGAATTGATTTCTCGGAAACGGCTCCAACGATTTGGATGAAATTTTATATTCAGATAACATTCCAAGTTTACCTACATAGGTGTTTTTCTTTTTTTAAGATACCGAGCAAAGCTCAGTCGCCCTGTTATTTATATTAAGGTATAACATCAGATTAAAAGTTAAATCACAAACAGACGCACACAAGATTTTTATTATTCCTATAATATTATTGCATTATGCTGTTATTTTGTTTTTTGTTTTTAGCGTTGCAGGTGAAGGAAAAATGGAAAACTCTTCATTCCGTCGTCGTACGAAACATAAAACCTTGTTTCCCTTTATTATGTTTACAATAAAGAAAATGATAACGTGAAATTTGAATATATATAAATACACGTTATAAGAAATCACTTTCATAATCATTTCTTTTTAAAGTTTTATAAAACAAATATTCTGTGACTTATTTAAAAAATACAAGTTTCTTTGAGTACGATAGGAAAATATCATATCACTTATACTCTTCTCACCATAAGTATTAAATAATGATAGTTTACTTATTCAAAATACCAACTGGTGCCGGTTTCGTTTTACAGCTCCCTTGAAAATAATTTATTTCGCGTAACGACTGACTCTCACAGAAATGGTGTCGTTTGTATGTCCCACTGTACTCGAGTAATTTCCTTTCAAAATCTCTGTGAAACCTATTTCATTGTAGATATTTATTATTAAAAAAATCTTTAGAATAACTACTTAATATTCTTAATTCAGATTTGTATTTCTTATAGATGAAATTTTTAATAGCTGTGTAACTTTTTTCTAATATTTTACGATCTCTAAAAGTATTTATAATTATTATTGCTTGTCAGTTGTAGAATGACATACCTAATATTCTTCCTGTGTATATCAAATAAATAAATAATTTCATCAAATAAATCCGTCCATATACTACAGACAAATACCATTTTTTTATGTTACATCGTGAGCTGTTACCCATTTTATTAGATACAAATGTGTACCTAAAAATTTGGTAAAAATATCATATACAGAACTACAGATATATTAACTCAGATATAACTAATAAGGTATACCTCAGCTGATGTATTCCTCAACAAGCAATAGGGAGCTTAGCACTACTCAACAATTAGGTGAGAAAAACCTAAAAGTATTGAAACTTGTATTTTTAATAATAGGTCTTAAATTGAAACTAAATGACTTGCCCTATAAAACATACAACAAAACTAGACAGTTTTGGAAATCATTATTCACTATATAAAATAATGACTTACTTATAGAATATTGACTAAAGAGGAACCTAATTCATCAAACTCTATAAACCTAACTACTATCTTTACACAAGAAAATCTCCTCACTGACCTTTAGCCAAGTAATTATTATAATAAACGTTCTCTATCTGAATTACCTATTACCACATTGGCCAATATTCAACCTAATAGAGATATTATCTTTGGGTCGGTGTAGGGCTATCACACTACAAAGCATTATGCAATTTACATAGTTTATATTTATACTGTTATTATAAAAGTAGGGCCGGGCCAACTGCATTTGTCATATACCTAATATAAAGCCTTTTGCAAAAAAACGTGCGCTTAAGTTTTTTTTTCTACTTCAATGAATATTGCAAAAAAGCAGTTTTATTAATTTGACAATGTATTGGCACAGTGTTATTTAAAGCATCCTGGCATGATTTCTTACGTTTGAAAATTGCTTTACTAATGCTGCGAATTGCTGAAGCAGTTTTTTACTGATCACTAAAATTTTAAAAACTTCTGGATATTTTTTGCAAAATAAATAATTTAATCTTTCTTTTTACATTAAATACCATTTTCTGATATGACTGATAAAGTGATAAGGATTGGTAAAATTATAGCCCTACTTAAAGAAAGTTCTTCGCAAAATTATGTGTCTCAGGGGTTAAGTGTGAGTCGTTCAACTGCCCACAGAGAATTTGGCAAAGGTATCGAGAGACCGGTCCGATCAAAAGAAGACCAGGTTCGGGAAGAAAACGATGCACAGAACCGCGAGATTACCGCTTTTTGGCAAGTCAGGCGTTGCGAAATCGAAAGGCGTCAAGTGTGGACCTAAAGAAGAGCCTTCAAGAAGTAAGAGGAGTAAAGTTAACGTTGTGGTTGGTCAGGAGGAGGCTTTTGGCTGCCAATATCAGCACTTACCACCCGGCCCCTGGTCCCTGGCCCCTGGCCCTAAATTACTCCGTGAGTACCATTTTACTCGACTTCAGCTTGCTCGAAACTGTGCTTCATGGACTCTGGAAGACTGGAATAAAGTGTTGTTTTCTGATGAAGCTAGAATCTCTTTGTGTAAAGAGGACCGACGTTGGTGAGTGCTGCGAAGACCACGGGAACGCTATGCGGAAGTATGTTTCGAAGATAATCACTCCATAATGCGGAACTCCGTTATATTTTCGGCAGCATTTAATTCGACGGAGCATACGGGATTACTTTTCATAGAAAATGGAGCATTAAATGCACACCGGTACATAACGTAAGTTCTAATTCCACATGCACAGCCTGCATTGACTGCTCTTGAGAAAGATTTAATTTTTATGGACCATAGTGCTCGTTCTTACCGTTCTAGCGACGTGGAAGTGTACATGCAAGAAATTAGGATTCGTCTTTTAGATTGGTCAGCTCGAAGCCCTAACCAAAATTCAATTGAGAATATCTGGGATGTTCTAAAGACACAGGTAAGATCAGTCAAACTTGCTCCACAAAACATCAGGGAGCTAAAAAGTGTCATTACAGAAGAGTGGGACCATATTCTTCAAAATATTATTAATAATATCGTAGGAAGCATGCACAGAAGGATTAAAGCCTTAATTTTGGTAAAAGGAGGTCACACTCGTTATTAGGTTTCTACATTTGTAGCTTTATTTAACTTTAAAAGACTAAAGAAATCTTCTTGTCTTTCTTTATTGTTGACTATTTCTTATTGTTTGGACGTGTATATCGGTTTTATGGAATGCATAAAAAATTAATAAAAAATTTACCAGTATTCACATCACGCATATTAATTTACTCGATTATAAGTATACAGACTACGTCAAACAATTACATTCAATTTAATTAACTGAAATCGACCTTAGAACGTAAATTCCTTAGGCGCCCGTTTTTTTTTTTGCAAAGTAGTGTATTATTTATATTTTGCGTGATTTGGCTATTATGCACAAGTGACACTTCACTTTTTTTTATAATAAGATAGAGGCACGCACTTGACCTCAATCTCACCTGGTGGTAAGTGAAGATGAGGCGACGACGGATATCTGTCTATTCACTCTTCTCTTTAAAAATTCCCCAAGTTAAACGTTGAAGGGAACACAGACGTTGGGTGTGAAATCCACTCCATAGCCGTTCGTATTACAAATGATGAAGCGAAACGGTTCGTGCGAATTGGGAAATGTGCACTACATATGGGTGAAATACTAATAAGTCTAGTTGTCCTATGGTAGAATGGGGAGGGCGGAATCGTGTAACTCCTGGGCACACTCTCCAAAGTTTAACCTATAAAACACCGAGAAGCAAGCTAATCTACGACGATGCTCTAGACTGAGCATTTTCGCTTGTGATGATTAATAGCCAAATTCACGAGGAATAGTATTGACTATATAATATTAGGCTAAACTCCCTCTAACCTTTAATAATATTTTTTGTTAAATAAGTCGGAAGTTAAATACACTAATGATTTATTTATATACTTATTAATTAAGTGTTTTTTTAACTCAATTACACCTTTGTAAATGGATAGCAATTCCACTAAAATTACACCTCACTACATTTGTGCCGTATGGATTAATTCGTTATACGCTTCCGAACCGAGTAAGAAAAAAAAGTAATGATATTGATTAAAACAACGCTTTAACTTATTGAGGGACTTACGGTAATGAGGCGTTCAAGTATAACGTAAGGAGGCTCCGGTTCATTTTTTTTTACTTTTGCTAACTTAGCGAGCTAGATGTATATAAACCTTACGTAAGATGAACATTTAAATAAATTATAATATTTTTACTATGGTACACCTACCGAATTATTTTTTCATTTTTCTTTGTTGACTAGAAACTAATTTCTAATATCTCAGATATTTCTTACTTCAATAAAAAATTGATACATCTTATCATTTGGGGCGGGGTTCATAATTTTCTTATTTTTGCTTATACTTGAACGCCCCATAAGCGATATTATTACTTTCTATATTTCAACACCATAAGTTCTGGTGCCTAAAAGCCATAAGTTTATGGCTTTTAACGAAGGCTTTATTTTCGATTTAATTTATTGAAATCTACACTGGTCAAAAATAAATCATATTATACTCCCACTTAAATTAACTCTACTATGATTTCTTTTACAAATTGGAGCGGCTTGACAAGATATAAGTACAATAAAAATAGATTGTCAACCCTATTAGAATTTCAGTGGTTAAATAAATTTTCCCGGTAAATTTATAGTTACCGAAATTGGCAGGCTCTGGCATAATTCGTTATCATTAAATAGAGGATACTAGCTTTACGCCCGCGGCTTCGCTCGCGTATACTTTGAAATTGGTACTGTTATTTGATTTCAGTTTAATTCATTGTTTTTTCTATTTATTAGTCATATATAAATCTACAAATTTTACAAACATTGTACCTAGTTTATGTGAACAAAACTACGTACCGAAAGTTAGAATTCAATAGAGCAATATCTGTCCGGTGCTAAAATCACCAAGCTACTGTTGGAACAGACTATGGAACAGACCACACAGAATGAATCTTTCCCGTAAAACATTATTTAACATCGGTACATAATTTGTTACACCATTTCTACCATTAAAGGTTCAATTTTAAAAGACGCCGACATATATGCTCATTTATGCTGAGAAGTATTTTGACAAGAAAAATATTATTATTTATGCAAACTTTCTAACCCCCTGTCTCCTCTTAGAAGATGAATTTTTAAAATCGCTGTAATGGGTATTTCAATTATTGTCTCAAAGACTACTTACATATTCATTCCAAGTTTCGATAAATTCTAAGCGAAACATATTATTTACTATGAAAACTTTGCCAACCGATTTTATTGTAATATTGATTGTGTTTTAAATAACCGGCAAAATAAATAAAATCTATAACGCTAAGTAAAATTATGTTGAGAATTATTCAATCTAAATTTCTAATAAAATAACTATTCTAACTGGATTATAAAATCAAGCCTATGTACATAGCTTCCTACACAACATTTATCTGCAAGTGTATAGTCCAAAACATTATACATATAAGGTACGATAGATACATTTGTGAAGTACATGATAATAAAAAGAAAAAAAATCCTATTCTTTATTTTAATAGCAGCATAACTTCACACAATTACCTTCATTATAGGTAATAAATGCAAAAACTGTAATATACATTCAAATAAATAAAATACGAACGGTTCTTGTGGAAAAATGAAATAAAACAGCTATAAACTCGTGTAATAATACTCATATTTCAATGTTACAGCTCCCGCGGGCCGTTAAGATTGAGGGTCGGCGTGGACAAATCCTTAAAACTTGAGACAACGGCTGGGCCCCACTCTCATATAAGTATTATTATAGCATGGAGTAAAAATGCTAGTATAATAACGTGGAATGTAGAAGTAGTAATCATGGTATTTTGTCTGCAAAGCCTGTTGTATACAATAAGTATATATTGTAATTTCCCACAAAAATCTACGGTCCTTATGGAGAAATATTAAGGTTAATAAAAAATTATTGTTTATTTTATATTAACTCGACAAATGATTGGCGTAGTCCTTGATGGTAAACACAGTAAAATCCAAACACCACTGCAACCACTGATAGATCGGTAATGCATCGACAGTCACCACCGTTATTCCGGCCTGCGTAAATATATCTTCACGCAACGCTTGAAGGACCCGATGTCTTAAGATGGAACACACTGGCCGCGAAATTAAGTAATAATCAAATTCAAAGAAATACACTTAAAAAGAGTAAATTTGATCAAGTTCAATAACATGTGTGTTTATAAATATTGTCATTTTGAAAATTACTAAAATTTAACGACCCAAAAGAAGAAGTATGAAGGAAAATAAAAATGTGATGAAAATAATAAATTCAAAGAAATACATTAAAAACAATTAATGTATAAAATTTCTATGCTATTTGATAGTCATAGTAAATTACATTTTTATATTATACAAAATTATTAATTATACTCTATCAAATTCTGTTTAAGGAGTTGAAGGTTATTATGAGTAGTAATATCACGTAGGTAACCTAATAAACTTTTTAGCATAAATTTAAAATATTTTATGTAATTCTATATTTTTTTTCCTTACATAAAAGTTTTTATTTTTTACACTAAACTTTCATTTAATTACACATTTATGCGTAACGGCGTAGATTGTTATCAGTTTACGCTATAGTAGCATGATTAAACGTGTTGTGACCACGCCATTAAAAAAATTACTTATCATTACATAATAATAATTGAATACTATATCTCCGGTTTCATCCTGTCACCGACTTAGGTTACTATCGAAGTAAATTTGGATTCAGTCCCGGGTGACGTCTGTCATCACAGGTGTAACATATATCACTAGAATTGTAATATCCTTTTGTTCTGAAGATTCTCCGAATAAACCTTTAGGGACTAGGTGGAAAACTAACGCCATCCGAATTGAGTTATGAAGAGGATCTACTAACATTCATTTATTTTATTATCTTCTAACCGCTTATAATTCTATTATGAGTAATCGCTTCTCTCAGGTTATAAAAAATAATTCAATGATTTTTAGTTAATTAACCTTAACTGTGTCACTGTAACTTTTAGAGCAGATGTTTCAAAATATGTATACGAAAAATATTTATAAACCGAGTGAAATTTCTTTTTTGCTGGATAGGGGATACCTCAAAGGTGATCCCACTTTAATTTCATTAGTATTGGGCCTTCAGCTTCGAAGATACACCAGGGAACTCTACAAAATCGTCGAAGTTGGTTTTCTTTTTAGATAAAAATTGTCTTGTATTAGGTCAACTTTCCTTCTGAAAATATTCGGCCCAGTACGAGTAGTACCTACCCACCGACTAGTACCTAACAGTAAAATGACATATATTTTTTGCGTGCCGGATAATCTTCGAACCCAATAACTGTACGGTATCGTTTTTATTACTTTAATTCACCAATAAAAGTAGTAAGGAATATTTAGAGTTAGCTACATACAATATTAACTAGCTATGGCCCATGGTTTCACCCGTGTCAAAAGTATTGGACCAACTCTCCACCACGCCGCCAACGCATCCGTGTAGTCTATCGTTGTTTTCACTTATCTACAAATTTCCAGATTATTTGACGTTCGTAGTTACTGCTCCGCTTCTTAAGAGTTGTAAAATGAAGTTATATAGTCTATAACCTTCTTCAATAATGTGAACCATTCACATTCAGATATTAAACTTAAATTCTTGTACCGTATTGATGACTATTGGTATCAATTAGGCCGGCCGCATACGCCTGGTTCCTTATTAAGTTTCCGAATCAGGAATTCCGATTCGAAATTCCGTGGGCTTTCGAGACATTCGTTTCCTTTCATCGCTAATAATATACGACCAATATGTACAGTGGCGCAGAGCAGGATAAATGACGACGAATTAATTGCTATTGCTTAATTTCATTCACACAAGGAGAAGAAGAAACGTAGTTATTGGGTACATCTATTGAATATATTGAGAATAAAGAAGAGTCTTTTTATCTCAAGAGAAAAAAACTTCGAGCACACTCAATCGCAGTCCTTACATTTTTATAGGATGTCAATAAAGTCCTTGGATGAGCTTCATAATGGCCTATGGGAAAATTACGTAAAAAATAAACACGTAGATGAGTACATCTACCAGGTGAGTACCAGGCACGATGCTATCGCAACTCTGAAACGAAATTTCCGTGCGTGTGTGGCGGTACACACAAAATGTATGTGAGCGCTGCGTTCGGATTGACGCGTGACGTCATTCTTTTTTTTTTTTATTCTGGCAGAACGCAGGCACGGACCTGCATATGATATGCCTGAATTTGGTTATCCGAATCGGAATTCCTGATTCGGAAACCTAATACGAAATACTGATGTGTGCGGCCGGTCTTATGGCATAAGTATCTTACGAAATTTCTTAGTAACTTAGAACAAAATTTCATTGTACCTAAATTAGAATAAACTTTACAATTAATTGGGTAAATTTGGATGGCTTGTAGATAGTTCCATGAAATGAAGTACGTACTCAGATATTTAATTGTTGGAATCGTGAAATTTACTAACTAACCAAATTATTATTAGGTATATTTAGTCCTATACTAAGTTCAATAAGAAGTTTCTTCAATCATCGAAAATTATTAGACAGCTTGTTAATATACTCGTAGTTGTTTATATGGAACAATAAACATAAACTTGGCAAACTTAGATACCAATTATAAGTTCATAAACATTGATGTGAATAAAGTCAAATTGTATTTTGTTGAAGATAACCAATAAATTTAAATACAGTAAGTACATATAGATTATCCTATATGATACCATGCCTTTCTGAAGGCTGGCCTACGAAATATCTCCACATCATCATCATCAGCTTTTATCAGTCTACTGCTGGAAATAAAACTCTCTAACTCGCCATCAGAACCGATCCCCCACTTTCCGCATCCCGCTTCCAGAAGTCTTTTGCAAGTCCTCGCTCCATCTGGTTTAAGAGCGTTCTACACTAGATTTCCCAAGACGTAGTCTCCACTGAAGAGCTCTTCTACTATATCGGTTGTCGGTTCTTCCACAGACGTAAATTTAGCCACTGCCAATTTAGCATACCTAGGTACTTACTTTTTGCGCTATGTCGTTTAGTTTGGTTTTCTGATTTATATTTTTTCACACAATTATTATTTTAACGATCAAAACAAATTTCTTACATTCTATAGCTCTGATGAACCCGATTCACATACCCTCATTATCAAATCACAATGGAAACCCATTGACTAGTATTCAATTCATGAATAGACGCATAAAAATATGTCTCAATTTTGAATTTGTTTATTGTAAATTGATTATTCATGTTAAAGTTATCGAAAAGTAGAAGTAAGTAATAAGTTAGTTTTACTCCACATAAACGTGTTAACTTACAAAAAGACTTACACGTGCGACGCAAGTGAGCGACAACAATTTTCCGATCGAGTCAATATTTCAAGAAGTTTCCGATTCAAAAAGCTCTTCTTTGATATTTAAGTATAGAGTTTTATAATGGAACAGAAGTTGTGACACTTGTTCTTCAGACTTTAATTTAGTGTACTTACGTTTTCTACATTCCCTCTCATTTATCTAAAAGATGCCTCGAAAAATTCATAACATCCCCGCTAGCCGTTTGATTCACGAATGAGTAACTTTTAGAATTTCAATATACCTATAGAGTTATCTATATAAAAGTAGCAAATAGAGAAACAATTATAATATTATTATACCTACCTAATACCTAATGTAGGTACTGATAATCACAGATCGGAATAAGTAGAAATACCTATTTATCTAAACTTCGAGGTAGGAAGTAACGAGAGTATATTGTACATCGAAGTTTTTATTTTGCTATATGTAAAACAAAGCTTACAGTTTTAGTAAGGAACTTTAAAAACATAAGATTCTACGAAATATTTTTTTATGACTATACCAATCTACCAAATTATTATACCTATTCTGATCTATGCTCATCAGTTACCATGTATTCACCTATAAATATTTGTCGGCCTCGGTTAGAAAAAAATCATAGTTCCGGGACCGAGTAGGAAGCATGGAGGGGTTACTGGGCAGCTCAAAGTGAAGTGACCTAAATATAAGAACTATAATTCTAACATTTGCGAGAACTAGAAAATGGCCTACCTCCATACCATGGGTTCATAGCTATGCGTTCCTACGCCGTCAGTTTAGTTATTGAACTATTCGAACTAACGAGTACTCACAGCTTAAATTTGAACAAACTTTACATTTATGCGATCTTAATAAATTACTTTACCTTACTTAAATAATAAAATGTTTTAATTAAACAATTTAACAAGCTTTGCTATTTTTTTGTTATTTAATTCTCAAACATCTTACTTAAAAATATTATATGGCCTATGTCACTCCCACAATTAAGACGAATCTAACAACATCTCGTATGCTAAAACCCATCAAGCCGTTTAGGTTACAGAGTGTGCCAAATGAATAGACATACATATTACATACATACACTTGGAAACATTCAGGTATCCCTAGTTTTAAGATGAAAACTGAAATGTACGATAATGTAACAAAACAAATTTTGAACTGGTAAAAATTACCCACTTCCAAATTAAACACTAGGCACTGTGAAATATTAAAAGCAATAAAGAGGTGTACGATTGGATTGTCTATACTTAGTCTGGTCTTATAAATACTGTTACAATAAAAAAAAACATAATACTACATTTGAATTTGGAATCTGTTATTTTTACATGAATATTCATTGTGTTTTCTCATTTTCGCGCCAGTCGGTATTAAATATTTTTGTGATATTAACATAGAATGGGGTGATAAATAGAACCGAATTGCTGTGATTGCACTACACAAAGTAGGTATAGAGCCAAATGTAATTTATGAAACTCTTCATCCTCTTGGTATTAGTCGAATGTTTGTATACCGGGCTATTGATAGGTACAATGAAACCTCCTCTGCTTGTGACAGAAAAAGATCTGGCCGTCCACGTAGTATTCGTACAAAAAAGGCGATCAAAAAGCAGTGAAGGAAAGAAATCGAAGAAATCCTGTCCGAAAGCAAAATATTTTATCTCGGGAAATGAATATAGCACCTACAACCGTGTCGCGTCTTTTAAAAGATGACTTTGGACTTGCAGCCTAAAGGAGAGGCACTGGTCATTATTTAACTGATAATTTAAAAAAAATAGGGTGGTAAAATCAAAAACACTTCTTAAGCGGTACGCAAAGGGAGGTCATAGAAATTTTTTATTTACCGACGAGAAAATTTTACTATTGATCAATGTTTTAACAAGCAGAATGACCGAGTTTATGCTCGAAGCTCTACAGAGGCATCCCGATTAGTCAGCAGAGTACAACGTGGGCATTATCCGACTACAGTGATCGTTTGGTGGGGTATTAGCTATCAAGGAGTGACTGAGCCATATTTTTGTGAAAAGGGTATCTAAACATCGTCATAAGTGTATCAAGATACGATTGTTGAGAAGGTGGTTAAGCCTCCTAACAACACCATGTTCCATAACCAAGAATGGTCCTTTCAGCAAGACTCAGAACTGGGTCATAAAGGTCAATTTACTCAAGCGTGGTTGGAAACGAACGTTTCGACTTCATCAGAGCTGAAGACTGGCCGTTATCTAGTCCCGATCTTAATCCGGTGGATTATGATTTATGGTCAGTTTTAGAGAGTATGGCATGCTCTAAACACCATGATAATTTGAAGTTCCCAAAATAATCCATAATATTGGCAGTGAAGAATTTCCCGATGGAAAAAGTGCGTGTTTCCATTGATAACTGGCCTCAAAGTTTGAAGGACTGTATTAAAGCCATTGGCGATCATTTTGAATGAGCTTAATATATCTTTATTGTTGTTATATAAATGTATAAACTAATACACATTACAGTAATGAATGATTTATGCAATAGAAAAAAAAGGTTTTTCCTTATAACAATATTTATGGCCAGACTAAGTATATTATTACATATTAACGTCACGCAAAAATTTGCCTTTTTAAACACCCTACTCTACTTCGTCACGCTATGTCATATTTTCCACTACCCCTCCCCCTTCCGCCCAAATATGATATATGGCAATTAAAGTAGTACGATATTTTTGATTATTTATTATTTGCAATATTAAAACTTTGATTGTGACGGACCGCAACGCCTAGCGCCATCGTCGAAAAACAATACAAAACAAGTTAAATGCCATTACTATGGAAAACTATATCATCGTAAAAATATTTATAAATTTACAAAAATATGAAAGGAATTACTTTTTATAGTAACAAAACAAAAAATTGAGAAAAATTTGCAAAATTGTTCGATGAACTGCGAACTTCGTTTCGTTAAACCCCCGACTCCCTTGTCACAGTAAAGCGACAAGTTTATGAACGGCTCCTTAAAGTATCCTCCCACGGTCCGTGATATTGCGGACGGACGAAGACCAGCCTGTACCAATGCACCATAGGAAGAACGTCGTCTGTGGTAACGCAGATAAGTCCTTAATGTTCGGATCGTGGCCGGCCATACATGAAAATCCACAATATCACATACCGTGAGAGGCCACCTTTCGATATATTATTTACTCGCTATAAGGAATAGTGTAATTATTCGACATTTTATACTCAAACCTCAACCAAACTTGTAATGAAAGCTTTCTTTTGGTTACATAAATTTTTCAGTTTTTATTATAACTTTACTGCTTACACATACAAAGGTACCTACTTAACATTTCCACAAACGGAAATCGTTTCTATGAGCGACTGTTAATAAAATATCCTCAACTACGTCGCTTAACATCTATAATTGCGTCCTCAGCTTTCAGCCTTTGAACGTTTGCTTTGTTGAAGCGTCGGTTTCCCCTCTTTATTATTACTTCCGTCGAAAACATTCCGACACTCGCCGCTAACAATACATATTTTTGGGAGCACCCCCATTTGTATTCCAATATTCGTACGATATTGTTCTTGCTAGTTCTTTGTGTTCACGGTTAAGTACTTATAAGGTTGATAGGTACCTAATTAGCAGTTATGTCGTTATGAAAATGAGCGTGAAATTTTGTAGATAAGGTATTCAGTATAATTTTGTTAACATTTGTGTCGAAGGACACTGGGTCCGGGTTGGAGCCCAGATGAAATATTTTGGCCTCATCCTGGACGGGCTGACGGGCTGACGTCCGCTGGACGTTGGCGGCTCTCGGTCAGCTTCTCCCGAACTCGAAGGGGCCGGGCGCGAGCTGTCGCCGTTTGATCGAGGGGGTCGTGCTGAGCATGGCCGTCTACGGGGCACCGATCTGGGTGGATGCTCTCAGCGCCACGAACAGACGTGTGCTGCATGCTGCTCCTCCGGCTCCCACAGAGGTGGAAACAATTAGGCGGAAAGTCCGTGTGGATGTGTTTATGAGGTGGGAGGAGGACTTGGTGGATGCGCGCTATGGGCGTTATTCCATAGACGCCGTCCGCCCGGTCCTCCGGGAGTAGTGTACCAGGGAGCGGGGCTCCCTGATGTTTAGACTCGTGCAGGTGTTGTCCGGACACGGTTGCTTCGGATGGTACCTGCACCGAATAGCTACAAGGGAGCCCACTACTGAGTTCCACGAGTGCGGGGCTGAGGATGATACGGCGCAGCACACTCTCACTGAATGTGCTGCATGGGAGGAGCAGCGCCGCACTCTGACCGCAGTGGTTGGAGAAGATCTCTCGCTGCCGAGCGTGGTGAGAGCCATGACGAAGATATGACGTCCTCGCAGTAGGAGGCCGCGAAGAGGGTTCGTGAGGGGGATCCTCTGAGCGGCCCTCTCTGCCAAAGACGAATGGGTGGCCGGAGGAGGCGATTTATCCGCCAACTTCCGTCACCCTAGCCGAACCAGGGGAGACGGGTCGGGGTGCCCGTCTTTCTATTGCACAGGTTCGGCGGACAGAGGAGACGGCTAGGGTGTACTGAGCTGTCTCCTACTTAGGCCGGGGCCTGGAATTGCTGGGCCGGCCACCGGGGCGACGCGGTTGTATGCTACCGCAGGCCCCGCGTCACCCCATCGAGGCGGCGGATGGTACGCCATGGAGTTTTAGTGAGGAGTCTGACATAACCACTCGTTCCCCTGGGCGGGTGCGTACCCATGATGGGTTTCTCCACGTAAAAAAAAAGAGTACTTTTACGTCCTTATTTATTTTTCTTTCATTAAATAATCAATATTTTATTGTGTGCTTAAGTATACATAATCAATGAAGTTTATGTCACCTAATAGTAAAGACTTAAACTACAAATATTTCTACTTATAACTATTCTACCTTTATTTAAATTAATGTTTGTTTTTTTTTACTTTGCTTATCCCTACACCTATCATCCAACTGCAATTCAAGCGCACGTGCGCAAGGTTTCTGATTACTACAACAACTTTACAACATATGGCATGCAAATTATATGATATATCATTTTCTTACGTAGTGTAGATACCTTGCGACGTGCGCTTGAATTGCAGTTGGATTCCATTGTAAAACTCCATTATAAAACTCTGTTGTATATACAACAGAGTTCATTTGTATATTGGTACCTACTGCTGCGTAGTAACGAGGTATCACACAATATTTAACAGAAAAGAAAACCAACTTTTATGATTTTAAAGAGTGCCCTGGTGTATTTTCGAAGTTGAAGGTCCAATGCCAATAAAATTAAAATGTGACCACCCTTGAGGTATTTCCTATCAAACAAAAAAGAATTATCGAAATCAGTTCATAAGTAAAGAAGTTATGGCTGAAAATCCATTATAAAAAGAAAGTGTGCAATTCACATGTGGTAGAAGTGAAACATTCCCATGTATGTTTTTTAAATTCAAAAAATTATTGTAAACGACGCGCTCATATTTTATTATAAACTCTTTGTATATTTTTAAATAACCTAGGTATAAGTACCAGCGTATGCGTTTAATATGATAGCGGGACACTCGCCCCGCCACAGTCAGTCTGCATCCATCGCGCGGCGACATAGCACGTCGCCTATTTTTTTCTGTCGAGTAACAGTGGTCTTCGAACCGAATATATATGTTTACCACACCTCCGCAAAAAATGGTAAAAACACGTGGTGCAGTACGCAAAGAGCTAACAAGAATTGAAGATAAAAGTTCAGGTGGTGATAAAACTACGCAAAAAAGCCAACACATCGTGGATGTACAAAAGATGGCGGATAATATTCCCGAGGTGGCGGGTAGTAGTGATACCGCGGTTAAAGTGGAATTCCAACCACAACCACGCCTTTTACGATCATCATCACCTTCTAAGTCCAAAAGATCCTCAACTTCTTCTGTACTGGCGCGTAGAAAGAGATTGATGCTAGAAGCAGAAAAACAAAAGGCGGAAATTAAGATGCAACTTATAGATAAAGAGCTAGAAGCAGACCTAGCCGACATAGATAATGAGGTATACAGTTCACACGGTAGTGAAGGTTGTGTACGTCGTGGTGTCGAAAACTGGATGGAGCGTAGTATGCAAGAGCCGGAGAAACAGCAGGAAGCCCCCGAACATGGATTGAACACGGGCGACTTGCACAGGCTAGTGGAACCTACCGCTGGCACCTATGATGGAACTATCCGGATGCTTGCTGCAGCAGTAAAAAACTTAACCACTTCCTCTGTCCACAGTTAGCCGAACGCCAGCCTCTTGAGCCGCATCTGTACGCCGAGAGACTTACCTGATTACTCCGGTGATCCTCTTGAGTGGTTACAGTTTAAACAAGCGTATGAGGAGTCGACAGACGTGTGCAACTTCAGTCCAAAGGAAAACTTATGGAGGTTACGAAAATGTCTTCGTGGACCTGCAAAGGAAGCAGTATCAGCTTTGCTGATAAGTGCTTCATCTCCCGAGCGTATAATGACTACATTGGAGTTACGTTTCGGCAACCCAGATTGCATACTCAACAGGCTCGTGCAAGATATCAGAAAACTTCAGCCTATCTCACAGGAGTACCAGAAAGATATTGTCACTTTTTCCGTGAAGGTACAGAACTTTGTTGAAGCTGTAAGGTAGTGGGACGCGAAGAGTACGTACAAGGTATGAGTATTGTTTCTTTACTCTTATCTAAACTTCCTATAGTGCTCGTGTCTAAATGGTCAGATTATAGCTACCCGTTAATTAAATCTGGAGTAAAGTCACGACTAGATATATTAAATGACTTTTTGAATACGGAGGCAGTAAAGATAACCACCACCGCTAACATACATTCACTAAGTTACCGAACCGATCAACATATGAGTAAATTAAGTAAACAAAAACAATACGAAGGTTACGTACGACCGCAAGCTATTTTACTACAAACTGAATCGACTACTGTTAACAAGTGTCAGTTTTGCCGCTCATTGCAATATCATAAATTGCCTGATTGTAAACAATTTAAGAAAGCGTTACGTAAGGTACGGTGGCTACATGTTAAGCGCAATGGTATATGTTTTAAATGTTTGGAGTTTCGCCATGAAAGAGAAACATGCCCCGCGCCGAGGTGCAATAAGGATGGTTGCGGGCAGGCGCATCATAGATTGCTTCATTTTCCAAACAATAACAATAGGCAAGAGGAACGCATTCCGCGCGAGCTGGCAACGGCGGAGCGCGCCGAGTCGTCAGCTGAGAGCTTGCCTATTCCCGAGACCGTGGCACAAATCACCACAAGTAGTGACAGAGTACTACTTAAAGTTGTACCTATACGTATGCATGCGGCGGATGGCAGCATCATTGAAAGTAGCGCTCTTCTCGACGACGGATCCACCGTAACTATGATAAGTACCGGGCAAACTGCGCGCGCCGGACTGCGCGGCCGACGAGAATCAATGCGTATGTGCGGGCCGTGGAATAATGAAATCGTATGTGACTGTGCGGTAGTGAATTTTAAGCTCTCCGGTATTGACAATAAGGTTTATTCTGTTAAAGCACGTAGTGTTAATGATTTAAATTTACCTACACAATATTTTTCCATTGTAGATAAAAATAAGTATGATCATTTAAAGAATATTAGAAATAATTTATGTTGTGTAAATTCGAAACCGGAAATATTGATTGGACAAGATAACTATAGTTTGATGTTACCTTTGCAAATTTTAGTAGGAAAATCATATGAGCCGTCCGCTACACTTACCCCCCTAGGTTGGTGCATTCACGGTAACGTTCGCGTAACGGGTGCGGCGCGCGGTACTGCGGGCGCACGCGCCGCGCTGCTTATGGCGGAGTCGCGCGGCTCAAGCTCGGAGCGTGCGCTGCGCGACCTGCATGACGAGGTGAGGCGCGCATTCGCGTTGGATAACTTGGGCGTAGCGGGCAAACCGCGTCAAAACATGGACGACGCTCGCGCCCTCGAGCAACTTGAGCGCTCAGCCGAGCTCGTCGAGGGAAGGTGGCAAGTTAATTTACCCTGGAAGGATCCTGACTGCTCAATGCCTGACAGCATGCCGGGCGCTTTAAAAAGGTTAAAGGGAATCGAGACAAAAATGGCCAGGGATCCGGAATATGCAGAAAGGTACGTAGAAAGGGTTAATCATTTATTTAGTAATAATTTTGCTAAGGAATTGGAGGATAAACAATGCACGCAAAGAACATGGTACCTTCCACATTTTGGGGTTGATAATCCCAACAAGAAAAAACTGCGCTTGGTGTTCGATGCGGCAGATACGACTGAGGTGTATGTTTAAACGACTATCTGCTTAAAGTGCCGGATTTACTCACCTCGCTGTGGGGAATTATGCTGCGCTTCAGGGAAAATAAAATAGCAGTTACAGGGGACATAAAAGACATGTTTCTTAGGATCAAGATACGGCCGCCTGACCAGGACTCGTTAAGGTTTTTATGGCGAACCAACCCTACTGAGCCTGTCAAAACATATGTTATGACATCCTTGATTTTTGGTGCTAAGTGCTCGCCCTTTGTAGCGCAATTTATTAAAAACGAAAACGCGAAGCGATACCTATCCACGGCGCCTGCCGCTGTCGATGCCATATGCAACCAACCTACGCAGATGACTACATACAAAGTCTGCCAGACGAGGCGGCGGCGATTCATATGGTCAAAATGGTCACTAATATTCATAGGGAAGGCGGATTCGAGATTCGTAATTGGACGAGTAATAGTGTTTCCGTGCTAGATAGCGTACCAAAGGAAACTCTAGGAACTGCTGCCGTAAGGTTTAAAATAGATCAGCATTTCGAAGGCGAGCGCACGCTCGGCCTCATATGGTACCCGGCCACAGACGAATTAGGGTTTGATGTCTCGTTCAAACGTATTCCTGAGTGTGTTATTAAAGGTACGCAGAGACCTACTAAAAGACTTATGTTGCGTGTCATTATGTCTATTTTTGATGTGTTTGGGTTTTTGTCACCATTCACCATTCAGGGCAGGATCATGCTACAAGATACGTGGCGTTTGAACATCGGTTGGGATGACTACATCCCAGACGAAATTAATAAAAAATGGCGTAATTGGTTAGATTTGCTTAAAGTTATTAATACAATTCGAATACCCAGGTGTTACCAATCAAGCGCTGCCGGAGTGAGCGAGACGCAAGATGAGCCGGTAGTTGGCGTAGCTAATCCGTCTACTCTAACGCCTGCTACAGCGCATTCCAGCCGCCACGCGTCGAATGCTATGATGCCCCGCCCTTCGACTACGAGTGAGGAATGTTATAGTACTTATAGTAATTTAGAATTGCATTTATTTAGTGATTCATCGCTCAAAGCTATGTCTGCTGTTGCATACTTACGCTGGAATTATAATGATAAAATATTTGTCGCCTTCATAGCTAGCAAGTGCCGGGCTGCGTCCGTGAAGTCACTTACTGTGCCCCGGCTGGAGCTACAGGCGGCGCTGCTGGCGGCCCGACTGGCTAACTCGGTTGGAAAGGAACTCAAACTGCACGTCGTACGGCGCTACTTTTGGTGTGATTCAAGTACGGTGCTTCACTGGTTAAATAATAACACCCGTACTTACAAAACATTTGAGGCGAACAGATTGGGAGAAGTAGACGATCTCACGACTATTTCAGAGTGGCGGTACGTACCTACGGGGTTAAACGTAGCTGACATAGCAACAAGAGAAACTTTTAATTACCATTTATTTCTGAATGAATGGCTAAAGGGACCTTCGTTTTTATATACTGATGAATCGAGCTGGCCGCTCAATGTCCTGGAACCAGCAAAAGATGAAACATTTCAAGGTCATGTAATGGTCGTACAGAAGTTACCTGCGAGCTTACCTGTTCCGGCACCTGAGCGTTTTTCTTCTTGGCTAAAGTTTGTACGATCTGCTGCCGCTGTCTTAAAATTTATTGATAAATGTAAGGGACTTACCAGCATCGATGAATACTCGCTGGTAGAGCGGGCGGAGCGGCTGGTGCTGCGACAAGCGCAAGCGGATTCGTTCGGTGAGGATATAATGACTATTCGGTTGGGTAAATGTGTGCTACGTCATAGTAAGTTACTTACGTTATCTCCTTACCTTGAAGATGGCATACTCCGCATGGACGGCCGCATTGATGCTGCATTGGATGTACCTGTGGAAACAAAAAAACCGATAATCCTCGACGGGCGGCATCCAACCACCCGACTTATAGTAAGACACTATCATGTCAAAGCCGCTCACGGAAACCAGGAATCGGTTGTTAACGATCTAAAACAGAAATACTATATTATTAGATTACGACCTACTGTTAAAGGTGTAGTATCCCGCTGCATGTTGTGCAAGCTAAGAAAGGCTAAGCCTCAGATGCCTCGAATGGGTGACTTACCCAAGCGCGTGTGGCGCACCATCAACGCCCTTTCACATACTGCGGGGTGGATCTCTTCGGGCCTATGGAAGTCGTGGTAGGCAGGCGTAGAGACAAACGCTATGGCGTTCTTTTCACCTGCCTCACGATTCGTGCGATTCACATAGAAATCGTACATTCACTTACGACAGATTCTATGATTATGGCCCTGCGCCGGATGGCGGCCCGGCGAGGTTGGCCCCGATATATTTATTCGGATAACGGGACCAATCTGAGAGGCACGGATACCGAGTTAAGGAACTCGATACGGGGCCTTAATAACGAAGTTCTCAAAGCAGAAGCTATCAATAATAGTGCTCAGTGAAATTTCATCCCTCCCACCAGCCCTCACTGGGGTGGGGCTTGGGAACGTTTAATCCGTAGCGTGAAAACGTCTCTGCGGGTGATACTCAGGGAGAGAGCGCCTAAAGATGAGGCTCTGGCTACGTTGCTAGCAGAAGTCGAAGGTATTGTAAACGGTCGGCCTCTGACACACGTCTCCGTGGAGCCGGGCTCTTCTGAGTCGCTCACTCCCAACCACTTTCCGCTAGGTTCTTCATCAAATTTACCAGCAATCGGAGCCTTTGATGATTCAGATTTGTTCTTACGGAAGCAATGGAGAAAGGCTCAAAGGTTGGCCGACATGTACTGGAAGCGATGGCTTAAAGAATTCCTCCCGCAGCTGTTACCGAGGAAAAAGTGGAAGCAGGAACAAAAGCTGTTGCGTATCGGCGATCTAGTTCTGATCGTGGACCCTGACTCACCCCGAAACGTGTGGCCACGCGGCGTCTTGCACAGTGTAATGCCAGGCAAGGACGGCCGCGTACGAGTTGTAGAGGTAAGAACGGCCACAGGCGTGGTGCTGCGCCGTTCCGCGGCGCGCGTCGCCCCAGTCTCTTTAGTTGATGAGTGCTAATCTCGCACTAGGGTGGGGAGTGTAAACGACGCGCTCATATTTTATTATAAACTCTTTGTATATTTTTAAATAACCTAAGTATAAGTACCAGCGTATGCGTTTAATATGATAGCGGGACACTCGCCCCGCCACAGTCAGTCTGCATGCATCGCGCAGCGACATAGCACGTCGCCTATTTTTTTCTGTCGAGTAACAATTATCAAATACACACTAATTTAAAGTTTATAAAAATGTACATACAAGTACTCAGTCATTATTCACAATATCATTTTCAATTAATGCACATTTGAAATATCTATGGTAACCTAACACAATATCAATTACTGTATTAAAAAAGGATTGGATGTTAAAAACAGTACTCACAGATTAATTATTAGTAGACAGTATCGTACAAGGAATAAAAGTGTAATGACGTTACATTGTTTCTCTAATACTAAGCCTGTGGTTTTTTGAATCTTACTCAAATAAGAATGATTTTCCTTCACTAGTGCTATTCTATTTTTAAAAATATACAAAAATCTAAGTAATGTATAATGGATACTTTACTCTTTATATATTAATAAGGTGATGATGGGTCAGTGCTAGCATGTATGGATACAGCATCTAACGGTGTTGGTTGAAATCATACAAAGAAACTGTATTTTCAATGTAATAAATTCTTAGTAATACTTTCAAATTGTGATAAAGCCCATAGTTATAAAGCATATTCTTAAGTCTGTCTAACTAGCTACACTTCATATTCAAAATCTAACACCAAGCACCCCTTTTTACACTAGAGCCAATTCCCCTGTAGGCTTAGCATGTTACCATTTTAGGTCACACCTTCATTATACAATCAGGTAAGATTATGGTCAAACCCTAAGACTATAAAGTAGATATACAATATATGAATTTGATCTCAGTAGCACAACATAGCAAAATAGTCTTTTCATTAAGTCTGCAATCTGTTTTGTCCAGAATAATTTTTAATAATCTGATCCAACAGATTCTTTGTTGTTTTCAGAGGTTGACAACACAAAAGATGTTTCCTTTATAGATGTTCAACCCTTTAGAAATAAAATACAATGGCTGTTCTAATCTAGATATGTTTTTAATATTAAAGTGTAATGAACCACCAAGATTAAAGAAGTAAAAATAAATTTACTATAGAATTTCCTAGCAGTAGTAAGTATGAAGTAAGTCTCCTGTTTGTCTTATACTCGGTTTAATATTTTTTAATCAAAGTGATGTTAATGTTAAATTCTTGATATTATATGAATGAGCAAATTTTGATATTTGTTGTAAATTCCAGAAGTAAAAGGCTTTCAACATTGAGAAATTTTAAAAAACCCAAAGGGATTTATTGCCAATATAAAAATAAAACACATCCAATATCTCTTAAAAACTGTATTATTTATACATAAATCACAATAAAATGCTACATTATTAGTTAAATTACTTACAGAAACCTACTTTGGTTTTGCTTGAATGCTTGATAACTTTTTTGGATCGGATTTATATGTTTTCTGTAATGGCCCCTTACCTGCTCTTGTGAATATCATCTCATCAATTCTCTGTCTATCTGCCAAATCTCTAGAAATCTTCATATTTGTCCATGATTCTTTAGCACCGGCTACAAAACCTTTCTTTTTTATTGGCAGATTTTCTGAATTATGTTTCATTAATTTGGGAATTTTAAAATAGTCCCGAACCGCGGGAACTCTTAACAAACCCACTTGTGCCAGAGATATAAAGTTAGTTGAACACCAGTAAACCAGGATGGCACCTGGGAAGTTAATCGTAAATGGTATCATGACCAGAGGTATAGCTCTAAGAATGTACCTCATTATTTGCATATTCTGAGCTTCAAGGCGGCCTCCATCAACACCAAGTTCAATTGTTGCCCACATTGTTGCACTCGTGATGAGGGGAAGTATGAAAAATTGATCTGGAACTGTCAAATCTGTGAACCACCACAGACCACCATATGACATACTTTCAACAGGACAATTTGCCATCCCTCTTAAGCCCATGAAAAAGGATATAAAGAGAGGAGCTTGCGCGAGTGGCACAATAACATTTTTAAGAGGATTCAGACCTCGTTCTTTCATAAACTGCATCATTTCTTGAGCATAGCGCGCTGCTTCTAATTGATTACCTGTTTGCCTTGCCTGTGTCATTTTCATTTGAAGGTACTGCATTTCTGGTAAGTTATTATTCATAACGGCTGCATTCCTTTGTGACATAATAACTAAAGGGAACATAGTTACTCTTACAACAATAGTTCCAATAAGTATAGCACCCCACCATGGAACGTCTAGTGACACATGAAGGTATTCTAAGCAATTTTGAACTATACCGATAGGACTCCAACCTCCTAAACCAAGACTGGCGAATGTGGGCTCGCCGTTTGCGGCAAGTGACTGCACGGTTTCCGATAAATCTGCAAGAGTTGAAGGGTCGGGTACTGGCGGCGGCTCCGGTATTTTATCTAAAATATTGGCAACATCATTGCCGACAGTAGAAGCAAACCTTACAGTTCCAGCTGACGAATAAACATAATATACTCTGGCTTTCTTAACCTCAAACTTCTCGCAAAACAAATTTTTAGCAGCACTCCGACAACCATGTCGACTTAGTAGCTTAAACATCATCGGTATATATTAAATAATCAATATTGTATTCAAGAAATTAACAAATTTAATATCGCGATATCTTATTACCGCACATTTCTGACATTTACAATGACAGATCGGTCTTGGGTCCCTGCAATTTTGCAGGGTGACCAGAACTTTTACGAAAATATGATGGGCAATCTCGAAAACATACTGAAATATACCAACTCCATAAAGGTTAATTTCTTCTTCTTCTTCCTAACTTGGCAACCGTTCCCATTTAATGAAAACCATTACTGCCATTATCGATTGCATTATAGTGTCATGTGTTATGACGATTTAGTATCCTAACAAGATGGTGGCTCCCAAAACAGAACATTCTACGAAGATTTTGTGAGAACCCTGAATGAATGCTTTCAGCTTATATTTATGATCCACTTCTCATATGCACAAAAACCAAACTATATCACACAAAACTCCACCAATATTTCATAATATAAGGTCAAATACCTAAGTTAATGATTTGAAAATAAAAACCACAACATCACTACAAGATCCCGCCAAAAACCCTACAGGATAATTAAACCAACAGATACCGTTATTCATTAAGCCAAAGCCACCAAGAAAATTCCCAAGCACAGATTTAGAATCGCTACCATCGAGTTCAGACTCCAAATTTGTGTACTGTTAGATCACTCTATATTTAGGCTAAATATAAATGTTCACACTGCGGAAATAAATAGTTTATAAGGAAATGAACTTTTTAAATAGCAAAAAAAATTAAAATTACAAAAGGTAATTTTTTAAACCAGACAATACAGATAATACTTCTAAGCAGTTTCCATTAGGTTCACTTTTCAATGACAGTTAAATATTTGAAGATCGTTTTTTTTTTCTGTACACGTTTTTCATTAGGTTTGAACGATTATTTTGTTATTTATGTCAAATACGTCATACTTTACCAATTTGTGCCATATTTTGTATTGAGTGAGATATTTTCATTGAAATGAAAAAATTGGTTAGGTTATGTTTGAGTTGTGATCATCACGCACGAGTCTATCGCGCCCTATCACAACCATATTGTTTGATTGACTAAAAAACTGGTACTTGTAGGTATAGTTTTTTCGTAGTTTCAAGGTACGTTTACGTTTTGAACGAAAAAAGTTTGCCTGTGTATAACGCAAGGCACGTTATTAAAATTAAAACATCAAGTATTTTAATAATTTTTCATTATTAATATATCTAAACAAAAATTAGTTCAAATCCATTTATTATATTTGAAGGATAACACTGGTTAAGCTATGACTTTTACCGAAATAAAAATTACTATATCTGTTACTCTAAGTAATAGACTATCTGTGTGCCAAATTTCATCTAAATCCGTTTCGCTGTTTTTGCATGATTGAGTAACAAACATAGAAACTTTCCATTTTATTATATTTGTAGGAGAACACAATTTAATCTATGACTTTTACCGAGATAAAAGTACCCTATATGTTATTTCAGGTCATTTGACTATCTATGTGCTAAATTTCATCTAAATCTGTTAAGCCGTTTTTGCGTGATTGAGTAAAAAAGCTACAAACTTTCTATTTATTATATTTGTAGGATAACACTGGTTAAACTATAACGTTTACCGAGATAAAAAGTACCCTATATGTTATTTCAGGTCAAAGACTATCTATGAGCCAAATTTCACTGAGATCTGTTCAGCCGTTTTTGCGTGATTGAGTAACAAACATCCAAACATACACACTTTCACATTTATTTTATTAGTAAGATGCGAAAGTAACTCTGTCTGTCCGTATGTTACGTTTTCACGCCTAGACCGCTGATCCAATTTTGATTAATTTAGATATAGATGGGACTTTGGGAAAGGACATAGGATACTTTTGTAGCGAAAAAAAAATTTTAAGGGTAAAAAATAGGGGATAAAAATTTCTATTAACAAAACATGGGAACACCAAATGCGTATACGCGATAATGGTGAAATGAAATCGGCTGCCATACCAACCAGTTTGTTGAATTAATTAACTATGAAATGACACCACTGTCAATCTGGATTGTTGATTTATTAACATTGTTTTACTTAATAAGAAATGTATTGTATTTCTAATAATTACCTATTAAATGAGAGTCCAGTATTCTTTTTAATATTGGCTGAAGTGGTTTTAAACTGTTTAACTACGCAGCACGGCATAATTACTGTTTTATCTTATGATAGAAATATGACGTGCGCTGTCAATCGCGGCTCACGGGAGTTTAAATATTCTAAGCGATATAGTCATTGCAAATTATCTGGATTATACAGTTTTGCCAGAAGTCAATTATTTCGTTGTGTTATTCCACATATGCTGAAAATAAAACTTGGGTGAAAGTGTGTATGAAGAACTCATCATGTCTCTAATTAGGGATAATCATATTTATGCTTTTGGTAAGAAAGAAATAAAAAGAATTATTTCATGAAAATTTCACACCGGAAATACACGCCATTCCTCAATTGATACGGTATATGAATTGTCAACAATACGGGTAAAATTAAAGTTACGGAATGGAAATAACTACTTCGTAACTAAAAATGCGTGCAGAGCCACGGGCTCCCCGCTACTATAATATATTTTTACTAGCTCTGCCCGCGACTTCGTTCGCGTGGACTACAGAATGATATCGATCGGCCATACGCACGTATCGTGGTACTCCAGCTTCCGTTTATATGCTTATAGTGTAAGCACCATAATAAGTTATAACTTATTTATTTAATATATCTCTTATGGTTTACTCAATGTAAACCATTTACGTACCCAAATTGAGTCACCATGACTAGTAAATAAAAGTAGTATAATTTACTCCTTACAACATCAGTTATATACCTATGAAATTCCCGTGAAAATCAGTCCAACCGTTTCTGAGGTTACCCGGAACAAACACATAGACAAAAGTTTAAAAAAAATGTGTTTTGTTATAAATACTATAAGTACAGTACAGTACAGTAAGTACAGTATAAGTATTATAAGTACATACTTTCAAATGTATTTATTTAAAAAACTGTTATTTTGACATTACAAGCAGACACTTAAATTTTAATAACTGTATACAGATTGTAATCGTTTCAATTTTTTCGGGAAAGTGAAAATCGATGAAAGCGAGGATGGTGGCTAAAGGTAACTAAAATTATTATCCATGAAAATATTTAAAAAAAAATCATCCAAAGTATACCTAAAAATACTGACTTTTGGCACAATATACCCATAAAAGTACCACTCTTCAAAAAGTTTTTAAAATGTACTGAAAAAGTATCAAAATACTAAATCTGGTAATACTGGCGAGCCCCATAGTCATGCCCAAAGATAATTGACGTTATGAAGTCCTTTCGTTATTGGTCTATGGTTATGAACATAATAATAATTAAAAACAAATATCTGGGAGTTTTTGGCGAGATCTTGAAGTGACATGTTATGGTTTTTATTTTTAATTTTTTTTACTTAGGTTTTTGACCCTATATTATGTAATATTGGTGGCATTTTGCGTGTTATAGTTTGGTTTTTGTGCATAAGTGAGGTGGATTATAAATATAAACTGAAAGCATTCATTTCGAGATCCCACAAAAATTTCCTAGAAAGTTCTAATAAGGGAGCCAACATCTTGTTAGGATACTGAATCGTCATAACACATGACAAAATAATTCACTCGATAATGGCAGTAATGGTCTTCATTAAAGAGGACCGATTGCCAAGTTAGGACGAAGAAGAAGAAAAACAAATATCTGTGTTCCACATTATTTGTCTGTTGTAATTAGAGTCCGAGGTGTATAAAAGCAAAATATATCTCAAGATTTAAAAAAAGTCATAAACTCTATAGTCGCACAAGATCGTGCGCGTCGTGAGCGACCGTCCTATATTTCCGACAGATTTTGGTGGGAGGCGGTACTACAGACGATAATGGGGGGCAGGTAATGTACCGTGGAACAGAAGGAAAATTTAATCAAGCAGGTGATTGCTAGTAATGAATAATTGGTTTCCTTCTGTACTATGTCTGTGTTTACTTCAATGTCCGTCTTAAGTGCAAGCAGTAATGAGTTGTGCATCATTGTGTGAACATCTACATATTCAACGATAAGTGATGCTGGCCGATCGTGGCTTATGACCGTGCATGATCCAATGTATAAAGGGACCTTATGATTATATCTGAAGACAATATCCGAACTGCCTCATTAGCCAAGTGGTTGTTAGCGCGACTGCTATGATCGAGGTCCTGGGTTCGATTCCCAGATCGAGCAAAGAGTTATTGGATTTTTTTCTATGAAATTCTCAGTAATAGTTAGGAGATTGGCTTTGTGCCCGATTAATGGCAATATACTCGCCCCCTATTACATGGGACCTAAAATATACCTTGTGTACTATAGGTGTATACTAGTGCACCTCTGACTAACACTCCGGGGAATACAGGAGTGATGGTATGTAATTACACGTGGATCCTATCCTTTTTCTTTTTAAGCCCAGCTGTATTTTTACAGATTATAGGAATGACACAGGACGACATAATACAATCAAATTTGACACCAGTAAAACATGTCATGCGCCACAAGCCTACATCGTTCATTGACGACAACGTGTAGCATATTCTTTAGACCACATTGATAGAATGAGTTTCTAAGCCCTAAGCTAGTGCTCGTCAGGGTTGTGAAACTAAAGTGCGGAACTTACCGTATTACCGGATATTGGATCAAAACTATCATATTTTACTGATTTCTACTGCAGATGACCTATTCTTTTTATTTCTTAGAATGTTAATGTTATCGTATTTTGGTATAATTTGTAATCATACATGCAATAAATTGTACTACATGTACGATAATTATTGTATGGTTGTGAACCTCATTGCTCGTCAAACCAATCTGTTTATGAATAGTTTTTGACGTGACAACGTCTTATAATTCGATGTAGCCGGCTGCACGCACGAAAAAACATGACTCATGCGGCGTTACCTCGCTCTGAGGCGCTTAAGGCTTGAAGTGCAAGCGAGAGCGCGGAACGAGCGACAAAGAAGCACAATCGGCCTCCGCGTTCGGCAGCGTTCGACATCTGTCTCTCTCCTACTTGAGTGAGCATTGCGTCCGCGTGGACAGCTGCTTTACAATAATACATTTACATGTTTTCGTCAAGAATAAAGTGCAGTGAAAAGTGAATGTGGTGTCAATTGTTTATAGCAACTATAATTGCGGCGATAAAGGTAATGAATGTTTCTTTCGATATTATTTGAAAAATGATACCATTCCATCAGTATTTTCTTATAACGTTGTCACGTTAACCGACTTTACAGACAACCGATTTTTTTTACATAGATTAAATATATACTTAGATCGGCAATGGTTAAATTTGGGAGAGACGAAAAACTTAATACATTAATGTACATGTACTAGTACTGTACCAGATACTCACTCGGCCTTAATGTCGATGTTGATACACATATCTGTGAATTACAAATAATAAATACGCATTAATTAAAAATGTATATACTACTAGATGCACCTGTGACTTCGTCCACGTGAAATTACATGAAAGAAATACAACTGAAAAAAGATGTATATGTGTACTGAAACTCATTATCGGAGATTTAACCGTTGTTCATGCTCTTGTATTTTTCGGATTCCTGAGTCACAAAGCGGTACTCACGCTTAAACTTTCCTCACATTCATAACTTCTGATCGATGGATAGTTTGCAATACACTTTAAATTTAACCTAATACGTCGTTGCTACAAGTTTCTAGAGCGCGTAAACTAATTCTTAGTATATCACTCAGGAAAAAGTCTTACTTGAGGGTATTGCTTTGTTTCCTGTAAACGAAAGGATCTCACTCCCGTTCGCTTTCTATTAAGCATTTGAATTTCATTTTAATCCAATTCATTACAGAATAATTCAAAAGCCCTATAAGAATACCCAAGAAAAGTCATTTTAGATATTAACTGATAATAAAAACGGAGATTAGATCAAATCTCTAAGCTAGAGATCATTTCACGGAAGATGTTAAAAAAATAACTCTGAGGGGTTATTTTCCTAAAGATAGTAAGTGATTTGACCAAATTCCTCAACTGTCTTAGTGTAAAGCTGAAAACACAATTATTACTATTTTTAATCATTTTTTCATTATATTATTAATAAAATGTATGTAACACACTTATTAGTAACTGGTGTTCACCGGCAGCTGCCGCGACAAACTTAACGTACCCCAGCCACATCTTCCGTGAATATTTTTCAAAGGTGTTTTTGAAGTGAAAACTTCTCAAGGCGCGCTAGGCACTTTATTTTTGTAGCAATGACATATCTCTTTTAATTCTTCATAAAAATTAATGATTCGAACATCATTTTTATACACTGATAAATACTTTAAAACTAACATGCAAGTGCGCCATCTATCAACAAACGGTTTAACTAACATGACAGCCGTTAGATTGTTTATATTTTATAATATCAGACCCATCATATTTTGTAAAGGAAGGTACTCGTGAGAACAAAACAAACAAGCATAAATTGGACTGTACTATTATTTGCCATCAAGAAGTTTTTACGTCCCGACTCCATCATCAGATCTGCTCCATGGTACCATATAGGGTACACAGGGTCAAATAATACAAATTTATTAATAAAAACAACAACCACTACACGAAATTTGAGATCCCGCCAAAAACTCAGAGTGATAATATGTTAATTAATGTTTTGTTTTGATCAGGGGTAGAAACTTTTTATCGAGTATTGACAAAATATTTAGGATTTATCATTTGGCTTTGAATTTATATTTAATCCAATTTGCAATTCTGATATGGGGCAAACTGCCCCTATTTAGTGGCCCCGAAGACTATGCAACCTGGGAGCCCATCGCCACCACTATGGCGCTATAGGTCTTTATTTGGTGAACGCGAGGATTGCGCAACTTTGGAGCCTCAGAGCGTAATAACCCATTTGTCTCCACTTTTGTGTGATGACCCGAGACAGCGGTTTTGGTACCTATATTGGAGTTGCCACCTTAATTGTGGCCCTACTTCCCGCTACTCCAATGGCAATCATAGAGCGTCTACAGCGGACGCAGCTTCAAACTATGCAGGCCTACTCCAGTGTAGCATCCTGGACTGAGACGTGATGTGATAAGGAAGGTCGCAGCTGGCTGCAGCACCACGCCGCGCTTGTTAGCTGCCTGACTCTTTGTCACGCTTCGAATAGTGAACAGTGACGTGTCATCACATACTACATCGCATTGCATCGCGTCGCATCGCATCGCGTCTCATTGACAGGACACGCACCAACATAACGGTGTTTACCTTCCTCGTCGCGCTCTATCTGGTCATGTTTTCTCATCCGTATTTTATGTATCACCTACAACTGCTGCCCCTGCATTTAGATCACACTATACAGCCAGATCAGATTTTTCCAATCCTTTGGACCTTTGTTTTTTTTCTCTCGACGGTTTCCCTTCTCTGTATGGGGTGGTGTGGCGTTTATACTTTTTAAGTACAAACTTTTTATTGCGGGGTTTTGAGACGAAATATTTTTGAGAATAAAAGTGACTTAGAAAAGAAGAATGATTGTCTGACAATGCGTTTTATGCGCTATTAATACGCTATTAATTTATATTTAAACGAATTTGCAAAAATTATATGGGTAAAGTAAAGTATAAACGATACTATATTTTCTTTTATTTGGGTACCTACACTCATCCTGGAATTGTAAGAAAATTAAAATAACTTTTACATTTTTAAGTATGTCTAGATTAGATAATATTTCAGTTAAATTGCGTGATCTCCTTTAATTGTAAGATACATCCCATGCCCGATTGCATCCTCTGTTATGTGCTGCAAGCAAAATGTCCACGAGACACAAGCTTACGCTCTACAACATGTGTATCCGACCGATTATGACATATAGCTGCGTTGTGTTCACACATATGTCAAGATATAATTGGGAACGCTTACAAGCCATCCAGAATAAGTTTCTTCACCGCCTTACCGGCGCCCCTTGGTATGTTCGTATGGAGGATCTCCATAGAGATATGGACCTTCCTTCGATACATGCCTATGTCAAACACCTTTCTCGCTCTTATTTCGACACCGCGTCGAACCACGCGAATCCCTTAATAAAAGCGGCAGCTTCTTATGTTCCCGATCCCAACGCTTGCCGGAGAAAACGCCGGCCGCGTAATATATTCACTGACCCGCCCGACCAAACCGAAAAAGCTAACGCGTTCTACGCCACCGTCTCTCCAAACAGAGCGTGCCACCGCCCACGCCCGGGTAACCACCGTTCTCTCCGCAGAGGACGGGCGGTTAACTTCGCTCCCGCACACCCGTCACGTCCACCCTCTCTAGCGGCAACCCAAACCTAGGTCCGTTCCTCGGTGTGAAACCCTTGGGTCAGGCAGCCGCCCGCGCGATACAAAGTGACACTATACGTACAACACTTAGCTACCAACACACAACATTACACACGTATGAACACACACACGTGCACACCACACAGGTACATAGGTTCTGTAAGGAACCTTTTTTTTTCTTTTTTGCGCTAGTTAGACTAATGCGCTAGTTAGTGTAGAAAAACCATTCCGATTATTAAATACACATACGCATGGTCCACTCCTTCCTCCCAGGAGGAGGGGAACCTGCATATGAGTATATGTTAGTTAGTTCGAATTCTCGTAGGATAGGGAATTAGCTAGATCGCGACCTTTTCTCATTCGCGACGACCACCCGAGCCGAGGTTCGGCCACTCTGGCACCCTCGTGCGGGTCGTCACAAACTTTCGCGGCTGAGTGCCCTAAGCGCTCGCCCCCAAGTCCGGTGAAGCTGTAAAAGCCGCAGCGGCTCTGTTTTAGGATAGGGCCTCTAAGGCTACCAGTGTAGTTAGTTCAAAAAAAAAAAATTGTGCAATAACATAGTGAATTACGGCTTTTTGAATGTTTTAAGTGGTTCGATTCTCGGTAGATGTAAGTTTTTTTTTTAGAAAATCTCTGAACGGAGTTATGAATTTCAAAAAATAAAAGAATGTTCTCTGTGAGTAAAATTTGATATAGTTAACATTTAATATAACTTCCTCCATGTCCCGTTTGTTTTATCACTCTGAATATCACATTTATTTAACACAAATTAATATCACATTACAAAAAGAAGAATACGAAGCTTGATCGTGCTTACAGAATATAATATTCTAATATTTGGACAACCGAGCTATGCTCGATGTCTTATAAACAAAAAAAGAAAAACATCTATCTAGTTAAACTTGGAATGTAAAACATTATCTAAATGCAAAGTTTCGTTGAAATCGTTGGAACACATATATATAGATATACAAGAATTGATCACTTAATATTTTTATCGATCGATTTTTATCGATGTCGATAATACTAGTAAGCAATTTATGCAACACTAATTGAGTATCAACTAATCACTAGTTGTATAGCACGTATTTTGCCAGATTAAAATAAACTTTGTTTCTATAATATTAAGGTTGTTTGTTATTAGTGAAGTTTTAAAGCACTATTTATTTTTCTTTAAGACTTTAATTAATTAATAAAGAGATGTTACTCACTGATTTTATGTAATACCTCCAATAAGAAGATTTATATTTCTACTATCGTTTTTAATCTCTAAAACGAAATAACAATCCAAATTAAACGATTTATTTGCATCACTAACTGAGTGCAAGTTTGTGGAAACTTAATTAGGGTTGACGACTTGACGTGACAATTTTACTATCTTCTTCTTCTTCTTCTTCTTCCTAACTTGGCAACCGGTCTTCTTTAATGAAGACCATTACTGCCATTATCGAGTGAATTAGATTGTCGTGTTATGACGATTCAGTATCTTAACAAGATGGTGGTTCCCTTGTTAGAAGTTTCTAGGAAGTTTTTGTGGGAACTCGGAATGAATGCATTCAGCTTATATTTATAATCCACCTCACTTATGCACAAAAATCAAACTATATCACGCAAAACGCCACCAATATTACATAATATAGGGTCAAAAACCTAAGTAAATGAATTAAAAATAACAACCACAACATGTCACTTCAAGATCCCGCCAAAAAAGTCAATTGTACTATACTCTATGTTCTGTGTTGGTAATAGACAAAATGTTATGATAATATGTTGCCACTGTCTATGGCTGCCACTGCCATGACCCACGACAGATAAATTTTTAAATCCGATTCTACTCAAATGTCAAAACATACAACTGTCATCTTAATGCATGCCATAGTTGTCAAAACAACGTGGTAGTAAGGTAGTAAGGTTCTTGGTAGTGCATTGCACAGAGTTGATCAGTTTTTTATTTATTGTTTACGTTTCATTAAATTCTGTGTAGTACCTAATGTAAAATATTTATAGATAATATTTGAAACAAAATATGGCTCATATATCTTATCCATTTAAGAAAACAAATAAAGCTGTATTTCAGAAGCCGTCATCAGTTCTGACGAACGATTCTATCTACTGGAAGAAACTAGGAGTAAGTTAATTGAAATTGGCTTGAAATATACTTGTATTTAAAAATATATTTCTTGTAACTTTATTTTTAACTATTTCAGCTCCCCGTTCTTGTGAAAGAGTTTGGTGCGATAGATTATCTGGATTTTAGTCCACTGGAACCATATTATTTTGCTGCAACGTGTTCCGTACGAGTGCAGGTAAACCCAAATATCAAATTAGTCGCGCCCCAAAATTCTGGAAAGAATGAATAAAGATCTTTTTATTATTTCAAAGCGTTTACCCAGTTTTTATTTTAGTATAATACGAGAATAAATTCATTCAGTTTCCCGTAAGCTATAAATCTAAATTCAAGTGGCTTAGTTTAGAAATATATTTAAAAACAACTAAAGTATCATCATTATAGTAAATTCTTATTTACCTCTTGTTGGTAAAGTCCTTCTAGTGGTTTGTTAATAAATGAAATTGATCAAAGTCACGGATGCAGTTGATTGTAATGATTGTGATTTTTGAGTTGAGTTATACACCACTTTCGTATTACTGTAGTATTTGACTGTATCAATTGCACAAAAAAATAATCTCCAAACTTTAACTGCAAAAATCATTTTTTCTAAGGTACTAGGGCAGGTCCAAAAGTTCATGGAATGGAAGGGTTTTAAATAAAATGAAACAATAAATCTATTATTCACTTTTCAATATAATCACCCTTAAGCTGAATACATTTATTAGATCAATGAATTAGTTTTTCTAAACCATCATACTCACACTTCACAAAAATTTTTCCCCTTAAGTTTTTTTTTAATTGGGGAACAAATAAAAATCTCTTGGGGTCAGATTTGGATTGTAGGGTGGGTGGACTAGTGATTCGAAGCCATGTGTATGCAGAGCAGCCATTGCAACTCTGCTTTAGTGAACCGGTGCATTGTGTTGCAAGAACAACACACCTTTGGTCAATTGGATGTAGTTAAGCAGAAAGGACTCAACCCATTTAAAGTCACTTTCCATTTATTGGTGTTTAAAGTTCATGCTGTATATAAATTTGTATTTTGCTTTTTCATTTGAATGAAATATATCTAAAACTATCCAGAATGTTTGAATCTATTTAGCTCTTTTTTAATAGACTTGTTTCAGTAAAAAATTATTTATCACAAAGGATTCAAACAGGTTTCATTATAGTAAATTAAAATAATATCCTCACAATATGTGTGGGTTGGTTGGTTTCCATGTCACTAACTGTAAACTTCCCTTTTTTTTGCAGATCTTTTTTGCTGAAGGAAATATCTTACCTAAAAGACCCTCTCTCATCAATAACTCATTTTTGACCAAATTGTAGGTTGAGTCCTTTAAGCTTAAATATGTCCAATTTTCCTCAACGTTTCTTGATGGCCTCCTTTAATTTTTCTAGTATCGTTGAGCAGTATTCTCCAGTTATGGTCCCTCTCTTTTCTTTGTAATCAATCAGTATTATCCCCTCACAATCCCAAAACACAATAGCCATCAACTTTCCAGCCGACTCAGACACATTGAATTTCTTTGGTGGTGGTGTCCATTTTTATGCCATGGCATTGACTCTTGTTTGGACTCAGGCTCAAAGTGATGAACTCATGTTTCATCTCGGGTAACAATCCACTCCAAAATTGTTTTGACGCATCCACTCACTGCTGTTTCTGAAGCGGCGTGAGCATTTTCCGTAACCATCTTTGACTAACTTTTGTCATACCCAGGTGGTCATGTAGGAATCGCAAAATGGTGGTATCTGATACTCCAACTAATGCAGATAACTGTTTTTTCTTCAAACGGGTGTCCTCCAGTACAATTTTTTCCACTTTTTCGGCCGATGTGTGATGTGGTGGCCTCAACTGGCCTTCCTGTGCGGGGGTCGTCTTCAATCGACTCCCGACCATGTTTAAAAAGACCGTGCCACTTGTAAATCATTGATTTACTAGGGCACTTTTCCGCATTATCTGTTTTCTTTTCATTCAAAATGGTTTGAGCGTTCTTTCCTTCTTGGTAAGTTTAGCGGAGGTGAGGAACAGAGAGTAAAGTTTTTCATCCGCCATAGAAAAGGGAGGATCCTCCAGCCAGACGGGTGCTATGTCTGGCGGGCAGCTGCCCCGACTGTTGTAGTCGGGTTCTTGTATATATACTCAACGATAGAGTTAATTTCTATAGCGCAATGTGGGATAGTAGGACTCGTCCTATGTGGCTCGATAGATGTCGCTATGTGTCGCTACGTAGTTGTGTCGACGCGTTGATGCGTCAGTTGTGGCGAGAGATGTCGCTACAGTAAGGAATTTAATCACAGCATGGTGTTCAATTTTCTCCATAGGTTCAGTGTTCTTCCGGATTGACTTGTTTAGCAAGCGAGTGTTCGTAAACGGATGAAGCAATAGGTTTTTTTTAGATCCAACTATACTGTTAGCCTTTTAGCCTCTGACGGTATTTACAGCTTCACCGGACTTGGGAGCGAGCGCTTAGGGCACTCAGCCGTGATGACGCAATAGGGTTGAAACTCAATTTATATACTAATGATGAGTCTCCAATTATTATGATACTAAGCAAGCGTCCCTATCCCCACTCCATCCCCTTCATTCTACGAACTTTTTGACCTCCCAGCGTAATTAATGGATAACTTAAAATTGGAAATACCATTACTTGCAATGTTATTAAGATATGGTAAAACAAATGTGTTATATTTACAGATATATGATCCAGTTACAAAAGTTGTAGCAAAGAATATTTCCAAATTTGTAGAAGCAGCTTATGGAGGTAGCTTCAGAGCTGATGGTCGATTATTAGTAGCTGGCAGTCAAGAAGCTGTTGTTAAAGTATTTGATGTCCAGTCTAAAAATGTTTTGAGAGTTTTTAATGGCCACACTGGTCCTGTGAGTATTCTTTTGTAAACAATACAGACTAAATAATTTACGACTTCAAATAATACTTAACAGTGTACTCTATTTAGCATCAAGTAAATTATACTGAGTCAGCTTGTGGCAGCATTTTGAAGATTTTTTAAATTTGTAACATGTACAGAAATTCTGCCAAGATTGTATGTATTTTGTGGTGCCAGTTGTTATGGCATGGAATTAAATCCTTCCAATGAATTTGAGCTGTTGGTGAAGGACAAAATCCTGATGAAACAATAGCATGCTGGCAGAATGTTTTCTAATGCCCTCTGGGCCAGTAACCACCTGTGAGTTACAAAAAAATATCTATTTGTGAGTTCAAAGTTTCAAAAAGCACATGTAGGTGTGTTTCGGCAGCTGCACCTGAGAGCCCCCTACTATAGCTGAGAGTTTCCTTACTACACTAAACATATTACAATATTGGTCTACATCATCACTTAATATCAGATAAGATTGTAGCCAAATGCTAAACCAATATAGTTTTTTTTATACACATAATACACACAATGCAATAATTTCAATATTTTTCATATATTTCTAGGTACATAGAACATTTTTCACTAAAGATCAACTCAAAATAATTAGTTATTCAGATGACAAATCCGCTTGCTTATGGGACATAGCTACAGAAGAGAAAATAGCAACATTTGCAGAACATAGTGATTATGTGCGTGCTGGTGCTGCCAGTCCCATTTCTCCTGATATCATATTATCAGGAAGTTATGATCATTTGCTCAAACTATATGATTGTAGATCTAATGAAACTGTTTTAACTGTAAATCATGGTAGTCCAGTAGAGTCCACTCTTTTCCTACCCTCTGGTGGTATTTTTATAAGTGCTGGTGGTACTGAAATCAAGGTATGGGATATATTCAATGGAGGTAAACTACTTGCCAATATATCCCAACATCATAAAACAGTTACTACACTGAGACTTGCAAGTAACAACAGCAGACTCATGTCTGCCTCCTTGGACAGACATGTAAAGATATATGACATAACCACTTTTAAAGTTGTACACAATATGGACTTTCCCAATGCTATACTTAGTATGGCTATTTCAGAACATGATGATATCTTAGCTGTTGGTATGGTTGATGGAATAATATCTATTAGAAAAAGGGAACAACCGGCACATCAAAAGGAAGATAAAAGAAACTTTTTGAAATTCACTCCAGATAATATTCAAAGTTCAAATGTAGATATGGTTGTTAAATATCATGGAAGTACTAAAATTCCAGAATATGATCAACACATAAGAAAAATGGAATTTAGTAAAGCATTGTCAGTTGCTTTAAAGACACAAATAGTTACAAAATATCCAGAAAAAACGACAGCTGTAATTCAAGAACTGTTGAGAAGGAAAACGCTACATAATGCTATGGATGATTTAAACGATAAATGTATTGGTGCGTTATTAAAATATTTCATAAAAAATTTAGGTGAAACTAGATTTAATAGAGTTATTATTGATGCTGCAAATGTATTTATTGATGTATTTGAAAATCAAGTAAAAAGTTTCTCTGATCGTAATTTGTCATTGTATAATTCATTGGTAAAACATGTGAAAGATGAAATAGACGTGTGCAAGAAAATCAGTGAACTAGAAGGAGCTATAAATCTTCTAATGTCTGGGGCACAAGTCAGTATTGGTAGAGATCAAGTAGAATTTAATGATAACATACTTGCGCCATCAATTAAAGCTCAAAAAGAAATTGTGATTGATGTATAAATTAAAATATTTTTATTAAATTTATTGTATACCTAGTTTTGAAAATTATTTCATCAAACATCAAAACAGGCCCTAGCAAAGTTGCCTTTTTACAATCGTTAATGTTAACGATAACGAAATGAATGTATGGACGTAACATAAATGATCACGTAATTTAACGTTGAGATATTATGTCTAGACGTCTAGTCCATACATTTTATTCGTTTTCGTTAGCGTTAACGATTGTAGAAAGGCAACATAGATTTAGGTATTCTAATTTCTAATGTTCATTTGATCATTTCTATTACTAGGTACATTTCAAACGCGCTTAAGTCCACTATAATATATTTTTGTACTGTCTTATTACATTTATGATATTCAGCAACTTGTTATTTATAAAATTAAAAAGTTCACCAATTCACGTAGAAATATGGGTCAGAATATTCAATTTTATTTCACTAATGTCTAAGTCTCAATACCAGTTGAAATCAAATTCACTAAAGTCCAATCCGATGAATCCGGCCAATCATAAACAGTACTGGGCAGTGTCATGGCTGCCATTTGCTGTCTCTAGCTCATGATGTTTGAATCTTGCGCTCAAGTTTTTATAGAACTATGGATGATAGAATAAGTGATAAGAGTTCAAAAATAGCAGAAAAGAAGCCTATAATGAAAACGTAAAAAATTGCAACATGATTATTTCAAACTAACCTAAATCGTGATAGTTATTATCAAACATGCATAAGTCTGAAATGTAAAACGGTTTTTAGTAACTGGTTTTAAAACTTTTTGTAACGTAGTCTCCCCCTTGGTATCCGTTACGGAAGTTTAGAAATAATACTAATTGTTTATGTTAAAATAATGAGTGGTAAGCAAAGCAATAACATAATTTTCTCAAAAGTAGTGTATCTATGACTTAGGCGTATTTGAAATATATCGACACATTTACTACTTGTCAGACTCTTTTACGAAAGCAAAGCAGAGGCAAAAACTTAGAAGTTTTCTTCCTAAAAAGAAGAAACATCTTTTGAGATTAAATTGTATAAAAGTCCATTCATTATATTTCATTAATTAAAATACTTTTTAATGATATAGGTAGTTAATTTTTATTCATTACTAACTGTGCCCGTGGCTTCGCTCACGTGGACTACAGAATACACGCGCGAATCTTGCTCCCCCGCTCCCGGCTATTTTAAAGACAAAAATGCTTATTGTGGGTGTTCCTTAGAAGATAGATGTATACCCTCCCGGCTTTTTTGTGTCTTTTTAATGCCTACAATTATGTAGTACATTAATTTGCTATATCTCTTATGGTTTACTCAGCATAAGCCATTTAAGTGCCCGAATCTATTCACCATGAAGTTTTTATAAATTTATGAGGAACCCTAATTCTTTTCTAAAATAAAAGTAGTCTAAGCTACTCCGTATATCATCAGCTATCTATCAGTAAGTCACGTTAAAATCGGTCCAACCGTTTCGGAGATTACCCGGAACAAACAGACAGACATAGGTAAATTAAAAAAATGGGCTTTTTGATAAAGGGTTCGTTTAGATTTTCATATGTATTTATGTGAAAACTGTTATTTTGACATTACAAACAGACACTTAATTTTATTAGTTGTATAGAATTAAATTCGTAACGCTAGTCTAACATATTTAGTCTGTGAACATAGTAAATGATTTAATAATTGATCACTGTTGCCAATTTAGCACTTTCAATATGAGATTTGGCACTATTTTAAGAAGTTTCGTGTTGAAATACAGCACCTAGTACTATTTAATAGAGTAATCATGCTTAGTAGTTTCGACCAAGTCCGGTGAAGCTGTAAAAGCCGCAGCGGCTCTTTTTAACGATAGGGCCCCTAAGGCTAACAGTGTAGTCAGTTCAAAGAAAAAGCTTAGTAGTTTCAGGTACAACAAAATGCTCTAACTTTTCAGTCAGACAATCAATCAATCACCTCTTTGCCTATTACACATTCAAAGACTATCGCACATAGGGAGTAAACTCCATTCGTGCGTCGGAGCTGACACATACACACTACTTTTTTAATAGACAGACTGAATCTTTTCATATTTTAATGTTCAAACATAAATAAATTAAAAGTTTTTGGTAGGGATCGCGACCATCATACACAGAGTAATAAAATAAACGTTTTCACAGTGACTTTCTTTTGGTTTGTCGTGTATCGGAATCACCTGGTGTATTTTTTTAAAATATTTTTATTTAATTTTTAAATGTAATAGGTATGTAACTTTTTTTTATATAGATGATTTTTGTGCCTTGAACAAATTTTGTAAAAATATCTAAATGTTCCAACATTCAAATATAAGTATAATAAACAGCCCGTTTAAAAAAAAAACAATAATGTTAGCCAACACAATCCATTATACTAAAGTTATTGTGTATATTGCCCACTAAACAAAAAAAATCATTACAAAGTTCCAAGGATGGAATGATTACTTCCATAGTTGTGCTCTCAAATCCCAATGAGGACAGTTCTCATCCTGAATAGCTTTTAGCACAATTTTTTTAAATTCCTAGTGATCTTGCACTTTTTGAGATGTCACTTAGCACTCCCCCGTGATATGAAGTTGGTATGCCTGCAGTTCATTTGATTATTCAGTTAATTGTCAAATTTGCCATTGCTAGAGATGTAACGACACTGGTTAGGTATTGATACTTTTACTTGATATCGAGTCAGTAGGAAAGTATTGATAAATTCTGGTTATTGATACTTAATTATTGAAGTGAAACTTCTTTATCGACGTATGGGAGAAATTTTGTAGCAAATCGTCACGTTTTTCGGTTACGCACCATGTTGCTTTTTTTATCAAAGTTTAGTATAGTGACGTAAACAATATAATGTAATATATTATAATAATAACAACAATATATTAGTTTTGATGTTTGGTTTGAAATAAGAATAACAATATATTAATTTGAAAGTGATAAAATAAAAAGACTTATTCAAATTTAAGTGAATTTACAAGAAAAGTGAGAGTGATTATATATTTCGTTTTATAAATTCAACACGTATGAGCATGATTTTAATAGTTATTTGAGGTTAACCTCACTTTTTGATTGTAAGTATCAGTGAATGTATATAAATCTGTTAAAATTAGCAAGTATTAATAAATATGACTGTAAATCTAGTGAACATTATTAATTCTAAAAACAATAAAAAATATAAATTAAATAACAATTTAAAAATAAAACAAAACACGATTATAAAATAAAAATATGTATAAGTACATATTTTTTAATTATTTAATTATTCGTTTTTAATGATTTATTTATTCAAAAAAATTGTTTTTCTTATTCTTAAGCCTTAAGCCTTATCTACCCCATTTTCGTGAAGTTGCAAATAGTAGAAAAATGATATGTCGTAAAGAAGTTTCACTTCTTACCTGTGTACTTTGGTACACACACACACATTTTTTTTTTTTTGTAACATTTAAATACTAGTAAAACCAACAATACTTTCATTAAACAATTATGAGCTAGTTTATCATGGATTTAAGATAAAGTGACATAACTTTCGCCAAAAGATTCTCACGTAACAAATTCGAATGATTTTAAGAGAAAGACATTTGCTTCAACCACCGGTTGATTGCTGATCCATTGTTTTTTTGGATTGTATTGTACGTACCATCAGAGTCAGTGTCATCAATTTATCAAGCTACTATTTGAAAAAACTTAGGTAAAATGGACAAGTGGTTCTCGAGTGTAAGCACAATAACAGACAGGCAAGCACGGTAAACACATGTAGTTTTTAAAATATGTATTAAAAGGATAACTTCAGGTTAAAATTATACATATTATGCAACATCGTTTGATTTAACCAAGGCCACGACTATATAAATTAATTTGTAAAATGTTGGATGCTTTATATATTTTATTTATTAAGATAACAATAATAATATTATTAATTAGAAATAACAAAATCAAAACAACGCAAGCCACGTCCACCACGGTAAAGTCATGGTTTAATACCACATAGGATACCTACTCATTTACAATTTTCTCTGTTACTACATACTTTGTTGTACAAAAAACATTAATTCCCTCACTTTCACTTACATAATTGTACTTTATTTAGGAATATCTGATTTGGAAGACGTGCTTTTCAAAAACAATTATTACTTTCTAATAAATAGTTTCCTAAAGCAGTGACCGTTGCGCTAGCATTTGAAAAAAACCTTTTATAAAGCACAGATGTGCCAATAATATATGTAATATAAAACATTGCGTCTGTTTTTATAGCTTTGTTAAGAAATTTGATATCTTACCATTCTTCCAATATGTTAATTATAATGTACAACCGTGACATGACGTCATGGCGTATTGTACTGTACTATAAAATTGATGGCTAAGTAAATTTCTTCCATAGACCACAGATTGTTCAAAAGACAAAACATGTGTCTATATCGCACGCCTAATGAGTACAAAGGTGTCACTCTATTTTAGAAATAGAATAAAAATTATCACAAATTTTGAGAAATTGGAATCTGTTATGAGTGAGAACTGATATGAGTATTTTTCTCCGAACCTAGTCGGTACTCGGTTGATAGCAGCAGTACTTGGTATTGAAAGAAAAGTATAGAATATGTACTCGTTTTACTTGTATCAGTTCATCCCTAGTCATTGCGATTGTCATGTCGGATCATACATAATGACATTTTATGAAAATTCTAACGAAATGTAGTAATTTTCAGTAAATAAAGTATAATAACATTATAGTGTCATAATAAACCCTAATGAAGAAGTAAGTGTGCTACTTGCCTTTTTATTATCGTGTTCAGTTCAAGGGTTTCCCGTTAATGTTTTTTTTATATTTTATAATAATTGATATCTCTCCGTATTTCGAAATAGTAAAAGTGATATTTTAATAATATTCCTATAATAGATAATGAGAATTAAAAAATCATGATTTTTTGAATCGTAAAATTAACATTGGTCATACTAGGTACATAGCTAAAGTATTTCATGAATACTTAATTTAAATATTCTAGTTAAATAAAGAAGTAAAGATGGACGATCGCAGAGTAGCCGATTATTTTGTAGTAGCCGGATTACCAGAGAGCCCAGAATTACTTGATGATTCAGATTCTGGACATTTAAAAGGATACAGTTGTAAAGCTCCCATCACTGACATAGGTAAGTTGTTGTTATTTTTAATATTTTTATCCCTTGTATTGAAATTTGCAACTAAAATGTTTTAGTTTACAGTTACCTAACTTATTAGGATACTAGTAGTCACACACTTAGAGTTGTTTATAAATAAATTTAATAATAATATTTATTAAAAGACATTTTATATTTATTAAAAGACATTTTATATTCATATAAGTTGTGTAAGTTTACTTTTAAAACTGAAGTAACTGAAAGTTCACTCATACATAAAAATTTAAATTATTTTCTGATTTTTTTAAAAGTGTACCAAAATTAAGCATTCCCTTGTGTAACAAAATGCTCCACTGACTAACATTTTTGGAAGAATTACTCAGTGGAATGTAACAAAATACCTTTTTCACAAACATATTTGTATTGCTAATTACAGAATTTACAAAAAAAAGTTTGTGCGAAGGCATTTCATTACATTCCACTGAGTAATTCTTCAATAAATGTTAGTCAGTGGAACATTTTGTTACACAAGGGAACACTTAATTTTGGTACACTTTTAAAAAAATCCACCCATTATAATATGTTACATCTGTATTGAGTTAATGTATATCAAAATCTACTGAACCTGAACATCTAGACTTTTAAGCAATTGAGTGTTGAGAAAAGCTATTCAACTCAAATATATTATAGGCATCCTCATATTACAAAATTTTAATTCCTTGTTTTAAGTAAGGGAAGCATCTATTTCTGCCTTAAGCATTATTAGCATTAGTTCTGCTAAAAAGTGTGGCTAAGTACTTTTACATGAAACTTTATGGAGTACCACTGCTTCATTTCTTCAACTTCAACTTTTTCTGCCATAATCATTAACATTTGTACTGCTATGTTCCAGTTTAAAAAGCATGGTTGTTGAAACACTGGTACTTAGGGCATTCCAACCAGTTCTCATAGTACGACCTACAATTGATTTATTTAAGATTAATTAAGATTGGTTAGCCAAAAGCTGCAGTGATCACCTCATATCATAAACATTCTTGTTTAATTTTTTTTATCCCTAACACTTTTCTAATAAAAGCAATGCCTTTTTGAATTATAATTTTAGCACCAATGTGTTAATTAAATAACATAAAAATAAGGTCTGTGTTAACAAGGAAACAGGTTATTAGATTGAATATGAAGTATCACTAATTGATTCTCTAGGTCATTGTTGTATTGTTATTTTGGTCATGTCATATAGGTTTCTACATAATTTATTCTATTGGGTACTTGGTAATTGCTAATGAGTTCAATAGTAGGTATTCTCTGTTCTTTAGTGTTTATATTAATACTAACAACTGTGTGTGAGTTTCTAGGCTTTGATTATGATATGAAATTTAGTAGCAATAATACATAGTAATTTATACAATTGGATTAGTAGTTCCAGTGATTATTTCTTACAAACATATTGTTTGTTACAGTACAATTTCAAAGTAGTGAACTCATTTTTCACTTCCCTGAAAAACTTGTATACCTTATATTTGTTTATTTTTATGTTTTACTAGCTGTGCCCGTGGCCTCGCTCACATGGACTACAGAATGCCCGAGCGAATCCTTCTCCCCCGCTCCCGGCTGTTTTAAAGACAAAAATGCTTATTGTGGATGTTCCTTAGAAGATAGATGTCTACTCTCCCGGACTTTTTTGTAGGTCACTACAATATAAATTATAAAATAAAAATTCCTAAGTCAATTGGGCTGCAAACCAAAAGTTTCGACATTACTTTTCCTTGTCTTCATTACTAAATTACACCCGTGTGAAGCGGGGCAGATTGCTAGTAATATTATAATATTTGGCCACTACTGTGGGCATTTCATTTATACAGTTAATATAACTGAAGTGTCTATTTGTAATGTCAAAATAGCTGCTTTTTACTAAATGCATATGAAAGTATATATGATACCTGTAACAAAAACCATTTTTAAAATTTTTGTCTGTCTGTTTGTTTCGGGTAATCTATGAAACGGTTGGACCGATTTTGACGGGACTTTCACTGATAGATAGCTGATGTTGTAGGAAGTAACTTAGGTCACTTTTATTTTAGAAAAAGAATCAGGGTTCCGCACAAAAAAAAATCTAATCATGGTGAGTTAATTTGGGCGTTTAAATGGCTCACGTTGAGTAAAACATAAGAGATATAGCAAATTAATGTACTACATAATTGTAGGCATTAAAAACACCTACAAAAAAATAAAGGAGATTCTATGTCTATCTTCTAAGGCACACCCTCAATAAGCATTTTTGTTTTTAAAATAGCCGAGAGCAAGGAGCAAGATTTGTGCGGGCAATCTGTAATCAACATGAGCAAAGCATGTGCACAGCTAGTGTTACATAATTATAGTTATAATAAAGTACAATTAAAAAAACAGTTTGGGTCATACTTATCAACACCAGCTAGCGACCACCATACACCAGGTGCCATAGTGGCATGTTTGGGGTGGTCGCATTCCGGGATCAGTCTCTGCGTATCCACTAATCAAGTTGCGTGGTAGGAATCTGTACTAGACAAAGTCGTGATCATGACTCACGTGGTGATAATGCCGTCATAGTGACCGTCTTTTGAATTGTTGCGTTTTAATATCGGCCAGAGTATATTCAGGTGGCGAGAGGCTTGCGGCATGACAGCAACAATCAGCTATGGATTGCCGATGTCGGTGGTCGCCATTGTTTTTATATTGTACTGTGCTTACCATCAGGATAAAACCGTGATGAAACCAAGGCATGGCGGTAGGGCATTTTGTAATTCCCGCCTGGCTACCTATCACCCTCAAGTTGAAAATCTGTCGCCAAACACCAATAGGTATGTTCCGGCAGTTACACTTGAGAGCTAGTCTTCCACAGCCTTAGCGTGCTACCATCTTGGGGCATATCGCCACTTAAGATCAGATGAAATTGTGGCCACAACGCTAAAACCTATAACGATAAAAAAATGCAGTCATTTTGCCGTGCTATAATAAAAAAAAAACTAATGTAAAGACATACGCAATACATGACTATTAATGAAAACGGAAGAATATACATAACATTTTTCATTTATTTATTTAGTATGATAGAGATTTTGTGTAATGTTTATAACACGTTGTTAAATGGAGATAAATCTATTTGGGGAAAAACTAAAACCGTGTGTGCAAGTAATTTTTTAAAGTTTTGTAGAATATTTTAGGTATATATACAGTGTTCAAATGTATATTTTATCGGTTAGGAAATAGTTTAAAACTTTAATGGCATTGCTCACTTGAATGTTACATTTTCAAGGACACTGTCAATTTACTTTTAAGCTATTCTGTTCATATTGTCAGATTATTTATGGAAACTTTGAATGAAAAACTATAACGTTTTTTTAAGTATAATTTCTTGTGTACTTTAATAAAATGTAATTATATTAAACTAGCTCTACCCTGCGGTTTCACTCGCGTTTTATTGATTCGGTTTTCGTCGGGTGGCCAACCCGCACTTGGCACGCGATACCCCGCGCTTCATGGCCCGCCTGCACATTATAAATAAATACGTTCTCCCTTATCGTATTTTCTGACCTACTCTTTTTATGGTAATTGCATCGCTCATAAAGGTCATAACGTGACGTAGATAGCTTCAGATGTAAATGATGCAGCTGTAGATAGATAATCTTCCTCAGTAACTGAAAAAAAATAAATGAAAAAAAATATTTTTTAGTTCCAGAGATTGGCGCGATCAAATAAACAAATAATTTTATAAGCTTTATAATACATATTAGTTTAGATAAGACAGTAATGTAATCTAAAAAAATATTATTAATTTTTAATCCCTATAGCTAGTAAGGTAAATTATGTTAAATAATAACTGTTAAGTACTAATATAATAATTAAAAAAAAAAAAATCTAATAGAATTGAGTTTGATATGCGATTAAAATGTGAATATATTTTAGCTCAGATTTAGAATCTCTATCGTCGAGTTCAGACTCTTGTTTTTTCAAGTTAGATACTCTATAATTAGGCTAGATATAAATTTTCACACTACTGAAATAAATAATAGATCTTGAGAAATTTAATTTTTAAAATCTCATTTTTTGTTAATTTGACCATACAAATGTTACTTCTAAGTAGTTGGCATAAAGTTCACTTTTGAATGACATGTAAAATTTTGGAAGATCGTAATTTTTTTCTAAGTATAAATAGAGATTTGCTACTTTTTGAACGATTATTTTGTTATTTACGTCAAATACGAGAGACTTTAACGTTTTGTGCCGGATTTTGTATTGAGTGAGATGTTTTCATTTTTCCGTTGTAGTGATAAAATTGGTTAGGCTATGTTTGAACTATGGTCATCAAGCACGAGCCGAGCGAGCGGGCCGCGGCACGGTGGATCCTCCCTATACAAGCGATTGGACATAGGAGACATAAAAGCCCAAAGTCGTTATTTCACAAAACTTAATGCACCATTCAATTGCTATATTAATTGCCAACACATGTGGGTGAAATGACTTTTTTGATTGGACTCATAGTTTTGGAGTAAATCGAGAAAAGCCGTTTTTAATGTTTGGGAGGCTACCTATAAATATGGATCTCACATATGCCTGGCCGCTTATCGTTCTAAAATTTTTATTCCAGTATCTAGTCATTATATAACATATTTTCTCCAAAGACACATTGTGCCAGTTTTGTGCAGGTTTTGAGATATAAATAAAAGTATATAAAATATTTTGAAAAAACTGGTCGAAGTTAATATTTTTAGAGGTTTATAAATAAACACTTCTTTACTTGTTCATTTTCTGACGAATGCTACTTAGCATAGGATCCGAAGGTAAAAGGTTGTGTAAAATATCTTCATTTGTTGTGATATCACTACACTTTCGTGTGTGTTCCGACCTGAATTCAGCAAACCAAACTTCTACGTGGAGTTGTATCCATAGTACTACATGCCCTCAAGCGTCCACAAGCTTCTCGTCCATGGACCTGTAATAGTGGAACATTTTTCCATAGATCCTATTGGATTCCTATCCGAAGAAGCATCAGAGGTCAGGAATAAGGATTTTAGGAAATTCAGGTCGAAATACACACGAAAGTTTAGTGATAGCGGGACAAATAAAGATATGAAGATATTTTACACAAAGTAGCATTCGTTGGAAAATGAACAAGAAAGTGAAGAAGTTTTTATTCAGCGAAGTCGACGATTTGCTTGTTTCTGATGAGCATTGATGTCTCCACTATACCCGAAGTAGATTCTAACTGTAGTAGTAGTGATGACGAGTCGGATGATGTTGTTGACGAAGACGAGACTGAAACTTAGCTTATTTTATTTACTTATTTGAATTAGATTTTAATATGTTGTCCTACAATGTGCCGAATGAGAAAAAAATAAATCTACCGCCTAAATCTATATTTTTAATTAAAATCAAATTATAATTATAATAATTTTAAATATATCTTTAAAAGTGTCACAAACGTCTCTGCCATGGTATTATTCATTAGTTGGGTAATAGACGTAGGCGCACGTGTTTTATGACCATTCCTGCGGTTATTTAAGTTAACAACGTGTTTTGTTATGCTGTCTGAGTAAGTTTTGGTTAATTATAGTTTATGACCGCTTATTTTTGATTTTTTAGTGGGTGGCTAGTATAAACATCTACATATATTAGCTCTGGCCAGTTTTTTCAACATATTTTATATAATTTATTTTTATTTATATCTCAAAACCTGCACAAAACTGGCACCATGTGTCTTTGGAGAAAATATGTTATATAATGATTAGACACTGGAATAAAATTTTTAGAAAGACAAGCGGTCAGTCACACGAGGTATTCATATTTATAGGTAGCCTCCCATACATTAAAAAAGGTTTTTCTCGGTTTACTCCAAAATTATGAATCCAATCAAAAAAGTCAGTTCACCTATATGTGTTGGCAATTAATACATATAGCAATCGAATGGTGCATTAAGTTTTGTGAAATAACGACTTTGAATTTTTAAGTCTCCTATGTCCAACAGCTTGTATGGGGACGATTCACCTTGCGCGGCAGCGGCCGGCGAGTACCAAAAACAAATAATTATTTGTTGAAAATACATACACAATTACTAGATAGACATAACCTTAAAATTGAAAAAAAAATAATTTCTCAAAAACTATTTGTTTCCGCACTTTTTCATTCACCTTTAACCCTCCCCCCTCCCTCCACCACCTCTTCACAGCATCAAATTCAGCGGTAGGGATGCTAAATTCCAACCCTATTAACGGCTTAACAAGTAATCAGTAAAGATATAGTATGTTTTTTATGACACATGCTGTTAATCCAGTTTTTGTGAAAGTCGCTACAAGTTCATGCGGCAAGTATGCGAACTGAGGCTTATTAGTGATTCGTCGATTAATGATTAAACAGGTTTAAGCTATGCCTGGAACTGGGACAATTCCCTTATCAGGAAAAACTAGTCGCGGCTGCACTCTAATATACTTGTTTTCTCTTAAACCGTATCATTTAGTTCGTGCCTGTTAGAATAACTTCAGAATAAAGTTTCGGTCATATTTTGTAATTATTTACTACCAAACCTGCATTCGAATAGTGAAAGAAATTTTAGAATCAGATCAGTAGATCCAGAGATTACGTATTACAAACATACAAACTTTGTCTATTACTATGGTGAAGTTAAGGCAAAAGGCGCGAGTAATTAAAACATAAATTTCTGTATGTACGTTAAATTGACACTGACTTAAATTTTTAAGTAAAACTTTTATGGGCACGGGTGCATAGTAAAGAAATAAATAAAAAAATTAAAAATATTTATTACCCGACTACGGCGAAGACAAAAGGAGGGTTATGACTTATGATTTCAGCCGCTATGTATGTGTATGTTCATCTTGTACGCACATATCTTCTAAACTACGGCTATCCTCTGAACACCACTATAATATCTGTGTTAAGTGTTATATTAAATTATAAGTTCTAAACATATGAATAATAAATTAGATATAAGAATTAGCATATTAAAATAATTTAATATTTGGTAGAGAAGAATTTCGGACAAGAATATTTTCTTGTTTCGAACTTTTCTGGGGAAGCTTTTTACATAGTCGTGTTTTAGTTTTTAAACTAATTTTTTTTAAATAGAGCTCTTACATGAAACGCACCGGTAAACGCAATCTAAAAAAAACGTTTATAAAAATCACTTATTCTTAAAAATTTACATTATTTGCGTATGTACAAAATAATATTCAAATATTATATTAACATAACATTTTTAAAATAACTGTAACTAAGTCGTTCATGATGTGGAAATATTAATTAATAAAGTTATACTTAGATGAGACTTGAATCTGCTGCAGATATTGAATATATATAAAACAATGCCAAAGTTTACTGACTAGACACTGATGTTGACTTAATTTTATGCAAATACATGCAGGTGTTCAATGGAAACTCGTTCGATTACTTAACATAGGGCCAGACTTCATTGACCCTCGCGCGATTCACTTTTATTTCATGAACATAAGTTATAAGATAGATCATCAGTATTGCACCTGGTAGTACACCAATATATCAAAATGAAATAATACCATTACATAATAATTATTATAAGAGTTACAAACATAATAGTTACTACATTTACACTTACACTGCAAACTTTGTCTTCCAAAATAAATTCCTCCTTTTCGTTTGTTACAGGTGTGGTATTCCCAGGATTGGGCGAGTCTGTGCCCACTGGTTTCGAGCTGTTAGGACTCACGCCAACCGGCTTGCCGGCTGATTTGAACCATGGATCGATGCGATCACCCGAGTGCTACCTTTGTATTCGACGTGGCAGAGATCGAGCTCCGTTGGTTGATATTGGTACTTGCACTTATTATTTTGAAGCAATGATGACTTTGATGATGATGAAAAAAAAAAAAGTTTGTTGTGTTTGTGTCAAAGTATAAATTAACGTTTTACGTGAAAAACATTTAGCAGATTCTGGATTATTTTTTAATAGAACTGGCCCATCTTGGATACACAATATCTTGATAAATATCCCTACGTCCTGTATTTTTTTATCATATAATAGCTGGCCCGGCAGACGTTCTACGTTACAGTAAGTAGTCAATAACTTGAACACAGCGCTACCTGTTACCCCTGTTTTTTGTTCAAAACTTACATGACAATAACAAACAATACAAAAAATACGCATATCCATCATTCGAACCTTGAGTTATGGTCTTGAGTTCGTAAAAAATGCAACAGAAAAAGTAATTTCTGGTTTTATAGAATTTTCCAATTTCCCGGGCGTCATTCAATTTTTTCCCCTGAAAACCCTGAAATGTTTTATATTCTAACAAAAACATAAATGCCATAAAGAGGCCAAGTTCGGTTAAAATACGGTAGTCGTTTTTAGCGATAAAAGAGCTGAAATATAACGGGTGCCAAGTTCCATTGTAGTTCCGTTAATTATCGCTGTAGGAATGTACGTTTCTCAGTTAATTCTCAATTTGTTACTTTCTTTGGTATAAGATTACTAACTTGACAAGTCTAAATCTCATTAAATTATAATCAAAAAATTAACGTAGATATTTAGAGTGACTGATAACAGTGCTACTTTTCAGACCCTAATAACTCAAGAACTATAATAAATTTATTCATGAAATTTGGGATTCTAAGTGTTCCAGGGAAGTTTATTAAACATACCAAATTTCAACTTTGTAGGTCTAATAGTATGTGACTTATAGAGGGGTCGAAAGTAGCTCGAAATGGTTCGTGTACAATATACACACTGGCGGGTGTCGCCCATTCCAAACTTCGCTGACACACGGCCGTGTGCTAAACGTCTACGAGAAACGAAAACACAAATCACATTCAAAAACATTTTCTGAGAGCCATAAATTACCTTCTTCTACGTGTTACGCTTACCTTTAATTAAATCAAAGTCAGTTCTAGAGGATAGTTAATACGCGGTAGTTAATACCAACATTGTCGAACTTAAATTTACAATAGTTTTAATATTTCGATTGTAATTATTTATCCCACGGTCATTATTTCCATAGGGAAAATTTAGTTTAAAAACAATACAAATTAAAACATTGTGATAATTTTAATTAATAGGAACGATATGAAGAACTGAAATATTATTATATTTAAAAAAACTATCATAGTTATTAGAGATGATAAAAATTCTTAAGCAGAGTTTTCATTAAATGCACTTGTCCATTCTTAACTTATTTTTGCTGCTTTTATAATTGTTACTTTATAAAAAGCTTATTCGGTCCTCCCAATATCTATACACGCGGTAGTGTGTCAAGCCAAGTTCAAGCTATCAGAATGGTACGCAGGGCCGCCTTTGCCCGGGGGTGCAAGGGGTTTGAGGCACCCAGGCGCAGAGTCCTAGGGGGCGCAAGCCGACCGCAATAAGTTTTGATAGGTATCTACTAGCCTACTACCACAACAACCCTGACTAACACTGTAGCCCAAGCAAGCAAAGCCGAGTTAGTTATTTAATTAAAAATATAGGTACCAATACCGTTATTCAATAAACATACGTATCGTTTTAGTGAAGGCACAGAATGTTACTTTCGACACGTATCATACCGCTCGCGCTCACAATGCGCAAGTCAATTCAGCTCTTTATTACTATTAAAATTAAATTAAATGTATATCTTTAATTACTCGAAGTATCGTCGATATACTTTTGCCATTTTAATTGAGTTTCTTTGATGCCTCTGCTATAGAAATCCTTAGCGCGGGAATCGATGATTTCTTTAAAAGCGTTTTTTCCTCTGTAAAAAGTTATCCCAATTCCGAAATAAATGAAAATCAATTCTCAGTGAACACATTTATATCAATGGGATATCTGAATGACATCAAGCAATATCACGCGTTAAGTAACAAAAATTACTCAGTAATAAGTTAGAAATTACTTATTATTTCGCTATTTTTATGTATTATGTTGGTGTATCAAGTTAGATATATCTGTGTCGTACTTTTCACATCTGTTTAATATATTCATGGTGTGTGAAATTACAACCCTGTCATCATTTTGATGAAAGTATTGGCGGGAAAGGGTCGATAACGTGAATATTGTTATTTTTTATATCGGCTAAATTTTTTCAATTTACTGCTGAATTAACTATGAACAAGATTGGCACTTGCATATTAGAATGACTCCTCAATAGTCATTCTAGTGTGAAAGTACCTTCCAGTCAACACTGGAGGTACTTCGGCAGTTGAACGAATTGATGTGTTTGTGTTACCCGTGTTACTTACAGGAGCTAGTAATTGGTTTATAAAAACAAACCCTTACATTCAATGTTTAAAACAAAACGATACTTAGAACAAAATCGTGGCACTACCATCTTATATCAATATAAAAAAGTAAACATGAAAAAATGTGGCACCTTATCACTTAAGTGATTGTAAGATTTTATCGTTATGTCAGTTGTACGGAAAAATATGACCTTTGATATTACGAAACAATACACTATTTTTATTACATCAGATGAACGTAAGATGTAAAATAATACCATTACATCATATTAATATCATATTATGATATCAGTATGCCGCTACATTAAAATCACAGAATATGGCATAACTTAAACATCACTAATCATATTAGTTTGATGTCATGCGTAAATCAAAAAGCTGTCACCGTAAGCTTTGTGTGTGATGGACAAGGTAAGGTAACGTGATCACTGGCTTGGAACAAGGTCTGGTGAGTACGGTGGAAGACGGAGACTTTCCAGCCGTAACTCTTGTACCTTTGAGACGGTTCGTTGTGCGGTGTATTCACAAGTGTTGTTGTGAAGAAAGAATGGACTACAACAATTCACAAGTCTCAATTATTTGACAGCCAACGCGTTCATCATAATTTGCAATTCTTAACAGTACACCTTTGCAGTAAAGTTTGGCTGCCTCATGTGTCCAACCATCCAATACGACGGACGATTTCGATTATTATACACGAGCTTACTAAAATCCGATTCAGAATCCCTTCATTGTGGCATGGATTCAGTAGCGTCAGTGATGCAGAAACAGCTCGAAGGACTAATGATTTACTTATAAGGGGAAGCTAATATAAAAGAAAGCACGGTACATTTTTGGTTCCAACGTTTTCATTCTGGAAATTTTGACCTACAAAACAAACGCCGTGGACGGCTGGAGACCCTAGTTATTAATGAAGAATTAAAGGTGATTGAGGAAGCGGATCCAACGCAAACCACGGCAGAGTTAGCGGCAGGCTTTGGTGTGATTGATAAAACAATTTTAATTCACATGAAACAAAAAGGAAAATTGAAAAAGTTTGAGAAATGGTAACGCATGAATTGACTGAAGTATACCAACAAACACGCATTGAGTGCTGCGTTACATTACTCAACCGTCACAGTAATGAGAGAACTTGAAATCGTATTGCTACGTGACGAAAAATGGATCCTTTACGACAATCGGGGACGCTCATCACAGTGATTGAACTCAGGAGAAACGGCCAAATCCTGTCCAAAGCGAAAGTTGATTCAGAAAAAGGTACTAGTGAGTGTTTGGTGGACCAAACCTGGTGTCATACACTATAGCTTCCTAAGATCTTGTCAAACGATAACGGCAGAACTGTATTGTCAACAATTGCAAACCATAATGACATAGAATAACAAATTCAAGATGATAAGAATTCTAAAATAACATGCAAAGGCTGCAGGAGGGCAGTATGTGTCAAGTGTAGTGGATTAACTGCAACTGAACTACGTGTGTTTGGTCTGCAAAATCCTAAGCTATCGTACTTGTGTGATGAATGTGAGGAAGGATTGAGACAGGTACCAGAGTTACGCAAGTTGGTCACCGAACTCCAACATCAAGTGCAAGAGCTCAGTAAACAACGCTCAAATGCTATAAACCTGGACATGGTGATTAATGAAATTGAGGATCGCAATAATCGTAGCCGCAATGTTATCATGTATGGATTATCAGAGTCTAGTTCGACTTCCTCGGTGGACAGAAAGCAACACGATAAACTCTCAGTAACTAATACATTGACTCCACTCCTTATACAAGAACCAGAGATAGTTTCCACGTTTCGCTTAGGTAAACCTTCATCCAACAATGGTAAGCCTCGTCCACTCAAGGTGGTACTAGCTAATAAACATGGTGCTATTAATGTTCTGAAGAATAAAAGTAAACTACCTAAAACAATCAGCGCTCAGTCGGATATGACGCCCTATCAAAGAGACCAACTTAAGGCACTTCGTGACGAGTTGGCTGAGAGGGTTGAGAAAGGTGAGAAAGACCTGACCATTAAATATATAAACAAAGTTCCCAGGATTGTGAGTATCACAAAAAACTAAACAGTGTTGTGGTCTCTGAACTGCTCCTTTTTTATACAAACCTGGCATCCCTAACGGCTAAATTCGATTTATTTCTTCTTGAGGTTAACAGCTATAAGCCTGCTTTTATTCTAGTAACCGAAACACATCTACACTCCTCAATACCAAACAGTATTATTAACATACCTGGTTACATACTATATCGCTTAGACAGAGATAGTAAAAAATGTGGAGGTGTAGCTATATATGTTGCTAATATAATAAATGGATCAACTATTATATCTAAAGTTAATAGCACATATCAAAATAATATGGTCGAAGCACTATGGCTTGATATTCAATACAGAGAACTTACCTTAATTATGGCTTGTGTATACAGGCCGCCCTCAGGGTCTCTTTCTGAATTGGATGAAATTCTTTTTAATACCATTGGAAAAGCTGCATCTGAAAATACTGTAGTCATTGCAGGAGATTTTAACTTACCAATGATAAAATGGCCTCTTTACAAAACTCATGGTTATGGCAGTCTCTGCGAAAATTTTGTTAGTATGTATTCGAACAGCAACTTAAACCAACTTATAACGCAAATTACCAGGAAACGAAACCAAGAAGAGTCACTTTTGGACCTTATATTATGCAATGATGACTCATTAATATGTGATATTGAATATCACCCTCCAATAGGTAAAAGTGATCATTTTGTTATCACTGCTACAATGCAAGTAATCAGTACCAGCACTAAAACTAATGAAAATCTAAATACCATTCAATATGACTATTTCAAAGCAGACTACGATAAATTATCTCTGTATTTAGCAAATAATTTGAATATAGTAGAAGAATCTGTAGACGATGTGTGGTTCACTTTTAAAAACCAATTCCTTTACGCAGTAGATAATTTTATACCAAAAAAGAAAATATATAATAAACATTGCACCAACAAACCCTGGATTAACAAAGATATAGTCAAGTTAACTAAAGTGAAAAAAGTACTGTGGAATAATTATAGAATTGATCAAAATGAACACTCATATAAAGAATATAGAAAGGTCAATAACAAAATTATTAGTCTATCTAGAAACAGAAGAACCACTTTCGAATCAACTATTATAGACTCAGGTCCTAAGGCTTTTTACAGTTACATAAGAAAACAACTGAACTCTAAAATCTGCATCCCTAACGTAATAAAAAATGTCTCAAATGAACTTGTTATGAAGCCTGAATTAATTGCCGAAGCCTTCGCTGATCAGTTTAAATTGAACTTTGTCAACGAGCCTGATGGACCGATGCCAAATATCAACGTTCCTAGAGTCATAAACGCTATTCAAGACTTAAGTATTACTGGAGACTTAGTAAGAAAGAAGTTATCTAGCTTCAGTGATACTACAGCATCAGGGCCAGACGACATACCCTCAGTGGTATTGAAAAAATGCTCAGGAGCTCTAAGCGACGAAATAGCGAAAATGATGAACAAATCTCTGAAGGATGGAATAGTGCCAGCTGACTGGAAAACGGCAAATGTAGTACCGATTTATAAAAAAGGAAATAAATTACTGCCCGTCAACTATAGGCCCATAAGTTTGACTAGTGTATTGTGCAAAACCATGGAGATGATGATAGCTTGCCACATAAGAGAATTTCTAATACATGAAAAGATTACCCTGGATGAGCAGCATGGTTTCATCCCAAAACGATCTGTTACAACCAATTTACTAAATTGCTTAAACGAGTGGACACGGAACCATAGTAATGGACAGCCAACAGATATCATTTACTTGGATTATGAGAAGGCATTTGACCGTGTTCCTCTGAAACGCCTCATACACAAATTGGAACACCTTGGCATACGTGGAAGCATTTTAGCCTGGATATGCGACTTCCTTTCTGGTAGAACGTTTCGGGTGCGCATTGGCGAAGTCATGTCCGATCCGCGAAGTGTCCTCAGTGGCGTTCCTCAAGGTTCGGTGCTTGGTCCATTGCTCTTTATCTTGTTCCTCTCAGACTTGAAAAGTACTCTGCAACTACCTTTCTCGCTTTTTGCTGATGATACCAAATTTTTTGCTAACCCTCGAAGCAACTGGCGAGCTATACAGAATGACCTTAATGCGATTTTTAAGTGGACTCATGACTGACTCATGAATATTGAATTCTAACTTTAAATGTGAATAAGTGCTCCGTGCTACACATTGGTAGTAATAATCCTTGTCAGATATACTATCTTGGTGGTGAACAATTAACCGCAGTTGAAACACAAAGGGACTTGGGAGTTACAGTATCCAAAGATCTTAAATGGGGAACTCATGTGCTTGGGGTTGTGAAGAAAACTAATTCGATCCTTTATATCATTCGCAAGGCATTTAAATTCCTAACAGCTAAAACTTTTATAAAGTTATATAAGACCTATATTAGACCACTTCTTGAACATGCTTATATTATCTGGGATCCCTACTTCAAAAAAGACATTAAGCTCATTGAAAATGTACAGAGAAGGGCTACTAAGATGGTGTATGCAATGCGTAACTTACCCTATGAACAGCGCCTCATAAACCTTGGCCTTACCACACTAGAACACCGTAGACAAAGGGGCAGGTTAATCGAAACTTATAAAATCCTCACTAATTATTACGATGTGCCCAGCCTTAAAGATATGTTTAAGTCAAATGAAAATAAACACCTACGAGGTCATCCCTTGAAACTTTGGGAATTCCCAGCAAAAAGAAACCCAATGAAGCAGTTCTTGCCTAACAGAGTGGTCACAGCATGGAACAAACTTCCAGAAAAAGTTGTGATGGCTCCTACCATAACCTCCTTTAAGAGCAGATTGGACAAGGAAGATATCTCCAAGCTATTTGATACGCACGCATCAGCTAATTAGCTGCTAGTGTGTCTTACCAAATATAATAATAATAATAATAATAATGGAAAAGCTAGCCGTTAAACAACCGAGACTGGTCAATCTAGAGCGCACTGCTGCTACAGGTCAACGCTAGACCTCATACTTCACGACAGGCTTTCGCTAAATTAGAGGAACTGCGGTTGGAATGTCTCCGACATCCACCATACACCCCGTATATTATAGCCTTCGCAAGTTCTAAAGCTGTAAGTTCATATTTTATTCTTCTGAAAATTTGGCTTGCTGGTAGAAACTAGCCATCGAACATAGGGCTCTTCCATAACTGTTTTAGTAGGTACTTACTTAATAATAATTCATATATTTGAACTAGCCAAGGATTCAATATTTTATCCTAAGTTATAAGAAGTAATTATATATTAAGTTGTTTATATGGTGTTTTATATAAATTTCAGAACTGACCATTGAAATTGGCACCCATTTAGATATAACTCCTTTTGTCGTTGAAGTCAACAACAAAGGCATATATCATAATATTGAACTTGGCTCTCATTTCACATTTATGTTTTTGATGAGTAATAACACTAGCTGTGGCCCACGGTTTCACCAATTTTCCACTGCGCTGCCAACGCACTCGTTTAGTCTTTCGCTGTTCTTACTTCCTGTACTGACCTACAGCAAGCCAGATTGTTTGACGGTCAAGATTACTACTCCACTCTTTAGAGTCGCAGTGTGAAGTTAAATAGCCTATAATTTTTTTCAATCAGTAGGCCATAAAATGAAAAAATTAATTCAAATCTGACATGCACATAGTTCCAGAGATTTGTTCGATAGAACAAAAAAAAAAAAAAAATTCTCTTGAGCATTTTAATATTAGTAAAGTTTTTAAAATCAAGTTTTTCTATACGTATAGAAGTGATGTAAAAATTATTACACCTATATTAATTTAATATAAAACGGTCCGATTTGCACAAACGCATCATAAAATTGAATAACTCGTGATAACTTTGATAAACGTTAACGCATTGATAGAAGCGTGAGCTGTCCCGATACCAAATACCTTAAAAATTCAGTTCTAAGTTTTTTGTTATCGTCGTATCAAAGTGGGCGCGCTTTGATTCATGTTTTTTATGTACCTATGTAATTCTGAGTTTTTACGCTTCTTGCCGTCATGCGACAAAGTGGAGAATCTATTTCGAGTGCAAATTAATCTGTCCGGTTTGTCGGCCAAGCACAATGGCCAGATTAACTATGCCTCGCAGCTTCGTTTGTAGAACTAATTTCAATATAAACAAAATGCGTAAATGTTTTATTTTTATACTCTGTTGTACGTTAATATTGCAAAGCGTTGTACTACCGGTACTTTGTCGTATTGCGCATTATTTTAATGCAGCTCCTTAATATGTAAAGTTCTTGACTTCCTTGCCTTATTTGGCGTTAATCCGACTCAAAACGAAGGTCTGTTATTAGTTATATCCTACTGAATTATACTTTGTGTATAGACTAACCATGTCTGTTGTGGCATTGGGATTTCCCATTGGCAATAATATCTCGGATCTCTCTTTACTCAGATGTCAGAGTTTTTAGATAACCTGTCCAATCTATGCCTTTTTAATTCTTTTATTCGCGGCGAGGAATCAGTTACGCGTAAAATTATTTACGTGTATAAATGGTTTTAATCTTCCCTAGATAATTAATTTTCCAAAATCGTATGCAGTTATAACCTATTTAGTAGTCACTGCATTCTACAAAAAGAACGCTGTCCTAAAGCAGTCATATTAGGTGGAGCACCTCGTGTAACGGTGTTTATTATTGTCTACAAATCTGAGGACAGGAACACAGCAGTATGGGCATTGCTGCAGAAATAATCATTGTGCTTACCTACGATATAAATCTTGTACAAAATTTCATGCTTTTAGACCCACCAGTTTAAACTTTGTATTGTCTACTAGCCAGTCAGTGTTATTTAATAGAAGAGATGCTGAATAAATAAACATGTAAAAACTTATAATCATTAAAATTGCTTAGCTATTAAATGACACGCAGGTCAAAATGGTTAAGTCGACTATAAATTATAAAATATGGACGTGCTGTTATTAATAGTCCTTCTGAATTAATTGTCAATAGGTACAAGCATCAGGAGTAGCGATTGATTGATTTATTCTCGTTCTATCGTCATGATCTTGATCGATGATGCCTTGTTTGACATTGTATTATACATGTTAAGCAACCATTGAGAATGTGAATACATAAAAACAGTGTTTAAGTTGGAAAAAAAACTCAATACAAATAATAAATACAGTGAAACAATTTCACAGAAGGCCATATAATTTAAATGATATATGATACATATTATGGGGCATTACACGTGAAGTGAAAGAGGGAGGTTCTGAAATTCGTTCATATTCGGCGTTATTGTACTTCTGGGATGTATGAATGTAAACATATTTTTTTAATGATATGTCAAGTTATGGGCTTTTAAAGAATAGTCGTAATTGAAATTCTGATTTTCGGAAGTAGTTTTAACTACACATATTGTTTTTTTTTGTAAATAAGAGCACACTTGATTTTTCAAAATTTACTAACAGTAAGTAAACATTTCATAACAAAATTTAAGTAACTTCGACCAAATTAAAAAAAAAAATAACTTTATTATAAATGTACTTTAAAGCTATGTTTTGAAATAAAAAAATATGTTTTGAAATAAAAAAATAATCATCGAAGTTACTTAAATTGTGATTTGAAATGTTTATTTCCAGTTTTGTACACCATTATCTTTTTAAAAATTTATTATTTAAGTCGCTGCTTTAATTTTATATTATAATAATCAATTCGAAAAACAACTTCCAAAAAATCAGAATTTCAATTACAACTATTCTTTAGAAGCCCAAAACTTAACAAATAATCATATGACAAACAATCATAAAAAAAATATTGTGTTCACGTTCACATCTCTAGAAGTCTTCTAAAATATTTCGGAACCACACTTTTTTCCAATGTCCCACTACGCCATGGGATTGTCAAAACTGCCTCAGTAATAAATAAGTTTGTCGACAGGCGTCATGTACGATGGCAAGGAACGACTCATGGCAGATGCAGAAATGGTCCTGGTATCAGCCGGCGGTCGACTCGCCAACGTGAACAATTCAACAGCGAAAACGTTCATAACGTACAGACGTGCTCACCCGGGCGCGCCGTGCAACGCGCTTGTCGTCGTCGACGTGTGCGTCATAGTCGCTAGCAAGGGGGAGTGTCCACCGCACGCGTTTTGTATGATCGTCAAGAACTTGAACAAAGGTTTGTGATGAGTAACAACTAATTCCCATTCTTTGGCCTAATATATCATCCTTACATCATACTTATGAAATTTATTTAAACATAACACATGTTAATTAAGTTGACCTCAAACTAAGGTAACGTGTTCGCTGGGTACATCAATCGCAAGTAAATAAGGAATTTATAACTTTTTATAATTTTACTAGCTGACCCATGCGAATATATTACACATTAAGGCCATAGAATGTAAAGAATCTGACAGCTGTTACGTTAGTTAAATAAATTGTTAATAGATGGCGCCTTCTGCATGTTAGTTGAATATAATATTTTTATTAGGAATGCCATCAACAGGTGTTAATTTGTTAATAGCTGAGAACATCATGATTATATCATCACGCCTGTATTCCCCGAAGTGTTAGGCAGAGGTGTACTTAATGTACACCCACAGTTCGCCGAGTATATTTTTAAGTCCCATGTAATAGAGGGCGAGCCTATTGCCATTAATGGGGCACGAAACCAAACTTCGAGCTGCTACTGAGAATTTCATAGGAAAAACCCAATAACACTGCTCGACCTGGGATTAGAACCTAGAACCTCGCTCATAGCAGTCGCGTTTACGACCACTAGGCTAACGAGGCAGTTAAAAAACTGATAAAAAAAAGCAGGCTGAGAACAAATCCTTTAAAATTATATTTTGATCATTAATAATGATGAAGAATTTACATTGATAATAAATGCACGTGTAGAATAGTCATAGTGTGGTGGCAACCACCACCACACACCGGGTGTTATTCTACTTCAGTAGATATCACATAAAATAACCGCCAAATATGGTATTCTATAATGGGGATGAAGGCTCACTTACCTTTCCGCCGATGATCCGAGAGATCCAAGCTCCAAAATCGTTTATTCCAAGCTGAAATATGCACAGCACCTTCACGTATAGTAGTACACTTCCGAAATTTCAACGACTGTGTCGTGAAACGTTAGCCGCCGCGCCGGTATACGTCCGAGTCCCACGCGCAAGAGACCAGTAATCTCCGAATTTAATTGTAGGGGGTAATTTAAGAAATAAAATAATTTTGCATACCCCCAGCCTATTTATGAGCCCGAACATATAGCTTTATTGCAAATAAATATAAATAGTAATTTATTTTTAATTGCAGGCTTAATGGGCAGCGATGTGTTTCTATGTTACAAAAAGTCAATGAACCGCCCGCCACTAATTGCATATAAACCAGAGGTATTGTTTCGGTAAGTATCATAAATAAAATTATTTACACACATCCGAAACATCTTTTTTTTAACACAGTCTATGACGTAGATTTCCAGCACGAAAATTGAGTATTTTATTTTGTCTAGAAGTCAAGTCTCGTATAAAAATAAAGTTTTTCTAAACTAGAAAAAAATTACTTCACCTATAACTTCTACAGTTATGTCAACCAATATTTTTTATTATGGGCTTGTTCATACATCGAGGAATGGTTATTTTATCCTGATCGTTATTTGATTAAATTAGTTTTTATTTTATTCGGTGGCACATAAATTCGTCGACGCATTTTAAACTGAGTCGTCGGGCAAAAAATGGCACTGACAGCAGGAATGTGCACGCAATGCAACCCGTTTTCGACACTTAGCTACCTGCGCACGCGACTTCGATGCGTAAACGTGACCTGTACTAGCACTCTGACTCCTGATAGGTCGTTACGAGTAAGGGTTGTTGTTTTTCTATAAATATAAGATTTTTTGTTATGACACTCATTACATGACTTATGCTTCGTTACGCAATAAGCACAATGAAGAATTTATTTTCTAACGTGGTTTTGAAGAAATTAAATAGTGACATGAACACTAAAGATCGAGCTTGTAATTCACGTGTTCCTATTTTTTAAAGAATTGAAAACTGACCCCGAGAAAAAAGCTTGCCTCAATTTAAATAATCCACGAAATCTTGCAGCACTGATATGTTGAGTTAGTAGAGCGACCGTGGATCGAATAAAAACCGAAGTATCACAGGCAAGCAACCCGAATATACCAAGACCAAATGTTAAGAAGACAGCGACTGTCACTGATCTAGATAGCTTTGATGTCAGCGTACTAAAACGTACCATTGATTCATTTTATGACAACGGGGAATATCCATCGGTGGCTAGAATTCTAGAAAAATACCAAGAACAGGTTCCTAATTTTAAGTGCGGATATTCTTCAATGAGAAAAATTTTGACGAAGGTCGGCTACGAGTTTTAAAAAAATGCCGATGGACGAAAGTATCTAATGGAAAGAGCGGATATAGTCTGTGCCAGAGTGGACTTTTTACGAAAAGTGGACTTTCTCAGGTAAACCAACGATCAACGGCCACGAATTTATCTTGATGAAACTTGGGTCAATCAAAACCACTCGAAAAAAGCATGTGGCTTGGAATGAATTATGAAGGTGGTTTCAAGAATCGGCCAGTAGGGAAGGGTCAGAGATTAATCGTGTGTCATGTTGGTTCTGGAACGACTGGCTTTGTGCCGGAGGCAAAATTCATTTCCAAAGCCGTTAAGTCTAAGGACGCTGACTACCACACTGAAATTAATGGTTATACACATGCGGCATGGTTTTCTGATATTTAAATGTTCTTGAAAAACCTTCTGTAATAGTCATCTACATCATCTACAAAGAAAAGTGACATTCAAGAATGGCTCACAAAGAACATTCCTTTCTCGAATGCAGACCATAAGGAAGAATTGTTAAGAAAAATGAAGGAGAGTAACCCAAAAAAAAAATGCTTTGGATCAGCTGGCATATGAAAGGGGTCACGAAGTGATAAGACTACCTCCAAATCACTGTCAATATAATCCCATCGAACTCATCTGGGTTCAAGTCAAAGGAGAAGTTGCTGCAAAAAATTATACATTTAATTATAATTTAACATTGCTGATGTTGAAATTCTTCTCCACAACGCTATTGATAATGTTACTCAAGAAGACTGGGCCAAATGTGTGAGGCATGCCGAGGAGCTCCAGAATAAGCACTTAAGGAAAACTATTTTAAGAGATCAAGCACTACCTCTGATAATTAACCTACAGGAAGATGACACAGATGAGGTAGAATATCCCTAGAAAAGATAAAAACGGCCATTTTCAGGACCACATTACGATCTATACAGTTTCTCCATGATTACGTCGAAACAAACATTTTATCTTACAAATTATAATCTTTTATTTTCAGATAGCGAAAAATTATTCCTATTAATACTTAACATAATTTAGAATATCGATCGTACCTATCCCGTTGTCGATATACACCTCTACAATTCTTACGCACATCACTACACCTCTCCTTAAGACCTGTTAGTGCGAGCGAGACAGACAGATAAATATGATTTATGACCCGAAGCCTCAGTTCATAATGCTTCGACTATAGTAACGAATCGTCAATGACGGAATGTATGTAGGAATGGGCATTAACCTTAACCTAACCTAAATTAATTGAAACATTATTAATAATTACGATAGACGTCGGTACACATAGGGTTGCCAAGTTTTTTTATATACAATATACACTCATCAAAAAAGTCTAAGCAACATGTACTACTTTAAATTTTAGGATGGTTCTTCACATTATAACGTTTGTATTTTATTTTTAAAATAATATCTTTAGGGTTCTATGATGTAAAAATAACAGCTGTTGTCTTTATAAGTTCTTTTAATAACAGAAATGAACAATATTAGAATATACTGTAGAAACTAAGATACATAAGAAACTAAACTTTTTTCTTACAAAATGAAATTTCTAAAGAAAATGTATTTATTGTGAAAGAATAGAACAATTTAATACAAAGTATGGGCTCCTCTGCTATTCAGAACTTGTCGGCAACGATTATTCATTGAATTAATGAGACTGTTTATGTCATCTTGCGGTATTCGCTCCCAATGGAATTGTAGCAAATCCTTCAGCTTTTGGGTTGTTGTCGCTCCGTTCAAGTCCTTCAAAACACGTTTCTGGAGCATGTCCCATGCGTGCTCGATGGGGTTGAGATCTGGCGATTGTACAGGCCAGGACAATACCCGGATGTTCTCCGTTGCAAAGTATTCACTGGTTCGCCGAGCTGTATGTGAACGCGCATTGTCATGCATTAACCTAAAATCGGAGCCAAAGGTTTATGCAAATGGATAGACATAAGGTCTGAGAATATCCTCAATGTAATTTTCAGCATTCATGTTTCCATTTACAAAAACGAGCTCAGTTCGCCTGTTCTTCATAATACCCGCCCATAACTTAACTGTTGAGCCGCTGTATGGATGAACTTCCTGAACGCACCTGAGCCTTTCAGTATTTCCGGGCCGACGATACACTCGCACCCTTCTTGTATCAGGCTTAAACCCGAATCGCGACTCATCGGAAAACATAATTTTATCCCATTGTTCCTGGGTCCATGTTATGCGTTTTCTACACCATTCATATCGACGAGCGCGATTCCCGTGACGTATCGGTGGGCACCTGATTGGGCGTCGAGCTCGTAGGCCGTACTCATGCAGTCGATTTCGCACAGTTGGAGGACTTACATTAACACCACTTGAAATTTGTAGCCTCAAACTTATCTCTCGAGCGGTTAACATCGGCTGGCGTCTTGCAGTCAGTTGTATGTACCGGTCTTGCCGAGTGGTTGTACTCCTTTTACGGCCTGGATGCTGTTCAGCGGGTTCTCCTGTATTATTGTAGCGCTGCCAAAGACGACAAATAACACTTCTATGAATGTCAAAATGTCGAGATACCTGAGATTGATTACTTCCCGCTTACAACATCCCTACAGCTCTTTGCATTTCATCTGCCATAAAATGACGTCGCTTCATGACGTAAAGAATATCTAACAATTCAATTTTGTCGCTAACTTTATTTAAATGGTTGGTAAAATTATAAAATCAAGACTAAACGTAGCAATTAAAACGCACTTAAGTTAAAACAAATTCGCAGTCATTGGAATTTTATGAAAAAAAACAAAACATTTTCAATTTTTTTTTACAACCAGCCAGTATGTCATCAATAACAAAAAAGTTTACTTACCTACGCACTTTGTTTGAGTAAATATTAAATTTTAATATTAATATTAATAATAATGGAAAAATTTGTAATATCACGCATGTTGCTTAGACTTTTTTGATGTGTGTAGAGTATTGTTGATGCTATTACCTAAAAAAATACATGATGAAAAAAATGTACTATTTTAAAATAAATATTATATTTTTTCAATTATATTTTTACAGCTCGATAGACAGAAAATGATGATAATGACATAAAATCCAATTAACAATGACATATTAAGTCTCGTTTTGAAAGAGAAAGGGCTGCGGCCTGCGTTCTGTTTTACACGTCATTTTGGAATTATTAATGTTGTCCAATTTTTTTATCCAATAAAAATATATTAGCTTTGCCTACTCTAAATATATATATTTTTAGAAATATAGTAGTCGTATGCCTAATATAGTAGGATACTATATTATATGTATAGTAGGGTTGGCAACCCTACCGGTACCGCTCAATAGGATTTCGGTATGAAGCGTATTCAAGTTGCGCTATTTAGAATTCGTTGTTGGTTTTACAAACCGACATGCGATGCACAAAGCTCAATATATTAAATAACGCTAATTAACTTTCTCATTGTGCGTCATTGTTTTACACCTCAAAGGAAGAAATTGTTTCGAGACCATAATTAAATTAGTATTTGGTTAACTTCTTACTCATTTTACTTTATACTATAACGTAGACTTAAGTTGTTTGTATGCTTTCTATTAGCAACTGTAACTAACATTTAGCAGTGGTTATACTAAAACGAACTTTTCAAACGTTTACGCCTTTCTTGTGTTTTCGATTTGGTCTGCTATTTCTTATGTTTTATGGGTTCAACGTTTGACCCTAAATTTCACTTGTTGTAAGAGGTGTCTAATTACATCTTAAGACTTAACACCCAAACCAACTTCACTTATTGGTGTAGGTAGAGTATGGGGATAGTGCGGCGGTAGGATTGTACCGCCCGGCAAGGTCGTGGCCACCATGCTTATGGTGAAAACATTACATAGTTATTCGCATATGCGCGCATGGGATCTACTGGTGCATATCTGATAACGGCGACTGTAGATGGATTTGTGATCTCTTGGTGGTAGCCACTGTTTTTGTATTGAAGTGTTCATCAGGTATAGTTCTGTCACTTTTCTGTGGCTCTCAAGTCTAGCTGCTGGATTTTCAACTTTCAATTTTTTTATCAGCATGCTATGGTTTTATCACGATGTTTTCCTTCACCCAAAGCTCAGGCTCATTTTGGTATTCAAACGTTCGTCTTTCGAGAAGGTGTCCGAACATGCTACCTCTGAGCCATTTTCGCTAATTTTCGTTCACTTATGTCACGGTTTCTTAACCTCGGGTCCACGGGGGGTCCGTGGCATGATTACTGGGGGTCCATATCTATATATTAATACGTGAAGGAAAAGCTTTCAACCCCTTTTCAAGCGTATTGCGTGCATGGAAGACTGAGATTTGGCATGGTTAAAGTTTATATGGAGAAGGAGTACAGAAAGCTAAAATTTATCTATAATATCCGTTACTAATATATTAAATTAAATTAATTAATACTGCGAATCCTAACCCGAACAGTGCCATAGAACTTAGACCCCTCAAAATATTGACATAGTCACTCAATAAAAAGTGACAGCAAGTGATGTAGATAATACTCATTGTTTAGGTTCATGAATACTGTAAATGTCAAACAGAAAATAGTCTATGATCAAAAAGTCGCTGATCGAATTTCGCCCTTATGGCGATCGCTAGTACCTAGTTAATAAAACGATATAATTATAAATACTGGTAAATTCTTGCTTGCAATGTGATTACAAATAATAGGTTTCGCTTTGCTTGTGTTTTCTTTCCCTACATCTAAAATTAAATTTAGCAGGGGTCCGCCAGATTTTTAAATGTTGCTGGTGGTCGTTACTACAAAAAGACTAAGAAACCCTAACATTATGTTACTTTTAGATATCCTACAACAGAACGACGTAGTCTAGCGTTTCCGACATCAGTGCCGTTGTTCTGTTTACCAATGGGAGCGACATTAGAGTTGTGGCCTAACAAAGCGGCAGCACCGAAGCCTGTGTTTTCTACATTCGTTCTCACAGTCGCCGACGGTACTGAAAAGGTGATAAAGTTTTTTTTTTCAATTAGTGTCAGAGAGACATTATTACCACTAAATAGAAAGGTACAGAAACCCAACTCCATAGAAAGAGCGACAACAGTGCACACTAGGGTGATGCAGAATTATATACGTAGGTAGTTATTATTTTTATGTGACAATAGGTTTTAAATTGATAATGAATAAACAGCCTTATCGAAATTGTTGTCTATTTTACTTGTATAAATACTACCTTCACACCTTGTGAATTTACGTTTTTTAACGTTTTTCAGTAATCAATTTATACATTTTTATTTAATAGAAATAAATTCGCTTGAATAATTTATAATAAATATACATTTACAATGAATATTTTAGATGCCAGCCCTGTACAGTTGAGCATAGGAAATTAAATTCACGGTTGTTTTATTCTATCACTCTCGGCTTATAGTATAGTTCTTTTTCTCTCACAGATCAAATACCAATATTTCGCCCTTTTTGCGTCAGAATCGTTGCGTTGAAAACGTTACACAAATTTTTTATCATAAACTCCCATTGCGCCATTAGAAGTTTATTCAAATATAATAATTTCCATGTAGGTATACGGGTCAGCGGTGACATTCTACGAGTCGTATCCATACACACAGTTGACACAAAGTCAAATGGAACTGTTGGGTTGGCGTGAGGAGGTATCGCAAACAACGCATTCCGTGCACGCTATCAAATGCGTGTGCTTGCTGTCCCGTTGGCCGTTCAGTGATACATTTGAACGGTGGTTACTCTATATACTTGTAAGTATAATACACGACATATAAATGATCCATTTAAACCATTAAACCGATGGGTATTGAAGCATTAAGTTTTGTACAGGTGTTCCTTATAATATAACATAGGCGAGTACTAAGAAAGGATTTTTTAAAATTAATTCCTTAAAGGAATAAATAGGGGATTTAAAAAAGTCGATTCCTAAGATGTTGCTGATAGGAAATCCCATGTCACAGCTAGTATACAATTGTACATACAGGATTTAAACTAATTTGTTCAGACTTTCGCTTATATTCTTCTAAATTAATGATAATATTATGTTGTTTTATTAACGTAATGTGTAAGTACTGCTGGATTCTAAATTTCTATTGCAAGGCTGTTTTTTTAACTTTTCACTTTGGCTTAGTTACTTTAGAAAAAAAAATACAAATAATTCGAATGGAATATTTTAATTTAGTTCAGAAATTGGTATACTTGATTTCAGGCTGCCTTGAAATTTATAGTTTTGTGGTTCTTAAGCGTTTTGTATTCTCTAAATTACAATATTATAATAATAATTGTAAAAAAAACAACCATTCTTTTTCTACTAAGGAAATGTCATGGAGCAAGCGCCCACTAAATATACCAATTGAAAGGTATATCACACATTTGTTAGAAGAAGTGCCGTTTCCAGATCCCAGATTATTATTGCAGGTCAGTAACTGCAGACTGTATTATAAAGTGATTATGTATGTTTTAACAGTTTTTTAAATATATTTTTTGCATAGAATATCAACCCGATAGTTTATTTGCCTATTCTGTCACGGGTGAGATTGCTTTTGCAAGCAGAGTTACATTGATGTACTGATAATAATAAAATATGTATTTAACTATAACATTGAATGTGATTATCTTTAGCACACTATAACAGGTTTAGGAAGCAACTTTATAATGTAGACTTATTGCCACAAAGTGCCGTGCTCTTCGTATAAATCCGAGCTCATCATTTTTTCCTAACACGCCTAAACAAGTATAACTAGGCACAAAAACATTTTGCGAATGTAATAGTAATTATATGTGGAAAACAAACTATACACGATGTGGTTTTTAAGGTGACATAAAGTGTGAAGTCCCTGAAGCAAACTAGATATACTTGTATTATAAAAGTCTGCGATTTTCCGTTTGTTATAAACCGTAAACCTACAATCGAACATGCACATTTGAGAACCAAAAAGACAAAATTGATTAAATTTAAAGCCATTTATTTAAAAGCTAATCCACTAATTACTTGATTACCGATATTTATGGTATAGATATTCTTGTAACATGGAGATTTCTGTGCTTTTTTACCGGAGGCGAGGAACAGTTCCTCATCCGCCATAGAAATAGGAAGGATCCTCCGACCAGACGGTTGTTGTCGGGTTCTTGTATATATACTCAATTGTTGAGTTAATTTCTATAACGCGATGTAGAATGCGTCGTATGTGGCTCGATAGATGTCGCTATGTAGGTGCGTCAGTTGTGGCGAGAGATGTCGCCACACTTTGATTACAGTAAACCTTTTTAAGCCTATTCTAATGTTGCGTGAGGTTTTATTATAAATATTATAATATTATACTTGTTGTGTACTTTAGTTATCACCGACGAACCCCAGTGACCGCGTCATAGTGACTCGTCGCGACGATCAACCTTTGGTCCGCAGTGGTGCGAGCTTTCGGCAGCTATTACTGAATCTGGGACCTGACAACTGCTTGCTGCTTCTAGCACTTGCACTCACGGAACAAAAGATACTTATACACTCGCTGAGGTACCTACAACTTTTACGAATACTTTGCCAACCGCATCATTAAATATATACAATTTATATTCGTTAATGTCTGGATAAATTGACTAGTAGAGACTATACGATTCATATAAGGAGATAAAACCGCCATCTTGCTTCGTATATTGTATGCGACTTCAGTAAAAAAGTACTATCGGAAAAACAATATCATGCGCAAAATATGCTGTATGTCACATGACCCGGCTATCTTATATATAAAAATCTCGTGTCACGGTGTTTATTTCACGGATAAAACCGTCGGGCACAGCTAGTAAGTTTATAAAATACAAAGACATATTAAAGTTAGTTAAAAATGAACTTCAATATTATCGAAAAATCTTTAACAAAATTGAATATGTTTTTTTATGGAGCTGTTTTCTTTAATGTTTCCTACTTAAATTTACTTACAAGATTTTTATGTAAGTACCTTTTTTACCTAAATTGTGTATAAAATTCATTAAAATATAAATTATAAGTAAACTATTAATATTGTATTTGTAATATAAATAAAAACATTTTTGTCACTTATATTTTCGTTGCTGATGGTACAATATTGACAACAAATAAGTGAAGTGGCGCAGACGAGATTATCTTATGATTTGAAAAGCATACTACCCGTTGATTATGAGTTTGAAACTTGCCCTGGTAAATTATGAAATGATAAGCAGTCGTGGAAAGATTTGAAATATTTTTTGGTTGATTAATATTTATTTCATTTCGTAGCCCATTGTACTGTCACTAAAACTAGATATAAGAGATTTTTTTTTGTATATCTTCAAATTAAAACTAAACGATACGTACTCTCGACTCGCTAAAGAAATTAATATGCTACATTAATTCTATTGTATTTATTATTCAGGCCTGACACACTCACAGCGGTCTCTGAAGCTGTATCAAGTCTTCTGTTCCCCTTCAAATGGCAGTGTCCCTATATACCTTTGTGCCCATTAGGTGAGATATTTATTCTCTTATAATTGTATGTTTAAGTTATAGACATTTTTTAAATCAGTTCAAAAAACTAAATGTTTTTTCTGACTGTACGCATTTGATGCAACTGACAGTTCCATAACAAATTTCACAGGGTAGAACAAATATTTTTATCAAAAATAACCAGTTTTAATTTTAAATAGGTATGGTAGCTCGACGAGCCAGTGTGTGCGCATTTTCTAGTACAATATTTTGAGAAGGAAATCTACATCAAATAGAAACAAAAATATGAAATGTAGCATCTACTGATTGAATCAGGAATGAATTTCAATCTAAATGTGAATACAAAAATACACCTAATGTACTTTTGATTCACCAAAAAGCTTAATTTGCGTATTATTATTTGGGCATAATTCTCCTCCTAATCGTGACATTCATTCCTCATTCGTGCTCTCAAGGGCATGTCAACAAAGACGGTACATTTTAACTGTGTTTTATTTTTTAGGATTAGCTGAAGTGTTACATGCACCACTACCGTATCTCATTGGCGTAGATTCGAGATTTTTTGATCTCTATGAACCACCAGTGGATGTGACGTGTGTCGATCTGGATACAAACAATATTACAGTATGTATACTGAAATAAAATCATTTCTTTATATATTAAAACATAATTCAAAGCTTTGAATGAACTATATCGATAGGTAACTAGTCATTTAGGATTCTTATTATTATTGAAAGGATGTTATTACTACAAAAATAAATAAAAATATAAGCTTACGCGCGCATGTGTATTTGTGTGTGTGTTCGCGCTTGTTTGTGTATTTGCATGTAATAATTACGTATAAGCAGAGCTAGTAGTGTCATTTGGTTTCTGATATATTTTTGTAGATGTATTATTTCTATACTATAATATAATAAAGCAGAAAAGTTTTTTGTTTGTTTGTTTAAACACGCTAACCTCTGAAACTACTAGTCGGATTCGAAAAATTCTTTTTGAATAGTATATGCTATTTAAGATTAGGCTACAACTGTCAGATAGCCTTAAATATTGATTTTTGTTACGTAAGTCTGAAGTCGAAGCCCTCCCGAACTGATTTAACCGCGTGCGATGGCGTAATCGATAATGTTACGGAAATACAAAATTCTACAATAATATTGATCCTTAATATATCTAAAAAAAAATGTCAGCAATAGCATATGCATAACATCTCTTATATACATAAGCCACCGTAAGATTTTTTGTGACAAAGATTTCTTGAAAATTAAAAACTGATTTATAAGCATTATTTTTGGCATGGCATAATAATCCTTACAGACAAAAGTTACTTCATCATAAAGACAATTTTATGAAGTTAAATTTTGCTCTTTGGAGCAACAACTATGTGTATGGACACATAGTTTAAGAGATAATGAACAATTAAAATTATTTGTACTTGCGGGAAGAACAATTATGATAGACTACATGGGTGCTTTGGCGTCGCGGTGTTTGTCGGATAAAATTAACACGCATGAAACCGTGAGGCAGAGCTAGTGTATTATATTATAAATATTATTAAAACATATCTAGTGTGTATATTTTTGTTAAACAGATATGCGAATCACAACGTCATATATCATTGAAACTACTGCCGAAGAGGCAAGCGAGAGCTCTGCGGCAAGCGCTTGAAGTTTTACATGGCAATATTCGACCAGGTACAGTGTGCATTCTATTTTAGAAGTAAAACTTTTTTGGACTTCATGGGAGTGAAAGCCTAGGTTTGAATTGCAACGCAACATGATATCATGCCGCGTACAGATAGGGCGAACGAAGGATCAGAGTGGGCGTGACCGATCGACACCGCACTTGCTTACTTGCGTTCCCTGGTGTGTTCCTCACAGAGTGCGGTGTTAATCGGCTACGCCCACTCAGAGCTCTCGTTGGCGTTCGTTTTGTTAGGAGGTCGTCCCTGGTTGTCTTTTAAAAAAAAACTACGTTTTTATACTACTCATATACCTATACAATTAATCAAATTGAAGTGTCTGTTTGTAATGTCAAAATAACAGCTTTTTACTAAATGCATATGAAAGTATATACGTTACCTATAACAAAAAACCCATTTTAAAAATTTTTGTCTATCTGTTTGTTCCGGGTAATCTCCGAAAAGGTTGGACTGATTTTGTCGGGACTTTCACTGATAAATAACTGATGATAGAGGGAGTAACTTAGGCTACTTTTATTTTAGAAAAGAGTTAGGTTTCCGCACAAATAAAAAAAACTGGTCATGGTGAATCAATTCGGGGGCTTAAATGTCTTATGCTGAGTAAACCATAAGAGATATAGTAAATTAATATACTACATAATCATAGGCATTAAAAAGACGTAAAAAAAAGTCCGGGAGGCGTACAAATAATTCCAATTGGATGGGAATTGAGAATGAAATTTCAGGTACGTTTTTCGTTTAGACACATTTCGTTATATGAGAGGGAGAAAGTATAGTGCTGCACGCGCAATTTTTTTTCTTTATATTGATTTTTGCGTTTGGTCACAATCCCATCTGTCGGTTAAGCAACAAATTGGGTTCAAGATGGCAATACGTTAAGCCTTATGTGAGGACTGGCCCTTAAGTGCAGCTGCCGGAACACACCTGTGTGATCTTGGCGACAGATTATCAACTTATTATCGGTGTCCGTACACGCTACTACTGAGCCACCATTGCTTTATTACGCTTTCGTTTTTTGTAGCATCGCCGGTCCATCATCCTAATGTCAGTAAATACAACGGAGAACCCACGACAAGCTTGGATAGAGACTTTCAAAAGAGAAAAAAAGAGGTATACATTTAAAATCGAACATTTAGTATTAATAGTTTAATCGATCTTTCGCAGTTTCTCAAGAAAGTCTTTTGACCAGTGAGTGTGATCAGTGGTTACATATAGTGCTGAGACGTGGTCGCTAATTATGGGCCTTATAAGAAAGCTCAAGGTCACTCCAAGGGCTATGCTGAACCAAAGTCACTGGCATTTCCCTAAGGATAGCTAGACTTAAGTGGCAGTGGGCGGGCCACCTAGCTCGTAGAACGGATGGCCAATGGAACCGTAGAGTTATCGAGTGAAGGCCGCGTACCGGAAGACGCAGTGTGGGCAGACCTGCCACAAGGTGGCATACGACCAGTCGTTGTGCCTACGTTGGGGGGAGGCCTATGTCCTAGCAGTAGACGTATTTCTGCTGAAATTATGATGATGAATCGATCTTTTGTTTATTATTTTTTTGGTATTTTAGCAAGCGTTGGAACTGAAAATACAAGAAGCTTTCCTTCGTTTCATGGCGGTGACGTTGCAAGGCTATCGGAGTTATCTTATACCGATCACAAAGGCGCCAACAGTGGGAACGACAGACCCGCATGCCTTGTTTCATATGGACGCCTTTTTGCGATCACGAGAGAAGGTAACATTAACATTAACAATGTACAAATACATACATATTTTATTTTTTTCCAATATAGTTCTTTATAGTTCATATATGCACTACTCGCGCTACATTCAAAACTTCCCTAACATAATATATTTTAATAATAAATGAAAGTTAGGAATTGGAATTAAGTTATTAAATAGACAGTCTAGGAAAATTTTCACTGCCCCTGAAACTTCACTTAGACAGTGGCATTTCTTTGTTTACATTTTTGATCTTGAATTCTGATTTCATACTATAGATATACACCGGTTGGTCCCGAAACGCGACAGGCCTCGGTGTGCCGTTATGACAGGTGTTACATCTGGTGTATGGTGGTTAAGAAACAATCGATTAAAAGTATTGATTTTTTCTTATTACCTTATATATGTCAGCCCGTCGAAAGACGGCAGTGAAAAAAAAAAAACAAAAAGGAAAGGTAATTTCGTCTTTCGAATGGTATAGACAGTTCAATTCACTTGTGCGCGCGGCCCTATGAGTGCGTAAAACGATTTTAGATACAGTGACTACATGTTCGTGTCAAGGATGATGAAGGTAGATGAACAATTTTTATACTATATTGCTGTGTGTTTTTTCTGTTACCCATTACTGAATACCTATCTTATTTGAATTTAGCGTTTTAATATTGAGATCATTGTGATACAACGCATTATAGCATAATTACTGGTCAGGTGTAACATTTTCTTCGTGACGAACCAGACATTTTTATTACTGACTGTACCCGTAGAACAAAGCGATAAGAACACTTGTTGATCGGAAGACGACTGCCACGTCACTGTAATATAAATAAAAACTACTTGTTTATTAGCTCATACTGTCAAGTCCAGTGGAGCTGTAACAGCCTTCATAGGCTCCAGGGCCCCTAAGGCTAACAGTAAAGTCAGTTCTAAAAAAAAGGTCACGCACACATAGGGTTCCACGCAAAGATGACTTGAAGTATCTATAATTATGTACCCAACCTACAAAAAAAGTCCATGCGGCGCAAATCTTTGTAATTAAAAAAATATCCTGTATTGTGTTGGGAAATCAACAATCGATTGTTTGATAGTAATAATGACCATTTTGAGCACAATTTTATCCTTTTTTTTATTTACAGACTCAGCAACGTTTCTTCAGTCTGATGATGCGGACTCAAATGTTCACGCGTTTTATTGAGGAACGTTCGTTTGTTTACGACGCCGATCAAGGGCTGACGTTTTTCGACGAATGCATAGAGAGAGTGGCGAATGGGGACGAACAACTACTGGGAATGGACACGAGTAACGCATCCGAGAGGACCGTGTTCGTTCTGCCACCGGACCCGCCTGATCCTGGTGAATTTCATTTCATTTTTATCGTGATTCCATTTGTGGAAAATATATCAAAATTAAACTGTTACGATTTGATCTGATAAAAATATTCACTATTATCGAAATCTAGTCTCATATCATCGCTTCAATTACTTGTATAGAATTTGTCGTTGTACAATATAACTCGATTCTCAGTTCGATTAGATTTTCCTAGATACCTTATGTATATGTAAAGCCTGTTTATTCTAAGATTACTGGTATAACTATGTACTCATGCGGGTATGCGAGTAAATGGGAATAATACAATAAAATAATTTCACAGTCTCGAATGTTTGAGTTTCATTGCGCTATTTATTTGGTGACAAAAAATCCTCATTGCTCATTCATTGTTCAGTTATTATATTTTAGTATCATAAGCGTCATTCATAATTACTAACCCGTGCGCGATAAGTTGAGACCTGAGCGCGGTGACATCATTGTCGGGTCCTGGTACAGTGCACAAAAAAAGAACACAACTAGCTTAGTAAGAGACTATAAAAACTATATTAAATAATGGTGTTGCGCGCTGTACAACGCGGGTGTCATCAGGGAAGCGGGTGGGGAGTCGCATTCCGCGCGGGTCTCAACTTATCACGCACGGATAATACGTGTTTACAACAAAATAAATAATTTGCAAAAGATGTTTTAAAAAACCAAGAATCTATAAAGATTGTAAAATTTAGGGTTAAGATTTAATCAGAGTTTTACGTTTAGAGTGCACGTATACGTACGAAAAGTTCTCTCTCGACCTGGAGCTGATATGCGCGTGCAGTGGTCTCGGGAGAGCTCGCAGCGGGACTATGCAGTTGCCCGCGACTGCGCTCGCCTCGGCCGAGTCGCTAGCTGACGCATCACCGATGGCCAGGCGCACCAAGCATGAGATAGCCGCCGCACAGAGGTAATAAACACGCAGCTTTAGTTTTATTTCACAATCTGATATTTGCTTATGCGAGACAAAGGTAGTTCTTTAATAACTTAGCGTTAAACAATTAAGCCCAAAACACACAGAGAACGGGTGCGGGTCGTGCGCGGGTCGGGTCGGCATTGCAGCGGGTCTATTAACCACTATTTAAATAGACGACAACACACGAAACGCGAGCGCGGGTCGTGAGAAGCGCGGGAGTCGCGCACGCCTCCCGCCACTACAGACAGAGCGCGGGTCGGGAGCGGGCTGCGTCGTTACATTTGTCGTAATAAACGTTCTTACATATAGGCATTCACACAGAGAGCGTGTGCGGGTCGTGAGCAGCGCGTGTAGTGAATTTGTCATCGAGTTGTTGTAATTATTTACAAAATTTGTTCTGCTACACAATAGTAGGTGTTGAAAAACTGCAGTAATTATACTTTATAAATTATTTCTGCTCTTGTTCATAGTACCGATAACCCATGTCAACTAACACCTATACACTTTCAATATACTATATCGACTATAAACACCTCTGGATACAAAGAAAGTTATTGCCCTTGTTCATGGTACAGTGACGATTCCTGTTAAGTAATAAACCATGACTTCATGTTTGTTAAGTCACTTCAGCTTCTTCCGTCCTGTTCGTATTTCACCATGGATATTAATGAACGCATTATCGAATGTGTACGGAAACATAATTGTTTATACGAAACGAGTAATAAAGATTATAAAAATGCTGTTTTAAAGGCAAGGATATGGAATTCCATTGCAGAACAATTAAATGAAACTAGTGAGTATATTTAATTATATATATAATTCTTAAATTAAACATTAAAAATAAATTAAAGAAAGTCCGATTCTCAACATAATTATTATTAAAATAGGTTACAAATTTTTCTCTAATTTGAAAAGCTATATTAGTCGATCGTCGATTTGTTGGATTTATCGATGATAGTCCTCTTGAAATAACCGCTACCGTATCTTGAGAAAAATGAATATCATCATTACCTCGTTTAACAATTATGTAGTTATGCAAGCTAGTTGTTGCTTTTACAACATCAATTGCAGTTTCAACTGCACATTCCATCGGTCTTCTAAATACTCTCCATTTTTGTGTCAACATCCCAAAAGCGTTCTCTACAACACGTCTTGCGCGACATAATCTATAATTGAAGTGGTTTTTGTGCATCATTTAAAGCTACGGCCCTTGGGAAGGGTCTCATTAAATAAGTTTTCAGTGCAAATCCTTCATCCCCAATTAATACATGAGGTACGGGATCATTGGTACACGGTAAAGGTTTAGCAGGTAATAACATATTTTCACGAATATATTCTTGATAAAATCTTGAATTTTCAAAAATTGCGCTATCACTATGACGACCATAACTTCCAATGTCGACCGTAATAAATTTATAATATGGATCTACTATAGGTAGTAGAACTATTGAAAATATATTTTTATAACAGTAGTAGTTTGAACCACTGTTAATGGGACATTTTATATTAACATGTTTGCCATCAATGCTGCCAACACAATTAGGGAAATTCCAAACTTCTCTATAACCGACTTCAGACTGCTTCCAAGTATCTTCTGATGGTGCAGGCATGTATACTGGCTGCAATACTTCCCATAGTGCTTTACAAACTTCTTTTATTATATTGGAAACTGTACTGCTTCCCAATCGAAAGGAAAAGGCTATTGTTTGATATGAATCACCAGTCGTTAAGTATCTGAAATAAATAAAAATATATAATATTTATTTTGCTTATTGCAGGCGAAGCGATAAAAAGGAAGTGGAAAAGTATGAGGGATGGCTACATTAAATATAAAAATAAAAAAGAATTTTTTTTGGATATGCTCCGATGGGGCTAGCATATACCAACTATAAAAGCACCTTATATAAAGAAAAAAATATATTCCTTAAACAAACTGCAAGTTTTTCTCTGGTAGATATAGCTGACCTCCAATTTGTATCGAGCTTGAATATTTTAAAACTTAATTTATCATGCAATTCTTCAAAACTTTCCTTTGACATGTGGAAATACTTGTAAAAGCGATCTTCGTACGTTTGTAGTTCTATACAAAGGCGATGATATTCTCCAAATTCTAGTCTTTTTTTATTAATTTCGTGAACCCAAGTCCTTTTCTTTTTTCGTGCTCTATTTTTTAAAAGAAGGAGAAATAATAACTCCTCGTCCGTGTCCGAATCCTCCCACATTTTCAATGATAGTGTCTCTCCCAGCAACCGCTGCGGAGCCGTCCACAGTATCCACACTGGATTCGCCCGCGCCACACCGCCGCCGACCCGCGTTGTGTGTGAACACAGAAAGCATTGCGGCTCGTGAAAAACAAGAAACGACCCGCACCCGTTCTCTGTGTGTTTTGGGCTTAAACAACAACATTATATTAAAAATATTTAGGAAAAATGCTAGGCGCTTAGAATAATGGTCCGAAAACATTCGAAAGTTTTAGAAAATATCAATATAAAATGGTTTTATTTATGTTATTCAGGCTAGCACGGAAAGCGAGTCTATCTCCAGAGTCGTGGGCGAAATGTTTGCTGGGAGCTTGCTATTCATTATACTTCTTATCGCTACCCTGTCGGCTGATGCTCAGTCGAGGGAAGGAACACACGACACTGCGCTCCGCTTACGAACTACTCGAGCGTGCTACTAAGCTCAGAGTGCCTTGTGATGAGGTGAGAATGTTAAGTTTCATTTATTGTATACTAACTTCTGCACGCGACTTCGTCTGCATAGATTTCCTAATTATTGGTTCTTGACCGGGATAAAAGTATCCTATGTTAATCCAAGTGACAAATATCCAATTCCGTTCAACCCGTTTTGCACGATTGAGTAATAAACATATAAACATACTCATATTTGTAATAATTATTAGTTGGATTTCTTTTCGATAAAAATCGAAAATTTGCCAATGGTGTATAGTTTAGTCTATGGATACAAAGAAAAAAATATTAAATCGTCCCCTATAGTATCTCCCCTTGAGAGATGATTTTAAAAAACACGGAACACTTTATTTTTTACTAAAAGCATGAATATGAATCTTACATACATACCATCTCGCCTGTATTCCCCGAAGGGTTAGGCAGAGGTGTACTAATGTACACCCACAGTTCGCCGAGTATGTTTTTAGGTCCCATGTAATAGGGGGCGAGATGAATATGAATCTTCACAACCCTAATTTGAGAAATGATAGGTTCTTAACACAAACTTTTATCCCTAATTTCACCTCTACAAGTTTTATTATTACGACAATATGTCCTTCTCCAATGTCCAATCTATCTCTATACCAAAATTCACTGATATTGTTTCAACAGTTTAGGCGTGAAAACGTAACAGATAGACAGTTGGTCACAATCTCACCTCATGCTAATTTACAATGTGGCCTCTTTTTTCGATTTGACTATACTGTTAGCCATAAGGGTCCTGAAGCCTCAAACGGCTTTTACAGCTTCACCGGGCTTGGGAGACGATGTGGCTCAAGGTGGTAACACACTAAGGCTAGTGCGAGGACTTAGGACTGGCTCTCAAGTGCAATTGCCGGAACACACCTATTGGTGCTTGTCGACAGATTTCCGCCTTGAGGTTGGTTGCTATAGTCGAACAAGTTCGTGCGCGACCGTCACCTGTGAGAGACGTTGGCGGGGACGAGGTAGCGCGACATTACGTCAGTATAGTACACTAAAGTAAACAGTATGTTGTCTCGGCGGTGCTCTTGATATAATTATCTAAAGACGCTCGGTAGATAAACACGCACTAGGGCTGTCTATTAGAAATTTTGTAAGTTTTCATTTAAGTTATTTTTACTTGGGCTTTATTTTTACTTTATAAAAATGATTGTGAGATTGTAACCAAAGAATATACATAATTTTAATTTTTTGCTGAAACTTTAATAAATCAAAAACAATTTTAAATTCTAGGAAGGAAGTAATATAATATTTCGCCATTAGTTATACATTGCGTAATTGCGAATATTGTGTACTGAAGTTTACCTATATTTCGTTTCGGCCGTTTGTATGAAGTCCTAATACTGTTTACTTGAGTTTATTGTGACTCGCGCGACTACGTCACGCAAATGCACGCGTTTCCCTTCCCCGCTATATTACTCGCTCTCGTTATCGTCTATAGTATCTCGTCCCCGCCAGCGTCTGTCGGAAACAGAACGGTCACGCACGAACTTGTACGACTATAGCTAGGAAGAAATCAGAATCCTACCACAATGCTATGGTTTCATCGCAATGTTTTCTTTCACCGAAAGCTCGGGCTCATTGTAGGGATTCAAACTTACCGAGCCATCATTGCTTCATGTTAGTCATTATTGCTGCGACTATTAATTTAAAATACACCATCTTATCTATTGAAGGTATGTTACCGCGTAATGATGCAGTTGTGCGGTATCCACTCATTACCGGTGTTAGCGGTGCAACTTCTGTTCCTAATGAAACGTGCTGGCCTACAACCGAACGCGCTCACTTACGGTTATTACAACCGATGTGTTCTCGAGGCCAACTGGCCCAAAGACATGCCGAGGTAAGGCTTTTCTATCTATATATAACTAAAATTATTGAGGTTTATCGTAGAGTACGCATCACGCAAAAACTACTGGATAGATTTTTTTTTGTTCTAGTCCTTAGATGCAAAAAAAACACGATGTCTTTATTCAATAAAAAGTTATTACAGTTTAAAGAAATTACGATTTTATAACTATTACGCCTTCTTCTGTCGTCCACGTGAGCGAAGCCGCGGGCACAGCTAGTTTTAAATATTTATGGTTCAGGTTAATTAAGACATCTGATATTTCTGACTATAATACTAATAATGACAAAAAAATTATTATCGACCCTTTTTAATTTTTGTCACTTGATTCTAACGTGATACAAATTATTATACTACATCTATGGATCCAAATACAGTTTAAAAGGAAATTTTCCATACACTCTATTCTAATTATCTATATTAATAGATATGTAGTTATGTCTGTACATGTAATATTTTTCAAAATTTTATAATAGTATAATAGATATTGTACTATAAAGGACACTGGTAACGAATATGGCATTAAAAAATTGTGTATCTTTTTGTATGTCCGGATTTAACTCAAATAACTAACATATTTTAGTTCCCGTGTACAAAATTCCATCAAAATCGTTTGAGAATTAATAAGATTTTTTTGAATGACTTCTAAACGCAATGTTAACATTCTTATAGCTTTTTGATTTTTGATTGATCATCAATATAATCTTGCCATGTAAAAAAAATTAGAAAAATTGTTCAAGCTGTTTTTGCGCTTTTTAGTACCGACTTCATGTATGACGTCACTCATTCTACGTTATCGTTTGCGCGTCAATTTAAAAATATATACGCTTAGATGTTATTTTAAGTTCTCATAACGCGTTATTTCTTTGAAAGTATATTTTTCCTAGCCTTATAAAACCATAATGATTAATAATTTACGATTTTTGAAAAGTTGTCCGTTGCCTATTAACGGATGCCTAGCGGGAAATTAGGAAAAATAATTAGACGTTACAGACAGAACTATATTTATTAAAACAGATATAGTCAAATCGTATATAAACACACACTAAGTGAGTAAAAATATTAAAAATATATTTTCTTTGTATTACAGTGGTTCACAGTTACTGTGGAACAAGCTTCGCATTGCGGTGATGGGCGCAGCTCTGTTCCGCAAAGCGGGCGCGCTGAGAGCGAACCGGGCTGCTGGCGCTATACTTACATCGGCAGCTGGTGGAGGTAGGCATATAGCATATCACGTATCACTGGTTATATAATGAAAGATAAATCACGTGCCAGTTACATGTATCGTAAACATCTATTTACATATCGTGGGAACGTAATTTCAATTCACGCGAGCCAATTTACATTACAGTGACACGTGCCACCATCAGCTAGAAAATATAATCTGTTTGAATGAAATCGAATCTAATTCTCAATGCTATTAGGCTTTGGTTCACTGGAAATTTGTATAACCCTGAAACTTTGTGGGTGTAAGAAATAATTTCCCTTGCAGCTATTTAACGTCGTCGTACTCCGCCGCCGCTCAATGTTATTGTTAACCGTCATATGTAAAATATAACGTGTGATATATCATATATGATATAACAGAAAAAATACTTCAGGACGTTTTAGTTATATTAAAGTACTTAAAATTTGGTACCATTATATCACGTTAATATCTTGAACTATTGGTCTGCAGTGTTGGTAGCTTATGACAAAAAAAAACCAATACGCTTTAATTTTTAACTAAAACCTTAAAGTTATAATAAGTCAAAAAACAAAAAAAAAATTGCGAGCACTTAAATATAACAATACGATTTCTAACAAAAAAAGAAAAACAACTTCAATGATTTTGAAGAGTTTTCTAATGTCTCTTCGAAGTTCAAGGTCCAATGCCAATGAAATTAAAATTGGTATTACTCTTGAGGTATCATCTTTTCAACAAATGTCTTTCGGATAGTTTATCTTCAATGTTTGTACAAATAGAAAAGCAGGAATTTTTTTTTTAGGAAATAGCTCTTCTCGCGTGAACTGCAGAATATGCTGTTAATAGGGCACAGGCGCGCTTCTTGTTATTTAAAAAACAAAAATACTTATTGTAAGGATCTTGCTGACTTTTTTGTATGTTTTTATAAGATCTATAATTATGTAGTACATTAATTTTATATATCTCATAAGGTTTATTCAGCGTAAGCCATTTAAGCGCACCGTAATCGTCGTTTTACCGAGTTGATTTTATTTTCGCGGAACCCTAACTATTTTTCTACAATAAAAGTAGGATAAACCTACTGTTTATATAAATCAACTATCTGCCAGTGAAATTCCCATCAAAATCGGTCCAACCGTTTCTGAGATTTAGTCTACACTTTTTTATGGTAAGAAAAATATTTCGAATCTAATAATGAAATAACTTCGTTTTAGTTTTTTTTTTTTGTTCGAATGACGCATAATCGTTACTTCTAGGCAGTGGCACGTTACCTCGCGTGCGTTCCGCTGCCGCTATGGGAGAGGGCGGCGAGCTGATGAGCCTCGCCGGTTTAGCCAACTGCGACACTGCTAACAGCCGAACTAGTCTCGACTCAGGTAAAAATAAATAAAAAAAGGGTTTTTTTACGAGGTCTTGTTTTCAAAAAAATTTCAAACCATAAGTGAGATATGGTGTGACCCCGGCCTTCTACAGCTTCCCAGTTCAAGCTGACTCGCGCCTCGAAGGTTTTCACATAACAGAACTAGCAAGTAAATGCCCTGGTGCCACGTTTTTACGGGCCCGCGCCTGTAGTTATCTGAGCAAATTTAAAGAAAAAAGAGTTTGAGTTTGTCTCTTTTGCTTCCATTAAATCTCAAGGAAATTTTGATAACTACAATAAAAATCATAATTTTAAAAATTTTGGCTCTAAGAAGACACTTATGAATGTCAACCAACATACTACCACCGGTACGAAAAACATCCCAGTCAACGAGAAGAGCCGGAGTAAGATACTCGATTTGTTTACTTTTTTGTAACACTATTTGTAGTTGTTATAACTCAGTACCGTCAATTTACATAGTAACTATATTTAAAAAAAAATTACGTCTCACGTCTTCACTGGTTGTAATTATGACGAAGTGCCTTCATGTTTATTTGAATAATGATTGTCGGTATCAGTGTGCGGCCGAGAGGTGCGTGAGGCGCGTGAAGCAGCTGAAGTGGAGGCGGCCGCGGAGGTGCGGCGCGGGCAGTGGGAGGCGCGGTGGCGACGCGGCACCATAGTGCGTGCGCATACGCATCACCCGCAGCGTCCTCAAGCGCACGGCCTCTCCGCCGCCGCCGGCATACTAATATCCGGTACATACACACAAGTTACAATACTTTACTCTTTATCAGTGTTACCAGAATTCGTCTTTGTCCTGAATCTAACCTACTATCCCCATAATATTCCAGATTAGAAATAGTGTGTCTTACCGAAAATGGCCCTGCTAATATTCTATAAATAAATTATTCAGAGGTGTGCGAATAGTAATCTAACTATTCTTATATTAGGTCCTTACATATGTTATTAGCGTTTTGTACGGGAGGAATATAATAATAGTACATTATGGTACAAGTGTGTAATGTTGGTGATTACCGCTGAGGCGCCATTGAGACCTGAGCCGTTAGGTACACACTACAACACACTTGTGAAGAAAATAATAATAAAAAATCATTTTATTTAGTACATAAAAAGTTTATTTAGAGAAACAATTAGTAAATGTGCAGTTAGTATAATTATAATTAACTGTTTTTGATGGCATGGCGGATTTATCAGATAGATTATTTATTGAAATACTTTCATGTTCTATTGTTATTTGAGATGGTTCATTATTCGTGTAGGTAGGTGAAATCCAATCATTGGATGTACTTGGCGTTTCGCCTGTAGGATGTGCCTCAGAATCAAGTCTAATTCTTTTTGTGATTTTTGCTCTATAACTCACTTGTGAATAATAGCAATGAAAAAGTCACAGTTTGATCACAGGTGTCATTATGTGCCTAATTGCGGTGATATTAGAGCCACTTTATGAGCAAGTGTGTTGAAAAGTATATTTAATAAATCAAAGTATGCACCGTTGTTATCTATGCACTTTTGCCATCTCATAGGTAGTTCATTGATCTCTTTACTAAAAAAAACCATGGTGGCGAGAATCTTTGAAGGCGGTTTGGACTGCCGCATCGGAGTTGAATTTTTTTCTTTGTAAAAAGTTGTCCAAATTCCGGAAAAAAATGGTAATCTGTTAGAACAAGGTCTGGGGAGTATGGTGGAGGTCGCAGACATTCCAATTGTAGCTCATCTAACTTAGTGGTTGCGTTAGTTGTCTTTCGTTGTCGTGAAGCAGCAGTGGCCTAGAGCGATTGACCAATCTCGGTTGTTTAGCAGCTAGTTCTTCCTTCATGATTTGCAGTTGCTTACAATAGATATCTGCAGTAATAGTTTGGCCAGATTTTAGAAAGCTGTAGTGAATGACACCGGCACTAGTCCACCAAACACGCACCAAGTAACTTTTTCTGACTCAATTTTCGTTTAGGGCAGGATTTGGCTGGGTCTCCAGGGTTCAGCCATTGCGACGAGCGTTTCCAATTATCGTACAATATCCACTTTTCATCACAAGTAATGATTCGATTTAAAATCCCTTCATTATTGTGTCGGTTGAGCAAAGTAACACAGCAGTCGTCGCGTGTTTGCAAGTTCGATTCACTCAATTCATGAGGTACCCATCGTTCAAGTTTTTTTACTTTCTCTATTTGCTTCAAGTGGATTAATACAGTTATATCACTTACCCCGAAGCCTGCAGCTATCTCTGAAGTGCTTTGTGATGGATCCGCTTCCACAATAGCCTTTAATTCTTCATTTTCCACTTTGGTCTCCGGTCGTCCATGGGGTTGGTTCCGAAGGTCGAAATTTCCAGAACGAAAACGTTGAAACCATAAACGTACCGTGCTTTTTCATACCGTGCATTTCATATGTAAGGACCTAATAATTTAAATTAATTCTTCAACGAATTCAAGTTATTCGTAAATTCGAATATTCGTGCATCCCTAATACACACATCAAAAAAGTCTAAGCAACATGCGTGATATTACAAATTTTTCCATTTATATTAATTAATTTCTGAATATTTACTCAAACAAACTGCGTAGGTAAGTAAACTTTTTTGTTATTGATGACATACTGGCTGGTTGTAAAAAAAATTTTGATTATGTTTTGTTTTTTCATAAAATTCAAATGACTGCGAATTTGTTTGAATTTAAGTGCGTTTTAATTGCTACGTTTAGTCTTGATTTTATAATTTTACCAACCATTTAAATAAAGTTAGCGACAAAATTGAGTTGTTAGATATTCTTTATGTCATAAAGCGACGTCATTTGATGGCAGATGAAATGCAAAGAGCTGTAGGGATGTTGCAAGCGGGAAGTAATCAATCTCAGGTATCTCGACATTTTGGCATTCATAGAAGTGTTTTTTGTCGTCTTTGGCAGCGCTACAATAATACAGGAGAACCTGCTGAACAGCATCCAGGCCGTAAAACGAGTACAACCACTCGGCAAGACCGGTACATACAACTGACTGCAAGACGCCAGCCGATGTTAACCGCTCGAGAAATAAGTTTGAGGCTACAAATTTCAAGTGGTGTTGATGTAAGTCCTCAAAATGTGCGAAATCGACTGCATATGAGTACGGCCTACGAGCTCGACGCCCAATCAGGTGCCCACCGCTACGTCACGGGAATCGCGCTCGTCGATATGAATGGTGTAGAGAACGCATAACATGGACCCAGGAACAATGGGATAAAATTATGTTTTCCGATGAGTCGCGATTCGGGTTTAAGCCTGATACAAGAAGGGTGCGAGTGTATCGTCGGCCCGGAAATAGTGAAAGGCTCAGGTGCGTTCAGGAAGTTCATCCATACAGCGGCTCAACAGTTATGTTATGGGCGGGTATTATGAAGAACAGGCGAACTGAGCTCGTTTTTGTAAATGGAAACATGAATGCTGAAAATTACATTGAGGATATTCTCAGACCTTATGTCTAACCATTTGCACAAACCTTTGGCTCCGATTTTAGGTTAATGCATGACAATTCGCGTTCACATACAGCTCGGCGAACCAGTGAATACTTTGCAATGGAGAACATCCGGGTATTGCCCTGGCCTGCACAATCGCCAGATCTCAACCCCATCGAGCACGCATGGTACCTGCTCCAGAGACGTGTTTTGAAGGACTTGGACGGAGCGACAACAACCCAACAGCTGAAGGATTTGCTACAATTCCATTGGGAGCGAATACCTCAAGATGACATAAACAATCTCATTAATTTAATGAATAATCGTTGTCGACAAGTTCTGAATAGCAGAGGAGCCCATACTTTGTATTAAATTGTTCTATTCTTTCACAATAAATACATTTTCTTTAGAAATTTCATTTTGTAAGAAAAAAGTTTAGTTTCTTATGTATCTTAGTTTCTACAGTATATTCTAATATTGTTCATATCTGATATTAAAAGAACTTATAAAGACAACAGCTGTTATTTTTACATCATAGAACCCTAAAGATATTATTTTAAAAATAAAATACAAAGTTATAATGTGAAGAACCATCCTAAAATTTAAATTAGTACATGTTGCTTAGACTTTTTTGATGAGTGTATTATCACCATCTATTAAATCGTAGTTATGTATTGAACTTAGAATATTTTATTTTAGGTGTCCCATCAAACCCGGATTTGAGTAACGCGCCGAGGCCGAGGAGCAACTCTTTAGAAAACGACAAACCACCAACACCTTTGATGATAGCTGAAAAGAGACAGGTAATTTTCTTATTAAACACACTACGTTATATAATTTTAAAAATTAGTGACTTTAATTTTTTTTTTACTAAAGCTTGCTATTTATTGTAGTTTCTCATATGCGTGATTGAAAGAAAGAGCCTTGTATATTAAACCAATGATTAATGTGGAAATTATCATCAATCTTATTGTATTATATGTATACTATTTTCAGACAATACACGTAAGCCCTGACAGTCCTTCGGACTTGCGTATACTTACAAGATCGGAAAGTTTTGCCGGCGACGCGCAAATCGTTCAAAATCTACAAAGATTATCTTTTACTGGTAAGTAAATATTACTTAATACTTTTATTCAATTAGTTTTACTTTTCACAGATACAACGTATGTGTGTGCGCATTTTGTACATATTATAGACTACATTCCAATTTCAATGGATTTTTTAAAATAACCAGGAGCGTAGGTAGCGCGATTCCTACGTGTGCCCGATCCACAGAATGTGTAGTCCACGCAAGCGCAGTCACTGGCACAGATAGTTTTATAGATATTTCTTTTGTGCTGTTAAACAAGCTCAATAAATTTAATATTGGTAAATGCTTCTACGAAGCCAAGTACAGAAAAAAGGTTAACTTTTATTCTTTACTATCTGGTACCCGCGACTTCGTCTGCGTATTATTGAATATACACAGACTGATCTCGGAACACGACAAACCAAAAAAATCGCCGTGTGTGCCAAATTTTATTGAGATCTGTTCAGCCGTTTTAGCGTGATTGAGTAACAAACATCCAAACATACACACCTTCACATTTATTATGTTAGTAGGATTTTTTATAATTTATCTAGATCACTGGATACCTGTCCTTTAAGTAAATGTGACAATACAAACTAGCTTTGCCTGCGGTTGTGCTCGCGTGGACTACTAAATGGCGTCGATTTGGCACACATGCGATTCGAGATATTTTCCCGGATTAGATTTAGATTAGATTTCCAGTTATTTTAAAGACAAAAATGCTTGTTGCGGGTGTATATTGTAAAACACTATATTTTACGAAAATAAGCGATATTTATTTTCGACACAATTGACAAAAAGCCTCGCTTTTAGGAACTCGTCATGTGTCCCTATCTTGCTCTGACTTATGCCTATGCTATGGTCTTTCTCTGTCGTATAGCAAATTTATATTATACTACATCTATGTTAAAAACAGACACTTACTAATATAATAAATGTGAAAGTGTGTGTTTGGATGTTTGTTACTCAATCACGCTAAAACGGCTGAACAGATCTCAATGAAATTTGGCACACAGATAGTCTATGACCTGTAATAACACATAGGGTACTCTTTATCCCGGTAAAATTCATAGTTTAACAATTGTCATACTACAAATATAATAAATGGAAAGTTTCTATGTTTGTTACTCAATCACGCAAAAACGGCGAATTTTTTGGTTTGCCGTGTTCTGAGATCAGTCTGTGTATATCCAATAATACGCAGACGAAATCGCTGGTACCCGCTAATCATTAACATATTTATACGCAGGTACTAGAAAAAAAAAAAATTGAATGAGTTCAATAAGATGCAATAAAATTTACTTGATATTAAAAATTCAAACTGCTGTTAATATTTACAGGACCGCCGAATTTGAAATCGCGATGTTCGAGAGCACTCAGCTTTCCTGAGGAATCTGAGAAGGAGGCCTTGGGAAGTGACTCTTTAAAAGCTTCGAAATCTTCGCCGCTCAGGTACTTTTATATGTTACTAGCTGGCCCCACAGACGTTGTACTGCCCTTTGCCTTTTATAGTAGTTAATAACCAGACTACAGCGCCATCCGTAACGTTCAGGGATAGTATAAAAACCTTATCCTTTGAAAAACACTTAGATCTATCAATGTTTTACTCTACAATTATTTTTATTGTAATATTTATATCCATAAGCCCATTTGTTAAGTGAAGATGTTAGAGAAGATTTACGCTAAGGTTATAGGAACTGACTCTGAAGTCTGGTCGCCGGTACACACCTATAGGCGCTGGGCGACAAATTTTCAACTTGAGGAAGGTAGCTAGCCAGGTCACCATATTATATCTTACCCAATAGTAAAGCGGTTAGTGAACTTTTAACTTGGAAATTCTTTAATATCCCTTTTTTATCAATGCCTATATGAAAACCTTTTTTAACCCTCGACACAAAAAGAGGGGTGTTATAAGTTTGACATGTGTATCTGTGTATTTGTTTGTCTGTCTGTCTGTGACTACAGTGCTCATTGACGACTTAACCTATTTTGATCTGGTATTTTTATTTGAAAGGTAAATTGATAGAGTGTTTTTAGCTATGATTTAAAAGAATCTGTTCAGCCGTTTGAAGATTATCAGCTCTGTTCTAGTTGATAAATAGATGTGAGCATCTGCAACAGTTCTGATGGAGTCGAGATTTAGTATTCTGTTACTTGAATGATATAAGGAATACCTTGACCTGATGCTGCAGCGTCATCTGGAATCTGTAGGGATCCTAATTCCTCACCAACTTACAGCAGAGGTGTCATGTTGAGCTCATTGGAATGGTTGCAATGAATAGATTACTTGTGTCGAAGGTTTATTAAATTTTCAATTTACCTTGTTATAGTTAACGAATAATAATTAATGTAATAGCTAATGTATCATACGTCGTAAGTGACGTTTGTGCACTACTTAGACCTAAAACTACTACGATGAAGTTATTCCCACTTCTAATTTATATTTTTGTAGAGTATCACCCCGCACACCGGTGTTGGCAGACGATCCCCTGGGAGCGCTGAGTGAACCGCCTCCAGCCGAACCTCAGCCGGAAGGTCGTCCGCCCCCCGAGGACCCACCACCTCCTAAGCACGAACTCAGCGTCAGTCCGAAACTGTTCCATCGCCGAAGCAACTCCTTCCAAGACGACCTGCCTGAACACCAACAAGGGTAAACATATTCCTTTATCATAAAATAAATAATAATAATTTTTTCACATTATATCAGGAGTTATGGAGTATTGTATGACAGATTTCAAATGTTTGTTTTAGAGATGTGGCATAATTTAAATCGTAAGCTGGTTTTACGATTATCGATTATTTTTTACGATTATACTTTAAATCATTTGAAGGGTTTATTGGCTATGTAAATGAAACACCAAAAATAAACTATAACATTTGGAATACACGGCTTTCGCACTCGTACTGACTGCCTGATGACAAACAAGATGGAGGTATGTTCATTCTTCCAGTCAATATTCTTCGTTCCCTGTTGCTACACTAAAAATGCAAGAAGGGGGGACCCAGCTTCTGTCCGTGACTTCGTTTGCGTGGACGAGTTGGGTCTTTGCTGGGATAAAAAGTGTTCTAAGTATTAATCTATGTTATGAACTATCTGCGTGACAAATTTCATTAAAATCTGTTCAGTCTTTTTGTGTGTTTGAGTAACAAACATCCCGATATGCAAAATTTGAATGATATCTTGTCGATGTAATAAACATAATTTTGTAGTACAGTTACTTGCTGTAAATAATGCACATTGAGCTAAAGAGGGAGAAAATCGACTACTTTCGGATTCGTAGAGCGTCGCCTTAAAGCCAGTGATTTTGAACCTGCATTTGTGCCTGACTTTTTTCTAAAACCTATTCTATATATTTTACAAAAATTTACAGAAAACTATTATTTTTACGATACGATATGAAGTGTAATTTTTATAGATAATATTAACACTAATTTTGTATAAAAATTTCTGTCGTCTCACCTGGCAATAATCTGCATTCTCCTGGTAATAATCCGCACCTCTTCTGGTATAATATATCGCCCCTCTCAGGTTGGAAACCGCGGCCTTAAGCCTTAAATCCAAATCGAAGTGGATGACTAGTGTTGGGACTAGAGCTGTGCGGTTTCGTAACACGATAACCTCGATAGTTTCCTGTGTGCAGGAAACTGCATAGGAGTGAGACGGCCCCCGTGGGAACAGTCTCGTCCAGTCTCGCCACCCTCGGAAACACTCTCAAGATCAATTTCGGGTGAGTACACCAACTAACTCATATAATTACATCACGTTACATATTTTGCACTCATTTTTTATTTATTTATCAGTTTTGTTTAAACAATTTATTATGTAAACACTGTTTAATGGTTGTAGACCCCTTAGCAATGGCGTTGAATAAAATTAGACATAAGAGATCTTCTAAAGATATGAATGATATACAGAACACAGGGTTCCTAAAATACGATATTTATAACGAATATTAATACCTGATATTTTAGTATATTGTGAACAAAAATATGCTATTTTTCCCCCTAGAAATATGTAGTTTTTATTTATTAAAAATTGTAAAATTAGTTAAAGTAACTAATAAGATTTATTAACTTTATTATTATTTAAACAATAACTTACAGCCCTTGAGAATTACTGTAATCAGTCCTATTTAATCAATATTTCGCATAAATAAAATTATTATTTCTTTATTAACTGATTATAATGGACTTTCGGACTCTACCTCAACCTCATCTATTTCTAGCTTAGACAATAAATATGAATTGATATATTAATCCACATTTAACACTAGATATAATATATGGATATCAAACATATTATACAACATTTATATGGCATTTTATATCAGTGAACCCTGATAAAATCTGTGTTAATTGATGATTTCTGATCCTCTTTCGTATTTAGAATAGACAACAGAAATATAAATGTCAATGTATAAATAAAATATAAGTAATTAAAATTTGTCTTTTCTAGTAAAAATCTAAAAGAGATCTGTGTAAAAGCAAATTATCTAATCTCTGTTCTGATTGTTCGTATGTGAATTTAACATTACATATGAATTGATATTTAATTTCAAATTCAAAATTACAGTAGTCAAGTACATAATTTTGAAAAACCATCAATCATCTTTGTGTAAATATATCACATTGCGTTTCACATAATATGACAATTTTATAACATAAACTCACTTCATCATTGTATACTCATATTTATTATTTAAAAAAAATTAGACCAATTTTAATTTACATTTTCATATCATATAACATAAAGTTGCGTACTTTAGAATTGCTAAAAACAAATTCACATCACAATGACATCGGTTCGATGAAGCATGTATGTCTTGCTAACTTTTAGCTGAAGCCTATTTCACTTTTATTGTGCCTAGTTGCCACCTTCATATCTATATAAATAAAAAACGTAAAAGATTCCCGTAAAATGTTTAAATTTAGAAAAACTGAACGTCCTTTTCTATGGGATTTTTGTTTAAACTCAAGATCATAACCAACTATTCTAAGGATGGATGTGCATATTTCATTTTGTTTGTTATGGTCCTGTAAATTAATCTGGGAAAAATCGGAATATGTGGCGCTGTGGTCGAGTTATTTTCAGTAGGGAAAGGGCAGAACAAAGTCTGGTAGGCCCGGAATACTTAACAAACTAATCAAAGATAAAATATCAATAATTAAACCATGTTTTTAGTAGCGGTTATCAAACTAAATATATAAAGAAATCGTATTGTGTTATTAAATTTTACAAGGTACAATTGTACATAATTTCCAGTTTCTATTTAATTATTTTTTTCATTTATTATGTCACTGGATGCAAGTCGATAGGACCTATTCTATGTTACAATAGCTGGTCCGCTATAAGCGCGACCTTCCCTAACGTATGCGTGACGCGGGGCAACGGGTGTGCATAGATATACACGGTATTAGATTAAACCCTATATCTTCAAATAAATTTACGTATGTTCGCAAGTGTGATGGATATGTAATGATAAATAAAACATTAATATAAATTATATTGTGGTCTTGTTGGAATGGTAAGCAAAATAATAATATTTTGAAAAAAAAAATTATGTGGTGTCGTGGGACACCAGGTAGGAACGAAGTTCCTTCGGCTAATGTAGAATCTAAGAAAGAGGGAGAAAGAGAAAGGTATTATACACTACTCGCTTGTGTATGCGACTGTCGCGCCTGCGCACGTCTCATTTAACGGTTTTATTCCACGCACTTTTTTCCACGGATTTTTTCTTACGGTTTTACTATCACATTTTTTTCAGTTCGGTCGCGCAGCAAAATCCCTATCCCTTCCAAGCCTGCCGTAAGGAACTTCGTTCCAAAAAATCAGTCAAGAAGCGAGTATAACTCGCGCTCTGAGCGTTCCGAACTGTGTACATTATTACATATCGTATATTATTGTACCGTCTTTTACACAAATATGGTTTGTATCTTATTCTTAATATATTATTTTTAGACTTTTATTATGAAGTGCAGCATCTCTTTATTGTGTTATTCGGTTAACAACTTGATTTTTTACAACTGATTATTATACAGCAGCAGTTTTAACGCTTAGTGTTTAATATTAATTACAACTTAAAGTGATTTAATAAGGACTCGTTTTTTTCTTTATTAGGTATGGAACCCTAAAAGTAATATGTTTGCATAGTATTACAGATATACGATAATAATATTAATTGCTAATATATAATTTATCAACTCGCTTTCTGTAAAATCGTCAACATTAATCTTGGTATTGCGTTTCTTCTTTTTCAATAGCAATTTTGTAATATCATCCCAACAAATTAGAGATAAAAAAAATTGATAGTACTAAACAACACGCTAGTAGCCTCTGCAATACATAGCTTTATTTACATTAAACAATAATACAATTTAAACGAATTTTATCATTAAATAGAACATTACAATAAAAATTCTTCTGAATGCGCTAATTCCGTGTTTATTTTTTAAAATATCTCGCTATTTTAAGAAGCATTACTTTTGATTAGCAACATATTAATTGGTCGGTTTTGTTTCCTTCCCGTTACTCACAAACATCAACGAGGGTCGCATTTACAGCGGTCCTGCTATAGTGACGTGGTGTTACCAATCAATAAAATGATAAAATATGGTCAGTTTAAAAGTAAAATTAAATAAGAACTATTAATTCTTTAGGAATGTAATTAAGTTTTCAATTTGAACACAATTTTTGTTAAAATATTTGTCTTTCTCTTTTTATAATGATAAAATTTAATAATAATTGATTTACCGGTAATTAACAAAGTGTGTTATCCGAAAATATTACTTATTAACTTTTACCCGAAAGCCGAAATTGTGTTTTACAATTAATTATAATATAAGGTGGCAACATTCGAGGCATGGTTTTTTTTTTAATTGCAATGTTTATATTTTAACCGCACCCTACGACACCGCAGTACGCTAGCCTGTTTGTTTTCTTAGACGCTATTCGCCAGCCAGACTGTCGTTGCGCAAGGATAACATGAAAATCGGAAAGGCTATGATCGAGAATTACTTCAGGTCAGTATGACAGACTAATCGTTTAATACAACCTTTCTCAGTTTAATAATTAATAAAACAAGACGATTACAGCTAAATATCCCCTCTCATTAACTCTGTACAACTTGTCATATATTTTTATCAACCGCGAATGCTAATTGCTAAAATGTAAATAAAAACTTTTCATTGTAAATAAAGAGTTTTTTTAATAATTAGTTACTTATAAAAAAACTAATTATACTTAGTTCATCATAAGTAGGCTTGCATGACACACGTCTAATGCTATTTTAGAGATGTAGCATAACTTAAATAGGAAGTTAATTTTGCGATTATCGATTCTCGTTTAGAGAGCTAAATATAATCGATAATACGTTTATGCTTTAAATCAATTGAATGGTGTTTGTAAATGAATTAACAAAAATAATCTATAACTACAACTGAGATTACATTGATTGAATTATTGAAAGCTTGACACCAAATAAAAAGATTAATTTTTCCAGTCAATATTCTTTGTTGTATGTTGCTGCAGTAAAAATGTAAGAATTACGTATATATATATTTGTATTACAAATTAAAAAAGAAGATAATTAAATGTGGAGTGGCTTCGATTAATTTTCCGATTCATACGATTAAGTTTCGGTGCATTAATTTTATTATTTTGGTCTACTCTATTTATAAGTACCATGATACAGCAGGTAGTAATTAAAAATTACGAAAATTCACAAAAATCATTCTATAGACTATAGAGGAATTTATTTAGAATTTTGCCATGCATAATGTTTTTATAACGATTATCAGTATCATATTGTTTATAATGATAATTGATTGCCGAAATGCATTCATTTTAAGTTATGTAGTAATTTTTACAGACCTAACAATTTACGTTCTTAGGACACTTCATGAAACGTTTGTTATGATGAACAAAGTATAATTATAATACATAATTGCATGTCGAATGGCCCATTGATTAAAATGCATGATTGTGCAGCTCCTAATTATAATGTAACAATGTGGATTTTACTTTTAGAAACATTTCAATAGTAAACATAATTAGTTAAAATCATATTACATGTTTTCTTGGTAAATTTTTACCCCACCGTATCACCTCTTCTACATACTGGTCATGTTACATCCAAGTCTTGCATGGGCTATAAATTTTATTATAACCACAATTTCTTCACAAATCTATGTTCATTTTTTTATATACGACGCTGGTTGTAGACATGTATGCAGTCCGCCTGATGGTAAGCGGTCACTGCAGCCTATGAACGCTTGCAAAACCAAAAGGATCATATGCGTGTTGCAGACTTTTTAAAAACTTATTTGACTCTCCTTTTAAAGAATCCCATATTGTTCTCCCCTGGGAAAAGCCTCACTAGAGAGTTCATATAATTTGAAATGGTACAACGCACTCGACGCGTGTAGGAATGCATAAGAAAAAATTGCGCGTGTATCACTGTACACGTGATAGAAGTGAAACTTCTTAAAATACAATGTATAGCTGTCTTTCTCCTCTATACGTGATATCTTTTTCTATCATATGTAACAAAACGTGCCCAAACGTGACGTTTCCTGGAAATTTTACTCTCATTTCTCGTCCAATTATAAAATTACCGTCTAAGAAGTTATAAAGAGAGCGAACAATTTGCCCAAAAACTCCTAGTGTTGCTACTAAATAAATGTAGGATTCCTATAGCTCAATATGATAAGCCAAAAAAGGGTAATAATTTTATAAACTCGTGTTAAATAAAAGAAACAGAAAACAAGCTGAACCGAGTGAATATTTCGCATATTTATAGAATGTTAACAATCTAATACAAAACAAACAAGTCAATCAGATTGTTAATAGATGGCGCTTGCTACATGTTAGTCTAAGCTTTCTGTGTTCAAAAATATTAATTTAATTTATTTATTTAGTAAGTTAAGTATTCAACGAATTTTAAAAGCTTATATTGTACACATAAATTTGTTTTCTCTTTAATTTGCCCCTTTTTATTGCGTTCCTCTAAATATGTCCATGAGTGTATATACACTTTTAGTGAAAAGTTTGTTAACGTTAAATATTTGTCTACATTTCCTCAATAGCCCAGAACATAATCTAAAAAATTATGTTTAAATCATTAATTTTGATCTAGAATTAAGGAGTATGTTTTGGCGGTGATACAAAAAAAATAACTTTGAGAAATAATATATAGAGATGATTATTTGTTTCTTCCAGTCCGACAAGCATAGCCGGGAAGAAGTCAAACGAATTGTTACAAAGCGGTCTTAGTAGTCTAAAGTCGGCGGCGAATAGTATGGCTAAAAAGTTTGACGAAATGAAAGAGGTGATATCGGCGAATTCGACGCCGGTGAAGGGCGCGATAGGCACTGCCACCAACGCTCTCACCAGCCTCATGGCTGATGATGATTCCAATGACGGCTCCTCTGAAATTAATCCTGATGGTACGTACTATTTTCAACTACTAACCAAACTGGCCACGACACCTTTAAAGGTAACAGCGGTTATAAAGACTACTTTAAAATAAATTTACCCTTGAAACTACAAAACCGTTACCTAATATAGTTGATTACAATGTTATCCAAGAAAATGGCTGATAATGTGAACATTTCAAAACAAAACTAAGTACAGTATTTCTTTAAAATATAGGCACAGATTTGCCTAGCAACATTTATTTCTTACAGCCTACACTATTAATTATCGTAATGTCCTCACATATGTTTCTTTTTTTAATCTATAAATGCAGTTTTCCTTTTCTTTAAAATCAATGTCATGGATCTTTAGAAGACCCATCTCAGTGTTAGATCCTGTATAGTGTAATAAATAAAAAACAATAAAAAAAATGTTCATAAAGCCGATCGAGTTTTTTGCAGGCTCTTCTCCATAACCAGAATATTTTCCGAACCGTTGGGACATTAATAAGTGCCTTTCTAGCAGCAGTCGAGATCATGGAGAAACGCCTAAACCTATTAGGATTAACAAAAACTATTGCAAATAGTTGATATTGTTTTATTTGGCAGAATGGGTCGGAGGTATAGGGTTCAGACGGGCATCGAGCGACGCCGAGCTAGCGTGTTCCATGGAACGTGGCTCCTTGGCGACTCTTGTATCGCACCTACCTGACAACCTATACCCACAGATTACAGTAAGCCTTCAACTAATATTATTTAAATAGGATAGTTTTTAAATGTCTTCTATCGAAGGTTGGTTATACATAATTACTGGTTTAATATCCAACCAATTATGTGTAACATATTATGTATCCAAAGATGAATGATTTCCTCGTAAAAGACCTGTCATTATTAATTTTTTGATGTATAACATCTATCCTTTTGCTTTCCTGCAATCTTTGAGAGTGATTTCGTGTGACAGAAGTGTGTAACAGGAATCTGGGGAAGCGTGCGCTATTTGATTCGACCAATGAGCGTGCGCTCTGGTAGTGTAGACCGTCAGATGGTACCAGCTCATTTTCCGAGAGGTTGGTTCTGTCAGCCAATAGTGTGTGCGTGTTTGTGACGAGAAAGAGAAAGGAACATAGAGAAGGGGAGATCGCATCAGCTGTGCGCTTAAACTACAGTGTTGTGTATAAAGTGTGCTGTTATGTAATAAATAATAGTAGCTTACATAACAAATGCAAAAAGAGGTAATTTAATTTGAGGAACTACGTGTGATTCCGAGAGCAGTGAAGGATCCTAGGGTTCTAGAGGAGAATCCTGAGCGGAGCAATTGATACTTAGATCGAAATAAAATGAATTTTCACGATTTTTGTAGGTTCTCTACTTTTTACCATTGACTGCGAGAAAAAAGGTAAATGTTTAAGGAATTTGATGAATTTATGGACCTAAATTCAGAGAATTTCATGATTACTTGCATCAATCATGGAAAAATTGAGGATCGATGATGGGATGACCTTATAAATTTATTTTTATAGATAATTTTAAAACCTGTACAGATTGTACTTTTTAAGACTTAATTTGTCTTCGCAATTTTGTAAAGAAAGTCTACCAAATACAGTAAAAAATGGTAAGGGGTCTATGAAACAAAAAAGTTTGGGGACCATTGGTCTAGACCAAACATGTATCTTCGGCCACATCGTCTCTTAACATTAGTTGAGATCATGTTGAGGTAGTTATTAATATGTAGGATTTTTTTTAAACTTCGCAGTCGTCATCAAAATCGGAGAACGTATCAGTGGTCGTGCACATTTCGTCATGCTCGCAGTGCCATCAGTGCCTGGCGCTGCTATACGACGAAGACATTATGGCGGGCTGGGCGGCCGATGACTCCAATCTCAATACGAGGTGCACCGCCTGCGGACGACATACTGTGCCTTTGCTATCAGTACAGGTGATTACCTAAAACTCAAATGAATGTTTTTATATAATACGAAAAGTACAAAGTTTGGAGAATTTTAAATATGACAAAATACTGAAAGATCATTGGGATCCTTCTCATTTATCTGTTAGCTCAGTCTCGGTTATTAGAATTTTTTCATACATACAAGTAACATTGTTTGGAAAATTATAAATATAAAAAGACTAAAAGATAATGGTGGTCACTTTTCATTCATATCTTACATCAAATCTTGGTTATTAAGGGCATTTTTCTCATATACACGAATCAAATAGTTTCGATAATCTATACTTATAATGAAAGAGTAAAGAGGCGAAATCTGTACATTGAAGATATTTGAGAAAAAATAATATGAGGGGGTGTAGAATCATGGACGGAACACATTTAGATAGTTATTGAAAATTTTGTCTGTCTGTCGATATGTTTGAACACCAATCACGCAAAAACTACTGGACCGAATTTAATGAAATTTGGTATGGTTATAGTTTATAGTCTAAAGGTACATTTAGGATGAATATTTACACGTATGGACATTTGTATGGTCTATAAGTTGCGTTTATGTACATATAAAAAAAGTAATGTATATATTAGTAATTCTGTAATATATTTTAAATATTATACAGTGAAATTATACGAAATTAATCCAAACTATTTCAACATAATTTTCTTAATTTAAGTCTTTTATCTTAGAAATAATAAACAATTAATATGTATGTATTTTTCATTCGGTATTCATAGATGCCGCTACACTCTACATTCTATATTTACATACATACATTCTATATTTTCGGTTGATTATGCATTATAACTATAACTAACTTGGTTTGATTTTTATTGTTACACTTAGGTATATTTTCTGAAAGGGCCCGTATTAACAAACTTAGCCAGCCTGGTCTTATTCATTTTATAGATTTTAATATCGTTTTTATTCATTATTAACTGGATTATAACGCTTTAACCACTCGGCCTATATGTCTTCGGGATAATATCGGTTAATATTTTAAATGATTTTACTTGGAAATTTCTCAAAGAGCTTTTGATTTATGGTGTTATGATTTGGATTAATATTAAATTAAAATTCCTGACAGAAAGTGGATTGGATTTTCTCAGTATTCCATTGCTTTAAGAAAGAGTGAGATCCGTTCGTTCAGAGGAAATTGCTTCTTATTATTAAATTTATAATATTATATATGTTATGATGAAAGTATATTACGGTTATGTTACGATGAGGCTGACATATGCGGATTGCATAAAAGCCTCTAAAAAATTTAAGAATTAAATAAAAAATCATTAAACTCATATCGGTACCTATATTATTTGATGCGCATACGATTCAAGCGACTACAGCGATTTACCTTTTTCATATTGAATGAAGCAAATTAAGTAAAACGCACGATCGGCAGGACAGGTGATATATGAACAAAAAACGGCCATAACCCATACAATTGTAAACCTTATACTGTAATCTATAAGTCTAATATATTTTCTTAACGTTTTGGTACGAATTTAATAATAATTATGAATATGTAATTAACGACAAAGTTTCAAAATACAACCTTAATTTTTAAATAATAGGTACTTAATGTTATGCCTGGTTCATTTGATTTAGCGCTGATTGACCTTTGGCGTTGAAGTACGAATTTTGAGCAAGTGTTTATGGAACATTTATAAGTGACATGAAGTTTGATAGTTTCCAAATACCTACGCCTGCAATATATTCTGGGCATTCTATACAAATTTAGATATAATAAAATAAATAAATACATTCTGATGAAATCACTAATGTCATATCAATTTTCATAATATTGAGAAATATTTATTTGGAAATTACCTGTATAACTATAACTCCCAAACCAAAAATAATGTAAACTTGTAAAAGTATGAATGAAGGAAAGTTCTTTGATGTCGATATTTTGTTCAAGTTGTAACATTAAAAAACCTATTATGATATCATATCGAAAACACGAAATGTATTCGTATTTTCTATATTAATTGTCTCAAATACCGAGATTCCAAAAAATCGTTGCGCATCCTTCAAATGCGTAGATCCTTCTTTCTTAGATTCAAATGCATAGATTCAGAATAATTTTTTAAATCCGATATCATAAATCAGTTTAAAGATTACATTTCATACGCTGTAAAAGCGATATTACCTACTTTGACAGAAAGTTTACGCGCCCCAGAAACGAATGACCAAGGAATATGTAATACGTCGTTCCGTATTAGGTTAAATTCACAGTGAAGACGTATGGCAGAATATCGATCGATCATATGTAGTGAATGTGAAGCAAGGCTTACAGTTAAACGTCAGTACCACGGTCCGTCTGAAACATTAACAAAGTATGAAACACGGTTAAATCGCCGTTGATAAAATTCTGAACATCTTTCTTTATCGCTGTTTCTCATACACGAAATTATACACAGGCGAAGTCGTAGGCGCAGCCAGTATTAAATATCTAAATACTAAAAGATATCACCTCTTAAACTCAGGCACTAGATTTATTAATGTATGTAAAAACTATGTAATTAGTATTTCTAAAATTTTAATTTTTTTAAAGATATGGCGATCACTTCATTTAACTGTTACCTGAAACGCAATTACAAGTTTTTTTTAATATACACAACCGTACGTCCAAAAATGATGTTTGTGTTTTATAAGTACATAAAGATACATTATTGACAAATACGTGTTGGAGTTTATCATAGATAATTACACTATAACTTACTCTTTAAGGCAGCTAAAATCTGCAGGGAAAATCCGTATTGAATCGGAAACCGAAATTGTGAAAAAAATAATTATTTTCATTATTGTTGTTTCTTATTTTGTCATGCAAATCTATACATGATAAAGACATATTGTTAAATTAACTGTAAGTTAGTGTTGGTAAAACATGGTTGTTTAGGACAATCGATAGTAATCGTAGGTATAAAAAAAACGATAAATTGATTGACTATTGATTGTTTTTAGTACAGAATATATGTCGGCCCGTCGAAGGATGACATCGAAGAAAAAAGGTAAATGCGTGTTCCGAAGGTTGCGTACTTCAGTAACTTGGCGAGCTAAAAATAACAAAAAAGTCGTTGGCGCAAATCTTCCTTGTAATGAAAAATACCCCGTATTATGTATTGTAAATCAACTATCGATTGTTTTATACCTACAATCGATTGTCCGATAGATCTATTTACTATCGTTTAATTGATTGTTAATCGATGTTTCACTAACACTACTGAAAATTTTAAAATTTAATATTAAGTGATTTATTCGAATATATTTTAGATTATGCGTACTGGTCAAACACAAGCTGAAACTATCAGTGTGCCTTATTTGAACCCTCTGGTTTTAAGGAAAGAATTTGAATCTATTTTGGGTAAGTCTACCTTTAAATAAGTAAATAAATGTTGAAGTCAGTACTTTTAAAAATTAATATTTACGAATGGTTGCTTTTCCATTTATTTGGAAAGAAACTCCGCATCGTTCGTATACTTTTCTTATAAAGTAACTTTGGTTACAAATTAAACCATTAAAGGATTTTATAGATTAAAGTATTTTTTATGTTAATAACAAAATATTAATAGTAATAATAATAAATGCGCCTTCGTATGCATGATGTGTTTGTTGTTGAATTCGTATATATTATGTCATGTCATCACATGACATGAAATAACATCATGATATTTACTTGTAATTCCTGTTTTTTTTTTTTATAATTTCGATTTAGTTTGTCTAATATTATTTTTGTTGTATTACATATGTATATATAATACAGGTAGAGAGGGTGATGCATGCCTGGCCGAGTCTGAGTTTGTCGAGTCGCATCCAATAGTGTACTGGAACTTAGTGTGGTTTCTGGAACGGGCGAATATTGAAAACCATCTGCCTGATCTGTTATGCCACAACTTCCAAGCTAAATATCAAAGTCTGGACACGCTGGCTGATGCAGATAAATCAGGTTAGAAAAAAATTCTGCTCACGTTACTTGGATAGAATACTTTTCAAATCTTAAAAGTTCAAAAAACACTCTAACAAGATGATGGCTCTAGAGAGATGTTGTCGCAACTCAAAATGCATGTTTCTAGTTATTATTTATAATCCACTTCACATGAGCACAATAACCAAAGTACATCACATATTGCCACCAATATTACGTAATATAGGACCATATAACATAAGTGTATGAATTAAAAATACATCTCGTGACAGATTAAGATTTCTAAAAAATTCGAAATATTTTAATCTATTTGGGTCCTAACAAGGTACTTATGAATTAGTACAGATGCGGAAAACATAATATCGACTAGAGCCGGCAAGAAACTCGATACAGAATTTATGATTATGAACATTTGTAAAAAAATTTAATTACACTATACATTTTTTGGTTACTGTTATTGGCATTTTTATTACATTTACAGAATAAATGACTCCCTTGGTTACCACAGTGATTCATGTATCCACCCAAAATAATCTTTGGATAATAAAATTTGCTTAAAACGATTTTTTAAACTTATTATTTGGTAAATCGGTTTAGGAAGTTTATCATAGGATCTAACACAACCACCTAAAAAAAATGTTAAACTTTTAACTGTATTACTAATTCTGAATTTCTGTTTTATCCCGCCATATAAACTTTTTAATTCCGCCAAGTACTCCGAAGGAATTTTCTTTTGAATAATGTGTTCTTGAAATACAGGGTGTCGTGTGATTTGCGGGTGGGAGTGGTCGCGGACTGGCGCAGAGACAGAGTGGGGTGCGCCCCTGCATCGCGTTTGGGCGTTACGACGGTTGAACCACCAGCGCTCGCGAGCGCTTCAAGCGCTGCTGTTAACACATCACGACGCTGCTGCTCACTCGTGAGTTTTCTATCTATATGAATAAATCTGTAGTTCTCTCTCGACATTGTAATTTTGTACAAAGGAAATATATATCATTCCTCTATGAATAGGCTTTAAGAATCAGCAATAGTAGTAAAATAAAATTACGAGACAACGAAAAACCCGTGCCAAGCCGCGGGATATCGCTAGTATATTATATTGTATATTATATCAGAATTTCAGTTCATAGGAGAGTAAAAACTTTAATTGGTAAAGGAGTGAGGGATTTAAACCCAACGTATTTATTAAATCTGAGGAGTTTAACAGGATTATTAATAATATAAATAAAAGAAACTAAAATCGCGGTATTACAGTTACAGACTGTAAATAGTGCACATCGAGCTAAAGAGGGAGATAATCAGCTACTTTCGGATTCGTAAAGCGTCTTCTTTGTCACTTAATGCATTAAGCAGTCGTGCGACGCTCTACGAAGCCAAAAGTAGCTAATTATCTCCCTCTTTAGCCTAATGTGCATTATTTACAGCCAGTAAATGTACATCTATGGCTTTTGAAATAACAATCTTCCATATTATACTAGCTGAACCGGCAGGCGTTGTTCTGCCCTTTCCGTTAGTTAATGGCTCAACCACATCGCCACCTGTCGAATTTTAAGATAAATTTTATATGAACCATAGTCTCGATAAAACAAATATATTATGTAAATATGAGCTAAATCGGTCAAGTCGTTTAGAAGTTATAGAATATCGAAGACTTTTAAACACAAGATTTTTATTTAAATAACATTATCTTTATAGAGTGGCACTCGCAGTGTTGAACGGCTTGTTGAGCAACGACTTGTCAGACGCGCTTCGGAAACTTGCCGAGTGGAGAGAGAACACGACCAGCGATAAACGATATTATTCATTTTATAGGTTAGTAGTTTATTTTTATTTTATAAGTTTTAGTCTTATGGTCTCAGATTACACCCCAAGATTGATCCATCGTTACATGCTACACCTAAACAAACTCGTTCTCAAATGCAGCAACCATAACGCTACATAGGGCTATAGGAGTTGAACAGTAGCCATGAACGTTAAGAAATTTGCCAAATACGGGAAGTAAGAACAACGATAGACTACACGGATACGGCGGTGGCGCAGTGGTGAGTTAGTCGAATTAATACATGGTTCACCGTGGCGCATAGCAAGTCAATTTGGCAAGCTACTAAAAAAAGTTATTATAGTTATATAGTTTACTTTAAACAAAAAAGAAATATCTGGCCGTCAGCGAACGCCCGGTAGATGTGAAACATCTTAGTTAATATTTAAATTTCTAATAAATAATTGCGAACCAATAAAAATATGGAGTAAAATAATATGTGTAGAGTTGTATACTCAAGTCGGATAGATATAGGAAAAAGCTCATAAAGAGAAGCAACGGAGTGTCTAGTATGCGCACGCATACACGCATGCGAGTTGAGAGTGGCGGCGTGAGAGAGCGTCATGCCATTTACCGTCACGGCATACGGTTCGATTTTACTGCCAAGGCGCCACCAATATATCTTTCACATCAAAAACATTGATTACAGGGATATACTATTCCTTGCGATGACAGCGCTCGGTGAAAACAATATCGACTTGATAGCTCTACAGCGTGAGTACACGCGCGCCCTCGACCAGCTCGGTGGTGAGGCTCGCCCGCAGGACCTGCCGCCCTCGCCGACGGCGGTCTGCTGTAGGCATTACTTCAAACGTTTGAGACTATCGCTTCACGAATAAACTATTTCTGGTTAGTGTAGGCTACACTAATAAATCCCATATATACAGCATGCTTGTATGTGTGCATCGTCAAATTAAATCACATGATAAATCGAATATTTTATTATAACTCGATTCTATTTTGTTAATAATTTTTCAATAAAGTAAATCCTTGACCTATTCTTATACTAGCTAGCACGCGTTCTTGTGCACTTTCCAGTAATATTTCGAATTTTCCTGAAAATTTATCCAGGGCCATAACTAACAAAAATAGAATTACGCATATCCATAGTTCGAATCGTGAGTTGTGGTCTTGAGTTCTTAAACAATTCAATAGAAAAGAGGAATTGCAGATATTCCAATTTTTCATATTTTGATTCCCTAAACCCCTTAAAGGGATAAACTACTTTAAAGAAACAATTAGGCTAATCGGTCCAGCCGTTCTCAAGTGCGCTTACCAATAAAAAGCATTTAATTTTTATTCGTGTAGATTCTATGATATTATAAAGCTCGTGAGTTTGTATATTTGAGTGCGCTAATCAAAGGAAATAACAATATGATTTGAACAAAAAAAAAATGCGTTAGTTATCCCGTTTTTGAGTAAGGTTTTAGGCTATATGACTACGCTGTGGCGTTAAGTGGAGCAAAAATTTAACGCGGGTAAAACCGTGGGGCGCAGCTATTGTAGGTATAATATTAAAACACAATGTATGTTATATGCTCTACAGTAAAACCGCTTGTTGTTTCTTTCTAGGGCACGCAAGTTTGTATTTATCTATTCCTTTTCAGCTTCATTAAAACATCTATCTCAATTTGATTCCATATTTTACCTTAACTTGCTGATTCTAAACTTTTGAAATGAAATATATTAATTTCTCGATAAGTGCAATAAAAACGCTACGTCATATGCATTAAAGCTACCTACATATAACATATATGTATCATTATTTATTTTATTGTAGGTATATTTATTATTTTATTTAAACCACAATTTGCTGAAAACACAGGTTCGAATGTAAGATGGGGTAATAGGGGTCATGATGCCCTCCCCAACGAAATATATAAGTATACAATTCTATTTATTTTCTTAAACTGTGTTCGATGTTGCATCTTAAAAAAAAATGTATCTATGACCCTCTCCAACAACTAACTTATCCTTTGATTAGTTGTCCTGCAGTCACAAGCATGCTGTATATGACGAGAAGTGATTTATACCACTTCGGTTGTTATAAGCAATACACGTTATGTAAAATATTTTGGAACTATTGTACAATAGTGTTGTAACCATGAATGTTCTTTATTATATTAAATAATAATAAGAGCATTTATTATAATTAAATAAACGCATATGGATTCTTTAGATCTTCACTATTTCAATGAAATATTTCTCATAATTTGATGTCAATTGCACTGCAAATTGGCCAGCTATCTATCCTCTGTGGAAAATGGCGCCTAATTGCATTAAAAATTGAAGAGCATTTTTTTTTATTTGTTAAATTTAGTATACCTTCTAATATTAATTTATTGCTATGAATTTCTACATTTTATTAGGTATATAATTTAATAACATTATATCACGGAGTGCATAACATTTATACAGATTAGTTTACAATGAGACCAAATGGCAATCGTTGACTCCAATTCGATCGTTATTTCGTGGAAACAATAAATTACTGTCGCAACTTTTTCTGTCAATTTGACACAGCTTCGAATCTAAGTGGGTTATCGTAGAAGTCATGACCCAAACTAAATGATTTTTTATAATGTGTTCGATGTCGAATTTTCGAGAAACTTCAACCTATGTATTGACATCCATGTGCGACAGTAGTTTGACGTTATTCGAATTACATTAATGAATTTTATTTACCCATCCTTGTTGTTTTCATTATTAATGACTATGACCAAGTTAATAAGTTTATTAGATGTGAAGTTGCTATGTATAACAAGATTAATAATAATTCTCGTTGAAAATACTTCATGAACTATAAAAAGCGTCTTTCGTATGCATTAGATTATTATAATCGGATATTTTACGACTTGTATCAGATTTGACCGTCCATTTCTAATTGATGATGTCGACTGATTTAGAAAAAGAAACTAAAATGAAGTGAACTTTTTTTAAATTTTCCCGTCCATTAAACGGGAACAATAATTCCGATTCGATGAACTGGTTTAATATTATTTAATTTTCTAATCGAAACAAATTAATTTGAAGGCCAAGTTTTGATATGTATGCCTAATATTTCTGTTATTTGATATGTTTAAATTTTTGCATATCCATTAAATAGAAATGTGGGTGCTAAAGATAAGTGTCGAATGTAGACGTTAAGAAAACGTGTATAAATATGTAAGAATGTACAAAGTCGAGAGCTTTGTCGAGTGAGCTTGGGTTGAATATGGGCTTGATGTCTGAGTAACATCATTATATGAAAATGTTTTTTAAGCAAATTTAAATCGATTATCACATAATCTCTATGACACTTAACATCACTAGTATTCATAAATTAAGTTTTAATATATTTACAAAGTCTTCAAAAATCGTGTATAAAAATTTTGAGAGAAGACTTTCAATATTTAAAAGCACTTCAAATATAAAATGCATGACATTTTTTTTAATGAATTTGAATCTTTTTCTTATTAATAAATAAAAACTGAATACTTTTTCTGTTGACTTTTCGTACATACGAATTCTGCCAATGTCAAGTCACGCATGGGAGCGTCACTTTTTATGTGTTATTATATGACATTCAATAATGTTATAAATGGACAAAAATTAATCAAAATATTTTTATATTTCGTTAAATGAGTAACCAGTATTGATACTTGGTGCCAATATGAATACTTAATTAAGTAAATTTTATTTAGCATTTATTGGGATCAATGAACCCCCCTTAAGGAACTATTAAAAAATATAATACAAATGAAATTATGTAAAATACGAAATGAGCATCTTAACATAGTTTTATTGCAAATAACTACTTTACTAGTGCACTATGAACTATGTATGATAAATGAAAAAATTTTTGTTTGAAGCAACTTAGTAAATTGGTAGTTTTTTTTAAATTTTTATTGCCGATTTATAGTCAAGGATTATAATCAGCTATAAACATAACACAAATTAAACCTGTTAAATGAAATTACATTTTAATTATTATAATGTTTTATATTTACAGAGTAATTTGGTTGTATTTACTTTTACGACTCTTATTTACATAGATTTTAAGGATGAAATGAAATAAGTATAATTTTAAATTTGTGCCAAAACACAATATTTCTGTATCCCATATACTATTTTATTTATTATAAATACATTAGTATACTTGAAATAGTAAGATAAAATTAAATACAGTAATATATATTTCTGTTCAAATTTAAAATTGTATTGTTTTTGTTTGGCGCGTCTGTCAAACTTATGGAACATTCTCGAAATTGAACAACATGTATTTTTTTGCCCATCCTAAGTAATACAAAAAATGTGTAATAGGTGTGAGCACAATACTCCGTTTACTAACAATTTATAATGTGAAAAGTTACTAGCTCGAAATATTTATTGCAATTATTACTGATCTTAAAAAATGGTTCAAAATTTTGACAATATACAGGCAGTCCTCGTACTTACGGCATGTTAAAAAAATCACTAAATATGCGATGTAACTCTAATCGACGTATAATGCATTTTACTGCATAAAAATATTCTTTTAGAGTTATCGCGCACGGCTTCTTTTTGTAAAGTTTTTTTTTCTGCTAATTTCGAATGTGTTCAAAGTTTTGATGAATTACTGCACATTCTACCTGCATTAACATACAAAGATAGGAACGTGAGATTATCTATCTCCGCTGAAGAAAGCCTCGCTGTGTATTAAGTTAATATAAAAAAGAATACATAGTAACAATGTACCACCCGTGCGTGCACCTTTACTCATAATAAGTTCATAAAATACTTGTTTATCGAATTAGTAATTATTTTTGGTATTTATTCGTTCACTATTTTTGATTTTATTACAATGAAAAAAAAATATGCGAAAAGTTAGAAACTTAAGTTTGAACAATGTATCAATTCAAATTGAGTTTCGTTCAATGGACCGTGAGTTAAGTAAACTCACCCTTGGACACAAATAAAAAAAGTGACGTTTGTTTGAGGAGCAGTGGTGTGAAAATGTTTGACGTAACTGGAGGACAGCTTGTAATACAACAAGACAATTATTGCCAAAAAAGAAAACCAACATGATTTTGAGTTCTCTTTTGTATCTTTCGAAGTCGAATGTCCAATATTAATGAAATTTAAAATGGGACCACCCTTCCAACGAAATTAAACATCCATAAAAAAAAAATATTATATACATTCGAATTGAGAACCCTTCTTTTTTTTGAAGATGGCTAATACAATTGTTGCAATTTTAAAAATGTCTGTTAATGTGACTTGATTTCAGATACTATTGCAGCAGTAAAGTAATGTAAATTAAAGTAGTAAAGTAAAGCAGTATGTTATATGGAATCATATATTAACAATTTATTATGCTTTTAGTGATGATTTAAGCCATATTTTGTTCCAAGCATTGTACAACATTTAATAGTCATATTTTTGCTTAATAATTTTTTATGATGTAATATGTAATATTTTATTTTGTTTTACTATAAAAGACATGCAAGTAATTACGTGTGTTACTGTAGGATTTTCAATTGTCATCAATAAACATGTTTACAAGGTATAATGAAATACATATAATTTTTATAAAAAAAAAATATAAAGCTTATGTAAAATTGTTTTATTTACTGACTTTTATTAATTATCCTTCTACAATCAGTTTTTTTTTAATAACTTGGTTTATCATTCATAATGTTGTAAATCTAGACTTAATTTCGATTAATAAGGGGGCGCGGGCGTGCAAGTATTCGTAACGCAATATGGGGGAGAGAAGGTTCGAACAAGGCGTTACGTAACATTGATATTTTATTTATATAAAAAACTTGACAATTAAAATTTCCCACCCAATTAAAATGTTCGCAACCCTTTTTTATTTATGTTTTACGGGGAATCCCTCGATTGTATTGTACGTCATTTTTATTTTGTTCTCCCAAGTTGGCAACCCTTGTTGTTTATGTTTTACGGGGAATCCCTCGACTGTATTGTACGTCATTTTTATTTTGTTTTCGTTGTCAGTATTCATTACTTCGTTAGTATGTACGCAGAAGAGCATTGCTGTACTCAATGTTCTTGAAGTGACTTCATACTGTAATGTCCTCAAAACAGGGAGATTTGCAACAACAGCTGTTGTTGACCTATAAAGGGTCTCATACTGGCTTGGGTGTTACGTAAAGTTTAAGGGGGGTGTATAGAAAATTGTTACGGCGCGTCACAATTTCAAAATTTGCGTTACGTAATACTTGAACGCCCCTAACTATATTGCTACTTAATACATTAATTGAAGACATCTGTATCAATTTGAGGTATTTCTTATAAGCTACAGCTACAGCAGATATTTATATTAGTTTGTCATACCTAATACCCTATACAAAAATTTTCCATCATGATCATAATAACAATCATTTACTTTGTAAGTAGCACCCTTTTTGTAAGCTTTCTTTGGAATTCTAATCCTTTCAGGATAATCCATCACATCTTTGTTGTCATCATTTTCTTTATATTCTGTAAGTGTATGCTCATTATCTTTATATAACTCTACTTCTGTAATTTTTTGGTCTGTACTTTTATTCATAGCTGTGTCATTCACTGAATTAAAAATTATTTGATCGGTCATATCGACATTCGTCCCAGTTTCTAAACGCCTTTGAATTTTAGCTGATAACTCATCTAGAGTCATTCTTGTGGGGTCTTTTTTATCTAGTTTCTTTGGTTGACTTTCAGTGTCTATATCTAAGTTAGAGTGCTTAGAACTACTTTTGGAATTTTCAATATCTGCACATCTACGCACAATTTTTTCAAACTCTCCAACTTTATCTTCAGGTGTGATGTCAATTTTTATTGAACTTTTACTAAGTGAAGGCAAAATTCTCTCAGAGAACTTTAGGAAATGTTGCCTTAATTCTTCTGGAACTTCCAGACTGCCTTCTTTGAGTTCTCTCCAGTTCCTCATAACTGATGCATCATGTCTTGCAATGCGCTGTTCAGTGGCTGGTTTCCAAGGATATTTTAGTAATTTCTGGAAGTGTTTAAAAATGATTATTACGTTTAAGATTAAATTCTTTGTTAATTTACATAATACACTAAATAAACATACAATTACATATATAATAATAAAATTTATGTACATAATTTATAAAAGCAATTTAGGTGTTTTACTGCCCTGTAGTGACAATATTACAGTAGATGGTAACATGCTGAGCAAAATACAAAGAAGATGGACTCTCAAAAAAACTTTTCAAATACATTAAAAGAAACAATGATAACTGGCCGGATGAACATAAATCAAATAAAAAAACTCTTCAATCAATTTAGGTTCTAAGAAGGACTTATGAATGTCTAAACACTATTTTAAAAAAACATGCCAGTTATCAAGGAGAACCAGTAAGAAACTTGATTGGGTTTTTTGTTTTAAATTGTATATTAGTACAATAATAGCCATATTAATAATTTAGGAGATGCACAGGGAAATGCATGAGCATGCGCAACTATTGTATGGTTGTGAATTCATTGAAAGACTTTCTTTACTAAAAACTAACTTTTCCATTAAAACCTACACCTTTTTAGCCTTGATCATGTAACTAATCACAGGACTGAAATTTTATTTAGGAATCAGTGAATTTGACTTACTTTGACAACTGCCTCTGTCACAGGGAAACTTTCTGCAATTCGCTCTGGAGACCATTCACCCGGTTCAGTTGAAGCCAAATGTCTGATTTGCTCCTTTTCACTCCAAGTCAAAAGGTTTGGCAAGTTTTCTTTAAAATATTTCTCTTTTACAATTCTGTGACGGATGTCATACTTGCCAATCAGTGTTTCATTTAAATGCTCATTGTATGCTTCTCCCACCTAAAATATTAATCATTAACAATGGTCAATGGGATATTTATTGATATTAATGACTTATACATTTATCATGGGGAGTGTTCCGAAGAATTGTTTGGATTGATCCCGGCTGCTGAATTTCACCATCGGACATCGCGTCAGAATCGCAAATTCCATCCACACCACCTCGATGTCCAGCAATCCACAACAGTGCATTTCTTAAGGCACTTTTTGCCTCGCACAACTACTAGGTAGAACCAGCTGTCGCCTGAGTTGAACCAGCTGTCATCTGAGATCTTTCTGTGCTATAATTCATATCTTTTATATCATTTTCTGTGAGAAACTATAATTTACATTACTTTATTGAATGTGTATTTTAAACTGTAGTGTTTGTTGTGTGTATATGTGGATTGATAACACTTTTTATAGACATAGGAGTTTATTTACAATCTCCACACTAAATATAAACACCAAAATACATAATATAAATAAAATATATAATAGTGTCACTGAAGCGAGGGTGATGTCTAGCCTCGTGAAAAGGGGGCAGGTAATTGTGAAGTTATATCTTTGATACAAACTTTTTTATGTTCTTTATGACTATAGTTGTTACTTACCAACACATTGTTATTAATTATTGATTGAAAGGTTCTAAAATTAAAATTTAAATGAAAACCACTATTATAATATTTTATTTCTGTAAACTCATAATCATCTCAAATTTAACAGTAATAGAAGGAAGAAAAGGTTTTGCTGGTTAATACTCATAGGGATCGGAACATAGAGTAGAGTAATACATAGATCGGATCTTTATTAACAGGACTATGTCTACCTGCACTCAACCCTCTCAGTCTTTACAAATATGTACAGATAAGTATATAAAATATACATCTGGTTGCCACATCAGCCCGGAGTAGTCTACAAACTTATTTTACAATTTACTGGAAATGCAGTAGATGCAATTTTAATTTAAAATCATAGATATGTATATGAAAATTTTATTCACCTTATAAAAATCGCTATCAGACTGTTCCACGAACTCTTCAGCATCATCGTCAGTAATTTGTATACGGTCTTTTTGAAAAGCTTTAATTCTGTTGTCCAAGCCGGGGTTAGGTCCAGAAGTGTCGAACCATTTCTTTCTATTTCTTAAATTTCTGATTATAATTTTATCACAGGTGCAGTATAACTGTCTCAAGTGAGTGGCAAACATATCTGCATTTAATTTAGGAACAAGAACTATTGTGCCGAAATTCTCTGGTACAATTTACGAGCCACAAACATGAAACACTACCCACAGAACAATACACTAACCTCTGAGCAAACAGCCTCTGCTCTGAGTAACCTCACATTTTACTTAAGCAGTGTTGCCAAGTCTAGGAAACAAGAAGTGGCCAACTGCTTTGATGAAGTTGATAGAAAGTTAAAAATTTCATACCCTTAAAGTGTTCTACTGCATGACAGTTTGATATCCCGCCAAAAACTCGTCATCGTAGTTAAATTAAATTTCTCTAATACTTTTAATAAAAGGAGTTGGTGACCTTGTTGGTTGGTACTTTACCACTACACTCCATAATTAAAAGCAAACAATCCCCTTAATAGCATAAAAATTAAATAGGTGGCCAGAAATTATTAGTATTATTACACAATATGTTGCTAGAACTGATTTATGGACACAATTTTTTGAAAAGATAACCATAACCTTATTTTAAAATAAAGTATAAATCAAATCATATACCGCAAATTTTTGCAGTTTTCTTGTTAAAACTGTCCAGGGAGTTTTCGTGGCAACTTTAAATGAATGTTCCTGGTTATTATTTATCCTCTTTATAGTAAGACAACTCGGCCCTAGTACTTCCAGACGCCGCGCCGCGCCGTGATATACGTCTCCCGTCTAGGTACTATGATACTCTATGTAGGTTGTATATGCATAGGTAGTTAGTTCTATTCTTGAATTTGACAGAGAATAAAGGAAGAGCTCTAGCAAGCGCGTTGTTTGAATGCCTTTTAAAAATGACTGTCGTGTTTTCTGATTATTTTATATAATTAGCCTAACTCACGATTGTGTAATACATTGTGGTGGTTGAATAAACGTTTCAACTACCTGCCGACTATATTATTTGTAAGACTGAGCTAGCTTGGCGAAAACTTCACTTATGCACAATAAGCAAATTACATGACCTAAAATGTTCACAAAATTACATAACATAGGGCCAAATAACATGTATAAGAAACAAGATTATAATTAATTTTTTTAATCTTCACATGACAGATCAAGATCCTGCCAAAAATTACATTAAAATAGCTTCTACGTCTAGTTATTGCACCCTATATTCCTATGTTGACAAATTACCATGTAAAAATATACATAATTTATTGACGGTGGTTATAGTGAACTAAATAAACAATTAAAGAGGTAGCTACACTAAGGGTTACCACACGTCTGAAATTTCCCGGACAAGTCCGAAAATTTTGTTCTTTGACCGGAATGCGGGAAGAATTCAAGAAAGTCCGGAATTTTCACACAAATGAAGGAAGAATAATGAAATACCAAATAAAAGTAAATATCTATAATTAAATCGATCAAGTATTTACAATTATAATTCTTAAATTAGCTTATTGATACAACGTTTAGATATATTGCACTATGTGTAAGTAAGAAATCAATATTCCGCTCTTTTTTTTTAAAAGAAAATGTCCAGAATTTTCTCCGGATAACTTTGTTTTTGATCTGGTAACCCAACCCTACTTAAATTACACTTTCAAAACAACGCTCAGTACTCTCAGTAGTATAAACAGCGAAAATTACGCACGACTACGTACAGAATCCCTTGTAAAGGCCCCCGTAGATAATGGGCTTTAATGGCAATTATCCACCATGTTGCAACACTGCCCCCAGAACATAATAGCGATGGCCTTTAGTTGGCTAGTATCGGCCATTGTGGACTGGGGACATAAGGCTTTAACCTTTCCTGTATTCATCGGTCCGCTGCTGTACGATTTTTTTTTAGATCTGACTATACTGTTCGCCTTAGAGGCCCAGAAGCCGCTAGGGCTTTTACAGCTTCACCGGACTTGTTTGCGCGGCGCGATGGCGGTTGATCGTATTTACGCGCCTATTTTAACCGTATTATTGTATTTGTTTTTTTTTTTTTTTTTTTTAGATCTGACTACACTGTTAGCCTTAGGGGCCCTGAAGCCGCTGCGGCTTTTAAAGCTTCACCGGACTTGGGGGGCGAGCGCAGAGGGCAATCAGCAGCGAAAATGTTTTGGACGACTCGCACGACCAGAGTGTCCGAACCTCGGCTTGGGCGGTGGTCGCGCATGCAAATAGGTCGTGATTTAACTGAAATTGTATTTGTCCTTTTCCAACCTATTTATTACTATCCCCAAAGACAAGGACAAACGGTATAACCCGAAAAAATACATCGTCCGGAGGCCATTTTGTTCGTACTTCAGTCAGTTGTAAACCACAGTACTTACATATTTGGCTAGCGAGCAAGTTCGACAACTTTTAATATTAAAAAATTTACTCCTAGAGGTACGTGTATTTATTTTGATATTATTAATATACCTATTATTTGTAATATTTATAAAATAAATATTTCTGACATTAATTGTTAGTTTTTTAAATTATTGGACTTTTTTATGCAATCCTAGCAAATTTTCTCTACCCTATTTTTAGCTTAGATTTACAAATAAATGAAACAGAATAGTTTAAATTGTTTATTTATCAGTTAATACAATTCATAGAGAATAGAAAAACTAAAGTTTTATTTATAGGTACTATACAAAATGACTGCTAAATCATTAAATGACTGAATTCCCGCGAATTTTTCCGTTTCCCGGGAATACCCCGGGACACTACTCGTTTTCTCAAAAATGACGATGGCACAGGAAGGGTTAATATCGTTATTATATTATTGTACTCTATGCAGTCTATGCCCTTGGGTACAGAATGGTACAGAACTGGGTAGACGGCCGCAGGAGTTTTTGGCGGGATCTTGGAGTGACATGTTGTGGTTGTTATTTTTAATTCATTTAGTTAGGTTTTTGATCCTATATTATGTAATATTGGTGGCGTTTTGCGTGATATAGTTTGGTTTTTGTGCTTAAGTGAGGTGGATTATAAATATTAGCTGAAAACATTCATTCCGAGATCCCACAAAAATTTCCTAGAAAGTTCGAACAAGGGAGCCACCATCTTGTTAGGATACTGAATCGTCATAACACTTGACAATATAATTCTCTCGATAATGGCAGTAATGGTCTTCATTAACCACTCAAGCACCGCACTTTTTGAAAAACTTCACTCAGTTCCAAACAGCCGTAAGCGCCAGTAAAAAATGTATGGGAATGTAGCCCTTACATTACACAGTATATCACTCATATTAGCCTGTTTTTTTTTTTGGCGGTAAAAAATTCAGTGGCACTAACCTTAAACGCCTTTAGGATAAAAATAGCTACGTTGTTGTTGCATTTATGTCTGGACGTTGCTATTTTTTTTTTAATTTTTTTTTTTAAATCTTTTTTACAAATTATATTACAGAAACTATATTTTTACATAAAATTAGTATGTTATGATTACTTTTTCCATTTCTAAGAAGTATTATTATTATTTTGTAGGACCAAAGATAATATTTCCTGTATTATTTAGATATTATATTACTAAAGCAGTGTTATGGTTTTGTTTTTGTGTTTTTCTAGTAAAGTTTAGTGTATGTGTATCTAAGTATTACATTTCAAACAATGGTTTCTTTTTTATCTATTTATATTCTCAAATATTAGACTAGTGCACTGTGTAGTCTTTAGAATTTCTAATTTCTGGCGAAAGTACACTAGAGTAAAAAAAGAATTAGGTAAATATGTTGAATTGTTCTAGAAATGAGGAGAGTAAGATTTTCTCGTTGCACAATGTGCTATAATTATTTGATGCCGGATTCGAGACATCTGCAAGTACGTTAGTTTAGCGTGTTGTTTGTATGAATGAATTTGAGAAGAATCAGTAAACCCAAAAGCACACTGAAATCTCTTACACTATATTCATATATGCACTGTAGCAAAGAAGAACGGTCTGAGTGGTCGCTATATATAATGTAACTAGCTGTAACCACGGTTCCACCATGTTAATTTTATATGACAAACCTCACCAACAGACACCGTTTGTATAGCCAATTTTTATACTTCGTGTAAAACTATCAACATTTGACCAATATTGTAACCACATGTCGTAACCTCCATAAGAAAAAGTTTCTGCCTCGTCTCCAGCTGCCCTGCCGTGAAGATTAAACTGTTTTTTATTTTGAAGCCGATTCGAAAGGAAGACTTGAAGTCTACTATAGGGACCTAAAAACCATACTCGGCAAATTGTGGGTGTACAATTAGTACACTCTTCTGCCTAACCCTTCGGGGAATACAGGGTGATGGTATGTTATGTTTATAAATTAATCTTTCAAATTATAATATAACCTATATTACTCGCTGATACTGTAGCTTTAAGTCCAATAGATTTGAGTTTATCCATTACAAACTAAAAAATCATAATCTTTCCTTCTTTATAATATTGGTATAAGTAATGAAGAATAAGGATCGGATTGGATTACGACCGAACGACCTTTTTTTTAGCAAATTGGTTTATATGTTCTTGTAAAGAGCTTTACGACTGAGCGATTCTTTTTTAGCTTCCCATCGTACATTTATAATAAGCACATATCTCAATTCAGTCATCATTTCATAATCGCCTACCTCTAACAGATATTTATTACTACGACAAAAAAGAGTTTTGCCACAAACATAATATGAAGTAGATAAGTATTATTTTTTCTATATGTCGCATGTAAACTAAACACCTGTGCTATCAAGTGGCGTCAAGTGCAGCGACGGCGCGTCGCGCGGCGTTGAGTTATGCGACGACGCGATAATTTTTTCTCTTGCTCTAAAAAATAATGCAGGGTTCCAGATGGCGAATTTTTTACCAAATATCTCTTACTTTCAACACATAATCTCGTAAATTATGAATTTTTAAATGTATTTTGTACTTGCTATTAGTTCATCATGATTAATATTATGGTTATGTTTAATTAGTATTTTGTTAATGTCAGGGCTATTAAAATCATTTATATTTTTATTGTACAGTTTTTTTAACTGTTTTTTAGTTATCAATTTGGAACACATTTCCTTATGGTTCGAAATTTATATTTTTTTTCGATCTTTTCTTAGCTTATAAAATGAGTGACCGGATAGATTTTGAGAAAGTACGATTTTTTATAAGAAAGCAAAGCAAAGCCGCGGGCACAGCTAGTCTGTAATAAGACAATTTCTAATATCTGTTTTTATTAAATGGATTTTGCTGAAAATATGCACGCGCACTTTTTCTAATTATGCCTGTCTTGAAACCAAATGTAGTCAACTTTTGGAGTTGTAGACCCGATGAAAACGAAACAGATTTGTTTCTCTAATTTTTGATTTATTTAGCATGCGATTTGAGATTTCAGCAACCAGAGAGCTTGAACGTTTAGATATATTGCACTATGTGTAAGTAAGAAATCAATATTCCGCTCTTTTTTTTTAAAAGAAAATGTCCAGAATTTTCTCCGGATAACTTTGTTTTTGATCTGGTAACCCAACCCTAATTAAATTACACTTTCAAAACAACGCTCAGTACTCTCAGTAATATAAACAGCGAAAATTACGCACGACTACGTACAGAATCCCTTGTAAAGGCCCCCGTAGATAATGGGCTTTAATGGCAATTATCCACCATGCTGCAACACTGCCCCCAGAACATAATAGCGATGGCCTTTAGTTGGCTAGCAGAGATAAATAACAATTTTGGCTAGTATCGGCCATTGTGGACTGGGGACATAAGGCTTTAAACCTTTCCTGTGTTCATCGGTCCGCTGCTGTGCGATTTTTTTTTTTAGATTTGACTATACTGTTCGCCTTAGAGACCCAGAAGCCACTAGGGCTTTTACAGCTTCACCGGACTTGTTTGCGCGGTGCGATGGCGGTTGATCGTATTTACGCGCCTATTTTAACCGTATTATTGTATTTGTTTTTTTTTTTTTTTTAGATCTGACTACACTGTTAGCCTTAGGGGCCCTGAAGCCGCTGCGGCTTTTAAAGCTTCACCGGACTTGGATGCGAGCGCAAAGGGCAATCAGCAGCGAAAATGTTTTGGACGACTCGCACGACCAGAGTGTCCGAACCTCGGCTTGGGCGGTGGTCGCGCATGCAAATAGGTCGTGATTTAACTGAAATTGTATTTGTCCTTTTCCAACCTATTTATTACTATCCCCCTCAGAATACAGAACAAACCAGAAGCCGCGTTCAAGAATAATTACATACGCTGCACTGTGTCCAAAAACAATACGTACGTCCCGCACCTGCCTCACTTCCCAAACGCATAATGTTACTAGCTCGGGAGCGGTTTCCCACTTTTTGGGGTAGTCTTATAACACTAAAGAAAAGATATTTATTAAAAAATATTTATTTATTTACATGGATTGCTTTTTAATTTTTATAATATACTTTTTAAAGATTCGTACTTCTTGGCAAGTCTGTTGTATTTTTGTTGTAATGTTTTCATTCGTCGAACATGTTGTTCACAAAATAATTGTTTTCGTCGTAATTGAGATTTATGTTTGACCTTTCTCGGCGTATCAAACACAGATTCCAAATCAGAAATATTGACATCACCGATCTCTGAGTTCGATCGCACAGGAGATTGTGGTTGTGTAACCTGAAATGAAAAGCCTTAAGTTGTATGTTGTTGTATCATGTAATAGATTAACAAAAACTTTAATTAAATACAGAATATTTCTGCCGTACAAGGCATGACATTTCAGTCCTCACGGATGGAAACGCATTAGTAATAGCACTTTGTGCCTGAGCTTGCAAATGTCCATGGGCCTTACTTAGTTTATTTTACATTTATTACTATTACTACTAGTGTTTATTTACTACATTAGTTTACTTGTAACTAAGTATATCGATTAAGTGCCTTGTTTGCCTTTCAATATTATATAAAAAAAATTAAACATTATTATCATAGGTGGGTACGCACATTGTCCGATGTCGAAGGTTTAGACGTTTCTATGTGTAACTCGGAAAATTCTGGTGTCAAGGCCAAATACTGAAATAGAACGTTAGTATTAGATTATTCATATATTTAATGCACCGAAGTTTCATTAGCCCGGAATCTGAAATTTGCGCCCGGTTTAGGCTCGCCCCTAATCACGATGAGGGACGGATAAGCTCGACGAAAAGTGGGCATACTTGTTATACCTTTGCATATTCCTTCGGGGATAAAGGCGTGAGCATATATATATATATATATGTGGACCAAAACCTTACTTCAAAATACATGACAAACATTTTCACCAGGAGGGATACAATATAAATATAGTAATTATTATGACTATATCTACCTTAGTTGGATTAGCTGCTTTCTTCAGTATTTTCAAGCCATCTTTTGTATCATAAAAATATTGCGCTTCACAGTGAATTGAGCAAAGTACGCTCCGGCTTGATGGTTTCCAAAACTCATCTAGCCGTGCTCTTTGTATGACTTTCATCCAGTCCGATTTTCTATTTTCATCAGCAGGGAAACTAAAATTACAAAGGTTATATATACACAAAAATAGTAAGTATTCTACACGAGTATTAAAAAAATAAATGGGTAAAATTTTCGATGAAAATAAAATGGCAACACTTAAAAAATGGACGCGTCATTTTCTAAATGTAAAATAAATTAAACAATTAAATAAATATACTTTAGAATGCGCTACTTACAGATGAAATGTGATCCCATCCTGTTTTTTTATAATCCCTGCAGCATTTTTACATGTAGGAACAACACAAGACGGCATTTTAAAATTAAAATTGGCACTTGTACAATACGTCACGACGCGCTACTTACAAAAGAGTGACTAATCGCAACAACGTCGAAACCATCTAATTTACATTTCATAATTTATCATACATTTTTACTTCATTCATTTATTTTTGAAATGCCTTTTCTGACTTCAGTATTCAATACAGGAAATATGTACACATTATAGGCAGGTATATATAACAGGCCTTTTGGTTCGAGCATCCTTCAGCGGACGCTTCACGTACATAACATATCATGGCGCGAGTATTTCGAAGTTTTAGGCAGTAGTAATAATTTACTCCTAGAGTACGTGTATTATTTTTTTTAGGTATCACCTAATTAGTTTCGAGCCTATTGCCATTAATGCACGAATTCAAATTCTTAGCTGTTACTAAGATTATCATATGCAAAAATCCTATAACACTTTTTCTCGACCTGGGATTTTTAGCCTGGATTTCAATCATAAGCAGAATTGCTTACGACCACTAGTTTATTTAGGCATTTATTACCTAAAGATTATAGTCACACGTATGTATTTTATTATGGTATGTAATAATACTGCAAATCATTGAACGTACTATCGGGTGAAATGCACGGTTTGTTCGCCGCGTAATTCCTTATTACGTGCGGTACTTTTATACATTTGTAGGTATATTATAGGGTTGTGGGTTTGTTTATTGTATTTAATAATCCCTTGGTATATTAAATGTTAATAGTTAACTTCACGTTCAGGATAATATATTTTGACATATAAAAAATATTTTATTGTACCGCAATGATTTTTAATTTTTATTAGTTTATTTTCTTTTTTATATTGTTTTTGTATATAGTGTGTTTTTGTGCCTATAAAAGGTTGACAATAAAAATACGATTAACAATTCTACTCAAAGGAGACGCCTAAGGAGATTGCCTAAGGTTAGATTTTCTATGTTTTTGGAGTTTCCAATTTTCAGGTACTTCGTCAAAATGAAAGTAGACTTACTTCTCAAGGTGCTTGAGTTTGTTAAAGAGGACCGGTTGCCAAGTTAGGAAGAAGAAGAAGAAGAAGAAGAAGACGGCCCCAGAGCATGATATGTCAATGTTTTGTTTAGCTATGATCAACTTATAATTTACTAGCAACTGCTCGCAACGTCAAATTTAATAAAAATGTAACTTCCTATTAGTGAAAGATCCCTCCTACAAATAATACAAACTTTAAATCTTTACATAAAGTAGTAAAGTTATAAAGATATTAGAAGCTTTGATTAATAAGACAAGTATATGATTAAAGACTAGAAGTAAAGATTACGAGTTAATTTTACACTAAAAGTTTATTATATGTAGTATATCGTCTCGGTAGGCACGTTTCTAGAGTTAAGTTGAACATATACTGAAGAAAACTGAAATACCAATCTTAAATTGGAATTTTATATCAACTCTGTCTCTACGATTATTGAACAGTTTACCCTTAAAAAGATGGCCTTCAAAGATATCTATCTGATTAATCTACCTTTAATTTATTATTGTTTTCTAAAGAACACATAGGTAATTGAAAAAATTATCAATGACATTTTATATATAGACTAGCAGTGCCGGCGGCTTCGCTCGCGTGGACAATAGAAGAATGCATAATGAGTCATACGGCTCATTCGCGCCACTACTACTACAGTACACAGACCCGAGTCGAGTGTTAAATTTTCCATAATCTCCTAAACTATGTTAGTAGTACCTAAATAACATGTCATAAAGGGCAAAGTTTAACGTCATAAAATTGTCTTTACGATGAAGTTTGTTCGTAAGAATTAATATGCCATGTCTAAAAATAATGCTCAGAATCACTTTTTAAACTTTAACAAAATTTTGTTTCAAAATAACGTATTGTGGCTTATATACTATAAGACAGACATACGCTATCGCTGACTTTTTTTAGATATACTGAGGACGAATATTTTTGTAGAACATTGTATTTACCTATCAGCGCACGTGGGATACAGCAGTTCATGAACGCTCTGACTTCCGAGTAGCTTAACAGAAATGAATATTTAAGGCTAGCTGAGAATTGACTATCATATAACAAAATAATTTTTGGAGCCTACTGGTAGTTCCAGAGATTGGCATGTTTAAACAAACAAACATAAAAACTATTCCGTTTTAATATACTAGGCCGCCTCCACAGGCTTGGCAAACAGCGAACACAAACATGTGGATAGGTGTTTGCTTGTTTTTGTTTGTGTTTACCAGTGCTCGGCGTCGGTGTCGGTTTTTGTGCACAAATCAAAGGTGATTCGACAAACGCGTTTGCGATGTATTCAAACGCTTGTTAGCAATCGGTAGTACGCGCGAGCTTGCGGGCGGCGCGGCGCGGCGGGCGGTGGGTGGCGCGGCGGACGGAGTTACTAATAGTTATTATTCTTTCGCTTTTAATCTAATCTAATTTAATAATAATGTTTTAATTTCATTTTGCATTTCTTAAAATAAAAATAGGTCAACCCGAAAGTTATCGCTGCCACAAGCTCTTCGTCCGCCATGTTTGCCTATCCGGAATATACTAGTTGGGTGATTGTGGTCGGCGTTTGGCACGTGTTTGGTGATTCTTGTGTTTGTTTTTGAAACACCAAACATGTGGAGGCGGCTTAAGTATAGATGGACCGGGTCATATATTTATTGCACTAAAAAACAGCGTAAGTAAACTATAAATAATGCTTCCGGTTATATAGTAGGTACGCAAAAAAGGGAAAGAATATGAAAGACATTATGTTACTTTTGTCGTTAGAACGAAATAATATTGCCAAAATAGAGCGTGGCTAACACATCTACACTTTTAAAAACATTAAACCACAGATCAGTAAACAAAACAGATCTTGCATAAAACATACCATCACGCCTATTCCCTCGAAGGGTTAGGCAGAGGTGTACTAATATACACCCACAGTTCGTCGTGTATGTTTTTAGGTACCGTATAATAGAGGGCGAGCCTATTGTCATTAATCGGGCACTAAGTCAAACTCCGAGCTGCTACTGAGAATTTCATAGAAAAACCCAATAACACTTTGCTCGACCTGGGAATCAAATCCAGGTCCCCGATCATAGCAGTCGCGCTTACGACCACTAGGCTAATAAAACATTTTAGAAAATTATCCGATAATTTGATTGTAAAACTTTGTCTTTATTTGTTATAAAAAAGTATTATAACTACAAAATCAATGTAATGAAACGACAACTTGAAGAAGTAATATTGTTTTTATTAATATTAATAGTCTTATTTTTTGCGATAAAACTGACTGTAAATCACTAAAAACTCATTGCCGTTTATTGTTCGAGATTGGTTTACCGGTTAGAAATGCCTGTAGACATGCATTTACGTCATGTTCGTGCCTACGAAGTTTGTTATAATGGGGATTTACACTTTTTTATATCTTTGTATTATGGCTATAATTTAATTTATTATATATAATAGAATTATATATAAGAACGCCCCCAAAATAAGAACGGCGGACAGAACGTTTTAGCTTCTCTCATTTATTTAATGTTTTAACTACATAATTAGCAACGATAATAATTATCAACTTTAAAAAAAAATCTTAATTCATATTATAAACTTAACTAAATAGATATTTACTTACTATTTAAAAATGAAATAAATTCGTTCGCTAGCTATTTATTTATACAAAATAAGAGAATGATAAAAAAATTAACGGGTGTTTCCTTTATCCCGAGTTGGTGCTCGGCCGTCAGCACATAGCATAATAAGTAAAAAAACTTGATATAAAAGTTAACCAAGTTAAACTAAAGTAGGCCAACATGTGAATGCGGCGCACGACTTTGCTCCGCGCGGCTTTGGCATAGCAGACGCATTTGTACTTGAGCACGAAGTACGAACGAAGAATTATATTATCACAAAACGAAACACTTAGTACATCGTGATTCACTGACCGATCTGGGTGTTTTAAATATTATCTTTCTTTTAAAATTTATTTATATAATTTTTTGTGATAAAAGTGTTGTCAATAAGTGTAAGTAAATTGAATTTTTCTATACGTGAAATACATATAAAAATTGTACCTACATATTAGTTATATAATTAAAGTACCTACTACTACCTATCTACTTATTAATCATTTGGGATATTAACTCAGCGGACGAATTTATAAGATTTTTTTTAAATAAAATAATAGTCATTGCAGTGACAATGTAGATTAGATAATGAAATAACATTATTATGCATATATTTATTATATATATATATATATATATTATATATATATATATATATATATATATATATATATATATATATCTATTTATTCATTTATATATATGTACGTTAGATTTTGTATATAATATAAATAATTGATAAAGGTATGTAAATTTTAATCTATACAAATAAAATGTGCATTACGCAAATAATACTGGATATAAAATATACTGACGGACACATAAATTGCATCAAAATACAGGATTACTTTCAAATGATGTTTTTAATCATTATAATCAGATAAAATGTTAGCACAATTTGTTGATTTATAAAAGATAATACAAAATTTCAGTAAGAACAATACAAATCTTATACTTCACGCGAGTGAAGCCATGGGCGGAAAGCTAATTAATATATTGAAGTAAGAAGAGATATGATTATATTTATTTTATTAAAGAAATATTAGGTACTACCTATTTTCCACATCACGGCTTAACATGGAACTTATTTTTATGGAAAGCAGAATGTGATATATTATTTCTATATCTAATTTATATAGTACATTGGGGTGGGGTTAAGAATTATATATTGGAGAATGCCATCTGATTATTTATTCTTATGTATGTTTTTTCTTTTGAATTTTCAGCTAGTTTCCTCTCTGTAGTCTCTTTTACGTAGCTTAGTCTCTTCTACGGCGCGGCTTTTTAAAACCCCTCGAGGTTCAATACTTTGGTAAATGTTTCATTAATTTTACCAAGAACAAGGTAATGCTTTAAATAAACTTAGGAGTTTCGCTTAATGTTTTGACCACTAATTCCGGAGAAAATACCTAAAATATTATTAAGGTCTTTTAAGTTTTAAACCGCACTGAATTTTGGCTAGACCTAGTAACGGGAATTTCTCCACTATAATATCGATTAATGTGATATCAATGAGATCGGTTCAAGAATCATACATCATAAAATTAAATCCACATTTGTCTAAGGTAACTATCTTTTCTATTTTTACAATCCATGATAATTTATGAAATCGAAACATTGTAAATCCAGGTCCACACATTTGCCAAATCTCGACAAGTATCAACAAATTCAAACATGTGGATAAGTCATTTAGCTTTGCTTGGCTTGCCGCCAAACGCGCCTATTCGAGCTAAGTCAGTTTTGGTGAACAGATCAAAGAAGCTTGCATCCAAGCATCCACATAATTGTGCGTAATTAGTATCGCTTACACAAACGAAATATTAAATCGATAAATAATAGAAAGAAGAAACTGATACGGTTTCTGTAAATTTTTAAATACCTTAGCTTCGTTGCCGAATTTTCCGTTTCCTATAATTTCCCCCATTCTAGAGCACACTCGCAAACATTTGGATTTCGATGTTTGGCTTTCCAATTTTATCTAAGTGTTTGTAGAGGTTTGAAGTTTGTAGTAAGTGCCAAACTTTCCACGAGTTTAATATATGTACAACACACGGCATAATATAAAACAACAAACAAGACTAATATGCAGCAATGATGGCTCAGTGGCTCGATCGACGTGAGTTCGAATCCCTGCAATGAGCCTAAGTTTTCCGTGAAGGAAAACATCGTGATGAAACCATAGCGTGGCTTTTTGTAATGCCAACCTGGCTAGCTACCACCCTCAAGTTGTAAATCTGTCGCCAAACATCAATTGGTGTGTTCCAGCAGCTGCACTTGAAAGCCAGTCTTCCACTAGGCTTGTCTTGGGCTGCCTAGTCTTGGGCCACCTCCTCACTTAAGATTTAGGTGAGATTGTAGCCACAACGTTAAACCTATATCGATTTGAATAAATGACCGCATTCGTATAAAATACTTCCTCCTATTATAATATCGCTAACGGTATTGACAATTCGACACTAAAATTGAGCGACCTACTTCCAACAGTTCCAACTATCCGCGTCTCATCCAGTCCTGTTTTGATGCTAAGTGGGCTTCAATCTACACTTTACTAAATAATTTTAAATCCGTAAGTTTGTGTCTTAATTGGACTTCAGAGAGTTTTTTTACTGCTATATTTATCTCTGTCATATATCTAGGGATCTTGCCATTGGAATTCCATATTAGACAGATTACGTACCTACCACGAAATATGCAGGTACTTTACATCTCAATAGGCAGGGAACGTGTTCATCTAAAAAAAATCTACAAAGTCTATCTATTTACATAGAGCTCACTGGAAAAGATTAATAAGTCAACTATTACTCATTTGGCAGTCATTTCACGAAACGATGTAAAAAATACCGGATAAAACATATATTAACGAATTTAATGTAATTTTAATAACAGTGTTAAAAACTTTTAGCACTATAATCTCTCTAAATGAATTCTAAGATTATCGGGCTCAATTAACCCAGAATATTCATAGTATTACTTATCTCAAATAACATATTTTATAAACCGTAGGTATCAATAAATCTTATGTAGCCTATAAAACATGAATTGTTCCTAAGCTTTTAAAACTACGGAACACTTCCAAATTCTATTTTATTTTATGGAACGATAATTAAATAATAATTACCGAAAGACAGACAATTTGGTTTAACCTTACAAATAAAATTTGTAACAATAGAATGATTTACCACAATCATTAAACAATTTAATGGCAACTAATGATAATTAATTTGCGGAACAATGATGACTTCCTAGAATCGCAGAACCAAGTTTAGGAATTGCTGGTCTTGATATAAAAACCTTGTATCTTTGGAATTTACCTAATAAGTAAAAATGACACATGTAAAATGTTTAATTTAAATAATTCCCAGGAAATTTTATAAATTTACTTTAACATTAATTATTGTAAAAGATTTGAAAGATAAATCAACGGCGATTGTGATTAGACACGACAATTTTGTCCGTCAAACTGGATGGTAGGTAATGTATACCCGACTGGGTCGCGACCACCATGCATATAGTGATAAACTTTTAATTTGTCGCGTTTTGGTATAAGCCAGTGTATGAAAACGACGACCAGCGATGGATTACGATCTCAAAACAAATAGATCTTCCGACTTTTATGGTGTTCGGTTAAACGGTTTTAGTGTTTATCAATCTCATAATATGTATATATAGTTAGTTATGCAGTCTGTACCCTCTCTTATTACGTCTTGTTAATTGGTACATACGTTAGAAATGCTGATGTTACGTTTTTAACCCATATTATGTCTGCAAACTACTGATAGACACCTGGTGTTTTGACTGAATGTATTGCGACATATTTCTCATTATTTCATAGTAAACAGCCCCACTTTGTGTTTATAGAATAAGAGTTTATAAAAGAGACATTTGTAACAAATAAAAGCATTCTTAATAAAGCTTCTTGAGAATCAGTCTTGTCTTAGACTTTTTTAAAAACCCTCGGCAGTGCTCCCGAAATTTAACTGGCGCAGTCGGTAGGATACTCAATCAACAATAAAAGTCTGTGTTCGAGTCTTACAAATCGGTCTCATGTGCAGATTTTGAGTATCTACGAACCAATAAATAAGTTAACGTCGGGTTCCACATCTATTTCCGAGAGATCCTGTCCTAAAAGCGAAAGCAGCTATACGGCAAGACATGGGAACGAGCAGACTGTAAGTGACCATTTTTACAATCCTTGTCTCGTCCTTGTTATTTTCTGTGGTTGTATTTTTCGTTGGACATTGTTATAATTTTCAAACAAAAATCGTTGAAAATTATTTAACAAATTTTTATAATTTTCAAACAAACATCGTTGAAAATTATTTTTCATAATTTTCGAATAAAAATCGTCGAAAGTTATTTGACTTCATAGATTATAAGATATTGAGAAATATTAATAATAAATATTAATTTTGAGAATTTTAATTTGATAATTTTAATTTCGATAATTTTAATTTTGAGAATTTTGATTTTGATAATTTTGTTATAAGATTTATTTTGTGAATTTTATTTTGAAAATATTATTTTGTGAATTTTAATTTTGTGAATTTTACTTTGTGTGTGTTTAATTAAATAAATACAATTCAAAATGCAACGCAACAATGAATCAACAATTCAATTAGTATCAAAAGAACTTTTAAGTTTAATTCCCAAGTACGATGGTGATCAAAATACTTTAAATTTATTTATTAAAAAAAGTGAATATATAATCAGAAATTTTAGCGGATCAAACAATGTTGTTCAAACTACATATGTGTTTCATGCTATAACTAGTAGATTATGTGGTAAAGCCGCTGCTCTACTAAGTGAAAGAGAAGACATAACAACTTGGGAACAATTAAGAGCTGTTTTGATTCAACATTTTGGTGATCCTAGATCGGAAGAGTGTGTGGCAATTGAGTTGGAAAATTTAAAAATTAAAGTTGGTGAAACATATACGCAATTTTGTAACAGGATACAACAAACACGCTGCACCCTCTTCTCCAAGGTCAATTTATTAACTGATGAAGGCCTCAAAGCCGCTAAAATGATTATCTATAATAATATGTGCTTGAATGTATTTTTATATAATTTACCAGAGGATTTAATTCGAATTGTGCGACTTAAAGGTTGTACCGTTTTAGAAAACGCACTAAGTGTTGTCATGGAGGAGGTCAATTTTCAATATCAGTACAATTCTAAAAATAAAAATAAATCTAATATTAAACCAGTTCAACAATTTTTCACGCCTACTTTAACAAATAATTTTAATAATAATTTCAAACCTCAACCTGCATTTGTGCCAAATACATTTAATTCCGGACAACAAAATTTTAAATTCGGTATTCCAAATCAAAATGTACAATTCAGACCTAACCTAAACCAACAAGGATATAAACCAAATTTTGGAAATAATAATTTTAAATTCGGTATTCCTAATCAACAAGGGTTCAAACCACAATTTAACAATACACAAAACCGACCTAATTTCAACATGCCAAATCAACAATTTAAATTTGGTATACCACCACAAAATCAACCTCAACGTAATCCACCTCAATTTCAGGCAAGCGATGTGTCAATGCGCACAGCTCGTCCTATTAGACAAAATATGATAGAGTCTTTAGAAATGAACGACCCTGAAATTGAATACCAAGACTATCAACCTGATTATACAGAATATGAAAATCATTATTTCATTGACGATAATCAACAAACTGCTTATGACGATTATCATGAAAACATAGAACCTGTTGAAACTGAAGAAGCTGAAAATGAATGCGTAAATTTTCCTATAAAAGCCTCCAAGAGCGACCCCCAGAAATAGTACACTTAAATTATGACGGCATAAATAAACTACCGCATATTTATATTCCTGAAATTGATGCTCGTTTAATGATTGATACCGGAAGTACCAGAAGTTTTATTAGTCCCGCTAAAGCTGATGAATATTTTTCAGATTATAAATATATTGATCCTTTTGAAGTTATTAGTACACATGGACGTAGCCTACATGACGAAGTTATAGATATACCTTTATTGGAAAGTTTTAAAAGTCCGATGAATCATAAATTTTATATATATAATGTAGATGGAAGATATGACGGATTAATAGGTTCTAACTTATTAAAAATATTGAACGCGACTATAGACATGAAAAATTTAATTTTACGGACACAAAATACAGAAATTCCAATAATTTATAGTCCCCCGTGGGAAATAACGCTAGAACCACGCACTGAAACCCGTGTTAAGGTGCCTACAAATTTAATTAATGGTGAAGCAATAATTAATTTTAAAAATTTTGGAAATGAAGTACGTATGCCTAGCGCTATAGTTACTTGCAAAGATTCATTTGCAACAACAGTCATGCAGAATGCTTCGCAAGATAGTGTGACTTTAACTTTTAACGAACCATTGAATATAACCAGCCTTAATAATAATACTTGCAAAATAAATTTATCAACCGGGCAACAATTAAATGATTTTGAGATTGATGAATTACTTACACAAAATTTATCGAAACTCCGACTAGATCATGCTAATCAAGAAGAACGAGAAGCAATAGAAAAACTTTGTTTTGAATACAGGGATATATTCTATTGTGATAAACTGCCTCTTACATTTTCTAATCAAGTAAAACATCGAATCCGGACTAAAAATGAAGATCCAATTTTCATACGGCAATACCGACTTCCACCATCGCAAAACGATGAAATACAGAAACAAGTTGAAAAATTACTAAAAGATAATGTTATACAAGAATCGTTTTCACCATGGAGTGCACCCGTACACCTAGTTCCAAAAAAGATGGACGCCTCCGGTGAACAGAAATTTAGAATGGTTGTAGACTATCGACGTATAAATGATATTACTACTGATGATAAGTATCCTTTACCAAATATTAATGATTTATTCGACAAGTTAGGGAAATCTACTTACTTCAGTACATTGGATTTAGCAAGTGGGTACCACCAAATTGAAGTTGATGAACAAGATAGACCCAAAACTGCATTCACTACACCAATGGGACATTTTGAATTTACACGGATGCCATTTGGACTTAAAACAGCACCTGCAACATTTCAACGCGCAATGGATAACGTGTTACGTGGGTTGCAAGGTATACATTGCTTAGTATATTTAGATGACATCATCATTTATTCTAGTAGTATACAAGAACATGTAGAGAAGCTAAGAAAAGTGTTCGATCGTCTCAAACAAACCAATCTTAAAGTAACTCTCGATAAATGTGAGTTTTTTAAAAAAGATGTACTCTACTTAGGACACAAAATTACGAAGCATGGTTTACAACCAAATGATGATAAAATCAGGGCAGTACTTGCCTTCCCACTCCCCAGAACATCCACTGAAATTAAAAGTTTTCTTGGCCTGATAGGCTACTACCGAAAATTCATAAAGGATTTTTCAAAAATTACACAACCCCTTACATCGTGTTTGAAAAAGAAAAATAAAATTGAAATTAATGAATCATATGTTCAAGCTTTTCAAAAATGTAAAGAGCTACTTGTGAATGCTCCTATATTACAGTTTCCTGATTTTTCTAAACCCTTCATTTTAACAACAGACGCGTCAAACTACGCTTTAGGCGCTGTCCTTTCACAAGGATCAGTTGGAAATGAAAAACCTATCGCATATGCAAGTCGTACTCTTAATGATGCAGAAACACGTTACAGTACAATAGAAAAGGAACTGTTAGCCATCGTTTGGGCAGTAAAACACTTCCGTCCTTACCTGTATGGACGCAAATTCACAATATTTACTGACCACAGACCTTTAGCATGGTTAAATTCACTGAAAGAACCTAATAGTAAACTTACTAGATGGAAATTGAGACTAGCTGAGTTCGATTTTGACATAATATACAAGAACGGTAAACAAAATAGTAATGCTGATGCTCTATCACGAATTAAATTAAATATATTAAAGGACGATATGTCCTTACGAGTAAACGTGAGTGACACTGAACGATCTGAGAGTCCAATACTAATTTCAGACTCATCAGAAACGTTAACTATTCCTTCAGATTCCGATAAGACTTTAACTCACCCAATTCGTTCTCCTTCATCCAGTACTATTACTGCCTGTTCATTACCGGAAACCATACATTCTGCTGAAGATATTGATACGAATGGTATTCCCATTATTGAAGAAGCCATCGACACAAAACCTAATCAAATCCTTATTTTTACTTGGAACAGAAACCAATTATCAATAAAAGACTTATCACATGGAAAACAAAAAATTTTGGAAGTACATTTACCTGTAAACAACACTAACCTTGTTAAGAAATTTCTTTTAGAATATATAAAACCTAAAATTAAATATTTCTTTTACTTTGAGAGCGAAATTCACCGTAAACAATTTACAAATGCCGTGATAAAACTATTTAAAAAAGATACCGTCAAAATATATGAATGTACTAAAAGAGTTATATACTTAGGTGATGAAAAAGAGCAACGTGCCACTATACTTGCTTATCATCAAGGTAAAACAAGTCACCGTGGAATCAAAGAAACTCTTATGAAATTAAAGCGTAATTATTTTTGGACAAATATGGATATAACAGTCGCTTCTGTAATCAATTCTTGTGAAACTTGTAAAACTCTAAAATATGATCGCAAACCTTTAAAACCAGAATTAATGTTAACGCAAACTCAAACAAAACCTTTTGCTGAAATATTTATAGATATATTCTCTATAGAAGGAAGCTACTTCCTTACCATAATAGATGCTTTCAGTAAACTAGGTCAGGCTTTTGAAATATCCAATCGCTCTACACCTGAAGTAGTTCGTGCCTTAATTAAATTTTTCTCATTTTATGGCGTACCAAATAAGATCAGTGCTGATTCTGGTACTGAATTCAACAATACACTTTTAAAAGAAACATTACAATTTTATAAAATAGAATTACACATAAGCACTCCACATAATCCTAATTCTATGGGTTTAATTGAAAGATTCCATTCAACTATTTTAGAAATATATCGTATCGCTAAATATGAACATAAAATAACTGACGCGGCTAACGTTATGACTTATGCAATTATGTCATACAATCAAACCATTCACTCAACGACTGGTCTTACACCATTTGAAGTAGTTTTTGGACACACTGATTCTAATAGTACTTTTGAAGTAAACTTTAACAAACAATATACGCAACAATTAGTAAACGATCATATGAAACGAACGAAATATCTTTATAAATATTTAACAGACAAAGTAATTGAAAATAAAGAAAAGATTAAAACAAAACGTGGTGGTGAAACATCATTTGATATTCAAGAAGAGGACACTATATTTGTAAAAGGTGTTAATACAAGGCGAAGTAAAGATAAACCGCGTTATCAAAAAGCACAAGTATATGGTAAAATTGACAGAAATATCTGTCCTGTAAAAATGAAAACTCGAAAAACAAACGTGCCTATTAAGGATATAAAACGACCTTCGCAGGTACCTCCTCGGGCTCCTGGCTCTGATCATCAGGATTCACGCCCTTCAACTTCACAGAATCGATAAAAATCCCGGTATAGTCCTTGTGAAACAAGGTCAAGCTAGTGTAAGTTATGATAAGTGGACAATAATTAAGATTTTAGATTTAAGTCTGATACGTGAGGATTTAGAATTCAATATAAAAAGATATACTAAATTTAATCAATATTTAAAAACACATTTTGATAATGAAACATCTAATGTTCAACTTTTTAATGTAAAGCTTCAAACGAATTATGTAATGAATATTAGTATTCAAAAATTAGAACAGTTATCTCCATCAACTAGAATTAAACGTGGACTTCTCAATCCTCTTGGATCTATTATTAAGCTTATAACTGGTAACTTAGATCATAATGATGCTTTAAGATATGAAAATATGATTGATTCTCTAACGACACGCCAAAATACACTCATTAAAAAGGTAACCTTAATATCAGATATTTCTGAATCAATGATAAAGATAACAAATTTCACGAAGGACAATTTCATTCGAATAGATAAAGAGTTACGAGAAATAAAAAAATTAATAAATCAAACTAATATTGATATAACTACCCATAATTTTATTAATGTTTATAATTTATTTTTCCATAATTTTCAACTACTCTACATTCGGTTGAATGAAATTGAAACTTCTCTGGCATTCAGTAAATTAAAAATATTACACCAATCTCTTATAAACTCAAATGAATTATTAGAATTGTTAAAAAAGATAGAGAAATTCTACAAACTTGTGTATCCAGTAAGTTATGACAATTTAGTTAAAATAGAGCAATGTATAGAGCTTAAAGCTTATACAAAAGGAAGTCAAATAACATTCATTTTAGATATACCAATAATTAGAGATGAAATTTATACATACTACAGAGCAATTCCAATACCTATGACTAATCCTTCTAATCATACCACCATCATTATTCCTAAATTTCCTTACCTATTAGTAAAAGGGTCTAAATTTGTCTCGCTCACTTTACCTTGTAATGAACTTCACGACGAAATGTTCCTGTGTCACGAGGATGATTCTCGAACAACTTCAGAAGACACTTGCATAACAGCATTAATTCAATTTTCTTCGAATACGAGTTCTTGTCATCCAGTACCAGTTGAAATCAAGACCATTAAGATACAACCAATTGGAAAAGAGAGATGGATTCTTCATAGTAACGCTGAGAATATATTATCAAAAATTTGTAACGACGAAATAACGAAAGAAAATATAGAAGGGACATACTTCCTCGTCCTAGATGACCATTGCGATGTTAAAATTGGTGAAATTACGCTAAAAGCTCACCATATTACTACGAGTAATTTGAAGATGTCAAAATTACCGATTATTAATCTTCCCGAAATAACAATTACTGAGCAACAATTGCAACGTGAACCCATCAATTTGGATAACAGTGAATTAATAAATCTTCAACATTTAAATAATCTTTTAAAAATCAGTGAAAGTGAACTAAAAACATCAAGTGAAAGAATTATTAATGTAAAAAGTGTTAGTGCCGGAACTTTATTGTTATATGTGATTATATTTCTATTAATTCTTGTATTCTTAGTATATAAGCTCAGTTTTTGTAAAAATTATTGCTATCGAAATAATCATAGTGATAATCATCCCTCTGATAATTTCGGACTTGAGGGGGGAGGAGTTATGCAGTCTGTACCCTCTCTTATTACGTCTTGTTAATTGGTACATACGTTAGAAATGCTGATGTTACGTTTTTAACCCATATTATGTCTGCAAACTACTGATAGACACCTGGTGTTTTGACTGAATGTATTGCGACATATTTCTCATTATTTCATAGTAAACAGCCCCACTTTGTGTTTATAGAATAAGAGTTTATAAAAGAGACATTTGTAACAAATAAAAGCATTCTTAATAAAGCTTCTTGAGAATCAGTCTTGTCTTAGACTTTTTTAAAAACCCTCGGCAGTGCTCCCGAAATTTAACTAGTTAAACAACATCCCTTTTTATATAAATAGAAAAATGAAAATATTATTCAAGTTTCCTCAAGGCCTTTTGCCTTCACCGTTAGCCAATTGATATCAATTAAATTGAAATTTGGAAATGTAAATCAATTCCGATCAATTTGTTTTTAAATTCCATTCATGTCTGAACCACCGAATATAGAATAGGTCGTCTATTTTTCTCAAGTATTCGATCACCACAACATTTCTTGTTATTTAATAATAAAGGAAATATATATCAAATTGACGAGACAGCTTAATTAATGTTTATAAGAATTAACTTAATTTTTATTTTTTATTTTATATCCTTAATCCATTTTTTTCTTATCTGGCCTTGCCTTTAACGGACATAACTACGCATATTTATAATTACTTAAACATAAGAAAAAATTATTGAACACTGAAATTACATATAATAAAACAAAAAACTTCAAATTCAACTGGTTAATATTTTTTGTAAATTAAAAAACCTCCTATGATGTTTGAATGTCTGAATTCTTATAACTATTAAATACAAGCAAGCACCCTCGGTTTCGTTCGCGTTAATTACAATGGAAAACTTAATAACAATAAAATATCGCCGATATCGCTCAAGGTAACTTTCTGTAAGCAAAACATTTTTTTTTATCGCATCATAGTTCCAAACATTACCACTTCCAACGTACAAACTTGACCTCTTTACAATAGTAATATAGAACTATAGACTAACTATTACTCAACCATTTTACTGAACGTTAATAATACTATCCTATTTTCTAACCCCAGACATAATTGGACGTATAATCAGAATTTCATTACAATCTGTCCAACCTTTTGAGCGTGATTAATTTACTTACATAAGTTTACATTTGAATTATTCGTGTTTTTGTCGTCCAATTAAACTCTTAATGTTTTGTAACAAAGTAAATGAATACCTACGTTTTATCTATACTCATTAAATAATAACAAACAGAAATTAAGTATAACCGAAGAACTTTTTTAATATTTTTTTATACAACTAAACTGGCAAACGAGTCTGTTATTACCTACAAGCTGTTACCGTGGCCTATTCATGCTTGTAACACCAGAATCACCACAGCGCGTTGCCTTCAACAATCATCGTCATATATCAGCAAATTCACAAAAAACCTTAATTAATTATACACCTAAACCTTCCTCTCGAATCACTCCTTCCGTTGGTGAAAACCGTATCAAAATCTGTTGGCTAGTTTTTGAGTTCATCGCGTTCAGACAAACAGACGCAGCAGGGGAACTCTATTTTAAAATATAGTAAGATATACGCGGTTCTTATTAAAAACTTAACTCATACCTTGTCCTCTCTACATCTATCTAGGTATACTACTATTATAAAGAGGTTAAGTTTGTACGTTTTATTATTACATATAATAATTATAATCTCTGGGACTACTGACCTGGTTCTGAAAAATCTTAAACTTATAAGAAGTTTCATTAGGTATCTCTGAGTCCATTTTTTAAGTTAAATGTATTACCGCGAACGAATTCGCTGATGATAATATAAAAAAAAAGCGACCAAGTGCGAGTCGGCTCGCATCGAGGATTCCGTAACAGTACAGTCACATTCACCAAAATAATTAGGTAACACTACTGAAGACATCACCAAACAATTCTAACGAAATAATTTTGCTGTTGCAAAACTGTTATCCCCATACATTGATATATGCCGCGGTCAGTTTGCCAACCGCGAATAAGTTTGTGATCGCAATTTTTTCTTTTTTGTTTTCACAAAACGGTATTCATATTTTTTTTCTTTACATGTGTTATAAGACATTGCTTTTTGCCAAATTTCATTATTCTAAGTCAACTGGAAGTACCCCATAGGTTTTTATTTCCTTTGCGTGTTATAATATGCTGCATGAACAGCCTATCTTTTAATTGCGTTGACTTAGAAGTTTGATTATTTTCACAGTTCCAAGGGATTGCAGATATGAGTATTTATATTATTTTCAACTTTATACCCACACGCACTCTTGAGAAAAAGTGTTTTGACAGACAGACAGTATTACAGACGGACAACGAAATGATCCTTTAAAAGTTCCTTTTTCCTCTTGAGGTACGAAACCCTAAAAAGGTGTTGGAATTTGCTGGTAGCTTATATTTATGTAGCATTGTATTCTTGCCACGTCGTGTGAGGCCTCACGTATATAGACAATGATTCGCAATCACTCTTCACTGAACTTGGGTCTGTCTGACGTTACGTGGCCAACATTCTGAGGGCAAAAGGTCTCCAGTAATTGCACTACTGTTTCCCCATTATCAATACAACTATCTCTAAAATATTTATGTACATAATAATTACATTATTTATAGTACAATAATATACAGCTCATGAATATGTTTTTTGTTTGTTTAATTTAACGCGCTAATCTGTGGAGTTTGTATTCAGGTTTAAATTATTATTTTTTGCATTGAAAAGGTTATACGCTACGATACCATGGAGCAGTAACTAAGAATGTCAAGCAATCAGCTAAGTTAAGAAAGTGACGCGGCTACACGGGTGCGTTTTCGTTGGTTGAAAGTTTGCCGAATAAATTTAACAGGGAGGAAATTGTGGGACAGTTAGTTTATAATAAATTAACTGTGTGCCCGTGGCACGCTTTTTATATTAAGTAGTAGTTATTTACAACCCTTAATTTTATTTTTATTCATTTTGTTGGCATTTCGTATGGCCTATCAATTGAGGAATGGCATGTATTTCCCGTGTACAATTTTGAACAAAATCGGTTGCGATTTCTAGTGCATTATTAACGATTCTTATAGACTCTCAATTATGATATGATGTATGCTTCCCGTCTACAACATTTGATCAGAATCGGTTGAGAATTGCTGAAAATTTAATTTTTGGTACATCTTTTTTGTATTTCTAGATGTAGTATTGACAATCCTTATAGCCCATCAATTATATAATTGCTTATATCTTCCGTGTACAGAATTTAATCAAAATCGGTTTAGAATTAATGGAATTTAATAAAAATTGAATTTCTTCTTTTTACGTTTCCTAAAAGTGTTATTGAAAATTCTCATAGCATATCATCCATAGAATCGCTTATATTTCCCGTGTACAAAATTTCATCAGAATTGGTCAATAATTAACGAAAATAGATCTTCTTAGATATTTTTTTTACGATTTCTAAAAGTAATATTGAATTTTCTTATATCCTATCAATTGAAAAATGACATAAGCATCCCGTGTATAAAATTTTATAAGAATCGGTGAAGCCATTTTTGGGTTAAATCCTGGCATAACAAACAGACAGACAGAGAAAAACTTTTTTAATGGCATATTCGTGATCAGTATCGTCCATATAGTGTGCCTGTGATAGACAGAACTACAGATATATGTACTATTTATGATTATTATGTACATTTGTGCTACGAAGCTTATCGTGTTCATAAAAAAACTTATTGTATATGATATGTACAATGTATGGTTAATTATTGTCTATCCGTCAAGTTGATACTCGGTCCATGGGATGGTTAGGTAATCGTGCTTGTATTTATTTCGCAGCTACCTTTCATACATCAATCATTATAGTAACTTGTTTCGAGGCTTGCGTTGTGAAATCAAGCAGTTGGTATAGACATAGAGAGATGTAATGTTTTCAGCCATGGTATTTAAATGTCGGCGTGATTGTTGATCCGTTCACATTTCGGCGGTACCTAACGGCTCTATTTTTTTTTTTTTTTTTTTTTTTTTTTTTGAACTGACTACACTGTTAGCCTTAGGGGCCCTAAAGCCGCTGCGGCTTTTACAGCTTCACCGGAGCGGCTCTATGTATTGTGTCCTGTATTTATCATAACGTGTAGTCATTTTGCAAGTTACGATGAAAATGTTGAGGATATTTTTTGAGAAGTTCCAATATCTGCACTTAAGTAGGTATATAATGTACCTAAATAATAAACTCTAAGCAGAAAAATAACATGACATTATACTATAGTTTTTTTATGATGATCATTGCTGACGTTGTTTGCAATTTAGACGTATAGGTACGTTTTTTTTTATCACATAAAAAATATATTGCAGGTTATGGACCGGGCGCGCTGATTACATCGCCGCGTCGCCGTCGTGTAGGTTCAGAAATTCATATTAGCAGAACAATAAAAAGTTTATTGGAACCATTAAAAAACTACAATCCTTGGCTAGTGACGTCAATGTTTTGAATAAATATACGAGAATAGTCCGTTCAGAGGGAGATTCTGTCAAGACGAGTTTGTTAACAAATATATTTAAATAACACGTGTAAATACCCCGGGATTTTCCTTAAACTTTGAAAATAAGATAAAAATACAAGTAATTTTCTGCGTAAAAATCTATAGCCTTTTTACCTAGTGTTATTTAAACTGCATGCCCTTCACTTAAGACAAATCATGCGAAGGGAACCAGCGCATGCCTCGTAGCATGCGTATAATTATGTTGGTGTATTTAACATAATAATATAAATCCTATGATAATTAATGTTATAATATAATGAAATTTTATCTTCTTACTGATGTAAAATAATCATATTATTCGGTAGCAGTGGTATACAAACTAGAAATGGCGCGTAGGGCAAGCATCGAATTTACAACAACTAGGAAATTATCTAAATATTAAAACAAAGTTTGAAGTCAAAATAGTCTATTATTAAATAGTAAATATTTCAAAATGTGTAAATGTAAATGTTGATATATTTTGGTGTTAAATTTAATAATTTCTCAATTTTACCCTACCCTTGTGAAAGTTGTAAACGTAGTAGCGTTTTAACGTTCATACTACTGAAATTGAATAAAGAATTTTTTGATTTTGATGGGTGTGCGGAAACACTAAATACCTTCGTCACCTCCTTGAATAGTCGGGTTTCGAATCTTCGCTAGAGGTAATTGGGTTGTATGTGCAAAAGTGTATTAATTCTTATTAAAAATATCTTCTTTTTTCATTCCATTGCTGGCAATAATTGCTGGGAATATTTAAACAATTTGTCAGTTCCGAAATATTACTTACTTAAACCCTTGCAAGTAATAACGTAAATAAACGATACCTTTTAAGAGTTAAAAGGATGTTGAATAAATAGTTTTATCGCTGCGCTTAAGGTAAAACAACTTAAACTTATCTATACAAGTAAGTATATATATGCAGTTAACCTTGTATTCACTTTTCTGTGACTGCCTGTGATACCTAAAACACTCCAATAGTGTTATATGAAAAAAGAAAGAGAAAACGTTTATTGCTGGTAAAAGTACTGGAATAAACTGAGAATAATAAGAATTTTAAAAAACATTACATATTATCTGCTAGAATTGCCCAGCCACGGTCTATTATTAGCATGCTGCAGTAGTCTATAAAATTCCATCAAAATCGGTCAAAAATTAACATAAATGTATTTCTTTTAAGTTTTTTTACGTTTTCTAAAAGTAATTGTGAAAATTCTTATATCCTCTCAATTGACTAATGATATAAGAATTCCGTATACAAAATTTCATTTAGAACATACAAACACCATACAGAACTTTTTTTAATGGCATATCCGTGATCAGTATCGTTCATATATCATATATACTTACTTACCTATTATAGCCTATCGGAAAATTTGGAAAATGAAATGTACAGACTGAACTACAAATTTATTATTATAGATATAGATTTACACAAACAACACAACATTTCATATTAGCGCCGGATGTGGGAAGTGGAGTAGTGTGCCTTTCCCGGATATCAACTTAAATAATGGTCATAAAATGAATGTTGGAAAAATTGAAAACTAGTTTCCATAACGCGCCCAGCATCCAGAGCACGTCGTGCTACCGATTCTTCATTTGATTTTGGAACGCACCCTTAGCAAACTTTTTAACACGTCTGTAAGGTTCTTTGTTAAAGAACTTCCCAAAGCACCTTGAAATCTCCAATATCGTCAAAATTCGTACATCCGTCGCTGGATCTTATTGTGTGAACTTTGTGTTTGTTATTTTAAACTTATATACTCTCGATTAAACAGTATAATTAGATTCGATTTTTTTCAGAATTATGCCGGACCAAGAAGTTGAACAGAGCAAAGCCTTGGTAACTATAAAGGATTGGCTTTTCAAACAGCCACACCTTCCGCATGATGTAGGTGAGTAGAATGTTTCTAATAAAATGATAGCATTATTTAATTTTGCACTTAAATTTTAGACCTTAACTATGTATTTCCATTTAAATGCATGCACATTTAGAAAGGGATTTTGGATATTAGTTAGCTGGATCAATCCGAATACTGCTATTTTATCTCATTACTTGGACATTTAGGGTTTTTCAATAAAGTCTCACACACCTTTGTCTTACATGCAGGCGATAAATTGTGTTAGACAACAAATGAAGAAATGGCGACAGCGGTGTGGTGAGGTTTTATAGGTTTCATACTTGACTGGATATGATTATCGTTACCATTACCACGCATGGTAAAGATTGCTTAGTAATAATTCACTTGGGCTTTTGTCTTAATGTTTGTAAAGGTGAAGATCGCTATCAACCCCCAGGTTGAAATTTTTAAACCAAGCATCTATTAGGTGAGTTCTGTTAGCTGCACTTGTGGGCCAGTCGCCTCTAGGATAAATGTGTTACCTAGTTCGGTCTTCTTAACTTAACATTAGATGAGATTAAGGCCAAACGGTACATTTCTACAATCTTATCTTATCTGACTGTCTTGTTTATCATTGGGTAAGGTGTAGTAATATTAGTAATAACAATAACCAATAGTAACTAATACAGTCTGGCCTAAGGAAGATGACAGGGCGTCATGCGTGTCTAGGTCAAAAACAGTTGAGTTATCCGCCTGGGCTGGATCTGTATAGGTATTTTTATTTACAATAAATATTACGAATGTTTTGCACATTCAAAGATTTTTAGGTAATTAATTATGTTAGGTTCCATAATAAGATCCCTAAGTACAATACCGATTTGCCGGACCAGCCTGACAATGAGTGACAGTCGCCAGAGCCATGTCAAGTAGTGCTTACTGTCAAAACTTTAATATAGGAAGGATCATTAAGTGAACGATAGCGATGTCTTGAAATGACTCCCTCTCTGTTAATTCAATAATTATATATATATAATTAATTGTAAATACTGTGTAATTACACAGTTTGAAAAAATAAACATAGAGAGTTTTTTTACCGGTTTTTGTATAGCGAAGTCATTTATATCTAATTTTTTACTAGTATACAAATAATTTAATTAATAATAACATAAGAATGAGATCTTTCTTTACATATTAACTGGAAACTGTCACATTTAAGAACATAGCACAAAAATAGTGTTATTTGTTATTAAAATGAATGAAATACATCGTATCACACGTAACACCTTGATTGCTTATTCATTAGACTGTCTAGTCTCAAATGAATGAAATACATCGTATCACACGTAACACCTTGATTGCTTATTCATTAGACTGTCTAGTCTCACGATGTCGTTCGTGCTATATGAAATATTTTCGCAACGATAAAAGTAAAAGTTACTTTGTACAGTCGTATGCCGTTGAACTTCAAAATATATTATACTGTTATATTGATATTTAAATAATAAAGAAATACATAGTTGCTCAATCAATAATCGACCAAAAATGCCAATATGAATGCTAATTAAATTGAGCATAAAATGAAATATGTATTTTATAAAATGTTATATTCCTCCTGATCGATTCAACGACATTGATCCGGTAGGCATAACCAGGATTGTTGACGGCCTAACTGTTCTGCCCTACTATGAACACGGTGATAGCTGACAAAGCTCATTTTTAATCTTAAATGTCCTGACGCACTCTGGACACCCCAAATTAACCACACCACTAACGTATGAGGAAAAGTTAAAAATATTTTCAATCGAAATTGGTGCATATAATAAATAAATTTTATGAGCTATAAAAATAATAATATTGATAATTAATAAATTGCTGGTTGTTAAAATAATTCACACATATCCATCTAAACAATTAACAAAATTGAAGTGTCTGTTTGTAATGTCAAAATAACAGCTTTTTATTATATGTATATGTAAGTATATGCAATACCTATAACAAAAAACCGATTTTAATTTTTTTTTATCTGTCTGTTTGTTCCGGGTAATCTCGGAAATGGTTGGCCTGATTGCGACGGGACTTTCACTGGTAGATAGTTGATGTTATAAGGAGTAACTTAGGCTATTTTAATTTTTGAAAAATAATTAGGGTCCCGCGCAAATAAAAAAACTGGTCATGATGAATCAATTCGGGCGCTTAAATGGCTTACGCTGAGTAAACCATAAGATATATATCAAATTAATGTAGTACATAATTGAAGATTTTAAAAAGACATACAAAAACTCGGCGAGAGCAGCCGTGGGGTAGCACGCTTCGTCTTAGTGTCTGATCGACGGCGTTTTGAAGTCCACGCGAGCGCAGCCGCAGGCACAGCTAGACTTTTATAAAGTTAATAATATATGCATTGAATAAATATACACTCATTAAAAAAATTCACACATATCCTCGAATTTAAACCATTTATGCTAATTCTGCTGTTTACTCTTGAAACCTTTAAATATTTGTAAAAAAATGTTTATCCTTCAATTTTTATTTATTTGGTTGTTGATTAGTTTAAAAAATCACATTTCTCTCTCAGTTATTAGACTGGTCTGGGGTTACCAAGTTCTCAATTTATAGATGTTGGCTAAGTTAGCGGTTTAGGCAAAAAAAAGTAAAACGTTTTCTGTCTTGTTCCAGAAAATTATTACTTAGGTAGATCACGATTTTAAATATTTTACAGCTTAGGCGAGTATTTCACAGTATGCTTAAAATAAAATTTGACATGTAATTTAATATTGGATATATATAGGCAAAGACCTGATCCCAAGGGAAAGCACAAACTTAGTCACTACGCCAGACTAAAAGACATCTATCGTCTTTCAACTCTAGCGGCTAATATTTGAAAAATAATACTAGTATACCTACCTACTAAAAGCAAATCCAATATCTTTTTTTAAACCTTTTTTTTTTCATTCTAAATAAAACCCAATTAATAATATGTAAAATTTATTTTCAAGAACTTGCTTAAAAAGGGAAAATAAGCTTGTTTATAAAAACTTATTGGTATATTATATTTTATACTTTATTGCGATAGAACTCTAAAAAAAAGATAAACCCGATCGAAATTCTTACAGGTTCTTCTTGATGTCTGGGATATTTTCCGAACCGGCAGTAGTGTTTTGACGTTCATAAGTGCCTTTTTAGGGCTTAAATTGAATAAAGATTTTTTGGATTTTGATTTCGGTTTAAAGACATCTTTATACTCATAAGAATTAACAAAAATTCACTTACTCACATGAGAACATGTTAAATTACATTATATTCTTAAAATATAAATATACCGCAGCGGGCGAGCAAACGTATTGTGACACATCTCATTTTTATTAATAAACTAGCTGTGCCCGTGGCTTCACTCACGTGGACTACAGTATGCCCGCGCGAATCTTGCTCCCCTGCTCCCGACTATTTTAAAGACAAAAATGCTTATTGTGAGTGTTTCTTAGAAGATAAACGTATAGTCTCCCAGAATTTTTTGTAGGTCTTTTTAATGTCTACAATTATTTAGTACATTAATTTGCTATATCTCTTATGGTTTACTCAGCGTAAGCCATTTAAGCGCCCGAATTGATTCTCCATGACCAGTTTATTTTTATTTTTGCGGAACCCTAATTCTTTTTGTAAAATAAAAGTAGTCTACGTTACTACCTATAAATTCAGCTATCTACCAGTGAAAGTCCCGTCAAAATCGGTCCAACCGATTCGGAGATTACCCGGAACAAACAGACAGACAGACAGAAATTTTAAAAATGAGTGTTTTGTTGTAGGTATCGTATATACTTTCATACGCATTTAGTAAAAAGCAGTTATTTTGACATTACAAACAGACACTTCAATTATATTAATTGTATAGATTGTAGGTAGGTATGTTAGAGAATAAGGAATTATTAAAAAGACCATATACAAACACAACAGTAGCAAAATACATGGAAAACTATGAACTGGATGTCACTTCTTGTTAGTTTAGTTATTTAGTGTAGTAAATGATTGGTAATTTAGTTTTAGTTTTTAGATACTTTATTAATAGTTTTTTAAACGCTGAAATAGATTTGGCTTCTTTAATATTTTTGGGTAGTTTCTGACTCTGCATTTCATAAAATACATTTAAATAACACCAAAGAACAATACAGCTTGTCAAAAATACTCATGTGATACGTGCTTCTTATATATAATAGGCTCATAAATAACATTATCTTTCTGCCTAGTACGTAGTGTGGCATCGTGAACAGAATAATAATTTATTTGTTCAATATTTATCGAATTTTAGATCGTTCATACTTTATAATATCCTTTATTGTGATGTAACACTTTAAATAAAACGAAAATTCTAGAATTCATCAGTAAGCAAAATAATTGTAGGTACCTCCTACATTGAAGAAATCAATACAGCCCTATGAATGTATTATTGATATTTAACAAACATTAAAATAACTGTAAATCGTTATACGTTCCAACGGCCACATAATGTCGTATGGAGTACCTGATTGGTCATAATCACAGTTACCTATTACAGAGAACGTGTAAATTTAACTTGTATGTTAACTTCACTTAGCTTCGCTTGCGTCATAGCTATGTCCCATTTTTTTTACTTTCTAACTGAATTGCTAAATACTAATATTCATAGATCTATCTTCAAAAATAACGAATTTTCAACTCTTAGGAGTTGAATTTCCAGAAATCCAAAAAACAGTGTAAAAGGGTCCCGTATGAAAACTTCAACTCTTCTAGCCCCTAGTAGCTTGGGCTGCGCGTTGATATGTCAATCAGTTATCCTTTTATATTATACTAGCTGTGCCCCACGATTTCACCCGAGTTCTTATGCGACAAACACCGCGCTGCCAACGCACCCGTTTAGCCTATCTTATTTATTGTTCTCACTTCCTGCAAGTACAAATTATTGTAATTTTTCCCAATTTCCTAACAACATTCTTTAAAGGGCAAAATTTAACTTCATAAAATTGTATTTATGTTGAAGTAACTTTTTTTCGTAAGCCATTTGTCGTAAAATAATGCTGATAAACCATTTTTTTAATCTTCACCAAAAAAAATCGCAAAATACCTTATTGTGGCTTATATATAAAAGATAGGCATATACTATCATGGACTTTTTTAGATATACTAAGTACTATCTTTGTAGAATATTATATATAAGTATCATTAATTATTACGCCAGCGCACGCGGTTATGGCAGTTCGGGAGGCCTTCCACTTCCGATTTACTTAACAAAGACCAATATTTAAGGTTAGCTGAGAGTATATTAGGCTAATGTTAGATAAGCCTATACCATTTCTCATGAATCTGGCTATCATATACAAAAAGAATTTTCTGGTAGCGTGACTAAACAAAAAAAACACTTTTTCGCTTTATTATATTTTAATAGTATAGATAGATACATACAAATAAAAAATATTCACATCAAATACACAACAAAAATCCGGCTGATTACGGAAAAGTTAAAGTGATACTATAACTCTAACAAATTGGTGCTTACTGTTCTATTATGTATTTGGTTCTTGTACATAAATAAACATAAGTCAAGTAGGTACTTAGAAATATCCATATATTTGAGTATCTACTCGAAATAAGCATTCAATTACTTGCATGATCAATATATACTTGAAAACGTTAAAAAAATAATCACCATTTGTTGACCGGCCCGGTGACATCTACAGATGAAAATTCTTGGCAATGTTCATAAATTTTCCATTTTATTACGGGAGATTTTAAACGGTTTCAAGAAACAATAAGATCAAAGTTGACTATTTTAGTTTTCCAAATTTGTTTTATTCTTTATACGTTTGGCGTTTGGTCATAATCTTACCTAATGTTAAGTGACGATGTCACCCAAAATGGTAAGACGTTAAGTATAGTAGGAGGATTAGCTATCAAATGCAGCTGCCGGAACACATTTTATGTGCTTGGCGACAGATTTTCAACTTGAAGGTGGTAGATAGAGTCAGGTTGGCATTAGAAAATGAATGTCCTACCTAATTGCTATGGTTCCATCACGACGTTTTCCACGATGATTTCACAAATTATCTATTCGGCAGATCATTATATCTATATTTGCTTATACTATAAGTACTAGTTTTATTGTATTTACGTTATAATAATTTTATGTTTTAGATGAAATTCTTCTACGTCGCTTCCTTTCGAGCTGCCATTATGATATGCATCGAACAAAGAAGACAATCGACTTATTCTTCACTGTCCGTCACAATGCACCAGAGTTATTTTGCAAGAGAGACCCTTGGGCGCCAGAAATCCGGCGCATTTTTGAGATAACGTACGTAACTTTAATTTTTATACATTATATTTTGTTTTTAATTCGATACTATACGAATTATCCTTGGACTACGACAACAAAATCAGTTTTTGTAGTTATTGTTTTATTTTTGTAGTATTATTCTTCTTTGGAATATACGTTGCCATCTTTGGAAAAACAAGAAGTGATAAAACATGATATAAAAGGTAGTGTTTACAACAGTTAATTGATTTGTTTACTTATAATTCATTTTTAATTGTTAAACAACATTTAAATATTATTACGAGCATTGGACATGACTGAAATATTAATTAATGCTTTATTAAATGCTTGTAATAATAATGTTATTAACTAATAATTAATAAATTTCATTAAAAACCCTTTTTAGATAAATATAAAAATATTTTATCCCTAAGTTTTATGTTTACTCGTCGAATATAATATTTATTGAGCGTTGTTCGATTTGGCCCCTATAAATAAGTAAGGTGCTTATAATACCTATCTAATACTTTAAAAGTAAGTGGAAATGAGTTTGATGAAATATTAAATACTAATTAATAATTATTCAGAATATATTTAACTATTTACACGTATTACTTAACAAATAGTATATGGTTTTTATACAGTTTTAAATGTGACAAGGCAAACATTCAGATCAATGGCTGACTACATCATAATTATCTCACTCTGTATTGCATTTATTAACAACGTGGCTGTATGTTTACAAGTGAACTGGGGGAGTACTTACCAGAAAATTCTATATTGGTCGTCATAATTGTAAATTAACTGACATTGAAGATTAAAATAAACACTCACATTCTAAAAAGGATCATAAGTGTCAATTAAACTATTTGTATGGAATCTATGTGTGTGTGTTACAAGGCTCAGTGCATTGCCCCAGTTCGTATATAAAATACCACATGTAGTATTAAAACAAAACGTTTTATGATAAAATAAAATAAGTTAATATTATGATATTGAAACTCATTTACTCTAAATCATAAATAACACTTTGATGTAAGTTTTATTCTATATAATATATTTATTATACAAAATAAGCGACAAAGCATTGAATTACTGTACGCGCGTCTATTTCGCGAGACCACCCTGAGAGGCCTCGCCTGAAATGCAATGTTTTGCGATTTAGCAGCCGCCTGAGGAAGGGATTTACAAACGACCGCGCACGATGCTCGTCTGCTCGAATCTTGATACTCGCGCACGCACGCCCACACACACGCACTCATATATAATAGAAAGAGAGAGAGAGAGAGAGAGAGAGAAAGTCGCATAGAGGACTAAAACTTGAATATTTTTGTTACAGTGATCTATTACCTCTACCGAACAGAACCAAGGAAAACTACAAAGTCTTTATTTACCGATTAAACGACCCCAATATGGACCTTTTCAACTTCGTTGATGCTGTGAAAACGTTCTTCATGCTGGCAGACACCAGGCTGATAGAGGATCCAGATATACCCTCAGGAGAAGTGCCCATATTTGATTCGGCGAACGTATCACTAAAGTTTATAGGAAAGATGAATCTATCAGCGTTGAGAAAATACATGATTTATACACAGGTCAGTTAAAATATATATTTTATAATAGTAATCGTTTAAAATTTTGGAAAATTCACCGATATTTTAGGATTTTTTTATATCATGACCATTTTTTTTCATCAAACCGGGAAGCTTAAATTGTTTTGTAACTATTTTTATTTTTTAAATGAGGTCATGGTAACACTTTATACTAAACTATTAATAAGCAGGTAAGTAGAAAGTCTAATTACTTGTATAATATAACTAGATATGCCCCGCAGTTTCACCCGTGTTTTTATCCGACAAACACCGCGCCGCCCCGCCAACGCACTCGTGTAACCTACCATAATTGTTCTCACTTCCCGAATGTACCAATTAATTTAATTTTTAATTATTTCCTAAACTGTGTCCAAATAACATACTAAAAGAGCAAAATTTAACTTCATAAAATTGACTTTATGATGTAGTAACTTTTGTTTGTAAGGATTAATATGATGGCATGACTACAAATAATAATAATGCTTATAAATCATTTTTTAATTTTCAACAAATCTTTGTCATAATATACCTTATTGTGGCTTATGTATAAGGAAGTATATGCTTTCTCTGACTTTTTTTATATATACTAAAGACCAATATTATTGTAGAACATTGTATTTCCGTATCATTAACGATTACGTCAGTACAGGCGGATAAAGCAGTTCGGGAGGGCCTCGACTTCCGACTTACGTAACAAAAATCAATATTTAAGGCTATCTAAGAGTTGTAGCCTAATGATAGATAACCTATACTATTTCTTGAGAGTATGGCTATCATATGCAAAAACAATTTTTCGTATCCGAAGGGTAGTTCCAGAGATTAGCGTGTTTAAACAAACGAACAAAAAAACTCTTCCGCTTTATTATGTTAAGCCTCAGACGGTTTTTATAGCTTCACCAGGCATGGGGGCGAGCGCTGAAGGTACTCAACCGCGAAAGCGTCGCGTGGCAATAAGCTCAAGGGTGTCAAAGTGGCCGAACCTCGGCTTGGGCTATTGCCAGATATGCAACATTCGATCTAACTAATTCCCTATCCGTAGAATTCGAGCAAACTACCTATAGGTAACACATATACATGTCTCTGCCTCCTGGGAAAAGAAGAAACATGTGTATATATTTTATGTATTTAGTGATGTGTAAATTTTTGTCTAACTGTACCAATGAATTGTACTGCATCTTGTTTGTGTCATACTCGACTTATCGTAAGCTGGTTTGGTGAAACCGGTTTTATGTGTACTTTATTGGACATTGGCCTGTTGAGAACTTTAAATGACTGAGAAAAAGATTGTGAAAGTGCACAAGGTTAAATTAAAGTTTTGGTCAGGGCCATCATCTTTTACCTAATCTATAAATTTTAAATTCTCACGGTCACGCATTAACATTTGGTTATCATGCTTAATTTCTTCAATATATTATTGGATCTGTTCTGCATATTTGTTGTTATTGTGTCAATAGACAGTCACTTTTTAAACATAAGTTAAAGGAATATCTACTATGTATTTCTTTCTCGATAAAAAAAAACATATTTCTTTTGATAGGTACTTTACTGGCTACTTACTTTCTTTACTTCATTTCTTACTTTCGATGACTTACTTCTTACTGTTATTATAGTTGATTTGATGATGATATATATAATTACAATATTGATTCTCTAAATATAAAGTTATATTCGAAGATGGAATCACGCAAAGCTTAGAAAAGTGACAGATTCTCAATGCTGGTGTTGCGACACACAGATATGTGCTCGGTGACAGATTTTCAAATTTGAATATATTGCAGCTCTATGCTTTCCTCCCTCATCTGTACAAATAAATAAAATTGAAGTCAGTGAATATCAGTTTTTTACTAAATGCATATGAAAGTATATACGAAAATTTAACAAAAAAACAATTTTTAAAATTTTTGTCTGTCTCTCTGTCTGTTTGTTCCGGGTAATCTCCGAAACGGTTAGACCGATTTTGACGGGACTTTCACTGACAGATAGCTGATGTTACAAGGAGTAACTCCGGCTACTTTTATTTTATATTAAGAATTAGTGTTCGACGTAAATAAACAAAAAAATTTAAAATTCATTGAACAAAAACAAAAAAATACTTTTTTATCTCCGTTAAGTAATATTAAATAAGATAATTGTACCATCATAGGCCTAAAATAAAGTGTAATCTTATATCTCGAACTCCCAAAATACTTAATTAAACCTCAAAAAGAGTAAGTAAAAATATGAACCTTTAAAAACTGCTTAAATTAAACCTTTTGTAAGTTTAAAAGTGTATCAGTTAAACAAATTAAACTTTTCAATTGAACTTTAACTTATCGAGGTTCTACTGTACTTTACAATTACAATGGAAACTTTGAAAAATCTGTTGTGTGGAATTCTCTTGATGCATGCCAATAAGACACTAACAGTCTAACCGACAGTGGCAAAGTGTTGCAAAATTTAAAAAAAAAATTTTTGTTCTGACTACACTCTTAGCCTTAGGGGCCCTGAAGCCGCTGCAGCTTTTACAGCTTCACCGAACTTGGGGGCGAGCGCAGAAGGCACTCAACCGCGAAAGTTGTTTGGACGACTCGCACGAGGGTGCCACAGTGGCTGGACCTCGGCCCGGGCGGTCGTCGCACATGCAAATAGGTCGCGATCTAACTGGATCCCTGCTCCTAAGATTCGAGCTAACTAATATATATTTATAGGCATGTTCCCTTCCTCCTGGGAGGAAGGAAGGAACCATGTGTATGTGTATTTAGTGATTTGAAAGTATTTCTACTCTAACTAGTGGAAAAAAGAAAAAAAAAAGGTCCCTTACAGAACCCATGTACCTGTGTGGTGTGCACGTGTGTATGTTCATACGTGTGTAATGTTGTATGTGGGTAGCTAAGTGTTGCACGTATAGTGTCACTTGTATCGCGTGGGCGGTTGCCTGACCCACGGGCTTCACGCCGAAGAAACGGACCTAGGCTTGGGTTACCGCTGGAGAGGGTGGACGTGGGGGGTGTGCGGGAGTGAAATTGATCGTCCGTCCTCTGCGGAGAGAACGGTGGATACGCGGGTGTGGGCGCTGACACGCTCTGTTTAGAGAGACGGATGAATAATACATAATTGCTTTTCCGAAGCGATCGTCCGGGTCGGTAAAATGTTACCTACGCGGCCGGCGTTTATGCCAGGGGGCAGTGGGGTCTGCGACATATGTAGCAGCTGCTTTAATCAACGGATTCGCGTGTTTCGACGCGGTGTCGAAATACGAACGAGAGAGATGTCTGGCGTAGGCATGTATCGAAGGAAGATCAATATCTCTATGGATATCCTCACTTCGAACATACCTAGGGGCCCCGGTGAGACGGTAAATAAACATATTCTGTATGATTTGTAACCATTTAAAGTTCGATTCGGACATATGTATGAACGCTGCGCAACTATACGTTATAATCGGATCGGATCGTGATAATGTATGTCGATTAGGATTTTTTAATATAAAATAACACAAAACTGCATATTTTGATTTTTTCATTTTTTCAAGACCTCTACATACATGAATTTTTGGCTTCAAAAAATCCTAATCGATATAGTTTTTTAGGAAATTTTATACTCTACAAGATTCTGCGATGTAAAAAATTTTAGCTCATACGGTTTAAAAGTTATGATACTTTTAATGAAAAATGATTTTTTTACGTGTTATTTAAAAGGGAAACTTTGACTGCTCACCGACACCTTTTAAAATTGTGCTAAAAATTCTGCCTTCCGCAGACATTTTTCTTTCGGTAAATAGATTCATTTTAACCTATAACTTCGATAGGTTAGTTTTTTTGGCTCACCCTAAGGTACTTATACTATAGTCGAAAATGAAAGCAAAATTAAAATAATTATGAGATCTATGCTAAAACTTAAGACTTTTTTTTTGTTTCTTTGAACGCACTGTTTTCTGGAACTATAAAAAAGGTTATATATAGGCTATATAACTTCACGCTACGACTCTTAAATAATGGGGCAGTTACCAGAACGTCAAGCATTCTGGCAAGCTGTGGGCAAGTACGGGAAGTGATAACTGTAACAAGGCTAGGCTACACGAGTGCGTGAGAGATTTGCGGCTGTTTTCATTATACTATCTATCCGTTGTTTCAGTTACTATCTATCCACTTATTCTTACTGTCGTTTCAATATCCTATTTATGGATAGTATTTCGTATTTACATAATATATCCATATCCTATAGCTTGAATAGATAAGAGGAAAGCCGCTACCTCTTTTAAGTTAAATATTTATTACTAATTAATTAGTTTTAAGATAATTATTACTTAGTACAAATATGTACTAATCGGGGATAGTGATCAGATATGTTATTGAAATCGGTCGTTAGTCGAATAAATTTAACACGAGTGAAACCGTGCAGTACATCTAGTATGTATAGTATTTTGATTAGTAATTATAATTAACATACAGGCTTCTTGGTAAATCATTACACAACACATATCGTGTTCTGTATTGCACCATACAAGACGCCCAATTATTTTACGAATCTATACGTTAACGAAGTTTGTAATACTTTTGAAACTTTGAAGATTTTACCATTCGAATTTTTCTTCGTAAGTTTGACGCTTTTGATAGCAAGAATGTAAGATACCTTTTACTTTGTTGCCTAAGTTACCTTGAATTTAATTTGATGTTCCAAAAAATTATAGTGAATTTTGTAATCAGTAAGCATATGATCCTTATTGTGCCTTTTCTTTATGATTTTCACTTCTATAAATTTGTTTATAGCTGTTCATTTTTTGAAATCGATTTATGTTTTTGTGCAATTTACTATAGACCTACAAGAAATATTAATCTTCTTCTTATAAATATGGCAAGAGTGTTTATACATAATTTTGCGAAAATCAAGTTGATAGAATTTCTTTGAAATCTTCAGAGTTCAAACAATGCTTTAACAAGATGGTGGCTCACTTGATAACTGTCCAGGGAGTTTTTGTAGCGTCATGAAATTAATGCTTCTGGTTATTATTTTTAATTCAAATCACTTGTGCATCATAATAAGCAAACTAAATTATGAAAAATGCAACCAATATTACTAAAAAAGGGCCAAATATTCAAGTTAATAAATAAAATTAAAAAAAGAACAATATGGCAGATCAAGATACCGGCAAAAATTCCAGGAAATATTAAAAACTTTATCAGAGAGAAACTGATGACAATAAAATAATCTACAAAAAAGAGATTCAGAGGAAAAGTGAAAAGATATTAACATTCGTTATGAATTGAGCTTTATCCTTGGATAACATTTAAGGAATAAATTTATCGTTAAAGAGACTTTTTTGTAGAGCGTTCTTTTTCTTACTAAAATACGTGCTGTTCTTTTATAAACGGATCTCTTCAGTTGATGAGTTATAAAATTCCAAAGTAATTTATATAGAAAATAAAAAATTGCGATGATGCACCTCTTAACCTTGAAACTAACAGCTTATACTATCACTTTATATATTTTTGTTTATTGAATATTATTTCCGATTGAATTAAAAAGAAACTATTTTTTGACACAGTCTGGACAAATTATATAAGAGCTGGGCTATAATTATTAATTTTTTACTATAGAGTCATGATTAGGGCTGCGTTCACCTAAATTGCTTACACCGGAATACAAGTACAACTCTAATATCCCCATAAATTTGAGTGAAATAGAGTTTTTTCCTCGGACTTCTACAAAAAATATTTAAATGAAAATGAAATAATCACTTAACCCATATTTTTAAATAAAATGTTATTTATTAGTTTACTTAAAAAATAATCCAATTTTCTCTGGGCGCAATGTGCACCGGACGCACCCCGAACTCTTTTCAAAATAAGACCCAAACGAATGGCAGTCATGATAGATACAAAAATATAAATAGATAGATGTTTTAATAAATCCTAGTCTTAACCTTAGACAAAGAGAATATAATTTGAATGTAAAGGTTTAACTTAAACGTAAAAATAAGGGGATCAATCTCGTGACGACGACCGATGACCAAACATTGTTGTTGGCGGACCAGTAAAAATACGCCCTGTAAAACGTAAAACTAAGCCCAGCTTTATTAACCTTATTTTTTTTATAAGTATTATATTTAATATCATTGTAATATATATTTAAAAGAGAAAGCCTTTACCTGAGAGGGTTCCAGTACAATAATAAATTAGTACTTACATACTTAAAATGTAAATATCTTTATTAAGATAATTATACTACATACCTACATATATATATCTATATTATATCTATATTTTATTTCCTTGCTATGTATAAAGTTTTTTTCTGTATGTTACTTTGTAAAACTGGAAATAAGAGGCGTTTTTTATATATACATCTTCATTATTCGATTACTAGCTGATACCCGCGGCGACATTTGTGGCGTTTATTAATTTTATTATATTAACATCACGGCAAGAAAATACATCACTGAACGCGTAGTGCTCATAAAAATCGTAGTTTCTTAATACTTTAATAACTTTTTATTGAATGAAGATATCGTGATTTTTTTAGATATGGGCTAAGTTTATGAGGAGTAAAACAAAAAAGAATTGATCAATATTTATCTAGTAGTTTTTGCGTGGAGCGCGCACAGCGGAAAACCTATATAATGATAACCTCATTAATTTTTTTTATTTATATTGACGATATATCCCAATAATAATATAATTGTGCATAACCATCGTTACGCAATATACTTATAATTATAAAACATGTTATTTATAGGAAGCAATGCCGATCCGGCTAAAGCAAGTACACGTGATAAATGCCCCGTCATACATCGGTAAATTACATGCAATTTGTAAGCCGTTCCTTAAGACAGAAGTTGCCAAATTGGTAAGTAGAACGCATTTGTTTTTTGATTGTGCAAAATTAAGATTTCATACTATTTTAAATCATACTTGCAATGGTTAACAAAAAATAATAATATTTAATTAGTAAGTACCTATTTTGTAAGGCTTACATATTTAAAAGGAATATGCCGAGTTTCGCATTTATTAAAATAAAATAAAATTTCAACACCACAGTATACGTACACTTATATTTTGTAATATTACATTGGAAGTAAACAATTAATTGTCAAGTGAATAAAAGTTTCACATATAAATGTACTTTACAGATAAAGTTTCACGAACCCAATTCCGATACGTTGTACAAAGATATACCCCAGGAGATATTGCCTACGGAATATGGCGGTAAAGCAGGATCTGTAGATCAAATAAAACGGGAATGGATTAAGAAAATCGAGTCCAAGAGGTAAAGATAGTATTAACAATCATGATATAATTCATAATTGAAATCTAGAATTTAAAATTATTTTTTATTAAAGTTCTTTTTTATAGGAAAATCAGGAGTAACAACTTTTGAATAATTATATGATTTTTAGGCCACAAGGTCCATGTATTTTTCAGATTAGCAAGTTTTCTAAATTTTATGTAAATCGGTTTGCCAGTTTAGCCGTTAAAATATTAAAAATATACTTGTTTTCCATTACCTAATATTAAATATTTGCATGACCGAGCTGCGCTCAGTGCTATAGATAAGAATATTGACACTTGAATGAAAATATAAACGAAAAATATTATCAAAATCGTTAAAGCCTTTTCCAAGAAACCTAATGCTTACTATATTATACTAGCTAGCCCAGCAGACGTTATTTTACATTATCCGGTAGTCAATAACTCGACTACAGCGGCGTCTAGTTTGGGGTTTGGGTTAAACAGCTTTTTTTTCGTTTCCAGAGATTGGTTCCTGACAAACGACAAACGATGGACTGTAGATGAGTCTGCTAGACCGAGAAACTGTCATGATGATAGAGCAGAAAAAGTAAAGGAGCTCCCCGGCTCATTTAGATCTCTTGCACTCGATTGATATTAAAATAGCGAAACTGAGATAATACTAGAATATTTCAAATTTTTGCACAACTTCTTTCAACATTTTAATATATCTATTTTAATACATTTATATAAACATGTATTTTTCTACAAGTTTTATAGATTGCAAAACGGTATTTTATGTTATTATATTATTATCGGTCATGTTACGAATGTACTTAACTTTGTAATGTCTTCACTTACGAATATAAAAATGGTTGGCGATTTCTTAATTATTGAAATAGGTTGGTACATTCTGTTAGTTTATGTAAGTTAATTTAAGAATGTGAATACATAAACTTATATAGTTGTACGGAACAATCAAAAAATTTCAATTTACAGAACTTTGTAACGTCTGAGTTATATTAATGAATACATTAATAAAATAATGTAAAGGTTAAAATCCCTGTTTAAATCTATTTTTGTTCACTTAAAACATTTTGAGGAGAATAATTATAAAGATATGTTACAGGTTTTTTGAAACTTGCTATCAATGTGATTTAAGCTAATTTCAATATTTATAAAACTATTTTTTTTTTCTAATAAGTACAAAATTAAATTAGATAGGGTTATTAATCGTGGTTTATACAATTAAATTTAGTTTTAGTCTATTCATATGAATTTCAATATAGCGATGGTATAAATTAATTAATTTCATCTATATATTTATACGTGAAGAGAAAACTTCGGACCTCTTTTTAAGAATATTGCCTGAACGGAGGACTGTGAGATTTAGCATGGTTAAAGTTTATATGGAGAAAGAGTGTAGAAAGCTAAAATTTATCTATAATATCTGTTACTAATATATTAAATAAAATAAATTAATACTGCGAATCCTAACCTGTCCAGTGCCATTGAACTTAGACCTCCAAAATATTGACATTGTCACTCAATGAAAAGTGACAGCAAGTGATATAATATTCATTGATCAGGTTCGTACTGCAATTGTCAAACACAAGATAGTCTATGATTAAAAGTCGCTAGTCGAATTTCGATCATTGGGCGACCGCTAGTATGTATATATAGTTCTCAAACTTGCCTATCACGCTAAAATGAAGCAACTAAGTATTTAAATCGTGCAAAATTTAGATTCATATTTTTGTAGTAATAAAAAGCAAATAGCTGACACGTGCGAATATTTTTCACACAATTAGCATGTAAACAAATTACAGCTGTAATTTTAGTAGAACAGATTATTAATAGATGGCGCCTCGAACATGTTAGTTGAAAATATTTTGATTACGAATATCATATTTCAATTAAAAAAATTAGTACCATTGAGCAATAATATATGGAAATAGGAATGCAATTCAACAGGATTTTTTAATCGATTTATTTAACGAAAACATTAACACATACCTATTTTTTATGTTTCGCCAATAGCGTCATAAACTCTGATGTTGATAAATCATTAATTTTCACGAACTTTTGGCAAATAATACTATTTATGTAGGTATGATATGTTGTCACAGGTTACCGTTGTTAAGCATATTAGATTAAATTTTATTTTTGTTGTTACATAAGCAATAATTTTAGTACCTACATGTGTAAAATTTCGTGGGTTTTATTTATCCAGCGGTATTGTGATATGTTGAAAATTCCTTATTTGATTAAATGCTTTATAAAATAAATATGGTATATTTCTGAATTTATATAAGTTCTTACATCTTTATACTTATGATAAAACGAAATCGTATAGACATCAGTGTAAATTAAACGAGTTTTTCTCTTTGGTGTACAAAGTTGTCTATCGTTTATTAATATAACAAAAAACGAATCCGTGTGTTTTCTCCGTAAAGAAACTGTTAAGGTGACAATAAAACAAGTAGGTAGCTATTTACGCCTTTTTGGATCTTTATTTAAATCTTTTATTTAATAGAAGTTTCAATAGATCCTAGATGACTGATGCTAGCCTCATTGGAGATGTCAATTTAGCAGATATAATTTGAAATGTTATTTAAATTTAAGTGTCAATAAGACAAATCTATAAACTATCCAAGCTACATTAGACATAGATTCTCCTAAATTAACATTGATATGTACTATCCAGAAATCAGAACATTTTTTAGAAATTCCTCGGTCTGGACACGTTCCCACAAATTTTATATAAAGCGGAGAATTTTTTTTCCTTATCATAAAGAGGAACTTGTTATGAGGTATGTGACACGACTGGATCATGAATGCTGTAACCAATTCCCTTTGGGAAAACCTAGCACTATCAAACCTGGGAGTAAGCCAGGAACTTGCCTTCAAATGTTCTATACCAAATATCTACGTACAAAATTCCTATCGAGCGAACACGCGTTACTATGAGCTTGATCTTTGTAGCTAGGGGCTTACACAGAAGATCCTTACCTTAGCTCTATTTGGTAAATTTTCTCCGATATGTTATATTTATCCAATGGACTTTTACCTATGTTAATATTGCGACGCTGTAAATTATATTGTGACGACTATGGAATTATAATATTGACTTGGTCGATAAATTACACACAAATATTAAACAAACTGTTTATTGCCAAGTGTTAATCTGGTAGCGTAACGACACCGTATAACACTAGAAGTAGAATGCGCTGCAGTAGTTTTATAGGAGCATCGCTGCCGCTCCGCCGCCGTACTGCGAGCGATCAGGTTACAATATGATAGTTCTAAGGAATTATAATATTCAACGAGGTGCAGATGCTGCAATGCACTGCTTGAATCACACAAAATAACTATTTTAGAGACAGTAATGTTTTGTGTGTAATGCAGGCCTCTGTTATTTCTGCCCTCATAATTGCTCCTTGCTCCTTTAGATAATTTAAACTGATTTCTAACATTTACTTGTTGGTAAAAAAGGTGGCACGAACACCGCTTGTTGTCTTCGAAATGTCAGTAAAAATCATGCAATAATCAATGTTTGGATACCATTTCACATACTATTTATTAGGACCCGTTCCCTCGGTGTGGAGCCCCACATTCGTGCACACCACAAAGATACATAGGTTCTATAAGGGATCTCTTTTTTTTTGTACTAGTTAGACAAAAATTAACAGTTCACTAAATACTTACATACATACATGTTCCTTTCTTCCTCCCGTATGTTAGTTAGCCCGAATATCTCCGGACAGGGAACATAGCCAGTTCGCGACTTAATTGCTACTACTACAACAGCCCAAGTCGAGGTTCGGCCACTTTGGCATCCTTGAGCATGTTGCCATGCTTTCGCGGCTGAGTGCCTTAAGCACTCGCCCCCAAGCCACGGTGAAACTTTAAAAGCCGTCTGAGGCTCCAGGGCCCCTATTGCCTAACAGTATAGTCAGATAGAAAAAATAACATATTAGTTGCATCATTTCTAATGGATTAATACCACGTTTAGGATTTTTAATGCTACTAATATCGTATAAAAATAATTCACAAAAATATTCAAAGTACACATTCATAGAACATGTGAATTATAAACAGCATTTTGGTTCGCGTATCAGTTATCAGTGAAGTCACGTCTTTAATAGTAATATTAACTTGTTTATATGATAACTTTTATATTATTTGCTACTTTTACCTTTTTCTATGTCTTGTCTTTTATCTTTTAATTATCTCGTAATTGTGGAATTAAGTAAAAAAAGTTTACGTATATTTGTTTATAAGCGTAAAAATATTATTACAAAAATATACAATTGATTATTTATAACATATTCCTTTTCTTGTCTATCTACAATATACATTTATAATTAGGTTTTTAATAATCAGTCTATTGAAAGGCTTCTGAATGAACCGTTCATAGAATTCTCCAGTGCATTTGACTTCGGCTTTCTCGTAAGATCTGCTTTCCATAGGTTATCGTTCAAAAACATTTTTCTATGAAAAAAAAGAGGTAAGTTAAAGCAATCACATGCATTGATTTATAAAAGAAACTGTATAAAATATACATTACTTTTGGGTAGTAAATGCATAATATATTATTATATTTGGTTGGGAAAATTAAAACACTGCAATTTTCCTTAAAAATGGCACGAACATTCCAAAAACCGCAATATAATTTGCATTTTTAACTCAATTATAAAACTTGTTTTCATTTAGGGATAAAATAATAAATACAATATGCATAAACTCCTCAAAAATAATACATATCTTATAAATTCTTTATTTAATAAATACAATATTTTTATTTTGGTTTAGGTACAGTTATTATCTGTAGGGGCAGACCGCGAATGAAGTTAATGGCACTCACATGACCCCGAATGAAGTTAATTGAATCCGCGGATTGAGTGCCATTAACTTCATTCGCGGTCTGCTCCTACATCATATGGGACTGGTAGGTTGGGGTGCCTCAGAACCGGCGAATCACCACTACTAATATTATACTGGTTTTAATTCACGTATCGTATAGCGTAGGTTATTCTAGCTTATTATTTTAATTTTTGAACTTCATTTGAGATGAAGGGTCTACGATGACGTTCTTGAATAAAATTACCAGCTTTAAACCTAGCAAAGCTATCCCACACGGTTCTGTCTTTTTTACCGCATGTGTGGTATTATGTGGAAAAGTATGAAATGCCTATAAAGCATTACCCCCTATTCCAAGTATATAACTGGTAAAAATTAACGTATTTTAAGCAAAGTTTATTGCCAAATATGTCTGAAGTACTGCCTTCTAGAATATGTATGTACATTACTCTTATGTCGCGTACTGAAAATTGGCACGAACTTTTATACTTGTTTAATATAAGATACAGTGATTTCCTATTACTATAATGACTATAGTCATGTGATGCTAGTTTTTTCTCTGAAATTATAACTTTCTTATGCTTATACAAAACTACCTAAAAATCCTTATAAGAAAACGAATAATAGGTTTAATAATTATGTCTCATAATTTTTTTAAATAATTATGATTAGCAGCAGCTTAAAAAACCAAATCCCGATAATTATAAAGTGATGCAGTTACTAACTGTGCTAAATACATTACTATTACAAAACATCAATTCAGGCTTTAATTAAGTATAAGTAATACTTAGTATGAAGTATGCGTTCAGGAATAGCATAAAAACCTTATCCGTGGAAAACACTCAGGGGAGAGTAGGGCAATGGGGTCAGCGGGTAATGGTAGTCAGTACAATAAGAAGAAAAGTAAAATACGTTGACACGTGAAAATCGAATGAAATGATTGGCCATACTACACTCTACTCCCGCCTGATCAGCGGTTTAATTAACACGTGACACTTGGACGTAAAGGCTGTACTGTTGTTTGCCGCGATTTTATTGTAATTTGTCTTGCGTACAACATAAGAGGTGAGATATTTATTTCCATCTTTTTTAAAAACATTACTTTATATTTATTTCAATAAATTACTAAACAATCTTGTTGTGAGATATTTTTTGTGAAATATTTAACGATTTTTTTATTTTGATTTTTTTAGTATATTATCAATTTTGGGATAATGGGAGTCGGGTAACCTCACTGAATATAAAAAGAAAGTAACAAAGCAAATATCTATAGGCAACGCCAAGAGACGTGTTCTTCGAGAGAAACACTTCAGCTCAGGGTCGGATACAAGTTTCTGAAATTTATATGATGACGATGAAAATAAGGATGCAAAGGATACTGACAATAAGTCCTTGATAAGCGATGAGTTTGGGAGCAACAATGAATTATGCTACCACCACTCCGGTGCACTTCGTGTGGATTGTAGGCATTCGCCGCGCCGATTGTTTCTGATGGATTCAGCAGAAGGCTTTGTGTGCGACAAGTGCTGTAGATGTGATGACTCTCATTGTCTTATATGATGACTAGCATTACCCGCATGTCACCGCAATGGTGGTCAAAGTTGTTTTTTTTTAAATTAAGTCAAAGTATGATTCTAAAATTTTCAAAAACGACTTCAGATTGATAAATTATTAGTTACAGTAATAAAAATGTGTATTTTAATAAACCTGAAATAAATAACTTCAGATTTTTATTGATTCTTGCTTAAGTGACTCCCATTGCCCCCCTTTCCCCTAGAAAATCGGTTAAACTGTGTTCATCTTCAACAATGAAATAGACACCAAACTTATTTTTTCTATATTTATAGTAATATACCTATAGGTTCTCAACTTTCTACAAATCACGCTTCTGTAGCCAAAGATTTCAAGAAAGTTCTTAATAGCTTAATTTCAAAGTCAAATTTCAACGATGAAATGTTACCACGTTACAAATGTCTCACCTGCATTCAACAATTTCCTTGACCCAATAATTTTGTTGTTCCTTCAAACTTTGCGCCTCTCCTCCTAGTTCTTTTGGAAGATACACTTTATCTATTGCTTTGTGCAAACTCTCTAGGTCTGGGTGAAAATTAATCTGGAATTCAAAAGATTATATTTACAGCCCTAATTAATCTTCGGGTTGTATGAAGGTAAATTATTCTCTAGTCCATCCTATGTTAAGTAATAGTTACAGCTTACGGCTGTTAAAAACAAACTTCAAATGAATCAAAGTAATTATTTGATAGACTAGTCAATAATAACTTGCTAATTTTAAGAATTGAGTTGGAACACTTCGTTTAGTAGCGCGTATTGTGGGCCCTTCGCAATAGACAGTAGGTACCAGCAATGATGCAGAAATCGGTTTATCGTCAGAATAATTTTATTATAGTTGAATAATTCCCCATATTATCTTTGCGGGTTATGACGGAGAGACGTGAAATGTATATATGTATTGTCTATTTCAACAAAATGCCAAGAGCATGGAATTTGTTCTCAAGAACAAGAAAAGTACGTAACGGAATCAGTTGAACAACTACATACAGATTAAATAGGTTGGAATCATGTGCTTGTCTATATCGCGTCCCGTGGATTGAGTAGACACGGTGGTTCTTCCGGTGGTTTGCTGACGAACAATGCTGGTGGTCAGCACATCACAGTAAAGTGTTTACAGAGTTAAACCATAATAATGAAGTCGTTAAAATATATGTTACAAAGATTAATTAAAGAAATTAGGTAACAGTTCTTGATACAGAAACATATTTTTTTTACAATTACAAAACACTAACCAAGTCACAAATCTCCTGAGGTAGTACCGGTTTTACAAGGAAATACAATTTCTCGTAATATGGTGGACAATTGAACACATGTATTTCTCTTATTTTCACTGGCAGCGCTTCCTGGAACCCGTTACTTACGTTAATTACAACAAAAAATCCGCCAATACTAAATTATAAAATTGTAATAATATAGGTATTATTAGTGTTCATCGTTTTACGTCGTTGTCTATAATAAATAAATTTATTTGAGTTTTCCATACATTATTTGCCAAAACGTCAAAATTATTCTTCAAAGTTATCTGACGGTCGAAAAATCAGTCCTAACAAACAAAAAATCATATAAAACTGACGAGTTATCCGGTTAAGATTGAATGTAATCAGAATGGTAGGTACAACAATTAACAACAAGAAATCTTGTTAGACTGTTAGACTATGTATTACATAAAAATATGAACAATGATAACAAGGTACCTATATTCCAAACGAACATATTAGCGTACGCTGTATGGTCAATAGTTTTCTCGGCTAAACAATGATTTCGTTCCAATGATTAAGAAGATAGTAAAGTAGGAATTTTTATGACCGACTGGATTCTCACGACCACATATCTAATGAAAAATCAATTTTCATAACACATGGTATGGCTTACCTTACATTGGAATCAGCTAAATTAGATATTTAAAGGCTTTTAAACGAAGTTTCTAGGCATCCTTGATGACTATAAGTACTTGCCTCATAGGAAATTCAATGTTATACTATTTATATATTTTAAATTGTTATTAATATTTACGGAACAAAGAGACAAACAAAATTATGTTGGCCATTCCCGCAAGAAATGTGCCAAAAGACGATAAAATATCATAATATCTCGGTGATTGTAGATGTTTTAAACTTACAGTCAAAGGCTATAGAACAATCATTTTTTGAATAGGACAAAGGCATAGTACAATAATTTCTCATAATTATACACAGCCAAAGAAACACTGTAGTCAATATTATTATTGTTGAGTAATCAAATTCTGAGTTACATTGTTACAACAAATTATTTTAATTTTAATAGACTTGTTTTGCCAAAGCCATGTTATTCTTCACTTGCGGTGCCCCACGGTTTCACTCTAGTTAATTTTATCCAACAAACACCGAGCCACCAACGCACCCATGTAGTCTGTCATAGTTGTTCTTCCCGCAAGTAAAAACTATTTTAATTTTTCATGATCTAATCTGTGTCCAAATAGCATACCTACTCTAAAGAGTAAAATTTAACTTTATAAAATTGTCTTTATTATGAAGTAACTTTTTTTTAAATGAATATGCGATGTTTAAAAAAAATGCTTATAAATCAGTTTTTGATTTTCAACAAATCTTTATCACCAAATACCTTATTGTAGCTTATGTATACGAGAAAGGCATATGCTATCATTAACTTTTTTTAGATATACTAAAGACCAATATTATTGTAGAACATTGTATTTCCGTATCAATAACGATTACGCCAGCGCATGTGCATAAAACAGTTCGGGAGGGACTTTACTTCCGACTTACGTAATAAAAATCAATATTTAAGGCTATCTGAGAGTTGTAGTCTAATCCTAATTAATAGCATAAACTATTCATCGAGAGTTTAGCTATCTTAAACAAAAATAATTTTTCGGATCCGACTTTTAGTTCCACGGATTAGCGTGTTTAAACAAACAAACAAACATAATAAAAATCCACTTTATTACATTAGTATAGATTGTAAATTAAATAATTACGTTCTCGTTATATCGAATCTGTTATTTTGAGATATAAAGTAGTTATGTATAATTAGGATAATTTATACTTAGTAGGTAATATAATATAAAAAATAATACTAAGCCATTAAACATTAATGTACATATATCTTCTTTTTCCATAAAAAGTTTTTTATTCCATAAACTTAATTGTACCTAATTATATGTATAAAATCAAATGCTGTGAAAATATCACTGCCTCATAAAGAGATAATGACTTATTTACTATAAATATTGAAGTTTAAAAAAAATCATGAAAACTAACTACAAGTAACAGATTGTACTGAGTATTTTTGAAGTACCTTTAGTAGGCCAATTATTAAAACTAATAGATACCTAATGCTAACATAGAGCTAATGACTATTATAAAAACCATAAAACAAACTAAAAATTACATACCAATAAAAAAACAAGGAATTCTCTGAAAAAGAATATATTAACTTTGGGCAGAATTCTCAGGTAAAAATTCTTTATATCAATCAGTACGATATGTGCGTCTGGAAAAACTGCGTGTGTGTTCATCCAATGGTCTACCTGTATCATGAATGTCTTCAAACAGCTGTAGAAGTCAAATTTATCTAAGTTCGGATCGTTCAACTGATGAATAAGCATTTCGTTGTTGCCTACGTTGTATGTAGCTACGGACCTAAAAAGTAAACCCATTTTCAAATTAAACATTACAATAGTAGTGAATATACAATAATCAGAGTATTTAATCGTAATGGTGTCATAAGTCATAAAGATTGGAAGGATTGGAAGTCAGTTGGAAAAAAAGATAAACCCTACCGGTTCTTCTCGATGACTGGGATATTTTCTGAACCGGCAGTAGGGGCGACTGAGGACACATGATCCCTTGACCAACTACATTATATTTTTTAATTCGATACATGCAATAAAGATCATAACTGTCTTTGAATAACCAAATCTCATTTTGAAAGTTTAATATCGATAACTTCAGAGCAGTGGCATCATTTTGTTTACAATGAGTCCTTTTTTTTTGTCAGTATTTTGATCGTTATTTTAAGATATTCATATAAATAAATTACGAATTATACTTAAAACTGTTTAAACCTGATTTATTAACGTGTGTGTAGAGATGTGTTTTTTTTAAATGAATATTTTGTTTTGATTATGAAAATTTTTTTTTTTAAAATCACGGTCCAGGGTACACTTGATCATAGAGAATATGGGTAGACTTGATTATGGGGTAAAGTGCCCCTACATTCTTATAAAAGATTAGTTTTCGTATTGTTTCTTCGTATATATTCTAAAATACCAGTAATATACAAAAGAAAGAGAGGGGTAAAAAAGCTCCAAACCAGTAGATAATATAAAAATAAAAACGACAGTCAAAGCTGTCCTAGATCGCAATAGTATGAAAGTCACAACCAAATCCTTTAATTTCTCTGTAAGAATGTTGAAAAGGTATGCATGAAAACAAAAGGAACAAGAATAGTATTAACCCAACTACCGACAGTCTAAAATTTTTACAGGCGCATAAGAGGGTTAGCCAAGTACGTACGGAAGCTTGCATATGAATTTGTTACTCAAAACAATAAACCAAATCAAAATACGATAATGGACCAACAATATCGCCACTGTCTTATACGAAGAAATGGACATTTATATTTACGGGTACCTCAATCTGAAGCAACTAGCCTCAGCAGACTTACAAGTTTTAATCGTCACAACTATTCCATGTCTTTCAACATTAAAATTTGAACATAATATTAACGGAGTATAATATAAAGGGAAGATCAAAATATTCACACATACACACAATATATTTTATTGCACACTAAACAAAAAAACATACATAACAAATAACTACATATTTAAATTATTCATGTACAGTTAGGTAGCCTCATCGCTTAGAGCGACTACTTCCAGGAATTGCAAATCCTACTAATATAATAAAAGTGAAAGATAGAATACTTTTTATACCGTTAAAAGTCATAGCTTAACCAGTGTTATCCTACAAATATAATAAATTGAATGTTTGGATTAAATTTAGCACACAGATGTCCATGACCTGGATTAATACATTTGGTTCCAGTTAATGTCATAGCTTGATTACTGTTATCAATTCATATCTATGTCTAAGCCTAAACCTAAAATTATTCCGTTGTGGAAAAATTGGTTAGATTGTTTGAACTGTGATCATAAGGCATGAGCCGAGCAAGCGAAGTGAGCGGGCTGTGGCAGCGGCCGGCGAGTGCTAAAAACGAATAATTATTCATTCTAAATTCATATACCACTCTCAGAGAGACATAACAATAAAATTGAAACAATAATTTTTAGAAACTATTTATTTACGCAATTTTCCTTCACATAGAGATTACTCCTCACCTTCCCCCATACTTTCACATCATCAAATTCAGCGGCATGTTAACAAAAGCCAAATCTCTTTTAGTTTTTGAACGATTATTATATTGTTTACGTCAACTAAACCTAAACTTAAGCCTAAACCTAAGCCTAATCCTAATCACAATCCCAAACCAAAACCTAAACCTAAGCCCAAACCTAAACTCAAACCTAAATCCAAACCTAAAACCAAACCTAAACCCAAACCCAAACCTAAACCCAAACTTAAACCCAAACCTAACCTAAACCTAAACCTACATAAGGCACGCCAACTGGTTTGTTGATTTATTGATATCGATATACCTATTGTAAATTATCTGGATTATACAGTTTTGCTAAGAGTGAATTATTTCATTGTTTTATCCCACATGTGATGACCCCGACTTTATATGAACACGCAACCTTCTGACTTTTTGACAAACTTCAAACCAAAACCAAAGAGATATGGACCATGGAGGAGAGATAAGCTACCTTATGTAAACTTGGAGGGGTTGAAATAAGGGATGAAAGTTTTTATGAAGAACCCATATTGTCTCAAATTAAGGAGGTGAAAATTCATATTTATACTTCAAGTAAGTAATAAAAGAGGTATCACGTTTTTCAAAAAACCTTCTTGCAAGCCGGTACAGTAAGGATGATTTAAATTATTTTTTGAAGTTTTATTGCGACGATTAATGTGTTGGACTCATATTGGCATATAATTACAATACCATACACATAATGATAAATCCATCTATGTATTGTTTGGTTTGTGGTATTCCGAGATCAGTCTGTGTATATCCAATAATACGCAGACAAAGTCGCAGGTACCAGCTAGTAAAGAATATAATATTATAAAGACAAAGTTTTTGCCTATGAGGTAATAAATATATAGATAACTAGATATAAGGTTAAATATAAAAGACAAATTTCCTACCAAATAAACTTTTTAGTAATTCATACTAATTATTATTATACAATCAGGTACACTTGTTCCCTTATAATCATATCTACCCCATTCTATGATCAAGTGTCCCAGAACACAGGACAATTGATCCTTTTGTAGTCTTTAGGGTAAACGAAAAAAAAACAGGTTAAAACACATATATTTCATGGTTGAATGATGCAAAAAGGTAGAAAATAAATTTTAAGTAATTTAATAATTAATTAATAATTAATTAATTTAATTTAATTTAATTTTAATTTTAATTTTAAGTAGTAAATTTTCTAGGCAATCATAGAAAAATATTCTGCAAAGCTTTATTTTTTTAGAGATATGAATAAAAAATCAAAATGGGGATCAAGTGTCCTCAGTCTCCCCTAGTGTTTTGACGTTCCATAATATGTGCCTTCTTAGGGCCCAAATTTAATAAATTTTTTTTTCCACATAATTTGTTTTTGTGCTAAAGTAACAGAAGGCCATGACTTTGCCAGTTATGACTTTGGTTTCTATAACATCCTGTGTACAAAGCACAACAATAGCCTATCAACTTAGCTACATACCAAATAAGTCTACGTAAGACATACAATGACGTCTTATAGTTTTTCAAAGTTTATTTGATTTTAATATCGTTTTGTTTTATCAATTTAGTATCTAATAATTGTTCGCTACTATCATATCACGTGGTATGTGGTGTCGATAGACAAAATAGGTTACACTATTAAATTATAATTTAATAATGTACTATTAAGAAATCTATAAATCTGATAAAAAATGTTCATAAAACTATCCATAAGAAAAGTTGTAATAAGGCGAAATAATACGACAAACATATCAAAAATATTAGCTAGTTATAAAAGTAATCAATATGCATAGATTGAGAAGGTATATATATATATATATATATATATATATATATATATATATATATATATATAATAATATTCATTACAAATTATAACAAAAACTGCACAAGATTCTTAAGATATAATAGAGCAACAAGATCACAATTTTTTTGATTCTAAACATTAACCATTTTTTATTGATATTTATAAAAATTAAATAGTTAGAGGTCATAACTTTTTTTAATACACATAAATATATTTAAATAAAGAAATACAAGGACTTATTAATATGGAGGGGAAGTAAGAATATATTTTACATAATTACAAATATTTCCACATACAATCTAGCTAAGTGGGTCATCTGAGTATAAACATTATGTTAACCTTCGAGGGGTAAGTAAACTTTAAAGCTAAAAAAAATGCTGTTGCCGTTGATAGAAATTGTCAAAAATAATCAAGCCTCTCGTGTTAAAGCTTATTTTTAATACATATAATACAATTCGCATGGTGGTAAACTAAAAATATGTCGCCAAGTCATATACGGATATGTATTCCAGCAGTTGCATTTAAAAATCTATCCCCATTCTAAGTAACATCTTCAATCACATCAGCTATGAATATAAAGTGTTAATAACTAATCTATTGTTATTGTTACTATTATGTAAGCTATTCTTGTATATAATATGTGTTGTATATTTATTTAATTGGTTTCTCGAAAACAGTTCCAACGATTTGCATGAAACTTTGTATTTAATTAATGTTTTACATTTCAAGTTTACCAAGCTGCTTGGTCGCCCATATATTAATAAATTAATCATAAGAAATTTTTCTTGATTTTGAATATTTAATAACAAACTGTTACAGACTTTATACTAAAGCAGGTACCGCGGCAAACTTTAAGGCCGGTCTGAACCAAGCGTGTTATGTATTGACGTAACCGAAACTATCGGATATATATATGGAATAAAAAAAGTATGCGTAGCCGTATGTAACCGTATCAGATGTTAACATTTCGGATAGGGACGAAATCATACGAGACTTTAACGGAAACCAAAAACTACTCCAAGTTTAAATATCTAACATAAAGTCAATACCAGCTGACCCATGCGAATATATCGCACATTATACAATGTATACTATATAACTAACAAATGTAATATTAGTTAAACAGATGATTAATAAACGATGCCTTGAATGTATTTTCATTCTCTTCAACAGGTGGTGTAATTTGTAATAAAAAGTTTTTTTATCATATGTTAGGTATTGAAAAAAAAACTTATATTAAAAGAGTAAGGAGTCGAAATATGTACATTGAAGATATTTGAGAAAAAATAATACGGAGGACTTAGAAATATGGACAAAACACATTTCGATAGTTTTTTTTAATTTTGTCTGTCTCTCTGTCGGTGTGTTTGAACGCCAATCACGCAAAAAGTACTGGACCGAATTTAATGAAATTTGATATGATTATATGTTGTTTATATTCTGAAGGTACATTTTCGATGCATTTTGGATATTGGATTGGACATTGACATTGGATATTGGTATGGTCTAGAAATTACGTTTAGGTTATGTACATATAAAAAAGAATGCATGTATAATATGTACTTTTGTAAAATATTTTTGATATTTGGTGAAACAAAATGAAAAGATACTAAATGAATCCAAATTATTTTATTTTTACATAATTTTGAAAGAAAAACAATGAATCTAAACGTGTTTTTTTTTCAGGAGTATTCATGGATGGCGCTGTGCGGTTTAAATTTGTACGATCTAAATTTTCTACGACAGATGTTTTTTCGTGATTGCGCTATCAAGATTTTTATTAAATTACACTAAACCGATGTACCTACTATAAATCATTATTGTTCACTCGATATTAACGGTTAATAAAAATAAAGTTATTAAATTAAATTATCTTTTCGAAAAAGAAGGTTAACATTTAAAAAGATTTAGTTAGGTATTAAATTGGGTAGTTGGGTCAAACCCGTAAGGTGAGATTGAGGTGAGGGTAGGTTTTTATTTAGTTGCTGTTTTTCATACATGAAATATACCACGCGGACGAAGTCGCGGGCACAGTTAGTATATTATATATGGGGATTTGTTGGGGAGTTGTATGGGATAATTTATTTGATTATTATATAGTAAAAATATAACATACGTGATTGAAAATGCATCCTGCAGTTTAGTTGATAACGGGTCCCTGTTAGTGTATATCTCATGCATGTTGTATCTACCGATGCAGAATTTTTCTATACATTTCTTCGTCCGTTCTAGGCTACCGCAGCAGCTGTGCAGGAATTTCTTTAGTGCCAAGTCACCTGTATCATTTTAAGTGAATATTGAACAAGCTTGACTTTAATGTCTATGGTTTTTGACATGGTCGTAAACAGGTAGGTACGGGCAGAGGAGAACTGCCCCCGTCCGCGTCCCCTACGTTAATAAGCGTGTGGTTACCTTAAAATGGTCTTCCAATCATAGTTGTAACTTCATCTTATGATATTGGGTCACCGACAGTCACCGTTGTTTGTTCACTGTACACTCATATTGATATGTAGATATTTGTTGATATGTATATTGAAACCGTACTATTGACTTGCACTATTAGCGGGGCGCGATAGCAATAGGTGTGTTCTGTAACATACCATGACGCCAGTATCCCCGAAAGGTTAGGCAGAGGTGTACCAATGTACACCCACAGTTCGCTGTGTTTGTTTTTAGGTTCCATGTAACAGGCGGTGAGCCTATGGCCATTAATCGGGCACAAAGCCAAACTCCGAGCTGCTACTGAGAATTTCATAGAAAACCCCAATAACGCTTTGCTCGACCTGGAAATCGAACCCAGGACCTCGATTTTCGCAGCCGCACTTACGACCACTAGGCTAATGAGGCAGTTATATATACCGCACACATTATATAAGCCGGTAACAACAGGCCTAAAGATTAATTCTCACTTGAACTATCCGGACGAGTTGTATAGTCAGTCATATATAATGACTGAAAGTCTGTTAAACGTAGAGTATAAAGAAAAGTAAAATAAAAACAATAACTAAAATATAAATAAAAATAAAACTGTATATTCTTTCAATACTGTCAATTTTTGTAAGGTGGGCAATCGTTTTTTCGGGTGGGCTGTGGCCACCTTTGCTTCTTCATATTTTTCGCTCATGAATCAATCCCTTGCTTATTTTACAATACATATATCAAATAAACTAACACATGATATTCAATATCAAATTACTCGGAGACTTAGTAGTGATTTTGGACAAAAAATATATTTTATGATATCAACATCAGAAAAAAAAGACTTAACACGGTTCGTTGAAAACCGGTCAAGGCAAAAAAAGTGTGTTGCAAAATGACTTGGCTTACTAATGTCTTGAGGCAGATAGTCTTCTTTAGATAACCATTCCTTGATGGATTCTAAGTCGTAAGTATTATTAGCTGCCATCTGAAACAAAAATGAATAATTAGCATTTTGATTTTTAATGCGTCTGTGGTAATGAACACACTTTCATAGTTTCAACACTACCTACTGTAAACGTAAAACACAGTGATTTGACAGATACAGCATTAAAAAAGGTAATAATATTTAAAATACCAGCCTGTAAATGTACGTACCACTTCTTCCTAAGAGATGGCACGAACTCAATCACCATGCCAGCCCACACCCTATTAGTAATTTGGAACGCCAAGAAATCCACAGTTCTATATTTTTCCCACATACAGTGGTAGAAAGAACATTCTCAAGGGATCATGTTTCCTTGCAATGTTTTGCTTCACCGTCAGCAATTCAATTCAAATTAGTAAAACTAAGCAAATTCCAAAAATGCTGGGACCATAAACTACGTAATGATTAATAAACTAAATTTAAAAAATAATAGGTAGGTACAAAAAATTAGACAAATAAAAATGGCTTTAACTTTAATTAACTTTTTAATTGTATTAATTTGATAGCAAATATAATAACTAGATACTAATCATGATTACAGAAATTTATTAACTTTAAATTGGGATTTAATCAACTTTCTGTTTAACTTTTTCAATATTAATAAATTCTAAAAATAATAGGTAGGTACAAAAAATTAGACAAATAAAAATGACTTTAAACATAGACTGTTTAATTGTATTAATTTAATAGCAAATAAAATAACTAGATACTAATCATGATTACAGAAATCTGTTAACTTTAATTTGGTATTTAATCAACTTTCTGTTTAACTTTTTCAATATTAATAAATTCTAAAAATAATAGGTAGGTCCAAAAAATTAGACAAATAAAAATGACTTTAAACATAGACTGTTTAATTGTATTAATTTGATAGCAAATAAAATAACTAGATACTAATCATGATTACAGAAATCTATTAACTTTAATTTGGTATTTAATCAACTTTCTGTTTAACTTTTTCAATATTAATAAATTCTAAAAATAATAGGTAGGTCCAAAAAATTAGACAAATAAAAATGACTTTAAACATAGACTGTTTAATTGTATTAATTTGATAGCAAATATAATAACTAGATACTAATCATGATTACAGAAATCTATTAACTTTAATTTGGGATTTAATCAACTTTCTGTTTAACTTTTTAAATATTAATAAATTCTAAAAATAATAGGTAGGTACAAAAAATTAGACAAATAAAAATGACTTTAAACATAGACTGTTTAATTGTATTAATTTGATAGCAAATAAAATAACTAGATACTAATCATGATTACAGAAATTTATTAACTTTAATATGGGATTTAATCAACTTTCTTTTTAAATTTTTCAATATTAATAAATTCTAAAAATAATAGGTAGGTACAAAAATTTAGACAAATAAAAATGACTTTAAACATAGACTGTTTAATTGTATTAATTTGATAGCAAATAAAATAACTAGATACTAATCATGATTACAGAAATCTATTAACTTTAATTTGGTATTTAATCAACTTTCTGTTTAACTTTTTCAATATTAATAAATTCTAAAAATAATAGGTAGGTACAAAAAATTAGACAAATAAAAACGACTTTAAGCATAGACTGTTTAATTGTATTAATTTGATAGAAAATAAAATAACTAGATACTAATCATGATTACAGAAATCTATTAACTTTAATTTGGTATTTAATCAACTTTCTGTTTAACTTTTTCAATATTAATAAATTCTAAAAATAATAGGTAGGTACAAAAAATTAGACAAATAAAAATGACTTTAAACATAGACTGTTTAATTGTATTAATTTGATAGCAAATAAAATAACTAGATACTAATCATGATTACAGAAATCTATTAACTTTAATTTGGTATTTAATCAACTTTCTGTTTAACTTTTTCAATATTAATAAATTCTAAAAATAATAGGTAGGTACAAAAAATTAGACAAATAAAAACGACTTTAAGCATAGACTGTTTAATTGTATTAATTTGATAGAAAATAAAATAACTAGATACTAATCATGATTACAGAAATTTATTAACTTTAATATGGGATTTAATCAACTTTCTTTTTAAATTTTTCAATATTAATAAAGTCTAAAAATAATAGCTACCTTTAATTTAATATTATACATTTTTATGACTGTATAATTCTATTATTATTAAATTAAAATCAAATATTACCTCAAAAATTGCTTTTATACGTGAAATACACAAAACAAAGTATTAATGCGATTAAAAAAAATAATACTTCGTAGAGACAGACACCTAATTGTAAGGCTACTCGTAAGAAACTATCGTTTCGCCACCCACACCTTGCTGTTTTGACATTCTGTACGTAGGTACAAGGTTAAGAGCGCTTGAGTATCTTATTCTCAATTACTCGACATTAAAGTCACTGCATTTCATTTGTCGATTTTAATAATTTATTATTATAACAACTTATTTACAATTACAACAATTATTTCTACATCATAAATGAATTGATAAATGATTTTTTTTTACGTTGAAGAGTATAAATATAGTTTATTTTAATATAAACATTGGTCTATTGCGAAATATTCCGTTTCACTAGATATAAAAAAAAATCTGACCAAAATGCTTAAAATCGAAGCATTTTATTATCAATTAATGTAACACATTGTGATTTTTTTTTTACAAGTAAGTAAACTGTTATGCCCCTGAGTAACTAAAAATGCCTTGTATCGCTATGAAGGAATTTATATTCTTATTCATATTCAAACTTAAATAGTGCGTAAACCCACTATGCAGTATACACACCAGAGCACATTAGACATTGGTTATAATTCACTGTAACACTTCATAGATTCCACATAAAAAGAGTGCTTTCAGCTGTCGTTTGTTATTAGAGATCAGATTAGAACCAAACTGTTACTTGTAAATTAAACTTTTAACCATAGTTAATATAGTGTATATAGTACAGTCCACAAATTTATCTCTAAATTGTACATGAATGAAAAAAGCTTTTAGACAAATTGTCGAAACTATTATAATTACCGCTTCGGTGTTATTAATGTCGATAATAAAATACTGAAGCACAGCGGTTGCTCGCACTGGTTTGAGTTAACATATCAATAATTATGATTAATAATAGCTATGCTGTAACATAGCTATATAACACTAGCTATGCTCGCGGCTTTGCATTAATATTAATGTGTACTTAGACCTTCTTCCTGAGAAAACACTATCGGTCAAACTGTGTTGGAGTTTATCAGTTTAATATTATATACACATATATGCCGACATATATTTTTACCTGGATAATAATTATTTTGTCTTTTATCTTGTCTATATCAATAGACATACATATCATAAAACAAAGCCGTCGTCCGCATCAGTCTGCATGTCCGTTTTTTGAACTAACTATACTGTTAGCCATAAGGGCTCTGGAGTCTCAGGCGGATTTTATGGCATACGCTGGCCAAACCTTATATGATACATCAAAATAATATTCTAAAGAATTGAACTTCTTCAAAAAAACTAGACAGAAGTCCGCGATGACATATGCATATCTCCTACAGTGTACTCACAGTGACCATTTTTATATTAAAAATATTGACTAAAAATATCAGATTATTTGCGAAACTCTTTTCTCCAATTCAGTATTAATTCTTATACACATAAATAGGTATATTAGTTACCTTGAGCATGTAATGTAGATAAAAATTGCCTGGTACGTAATATCATTTAAATGAATACAATACACGATATAACGATTTAAACTTACGCGATACCAAAAAAAACATCATTCGCAAGCTTGGTCGCAGAAAGGCAGAAACGGTGGTCCCGCAACCCGCCCCGCGGCCTACCTATGAATATGATTTTGCCTTGTGTTGTTGTTGTTCCCATGTAGGTACGGGGCTATGAGAAAAGCTGTGTACCTACTCCTTTTACTAACATACGCATCGGGTATACTACTGATCTAGGATCATAATATTACTATTTAACGTTTTATGTGTAATGTTGTTGGAGAAAGTAATAAAATAAAATTAAAATAAAAGCGATAATCTCTAGATCAGTTTTGTATTTTTAATAAGCCTCCCTTGAACAGCTAGAATCCTAAATTTTACAATTATACGTAGTTCTTCAAATAGTTCTTGAGTTATTATGTTATGAAAAGTTGTGATACCAGAAATCTGTGAGACTATATATATATATATATATATATCATCCTATGGTATTACAAATGCGTCCATAGGCTACGTTAGCCGCTTCCCATCAGGCGGACCGTGTGCTTGTGTACCACCTTTGTTGCATAAAAAAGTAGCATTTTTATCACTGACTCACTAACTCATCAAAAACTTAGAGTACATCTTGGTTACTCAAAAACTTGAAATTCGGCATTTATTAAGCATAGTAAATAAGTTTAAAAAATGTTCAGAAAAGTACAATATTAATACAAATAATACTTATAATGACCAATCGACGGTATTTCCATTCGCTCACCAATATATATATTTCTCATTAAAAAAATCAAAACACTCCTGAAATTTGGTTTTGAATGAGTCTTATGATATTTGTACGCTAAAACAAAAGAAAGAAATAATGCCAATTAATTGCGGATAAGTATTATAAGGTATCGTTTGACGAACATTGATATTTCAAATTAAATTTATTTAGCTAGCGTGTTTTGTTCTATAGTTATGTTTTTACGCTTTGAGAAGAATTTGTAAACTGTTACAATCAAAGACGTAAGGCAAAAAATGTTTCAAAAAAGTTTATTCAGTATCTCGTTTTTCCTCCCAGTGCTCTAGTGACTGCTTCCATGCGGTTCCTCATGGTACAGATGAGAGTCACAATCTTGTGTTGTGGGATGTTATCCCATTCTTCTCGTATAACTGTTTTAAGCTGGCCGTCTCCGGAGCAGGATCTCTCGCTCTTACACGTCTCTTCAACTCACCCCATTAGTGTTCTATGGGATTTATGTCCGGGGTTTTTGCTGGCCAGCCCATAACCTTAATACTGTCTCCGTTCAGGTATTCATTTACAATGCCTGCGGTATGTGCGCTGGCATTATCCAACAAAAATTAACTCTTATACAATAAAATGTACGTAAAGTACCACATGAGGCTCCAAACACTGTTCGATGTAACGTGGCCAATTTAATGACGGTAGGCGAGGTCCAGATACAGAAGCAAGTTCGGTTTTTCCATCGGCGCTTATGCCTCTCCAAACCGTCCATGAAACGCCACTGTAACTGTCTCTTTCTTCAGTGCAAAATACTCTCCCTCTCTTCGATACACTTTATTTTTTCCGTTGTTACCATACAACATGATCACATTCGTGAAATAAGAGAACTTTGCTCCATTGAAGGTATGACTAATTTAAGTGCTCACGTGCAAAGTTAAGGCGCGCTCTTCGGTGGTCTACCGTCAATTTTGGGCCATTAGCTGGTTTATGAGGTTTCAGGCCACACTCCGCCAATATTCTTCTAATGGTAGAATCGCTCAGTCAGTCCTAGAATTACACGCAGCCTCTGCTGCAGTGGAATAGAGTTCAATCGACGATTTATTAGAGAAACTGACACAATATACCGATCATCTCGTTCAGACGTGACTCGATGTCTACTAGATCCCGGACGGCGAGTAAACATACCAGTCACCCGATAACGCTGATACATTCTATTGACAGCAGAGAGGCTAAGATGTAATTGTGCAGGAACAACATGTTGACTAAGTCCTGAATTCAGCAACGCCATGAATTGGGCGGCTTCCGTGGGCGAGGTATCCATATTTGTTAGGAAAAAATCTCTTTGGTAGGATGTATCAAAGCTTTATTACCAATCACTATTAAAAAACGATATTTTTGGCAAAAAAATGTGACTAAATACAGAAATTCCGACGGAATACACATTGAGCTCCACATCCATTTATTCGATGAAAATTCTAAAAATTTAAATAAAATTTGTAATAGTGTAGACTAAACTATTACTATTATGCCAGCGTGGTATTTTTTTAATGATATCAAACCTCTAATTTATTTAAATTCCGCCTGAATAATCATAAGATTCATTCAAATTCAAACTTTAGGGGTGTTTCGATTTTTTTAAATTGTGAAGTGTATTATGACGTTATGCCAAATTAAGACGCGATTACGTTGCGTTTTCCCGCTTTATATGAGCATTGGAATATTGATATTTTAAAAACAATTACATGTAAAAAGTACTATTATTGATTTTAAATTGGAATACCGATTGTGTAATAATAATTACATCAAAAAAGTATATAAGTAATAGCTATCTATTGGTTGATTTTAAACGAAATAAAACTCATAATGAGCATCAAGTACGTTTCAATCCACTTACTCGTTGTGCAGATTTCAAAAAGTAATAATATACCAACAAAAACGTAAATGTGAAAAGGGACTAAATTCGGTAGAAACGACGTTCGGGGTAGTCGTCACCGATAGACGAGCCGAGCTCGTAACGGGTGCGAAACTGCGAACTGCCAAGTTCTAAGTATAGAAATTAAAGTGAATTATTGTGTAACATTGGTCTATAGATAAAAAGCCTAAAGCAATACTAATCTGGAAAAAGTATTTTTTTATCTATTTAATTTTCGGTTTGGAAAACAATATTTTTTGTCTGCGAGTTACTTGATTTGAAACGCCACGCTTCGCTGATTAGAAAACGTGACGTCACCATTTAGGAAATATGCACGTTACTCTTGCGTCCGTTGTAACTGTTATCATACATAATACCATAATGCCGCGTTTTTGTAGCATTAAATAACAAAGATTTTTAAATTACTTATATGGTGTATTAATGAAAAAAATATTCAAATTATCAACAGATTTCAAAAAGTTGTCAACTCTCGAATTCCTGTAATTATAGCTGTAGAATTGACGTTCTTCAATTCAGTTAAAAAATAATTACGTTTTTGGAGTAATGATTGCTCAGTGGTAGCGTGTAAGTACACCACGTCAATCACGTGAGTTCGAATCACTACAATGAGCCCGACTTTTCGGTGAAGGAAAACATTGTGATGAAACTATACCATAATGGCAGGACATTTTTTAATACTCAAGTTGAAATTCTATCATCAAGCACCGATAAGTTTGTTCTAGCAGCTGCACTTGAGGGCAAGTCCCTACACTACAATTAGTGTGTTGCCGTCTTCGGCCACATCGTCACATAACGTAAGTTGAGATTGTGACCAAACACAAAAAAGGTTAAAGTGTTCTTTCTTATCAGTACAAAAAATAACCAAATTAATCCGGAGATAAACTTGATTAAACGGCTTGTTTAAATATTTCAGGAAACAATAATCTTTCGCTGCAAAAATTAAGCTTTCGAGTTCAAGCATTGAGAATACTAGGGTTTTTGATAATAATAATACATCAAATGATAAAATAAACTTTAATGTAAATGTTAAAAATATATTACATCAGATCACGCTTATTGTTAATTGTCATAAATATTTATTCAAATTGTTTTTCGAGTTTGAAGATTGGAATGTTCTTTTATCAAAAATGTACGCATCTTAATAGTAATGTATACTAAACGCTATAAATAATATTAGGTACATACATAACAGAGTTCAACAAGATATAAAATAAAAAACCATAAAAATCAAAGAACAAAATTTCACTAAAAATATATTATAGATCTAAGTGTTAATACTTTAAGTATGTAGGTTGAAATGAAAAAATTCTCTTGAAAATTTCATAATAAATATAGTAAATGTTATAGAAATCTGTTTAGTTTTTGTATTAAACCTTTTTAGTAGGTACTTAAGAAAAATTTCCAAGTCGGTTGTTGCTTTCAAATGTTTGTTTTTCTTAAGGTATTTTATACATCTCATTGCTTTGAATGATCATAATATCACAGATGAAATTTCCATAATTGCTTTCACTAGAAGTAGCTTAGTATACTGGCATTTTAGTACCTATAATATTGTTACTTATAATATAATAAGGAACACTGACATTGTTATAAAAATATTACCACCCAATATAAAAATAATTATAAAAAACAATAATATAATAACATTTATTAAACATTCAGTAATGTATTCCACTTTGAAAAGGACTAATCTTAGCTACCACTTACCAGGGGCGTATTTACACTAGGGTTATATGGCCCTGGCTGGCAAACTGCAATGGCCGGCTAATGCTAAACGATCCACACGCTTGCCAAACCTCGACAAACATTAACAAATTCAAACCTGTGGTTAGGGTGTTTGGCTTGGCTTGCCACCGATCCAAGGTATGTCGGTATTTGCTGCACAAATCAAAGAAGCTTGCGGCAAGTGCTTGCGATGCATCCACATGTTTGTGTGTAGTTAGTATCGCTTGCACGAACTAAATAATCGATACCTATCTGAAAAAGAAACTGGCACGGTTTCTATAAATTTTTAACTATCTTCGTTGCCGAGATTTCCGTAGGTATCCTATTATTTTTCCTCGTTTAATTTTGCTTTAGCAGATAGTATATACATTAGTACATAGAAAATAGATACAACCAAACGTTATAACCGGCATAAGGTCGACGTCTATGCGTGCTTATACAAAACAGACTAGCACACTCACAACTGTGTGGATGCCTTGCCTATTTTTTATCCAAGCATATATAGAGGTTTGAATTTTGTGGCAAGTGACAAACGTGTGAATCCAGTATAAGGATTCTGCGCTTTTGGTGTAAAGTAAAATATGTTGCCCTTCTAGTCGGTTTTCTTTAAATTTACTTTCATTTCTTTGTTATATTTGTAAGTAGTTTTTATTAATATCGTGTTAATTACAATCAAAAATTGAATTAATTGTCAACATCTCTTTAGTAAAGATAAATAGTATTATATACAGGTATCTATTATTAATACTTGTAACAATCTATACATAGTGTAAAGTCGCTTCCCGTTGTCTGTCTGTAGATGTTTTAAACTACGCAATGGATTTTAATGCGGTTTTCACTACCATTTAGATGATTTTTTAGGGAAAGTTTTTATATATACAATACATTCCAATTAAGATTTGTATAATAGAGAAAAATCAATTATTTGTATTCAAGTCGTAAAAAAATGTTTTCGAACTCTTACATGGCTTACACTGGCTAAACCGTATGAGATACATCAAAATAAGGCTCTAAAGAATTGTAGTTCTTCAAAAAGCCTGGAGAAAAGTCCGGGATGGCATATGTCGGTATCCTAATGTTGACTCACAGTAACAATTTTTAACTTAAAACCCATTATACACCACTTGGTAAATTCTACCCGTACTCCCCTTCGCCCTACAGAAGATCGCAGCTAAATAACGTTATGTTATGTTACTGCGGTGAGCAGGGTTTCCAGAGCTTCTTGGGGTAGTGGGGTTCAAGGCCGGTAACGCGTTAGTGAGACGTATGGTATACTATAAGCGTCCTTAAGCTACGGTAGCCGCTTACCATCAGACGGGACGTATGCTTGTTTGTCACCTTTGTAGACTAAAAAAAATAGTTATAAATAAAACTTTCAATAAAAGTATACGATAAATTAATGGACGTAATTTTTTATAGATGATAAATTAAAAAAAATCGAAGTGTACTATGAGCCTGAGGTTAAAGTGACTTAAAACTGCATTTTTAACCTGGCCTAGCACCACATAGAAAATGTCTGCTAACACAATTGTTATATGATCTGTGGTCAGCATCTATGTGTTTCCACGTATCCCTAAATTCTTTTTTAGGTTAAGTATGACTACTGTCCTCAGCCGCATTACAATACCAGGTGAGATTGTGGTAACCTATAACATAAAATTTTAAAAAGGGTGGTCCCATTTTAATTTGATTAGCGTTGGACGGTCAACTTCAGAGATATACCAGGCAACTCTACAAAATCATCGAAGTTGCTTATATTTTTTGTTAAAAATTGCCTTGTCTTTAAAAATGTTAACAATACGTGTAAAACATGCTATAGTTGTTTTATTTTACAAATATATTTGAGTACATATTACAAAGTTATTGACAAATACTGTTAGTCAATGGCAAGAGTCCTGAAGTTACCGATTTCTGTTGAGATCTCAGTTTTATTCTTTGACTTTTTGTCTACCCGCCATAAATTATTGTGTAGGAAATGTTGCCTGAAAACAAAAATTATTATTTACACAATATTCCTATTGTTGTCCGTAATTGCTTTGCGTAAATTTTGTATAACCGATTTTTATGCCAAATTTCATTAGAATCTGTCTAAACGTTTAACTGTGATTGGTGGACAATCATGCAAACAAACGTACCGACTCCCATTTATATATAAAATTTTAGTAGATTTATATTTTCTCTATTTGGGAGCAGTTAGCCAGCTAATCAGCCACTATAAGCTAAATTCTTTATATACTGTCGATGGGATTTTTATCTAGGGTGGGCAATGAGTTTTGTATTGTGGGCAGTACCGCCCCACTAACTGCGCCAAAGTTAAAACACTAAAATGATATAACATGTTCTTACCGATGGGTATGTAAGAGGCCGAGAGCTCTCTTCATATGCTCCTCCATTCTTTCCCTTTTACCTCCGTAGTCTTCAGGCAGATCATCTTTACTTACATATTCGTATATCGTCTCGGAATTAGGAGTATGGAAATGAATCTGATAAAAAAATAATCTAAGTTTGTTTAGGAACTAAAATATGGTATCAGTCTATATACAGATAAGGATTATTGTGAGATGAGAAAAACTATATACATAATAGGATTTGATATGTAATCCCTTGGATTAAACCTTGAAATATTTGGTTGGATCCTAATTTCAATGTTTATTTTTCTATTTGCAGCGACAAAGCCCTTGGAAGTATTTACTGGCCATAAGCATATAGCTTCACTAGTGGACAATCAATACTACAAAGTGGAAAGGGCCAATCGGCAAAAGTAGGGTAGGGAGACCGAAAAGACGATGGGCTGACGATATAACCGAATTAATAGGAAAGGACTGGCAAACTATCGGCAAAGACAGAGATGAGTGGAAAGGACTGGAGGAGGCCTTCACCCGAAGAGGGATCCATATCCAATAGTTAAAACTCTTACTAACATTTATAGATTAAGCAAAACATAAATAACTAAATACTAACAAATTAAATACCAATATTTGAAATGGGAATTAGGTTTAATATGTTATAGTAGTTATAATATGTTAACTTGCTAAGTTCCATTATCAATTAAAAAACAACTTTTGAACCCATATCAAAAGTTAATAACAATATCGACTTTTATTACTAAACAAGCTATGCCCGTGGCTCCGCTCACGTGGACTACAAAATGCCGTCGGTCGTGCGCAAGCGCGTATGGTGCTGCCCCGCTCAAATCCACGGCGGTTGCACGCCGGTTATTTTATAGAAAAAATGCTAATTTTGGATGATCCTTAGAAGTTTGGAATACGCTATCGCTGACTTTTTTGTAGGTCTTTTTAATATCTACAGTTATATGGTACATTACTTCGTCGAGATGCGGAAACTTAACCCGTGTAAACTTGATACCTGATAGTAGGTTACTTTGATATATCTGTTACGTTTTACTCAGCGTAGTCCATTTAAAGGTCCCAAAAGCGTCTGTCTTCCGTATGAATCCACTGTAAAATGGATAAGTGATTTTCGCGTGAAAAGAATATAAACGGACAAACAGACAGCGAGACGTTGAGTTTTATAATATGTATAGACATAGATTAAAACTATAATTTATCAATATATTGTTAGTTGTTGCAATCAATTATTGTGAAATATAAACATAAAAAATAGAGCAACGCTAACACCAGTTGATTAATTTAATCAATACCATTAAATCTATACAAGCAATAAAATTGAAGTGTCTGTTTGTAATGTCAAAATAACAGTTTTTTACTAAATGCATAACAAAAACCCCATTTTTAATATTTTTGTCTGTCCGTCTGTTTGTTCCTGGTAATCTCCGAAACGGTTGGACCGATTTTGACGGGACTTTCACTGGTAGATAGCTGACTTTATACGGAGTAACTTAGGCTACTTTTATTTTAGAAAAAGAATTAGGGTTCCGCACAAATAAAAAAAACTGATCATGATGAATCAATTCGGCCGCTTAAAGGGCTTATGCTGAGTAAACTATAAGAGATATAGCAAAATGATGTACTAAATAATTGTAGACATTAAACAGACCTACAAAAAAGTCACCGAGAGTATACGTTTATCTTCTAAGGAACACCTACAATAAGCATTTTTGTCTTTAAAATAGCCGGGAGCGGGGCAGCAAGATTCGCGCGGGCATTCTGTAGCCCACGTGAGCGTAGCCGCGAGCTCAGCTAGTTAATTATATTGAATGGCTAGATTAAAGCATCAGCTATTGTATGAAAGAGTATCACCGTCTTCTTTATGAATAAAAAACAAAAACCACTGCATGACAGTTTGAGATCCCGCCAAAAATTCCGATTCAGGTTAATATTTAAACGACGTTAAATTTTATTACCATTTGTGTCATGTCTTGTTTCAGTAACGGTTTCACCAGTGAATAAAGTTTATCTATAAAAGGAGGTGCGTTTACGATATGAATTTGTTTTAGACGAATCGGCATAGCATCCTGAAATAATAACAATGTACATTATAAAATTGAACATAAAAAATGTTTGATATAAATTGGTAGATGGTTTTTTTAAAAATAACTAAGACACATGCATTACAGAAAAAGAGAAATATAGATTTAAGAAAAATCTTCACCACATAAGATTTAGCGTTTCTTAAAATTTTTAAAGTAACGGAGCACTAACAACATTTAAAAAATATATGGAGTACCTCTTCCACACATAATTTAAAATACATACATGGAAATAAAAACAAGGGTCTATGTAGAGAGAGAAATTTTTGTTTACAACCACGGTGAACGTAAGGATTTACAAGTATTTATTTATTGTTTTCTTAATTTACAGGGACCCCTAGCTCTCATACCACGGTCCCCTCTAGGGTCCATGGGACCCAGGAAACCCTGTTGTCGAGCCCAATACATCTATCTATCTATTCCTAATTGGCAAAAAAAATCTGTTCAGTCGTTCAAATGTTATTAATAAAACTTACAGAACAAGATGTCTCAAATATTGTAAGGAAATATGCATACACAAATATTTTATCCATAAATAAATTCTTACCTCTTGATATTTAGATAACTTTCTGGCGATAGATAAGTTAAACTTTGTTATAAACTTTAATGTGATATCTTTAACATCCATAATAATAATATCGCAGTCTTCGAGCCTATGATCAGACAGTAGCCATGAATCCGTAGCAAGCATAAATAACTTGACGTCTCCGAAATAGTCGTATTTTTCTAATCCGGGGTCGTTTAATTGCCATATCCATATGTTTCTGTCGCCGGATATCTCGTATTGTGCAAGATTACTGTGGAAAAAAAACAATGTACTCAGAAATGACGTAAGCGAACAAAAAAGAAGAGGATGGCTTAAATTACAAATCTCTATAAAGTTACATCCGTGGGTAGTAAAATGCCGTTAGATTTTCCGTAAACAATTTATTCGTACTTATTCAAAAACAATTTATACACACTCAAAATACTACTCTTGGAATGTAGTGTTGTCGTACTTACAGTTACTTCCTTTATAGTACACTTGTGGATTTATTATATCGCTTGTTGTTTTCACTTCGATTTTAAAAACACTACCTACTGTAGAGAGTCGTGAATCGAGATACGGCTCGATTATATACACAAATAAGACGATGACGAAATCACCTAGCATATATAATACACTAAAGAACGGGAAAACACTAGAAGGTACTTGAAATTGTAAAAAACATGCGACATCGTTTTTCAAATTAGGGGAACATACTATTTTTAGACCTTTGTTGATAATGTAATCCGAGCGATAATGTTTTGTATGTGTGAATGAATGTAATGCTTCCTCGAACCTAAGACAACCTAGTGGATGTTTCGAGTACCTACCTACCTATTCATTTATTACTCATCTACCTACATTTTAGAGGATTCCAGAGACTTCGAGAATGGTAATTTTATTATAATTTATTTTACTCAGATTGTAACAATATATTTATTTCTCAAAGGTATTTTTGAGGCAATGCCATATCTCCGTTATTTCTTCATCAAAACAAATGATTTAAACATCATTTGAAAGCTATGTTCTCCGCTATTGACTAAAAGTTGACAAATTCTTAGTTTAAAATGAATAAATTCTTTAAAAAAAACAGAAATTATTCATGGAAATGACATTGGGGAATAGTGGAAAATAGTCTATAATTAAAAAGTCGCTGGTCGAATTTCGATCATTGGGCGACCGCTAGAATTTTTCATAACGGATTATGAGAAAACGGTTAGAGTTAATTTTTACGATTCGCCCGCACATTGTAATTGCACAGTCTGCACCACGAAGATGCTTGCTAATCCTCTTTTTTTATTGAGTTGAAGATAGTCCTACTAGATTTTGTACATACACAATGTCTTGATGACTTACACAATGTCCAATGTTTTCTTTATTTGTGGCGAGAGAGGATCCCTGTCGCTGAATAGCTCCGGAGTGGTAGATCTAATGCTGAAGAACAATTCTGCAGCATTTTTAGCTTTATCAATATCGTAGTAACAGCTGTGCAGAAAGCGCAACAGTAGTTTGGTATCTGAAACACAATAATACATTCAATGAGTAAATTGGACGATGCACTAGTTATCGAAAAACGAATATTATAATAACTCACTTATAGATTAGCAATAACTTCAAGAATACTATTAGTATTACTGCCTCAATAGCCTAGTGGTCGTAAGCGCGACTGCTATGATCGAGGTCCTGGGTTCGATTCCCAGGTCGAGCTGGATGATCCCTTCGGGGATACAGGCGTGATGGTATGTTATGTTATGTTAATTTTAGTACTTATATTAACGTAGTTATGGAATTTTTCTAGGCGGGTTCAGCTAGCTTTCCCTAGGGTGGGCAGTGACCCTTGAACTATACTCATGCTTTTAGCTCATCAAAATTTCACTCAGGCAGCCCGTGAGTGAAGTAGGTATACGCAGTTAGCTTGCAATACTCTGCCCAAAATGTTATTTATAATAATAAATCTAAAAGTTTTTTGTTTGGATGGTTGTTACTCAATCACGCAAAAAGGGATGAACGGATTTGGATGAAATTTGGCATACAGATAGTCTATAACCTGAATTAACACATAAGATACTTTTTATCCCGGTTAAATTCATATCTTAAGCACTATCATCGATTTATATTTGTGGTTAATTTATGTTTGAACTGTGATTTTAATGCACGAGAGGAGCGAGTGGGCCGTGGCAGTCTATAACCTGGATTAACACATATAATACTTTTTATCCCGGTTAAATTCATATCTTAAGCACTATCATCGATTTATATTTGTGGTTAATTTATGTTTGAACTGTGATTTTAATGCACGAGAGGAGCGAGTGGGCCGTGGCAGTCTATAACCTGGATTAACACATATAATACTTTTTATCCCGGTTAAATTCATATCTTAAGCACTATCATCGATTTATATTTGTGGTTAATTTATGTTTGAACTGTGATTTTAATGCACGAGAGGAGCGAGTGGGCCGTGGCAGTCTATAACCTGGATTAACACATATAATACTTTTTATCCCGGTTAAATTCATATCTTAAGCACTATCATCGATTTATATTTGTGGTTAATTTATGTTTGAACTGTGATTTTAATGCACGAGAGGAGCGAGTGGGCCGTGGCAGTCTATAACCTGGATTAACACATATAATACTTTTTATCCCGGTTAAATTCATATCTTAAGCACTATCATCGATTTATATTTGTGGTTAATTTATGTTTGAACTGTGATTTTAATGCACGAGAGGAGCGAGTGGGCCGTGGCAGTCTATAACCTGGATTAACACATATAATACTTTTTATCCCGGTTAAATTCATATCTTAAGCACTATCATCGATTTATATTTGTGGTTAATTTATGTTTGAACTGTGATTTTAAAGCACGAGAGGAGCGAGTGGGCCGTGGCAGTCTATAACCTGGATTAACACATATAATACTTTTTATCCCGGTTAAATTCATATCTTAAGCACTATCATCGATTTATATTTGTGGTTAATTTATGTTTGAACTGTGATTTTAATGCACGAGAGGAGCGAGTGGGCCGTGGCAGTCTATAACCTGGATTAACACATATAATACTTTTTATCCCGGTTAAATTCATATCTTAAGCACTATCATCGATTTATATTTGTGGTTAATTTATGTTTGAACTGTGATTTTAAAGCACGAGAGGAGCGAGTGGGCCGTGGCAGTCTATAACCTGGATTAACACATATAATACTTTTTATCCCGGTTAAATTCATATCTTAAGCACTATCATCGATTTATATTTGTGGTTAATTTATGTTTGAACTGTGATTTTAATGCACGAGAGGAGCGAGTGGGCCGTGGCAGTCTATAACCTGGATTAACACATATAATACTTTTTATTAGGGTAAATGTCATAGTTAACAACCGTTAACAATTTAGTTTTTTGGTTAGTTTATAAATTACTTTCTATAATTGTTTTAGAAACAACATACAGATTTATATCCCCTATTTCACCCCTTAAAGTTTTCTTTTCGCGACAAAAGTATCCTATGTCCTTTCCCAAGGTCTAATCTATCTCCATACCAAAATTCATCAATATTGGTTAAGCGGTTTAGGCGTGAAATCGTAACAAACAGACAGAGCTACTTTCGTATTTATAATATTAGTATGGAGTATTACAAAAATATTACTTGGCTAGGTCATAACATTCGACCTCGCTAAAATGTGTAGGTACGATACTGACATTAAGGTCAACCGAGAATCTATTGAATACATAATACATTACATTTTATCAACAGAGTTGTTAGTTATATAAATAGGAGAAACACAACGAGTTACTATTATACCATATCTACAGAATCTGTGAAATTTGTCTCTAAAAATATTATTTAATATCCCTCATTATTCATTGTCATGTTCATTCATTCAAGACTGTATACAAAGTGAACAATAGAGAAAAATTAATTATGCTGTGATTGCAAATTCTACCTGATTGTTAAAAGGTAAAATTGTATCTTTAAGTATGTAATTTGTGGCACAGTCTGTCTGTGGCTTAAATCTAAACAATAATTGTTAATTTTCTATGCTGAACAAGCTTCAATAACAATTATGGGAACGCGCTCATTGTCCTTCCGTTGAATCCGTGGCGTTTTGTTGTGATTGTGAATTTGCGACCTAACTCCATCCGTACTTTATGTCAATTCTTGTTCTTGTTTGTGTTTTTTTTTTAATCTTTAATATAAATAAATAGTGTACATATTTATAACTTCGCATGCAACATTTATATTATAATATTTGTTATCAGCACATTCCGCATATTACACTGAACGAAAATAGTTAAATTATTTGTTTCCATTATCAATAATTTTCCAGTTTTTCGATTACGTTTTGTCTACATACTACTCGTGCGCGATAAGTTGAGACCCGCGCGGAATGCGACTACTCAACCGCTTCCCCGATGACACCCGCGTTGTACAGCACGCACGCAACGCCATTATTTAATATAGGTTTTTTTAGTTTAGTTAGTGTTAGTCCCCCAGTAGTAAATGTTCTATGGTGTTAGTATAGTAATACTCTAAGCCAGTTGTGTTCTTTTTTTGTTCACTGTACCAGGACCCGACAATGACGTTACCGCGCTCAGGTCTCAAGTTATCGCGCACGAGTAGTAAATTTACTATTACCAACATTGGATTTGGATTTGCTAGTAGTAGGTGGTTTGTTATTTCAGAAATTGCAATAAAGAATAGAGCTTAGTTTGAATAAATTTTTCAATATATTATTTTATTATTATTATTAAATCATTCTCCATCGTATATGCTGAATAAGTAAGCCATTGTTGTTTGGTTTGCACGTGAGATTTTTACTCTAATTTAATATACGGTGGTTTTTAAATTATCATGATACAAATGTTCTTATAACATGGCTTTATAGACTTTGGACAAAACAAAATAAATCACTGACGCCGGTGCAATGCTGCTAAGTCATACATATTTTTTTTGCTCTCTGAAAGGCTTTCGAAAGCTTTGACTACAGTACACTTAACACTTAAACTGAACTACGTGGAATTTCCTTCGACTGGTTAATCTCTCATATAACTGACTACTGTCAGAAGATAAGTATAAAATAAACAACTTCAGCTAGAATCGGTGTTCTTCAGAGCTCGGTTTTGGGACCATATCTGTTTCTCGTTTAAATAAATGATCTACCGCTAGTGGTTGAGAGCGTAGTTCTTTTTGCAGACGACATTTCAATAATAGATAAAGAATAGATTTATAATAAGAGCATTTAGTATACATAGTCGATAATATTGTCTCCTTGGGTATTACGCTTGATTCAAGAATACAGTGGGATCCACACTATTTATTAATATTATTACTACATTAATATACTTATTAACAGTAAATGTAATTTGTCGAGGTGAAAAAAAAGATAAACCCGAGTGATTTTATGTTGGCTCTTCTTGATGATTCTGATGTTTTGCGAACCTATAGCAGTGTTTTGACGTTCTTAAAAGCTTTCTTTGGGCCTAAATTGAAAAAGTATTTTTGATTTTGATTTTGAATAACTTTGGATTATGAATGTAAGTCAACAGAGTTTGACCTCGTATTTAGTCAGAATTTTTTCTTAATTTGATACCGAGTATTCACCTACTATGGGAATCTGTGCTACTCTGCTGTACTTATCTTTTCACTTGAAACTACTTAAAACTAAATTGAAATGATGATGAACTACACGTATCATACTATTTTTATTTATTCAAGTGGACCACAACCCTAAATGTGTTCTTATAAAATATGTTTAAATAGTATTTAAGCGGTGCGGTAAGGATAGATCGCCGACTGGGTCGCAACCCCCATGCACGGAATGATTTATAATGATTGGTTTTTAGCGTTTTGGGATCAGTCAGTGTACATCCAGATGCTGAGATGCTTGCAAACTTACAGGAATGTCAGCGATAATAGCGATGAATTATCGATCTCTCCGTTATTGTCGTGGTTTATGGATTATACTGTTCCTAACATCAGAATACCATCACGCCTGAAATCCCCGAAAGTTAGGCAGAGGTGTACTAATGTACATCCACAGTTACCTATTAGGCTATTACCAATAATCGGGCACAAAGCCAAACTCCGAGCTGCTACTGAGAATTTCATGGCAAAACCCAATAACACTTTGCTAGACCTGGGAATCAAACCAAGAACCTCGTGCATAGCAGTCGCGAATAGGACCACTAAGCACCAATAGTTCAAATTTGGGAAGTATCTCTGAAACTACTGATCCGCTTCTGAAAATTATTTCACCAATTCAAGGCTACATAATTTATTCCTGATTGCTTTAAAAAGCTATTCTTTATTCTGATAAAGATTCCATAGAACTAGCACGGATAAAACGGTGGGGTCCAGCTAGTTTGTTAAGGTGCTGTTATACCAGAAATCAATATTTTCTAATGAGTTTATCTCTATAAACTTGGGTTTTGAAGCACTGGAAAATATATATGTCATTCATAACCTATCTAAGCAGGGCTTGTCGAATTCAAAAACGTAATTAAGAATACTTTACTGCATATAAAAAAAATCGCAAACATACGTACCTCTTTTTAACTGTCAAAAAAGGCGGTGGTTACTGAATTCGAATGTTTTTTTTTTAATAGCCATAACTTTTTTGTGTAAGAACCAATTTGGATGATTCTTTTTTTGTTGGATATACCTCAGGTGTAGTCTAATTTTAATTTTATTGGCATTGTACCTTCAACTTCGGAGATACACAAGATAATTCTTCAAAATCATTGAAGTTGGTTTTCTTTTTTGTTAAAAATTGTTTTGTTGAAATTCTAAACGAGTTTTTCTTCTCATCAATAATTTTAATTGATATCACTTAGTGATCCTTAACAGTCTATTACAGAATTAGCAACATGGTTTGATGAGATAAGCATACCTACAATAGTATTATATTTGCACCAATTCGGCAAAATAAAGAAGCTCGAGAAATGGGTGTCGGATGAATTGAATGACTAGTAGAGAAGAACACAGGTTGGGCTTTGCCTTGTGTTCATTAATCTACTTATTAATTAAGGTGTTTTGGACCAAATTGTAACGCCTGACGAAAAATGGATTGTTTACAATAACTGTATGCGAAAAATCCAATGATTAAATCCAAAACAGCTGAATAAAATAATGGAGGCACTAATTAGGCTTAGCGTGTTACCGTGTCGTCGCTTAACATCAGGTGAAACTGTGGCTAAAATGTAAAAAACCTAATGAATACCAAGTCACTGTAAGCGAGCCAAGCCCGCACTTAACTGATATTTAGGTAATTTTTCTTGTTCAAAATGCACATAGCCTCACAGCTTAGTAATAAACTAGAAATAAAAATTTATACTTTCTTATTATACGTTTTTTTACTTTTTTCTGCAAAGTTGGAATAACTTAATTACATGTAAAATATTGGTGTCACTTATGCCACCTATATTTTAGATGTCATTTTATAGTTTTCAAACACATTTAGTATGTATGTATGTATACCTTACTAGGTACCATATTCACACTAAGGACGACTTGCCGATGTAAATTTGTAAGCAAATATGATTTTTATTCAATCTTGTACAACGTCTTAATAAAGACACATAAAACAAATTATTTCGGCAGCATATGAGGCCATAACTCATCATCTGATGGTAAATAATGTGCAGTACAAAATGGTGAGACAGAGCCACCACAATCATAGCGATTTACAAATCTCTCGAAAAAATCTCAAATTACTTACCAATGTCTTTAGGAAAATTCGAATGATTCTTCGCCCATTCTTGTAAAGCCTCCACTTGTTTCTGAACATCCTCCGAGCACTTATCCATACTGCTAATAAAACAAAAACAGGTCTGAAATGAAATTTAGAGCAATGAAATAAATTGGATGATGTTTAGAAAAAATTATAAAAATTTTAACCTGGGGAGACTAATTAATATTCTTATTTTCAGTCAATTGATGTCGTCAACGTAAATTGTAGGCAATAATTTCGTATTGTATGATGATGATTCGTATCGTATGAAATATAAGTAAAAACTTGGTTAATAATATAATATTGTAAAGTAATTCAGCAAATCTTGAAAAAGGGTTCGTATTAGGTCCAGGAATGTTAACTTTTTAAAATTCTTTTATTGGTTTTAGATTTTAGACATCATCATCATTTCAGCCCAAAGACATCCACTGTTGGACATAGGCCTGCCCCAAAGATCATCACAACGACTGGTCCTGCGCTGCCCATATCCACCAGGTCGACGGACCACCTTATGGCAGGTCTGTCCATGTTTGGCTATAACCTCACGTTATGATGTGCACCCTACTGATTAACGAACGAGAAAATGGCAATAGCGCAGCGCGGCGCAGTGCAGCGGTGGTACGGTTATTTCCGGGTCGCGAACACCATGCATGTGGTGAAAAGTTCGTTATAGTGACTCGCTTTTGCATGTTGCGTTTCGGGATCAGCCTGTGCATATCCAGTTATATTATTGCAAGTCTGCATGAGAGCGGCGACCGGCGAGGGATTACGATCTCTCGGTGTTCACCATTGTGTTAAGATTGTACTGTGCTTACCATCAGCAACAACACATAAATTTACCGTGGTACTATAAAAAAATACTAGCCATGCGGGCATTATAAACTCGAACATCAATCTAAGCTCCTATCATTTATTTGTATCATGACAGCTGCTATTGAGGGTCTGTTCCATTTCTGTTATAGGTTTAGGTATTACATTTTTTGACCATCATAAGACAATAATAAGATTATGATTATGACAGTCTATAACACAATAACAAAAACTATCAACTATGAATCGGGTTTAATAAAGATTTACGTTCAGTCACACGTTGTTGTCTTCATGATTAACCTGATATTAATATATATAATAAATTAAATTAGTAACTTCTACAAGTAAGGAAGAATCTTAACAACGTTTTAAAAGTGTTGTAGCAACCGGTTTCATTGCAAAAAAATTATGAATATATTTTAATAAGTCATTCATTTCATTAATAAACAAATTATTAAGTGAAGAAAATTAAAATTGACCGCTGTTTTCTATATAACTGTAGCTTTATACAAAAAACTACAGTTTTAATTGAAATTTAAAACAATATCAGGGAACTTCTTTTACTCCCACTTAACAAAAAATCTATTATTTACGCAATGTAAAAACTTGTAATGTTCATGTTTAAAACTATTAGACAGTGACTTTTTATATTATTACTGTAGTATTGTATCGTTCATTTTTATACGAAATTCAACTAAATACGTATATTTATAAAAATCAAGTTTCTTTTCAAAACAAATCTAACCAGGAAAGCACGTAAGTACGTACATAAACACCTACAGTTGGTTTTTGTTGTTCTGTATTGCTTGCACAAAACCAAGGTCAGATTTGTGTACTGAATTAAAAATAAAAATCTTACAGCCAAAAAACTACACTAAACAAGATATGATGTCATAAAAACTTGAAGTAAAATAAATACCTTAATAAAACACCACTTGACCGACGTAAATAACGAGTTACAATGAATTTACCTTTACTATCCAGCAATTTGTGAACGTTGCAACAAGACTTGACGCGACACCAAGAATTGACAATATCCTGTTCAGAATAGCTTATTAGGGATAGACATAGCCAACAACACAACTTCAAAATTTATGACACCAATAACCATTCGTTCTAGCTTCATTTATTAGATCATAATATAAATTGATAATCGCATAAACTATGAATAAACAGTTTAAAGAAAATGAGATACATGTAATGTTAAATATTTCAAATAACTTATTTAATGCTGGTCTACCACAAATTGCCACAAAAGTTTCTTTCCTTAAATGTTTAATGAATTTTTGATTCCTATAAATTTTGTGAATTGTCTTATTTAATTAGCATTGGAATATGAGATCCAGGAAAGTTTAGTATTATTTGAAAAAATGTAATTTCATAATATATTTTTTTAATCTAGCTGTTTCACATATAAACTTATTTTCTTGCACAAACAAACTTTTAAAACTACACAGCATGAAACATTTGAAGTTTTTACATATTAAAGTGTCATCGAATAATACATTGAATTGTTTTATTTATCTAAGTATTATAAGTACCTTTACATGACAACATTGGAAATCCCAATAATGTCATTAAGTACAGATTTTAAAAATTTGATAGTACACGAGGTCATATGAAAGACCTATTTCAGCGTGACAACTTTTTGTGGTAATGTGCGATACATTTTCCTGTTGTCGTTTGTCGTATCGTCATATTTATGATAGCGATCACCATAAATCCATACAATTTTAATACACTATTCTGTGTTCACAGAAGTAACGTAGACTATTTATATTATGACAATTATAACCCTTTTCTTTAGCAAAGGATAATGGTTTTTAAGAGATTAGGAAAAATGTATCCATGTAACCTTGATTGTGATATCAAGTAATATCCCTACGATGTTCATATTTGGAAAAATATCTGGGCATCCGAGCTTAGAGCAACGTCTTAAAAATAAATAACAATCTACATAAGCTTAGTAAGTATTAATAACTACATTTACTAAATATACAAAGTTATCATATAAATTTTCCTATTGAAACATTTTTTATAATGAATCAAATACTCGTTTTGATGAACTCTCTACAAACTTTATGGAATTTGCTATTTTATCTGTTTTCGAGATTACAGAATGCGCTTGACAGAAGTTTGTCGGATTATGTATTACTAGCTGTGCCCCACTGTTTCACCCGTGTTAATTTTATCAGACAAACACCGTGACGCCAAAGCACTTGTGTATCCAGCCTATCATAATTGTTCTTCCCGCAAGTACAATTTATTTTAATTTTTCATTATCTCCTAAACTATGTGTCCAAATGGGCAAAATTTAAATTTATAAAACTGTCTTTATGATGAAGTAACTACTGTTCAAGGATTATCCTAAATACCTTATTATGGCTTATGTCCAATATCTTCAATGGACAGACTTCAAGTCTTTACTCTTTTATTCTAAGTACAGATTACGAAATGAAATGTTGATTTTAGAAAAAAAATTAATAGTTAAAAATATTTTTTAAAACAAGCTTTAATTTAATCCCTTCAATTTATTACATTACACAATTTATATGATATAAAAGCTTGTCGCGAAATTTACTTGTATAAATGTATTTACCTATTTTATAAAATACATAGTTTATTTCTTAGATTAACTTATGTCAAGATCACGTCACATAATTATTGTATTCTTATTTATTTATACAAGGAAATCTCGAGACAAGCGTTTGTATCATCTACTAAGTACTCTGTCAAAAAAGTACCGGGAAAAGATCAATAATACACAAAATGTTAGTTAATCATCCAAATATATTTTATCGCCTTCAAAGTATGCTCCTTCAGAAACGATACACTTACTTCAACGAATAATCCAATCATCAAAACATTTTTTAAACGCTTTTTCCGGAATTTAGTTTAGTTCTCGTCGCGAATTCTCTTATATGTCTTCTACCGAATGAAACCACGAAGTGGTAATTTGAGTTTAGGAAAAAGAAAGAAGTCAGCTGGAGCCATATCTGGTGATTGCTGGTGATCACCAAGGTGGTTGCTCCATGGCATTTGTTGAGTTTTTGGTCAAAATTTGTTCACAATGATGGCCTTGTGCGAAGGTGCCGGAAAATCTAATAATTTTTTTTCCACAAATCTGCCCTTTTTCATCGAATTTGCTCTCTTAAACGCCACATAATGCTCAAATAATATACTTTATTTACCGTTTGATCTTCTGGTAAAAATTTCGAGTGCACAACACCGCTATAGTCAAAGAAAACAGTCAACATGACTTTGCCTTTTGATCGACTTTATCGTGTTTTTTTTCGGTTTCGGTTCAGTTGTAAGGCACCACTCCGAAGCTTGTTGACTAGTTTGCATGTCAAACTCTTAAACCCACGTCTCGTCACCAATAACAATGCGTTTCATAAATGTTGGGTCGGAATTGACTCGTTCTAGCATGTCATCAGCGACTCTTATGCGATTGAGTTTTTAGAGAAAATTTAGGACTTTTGGGGCTAGCCGAGCTGCAACATGGTTCATACCTAAGTTATTATTTAAAATGATACTGATTGACTCGAGGGACACATAAAGTTCAGCGGCTATCTCTCTCAAACTTGAAGGAGGATTTGCAGTCACTATTACCTTCACTTTTGCGATGTTAACTTCAGTTGAAGACGTTGATGGCCTACCAGAACGAGGCAAATATTCCAGCATATCTCGACCGCTTTTGAACGCTTTGTACCACTCATAAGCACGTATTTTTGATAAAGTCGATTCACCGTAAGCCTTGTATAATACTTTCAGTGTCTCCGAACTCGAAATTCCATTGGCGATGCAAAATTTAAGACAATCTCTTCGTTCGATGTTTTTGTCCAATAAGAAATTTGCAATACACACTAAATATGATCTAACTAAAAACAGCACTGTATTTAATCTAAATGCCAGAATCAATTCTAACTCTGCACTTAAATGAAAAACAGTTGCCCCAAACTAACAAAAAAAACATTGAATTTGGAACCATAAACAAATCCATCCATTCCCTTATACTTTTTTGACAGAATGTAAATTGTGTAATGTAATAAATTGAAGGTTTGATTTAAATTAGTCTTTTTTTCTCTTTAGAGTTCTAAATAAAAGCTTGTTTTAAAAAAAAATTAACTAGTTTTGTTTCCTATCCAGAAGGAAACAGGAATAAAAAGAAAAAAAAAACAGGAAACCCTTTCAGTTGATACCCATATCATGGGAATGCACAAAATGCCGTTCGCCGTATTGGATTTAGAGTAGTATCCATACCACAGGAGTGCACAAAAAATAACTAAGTAGTCTGTCATCTCGGATCGTCCGCCATATTGCGTTTGACGTCACTTAGCTAATCATGTAAACTAAATGTGTTGTGTACGCAAAATTTCATCTCAATCGGGTGTGAATAACTGCTTAAAAATTCAGTTTCCAAATTTTACCCGAATATAAAACATACAAACATTGCAAGTTAAAAAAGGCTTGTAAAAAAACTGTGGAATAACTAATTTAACTAACTTAAGTAATTTAAACAAAAATACATTGACTTAAATATTAAAATACAAAATTTGTACACAATTTGGCATCGTTGAAAAAATTTGTGCGTGTTTGTTCATAAAAAATCTGCAGTTAGCAGACAGTTTACAATGTCACTAGATTGTTTATAAACTACCAGTATTATTCAGTGACATTATATAATGTTTTTCATTAATGCTTATAAAGCGTGACTCAAATTTATATAGTATAATAAAATAACGAAATAAAATATGATAAAGCGGAAGAGTTTATTGTTTATTTAATTAAACACGCTAATCTCTGGAACTACTTATGATTGATAAACGTGCAAAGTTTGTCATATGTACGTTAATCAATTAGTGTCTCCACCGTCGATATTATGTACTAGGTTATATACAGAGGATAATTCATGTTTCAATAAATTATTTTACGAATAAAAAATTTCAGTGTTAGATAGTTTGATTACCAAATAAAATTAAAAATCTTGGTTCCATTATTCAAATGCAAGATGAATAATACTCACCGATAAATTATCTATACCAATATTATAAAGAGAAAATATTTGATTGTTTGTTTGTTTGTAATGGATAAAGTCAAAAACTACTGGACCGATTTTAAAAACTCTTTCACAAATACTAGCCACTCAGCCTCAGCCACTAGCCAGCTCACCAAAGCTACAGTATCAGCGAGTAACATAACTTATATTATAATTTGAAAAATTAATTTATTCCTCATAAATATGTCGATAGTTTTACACTAAGTATAGAAAAATTACCTAAAAATATGCTTCTAGTACGGGTGAAACCGTGGGGCACAGCTAGTAATAGATATAGATAGCCATTTTTGTAGTTTTATGTATAGTAATATCATCTTATGGATGTGAACGTGGACATATACCATTCAAATATTATGAAAAATAAGTAAAAAAATTCCTCATTCAATAAACTTCTCATCCAACAGAACAACGACATTTAAGTAATTTAAGCAAATTTCCTAACGACATTCACTCCCTCTATCATAAACTATTGTAAGAACAATTGTGATATTTTTTCTTTATATAGTTTTTGTAACAGGAACTTTTGACACCAAAATGTCAATTTCGGCTTTTTTGTAATTATGTCATTGTAGTTTTGGATGAGCGAAACTTGTGAAATGATCTTTTTTTTAAAACGTCAATATTTAAATATAACTACTTAATTGGGTTTAGACACTATCAGGCCATAGATTACTACCATTATGCTTATAAAAGTACTCCAATTTGACATGGAATTACATTATAGGTCATTCTAGCCTACAGTCAATTTTATTAGCTCTTTGATAATGCTAATTCCGATTCGGAGTCTCCAATAGGAAGTACTCATAGTTATGATACCACTAAATCTGAAGGAGATTCTCATTTTGGTATAATACATTTATATTCATTAAAACTAGCTGGCCTAACAAACTTTGTTCTGCCCTTTCCGGTAGTCAATAACTCGACAACCTTTTTATTTTGTTTTCTTGAAAACTTTCCACGACCTAACAAACATAACCCATCGTTCGTACCGTGAGCTTTATTGGTCTTGAGATGAAAAAATATGAAAAGAAGCAATTTCAGTGTTTCCAAAATTATTTGGGAAAGTATTCCAATTTTTCTTTCTATAAAAACTTAATTCGGACTTTTAAAATAAATAAAATAAACATTTTAAAATAAAAAAATAGCCAAATCAATCTAGACATTCTCAAGTGGCGCTTACCAACGAACAGCACTTTATTTTTATAAATTAAAACTGAATACCTGATTTTGGATTTTAATACGAAATCTGTGAACACTGGCAAATAAAATAAATAAATACAAATGTTATGATGCTTCTCGATGTTAAAAACTAAATATATAATTTATTTCGACTTTTAGGATATTTCAAAACATGTAACAATTTAATTTGTAAACAATTTTATTCACCATGAAAGTTATTCACGTTCTTTTAATATAAACCTGACAATAAATATCAAATAATTATGTTTTACCATGATCTACAAAAATAAAATATGATAATCACACTAAAATTTGCAGGTAAGTAAACGCAAATAGGAGATATCGCAATTCTACTAATGAAAAGGATAAACTGATAAAATATTATATTAAATCTTTAAATTCTTTCTGATCTGAAGTATCACACGAATATTTTATTGGCGAGATATTTTAGCCGATAGTTAGTGAAGCTTACATAACCAAATCTAAGGTAAACACGAAAATAGTCGTTAGTTGGATACATGGACATTGACATAACTTAAAGTTAACTAGTTGAAAAGGCACTAAACACTAATAAAAACAATAAATCGAATATTAATGTTAAATTTCTTCGAGCAACTCGCCACATCACATCAACAATCACAACGCACCCAGTATTATTGTATTGCCGACAACTCGCCAGAATGCTTCACTTTCATGGTTAATATGGTTATCGCTCTGCTCCTGAAGGTCGTGTCGTGAAGTTATATAACCTATAACCTTCCTTAATAAATAGGCTATAAACGGAAAAAATTAATACAAGACCGATTGGTAGTTTCAGAGATTAGCGAATAAGAAGGTTTCAGCGTAAAATATGTTAAGATTTAAAATATGCATTGTCTCGGTGGATAGAGCAGAGATGAATTGACATGTGCGAGACTAAAACTGAGGAACATCTTTGGATAATCCCGCTCATGGATATAAGAGGGGCCTTCAGAGGGCCGGCCCCCTTAGTCTACACTGAAACGTTAATAACAACCACCTATGTATGCCACAAATGTACTGTATAACTGAATTGTAATTACCAATTCTTTGTTTTTTTTTTTTTTTTTATCATTTAGAATTCGTGTTTTTTAATGATGCGAATTCAAGGGCAGAAACTAGACTATAACCCACAAGAGTTAACTTGAGACTTCGGCGTTGTTTGTGAACTGTATCGTCACCCATATATCACCCATGAGAGATATAGCTACACCCAAATCCGCTTGGAGACGTTTTTGCGTTTGTAGTAGTGTACGGTATAAATTATAGTTACGTGTAGGTCGTGTATAGTGTACATACGTTTGTAGTGAGAGTGCGAGGCACGTGGTAGCTAGTGCAAACTAGTTTATTCCGGTTTTAGTCATTTTGTGTATTACACTACTGCAAACCCAAAGACGTCTCCAAGCTGATTTGAGGCTTTATTACGCTACACGAGTTTATACGACCTGACACGATTTTTGCCTTTATCTAGTCTAGTATAATAAGCAATAGTATAGGCTCTGATCACACGGACTGAGACAGTGATGTTTAGATGTTTTGGACATGTAGAGGTGATGAATGAAAGAAGAATGACTAAATAAATTTATACGACGAGTGTGAATGGGAACGTTGGAACAGGAAGGCTTTTATAACAAACGTTCCTCGATGAAAACGGGGACATTTTGAAGAAAAGTTAGGTAAAGAGTAGGTGAGTACTCTAAACCGACGAGCATACACGAAAAGATTGATGAATGTTGAAAAAGCGAAAGATATATACCAGGATCGTAGTAAGTGAAAGAACGTGGTTTTTGCTTACCCCGTTAGGAAAGAGGTGTGATTTTATGTATGTATGTATGTAAGCTCCGATCAAGACTAAAGTGTAGACCAGTTCGACTGTAATGTGACAATCGCGAAGTTTAATAAAATTAATAAAAGGTGTAGGGAGCTATCAGTTTTCAGGGTCTTGCTCCATGTACCACATAAAAGTTATGCTGGTGCTGGTACGCAATAATACTAACTTTCAATACCTATCGATCAAGGGCGTTTTCCTCACCGAAGAGCTAAAAAAAGGTGGTCCTGAGCGAAATTGTTTACTTCGTCTATTTATAAATGTACTAGACAATCACGCAGACAGTTCACAGTGATGGCAACGGCTTCAAATATGAGAGCATCTAGTTTCTTTTTATTTTCACTCTTTTACTCAGTCCACCACTACAAGTAGAGCTTCTTCTCATACTGAGGGCCCCCGTGGGTGCGAGCTCGTATATTAGTGGATGGACCACATTCCATGACACACTAACAATATCAACTATAAATTATGTTAGGCCTAAACTGCCGTGCACTGGAATCGAATACTCGATGGCTCGACCGCAATAAACTTATACTAAACACAAACAGAAGTAGATATAATTGGACCAAATGAATTTAATTTTGACAATGAACAATCTTTTACCATATTAAAACAAACAAATCTATACTAAATTATTATTTGTTTTTTGTTTGTTTAAATGGGCTAATAATCTCTAGAACTACCAGTGGAATTCGGATTTTTGTATATAATGATAGCCAGATTAATGAGGAATAGTATAAACCATCTAGCATTGGGCTAACGCCTCAGGGCTCGTCTTAAATATCTATTTATGAATTTTGTTAAGTCGGAAGAAAAAGCGGTCTCGAACTACTTTGTTGTAATGCACTACTGGTCACTATGCGTAATTTCAATGTTCTATAAAAATATTGGTCCTTATTACATATGAAAAATTGTCCATATCTCTTACTACATAAACCGCAATAAGGTATTCTGGTATACTTCATCATCAAGACAATACTAAGGAGAAAATCTTTGCCCTATATCATGTTATTTGAACGCACAGTTTGGGTCTTTGGGAGACAATGGAAAATTAAAATATTCGATTTGGTAATATGACTATAGTAATAATGACACTATAATAGTAGCGGCGCATGACCCTGGCCGCCCGATAATTTTTTTTTTTCTATATTGTAACATTATAAATCATCATTCAGTCAATCAGTTTCAATTATACGCGGTTGAAATCGCGTACCAATACTAGTCTGCATTGCATTTGCCAGGTATTTGCAATTTTTTACTTTATAATATTCCATTTTAAATCTTAACATACAAGAACCACGTAAATCAGTAGCGAATGTCTGTGTGTGTCGACCAGTGCGGCAGGGCTTAACATTCTCACGAATAATCTCACCCCCTATTACATGTACATAGGGCGAACTGTGAGTGTCCATTAGTACACCTCTGCCTAACCCTTTGGGGATAAAGGCTTGACGGGATGTTTATGTTTCACTTTAATTTAGAGATTTTTTTACGGAAGGTTTGCATATTAAATACATTTTAATTACGTTTTTGTGTAGAAGAGAAAATTCGTCAAAAATTGATTTTCACGCACTTACATGGTTTACGCTGACTAAACCTTATGAGATAGATCAAAACAATATTTTTAAGAATTGTAGTTCTACTAAAAACCTAGAGAAAAATCCGGAATGGTATATATCTATCTCCTCAGGTTGACTCACAGGAACTATTTTTATCATGAACATAATAATTAAAAATATTAGATTATATTCGAAGCTATTTTCTCCAATTCAGTATAATCCTTATCCAGGTAAATATCTTAGTTAACTTGGGCATATGTACATTTAAATTATTTTCGATATTATATAGCTTAAATGAATACCGTAGAAAATATCATGGATACAAAATTACTCGCAACTAAAGAAATCACTCGCTGCGAAACGGTTGGCCGGCACTTAGCACCGCTGATGCCACCCGCTCCGCGGGCTACCTATGTGCTATGAAGCATCACGAGCTAAGCGCAGTTTTCGTGACTATGAAGTTATTAACTATCAATACTAAAGTGTTGAACTCTAAATCAATCGAACCTGCTTTTTCAACATAAATGACACCACTTTTTAAAACCCGTGCAAAGATGGGGCGGGTCACTAGTAAATCTATATAAATAAAATGATTAGTATGCTTTCCGTTGTGCGCGCATCACACAAAAACTACTGAATTGATTTTTATAATTTTTTATGTTTACTCCTTATATCCTTACTTGCTTGGTACTTAAAAAAAATCACGATATCTGCATTGAATAAAACGTTATTAAACTTCTAAGAAACTACGATTTTTGTAAGAGATAAGCGTTCTTCTGTCGTCCACGTGAGCGCGAAGCTGCGGGCATAGTTATAGTATAATAAATATTATAATCATAACAGATTGTTTGTTTGTTTGAACCCGTTAATCTCTAGAACCTACCAGTCAGGTGTAAACAATTATTTTTCCATCTTATAGCCTATTTATTGAGGAACGTTATAAGGTATATAAGTTCACGGTAAACCCTTACGGAGCGGAGCAGTAACTGAACATCAAGCAATCTGGCAACCTGCAGGCAAGTACAAGAAGTGAGAACAATGTTATGCTACACACTTAAAAATATCTTAGATGCTACACGAGTGGATTAGTGCGGGCATCGTCGAATAAAATTTTAAAAAGCCAATAAAGTTTTCAATTCATTACTAACATGTAAATCGCGTAGCGCCGTTACCAGAAGCTAATATTGTAAAATACAATTAAGATATCACAAATGATATATGTAGTAGTAAAGATATTGAATCTAAATAAGATCAAGTAAACACGAAGTTCTCTCAACGTTGACCTTTTCTCAGTGGGCTCCCATAACCCTTGTTTTTTGACCTCCGGTATTGTTTTAACATTGTTCTTTTCATTTTGCTAGGTACTAGGTAGGTATATAATTATTTTTCGTTTTTAATATATCTTTATAATACTCTAACAGCCATTGTTTGTTAAAAATAACTTTAAAGTAATATTATGAATTTATTTATAGAATGCCTATGTTGAACGAACATTTAGAAAAATAAAAAATATATTAAACAAACAAATAATTGTCATTAATTCGATATTATTACTCCTATAAATAAAAAGATCAAATAGTTTGAGCTCCATGTATAGAAAGCGCTAGTTGTCTGCGTATTCAAGGTTAATTTAAACCAAAAATATTGTACTTAAAAAAAAAACTTGTTACAAAAATAATAAATTAAACCAGTTCTATGAAAACACGTTTAAGCTAACAACTTTGAAATGGAAACATAGAAATTACATAATTTAAAATAATAATAAGAATGCATTAAAAACTTACTTCACAGAATACAGCAGATTGTTTTAGCCTCGATGTCTGAAATACTTGTAATGTATAATACTAAATCACAAACGTTTAATAAACAAAGTTTTGATAAACACGTCCTTTACATAACACAGTGCGCTCGAAACTGATCATAGACTGTCATAGAGTAGAGTAATACATAGGAAAAAACTGATAGTGAAAAGATGCTCGTTATATTATTACATAGCACAAACAACGCCGTTAGAAATACATAGCTTAAGCTACCTAATATTTATTGTTACTAGTACTGTGCGTTTCGTTCAGAAACGCTTTTAAGAACCAGTTTTTCTATGGAAAACGAACGAACTGTTTCTCTATTTAACAATAACTAGTTATAAAACGAACGAGACGGCAGACAGTAACGAACGATTTCTCGGGAGTTTTTGGTGGGATCTTGAAGTGACACGTTGTGGTTTTTATTTTTAATTCATTTACTTAGGTTTTTGACCCTATATTATGTAATATTGGTGGCGTTTTGCGTGATATAGTTTAGTTTTTGTGCATAAGTGAAGTGGATTATAAATATAAGCTGAAAGCATTCATTCTGAAGTCCCACAAAATCTTCCTAGAAAGTTCTAACAAGGGAGCCATCATCTTGTCAGGATACTGAATCGTCATAACACATGACAATATAATTCACTCGATAATGGCAGTAATGGTCTTCATTAAAGAGGACCGGTTACCAAGTTAGGAATAAGAAGAAGAAGAAGAAGAACGATTTCTCGTTCTCACCATCGTTCGTGCTCTATCGCAAGCAAACGTTATGTTGGTACTGTTAGTGACGTGTAGGGCTAGGCGTGATGATTTAGGAAATAACATGGACAATTAGTTGTAGGTATAAGTTGCTAGGCTTAAGGAATAAGCATTTACATAAGAACAATCGTTGACTTACTGTTTTTTTATATCAAATAAATAAAGTGTAGGTATTTAAAGATAGTAAATACGTAGTAATAAAGCTTATAATTTCGTAAGAATAGCATAGAAACGTACTGAACTTAAATTTCATTGATAATCATTGTTTTAAACCAGTTATGTGTAATATATGTAATAAACCTTAAGACATATATCAAATTAATTTACTACATAATTTTAGACATTAAAAGACCTACAAGAGTTTGCAAGAGTATATGTAAATCTTCTAAGGAACACCCACAATAAGCATTTTCGTCTTTCAAAGAACCGGGAGCGGGGCGCAAGATTCGCACATGTGCTCGATGGATGGCATTCTGTAGTCCACGTGACACGCGGGCACAGATAGTTACAAAATATTTTACAGAGCGTTTTGCTCGAACACCGAATGCAGGCTGTGCGTTATAACAACACAATCACCGTTGTAAACTGTAATTTAAAATATGGTAGAGCATAATTGTAGATTACATAAAAAGTGAAAAAAAAACTTCATTATTAAAAATGAAACAAAAAACCCGACTGCACCAATATCACAATTTTTTCGTCTATTTTTACTTTTCATTTGATCCCGGACAGCGTAATTAAATATTATATAGCCTATCTCACTCCCACAATTAAGACACCTCGTATGCTAAAATCCATCAAGCCGTCTAAGGTAAACAGCGTGCCAAAGATGTAGACATACATACATACAGACATACACACATACGCTCGAAAATCATAACCCTCCTTTTCGCAGTCAAGTAAAAAGAGGGAATTTAATTTAAGGGACTGAGTTCGAGAGCGGCGAAGGATTCTAGAGTAGATTTATGGACCGAGATTAAATTGTTTTTCACGAGTTATGTACTCTACTTTTTACCATTGACTGCGAGAAAATATCTTAGGCAGTGATTAATTAAGAGTGAAATTTCAAGGACACTACTACCATAGTAATATTACATATCATCACTAATTTACCTTTGGTTTGTCGCGCTTAGGGATCAGTCAGTGTAAATGCGGTAATGAAATGAGTTTTAAAGAATGAAAGAAGTAAAGAAGGAAAGAAAGAAAAAGAAACGAAGAGAGAGAGAGAAAGAGTGCGACCACCATCCACAGTAATTAACCCATCACTGACTTTCATTTCAAGAAGTTACAATTTTATCGCGTCTACGTACAATTTTTTTTACATAATTTATATAATTCGTGCTAAAAAGTTTTTATTCTCTTGTGAGTAAAATAGTTATAGGATCGTTTGGCCGATCCTTTTAATTAAAAATGCAGCTCAGCGTTTGAATTATTGCTGTATTTATTTTGTCGCTCGTAACCGATTACAGAATAATATATCTTCTTGTCAGTCAGTGACAGATGTCTTCTTTTATCATTTTCAAGACCTGAAAGTCAGCCAGTCTATCATAAACAAAATAGAATGTGGCTGAAGTAAGAACTCTTTATTGTGATAAATCGCCACATAGTGTTTTATTCACTGTTATTGATTAATGAGTAAAATGCCCTTTTTCAAGTGACAATGTTAAAAAAAATATTGTGCGTATAATAAAACGTATCGTTGTAACACGTTTTTTGTTTAAAATAAAGCCGTTGTCGCATGTATAAAATACTATAGAGTACAACAGACTAGACAGTACAGACACTACTGAGACAGATCTACAGACAGACTACATATTATAGTCTTGCTCGAAACTGCGACTTATTTAAGGGCAATATGGCAAGTTGTAGCGTACGGTTACGATGCGGTATAAGCGGTTTACGGCATTGAGTTATAACGATAAGAGTGATAGTTTAAATCCAAGTGTGCGAAAGCGACTGAGCGACACGTAATTACACTTGCCAATACAAATCCGAACGCACGAACGATATTGTAAGTGATTGAAAAAAGGGGGAATGTAAGTATCCAGTGAGTGTTGGTCTCAATCATCCTATGGTCATTCTGAATAATTAATAAGGGCAATAATGACATCGTTAATTTTTAGTATTGACAAACCAAGTCATGTGATAAAGTGATGAGGAATGAGTTGTGGTTGGCATTGTCTAGGCATGGGGTTAGCGGTGATCTGATACAAGTATTGAAATCTCTCTAACGGGTTTCCAGTGCTTGTGTTAGAATAAATGGAGCATACACTGAATGGTTTAATATCAAAAAGGGTGTTAGACAGGGATGTGTAGCGTCTCCATGGCTGTTCAACCTATTAATGGATAATTGTCTAACAGGTTTGAAAGTGACTGATTGTGGACTGAGAATGAACGAGTTACTTGTCAAATGTCTTCTTTACGCTAATGATCAAGTTTTACTTGCATCGTCGGCTATGGATTTGCAAGCGATGGTGACTATTATGAATGAAGTTTTGGAAAGACAGGGAATGAAAGTTTAGCGACATCTATCTCGCCACACACGAACTAAGAACTGACGCATCCTACATCGCTATATTAAAATTAACCCAACAATTGAAATATATACAAGAACCCGACAACAACCGTTGGGCAACAGCCCGCCAGACATAACACCCACCAGGTCGGAGGATCCTCCCTTTTCTATGATGGATGAGGAACTTTACACCCTGCCCCTCACATACCCCTTTAAAAGTAAAGGCAAAGAAGACAAAAGTTTTGGTGTTTGAAAAGGAAGAAAACGTGACAGAAGTATGTGTCCGGATTGATGACGATGAACTGGAGCAAGTAAGTGAGTTTGTATACTTGGGATCGATGTTTACCAGGGATGAAAAGTGTGAGAGTGATATAGGAAGGAGAGTAAATGCCGGTAATATGGTAAATGGGCGTTACACTCCTTTATAAGCAGCCAGAGAATTTCTATGAAAGCTTGTTTGGCTGTGCATAGAGGAATGTTGGTTCTGTGGCGCCTCATTCGCCACTATTTTTGTACTGGCTGTTTCTTATTGTTAATATTAAAAAGTACATAAGTGATGACATATCAGAGAGACAGATGAAAATCAGACGGTTGGTTTCACGACACGTTTTGTACTAAAAACTTGTATTATAATATTATAAAGTACATGTGCTAAAGCCCTACTGACTAGCGTTATTATTGAACACGCCAAACTGGTGACCACCGACGTTTGTGACTGATGCTCGAATACAATAACAACATAATTATATATTCAAAATAATATATATTGTCGAACTGTCACAATCGCAACTAATCGTCAAGGGCTGGCCATGACAACAGCGGCCAAATTTGCGGAGGATAGGACCTCCACCTGGCATCGCTGTGGTATATCATAGTGCAGTGTAAGTGCATTGGTGCGTGTTTCCATTATTCTGAGAGTGCATACCAACAATCTATAACCTTATTTTTAATCTCCTAAATAATTCTGTGTACTACCAATTAATATGTGTTTATAAATAATATTAAACGTCAGTCTTATCAAAAAAATATTTTGTCATGACTGTATAATGGTTTCCATGTCAACAATAACACCAATAACTATAATTTTAAGGGAGTGCGTTTCCATTTGTATACGACAATTTTGGAATTATTATTTTTAAATTAATATTTTAATAGGTCGTTCAATTTTAAATTAAATACTGTATTTTGTATTTAACATTGTTACAAATAGAATAAGACATAATAGCTTAATTTTTGTGTCCAATATTATTTTTTTTTTCTCTTTCTTTTATATTTTTTTTTCTGTAAAGCGGTTGAGGTGTCACATTCTCCCCCACGAGAAACTTTTTATATTTTTGGTCATTTTGGTTTAATCACGGGATATGGCTGATGAGAAGTTTAAAGTGGAAATTGATAAGCTGAAAGAGGAGAATGCTATTTTACAAGCGCGCCTTTCCAGGGATAATGAATCTCAAATTTTTAAAATTTCAGCGAAAATACCTCCATTTTGGCCTCATCGACCTGAGTATTGGTTTGCTGTAGCGGAGGCTCAATTCGATATAGCAGGTATAACCACTGATTCCACTAAATTTAACTATATAGTCGCTCATCTTGATGAAAAATATGCTCAAGAAATTGAAGATGTTGTGATTAATCCTCCACCTACTGGACAACGGTACAGTAAGCTTAAGCATGAGTTGATTAAACGATTATCGGTATCTGAGGAGACACGTATGCGTAAATTATTAGATGGTGAAGAAATTGGTGACCGAAAACCTTCACAGTTTTGGAGACATCTCCGTTCTCTGACAGGATCATCACCTTTAGATGAAAACTTTCTTCGTCAGTTATGGTTGCGCCGTCTCCCACAACATGTTCAGGCTATTTTGGCATCACATGCTGATCTGCCAATTGACAAGATGACCGATATAGCAGATAAAATTTTAGAAACATATAATTATAATGTAATGGCTTGTTCAGCTCCGACATCGTCCAGCTCTTCTTTCAATGAAACAATGGAACGAAGACTTGATGAGCTTACTCAACAAGTTGCTAATCTCTCAACTCGCTTGCGTAGTCGTTCTCGTAGCCGATCTATAGAAAAACAACGGTTGCGTAGGGCTAACTCTGTGCAGAATAACATTTGTTGGTATCACCAAAAATTCAACACTAAAGCAACTAAGTGTACCAAACCATGCAATTGGATTCCTCCGGAAAATCCGGATCAACAATTAGTAGAGGCGGCAACTGATTGTTTATCTCCCGGCCGCCGTTTATTTGTTACTGATCGGGTTTCCAAGCGGCAGTATTTAATTGACACTGGCTCAGACTTATGTTGTTTTCCTAAAAAATATATAAGAAATCATGTGCAACCAGATGATTACCATCTTGGCGCTGCCAATGGTAGTTCAATTAAAACTTATGGTTGCATTCAACTTCATTTAGATCTAGGTTTAAGAAGGATTTTTGATTGGAATTTTGTCATCGCAGATGTTAGTACAGCTATAATAGGCTCTGATTTTCTTAGTTTTTATAACTTATTATCAGATTGCCGACACAAGTGTCTAATTGACGGCCTTACCAAGTTGTCTGTCTGTGCTTCAATTGCACAATCCCAACAAGATAGTGTAAAAGCTGTGTTTTCTGGTAGTTCAAGTTTTGCTAATATTTTAGCAGAGTTTCCAGAGATAACTCGACCTCCTGGTGTGCCCAGGATTGTGAAGCACAACACGGTGCATTTTATAAAAACCACTGACGGACCCCCGGTTTCATGCCGGCCCCGTCGGTTGGCTCCTCAGAAACTCCATGCAGCCAAGCAGGAGTTTGAAGCCATGGTGCGTTGCGGAACAGCCCGACCATCTAAAAGTGCTTGGTCATCTCCGTTACATATGACCACCAAAAAAGATAACACCTGGCGTCCATAAGGCGATTATCGCGCTTTGAACGCCAGAACAGTACCTGACCGATACCCTGTTCGTCACATTCATGACTTTGCTAATAGTCTCGCTGGTGCTACCGTGTTTAGTACGTGTGACCTGGTAAAAGCATACCATCAGATTCCGGTTTTTGATGAGGATATTTTGAAGACCGCCATTATTACTCCGTTTGGCCTCTTCGAATTGCCCTTCATGACCTTTGGTCTTCGTAATGCTGGTCAAACGTTCCAGCGCTTTATCGATGAGGTCACACGGGGTCTCGATTTTTGTTTTCCATACATAGATGATGTACTCGTCTTTTCTCCAGACGAAGCCAGTCATGCAAGACATTTACGCACCCTTTTTAAGCGTTTTCAAGAATATGGTGTAGTACTCAATCCGTCTAAGTGTATTCTTGGTGTTAGCGAAGTAAAATTTCTAGGTTACCTGATCAATGCTGAAGGTACAAGTCCTCCAAAGGATCGTGTCCAAAATCTCCTAGATTTCCCTCCACCTGAAACCGTGCAAGGGATGAGAAAGTTTTTGGGAATGATAAATTTTTATCGCCGTTTCATACCCAAAGCTGCACAGTTTCAAGCGCCATTGATTGAAGTTCTTGTTTCCACGCACAGCAAGGGTGCTAAACCATACCCCTGGACACTTAAGCTGCGGGAACAGTTTGAAGCCTGCAAGAGGAGCCTTAGTGATGCCACGCTTCTTCAACACCCAATATACGGTGCTGAACTAGGCCTTTTTACCGATGCCTCTAGCGTTCACATTGGTTCTTGTTTGCAGCAGCGAAGTAAGAGAGAATGGGTCCCGCTTGCTTTCTTCAGTAAGAAGCTTACCCCAAAACAGTCTCAATGGCCGGCCTATTACAGGGAACTTTTAGCGGTGTACGAAAGTGTACAACACTTTCGACATATTTTGGAGATTCAGCATTGTACGATTTTTACTGATCATAAGCCACTGTTATATGCTTTTGTACAACGGAGAGATAAATTACCTCCATCCCAACTTAACCAATTGTCTTTTATAAGCCAGTTTACTACTGATATACAACATATCAGAGGAGAAGACAATGTCGTAGCCGACGCTATGTCACGAATCAGTGCCATTACTCTTGAGCAAGAGTACGAAACCCTTGCCAAGTTGCAGGAAACTGACGAACAGCTAGCAGAACTTATAAGATCTGGTTCGTCTAGTTTGAAGCTAATCACGATTGCAGTTCCTGGCACTAGTATTTCCTTAATATGTGATACTACTACTGACAAACCACGTCCATATGTCCCTCCTAAGTTACGTCGTGTTATTTTTAATAAGTTACACAGTCTTAGCCATCCTGGTCCGAATGACTGTGGCTGTACCTACGTCTCCTCTGCAATCAACTGCTGTCCCACTGCCTGTCGCTGTACCTACATGTCAACCTCAGCCATATACAACACGATCAGGCAGACGAGTTAAATTGAAAATTTTTGATGATTAACGCAATGCTCTCCTTAGGGGGGTGATGTGGCGCCTCATTCGCCACTATTTTTGTACTGGCTGTTTCTTATTGTTAATATTAAAAAGTACATAAGTGATGACATATCAGAGAGACAGATGAAAATCAGACGGTTGGTTTCACGACACGTTTTGTACTAAAAACTTGTATTATAATATTATAAAGTACATGTGCTAAAGCCCTACTGACTAGCGTTATTATTGAACACGCCAAAGTTCCAACACTTATGTATGGAAGTGAAAGCTGGGTATGACAGAAAAATCATGAAAGTAAAATAAATGCAGTAGAAATGAGAGCGCTAAGAAGTATGCTAGGAGGGAAATTGAGTAACAGGATAAGAAATAGTGTGATAAGAGAACTTTGTGGTGTGAAAGAAGATAGAGGCACACAAATTGAGAAAGGTATGCATAGATGCTTTGGGCATGTTGAGACGATGAATGAAACAAGAATGAGTCAAAAAATTTATGATGCAAGTATGAAAGAAAACGTTGGAAGAGGAAGGCCTAGACGAACATTTATCGATCAAATCGGAGAAGTTCATAAGAAAGGACAGGTCAAGAGTACTCTAAACCGACGAGCATGCATGAAAAAATTAATGAATGTTGAAGAATCGAAAGATGTATGCCAGGATCGTAGCTGGTGGAAGCACGTGGTTTCTGCCTACCACGTTGGGAAATAGGCGTGATTTATGTACCTATGTATGTAAACCACAAGAAAATTTGTGATGATTTTATCACTATGTCTGTGGTGGTCGTGATCCTTACCACCCCGCTATATAACTGCATATATACCTATATATATACCGTTCCCGTAACACGGAAAACCAGTGATAAATTTATCACTATGTGTATGGTGATCGCGATCTCTACCTCTCCGTTTTTATTACAGTATATACAAAAGATGGTGACAGTTGAGATCGTGATAGTCGAGATTGTGACTGTTGTTGGAAAGTACACGACTCTTCTAAGGAGTATCATCTAACGTTCCTGTTTTCTATTGTCTGTCTATCGTAACATGTTCTGTTGTCACATCTGAAATATAAAAATAATAGAGAAATATAATTTGTCATAAAAGATTGTAAATGTTTTTTCCACAATAAAAGACTGTTAATTTACTCAAGAAATTATTTATTTCAATATTTCTCAATACCGTGATAGTTGAGACGCTTACAAACGAGATAGTTACTGTTGAAGTGGTGTCCATAAACATAGTGACAGTCGAGGTGCGATGGTGACTTTTAAGTTGGTGACAGTTAAGATGGTTACAGTCGAGTGTCAGAAAAAAATAATTATCCGTTGAAAATTCATATACAATTTCTAGATAGACGTAACTTCAAAATTGAAAAATAATAATTTCTCAAAACTATTTGTATCTCCACTTTTTCCTTTTCAGGGGGATTCACAGAATCAAATTCAGTGGTAGCCATTCTAAAGTCTGCTATAATACCTGCTATAATGCAATATTTATGGAAGTCAATACGAAATGATTAAAAAAGATTTACCAGTTACATGCTTACCACCGGAAATTTTCCATCAAATTAAGACATCATTTACAAACACATTTGAACATAAAACGTATGAAGAAGTGAAAGCAAAACTATTGAGCTTCTACCACAAGAAAACAACATAATTCAAAGCATTAGTATAATTTAGGAATTGCACGAGGAAAGAAAATGAATCAATGGAGAATTACGCTAACAAATTAAAGGAATTAAGTATAGACTGTGGTTATGAAGGTGAATTCCTGGATCGTCAATTACGTGATCGATTTGCAACCGGCTTAAACCACAATATGCTTGAAATTGATTTGAAACAGAGATGGCCAGATCTTCAAGAGAGAAATATTGATGGTAAATTAATAAACTTACTTTTGATCAAGTATTTAATATAGCTTTATCAAGAGAACTGGCTGAAAATGATAATGTTATTGACACTACACAGACAACAAAAAAACATTGTTTGAGGCGTGGAAAGAATGAGAGACATGATATGTAACATTGTGCAGCAAATGAACACAAATGTAAAGCATGCCAGATAAAAGGACTGTTGGCGACAGAACAGTTATTTTTGTGTCTTGTGTTAGGATATTATGTGATATTATTGTGTTTATGTGTTATGTACTATGTGTTATGATAAAATAGATCGATATGAATAATATTATAGAGAAATGTTAGCGACTACGCTACATTATAAGTTGCATGTTATGTATTAAGTTGTATATAAATGATTTTGTATTGTGTGTCACATATATGAAAATAGAACTAATATAGAATAGATAAATGCATAGAATAAGTCAATAGAGTAAGGATATTCAATGTTATAGAAACTTTAGGAACGGAAAACGGTGATGCCGCCCGTAAATTGCATTGTTTTTGGCTTATGTATGGAATATATACTTAATATATATAATATGTGAATATGTAGTGGATAGGTAATACAACAAGGAATATTTTGATATATAACATGTATACATAAGATATATAATGAAAGAAATATAGAGAGATTAACAGGGCAACCAAAGTGAAAACTAAAATTAAAACACGAAATAAAGCGGGGCTCTCTGTACGGTCACTCTCCGAAAATAAAAAAAGAGGCGCCATATGGGGCATGGTGCAATTCAACGAGTACAAGTAACAACAAGAAGAAAGCTTTGGTCGTCCTGCGAACAATTAATTGAAGATTTCGACTTTTATTGAAGACCCGGCACCTCAAGCGGTCGTGCATTATTGTACCCCCCGGACTCCCTCACTAACATTGCGTCCCACTGGCATCCGTACGGCGTCTACGAGACGGGCATCCAGCGCAACAAAACGCCCGTCCAAACCGGGGATATGTCACACCCCCCCCCCCCCTCCCTCACGCAGAGGGGAAGTGAGGCGTACCCAACAAGGACATTTCGAAAGTTTTTGCATAAAGACAGGAAGAGCATATTTGGCAAATAGACGCAATGTACACAGCATTATAACAAATTAGAATTAACCAAAAAAAAAAAGAAACATAGTTTCAGGAGATAGCGATAGTGAATCTAATTTATACAAAATTAATACAAACAATACGAGGTGCAAACTGATTGATACAAAAATCAATGGTATCAAATATACTTTAGATTGGGATCTGGGCTCAATTTATTCAATTATTAGTACATCATTTTAGAGGAGAATTGATTCAACTAAACTATCGGAAGGGCCAAAATTAAGAGCTTATGGCAATTACAAACTGAAACCCAAGGAATTTACCGACGTAACAGTTGAAGTACAGAAAAAACCAAAGATTTTACCAGTTGTTGTAATAAAAAATGCAGAACCTATGCTATTTGGATTACAATGGAGTGAAATGTTCAATATGAAGTTTGCCCAGTTCTGTTTATTCCATAAAAACTCAGTCCATATCACTGAAGCAAACATTTCATAACAACAATTATCTTTTTAATAATAAGCTGGGAGAGGTCAAAAACTATGAAGTAAACATACATGAGAAATCAGGAACGAAACTAAAACATGTACCATCAAGACCGATCAAGTTTAGTATGAGAAAAAACGTGGAAATCGAATTAGAGCGCCTTACAAAAGAAGGAATCATCGAACAGGTTGACCCATACAGAAGTCCAATTGAATGGGCAACCCAACTGTCAACATTATGAAACCTAATGGACAAATACGAATATGTGGAGACTATCGCACAACACTTAATCCTTGCTTAATAACGCATACGTATCCAGTACCACATTTTGATCATATCAGACAACCTCTCGCAAATGGGGAGAAATACTCTAAAATAGATTTAAAAGATGCATACTTACAGTTTAAAATAGCACCTGAATCAAAAAAATATTTAACGATATCAACACACAGGGGATATTTCCAATATAACCGAATGCCATTCACTAAATAACATAGCAAACACAGCTGTCTATTTCGATGGTATTGCTATAACCGGAATAATTATGAGGAGCACATCAGGACTACTATCAGAAGTATTAACATAGACTCAAAGACAGCTGTATGAAATAATTTACGAATGGTATTTCTATCAGAACCGGAAACAATGAATGACCGTGAGTCATAACATTAGCGACACATGGAATCAAACCAACGAAGTATTAAATTGAAGCCATTTCAAAGCACCGCCTCCATCAAATACCAATACAAATATCAAAGAGTTGAGATCAATTTTGTGATTATAAATTTTTCACGAAACGATTCATACCTGATATCTACAGCATTTGTGCAATATCTACATTTACTTACAGGACAGAAACATGGAATGGAAGTGGACTGAACATGAAGAACAGTAATATTTGAACGCCATTCTCAAAGCAACCGCCTCCAGTCAAATACCAAACCTATCATCCCATATGATGAAAGAGACCACTATCATTTACTTGGGATGCCTCGGAAAAGGTAAGATCTGTCTTACGAAAGATTCATACCTCATAATCAATACAGCATTTGTGCAAATCTGCATTTGCTTACAAGGAACATTAAACAGAAATGCAGAGAGTGGATATTCCGTAATTGATCGGGAAGCATTAGTAATATTCTGACGGCATTAAACAAATTTGACCAATGTTTACGCGGTTCTAAATCCAAACCTATCATCCCATATGATGAAGATCATAGAACCACTATATTTAGCTTGCGATGCCTGGGAGACAAGGAGTCGAAGATCTGTCATAATTCAGTAAACATAACAGACTAGTCAGATGGGCTTTGGTGATCGGCAGTTACAATTACGACATTTTATATACTAAAGGAAATTAATAAGACACTCGCAGAGCTCTGTCCAGATATTCCGTAATCCTGATCGAGCAAGCATTAGCAGATATTCGTGGCAGTCAACAGAATTTGTACCAAACATTCATGACGATACGGTTCTAAATTCATAGCTTTAATAGAAGAGATCATTAAACCACTCATTCACTACTGGGAACAAGATCGCAACATCTGCCAAAAATAGTAAACAACAGACTTAGTCAAGATGGAGTCTTACATGTTGATCGGCAGTTACATATCTGAAAAAACGTAACGAACTTTGTGGATATAACTAAATGTGGCAAGAAGATAACATACTCGCAGACTCTCTGTCCAGAATGCCGAATCCTGATGAGCAACCATCAAAAGCTGATAGTAGACAACATAGTAATACAATAGAACGACTACGAGATTTTCTGTTTACATACAGAAACACACTGCATAACACGACAATGAAGTCTCCTGCATACATGATGTTTGGAAGGCAATTAAATTGTGTATTGGATTATGCACGTCCAAGTACTAAGATAATGTTACAGCATAAACAAGTTCAAGCAAACATACTGTCAGAAAATCAACAACTAGGAAGACAACCGAACTATTCGACTGGTGATAATATCTATGTACGAACAAAAGAAGAATCCATTTGGAAACCAGCTGTTGTATCAAAGAAAACAAACAAATACTCTTATGTTATACAAACACCAGACGGGAGTCTCAAGCGTAGACATGCAGATCAGATGAGACCACGAAATGATGAAAATACACCAAACGATATGAATACCACACTTGTCCATACACCGAATGGAAATCCTGAAACACAAGAAGCACTGCAAACATCGGGTACACCTGATGAAGTATAATCACCTGTACAAATTCCCATAAACAATGATACGACAGATATTTCTGGAATCAACACAGATACTAGAATACTACGACGTAGTATGAGAACTACCAGAGCCCAAGACGTCTTATTGAGGAACTTCAATAAAAGGATGGGAGGAATGCTATAACCAACCTTCTTTATTTATTATGATAAAACGGAAGAAAAAGATTTAGTTTGTCAGATTTTCAAGTTTTGTGTTCTATATTAATATGTAAAAACAATGATGCATATTATAAAAGGAAATTAATTATTTTAATCAGCGTTTCATTCGTAACAATTTTTTTTTTTTTTTAATATATATTATACTAAAATCAATCTTTTTGTTCAAAATATTTACAAATCTCTTAGCGGAACAGTTTAAAATAACAGATAAATAAAAGTAACAGTTTGTAAGTCTTACCTTTTAACTAAAATAGCTGTTACTAAATACTACGTACTAGTTTTAAAAAAAATTGCTAAATAGGCTCATTGATAGTGCTGTTCCAGATGATAAGCACAATACAATTTATACACAAGGGCGACAACTGAGAGATCTAAATCCATCGGCGGTCTTCGCTATCATGCCGACCTGACATACTGGTGTGTCAGTGTGAGATAAAAAAAAAAGTAAACTGTTTCATTTTGGAACGTTATGTAACGGGCTGTTATTTTGGTACAGGTTTATGTAATTGTTATTTTCTCGGAATAGAAACTGGTATTTTTCCAGGTATACCTCACCTCTACTGCCTAGAGATGAGTAGTATAGTAACGGATCAACCTCTATTATTACGGTTTCAATATTCATACCAACCAACATCTAACAGTTGATTGCTTTTAAAGTCTTACGTACTGTCAATAATTATAATCACCTTTATTGTTATTAAAAGGCATACATGTTATACATTACCTTTATATTGAAATATTGCTTTGACACATTACCTACTTTTTAAACGATATACATTTAAAATAATTTTAACAAGACAACCATCTATTTATTTTATTGCTTTCTCATTGTAATGTATACATGTGGTTTTGTTTACTTTAATTAATAAAACGCATTACATCTATATTCTATTATCTATTCTCAAAAAGTACGGAATTACGTTAGTAAAAATGATAAGGTACACAAAAATAAAAGTTATGAGAAACGTAAGAAATGTAACCAAGTGGCAATACTGCTAACGACAGAACGTTTCGTTTATTAATGGCTATCTGCACACACACAATATAATTGTCAATACAAAGTAGCAATAATAATGAACAGTTTAATCGCTCCGAATACTACGCAATATTTTTGCCAATTTTTCGTGATGAAAACTGACTCAGTAATGCGTTGTAGCCACAGATAGGGTTGAACCAAACCACCATTCGATACTGAGTACTGGCATCGAATGAAAACAGTGCTATTAAATCAATTGGCGTCACGATATCGCCCCCGCCCTTTAAGAGGATATAAGATTGGTCTATGGATATGTATGAAAACTTTGAATTGGATTCGAATGCAGTTTCAATACTTTGATCGATACCGAATGAGTATTTGACATTGATTAAAGGGCGGTATCGAAACATCCTAATTCCTGATTCGATATTTTCGGATACCTAATACAACAAACTAATGTGTGCGGCCGGTCTTAAACAAGGACAAAATCTATAACTTATTAAAAAAAATTGGATTACAAAATCATTTTTTTAAATGTACATTTAAATTAATTTTTTTATGGGGAATTAAATTAATCATGACAATTTTTTTTTTATTTTGAAAAGAAACAAAATCAGTTAAAAAACGTAATATTTTTTTCTGTCAAATGTTTTTAATTTAATTTTATTTTTGTGATTGACAACACCAGCTGATACAAGTTTGCGCATGCGCCGAATGGCGAATCAGTGACTATTTCTTTGAGTTAGATATTTTATAAATAGGAAATTTTATCGTTAGTCATTTATATATTAATGTAATCGTGTAAATAATTAAATAATACTGATTACACTTTTTGGTTATTTAACTCGTGTGTCGCAATATTACAAGTGAAAAGTGTAACATTGGTGGCCATTACAAATCTAAACTTTTTATCAGGACAAATGTCCATTTGATGTTTCGGCGACGATGTGACTAATCTCCTGGAAATCTATCTAAAACTCGTGTTTTGTTCCTATAGACATACGCACATTTTAGGATTCTCCGAATGACGTGAATATAATTTTTAGAATCTTAGCTGTTGTGAATAAAATTGTTGAAACGATTTGTGCCGACCAACAATTATTTGGGGTTCACTTTCCAGGAGCAACTGTCAATTGTTACTTTTTCCAATACGTTTTAATATTATGAGTCGATAAATCCAATTTTATTATCACTAGTGGGTATTTTAACTGATGGATTGATTTAATAATTAGTCTAATCTATCCAGAGCATGATAACGTAACCAAAGGTTGAACACCCACATCGCTTGTTGTCACTCTTGAATGAACATAACATCGCCTGGGTGACCTCTATTCATTTTCGCTCCAATTTCCATTTGAATCCCTTACAGTAATCTTCTGAAATTGACTACTACGTATTGACGTGTCTTTGAATCAAACATTGGTCAAGTGTCGCCGAAACATTAAAATAAACCACGTTGAAATTGTGTATTACAGTGGAACAAAATGATTTTAAGATAAATTTAATAATAGTGCAGTGTTTACAGTATTAATAGGAAATTGTTAAAAAAATAGCAATAACAGAAAGTGAGCTTGGATTGTGGCATGGAGGTGTGTCAGTGGATTCGCGTGTGTAGGCTGTGGTGACATGGGCTGCATCATTGTGGCCCTCACAGACTCTGGGCTCAGGGAGTGAACGTGAGTGCGGGGCTTGGCACCTGCACAGCACACCTAGTATTATGAATAAACGAGAGAGTAACAAGGACAAAGAACGTCAGAGTGAAGACAAAAGAACATCTACGTAAGGATATTTTTATATCTCATCTATGCTATCTCTGTAGCAAATAGGGTTATTTCAGGTCAGTCATTGGTAGTTACTTGTTTCTATACATACAATATATAAGTGATATGTTAATGCATTATTATTAAACACAGTTCATCATGGAAGGTTCCTTTAAAATTTTATGAACAATCAATTGGAATACAAAAGTGTGACTCTTTCAGTTATCGTAACATGGCATTGAGCAATAGGTCTGCAGAAATCTTACTATTTACTTTAGAATAGATTGATGATGTAAAAACTATTACCTAAATAGAAGATACACTTATGGTTGTTGTACCTTTGATCTTCTTAAATTTTAGACTTGTTTTTTTTATTAGTGATAACATTTTTGTTTTCATGTTTACACTTTTCCACTTAGTATAAGTAATAAACATAATGAAAAAATCAGTTCAGGTTATTGACCAGATCTACTTTTAGTGATATGATAATTTGCAGCTAAAAATGCAACAAAATAATAATTAAATGACAAAAAATGAAATAAATTTGGACTTTTTTGTTGGAAAAATACAAAAGTTATTCAACTTAAAAACACAGAGTTAACAATATCTCTGTTAGCACATACTGGGCAATGGACTTTGAAAATTAAACTACATACTACATATTGTATTGAGAACAATTGAAATTTTGGTCTCTGCCCCTTTTTAATATTCTCATTAGTTCTTTTTAGTTACTTTTTTTTTACATAAATTGAACTGAAAAACAGAACACTTGAAGAAGAATATAGATTTGTTTGTCAATAAGTTATTATTCTTAGTACACAGTCTTATCACATCAACTATTATTATAAGAACCATAAATTCATTGTAAGTTTCTTTGATAAAAACTTTCTTGGTTTATTGCCTGATTCCACTAATGTCCTTTATGGTTTACTTTCTAATCTGCATGCTACTAGTTTTTATGAAAGTCCTACATTTGAACATCATTTTTTATTTCCATTTTCACATAGTATTTTTATATATTAAAGGCTCAGCTATACTAAATAAAAGTGTACAACATATACCACAAGCTTGGAATTTATAGGTTACTGAAGAATAAAAATAAAGTTGAATGCCCTCTTGACATGTTTGATTGATGACATCATAGTAACTTATTTCTGTAACATAAGTTTAGCTAGTTTAGTATAACAATGATAAAGTATAATAGTTATTAATGGATAAATTGTCCATACATACAATTGTTATCTTTCTATAAGTATATGCAGTATTTTTCTATAAAAATGCAGTGATATTGTTTGTATATTAAGATTATTAATAAAGAGAATAATAATTCAATTCTATACAATTAATTTAAAATTTCAAAAGAAGGTTAATCAATATTAAGATTGTAGTTCCATCTCTAACTTTTTAAGGGGACACTATTCACATGGCATTATGGATATGTAGTACTATTTCTCATGACTTTTAAAAGAAGAGGTTGAAGACAATCTTTACTACACATTTTTAACACTAATAAAAAAGTAAAAATCATTACCTATATGGTACATGTTGAAAGATAATGATGATTGTGGTTTAGTTTATGAAACAGTAAAAAAAAGAACTTGTGTTTATATTTTTTTAGAGTAATTCTGATGCCTAGATAGTTTAAACATAAATAATTAAGAAAATATGTTTAAATTACTCATGCCTATAGTCTCTATAGAAGTTAATTTATACTATCATAAAAATCTGATAATAAAAATGTATTGTTTTAGAATATTAATTTCAAATATATATTTCACACATACACACTTTAAACATTATGATTAGCTTTTATATTAGTAAAATAGCTAAATGAATATTTGCAACAATTTTTTAAGTACTGACCTCTTTCCATATGGGTGGCAGCTATATAGGATTTGGGAAAGTCAAGAGGTAGTATGGGTGGCACCTATAGTTAATTGTGCAGAGACAATTATATAAAAATTATAATAAATTCCAAGTCTACTGTTTTAGAGATTGAGTTTGAAGGTAAGAAGAGTTACTCTTTGTGTCAAAATGGTACAAAAATTATTACTAGATGTCTATAACAAGAAAGTGGTATTGAAAAACTATTAATTCTTGTAGCATCTGTTAATGAGACCTGTACTACAGCGGTGTCATCAGTCCTAACCAACATGACAGCAAAACTATCATCATACATTTTTGAATTTTGTTTAGTTGGTAAACATAATTAAATGTCTTGTTTTAATTTGTATCCTGACTGACAAAATTTATGAGAGCATAAAAATATTAGAACCATAACAATATTAAACTCCAGACAGGAGAGACTGGAGATAATCAACATTTGCAAATCGCTTGTTGGTTTGTTGAAGTTTTTATCAACAAAGGTGCATCACTAAAATGCAATGGAAATTATTACTTATGAAAATGACTTTCTTTTATCAATTTTAAGACTAATATGTAATACTTTAATTAATTATGATTAATAATTTAATTTCATAGCTATAATCATAGTTTGTTTTTATGAAATCACTGATCTACTGCTTGTAAATGGAATTTCTGTTTCATAAGTAATTATATTTTTTGTGTAAATATTTATTCATCTGTGTATTATTACTGTGTATGCATTCAAACTTTATTAGTTATTGCACATATATCCAAAATTTCCATAATGTAGGTGTTTGGTTTTCGAAATATCCTCAAGTGCAGTGAAGCAAGTTTCCGACTTGTGTATAAATTGGTGTATTGGGAGGCGACTTTGGTTTCGAGTCACTCCTAGATAAAAGAATAAATAGGTAATGATAAATAATAATATTGCATTGAATCATTGTAAGTAAATTTCTTCTATCTCACATAATGTGTCAGATAAAATGTTCTTAATAAAAACATTATATAATGAACATCATAAATATCTCAGTTTGTTTTCAGTTGCTTCTATTGTTTCTATAAAATTATGATAACAACAAAAAGTTATGAACTAACATATTAAATAAATTTTATGTATAGTGAGATATAGAAGGTTATTTTTTGGATTAACTTTACTTAATTTTACTGTTTGTTTTGCATACATTTGCAATAGTTATATCTGTTTGATAATCAACATACACAAAAACTAGGTATATTTTATTAAATAAATTCTTAAATATGTATATCCCAATAAAAATATCTTTTTGCATAAATAAATACCAAAATTGGTTTCAACAGGGTACTGTTTATTATCATACAATGAATTCAATGACTGAATAATTATTTGGATATAAGTGATAAAAAAATAATTTCATTAATCCAGAATGCCATGATGGTATGTCAACAAAATTGACAAGTGGATTATGTCTTTTATGGTTTTATAATGTTATTATAATGATTAATCTCACAGATGATTGCTGTTGTAATTATTTATATATATGATTGAATGTATAGAAAATAGTAAGTATTTAAATTGAATTTAGTGTGCTATATAAGTTTTAACCTGAAAATATTTTAAGAATAACCAATTTTTTTTCTGTATTTACAAACTTTCTTCACTTGCAATTTACAGGAGCTTCAAATACCTTTTCGATTATGTAAAAGCTTAGTAAATAAAGTTTTGTAATTTTTTTGTTGGTTAATTTTATAACAGTGAGACACTTTACAATAATTCAAGCACTTAATTGAATTTGAATTATTAAAAATCCTTTGTGAATTTTAAAAGGACAAGAAATAAATCAGAATGAACTTACACTTATTTAAGTATATTATGTGTGTTAAATTTAAATGAACAAACACAACCCTAGTTTTTTTTTCCTTATTACTTGGTAGTTAGATATGATATAATAAAATATATAATAAAAAAAATTGAAAGTAATATTTCAGCCCATATAAACAGTAACTGAATGCACATTGTTTGAGTCTGGCTTGGTAATTGTCTTGTTTCATGCTTTCCATTGGTGCATTGTAACTTTCACTTTTAGACTCAATGCCAATAACAATCCATATGAATCATTATTATATATTTTGCACTACAAAGATTTTGGTGAGGCTTAGTATAGACAATATACATAAATATAAGTTTTATTCATTTCTTTTTTTGTTATAATTTAAATAAAGCTGAAACTGAGATGAAATCTAGTTGTAGATATGTATGATCTTTTATCTTCAGGATTCTGTTTTAATTAGGTACTAGTGTGTGCCAATTTTATAACTTATATCTTATTTGTGTTCTGTAGTATTATATGTAAATGATAGCATGTGGTTTACATATTATTATTCACACCTATTATTATATTAATTGAGACAGTGATGTCTAAAAATATTTTCAAATTCATGTATCTTAAATAACAAACATCTTATAGGTTTCGAAATTCCAAAGTTATGTTTTATACATACATTGTTAGTACAATGTACTAAAAATGTTTAATATGACCTCTATGGCCATTAGTAAAAAAATAATAATTCTGGAACAGTAGATTTAAGTAATAGTAAAGCAAAAATTATTAAAAAAAGGAAACAAAAACCCGACTGCAACAAAAACACGAAGTAAAAAATATACTTTTCTATTTTTTGCTTTTTATTTGATTCGTAGACATCGCGCAATATTATATATTAAATAAAGCCTTTGTCACTCCCACAATTAAGACGAATCTAACACACCTCATACGCTAAAATCCATCAAGTCATTTAGGCTACAGAGCATGCCAAAGAAATAGACACATATAAAACATACGCTCTACAAACACAACCTTACTTTTTCGATGTCGGGTAAAAACAATTTGAATCATGTTATAATATATTGCCTGATTATAATTTATATTACAGTTTTAAATTCATATGTAATACACACATAATGAAGCACATAATAGGAATAATTCATTAAACATATCAGCTTCTCATAAGCCTGATTTCCACAACTGGATATTTAACTTCATCTTTGTTATTTATTTACCCGACTGCGAAAAAGGAGCGTTATGTTTTTCTAGCGTTTGTATGTATGTTTATTTATTTGGCACGCTCTGTAGCCAAAACGAATTTATGGATTTTAGCATACGATGTGTCGAAGAGCTGTGTCGATATGTTAAGAAGAGCTTAATTGTAAGAGTGACATAGGATATAATATTATATAACTACAACATCTGGAAATCAAATAAAAAGCAAAAATAGAAAAATATTTTTTATTAGTCAAGTGTTTTTGATGCAGTCAGGTTTTTTGTTTCCTTTTTAATAATTTAGCTTGTTACGTTAATGATTATCATATAAAAAATGATGATTCACTTGTTTTAATCTAGTCTTAACTTTAATCTACAGTTATTTTAATCAGATGTTAATCTAGTGATATTAATTTACCAGAATAATTATAAGTCTTCAGTTATTTATATAATGTTTAATTAATATACTTTGCAAGTTGTTGATAAATAAATCATTTAAATTGAAAATTCTTTTATATCACTATTTACAAACAAAAAGTGCATGTAATAAATAATAATTGATGCATGGATATTCCATTTAAGTCATCATAATACATACCATTATATTTCAGTAAGTAATTACTAATATCTATATGCAATTTGTTGCATACATATCTGTCAAAGAAGTACCGGGAAAAGATCAATAATACAGATAATGTTAGTTATTCATCCAAATTTATTTTATCACCTTCAAAGTATGCTCCTTCAGAAACGATACACTTACGCCAACGAATAATCCGTTCATCAAAACATTTTTTAAACACTTTTTCCGGAATTGAGTATAGTTATCAACGCGAATTGTCCTTTTATGTCTTATAACCAAATGAAAACGGGTGCCAACGAAGTTGTAATTTGAGTTTAGGAGAAAGAAGGAAGTCAATTGTAGCCATATTTGGTGAATACGGTAGTTGCTCGATGGCATTTGTTGAGTTTTTGGTTAAAAATTCGTTCACAATGATGACCTTGTGCGAAGGTGCATTATCATGGTGCAAAATCCTTTTACATCGAATTTGCTCTCTTAAACGCCTCATAACGTTCAAATAATATGCTTTATTTACTGTTAGCCCTTCCGGTAAGAATTCCGAGTGCACAACATCGCGATAGTCATAGAAATAAGTCAACATGACTTTGATTTTTGATCGATTTTGGCGTGGTTTTTTCGATTTCGGTTCAGTTGGAAGGCACCACTTCGAAGCTTGTTGACTAGATTGCATGTCAAACTCGTAAACTCTCGTCTCGTCACCAGTAACAATGCGTTTTATGAATGTTGGGTCGGAATAGACTTGTTCTAGCATGTCCTCAGCGACTCTTATGCGATTGAGTTTTGGAGAAAATTCAGGTCTTTTGAGACTACGAGCGGCAACAGGTTTCATGCCCAAGTGATTATTTAAAATGATACAGATCGACTCGGGAGACACGGACAGTTCAGCGGTTAACTTTCTCAAACTTGAATGAGGATTTTCAGTCACTATTTTCTTCACTTTTGCGATGTTAACTTCAGTAGAATACTTTGATGGCCTACCAGAGCGAGGCAAGTCTTCCAGCATATCTCAACCGCTTTTGAACGCCCTGTACTACTCAATAAGCATGTTTTTTTTAATATAATGTCGACTCACCGTAAGCCTTCTGTAACATTTTCAGTGTCTCAGAATACGAAATTCCATTGGCGATGCAAAATTTAAGACAAACTCTTTGTTCGATGTTTTTGTCCATTATGAAATTCGCAATACGCACTAGATATGTTTTAACTAAAAACAGCACTGTATTTAATCTAAATGACAGATGCAACTCTAGACTCCGCGCCAAAATGAATAATAATAGTTATAAAATAACAGTTAGCCAATATAACAACAACTAAAAAAATTTGAAACCATAAACAAATTATCCATTCCCGATACTTTTTGACTGAATGTATAATGGTTGATAATTGTACATAATTATTAACTTAAGTAGTACTATATTGTTGTTACCCCAAATAGACAATAACTACATTTTACTGTACTACTGTTGTCGATTCTGTTATAAATAAATATTTTAAATAAGTTATCAATTAAATTAACAAAGGTATGATAATTCATTAGAACAAAGTTTGTCCCTTTTGTTGTTGGGTTAACCTGATATTATATGTTCAGTGTTACACACAAAAATACAAAAAATAATATCTATTACATTTGAACTGTCAGTAGATAGTAAGTTAAAACAGAGATTTACATATAAAAAAATTAGGTAGTCAATATGCAGAAAATTAAGTGAGATATACTAGAATACTGTAAGTGTAAAGTATTAAAATATCATCAAAGTTATATTAAAGCGTTAAGAGCATTGTTTACAAACACTGCACGCTACACTGATTCTGAAAGTAGGTAACGCTTTGGCGTCTTCGAGACCTAAATAAACTTCCTAGATGTAAACTCGATATAATAGTTAAATGAAGAATGTAATAATGGTTAAATAACTCTCAATAGCAGAGTTAAAGTACAAACTTTACTTGTTTAATGCTAGATTTTCTGTATGGTTCTGACACTACCACTGTTGCACTACTACCACTTCTGCAACTATCACAACAGTGCTTTTACTACTGTGTTGCATACAATAAGGGCTCATTCACACATCGACGAATTTGCCAGATTGTGATTTGTTTCGATTCGTCTTTTTTGTTCAGTCGTAGGTATATAGTCTCTTAAGACTGTATTCATACGTTCACGAAAAGTAAAAAATCCCGAATACGTCCAATTGTATGGAACGTCCATCACGAGCGGAAGGTTTAAAGGAAGTGACTAGATGCAGAAAGCTGGAGATGGGATCCGATGGCGAACCTTGGGAGAGGCCTATATCCAACAGTGGACTTCTAAGTGCTGTTGATGTATGTATGTATGTCCATTACGAATGATCAATGACGGATTTATGTGTGAACCATTGGCCATTTACTTAATGACTGACTTTATTCAGGGTAGGGTAAGACTGCAGTCTTATTTGAAATAACTTTATTATTTGCTACGACGTACAATAACAATGACTTCCAAGAGTCATAGAACCTGGGTAAATTTCGAGTACGGTAGTATCACTACTATACTCATTTCTGCCGCAAAGACGGAATGCTCTGCTACTGTGTTCTAGTCCGGAAAGTGTAGCCTTAACACGCACTGGCACACGAGGCATTTCAAATTAGTCCTCAGAAGTTAGTAGCAAGCAATTGACTGGGTTAGGGTTTTTACCACGGGCCGGACTGTTTTTACTACGTTTATTTTTACCCACTACGATCGTGGCATCACAAAAATATTGCCGAAGCGTTACGGTTTGTTAATATGTTTTCCATCAACGTCAGTCTTATTATAGTGTTACCACTAATTGAATTGAAATGAGTAAATGTATGGAAATTGCGAAAAATTTGTAGAGACATGCGGACGCGCGAACTTAAAAGTTTGAACGTAAAGAAAGTACCTACAAAATCGAGTTGAAGTTATGATTAACATTCTAAAACGAAAGTTTTTTAACGGTACTAATTACGATAAACTACGATTTGATCAAAAAAGTTTGATGTCAACAAGCACGAGTTAATATAATACAAGCACAATTTTTAACAATAAAGAAATCCACTTTCAATGATTTTGAGGAGTTCCCTGGTGAATATTCGAAGTCGATGGTTATATGGCAATGAAATTAAAATGGAACCACCCTAAAGGTATCCCCTTTCCAACAAAAAAATAATCATCTAAATCGATTAACAAATAGAGAAGTTATGGTTGAATATCAATAAAAAAAATACATTCGAATTGAGAACCGCCTTCTTTTTTGAAATCAGTCAAAAAAAGATAATTTTTGAGTTATCACTGGTAGTTCATACCACGTGGCAGAAGTATAATCAAATTTAAGTGTATAATTCTATTCTTAACTGAAAATTTGGAATAGGAAACGTTTAGTGCCTTATTACATTATGCCTTATACATTGCATTGAAAACGAATGTACCTATAAGTCTAAACAATAGCAGAATAATCTGAGTAATTATTTGCCTTTTATAATTGTCATACAGTACCTACTGGGTATTATTGGTATATTATTTGAGTATCTGTTTTTATTTATAATAGAACTCTCATAACCTCGTCGATATAATACATTCACTCATTTTAATATTTTTTTGGTCCACAAACCAGACTCACAGTCTCACTCAGTAAAATTACACCATATTTATGACAATAAAAAAAATGTGGTATGCGCCTTAAAAAAAAGAAAAAAAAAAGAATTACATGACAAAAATATGGACCAATTTATGCTTTAAAACACGAAAGAAGCTTATCTTTTAGTGAAAGCAAAGAAAAAGAAAAAATATGAATAAGTTGTCTTATACTGTTATATCCAGAAAACATTCGATACAACGGAGAGTGTTGTCCTACATTAGCCTTGTAACGAGATGTCATGCAAGTTTTCCTGTTAGTTAAGCGACTGCCTGGACCATTTAAAATTATAATCGCAAGAGCAAAAATACATCTATACTCTGTAGTGAGCTAAATGTACTGCTGACATGACAGCGGTTTTAAGCGTTATTTTTCATGCTTATGAAAAATACTCATTTGAAACGCCGAACTAGGAATCTAGACGTTTAAATATCAAAGGTCACTGCTCAATAAGCTCTTAAACAAGTTCGAACCTGCCGTTTCAGTCGAGTTCATTAGCTGCCGCAAAGATGTAGTTTCGCTAGAGCAAAGAAACAACTTTAAAATTTGTTTCTAAATATGAAAAAGAGAATTTTTAGTTTCCAATTCATCTCTTCTATTATTTCGTTTTCGTACCTATACTTTTTTTTCTTAGCACACAAATTTCTTCATACATTTCTTCTAAAATGGACATTCTAAACTGCTTTGCAGGCTATTCATCTTACCACTCAAAAACACCGCTCACTTGTGTACTATACACGACCATAGCGTAGTGCGAACGAGTTTTTGGCAGTAGCGAGTATTTACTTACTAAATTGCTCGCCACTCGACTAAATTACTATATAATTTATAAGAAAATTCATGGGCGGACAAACGTCAAAACGGCCATTATATCGTGCCGCTACTATAACCTAAGCGAACTAGGCTTTAACATCGCGCATCGGTTGAGATTGTGCATAAATAAACCTTTTATTTGCCATTTTATTATGGTTATTGTTGTTGAACTTCTTCGTTTTTTTTTAGCCTTTATAGAGTGACTAATTTAATGTATAGACGTAAAAAAATTTAAATACATAACTAGTTGAAAGTTCATCAAACGGCCAACGTGGTGCGTCGTTTGTACGTGTGTTTTTAATAAATGTTACGATTGCAGCGCGACCGGTGCGGTGGGCGGCCGTGGCGTGGGCGGCAGCAGCGCGATGCACACGTCGAGGCATTCGGTCACCTCTTCGTCGGGCGTCCTGATGGTCGGCCCAAACTTCAGGGTCGGAAAGAAGATCGGATGCGGTAACTTCGGTGAACTTAGGCTGGGTAAGATTTCATTTCACATTGATTTGATGTAATTGTAGTAAACTTACTGTTGAACCCATACTCTTATCTATTACTTAAAATTTGGCTATAATAGTATGATATAATCTCTTATGTATAGTATCCCAACTGTTTGGTTATTCCAGTACAAATTTTCTGCTAAATTAAGAATGGAGTCGCCGTATGTGAGATTACTATTTAATTGAAATATATAAATGAAAACGTACCGTTATTATAATTTGCCTGTATTTTTTTCTCAAAGTTAATTTATATGAAATTTATCCTTACCCTTTTTATCATTCTATATTCTTTTTTTCATAGGTAATGACAAAAACACTGCAACAACTATGGTTCAGAAATATAACCGAAAGTTTAATAATAATTAAAGGAATACAACGAATTTGTCAGATTTATGCATATCAATTGTATTATGACAACATTGAGGCAGTTGTGGAATTGCATTACCATCTTTATGTTGACATTTATTTATCATCAAACGATAATTATGAAAACACTTAACATTCTCTCGATGACTGAAGTTTAATTAAACCTTATACAGAATCGATACGAATTGCGAATAAAATAAATTAATAATATAATAAATCAAAGATTAGACCATGTAGCTAAGTACCTAATAACCTTAAAGTTCCTTCCGCTATGCGTTTCTTGCAAAGATTGTTCGGCCCGAAAATCTTCTTTCATACTTATGTATTATAACATATATTTCTATTATTTCCATAATCATTAAAGTTTAGAGAAGTAATGCTGTCGAAACAATAAATCAATATTTTGAAGAGCCTTGTGTACGTTTTCGGTAATGTTCTTAGATTAGTATTAGAATAGTTTTGAAATTTGAATAGAAGTATTGGTCACTAAAAACTCGGAGACTGCTGTGTAATAATCTTCATATTTATATTAATAAATCTGCAGTCCCGTCTGTGTTTTTAATATTTTTCCAAAATTTCCCGATAGGCACACTATGTGAACGATACTGATCACGAATATGCCCTTAAAAAATTGTTGTACGTCTGTTTGTATGTCCGGATTTAACTCAAAAACGGCTAGACCGATTATTATGAAATTTTGTACACGGTATGCTTATGTTATCGGTCAATTCATAGGATATAAGAAATTTCAATATTACTTTTAGAAATCGTAAAAAAAAAAAAAAAAAAAATTAAAATTATTATTCATTCATTAGTCTCAACCGTTCTGATCAAATTTTGTAGACGGGTAGCTACATCATACCATAAATGAGAAGCTATAAGAATCATTATTAATGCATTAGAAATCGTAGAATAGAATCATAATTTTCAACCGATTTTGGTAAAAATTGTACACGGGAAATACATGCCACTCTTCAATTTATTCAACATACCTATTAATTGTCAATAATATGAGTATAAATAAAATTACGGGATGTAAATAATTACTGCGTAGTAACAAACGCGTGCGGAGCCGCGGGCACACCGCTAGTCTAAATATATTCATCTAATTTCAAAATCACAATAACGTAAACATGAGTTCCTATTTCGTTTGCTAATTTAACGTTGCTTTTTAGTTATTTGTTATAGTTTCTCTGTATAATGCTTGAGACGAAATTTAACATCTGTTTGTCGGACGCGGACACAGGCACATTTGTACGGTTTCTATTGAAATATTTTACAAAGTCACATTATATCGTCATTCGCAAAGATAATAAGTTTGTCAGCGTTACGTCAAATACTGTTTCGCAGAAATAACAGCTGATCGAATCGGAATTGATACGCAATGACAGCAGCAAAGCGACTTTTACAGAACTATATAATATAATACTACTACTTACATTGCTATTATTCATAATTCATACATATATTCAATGTGCCTCGAATACTTTTATGCTAATAAATCTTTTTAGCAAATAAACAAAAAACACACTTAATCACTTTATATAAGGTAATCAGTTTCCTTCCGACTTTAAATCAATCTTAATTTAATGTACAACGGTTTACCCTTTTTACTTGTCTATTATAGGTCCAAAGATTTAAAATAACTTGATTGATGATTGTCGGGGCCTTTTTAAAACGGCAAGGGGTTTAAAGGCATCGGGGCGCAGGGTCCCAACGGAAGGAAATTTTTTAATCTATCACTGCCTACGCACTCAATTTTTAGGCACCGTTTGAGTTTGAATAATACTTATTTTAATGGTAATACATTTAGGTCTTGACTCTTGTTTTATTATTATTAATTATAGTTCATAATGAGGAAGGGATTCGAAAATGTTTTAATTACTTTTTGTCAAAATTTAGTACATTGAATGAAATTTTAGTAATATCTACGTAAATATCATGTACAATGAATGTTTTTTTAGGTAAAAGTTTATAGTAGGTTGTCTCTCAAATTATAATTATGTATTCTGTGTATGTTTACCAATATGTGTGGCGTGAGTCGTTTTGTGCTTGAACCCTTGAAATAAATACGATAAAATAAATAAAATGTAAAGACATTCAGAGGATTTCGGTTATAGTTTATTACAGCACAGAGAATAATACTCTATTAATTACTAGCAACCCGCTCCAACTACGCACGAGTATAATTTACAAAGTGCTGTAATTTATGTATAAAAAAGCCTGATTTAGTCTTTATCATTTTAATATTGACAGTTTATAACTGTCTCAGTAGCCTAGTGGTTCTAAATGCGACTGCTATGTTCGAGGTCCTAGTTTCGATTCGCAGGCCGAGCAAAGTGCTAATGGGTTATTCTATGAAATTCTCAGCAGCAGCTTGGAGTTTGGCTTTGTGCCCGATTAATGGCAATAGACTCGCCCCTCTATTACATGGGATCTAAAACATACTCGGCGTAAACATATAACTGTGGGTGTACACCTCTGCCGAATACTTCCAGGATACAGGCGTGATGGTATGTTATGTAACTTCATAGTTACAAATAGCACATGTCACACAGTTTATCATAGGTTTTTTTAGGTAAGATATCTTTGGTCTCGAATAATTTTGAGTTCGTGATATCTTCTGCGGTATTTATTTAAATGGAAAACTGTAAAGGACAATCTAATCTACATTAAATGCCCAAGTTAACTAACATACATATCTTGATAAAGATTCTTATCAGATTGATACTGAATTGGATAAAATAGCTTCGCAAATATAGTAATATTTTTAATTATTATGTTGAAGATAAAAATGGTTACAGTAACCATAGAACAACCTTAGAAAAGAAACATAATAGGTATGCCATAGCGGACGGACTCTTTTCTAGGCTCTTCGAAGAATTACAATTCTTTAGAACATTATTTTGATGTATCTCTTAAGGTTTATTTATGGCCAGCGTAAGCCTTGTAAGCGCACGAAATACATTTTTTGACGACTTGATTACAAATAATTGAATTTTCTCTACTAAACAAAAATTTAATTGTAATGTATTGTATATATCTAACTTCCGCAAAAAAATCTGTAAATGTTAGTGAAAATCGTATTAAAATCCGTTGCCAGTTTAAAAGATCTAAGCGTAGGATAGGAGACAGACAGCAGAAAGCGACTTCGATTTTAAGATTGATAACACTGAGCTGTCAAAACTATTTCAAATCTATCTTAAACAGTGTTCGCATGAGATTAATAATAATATCTTAACGATTTCACGATTTCATCCGTGTTAAATTTATTCGAAAACTCTTCACCGCGCCGCCGACTCACCCGTGTAGTCTATCATTGTTCTCACTTGCCTACACACCTTTCCAGTTTGCTTGAAATTCATGGTTACTGTTCCGTTCCTCAGAGTTTTAGCTTGAATTTATATATAACCTTCCTCAATACATAGCTTATAAAATGCAAAAACATTTTTTCAAATCCGATTGGTAGTTCTAGAGATAAACGCGTTCAAACAAACAAACAAATTCTTAAGTTTTTATCATATTTCTAAGTTTAGAACTGGCTATCAAAAAAAAAAATCGGTAAAACACATTCAAATATGATTTAGTTATGGTACAACAGTTACTTTATCATTTAAATTATTTAAAATATAAGGCTTTGTTTGGCGTGTCTGTTGTCTGGGATGTTATACGGCTGCGTGCGAATGAGAATTGGATTCGAAGTCGCGTCATTGAAAATAATATTATTGCGCACACGTGTGTGGTGAGGTGATCAAGCCATATACATACATTGTTCTTCGTTCATATATTATATTATACATATTTTAAAATGTTTTTAACGGCAATGTATTTACAGAATATCAAATCGGTACCAAGAAATGTACAGCAAGTTTTATCCAGCTTTAATTACATACTTGGGTTTTTAAATTGGTACTCTTATTAAACAACTAGCTGGTACCCGCGACTTAGTCTTCGTATTATTGGGTATACGCGGATTGATCTCGGAACACGACAAACCAAACGAAAATCATAGATGGGTTTATGGGTGTATGGTATTGTAATTACATATATGCCAATATGACTCCAACACATTAACCGTCCCAATAAAAATTTAAAAAATGATTTAAATCACCTTATTGTACTGGCTTGCGAGAAGGTTTTTTATTTATTCCCCTTTTATATCTTACCAAAAGCATAGATATGAATTTTCACCTCCTTAATTTGAGACAATAAGGGTTCTTCATAAGAACTTTCATCCCCTATTTCATTCCATCATTATTTTCATCAAGTTTACATATGGTAGCCTATGTCCTCCATGGTCCAACGTATCTCTTTAACTACATTCATTACAATTGGATTGAAGTTTGTCAAAAAGTCAGAAGGTTGCGTGTTCATATCAAGTCGGGGTCACCACATGTGGGACAACACAATGAAAGAATTCACTCGTAGCAAAACTGTATAATCCAGATAATTTACAATAGTTAGGTATATCAATATCAATAAATCAACAGACCGGTTGGCGTGCCTTATAGTAGATTTAGATTTGGGATTTGGGTTTAGGAATGGATTTAGGTTTAGGATTGTTGGGTTTAGGTTTGGATTTAGGTATGGTTTTAGGTTTGGGTTTAGGTTTGGTTTAAGGTTTAGGTATAGATTTGGGTTTAGGTCCAGGTTTGAGATTGTGATTAGGATTAGGTTTAGGCATAGGCTTACTACATAATACTAAAAACTTAAAAATCGTTAAAAAACTAAAAGATATTGAGCTTGTGATAATATTCCGCTGAATTTGATTAGGTGAAAGCATGAGGGAGGGTGAGGGGTAATCTCCATGTGTAGGAAAAAGTGCGGAAACACATCGTTTCTAAAAATTATTTTTTCAATTTTATTGTTATGTCTGTCTAAGAGTTATATGAATTTACAACGAATAATAAAATTATTTGTTGCTAGCACTCACGGGCTGCTGCCACAGCCCGCTCGCTTCACTTGCTCGGCTCGTGCCTTATGATCACAGTTCAAACATAATCTAACCAATATTACCACAACGGAATAGGTTTAGGTTTCTGTTGAGGTTTAGGTTACTGTTGAGGTTTAGGCTTAAGTTTAGGTTTAGGCTTTACATCAGGTTTAGTTGACGTAAACAATACAATAATCGTTAAAAAACTAATAGAAATAGTACTTTTGATAATATGCCGCTGAATTTGATGATGTGAAGGCATGGGGGAGAGTGAGGGTTAATTTCCATATGAAGACAAAGGTGTGGAAAAGAATAGTTAGAAAAAAAACATTTTTTTTCATTGTTTTTGTTATGTCTGTGTAAGAGTTGTGTATGAATTTTCAACGTATACTTATTTTATTTCGAGTACTCGCCGGCCGCTACCACAACCCGCTCGCTTCGCTTGCTCGTCTCTTGCCTTATGATCACAGTTCAAACATACTAGTAACCAATTTTACTACAACGAAATAGGTGTAGGTTTCTGTTTCCGTTTAAGTTTAGATTTAGGTTTAGGATTAGGGTTAGGTGTAGGTTTTCTTTGCATATGCACCAGCTGCTTTCAAACACGACAAAAAAAAAATCATAAATGGGTATTATATTTGTAGGATAACAGTGGTTAAGTTATGATTTTATCAGGATAATAAGTACTCTATGTATTATACCAGGTTATAGAATATCTGTATGCTAAATGTCATCTAAAATCGTTCAGTATTTTTCATGTGATTGAGTAACTAACGTACAAACTTTCACAGTTATTATATTAGTAGGATAATACTGGTTAAACTATGACTTTTGTTGGTATAAAAAGTACCCTGTGTGTTAATCTAGGTTATAGGCTATCTGTGTGCTAAATTTAATCCAAAACTGTTCAGTAGTTTTGGGTGATTGAGTAACAAACATACAAACTTTCACATTTATTATATTTGTAGGATAACATTGGTTAAGCTATAAATGTTACCAAAATAAAAAGTACCCCATGTGTTATTCCAGGTCATAGACTATCTGTCTGCTAAATTTCATTCAAATCCGTTCAGCCGTTTTTGCGAGATTGAGTACACACTTTCACATTTATTATATTAGTATGATTTGCTATAATGATTGTCCTAATGTCTATAAGTGCTACTAGCAATTTTATACACATTGCACATAATTAGTATAACATTGAACTGTCGATAATTTCTGCTTCTCGCTTGCAAACTTAACCACATATGATATAAAAATGAGTATTCTATTGTTTCTTTTTAATGTGCCAATTAAAATAACCAACATAATATTATGTATAATTATTGATACTAGCGGTCGTGCATTGATCGAAATTCGACCAGCGACTTTTTAATCGTAGACTATTTTCTGTTTGACATTTGCAGTATGAACCTAAACAATGAATATTTATATCACTTGCTGTCACTTTTCATTGAGTGACAGTTTCAATATTTGGGGGGTCTAAGTTCAATGGCACTGGTCGGCTTAGGATTGGCAGTATTAATTTACTTAATTGAAAATACTAGTAACAGATATTATAGATAAATTTTAGCTTTCTGCACTCCTTCTCCATATAAACTTTAACCATGCCAAATCTCAGTCTTCCGTGCCCGCAATACGCATAAAAAGGGGTAGAAAGTTTTTGTTTTACGTATTAATATACTGATGAAGATGATATAATAATATGTTCAATAATTTTAATAGTTTGCTATCGTTGTAATACGTTTATTATTTTAAAGCAAAAATTAAAGACCAAACTATGGTTTGCATTTGTTGTACATTAACCCTGTACCTACCCTGCACTCAATGATAATGGTTTCATATAATTCCGTATCCACACTCTCCAGGGGGCGAGATAAGGCGACCTGAGTACAAGTATGAATGACGTCATCACCTCTCCTCGCTCTCTTTCCGCTTAGTGACGGAAGTTGATCCTAGTAAAAAATCTCGAGGTAATAGGCCAACGGATCATCTAACACCCTTAGTGTGGATTGCTAGCACCCTTGCAGCCCCTTTGCTCGCTGCGGGTCTTACAAGAACCACCACGAGGTGTGCTCGCGAGAGTTTTTTCTCACGAAAAGTACACTGTTTTAACACTATCCAGGGGGCGAGACGGGGCAACGTTAGTGCGAGAGTGTGGACGGCGTTCACGCTTCTCGTCCTCCCTCACTTCGACTCGGTCTCGTTCCGCTAAATGTCGGTTATTTGGTGCGAACCGAGAGCCTCCACGAGGTGTGCTCGCGAGAGTGTATTGGCACCCTTCAAGTTGAAAAAGGATACAAATGGCCACTTTGGGTTCTACAGTTTTATTTTATACATAATAATTTTAACTTAATTATACTACACGTGACCAACACTACTGCTATATTTGATTTTCTTTTGCCGTACCACGATAAAATATTGATTGTTAAGATCTATCCAATTCTTTGTAGTTACGATAAAATTACGATCTCTATTATGATTGATAAGTTACGATAAGTTTAGTCGCGTTGCTTGTAAGCTTCTGCATAAAACAGTCGGAACAGAATGAAAGATAAAGCGTGAAGTTGTTACGTTTCCTTTGATCATTTTTAATGCATGATATTTTGAAATTATGCTTCTTTTTCTTCAAGTCGTATTTTAAATAAAAATAGCTCATACCATGATGAATATATTAGCCAGTCAGGGAAGTTGGAATCTGGATTGACTGTCCAGGGTGTGTCGAACGTACTCGGCTATTATCAATCGAGTATCACCCGAGAAAAGGATCTTTTAATGCACACCAAAATGATGCTTGGACACAAAATCAATCGACATATTATGTTCGAATACTAAAATGAGTCTGAAAAGGTGATAAAATAAAATTATAGTATGGCGTGGTAGGGCATTTCCTAGTAAAAAACACCTATCGGTGTGGTCCAGCATCCACCACTTTAGAACCAATGCAATGTCCTAACTATTTCCAGTCTATTAACATAGTGAGCCACATGCCTACATAACTTCAGGTGTGATTGTGGTCATAGGTTAACATATATAACCCCCTTTTGCAAGGAGCTCTAGAAACTCACCGAAGAAACACAATACTAGGTTATTTGGCTGCGATCTTGGATCTTAGAGTGGAGGTATTCCACCAGTCGGTCTGTCCCAACTAGGAAGAAATCTTCGAAGAAATTTCTTTGTTCTCTACCTATCTAAACATATCCTCGAATAGATATTAAAGAGAAAATAAGTAAGGCAATTGTTCCTCTCGTTGTTTATTCATTAAATTTAAAAATACTTTTTCTCGAAAACACGTGTTTATTCTAGATATTAATTATTGTCTTAAATGTTTTTTTTTTTGTATTTAACTCTTAGGTTTACGTCGCCGTAGTTGTATTCACGCATTTTATTTGAAGGAACTAGCAATAAAGTTGTACCTATATCGAAAAGGCGTCAGTAAAATCAGTTTTTGACAATACAGCATGGAAGGCACCCTAATCTCACATATTGAGACTAAAACTATCAGACTATCCCACTGATTAACTATGGACACATTCCATCAATATATTATAATGCATGTCTTGAACTTTATCGCATTATTTACATTTAGGCGATGTACGTTTTTTTATAGCAAAATTTATTCAGGGCCAGGTGCCCGGAACGTATTTATCAGTTAAAATATCAATTATTTTCGGAATCTTGTGCGATCTTCTCTAGCGTTTAAGGGAAATCTATATACTACATAATATAATAAAGGGAAAAAGTTTTTTGTTTGTTTGTTTAAACACGCTAATCTTTGGAACTATCAGTCGGATTCGAAAAATTCTTTTTTTATATGATAGCTAAACTCACGTGGAATAGTATCCCTCCCAGCTGGCCTTAAATATTGATATTTGTTACGTAAGTTGTAAGTAGAAGCCCTCGCGAACTGCTTTATTAGCGTTCGCTGGCTTAATGGTTAATAATAAGTAAATACAATTTTCTATAAAAATATTGACCATTAGTATATCAAACAAAAAGTCAGCGATAGCATATACATACATAAATAAATTAAGCCTATTTCCCAACGGGGTAGGCAGAGCACGTCCTTCTACCTGCTACGATCCTGGTATACCTCTTTCGCTTCGACATTCATTAATCTTTTCATGCATGCTCGTCGGTTTAGAGTACTCCTTGACATTACCTTTCTTCAGAACGTCTCTGATTTGATCGATAAATGTTCGTCTAGGCCTTCCTCTTCCAACGATTCCTTTCATACTCGCATTATAAATTTGTTTAGTCATTCTTCTTTCCTAATTGAAATAAGAAAGCGTGACTGGATTGGTTAGCCGCAAAGGCTAATCTAAGAGTGCAAAGGTCAACATTAGAGGATGTGGATAAGGCAAGAAAGGTTTACAAAACGATAAAAGGGTTAATGAAAAATGTGGTTCGTACTAAGAAAAAAGAGCGGAAAGATGAGTTTGACAGAAGGCTCTCTGATAATTTTCGAGCTAATATTAAAGTGTTTTGGAAATCGATAGCATATATCTATCTCTTATAAGTAAATAAGCCACAATAAGGTATATTGCAATTTGTTTTTTTTTGTTGAAAATTAAAAATCAATTTATGAGCATTATTTTAAGCATGGCAAATTAATACTTAAGACCAAAAGATATTTCATCATAAAAATACAATTTAATGAAGATACAACTTCGTCTTTACAGCTTGTTATTTGGGTGCATAGTTTAAAAAATAATGTAAAATTAAAATAATTCAACACGGCTCGAGTCTATGTCTATAGTAGTAGTGGCGCGAAAGAGCTCTGAGGGTGTTCCTTAGAAGTACATATTATTATACATATACTCTTTCTGACTTTTTTATAGGCTATTTCAATGTCTACAATCATGTAGTACATCAATTTGATATATCTCTTATGGTTTACTCAGAGCGTAAGCAATTTAAGCGCCCGAATTTATTCATCTTGACCAGGTTTTTTAATATGCCCGAAACTCAAATTATTTTTCTAAAATAAAATTAGCCTAAGTTACTCCTTATAACATCAGCTATCTACCAGTGAAAGTACCGTCAAAATCGGTCCAACCTTTCGGAGATTACCCGGAACAAACAGACTGACAAACAAATTTAAAAAATGGGGTTTTTGTTATAGGTATCGTATATACTTTCATACGCATTTAGTAAAATGCTGTTATTTTGACATTACAAACAGACACTTCAATTTTATTAATTGTATAGATAATTTGTGATTATTATTATTTAAACTACAATGTATTGGAAACATGCGGTCTCTAGAACGGATTTAAAAATGACGATACAAATTAGTGCATTATGTTGTTATGTGTGAAACATAATAAATTCTTCGAAGCAGGTATACAGAAGACAATAAGTGCATTAATTACCAACAAATGAAACATTTATAAAATTTCTGAGCAAGTAATAAACAAGTATACTGTGGACTGTGATATATATAAATACACATATTTATGTCCTCAAAAGTGTCACGTTTTTCGAGCATTGATTAGACATTAGGAAAGTGTGACAGACCTCTAACATCTAGACTGCTCTCAGATTAATGCTTAGTAAGATATCAAAATCATAATGATGTAAACCTGTCCTTACTTCGCTAACAATTGAAACTTTTCTCACCGTATCTTTGCAGGAAAAAATCTCTACAACAATGAACATGTAGCGATTAAGATGGAGCCTATGAAGTCAAAGGCTCCGCAACTTCACTTAGAATACCGATTTTACAAGTTACTAGGCACACATGGTAAGTCGACGTTTTAATCATTTGCAAAATTTAAACGAGTTCGACAAAACGAAATTTAACTGCTTAGTCATAAATGTACGGTAAACCGCCACTTCTCTCCTTATTATGTACGCAATAATAACTACTTTCAGTTACATTGATCAGCCCAGAGTCCGGATGAATCATGGAAAGCTGTCGAAACGTGTTGATGTTACGGATATTATAAGTACCGTTCTTGGCCTTAGTTTTATAATCTCTGCCATCAATAAACTTACATCGGTACAGTTTTTGAAGGTTTCCATGATTTCTAGGAATAGGTTGACAACTTGCATCGAATTTCAAAATTGTTCAAAATTGGCAGCTAGGTTGCCTAATTTATAAATAAATAAGTCGATAGGCTTACTTCTTTTTGGTACACCGTACTTGTGACTTTATTTAAATAGAACTTACTATAGAAACTTAAACTTTCAAATGGCTGTCTTGAAAAGTATGCATTTTCGCTTTGCCAACGTATTCACGCTTTGTACGGATTTATTCCAAAGATAGTTTAGTAAATGGTAAAATACAGTTATAAAAAATAATTATTTATGCTTCATTTTCTCGCGAGAAATCTACAATAATCTAATTTCTTTATAATATTAATAATTTAGTTTGCGTAGAGGGAATTCCAAAAGTGTACTACTTGGGTACATGTGGCGGCCGTTACAACGCCATGGTCATGGAGTTGTTAGGGCCCTCGTTAGAAGATCTATTCGTGCATTGCGGACGAAGGTTCAGACTCAAGACTGTCCTTATGATTGCTATGCAACTTGTAAGTGCATGCAATTCTTCCCGGGCTTGAGTATACAGAGTATTGGGATGGACTTCATTCAATAACTCCATATGTCTATTTAACGTATTTATGTCGAAATACAGATATATCGATGAAGAGTAGATACTACAGCTTACAAAGATATCGCATCACTCTGTATATAACAGCTCTAACCTCGGTAGCTAAGTTGTCACATTAACGCAACACCGTAACCGATATTGAACGTCGATTTTCGCGAGGGCACTCACGCTGTGGTCATGGTCGTTGTAAAGGTCTACATTTGAATTATTTATTGGCTTAGGAAGCAATGCTCTCGCGGGTCACGTGATATATCGGCTACAGTGTTGTGTCGTTCAGGTGCCTTCGAGAGCAGTGTTTGAAATGTGAGTATAAAGCGTGCCATCTCTTTTTCCATCTCTCCTACCTTTTACTCCCGTGACTCCCATAGCACCGTCGACTGCTGAGGGCATACCCGAGGTATATTACTTCGGTCCCTGTGGTAAATACAATGCGCTGGTGATGGAATTGCTCGGACCATCGCTGGAGGATTTGTTCGATCTCTGTGGACGTCGGTTCTCTCTAAAGACTGTCTTGATGATAGCTATGCAATTGGTAAGCATTAGATAATATTATTATTTCATTGGGCCATTATAATTTTTATATGATTTATTGGTTTCTTCTAACAACTAATAAATTAGTCTCGCCGAGACAAGGTTGTTGGTCTTTTTTATTCATTACCTTGAACTCGATATTCTCTGTAGATTCTTCCCTTAGCTTGATATAATTATGGAGGCTTTGAGGCCAGAGCTTTGGAGCTTAATCGCGTATCTAAATTAGGATAAATTATTTACTTCTGATTAAGGTTAATCCAGTTTAACCTAGATTATTCTTTCTATTTAGCCATAATTCGGTCACTATTATTTTGATCTTTTTCCAAAAATATTATTGGTGCTCGTACAGTCCCATGTTAAATTAATAGTGTTTTGAAGCAAATTGGCTTTATTTAACATTTCATTTATATGTTTTTGGTGTTAAACAACAGTCACGTATTCTGATATTACTATAAAATATGTAACTTGTTATTAAGATTAAAGATAAATGAAATGAAAAGCAAACAAATCGCTTCATAAAATCGCAACTATGAAAATACAGTAGTTAAAAAGGACTTAAAAATAATGAAGAACCTAATCCGTGACTTCGAGCCGCGCCGTGATGTGAAAAGCCTCGTTATTGTTATCGATATCCGATTTATTGCACAAGCGTTGGATTTCCTTTTGCTAAAATTATAATGGCTATCTTTGCAGTAATTTCATTGTTAAAACATAGAGAATAATAATATATTGAACGCCTTGAATAAACAGTGAGATATAAAAGTGGGTTACACTGTCGTCCAAGGAAAGAAGGAAACATCTTTAGATTTTTACAAATTGAGTTTTGTTTATATATTTTTGGAATCAGGAAGAATAGGCGTACATATCTGGTTGTTTTTTTTTTGTCTATTTATTAAAACCCATTATTGAATTACACTTGGTAATCTTTGTACACTTATCTCACTACAGACGTTTCGACATTTCTCCTGTTTGCGTTTTAACTAGATGCGCCTCTTTTCCTTATGGCGGCAGTGTAATAAAAATAGTATATTTTTAATTGCGTAATACATATTCATTGTGAACTTTTGCGTTTGAATGCGATATATTTATTACATTTACGAATGTGACATAGTCGAGGGAAAATGCTTTTTTCTAGATCTAGATTCTATATGTGTTAATTATTTTGTTACACGCCCTTCAAAATGTAGTAAGATTAGAAAAACCAATTGACGTAAATAATTGTTGACTTCGTTTACACAATATATAATCAGTGTTCGGGTGATAATTGTCAACGTGTATCTATTTCAGTTGCATCGCATCGAGTATGTACACACGAGACATCTCATATACCGAGATGTTAAACCAGAGAATTTTTTAATAGGTAGAACTGCAACTAAAAGGGAAAAAATCATTCACATCATTGGTAAGTAAATGAGGCAATTATATAAAATATCTTCGTGTTATTAATTTTGATGATTGTTATTAATGTAATATGTTAATACAATATACTTAAAACAGTTTCGAGTTAGTGAAAGAAATTTTAGAATCGGGTCACTAGTTCTGGAGGTTATACCTTCTACAAACACATTCACAAACTTTACCTCTTTATAATTGATTGACACAATGATTTAGTTATAAATTGCGCGAGTTTAAAAAAAGAACCACTGTGACCCACTCTCGCATTTAGATTGATTTATTATTTAACCATAATCTCAATGATAAATGAGAATAGATTGAATGCTACATCCAAGGACGGTTGTAACCGTAAGGTTTAGAGGATCCAACTTGCATTTTTAGCTGACGGAACACACTTTTAGGGGCCAGGTGACCCACATGAATCGAGAGGATGATGATTTTAATTGAATATAATTTACTGAATAAGTTTTGTTGTATGTTATGTTAAAGAACAAACTTTTCGTTTTTAAATATCAATAGAAATATTTTTATTAAATGAATTAATCGTCGTTGATACTGCAGTATGATCTAAAAGACTTGGTCTCAATTATTGATTGTAAAATGTTTTATATGCATAATTATTTTTACATTACAATCACATTTAGGATTGTTATGTATAAGAGTACATATATACATTTTACTAACGATATAACACTTAGCGAAACGTTAAAAAAAGTATTTCTCATGTAAAATCGCTTCATAGCTCGTTTTTCAGTACGACCAATTTATTAATCAACATAGTTTATTTAAAAAAAATGTGTTCCCTATAAATTCTAATACAATGACTTAGCGCGTACAATTGTTAATTACCATTTATGACTTTGCTAGTTGTTCAAGTAGGTGTTTCTATTTCAAAATCGCATTATATTGATTAATTAACGATATTTATAAGAATAGTGTAGTAATTCAATATAGCAGTACGCCGAGGCCTGTGGTTGAAATGTATTATAACCAGCAATACAATAGTTTTTATCTTAAATTATTTGTAAATGTCATTTGGATACAGCTCAACTTTTACGCTGCAATTTGAGACGTGTTTTATGCGTACTTTCTGGATGTTTTTGAAATTCATGCGAAATTACTAAGTAATGTTAATTTTATTAGGAAATTTATACATGCTTCAAAATTGTTAACTATCTATACCATATTTTAGTATTTACGTATTCTGTAGTGCTCGTCTTTTGAAAAGCAGTCTTCTAGGGTTCACGTGTAACCGTATTGTAGTCAAACGCTAGTTAGCATAAGGTCATAGATCACAATAGGTAGAGTTTATGGACCTAATCTTCGAGATAGGAAGTAACGTAGAGTAGATACTACTTCTCTTGAAAACCTCGGAATGATAATATTATATTTTATATTCAAGATTTTATTTCTTTAATTTAACAGTTTTAGTATATTAAAACACAACTAATAATTAATGTATTCAATTTGCAACAAATAATCTATAATAATGAACGTTTTCATCTCAGGATTTTAGAGATAAAGTAGTCACTCTATACTACTTCCTCTCTCGAAGTTCAATATCTATCTATCTATGAATATGACACAGAAGAAATGTCCTCTCCATCCTCTGTTTATTAATACAAAATAATTAACAAAGTAAAAAGTAATTCACGTAAAGGTTTTAAATTTCAGATTTTGGTTTGGCCAAAGAATATATAGACTTAGAGACAAACAAACACATCCCTTATCGGGAGCACAAGTCCCTCACTGGGACTGCGAGATATATGTCAATAAATACACATTTAGGGAAAGGTAAGTATGAATCACATAATTAATTTTTGACACAATTTTTATTAAATTACAAGAATTATTGAAAAAATATAATTCATTAAAGTTTTCTTGCATAACTGCAATTAAAGAAAATGAACCCGAGATAAATTTAATGGTGCAGTTGAAAAATAGGATTCATTTCATATGGACCCCTGATATTAATATAGTTTATGTTATTAATTTCAGAACAATCAAGACGTGACGACTTAGAGGCTCTCGGGCACATGTTCATGTATTTTTTACGCGGCTCCTTACCGTGGCAGGGTTTGAAAGCTGACACGCTCAAAGAAAGATACCAAAAAATTGGTGACACCAAGCGTGCCACGCCTATCGAGGTACCTACATATTAATATTTAATCAGGGCTGTTATGGAACTCCTTAATCGTAACTGAAATTAAATTGGATATCCGAAATCCTTACCGTATTCCAGTTAAATGTTTCAAATTGGATGGAGTCGAATGAGATACAGTCATCAAAAAAGGACTTAAAATTGAAGTAATAATTGTTTAAAATGTTAAAATAAAATAAATACAAATGTTCAAGTAATTTATTATTCTTAGGACCTTAGTTTTTTTTAATGGATCCACGATTCTATATTTTCACTCATATGCGGGTGCAAGAACATTTCTGAAGCGTTAAGGTTTTTTTATGTTGTCTTCCTTCACCGTCATCCGATATTGTATCAATTCAATCAGTAATTGATCGCGAATCCGAAAAAATGCATTATACGTGCAGAGGCTCGAACTTCACCAATCGTTTATCGACAGAACTCGTTTAACTTTTAACCAATATAATAAATAAATACAATGTATTATAATTAATTATAAAAAAACGTAACATTTAAGGTTAAAATAGTCAGTCAGCTGAGTGACCCAGATAAATCGGATTCCATTGTCTACTTTAGATGTCACCTTGTGTACCTTTATTAGTAAGACCATAGCAAATTGAAACCATTGATGCTAAATAAATGTATTCAATGACTTCTTTGTGATGTACAGTCATTTGTTATTGGTTTTCTTTTCTTAGGCTACAGTTTTACCACTGGTTTAATTATCGTTTCAGTAATACATCAAACCGGTTTTTCATAGTTTTGCAATTAACTGTAATGGGAATTCTCAAATAAAATTCCAGATTTTTCATAAAGAAGATTCTCTATTCATAAATCACCATTGCATTTAATATTTCTGAACAATTCTCTGATGCCAAATAATTTCCCGTTAAAGTGGTCTGGGTTATTAGACTGTAAAAAATTATTGCACTGCATCTCAGACATAAAAAGATAATAATTATTAATGATTATATTTATCGACACTGTACTTGCAAATTGGGATATGATGTCGGAACTTCAAATTATTTCAAAACGATTTTGAACAGTGGGATTTCAAATGAGTGGAGAAAGAATTACAAATTAAGTTTATATGTTTAATATTCATTAAGATAATAGGGAAATTTCTAGACTATATCTAGTTAGCTACCACTGTTAAACTAAAATATTTAGCTGAGAACCTTTTGGTTTGTTTAGGCAGATTCATTTGAGAGCCAGTTTTCTTCCAAGCTCCACATGTTACTAACAGTTTCGAAAACATAATTTAAAATAACATGAAATTAATTTGAATTGTTTATATTTCATTAATTAATTTGTTGGTTATGCAGGTGCTATGTGAGGGTCACCCTGAGGAGTTGGCCACGTACTTACGCTACGTTCGCCGGTTGGACTTCTTTGAGACACCGGACTACGATCAGCTGCGGCGGATGTTCCGAGATTTGTTCGAACGTCGCGGCTACAACGACGACGGCGAGTTCGACTGGACCGGCAAAACCATGGTAAACAGTTCTATCGCTTGATTTATCGCTAATGCATTGTAAACTCACCTACCATCTTTACGGTATACCACTAACTCGCTGTGAGTTCACCTACCACCTATATAGTATAACACTAACACACTTTGCACTAACTAACACCTATACGTTATACCACAAACACTGTGAACTGAATACCATCTATTATACAGTATACCACAAACACTGAACTAACTACCACTAACACACTGTGAACTAACCTACTACCAATACCTTATGCCAACAGTAATGTTATCGACGTTGAAAGCAGGAACTCTGTAACTTATAATAAGATTTAAAAATCTTTCATAGTTAATCAAAAAAAAATAACATGATGGAAGGTGGATAGAAAAAACTATAATTACTTTACTCAGATTTTTTTTTAACTCTGATATTATATTCTGGGTTTGTATGTTACAATGTTAAGCTTTACAACTTTACAGACACATACAAAATGTTATTGAATTTTCATAATCTATTTCGAAAGCAGTTGATGCTTAAAACGGTTTCTCATGTATTTTAACATACTAAGCTTGTTTTTTATTTGAGTTAAAAACAATAACACTTATACGTCATAATGAACTGGTCATTGCTTTCTAAACAGAATACGCGCATATCCCGTCACCTGTTACATTTATTAACTTCGCATATGCATGTCGAATGTTATATGTATGTCATGTATGTCAATATCTTGAACTAATAATGTTTGTGTTCGGTTGACAACACTTTTGTTGGCTACACAGTAAATAATATTTGGATTTAAAAATCAGCCAAGTTAAGTCAGTAATCATGGTTTTTATCATAACTGGTGACCATATAGTTGCATTAAAATGCTTAATAAGTTTTCACAATTTTAAATATTATATTTATTTTTCTAGTTTAAACGGTATCTCTTCTACAGTGTGTCATTTAAATTGTCACTTTGTTTATTTTTGTCTTTATCGCTGGATATATAAAGCTGGGTGTAGATAATCAAACTATTTAAGTCAAAATTGCAAATTCACTGATCAGAATTTAGTATTGAAATAATGTAATAACTTTAATTAATGTAATTTAACATATCAGTTGGATGATGATGTAATGTATAAAAAACAAACATAATAATATAATGATTATTTTTTGTTTTTTAATTAATAATATTTACAACATCAGAGAATTTGTTAATGAAAGACTGCTCTTTGCTAAATTAACTGACAATTGCTGTTCGATTTATTTTTTGATATAGCATGTTTATAAATTCAAGTCATTAAAAAAACAGCTTACACACATGCTTTGCTTTATTTTTATATTCATAAATATTGTATACCACTTAACGAAACAACATTCTATTAGTTAATTAATCAGTACAATATAACTTATTTGCAAACTTTGATACATGTTATGTAAAACATCTTTAATTATAAAGTGCAACAACCAACTATAAATATGCTTATCATACGCCCCTGTTTACCCATGATTATTCAGGTTTCTAACATGTGTTCCGGCACCCTGGCCGGTTTGGTAATTTGTCCTGGTTGTTTTTTCATCTAACATCAAGATTTACGGAATCGGGTGCAGACCCATTGATTTTTACTTTGTATAAAAATTTTGGCTTAGTTACCTGATTAATTAAAATTAGATGTTGCTTAGTAAAGTGGTTGCTATTTTATTTTGATGACATAATGGTATGATTTTACTAAAGTTATTTTTAAAGCATATTCAATGTACTCACTAACAGCTTGCTTTCTTTTTGTCCTGTGTTATAAAAGTTGTTATGTTACATTTGACATTATTGGTCGGTAATTTGTAATAAAAACTGTTGTAGTCAGGTATATAATGTACCATGCTAATAAAAAAAATTTTTTTTACCTCAGAATATTTTTTTTGTATAAGTTTTTTTTAGATTATTGTTCCTATTTTTTTTAAAACTGTTGTAGTTTTAAATGTGTTTAGTCAATACTTAGGCTAAAACTCCAATTAGCATGAAGAACTGGCCTTAATTGTTTGTTATTACGAATGCAAGGTCTGAACGCCTGCTTCATGTAGCACTAAGCTTGTGAATGCTTAATATTCATCTGTAATATATCATTTACCGACTCAAAGTAGATAATTCGATGAGTTCTCCTATGTATAAGAGCCATCAAAAATCATAATTTAACAGAAGACCCTTGCAAATAATATTTTGGCTCTCCAACTGTTCAGTTTTCTACTGCTACGAAAAATAGTGCTTAAACAAAGCATATTTGATTTTTTTTAAAGACAAAACGACGAAATTATTTGTTTGGCTTTCATACATAGGATCCATGGATATCTATTATGCAACATTTTTTGCTACTAAATAAAAGATATCCCTTAGACATAGAGTTTTTTTTGTTAATGAGATATAATGTATGCGTCTAATAGATAGTTTTTATAATAAAATCTCTGTTAATGATTTTTTTACATTATATTCGATACAAATATTTGTTCAGCTGTGTGATCGGTATAACGCATTAAAAATAGATTTAGTAACTTGGCTACAACATGGAGTTAAGAATTTTTTTTCTTTTTATTCCTCTGTAACACCGGAGATAATGTTTTTTTTTTAAATATAGAAACACCGAATATAATAATTAGATATACTTAGACATCGCTATTAGAAAATGGAAGTATTTATAATTGTTTAATAAAATAAAATTTGTCCCTAATCGGTTCGTTTTTGTGTAGTGTTGTCGTGATCAGATGTATCGATTGTAAGCAATCGTTGTAAAAAAAAAATTTTTATTTATTTTAATCAGGGTTTGTAAAAAATCGACATAAATATCGTATATACATCACGTTTCAAAAAAAAGTTAATCTTTGAGGTTAATAGTAATAGTAATTAATGCAAATTATAATATAATCTTTATTGATTAATTATATAATAATATTTTTATTTAATGTTTTCTAATAAACTCTACAACTTTATTTATCTCTAGATTCGACTGGTATAAATAGCGAACCCTGATTTTAATGTATGCAGCATATGCCTGTATTCATTATTTAACAATGAATTCAGTCTATGCGAGTTGTGGATTACAAATATTTAGGCGAAGTTTGTTTCCTGTGATATTAGTCACTTTGAAAACGGTAAAAACATAATGAAAATGGTGTGCATAGTTCCTCTCTGTAATACATAAACATTTCATTAATTTATAAAATTGTTATCAAAATGTTAAATATCAAAATCGTTTCATATTTATAATGGTTATGTATAATATATTTCAGTGTATCTATAAACTGTGCAATTAATCTGGGATCAAGGTATTTATTAGTGTACAAAATTTCTTATATCATTAATTTAAAGTTGCATACGAAATACTTGGCAAATTAAAAAATATCAACCATTGCCCCATTTAGTAATTAATATTGGTCACGATTATTTTGAATTACTAGTATATTGGGATATGATCCCAGGTTAACGTAGTTTATTGTACGGTTCTTATGTTGGGATTTTGCATGCTGCATGCTTCGCTTTTGTGTGATGGTGTCAGCCGGTCAACTTGCATGTGATGAGAATATTACGCAACGCACCGCCTTCTAACATTGTTAGGAATAAATCGGACAAGGTTAGTCCCAGCTTACTGCTATTAGTATGAACAATACCAGCTAATAATATCGATCCTTATTATAGGAGTAAATTAGTAATTGCAGGTACCGTGAATCTCATGATATAAACTACATGTACTATTGACAATATCTCATAAAGACATGTGCGTTTCAAATGACAAGATAATCGCGTTTTTTGTTTATTGCTTGTCGGATCGTACATTTTTAACTGATGTTGCGAAATGCGAAGCATATAACGGTTTGCTAATTATCTTCTTATTTGAAACACATAGTACGTAAAGTTGCACTTATAATATAAACTGAAATCACATTTGTCGCGTATTTTTTATATATGTATTCATGACTTACAATTCGCTCATAGATAAAATTGAATTAGAGAATCATAGTAATTGTGAGTTGAGTAATAATGGTCTATATTTTGTACCGAGTTTGGTTAAAGTTGTCGAGTAGAAGGTCAAATGATTTGCTTTTTATCTAAAGTACGGAATTCATGTCACTCGCACGTCCAATTTAATGAAATCTGTCAAAGAATATGCATAAACCACAGATCTGATGTAAACAAGATTATGATTTGATTAGACAATGTGTATTACTGAATACATATCAGATAATAATAATAAAATATAAGACAATAAATTAGATATAAAATGATATTCATTGGACTTTTATAGTACTGTGCATGAATTTCAACAGGTTTTTAGGAATTAGTTATCTGGACTTTTTTAGTTATTGGCTTAGCAGAATACTGATGTAGCATTTACTTGAATAATTCCTAGATATTGAACTCTTGACGTAACAATAAAAAAATACGATCGGTTTTGTCGTTGGATAATAAAAACAAATTTATATAGAATCACTATAAAAAATTTCAGTCCACACCGGTGGGGTCTATCCAGACTGGACACGAGATTGTTGTGTCACCAAACCGTGATAGTCATCAACCCTTCCACAAGGTAAATAATATGCATAATATGTATTTCATAAATAAATCACATTTTAAAATTCGTAAGTCACAGGACACAAAATGCTGCTTTATTTTGTAATATGCTAATAGTTATTATACAGACACTATTTATTTTGGTCACTGCTGTAATAGATTTAGTCTGCCACTTTACATATCGGGCAAATAAATAAAAATGGTTTTACTTAATTTAATTTCTTCTAAAACGTTATATGTCACGTGGATAAAATACCTTTAAAGTTTTTGAAAACTGCATTTTTATCTGAATATATCCTATAAAGCGCCCACGGAGTACAGTTCGGCCGTTGAGAGAATGCGTTCCTGACGTCTGTCACAACAGACGACGGTTTTAGCGTCTCAAAATGATGGTCTATCGTGCCATTTGGGGTTCCCATTTTTTACCAGAAATATAAAAGTATTGTAGCTACTGTATTTAGAGTTGCCTACTTTTTGTACAGGAAGTAAAGTATGATATTAAGGTCGGAGATCGAAAATAAATAGTTTAAACAATGACTCTCCCGATGATAATTCTTACCGACAATGCCCTAAAGTGGTTGAAAGATTTTGGCATTCAATTATAAAGAGATATGTATATTGTTGTTCATTATCTTTTTGAATGGTAACCGTTGACATTGAAAGAAAAATCTACATATTATTTCTCAAAGATGTGTTTTTGTGGCAACCCCACATCTTCCTTAATTCTTCATAAAAATTAATGAGTCCAATATATTTTTAAAGCTTATGTTCTCCGCTATTTATTTAAAATACAAATTAATTAATGTTTTAGTTTGAACAAACATCATATTCCTAACGAGAAGTTTTCTAAGAAAACTAACATATAGAAGGCGCCATCTATTAACAATCTTTTTAACTAACATGACAGCTGTTACATTTACATTATTTGTATAATAAGTGAAATATTGACATTGGTCAGCTAGTACTAAATGTAAATTATTACCTATAAAGTATATTCTATGATTCATTTGTACAATGTGTCTTTGATAATGCAGAAATAATTGGCATTTTTTGTGGGCGCAGGATGATTTATGTGATTATATGATTGGTTTGGTTGAGGACGATGAGACGGCGCTGATTATATCTGGAGAGGTTTGCACGTGATCTTGATTTTTATTTTCATATAGTTTAAGCTATATTTCCTTTAAAGGTTTTGCTAATAACTCTCACTGGCACACTTTAAAATGATACAAAAATCAGTTATATCACTACTACTAGAATGATGTGAAACATTATAATAAAATTAAAACCTTTCTCAGTTTTAGTACCTATAAGCTTAGATTCTGTTTTATAATAATTATATACAAAAAAATCAAAATGTTCCTTGAGTACCTACTAAATTTTTAATCTTTTCAATGGATAGGCAGTTCTAAAGTATGATAAGTCCATTTAAATATACACTCTTGAGACCCAAAATAATATTTACAAACATTCCTATATACTCAAAAAATTTAATGTATAATTTACTATAACCACCTGCGACTTTATACTCGTTAATAACATTAAATATAACCCATGTCACTCAGAAATAATGTAGGTTTTCTATCAGTTAAATGATTTTTAGAGTCAGGTCAGTAGTTCACATCTCTGCATCTCGCTGAGATGCGATGCCACTCCCGCTTAACCCTTCACATACCCGAGCTCACCATACGCGACAGTTGCATGACGCTTCAGTACGGTGTGCAAAGTACCATTTTCGTTACCCGATACACGTCTCGATAATTTGGTTATTTTCGTTTTATTTATTATTATATTCTTTATTGCACAAAAAAGTACAAATGGAGGACTTACTGTTAAAAATCATTCTCTACCAGTCTTCCAAGGGAGCAAGAGAAAGGTATATGCATTGTGTGCATAATATTTAGTAAAAAAAGAAGAAAAACCATCATCATTTATCATCGTTTTGTTTTTGGACATTTATTGTTAATTTCGAATTTGAATTTAGATACATTGCCAGGCATAGAACTAATTATATATAGTGAGTGCTAGATCATTTAATATGAAATCAAGATCGTTGTTATTTATTTTCAATCATTCCATAATAAAATCATTATATTATTTAAAAAAAATTAGGTGTAAAAGAATAAGGTGATGGGTTTTCACACTGTACCAGAGCTATATGACGTCATCGACGCCAAGTGCAGATGTAATGTGACCGAGTAGTACAAACATTGAGAAACTTAAGATAATAATGGTATTTTATAATGATCTAGATCTAAAACTGTTCAGATTTTATTGCAGTTAAAATTTAGTTAACAATGTTAATACATTACAATTGAATTTATAATATAACATAATAACTCATAATACATCCTGAATATAACTTTCTATCATTGGCATTTTTTTTGTATCATAGTTCCAGATCTTATCTCTTACAATCATATTGATAAATATATTAGTGGTGGTAAAAACATTGAGGTACTTATAATACCTCAACGGAAAAAAATAATATTGCTATAAGTACTATACATTCGATTTTAACAAGCTTTTGTAATTTGAAAGTCTCAATTATAAACAAACTATTATTTATTTACCAGGTTCAATAAAAATACATTTCGTGTGGACTTTTTCCTCTTAGTGGAATTTCAGTAGTGGCTACATTTCATACTAACTATTATAGAAAAATGCTTGAGTGTTTTTGAAGGCTTATCAAAATGTTTTGAAGTTATTGTAGATAATTATCACAAATTATTAAAAAAATTGGTATATTTTTTCATTTAGTTTTCAAACAAAGTTTGTATGATATAACTATGCAATTAATATGGTTATATATTTTAACCATACGATTAAGTATCAAAACTTAAATGTAAAAAATAGCTCTATATATTTCGATGTTCGAAAACATGAAAGACTAATTTCTTAAATGTAAATAAACTTTTTGTCATAGTTGGTTCAAATATATGGTATTCAAGTATATTCTGCAAATATATCCTGGCTTGATAATTATTCTGTATTTCATGTAATTTTGGTCCTTTGTTACCTTCAAAATGTATAATATTTAAATCATTAGACTGTAAACTCCTAAGTCGTTTATATTTCGCTCATAAATTAATATTATTATAACACCGAATTTAAGAAGTTCGCTGTCCTCAGCATGCTACGTTACAGATGGCGGCACTGGCTGCCAAGGAGTTTGGCACTGGCGGAACTGCCAACACGGGTAGCAACTGGCCTCACAGCGGGAAAGCAACACCTCTTACTACCGGTCACCTTACGCCAGCTGATAGGCATGGCTCTGTTCAGGTATATCTTTAATCTTTGTAAATAAATTATCTATTATATTTAGTGACGAATTGTCGGAGAAAATATTGAAGTTTACTACGAGAACGGTGTGTTACCCTTATTAGCTGAGAGATTTTAAAGTTAACTGATAATAGACTTGTTGGAAATTGTATATGAGGTATCCATTGATTATTGTTTACATAATGAATATTGATCCTAAATCGAATAAAATAAAACGAAACATTTTTATAAAAATATGAGACAAAGAAAATTGGGTAATGTATTTTCATAAGCTTGTATTAAAATTAAATGACTGTATTTATGTTTAACAAAAGAAACTAATTTCGATTAAAATAGTGCTGCATTAAGTTCGACGTTGTAACGATATGACTTCGATTAGTTTCTTGCTGAAGTTTCAAAGCAGAATAATTGTTTGGCTACTGAGTGTACAATAGTTTATTAATTAATTAAAACAGATACAACATCTAGAACTTTAAACTATTCGTCAACTAAAGAGTTCTGATATCCTAACATCTATCTAATTAACAATATGCTGCCTTTATGGCTTCATCGCAGACATACATACCAACACGCCTGTATCTCCGAAGGGTTAGGCAGAGGTGTACTAACGTACCCCCACAGTTTGCCGTGTATGTTTTTTAGGTCCCATGTAATAGGTGGCGAGCCTATTGCCATTAATCGGGCACAAAGCCAAACTCCGAGCTGTTACAGAGAATTTCATAGAAAAACCCAATAACACTTTGCTCGACCTGGGCAGGAGCTGGACCTGGGCTCGATCATAGCAGTCGCGCTTACGATCACTAAGCTAACGAGGCAGTTCATCGAATAATACAAGATTATAGAATATATATGTCGATTTCTTCAATTAAGCTTAAATATTAATAACAGTAACTAATGTAAACTTATGTGATTGATCATTTTCGTTTATATATAATAACTTATTAACATTACGGTACAGTTATCGGCCGTATATAATGCATATCAAGCTGAAGAGGGAGATAGTCGGCTACTTTCGTATTCGTAGAGCGTCGTCTCTGTCGCACGCAGTACATAACGGTGTTCGAAAGCAACAAAACGTCACTTATTGTAATAAGTGATAATGATTATAATTCGATAGTAGCTTAATTCTTTTACGTAAAACTTTCACTTATGTTCGGCCATCAAACTGATCACTCTTTTGTCTGTGGCACTAATAATGCAGTATTACTTTTAATATAGATAATACACGTTTTCTTATCGGTTCTGGTTAAAATGGATTATAAAATGTTATCTGCATGCTTTTGGTGACCCTATTGTACCATTTATATTTTTTTAATTTATCATTTCGTTTATGCGTCATTTTTTTTTTGTTTATCAATTATTGTGAATGTATATTGGGTGTATTTATTTTTTAGCTATTGAAGAATAAACATTTTCGGTATGTGAAATTTCCTGGATCGGTTTCAACGGTCAGTTTATTTTGAAAATTTTGCTGGCAGTCCTTGTGTGAATGTCTGCATGGAGCTTACCAATTGTTGTGCTATATACGATTGAGCTGTTTGCAATTGTGAAATGTAAGCCGTTTACAATAGCGTCGGGAAAACAATTTTTTTTTGGTTAACTTTTATTATCTTCTGTGAGCATATTTTGCTATAAAAATATCAATATAATTATGTAATGAAGGGCTCTTTTTAAAATAATAATTAATTTATGATTAAATTTTTATTAACATTAAACAAAATAATCTCCATGGTCAATGCGAACAAATATCGATAGAGAATATATTAAGACATAGTTGACCTGAATTTCGTCCTAATTTATTTTAGTGTAAATAATAAACTGTGCTACGTTTCGCAAAGCATTAGATTTTATAAACAATATAAAGAAACAGTTGTAGTTCCGACTTTGTTGAACGGCTATAATCTCGAGCTTATAAAAATAGCACTGCCAATATTCATTCATAAAGTATCAAATCACCGTATTAAGCCTTTTTTAATGCTATACCGCGATGTTTTAATTTTGATATTTGCTTTGAACATTTGTTCTAATATTGTATCATTTACACAATTTATAAGACGCTTGTAAAAATTACTGCTCACTATAAATAATTTGAAACTTATCGTTTTGCTTATTATCTCGTATAGTGACGCGATGTGTGGATTCATTTGTTTGAATAAGAAATTCATTCATGATTCTGTAGGTACTTGGTGTGTACAGATTTAGGTATTATGTTACTAAATTGTATTAACTACAAAAATCAACGATATATAGTTTAATCGGCGTTAGCTTTAAATTCAGATGCGGCGGATCTAGTCTTTGTAAATAGTATTTTACTGTAATCTTACGCCAGTTTTATATTGATATAAAAAATACACCTTAAATCGACTTAGAACAGGCGTTGTTACGATCAATTTCTGTGATGTAATACAAGTTAATATTTTTTGCTAGATTGATAACTTTCTTTTCTTTCTTTATGAACACATGCATAAATACGAACATAACCTTATCTCAAAAACCAGATTGTAATTTTTTTTATTTGTGTATTTTAATTTCTTTATAAATTTAATTTTATATCGTATCGATGATCCACTACTGTAAAAGTAATGTTCATTATACATAAACGTAAATAATAATAGTTAGATAAACACGCAAGCTACTTAAATCGTACGGTTTATTTCTATAAGTAAATTAAATTAAACAATACGAAATAATGATTTTATATTATAGCGCAGGTAACATGACATAAGTCGTTGCAAAACACACGCAGCTAAATTCGCCAAATCTGAAAACCATTAAGCTTAAGTATGTACACAGTTCCTTCACGAGTCGTAATTAGGAAGAGGGTTAGTCCGCGCATTTATTAATGACAACAAGGCTGGCATAAAACAATCATGAGTCTTGACTTAGTTGTATTAGACTGCAGGTCTATCGCAGCCGATTTTTTTGGTGCGGGAGGTCACGGCCGCAATATTGAGCCAATAGCAACGCACGATCCTGCGGCCGTGCCCCCCAGCATCGAAAATCGGCTGCAACAGATAGTGCAGTCTAATACAACTAAGTCAAGGCTAGTGTTGCCAGGTTGAATTTAAAAATATTAATAATAACCCTCTTCACAGTCTGGTAAAAAAAGTCATTTATTGTAAAGAGATTACTGTAAATTTTACGGTATAAATATAAATAAAATTCAAAAATACCCTTTTTATGTTTTTGTTATATATTACAAACCGGAATGTGCCGGATCCTTAAAAATTTGGATCCACGGATCTGGACAAGGATACGGATTATTGCTATATTTATCTCCGTGGATTCGGATACGAACCTCCACTTTCGTATTTCGTTTGTTTGCATTAGGCGCATGTGACCTTGGACCGAGAGCTAGCGTGAATCCTTTGCGTAAATTAAATTATGAGACATGGTTAAACTCGCACTGTGCGTGCGATCTGTTTATATTTGACTGACAAAGGACAGCGTAGAGTAGGCGGTACCACGTCAGTTTTTTCGGTCAATTTCATTGAAATACGAGTATTATATTGTAGTTTTTTGCTTAGTTTTAAATAAAATAACTAAAATCAATTAAATTTCATATATGCAATGAATATAAAAAATCCGTTTAAGGTCCGCAAAATAAACTACAGGTATGAATACGTATCATTTTCCCCTCGAATATCCGCGGATACGGATACAGATAACCGGCACATTCCTTTTTTTTTTTTAAATATAATTTATATCGCTAAACTATCTTTCGTGCTCTATTTAAATTAGGTAATAATAAAATGTCGAATATAACGGTAGCCATGTTTAATAAGTTTTGTTTTTCATCACCTGAATGAGATAAACGAACTTAAAAACTAATGATTGCTTTTAAAATAATTTCAATCCGTGAGACAAAAACTACCCGTGTATCTGAGAAGTATAAATGGTATAACAAGCTAAATAATATCAATTTGTTGTTTACTGCCAGAGATTTTGTCGCAAATCCATAGTGGAAATGGTAATAGCTTAAATATTCGTTGAACAGTTTACGGGCAGTAAATAAATTAAGTTGTTTGGTCACTGTATTTTTATAGTATACAGTGAGTTTACTCAAATTGCAGTGCACCTGAAAACACTGGTCAAGGTTGTGCTCACGACTCGTGAAGGAAATGATAGATTATGTAGATAATTAGGTAACATTCCGTGTGGTAAGGATATAGTGGTCGTTGATTTTCAGGTGGTGAGCTCAACGAACGGCGAACTCGGAGCTGATGATCCGACGGCCGGTCACAGCAACACCCCCATCACACAACCCCACCACGAGGTCGATGTGGTTGACGACACCAAGTCAGTGTTCCAACTGTATGGCCATCATTTTTATTTCTTTTATTTTATTTTTTAACTCGCTTGGGAAGCGTTTCAGATCATAAATAAACTTATTATCATTGATCATATTTATTTTTACATTGTCACTAATTTAATGCACTTTTTCTCATATTAAATCATAATAAACACGATTATTATCACTCATAACATATGGCACATTTTCACGTACAGATTAATTTACGCCTAATATTAAATGAGCAAGAAAAATGTATTTTTTAGCTAACTCTCAATTTCATGTAACTTAAAAATCGCGAAAACTATTTTTTAATATAAATGTTTCCCGTGAATCAGACGTTGACAGCTAGAAGTCAGGTTTTCAATACGAGTGTACTTTTTCACGAAGTCTATAACATAATTTGTAATAATTACATGTAAACACTTGTATGAGCCGAAATACAATTTTTGTTTAGCGTTGTCGCATTCTATCGGATGTTCAACATTTGTATCAATCCGTTGCGAATGCGCTCATTTAATAATCTAATGATTTAATTTAGAAAAACAAAAGAGCTTTCTATTAACATACTAAAGTATCTTAAAAATTATACTTTATTTACACTGTATTGTATTTCATTACAGGAATGTGTTACTTGTCTTATTAACCAAGCGTTGCCTACTAACATTATATTAGTATAACATTTAGTATAGATAGATCAAAAGCGTTTTATTTGTTTAAAATGTGATCAGTTAAAACATGCAAAATTAAACCTAGACAGACTTTGTAAAATCGTCATACAGGCAATCCGTCTATTCCAGGTGCTGTTGTTTCTTCAAACGTAAAAAGAAGAAGTGCGCGGCGCGTGCGGGCAAGTGACGCGTGTGTACCGCCACGTGACCCGCCAACCGCAACCGCACCGCCAACCGCAACCGCACCGTCGACCGCAACCGCACCGCCGACCGCAACAACCGCATCGACCACCCGCCCACCAGGAACCCAACCGCACGCGTACAGTACCGCACCGAGCGCTACTCTTACGCTTGACATTTTAATTATAACAGAATTTGACTCGCAGTTGCTCTTGTATAAACAAAAAATCTACATTAACAAAATTATTTTTAAAATGTTGTTCTCCCGTTTATGGTATAACCGTGTTAAAATTGAAATGAATTACGGGATTTATTTTGTTTTATTTATTATAGATAATAAATTAGTCTCTGCGACAAAGCAGAACAACATTTGTTAATTATTAAAATATGAATAATTCGTATAAATATACATATATCTGTTAAATGGATTTTTGAATCGAACATCACTCTCTATGTTGTTGTAAATACATAGATATATAAAACTTCGAACTAATATCGAACATGATCATTTAGTTTAGTATACTTATATAATTATTTTTATTGGAGCAACTGATAAAAGGAAGTTCTGTGTAGACAAGCAACCGTGTATTTTTTTTGTTTTACGTTGAATATATGTGACCAGTATCAATATTTTATACACGAAAAACAGAACTATTTATTTAAACGCCATTATTTTTATGTTCACGTTATTTCGAACACTTTGCTGCCGCAGTTTACTTGTACTTACTCGATATTTTATTTTTCACGTAGAGTTTTGGGTATTTGAGATTTTTTTTGGTTAACAAGTTGTTAAACCAGTTGTAGTTATGAACTAGTTTTTTTTACATGTTTAAGCGAGATTTAGTTCTCCTTGTCGATAGCGACATTGAGTTTTGAATGAATTCATTGGGAAATAAATTTTCCGTTTTCTTTACATTTCTCGTTAATAATTTCAGCTAGTTTTGATGCTTAAATGAAATTGTTTGATCGGTTGAATAAACCAGTTCGATGTTTCCACGCCCACTGATAATTGAAACCCAACATATTTTGGAACTTATACCATATCTCTATTAAAATTAATTTTTAATAATCGCTGTATTATTTATGTTTTTGCGTTAATTTCTACATTACTACATACTAGTTCATTTACGGTGATGTTTTCATAGCACTGAATGTTTGTCGAAAACATATTCACGTGATTTTAATTTTTTAGATGTAGTAAATAAATACACAATTAAAAAGAAATTATGGTCGCCGCAAACGTTTAGGAAAATTTGTTGTCTTTACTATTGATTTTAGTGAATATATAGTAATTGACAACTGGTTTGTAAATTCCTCGCGTGCGTGAAAAAAACGCAAAACTAAACAAAATTTCGTGTAAAATGCAGCAACAATTGAATTCTGTAAACAGAGTCGGAAATTTGAAGCATTGTAGATATATTGTCGATTTTGAAAGCGAAACTATCAGAAGTTAAGTAATTGAGCGGGTCCTGAATTGTAGAATTATTGCTTCAATAGTTAAAGTTGTGTGGTGGTGTATTATTGAAAGGTGTAAAAGCAATAGTTAAAGTTAATTAGGCAGCATGCGGTTGGCGTGCATTTTATTTTTGTGTTCCCGTCCGTAGCGAATTACGTTTTCATTTCACCGAAGCTCGACTCTACTCGTCTGTGCTGTGTTGTATTAAAATATTACAATACTTCATCGATTTCTAAATGTTCATAATATTTTAACAATTGATCCATTCCAGTATATCGTTTGATCTTATTCATCAAATCATTCAATTAAATCCACCAATATAGTTTGATCTAATCCACTGTATAATTCAATGTAATTCACCACATCGATCAATCAAACGTACAGATTCTTATGTTAAATATCAACTCATTATCAGAAACTGGCCATAGTTTGTATAAATAGTTATCGAGTAGTCGTGTATAGCTTTCATCCCATTATTGAAAATATTATTTTTGTACGTCGTTTGCGAGTTTTATTATTATTATTTCTGTGAATGCATTGTCATTATTATTTTTTTTACTTTGTTACATAAGTAATGAATTACCATAACATAGAGAATATTGTGACTTTTATAATAAGTTTATGTGCGTTGATGATTCATTGTAGTTCGTCCGCGGCGCGGCGTGTTGAATATTGCGTAGTTTGTTAGGATTGATTGCTTCAGGTTGTGATGTGGTTTAGATGTTTTACGAAATGCATGTATGTATTATATAACAACAGCGTATTTACGTGCTATAAGGTTTGATTATATGAATTGTTTCAAGACAATAATTAAATGCGATGTATTGCTGTTGATTTGCAAAGTTCGTATACAGATCTCATTGAATTGAAACGAATCCGCAATATTCATCGCGCTCGATGTGTATTCATATTCTAGATTTTAACTTTATTTAGTCATTATCTAAGTTCAGTTTGTGCGAGAAACATAAACGTATGATAATATTATTTAAAATTGGCTCCGTTCCTATTCACGCGAAGCCACGTATTTTCCTATCTTTATTTATGCCTAATATTAGTTGTAATAAATGAGGTATCAGCTAAGGAGTTCGTGTCACTACTGAGTAGTTTGAAAACTATTACTGCCAACTTCTTCGGTATTCTTATATCTAAGTAACAACTGCTTGTTCTTAATTGATGACTTAAATATTATATTGATTGTGCAATAAATTATATATAAATTCATAACTATTGTGTAAAAATGCGTTTCCTAATTCGGTATACCCGATATTGAGTCCCGAGTGAACTGGCTTCTATATACCTACAAGACTGAATGAGACATTTCATCTTGTGTACAGACAACACGCGACTCAGGGCTCATGTCAATTTTATTATTATTGATATTTGGTTGATTTTTTCCTTATTAGTCTAATAACATAATCTATATCATGTTAAAATGTAGACTTATTAGTCACTGTGACTGAACGAGTAACTGCAGTCGAGGTTGTCCGGAATAGAGTCATTCCAAAAAGGCTCATGTCAATTTCATTGTTTCAATTCGTTTTTATGCTCGATATTACTCTAATTACTTAACCTATATCATTTTTGAATGGACTTGTCAGTCACTGTGACTGAGCGAGTCGCTGCTGTCGAGGTCATCCGTAATTGAGTCACTCCAAAAGGGCTCATGTCAATTTCATTATTGCAATTCGTTTTTTATGCTCGATATTACTCTAATTGCTTAAGCTATTTCATTTTTCAAAAGGCTTATCAATCGCAGTGACTGAGTGAGTAATTGCGGTCGAGGTCGTCCGGGATCGAATTATTTCAAACGGGCTCATATCAATTAAATTATTACAAATCATTTTTTATATTAGTCTAATAGTATATCCAACTATAACATTATTAAATATACTTATTAGTCACTGTGACTGAGCGAGTCACTGCGGTCGAGGTCGTCCGGAATTGAGTCATTCCAAAGTGTAATACGATACGATACGTGATCATGATGAATGTTTAGTCATAGTTGCCGGCGGCCGCGACCGCGTTTAACTCCACTGTGATGACTGGTTTTTCAGCGACGGCATTTACGTCAGGATTCTGATTGCGAATAGATTAAGTAAAGAAATCGGGTTCCACTGCCGTTTTCTTGTGACCGTGCGTGGGGGCATTAGCTTCAGCCATGGTCACGAGACACCAGCGGTCGCTACGTTGATGGTGTATAAATTTGTACAGCTTTAGAGGAAACAGAATAAATACGTGTATATTTTTGCTTGGACTGGAAGTGGCCAAGTTTCGACAAGCGTGATTTGTGTAGGAGTAAGATTTTTTAGGCGGTCGGCTTCATCAGTGACGATGGTTTGAGGAATTGGATTGTTATCACGAAGCCGTTGTTACGGAGCTTTATTCGATGTCATTGTACTGATTGTCGACATTTTGTAAGGTATTTCGGATTAGTCACGAATATGTAGTCATCACAAAATTGTATTATCCCCCGCGCATTAGAAGTTATCCATTTTGGCTAAGTATGTTTGAAGTGTTTTATAATAATATAAATATAAATAAAACATCTTGTTGTGTCGTTTTCATATTTTTAGAAAAAGTATAGATAATGCGAATATTGTCGATATGTGAAGTTTTGAAACCGATTCATTAAATAATGGTTTTTTGATAAATTGAAGTATTCTTCTCGTTGAATGGATCGTTAATACTTATTGTACAATCATTGCAGTATAATCGAATGTAATAAACATTGTAAATCTTAACATGATTAATAATACCATAGTTGTACCTAATTGTTACTTTCCATTTGCTAGATAGAATAATCAAATTAGATTGGATATTTAAAAATCAAAGTCAAATTGTGTGATCTTGTAATAAGTAAGAAGTGAACGATTTTAACTCCGCTCTCGTGTATAATAACGTGATAATATGTGACTTTGTAAACTAATTTTGCAAGCGCTACCGTCATAACAAAGAGGGGCGCATCTGCCAAATTTTGCAAAATTTAGCTATATATTTATTCATTATTAGGCAAAAAAGGGGCATGTGGGAAAAAAAAATTTACGAGCTTCCGTTCATGAGTAAGTTTAAAATGACGCAAGTGAAACATTTTTAAACATTTCAAATATTTTTTCTCCGGTTTGTGTTTTAGTTAGATGCACCCCTTTTTCTTATGGCGACAGACTGGTAATAATATAAGAGCGCACGTTTTAGCGTATATTGATTGGCGTGCACTTTTTAGAGAACATTGAATAACATTTACACTAACGTCTAATCAAGCGAATGGCGTAAGATCATGCCGTTTCTATAGATCTCTGTGTATCTTATAAAAATGACATACCATCACGCCTGTATTCCTAGAGGGTTAGGTAGAGGTATACTAATATACATCCACAGTGCGCCGGATATGTTTTTAGGTCCCATGTAATAAGGGGCGAGCCTATTCCCATTAATTGGGTACATGATGTGTTTATCAAGTATTAGATATTTTAATATCGATATGTATTTTTTTTTCATTGTATATTTCGCCTTACATAATAGAATACTATAATATAAACGAATTTAAAAATATATATAATTTCAAGGTTGCAACAAAAAAATTATTTGATGGTAATGCAATAAAATAAAATGTGATAGCCGTTTTTTAATCCCGTAGAATAAATTGACAGTCACTTGAATCAAACTTGGAAATTATGTTGCCACAATAATTTTCTTATTTTGTCCTGCCGTCCAATTATTTGAATCGTAAAATTTAATTAAGGGTTTTTATTTATTAAATAATATATTTTTAAATATTCTTGAACAGGTTCGCTAATTACTTATCATCATCACATAATTTAAGAAAATGTATATAACATGGCAAACTACTTAAACAATAGAACAATTCGAGTGGTCAATCAATCGCTATTTTGTTTACCTCATTCAGTATTGCGGTTAGTTCTCATTGCTAAACATCACTATAATAAAATTTCGATTAACTAGCAACACATGAAATGTCATTTTACTTTACGGAATTTAAAAAAAACGGAGTTTAGTTTTTTGCAACTTCTGAGTAGGCTACTCAAATATTCTGTATTTTATTTTGAAATGTTCACTTACTAAGTCATGTTCAGTCGGCCGGCTTGAGGACGCAAGAGAGGTATTGAGCTATAGGTTATTTAACTTTTATGTATTATATTACATGGATGCTTTTAAAACTGAATTAAATTCTTATTGTAAGTACACATATAAAAATTAAATATAAATATTACATAGACTCAGTTCTTTTTAATATTTTGTTTTTGTAAGATATCTATGGTTAAAAAATTTGCATACGCAATTTGACTCGTATTCAGTTAAGGTCACAACTCTGTTCAAAAATACGAAAAATTTGTTAACTGATAATTAAATATAGCTTATTATAAGATATTAGTTTTATTCTTTGGAAGGACCTGTAAGAACCAAATGAAACGGATTAACTAGTGATGAGAAAAGAAAAAGGTTATTAAGACAAATATAAATTTGGTTAGTGAAAAACGAATTAATATTATAATAACTCAATTTATTCGAACCATCATAGGTACAAGTTCTCAGAAGTTTATATGTAAATTTTTATAAGTAGGTAAAATAAAGAATCTATACAACTAATATATTCATGAATATAAAACAATCATGAAATTTATACCTAAACTGCAAAAAAATCACTAACTATAAATAATTGCACCGTTGTAACAAAAAAAAAAAAATGTATGATTTAAATTAATTAATTTTGATAATTTTTTAATTGAAATAAATAAATTCTTTCATTGCGCAATCGTAACCATTTCAAAATTAAAGTTAAACTCATACATCGCGATCTTACTAACGTAATCATTAATAAAATTATAATATTATCGACAATAAATTTACAGAAATGTATAAAAAATATCTCATTTTACGGAATAATGAATAAACGCACGTCTATTCGACTACACAAAAAAATAATTTTATATTAAATTATATAGGAAATTGGCAAAAAATCCATTTAAAACTAATTCATAATCTGTGCTAATGTTAAAATTCGCTGAGAGTGCCGTTGACGACAAAACTTTTCACTTCTGTTGCATTTCTAATATCGTAATCAGAGATCTCCTCTGTGAGAATGTCTTCATTCTTCACGGGTATAGGAGGCATTATATCCAATAGCTCACCCAATTTCCGACCCGTTGACAACAGTGTGTTGGTCAAAAACTTCTCAATGATATCCTCTTCGGGTTTTATTTTCGTGTTTATTTTGTTGACATTCTGATAATTCTCGTCCTTTACTATAGGCGATAAATAATCTCTGCCGTCTCCATAGTCAAACTCCAGTTTTTTCATGCGTTTCTTCGAGTTCGGAGGCCAATCCTCGTCTATGGGCAAGTCAACGTATCCATTCGGTAACACCTTGTATGACGTGTCCAAGTTCTTGACGACTTGGTAATCATGATCGGAATGGGGACGGCTGAATGTGATCAGTTCGTCCATATTGAATTCACCGTCGTCTATTACTGTTTCGTCGAGCGCCATTTCTGTTGATAAATATAATTATAGATTTAAAAACGAATTATTATTAAGTTTCTATATTTATTTCTCATAGTTCTTTTTTGTGGCAACACTATTAATCTCCTATAATTCTTCAAACATCATTTTAAAGCTAGTGTTCCCCGCTACTGACGTTAATAAACAAATAGTATACAATTAATATTTTCGGTATAAAATTGATTAAAACAGATGATATTCCTAATGAGCATATATATCATAACATGTAGGAAGCGCCATCTGTTAACAATCTATTTATTTAACATGACAGCAGTTATATTGTTTACATTCGTAAAATGTGCGAAATATTCGCACGGGTCAGCTGGTATTGATGTATTTTAATGGTCACAATATTTATTTGTGGTAAGTATGTATTTAATATTAACTTCCGCGCGTTCTGATTATTCAATTCTATGCGGTTTATATTTTCCTATAACCGAGTTACAGGTTACGTTCCATAAAACCACGTAAATTTATATCTTTGTTGTAGTTATAAACTTAAGGTGAAAATCTATAAGACCTGTCGTTTTGTATGGATCAGAGTGCTGGGCTGACGAAAGCGGTGAATGAAAGAGAGTGCACGTAGCAGAGATGCAAATGCCGAGATGGATGTGCGGAGTGACAAGATTGGAAGAAGGAATGCTTATGGTAAAGGAAGCCTGAGAAAAGCACCAGTGACTGAAATATTGAAGAGTGAAAGATTGAGATTGAGAAGATGAGTTGGCGAAATAGGCAATCGAGATGATAGTAAACGATAATAAAAGATGAGGGCGCCCTAAAAAGACCTGGATGAACTGTGTGAAAGAGGATATGCGTGTACGGGGAGTGAGGGCAGAGATGACGGATGATAGGCTGGAATGGAAGAAGACGTGCTGTGCCGAATACACCTAGTATGGGACAAGGGCAGGAAGAAGTTATAAAAATGAAAGAATACGATCATAATATTATTTTATGTATAAATAATTACATTTTGACTTTACCACACCAAAATTATTTAAATGAAATGAAATTAATGAAACATAATCTTAAAAAGTGTAATCTCTGTTGAACTGTATAAAATGTGAAAGGCGGTAAATGGAGCATAACTGAGTTTACACAGCTTTCGCAGTCCGTGTAAAATGAGAGTTCATCCGAAATTATGTAACTTTAAACAACCAAATTTTACTGGTATTCAATTGCACGATTTACACCAATGACATAACTTATTCATTTTTTGCGTGTCTTTAGGCTATATATTATATAGATAAATTATATTATAGTAACCTTCCAGACCGCCCGTGCCGCCGACTTCCCCCTGTTTATTTTTACCAGAGATTTTGTGTATCTTTATAATCCTGTCTATGCCATTTACACGTAATGTTTTACAGTGTTTTTGTTCATGTGTAGAGTCTATGCGTGAGTGTCGTCTGAGGAATTACACACGGATGAAATCGTGGCCTATAAGTTAGTGATATACAAAATAGCTTACTATTGGTGGCTGATAGCAGCGCTCGCGTAACTGCTGGTGAGTTCACGTGGACTTGTTCCGAGTTCCTGGGACGTAGCTCGTCACGCATGGACGGCAACGCGACTAGAGCGACGGACAGCAACAGTACTAGAAGGCAAGTAGCGGGCTGCGTGGACTTGCCAGATGAGCCACTCGTCACGCCCGTCAGGACGTTCTGTTTAAACAAATTGGTTACATCAACAAAAAAAAAAATCTTTGTTATAAATTTGGAATTATGGACACACTATGCGAGTATGTTTAATAACTAATCTATACAAATAAATAAAATTAAAGTGTTTGCTTGTAATGCCAAAATAACAACTTTTTACTAAATGATATGAAAATATATAGGGTACTTATAACAAAAATACAATTTTTAATTTTTTTGACTGTCTGTTCGGATTTATCTCCGAAACGGTTGAACTGAATTTAACGGGATTTAACAGACAGATAGCTGATATTATAAGGAGTAACTTAGGCTACTTTTATTTTAGAAAAATAATTAGGAAAGAATTCCGGTAGGGTTTTTAGTGTACCAAAGCGTTTAACCCAAAATCGAGCTAGCTCTTTGCGCTCTAAGAGCAGAGTATCTCCATTTTCCATACATGCCCGGCATAAAGGGCTTTCTGTGACACTTAAAAAGATGTTTGTTGTAATGTTCATATCATATTAAGGCTCCGGTGACCATTCATGCTTGACATCTGGTCAAGCGTAAAATGGCTTTAGAGATTTTGGGATTGGCAAAGGGTAGTGATTCCCATTCTCATCCTGGAACATATTTCTGATTTGATCCAGCAAAAAGCGAGCGGAATAATTGGTCCCGGACGCGGATACTATTGTCTCGGATTCCCTTCTTGTTAGTTCGTCTATTTAATATTATAAATGTAAAAGTATGTTTGTTTGAACGTTTATCCATCAACCACGCACGGCTGGACAGATTGTAATGAAATTAGGCACAGATGTTTATTACTGCATCGAATAAGACAGAGGCTAATATTTACTTCTGAGTTTTGTGCTGTATGCTTGTTTGATATTTTATAGCATAATAAAACACCATAGCAAAAAAAAACAATTCTCTAACAATTTACCTGTAACCTCTTAAGCTGTGTCGTCAGAGACTGGTTTTGCGATTGCAATATTTTGATCCTTCTAATTAGCGTCTGGTTTTCCGCAGTACACTGTTTAACTCTAAAACAATAATTATAATGAAGTGTTATTTACCTTATAAATTGCACTATCGTATTTTTACCCATAGTTGTGTTTATGTAATGTTATTGAATGTTATGGCTTATTACTATTTTTTATGTAATAAAAATACGCGAGAGAATATCACCGGATAACTGTACGAACGTTAGTTTAAAAAAGTCTAGTTAGATTGTTAACTGTCCGTAGATTGTGAACGGAAATTAATGTGTTTGAAGTTTTGAGGTTAAGTCTATTAAAACGCAAAATCATTGATTAGAAAATTTTCAACGAATATCTTCTTTCTGGCGTTGTGATCAAAGTTACAACAACCTAACCTAACCAATCCAGTTAGGTTATAAACCTACGCAAATGTAACACAGTTAGAATGCAAATTTCAGTGTCCATTCACAATCTAACGAAAGATTGCAATTTCAATAGATTGTTTATAAGCTAACGGTTCGCATAACTATCCAGTGGCATAGTATACACTCGGTAGGTATCAGACCAGATTACATTAAAACTGTTTTTTTACGAACATGATAAAAATACAAAAAAAATAAAAAACTGAACAGAACTTTTAAAATTAAATAACTAACCTATCTTCAAGTCCATCAACATATTCCTTCTTGCGCTTCCTCGAATCTTGAGCAGAGATCTTATTCCTGATCTTGCGTCTGATTCTCTTGAGTTCCCGCTCCTCGTGTTTGGTCAGCGGGTAGCTAGTCGGTAAAGTGATTCCCTCTTTAGACAATAATCTCCGTTCCTCTGCTGTTAAGACCAACCGTGGGTATCCGTTACGGCCGTCGCTGAGTTGCGTGTCTTTGTCGTCGTCATCGTCACTTCTGTCACTGCCTGAATCGTCTGTATGGGGAAAATGAATTGTGATTTGCGCGTAAACTTATGGAATATAGATTTTTGATAAATCTCTACTAAATATTATAAAGCTTAAGGAATTGTTTATTGAATGCGCAAATTTTTGGAACTACGAGTCAGATCTGAAAAATTATTTTTGCATTTTATAGCCTTTATTTGAGAAAGGTTATTATATTATAGCCTCCTATTTAATATCACGCTACCACTCTTAGAAGCGGAGCAATTACCATACAAAGTGTAGATCAGAAAGTACGCTAAGCGAGAGAGAGGGAGTAATATTACAGTTTCTCTCTCACTCACTCTCTGAAGAATGTATAATCTTCATTATTTTCTACATCGGTTACCTTCAAAATCTCTATACCTACTTATGTCGTAAGACCAATTGAAACAACAAATGACGCTATAAAAGCTAAACAAGACAATGGAACGGTTCAAATAAATCCAACATTTGAGTTCAACGATCACATCTATCAATGCAGCCGAGTTGTCATTTGTAACACTAACAATTGGTTTCAATCGAGCGAAACTATCGCACCTAATTACTAAAATACGAATAGAAGCGCACTCACCGCAATGATTCCCATTATGTTCATACTCATACTCGTTGCGAGCCTCCGCTTTGAAATCGTGCAATTTGCTTTGCGATAATAGATTCGCCGCGGCCAGTTTTATATTTGACGCATTCTTCAAGTCCGCAGCGTTGATGATTTTAATTGATTTCAAATCTTTCATGTCCTTAATCGTTACCGGTAAGAGTATCGAGCGAGGGTTTCCAGCCATAGGCGCTACTCTTATCACTCGTCTCTGTGGAGCGACTGTTTCTACTGGTTTCGAGTACACTTTAGTCGTCTGCGGGTTCAGAACTTGTATGTTGGAGACTTTGACAGGTTTCTGCGGTTGGGCCTTCACGATGAGTTGGGGTTTTTGGGGGTTGACGGGGATTTTAATGGCCGACTTGGGGATTTTAGGTTGGATCGCTATTTGTGGTGTAGTAGATGGTCGACGTTTTCTACTAGTTTTGCCTAAAAGAAGGAGTACATATTTTTTATAATTGAAGAATGCGAATTAAATTTGGATGACACGTCATTCGAGATTCTAAGATATCGAAAATCCATTGACCTAACCAATAAACCACAGTCTTTTAATCGGCATGATTGCTCTTATGTACTGTTAAAAATTAAAATATGTATACTATATATTATACAAAAATAAAACTGCGCAAATAATACTCGTTCATCGAAACTGGTTCACTTTTATTTTGTTAAAATAATAAAATACCAGTATGTCACATAACATTTTATGAATTTAAATTTATTAACTACTATTTAACTTCTAGGACAACATTGAAGTATACTGATAAGGTATTGATAAGGTTTTTTCATTTAAAATGTTATGTTCAATTTAATGTAACATAATATTGAAAGAGTCACCTTTAAAAACGCCATAAACATATAGTAAAATATTGATTCAAGTGTTCAATTAATGATATATGAGACGGTATGAAAATATATCTGAAGGTTGCAGCGCTTACGGCAAAATAATATTAAGGACAGATATTGAAAAATATTACAGACAGAATTACGATTAATCCCTTTTGATAAATCGAATTGCAAGATTACATTTAATTTAACATAATATATTATTTTAGTCATCATAACAATTCACTAATCTCGTTAACAATATTATATCTATCTTATTATATTAAGTGAACAATTCTTGTATATATATATATATGTAATTGGTTTCTCGGAAACAGCTCCAAAGATTTGGATGAAACTTTTCATTTAGATGTTTTACATTCCAAGTTTACCTGGAAAGGTGTTTTTTTTTGTTTTTTATAAGACACAGAGCAAAGCTCGGTCGCCTAGATATTCTATTTTAAATGAGCAAATCTTGTACCTATATTCAGGTTCTCTGAAACGGCTTCAGCGATTTAAATGAAATTTTGTATTTAGACAATGTGTAGGTGTTTTCTTTTTAAAGATACCGAGCTCGCCCAGATATTTGAGATTACTAGACAAAGTATGTTAATCCCTATAATTATTGTGTTATTTTGTTTATTAATTAATTTTTGTTAATGACATCTCGCTTTACGACAATCTAATTCACTAAACTATTAGTAGATCAATCGTTTTAGCACCTGTATGATTATGTTTAAAAAAAATAATATCTTTGTAATCGTAATAAAGTTTTTAAGGTCTAAAGTTGTTCGATTTTCGATATAAGAAAGGACTTTTGACGTTGGGAGGACGCAATTTAATAAAGCTTAATTTATTTACGCAATAATTAGATAAGTAACATAACTTAAAATAGAATCTCAAATTGTGTAAAAATACAAATTTATTACCTTCCTGTTAGTGAAATAATTTTTAGAATCGAATTTGGTACAAAAAATTCCCCCTAAAAACTTACAAACTTTAGCTCTTTATAAATAAGTAATGATATAGAAGTATAGATCAAAATACGTTTGATAACAATGTATGTATGGATTTCGAGAAGATTGTAAATCTAGAGAAGGGACCAGTTTCCAAATGCATCTGCCGCCAGAATAGAGATACGTGCTTCGCAAAAACTTCTCAACTTAACTGTAGGAGCTAGCCAGATGCGAATATTATAAAATACTACCACTGTGCTGTGATTTCATAAAAAAATGTTCAAAATTATTGTAAAATTTAAATCCAAGTCGTTCGTCTAATTACTTACTGGGGCTCTGGATTGTATTTTTATTGATGAAGCCGGGCACAACATTTTGTTCGAAGTCTAACATATCGAAGGCGTCCTCGACCACATCGCTGGAGCTAATCGAGCCATCGTTTGAATCCTGGATGATGACATCCTGAACGTTGCCGGGGCTTGTCGGCTCGAGGCCGGGGGAAGCGCCACCATCACCATCGCTCGCGTTTTGTATTAGGAATGGCGATAGTTGCTGTTCGAAATCACTAAAAATAAAAATAAAATGCCAATTTGAAAAAAAAAAAAAAAACAAGAGGCTGTTGAAACATCCCAGTTAACGAGAAGAGCCGACAAGAAACACGATCGGGTTTATCAATATTTTTCTTTTACACTATATGTATCGTTTGCAGTTATAATTTTTAGTGGATGTCACTTCCAGACATCATCGTCATTCCCGTAATAAATAAATAGAGGTAGATTACTTTAGTGGAATGTTTTTCAGTTTCCTAAAATTAATTTTATACAAAAAAAAAAAAAATTAAAGGATTTGTAGGGAGTTTAAATCACGCATATATTTTTTTCATTCCGGGAAGGTGAATAAATTCTCATAAAACAATATCAATTTCGTCACAACTAGCATTCTAAAGCGTGGTAAAAATCCTGCTACATATTCACCGGTGCGTCACGTTTCGGGATCAATTAATATGCATTCAACTACCTACAAGTTTCGATACTTGTAGGTTGGATAAGGCAACAACGTTTTTTTATATAACTCAGCGAAATGAATGTAATTACTGATTGGAAATACGGTATAGTCCACAAACTACGGAGACCGTCAGTAATACACATTTCATAGGCAGTGGCAGACGTCACGCCCGCGCCGTCCTGCTGAAATTAAGAACCTTATGATATCATAGAGTTCGTCATTGATTTTTAACTATGCCGTGTTGACAATCGCATTGACTATCTGTGGACTAAAGGTCTTTTGTCAAGCGAGTATGATAAATTGCTGATCTCATCAGAAACCTAGTTAAGAACACCACAATATCACACATATTTTGCGTATTCTGTTTGAAATTGAGTATACAAAACACAATTATCGTCGTGCTCCGTAAGAACACGTACCAGTTCTTTTGGATATAGAACTCGATATAGAAAAAAATTGCGGATGCTAAATAATTGTCATTTTCTATGGTTGCGTTCCATAACAGTTATAAAAGATGACTGTAGAATGTAGATAGTCGAGTGAGAATACAAAAGTATGACTCATTGTTACTCAGATATCCATCCGGTTTCCCTGGTTGGGATTTTGAGTCGTGTACACTGTGTTGATAGTACTAAGATCACTACTAAACCAAATGATTATTATAAAATTCAAATGTATATGTATTTAGTAAATTTATTAATCCTTTAAAAAAATCCCGGAATCAACTGGGAAGGTAACAATTGGCTTATTCAGTTTAGATAAAAAAGAGCTTGTTTTATTTTTATTTGAAATTACGTATTACCGATTTTTCGGTGTTCGTGTTTGTAAATGAATAAGAATATGAAGGTCACATCCAAGTTACTACTACTCTTGAATTACAAACATGATGAAAAACACAACAAGAAACCGTTATACGATCCACAAAGTAATTTAATAATTACACTTTGAAACCCGTTATGTACTTTTGTGTATTATCATATACGATTACTTTATATGATGAATCTTATTTGGACGTAGTTAAGCAAAGGATTCAACCCACAATTTGGTCATAAATGAGTTATTGATGCCAAGAGAGGCTTTAAAATACTTATTCACTTGTGTAATAATGCATTTACGTGTACCTGTGTACGCGTGTGTCATATCGCGGGTAAATTTTATTATTTATTTGCACTATTTTACCATATTAACACAATTGTAATCACAAACAAACATTTATAACAAACGTTCTTAGACACTATTGATTTACTTATGTTAGAAACTAGAGAATACGTTATACATCGTTAAATGATGGTTTGTTTCAAACATGAAGCCATCAATATTTAAAAAAGCCCCAAGTAATCACGTCGAATAAAAATATATCACTACCAGATAATCGTAAACCGTCTTTTTGTAATATACCAGTGATATTCAAGTTTGTCTCAAGATTTGGATTTAATAACAACGGATTTTATTTTAGTTACACATTAGAATGTTGTAAAAATATAGTAATTTCTAGTTTTTATTGATTTCCATATAGTGTTCAAAACATTGTAAGACGCGCGTGCAACGGTTTACACTACGTACCATACAAATCTGGCAGGCTTATTACAGAATCAGACCGAATTTTGCATCATATTATATTTTGCTGTCGTCATTTCGTACCTGACGGTAAGTACCGTAAGACAATCAACACAGCGGCGATCACTGAAACAACGGCAATCAATCGTCGGTCGGAAAGCCCTTCGGCAGCTGGATATAGAGTGGCTGATTCCGAAACGCAATAAACCAAAAGACAGTCACGGGATTGTTACCATGTATATGATGATTGCGTCCCAGGCGGACACAATTACTGTCGTATCAATGCGAGGATATAGTTCTGAAGATCAAATTTTTTTATTAATAGGAAGGTAAAAATAAGGTTACGATAATTGTTTTACCCACGAAACCAGAAACGACCGAATGAAATACTAATGAAATAGCTAGTCGCGTGACACATACCTATTTGCCTTTGAAACGTTTGATACAAATGAAATGGAATGCAAATGGATCGAATGAATAGCTTCAATCTATCACACGTTATTGTAACACTATGATCTGTTTCGAAAAGTGGATGAATCCTATGTTTAATAAATGTTCTTTATGCAGTCTTTTCAAGAGTTTAATTGTAATAAACGAAACAAAAAATTCCTAACCTTTCGAAATAAATCACTATCAGAGATAGGTACGTAAAGTAGTGCCCGAATTAACAAAAGAAATTGTTGACACAACAAATAAATTTTTTACGTCATTCTTGCTGCAAATTTTATGATGATTCACTCATTTGGCCAAGTATGTATACCTTATTGCGTTAACTTGTCTTTTTCTGATGATACATTTAACTGTTTTCAATAAATTATGCATCAAATATGATTCATTTTAACACTCTGTTGGGCAATGGGAAAACGGTTAAATATATTTTCAGAAAACATTGCTTGAAAAAAGTACTTATGTAAATGTTTTATCAGTATAATTATTGATGATGAAAATTTAACGAAACAAATACACTATTCGGATCGTGCGTGAGTTTTCCAACTACAATATAAGGAGATAAAATACAAAACGTGCCTAAAGTTCTATTTAATGTTGATAGGCACAGATAAAACGATAAGAGTATATACTAAAATGGAAGATTATCAACATTTTCCTACAGTCAGTAACGAGTATAATAATAAAATAAAAAAGATTCGAAACTAATTTGTAATCTTCGTTGGCGTTGCGGAATCACGATATGAATTGTTGTTTATCTACTTGTTAAGTGAAAAATAATTATAACCCTGAATAAAGGATAGCGAGTTCCATATGAGATAAAGGCGAATGAAAGGCATGCAGGTAAATGGATAATATTAGGTAACTTCATTTAAACAAATATGAACTGATCCATTGAGGATATCGATTTGTATGTATTACGCCTGTAGCATAATGAAGCTAGTTTTTAAGGCGAAAATTAATGACATGTGAGCAGTAGAGTTTTTGGCGGGATCTTTTTATTTTAACTTATACACAATTTATTTGGCCCTCTATGATGTCATTTTGGAGGTATTTGAAGTGACGTAGTTTGGTTATAGTGCCACAAAAACTCTTTGGGCGGTTTTGACATGGGAGTCATCTTCTTGTTAGAGGAGGTATGTTTGAATATTCAAGAATAATTACAGAATTATTCTATTGACGTTACGTCGGCAGAACTGTTGATGAACACAGTTGTCATTAAATAAAAAGAAGAAGAAAAGAGTATATTTATTTAAATACTAATTTGTATCTCATGCGGCTGTAGCAGGTGACGTCAATTTTGAAGCTCAAAAGTAATGCCAAATTAGCTTATTAAAATTATCTCGTATAAAGAAGTCAAGAGCAGAATGTTTAAATTATTCTTTTTTGTTTATAGTCTAGCAAGGCGAAATAACGACACTGTACCTTCATGGTAAGCATAGTGCAATTTTAAAGACAGGCGAGATTCGAGAGATCGGCAATAGCCGGTCGTTGTTGCCATGCCGTCATGCAAGTCTCTCGAAATCTGGATACAAATAGGCTGATCCCAAAACACAACACAAAAGCGGGAGTTACACTATCACGTTAGATTAAATTAAATACACTTTGATATTGAAAAAAGCACGCTAGTCCGTTCACAAATTCCACACAATGTAATCGCTGGAACAGTTTTATTGATAATTAATTAATATGCAAAGTTTTTTCGTTGAAAATATTTGCATATCGTAAAGGCGACGCGACGCTCTCTCACACACTTGTTTTTGACGTCTGAAAGTGAATGTAATAGAAATGTAAGTAGGTAGATCTTTTTACTATTTTGTGACATCTTCTAAATATACTATCGAATTATAGTACGGTATTAGTGAGATAATATTTAATTTTCTTAAATATTATTCAAGCGAGTATTAGGTACATTGTTTAAATTTTGATTAGATAAATAAATTGTTTGGTAGAAATGCAACGGTATCAAACGTGACCTTTGGTTGCACAGTTTTAAAATTCGTGTTATTCATATCACGCGTCCCTCGTCACGCAGTTTCCGTCAAGAATATCAAATATTTAGTGACACTAACAAAACTAAAAGTTGGTCACATTGCAACGCTTGCGTGAATCATTGTTTAAGCTATGTTGGAATGAAAGGTGTTGAGCAACAGTCGGAAATTAAAGCCGTTATACTAGGTAAGTATGGTAACCATGCTCCATTATTTATCTATAAAATTAATAAACAGAACTTTATCAAATATTTGTCTGTTTGTTTGCTCCCGAAATCTCGGAAACGCCTGGACCGATTTTGACGGGACATTCACTGGTAGATAGGTGATGTTATAATAAGTAACTTAGGCTACATTTATTTTAGAAAAAGACTTCGGGTGCCGCGCCAATTAAAAAAAACTGGTCATGGCGAATCAAAAAAAGATAAATTAATTATTTTGTTTTGACATGAACAACGGCTGTAGAGAATCTATATATGAATACGTGAAACAAAAGCTTTCGGTACCTTTTTAAGCGTATTGCGTGCACGGATAACTGTGAAATTTGGCATCGTTAAAATTTAAATGGAGAAGGAGTGCAGAAAGCTAAAATTTATCTATAATATCTGTTAAAATATATAAATTAATACTGCGAATCCTAACCAGACCAGTGCCATTGAACTTAGACCGCCCAAAATATTGACTGTCACACAACGAAAAGTGACAGCAAGTGATGTAGATAATACTCATTATGCTTACCTAATATTACTATAATAATGATAATAGTTGCCAGAACTATAATATATAGATCTGATAGTAACTAAATGGCATGTCATGACTTTTTCTAAAGCCCATCTGTCTAGCGACCGCCATCAAGTTGAAAATCTATCGCCAAGAAAATATAGTAACTGTTATCATCTTAGGCCACATCGTCACTTAACATTGGCAAGGTTTTTGTCAAACATTAAAATGCAAAGAATATTTATCCCAATTAAGGAAATCGAAAGAGCTAGTTCAATATAGCACGTGGGAAAGACTTCAAATCAAAACGGAACTAACTTGACCTTTACGCCAATATAAACAGTTTTGTACAAGCGTCGTGTCGTGTCCGTTTAAAAAATAAATATTACGTACAAATTAGAGTTAAAAGTTGAATCGTGACTTGTCAATGAGTTTGCTGTGTTTGTGTGTTTTCTTCGATTAATAAAACATCAGTAACAGCAGGACGTTATTTATATACTACATAGGTACTTTCAGCCAGTACCTCCTAAACTAGATATAGAGAAAATTATAAAAAGTATTATTTGACCTTTCTAGGAAATAGTGTAAATTCTCTGTTACTGTTAGAGCACAATCAATAAAAAATCCCAACACATTACAATGGATAATGTGTCGTATTTTATAGCACACAACAGACAGTATTTTTCAAAGGTTTCTTTTGTATTCTAGTGTGTGTATAAATTACGAAGATTTTTTAAGGAAAACTTCTTTAGGTGCGACTTGACAGTACCTAACTCAATTTATTTGTCTAATTTGTGTAAATATGACTATAAATTATATTATGAATAAATACATATAAATTCCACGAAGACTTATTAAATTTACACAAATAAATAAAGTTGAAGTGCCTGTTTGTAATGTCAAAACAATACCTATTTACTAAATGCTTATGAAAGTATATATACAGCACTGATAACAAAAAAACATTTTTTTTATATTTGTCTGTCTGTTCCGGCTAATATGCTAATCTAGATAGATTTTAACAGGACTCTCACTGGCAGATAGCTGATTTTTATAAGGAGTAACTTAGGTTACTTTTATTTTAGAAAAACAATTAGAATTCCGGATAAACAAAATAAGCATTTTAATTTTTGAAATAACCGACGGCATGCTGTAGTCCACGCGGACACAGCTAGTTTTTTATTATAATTGTAATAACTAACCACTACAAGTTCCAAAGAAGTTTTACTTCAAACGCGCGTAACCGATACACGCACACTAGTTTTAATTTATTTGCATTTTTCATGTTCCTTAGCAAAATAAATACTGATTTATTATTGCTACAGATAATCAAATAGTATATTTATTCTATAAATATTTACTTGACCACGATTTAAAGTGTATAGTTGCTTAGACCAGAATAAACAAATTTTCCTTACACTTTAAGTGAAACGAAGTCCGGTGTGAATTTATTCACAAGTTTCCTTGGAATTTTGCAAATATGGTAATTATTGGATATACACAGACTGATCTCGAAACACGACAGCCGAAAAAAATCGCCGTTTTTACGTGATTGAGTAACAAACATAGAAACTTTCCATTTATTATATTTGTAGGATAACACTGGTTAAACTATGATTTTTAACGGGATAAAAAGTACCCTATGTGTTATTCCAGATTTCGTTGAGATCTGTTCAGCCGTTTTAGCGTGATTGAGTAACAAACACCCAAACATCCAAACATCCAAACAAAAACACTTTCACATTTATTATATTAGTTAGCAATATAGAACGCATATGAAATCTTTAATCTTTAGTTTGCTTTGTTGATGATGTAATCTTGAAGTCTCTCGTCAGGGACATAGGACTCACAGAAGAGATCTCCATTCAGCTCGATCGATCGCGCTATCTTCCAGTTCTTTCCAGTCGGGTAAAGTTAAAGCAGTCTCCTTTTCAACAGATCGCCTAGGGGAGCGGCCTGGCCTTGTTTTTAGTAGACTGACATAAGAAACTTTGTTTGGACAAGTATTTATCAGGTCTTGTCCAATTCATCGCCATTTTCTTAAGAGAATCTCTTTGTCGAAGGGCATTAGGTCAGTCAACTTCTACAGTCTTGCGTTACAGGTAACGTGGCCAGAATAATCTCAGTATGCCCCGTAGCCTTTCAATTATTATTAAGGTTTATCAAAGCTAAATATATTTGTATGACTGCTACTCATTAAAACAAGACGATATACTATCAGTCGCCATAGGTGGAGCGACAGTGAAATGCGTTAGAACCTTCTCTTTTTTCGCTTTGGAACCTAACGTAATATCATAAACTAACCTCTTTTCTTTTTTTGCCATAAGTAACCTCTTATCACTTTTTTACGAACCATTTTTCCATTTTGAAGTATTTCATAACATTCAGAACATAACATTTCGGAACATATAACATTTCGTAGGCATTCTATATAATACCAAATGAGAAACCGGCAAAGTGTGTGTGTGACCGTGATACTCGCCGGCATTTCAACAAATATAAAAGTACCGTATGTACAGATTTATTTATTTAATACATAACAAATGTATTCTTGATTTTTAACAAAGTATGTTTTCTTTTTTTCTTTTGTACATATGCTTTCTCATATTTCTGGGACCTATCGCATGGTACGGTACTACTGGAACCTAGTGTACGTACATCAAATTATATTAAAATATGGTCCATTATATAAGTGATAAAGTAGTTTCCTATCGTATCAAGTAGTATGCCTGGTTGCTTATCTAAAATACAGTACAGTATTTGTTTCAACGGTTCAAATTGACGGGTCATATTGGCTTTTACGTTCTAGCGGCGAGCGAATTATAACGTACCTCTTTAGAATACTAATAAAGTATTTCAGCAAAAATAAGTAACGGTAGTTAGTAGCATTAACTAATTCCTTACTTTATTAATATTAATTAACTCTATCAGTTCTCTAGCTGGACACGTAAACGTTGATATATGAAATGTTAAAATGGTATGGTCAAATGACCATAGCGCCCAATTAGGTACTAAATATTTTTATAACGTTAATTAACGTTCTAACCATAATCTGGAATTCATCGTAATTTCATTGGAGATTTCTTTCTATTTGGGACAGTCCGAGTGGTGGAATACATCTATCCTACAGAAGATCACAACTAAATAAACTTGTGTTGTGGTCCTGCGGTGAGTAGGATTTCCAGAGCTCCTTGATAAGGAGGTTCGACTCGGCAACGCGCTCGTGATACCTATGATATGACAAGCGTCCATAGGCTACGGTAGCCGCTTACAACCAGGTGAGCCGTATGCTTGTTTGCCACCTTTTTTGAATGAAAAAAAGTTTTCAATAGACTAACCAGATAATCTAGCTATGTATAATTTATGCAGTCAATCGAATCTCCATAAATGGCAAAAATTTACACGATCTTTATATTTTATATCTTAAATTGTAAAATGTTGTTCTTAATTTTTTTTTATTGTATTTATTTTAAATACATATTTGAAGAATAGATAATTAGGAACGCAAATATTTTTTTTTTTAATATTTCAAGAACCAATATGATGAGGAACTTTTTACTAACGCGATAAAAATGATTTACGTAGAATAATAAAATTTATAATACAAAAATTATTTATGTATCTACGTCTACGTGCACTGCCAGTTTCACTCCACATGGAATGGGTGTAAGTACCGTTGTTATGTTATTATTCAAACAAATAACAGACAAACTGACAATAAGATTAATGCTAATCATAATGAATTTAACTTACAAGCTACACAATTCACTGTAAGCCAGTTAATATGAAAAACAGTTACGTTAATCATTGACGTACATGTCTGTATTAAAATTTAAATTATATTAAGAGATACACTCTTCGGTAGTTTTGATTCATTGTATGATAAAATGAAATAACCTATTAATCACAATGATGATGTTTGTTAGTTCTTAATCATGCAAAAATGACTTACAAGTATTTAGACAAAATTTGGCACATAGATAGTTTATAACCTGAATTAATACATAGGATACTCCTTACGTCAGTAAAAGCACAATTTTTAAGTGCATAGACATACACGAAGTCGCAGACAAAAGCTAGTAAATTTTTTTTTCGTCGAAATGATATCTGCGCTCGCCATAAAGCCTTCTGAAGCGGTTAAAACCCCATAGCCAAAAACTTCTTTTTTATTATGTACATTCTGCAATGATCACGGATTTTTTACTTCTTACGCCAGCGTACACACGCTACAGTACATCGAAGAGGTCTACCTTTGATTATAATATAAAGTACTCTGTGAGTTTACCTATGCAGGTCGACCGCACGTCGTAAGTGTCCAACGTGTATGGGCGCGTGGACATGCACAGGTATTTTACACTCTCCGGTCTACCTGCACAGGCATAATGGTACAGGCAGACCCACAGATCTAGGTAGACCTCTCTGGTATACCGTAGTTGTATCGCCTGCATTATCTACGGAACATTTCTAACGACTAATTTCATTGAGGTTAACAATGAGAGAAGAACGCGAATGTCAACGGAATATTTATTAATATTAAAAAAAAAAATTACGACCCAAACCGGTTTACCGTGATGTGGAAAATAAAGCGAATTCTTTTTTCACACCTTTTCTCACAATGCGATCACTGACTGCCGTTTTAATATTTTAGTCTATTGCTTTACAAAATCAAAAAATAAATAATTAATTAATTAAAGATAATGAAAACTTCATAGACTTACAATTCAGCTTGGTCGCTAGATAGGCCACTGTCTGAACACGAGCTGCTGATAGCTTCAGAAGGTTGCGATACATTGTCCGGACAGAGGCTGAAGTCTGGCATCGAGTCTCCGAGGAAATCCAGAGAACCTTGTTCCAATGAGAAAATATTCTCTAGGAAATCGTCCGACGCCGTCCATGTGTCCGACTAGAATCGTAATTTCTTATTACAAGAATTACCTATTAAATCCGTTCTTTAGTGGTACTTACTTCTACATTTCTAACAGAGAAATGAATAATTACAAATGATACAGTATAATATGAAACGAAACATTTACAAATGGACGCTTGAAGGTATGTTTTTAAAATCCAGCGCTTATAGTATTTTGCTATAGCATATGCTGAGCTGAGTTTCTTCTTGATCTCGAGTGCGGCATTTGTATGGCAACGTTGTAATGTTATAATTAAATGACTAATACTTTATTGTAATGTCGTGTTTAATATGTGTTTTGGTAATTATTTCCGTCTTTTCATTTTCATATAAATGTTCTTTCTTTCTTTTAAAAAAATACTATTCAGGATTTCAATCTTAATTCAATATGTATTTACAGAATTAATAAAATATTTTTATGAAAGTTTTCTTTAAACATCGAGGGCATATACTATACAATCGTCATTTGCATGTACATCAAATTCCGTTATACGATTATAGCTAGAATGTTCAATATTCCTAAGTGAGTGGATAATATCGACACCCAAGATTGTAACTTTAATTAAAATAAACTACAATATAGTAAGGAAATACAAAAATAATAGTTCTATATTTGAGTTTTGCAGCCATATCTCTACGATAAATTAATTAATTTTTACTTGACCAAAATTATCATTATAAATTTAAAAAGAAGATATTTCATGTACAATAAATATCATTGCTAATTATTTAATTGAATAATTAGTTACAATTCAGAAATATTGAATTGAAAGAACTTTAAAAAATAAAGGCTCTCATGAAAACCATGTTCAAATGACTTACAATGTTATTCATAATGGGAATCAATATGTCTCTTTCCTTAAGTGTTCCCTAGAAGCGACGTTAAGGTCTGTCCCACAATGCTAATAATTATCCTGTTTATACATAATATGTAAACCATATAATATAGTTGATAGTCTTGAAATGCTAAAGTTAAGTATTTTATGCAAATATTCGCCATATTGTATTTAAAAAAGTATTGAAAGTTCTTTTTCTATGATCTCAATGATGAAGGAATGAAGTCATGAAGGTAACAATACTTAATCGTTACAGGGAAGATGAATGATAACCAATTTTGTAAATGGGTATAAGCAATTAATGTTCTGAAATGTGAATCATTAGTCATTTGATAATATATAATGGACTTCAATAACAATTACTAAACAAAAAAATATATATACAAAAATAATTACATCTTTAATTACCTATGTATTAAAAAAATTGGGCAAAAGCAATTACTACAAGAAGTGGATAGAGTACAAATTGTTTATTTTTTATGTTCTATTAATAAAATATAATCAGGTTACAAGTTGTACAGGTAAATGAATGTCAATACATTAACGCTGATTAAGAAAATATACCAGTTGTTGAGAAATTTGATTGGATATATCAACATTTTTTTTTCACTTTATAGTACTTATATATTAATGATCCATACAATAATACCAGCCTGTTAATACTTTTATATGATGTAATGGTATTCTTCACAAGGCCTGAGATTTATTAGTGATTTTAAACAATAAAGGCCTTTATTATTGTAACAATATTACTAAAACCATTTAAGGGTTAACGGATTCTTCATAAAGATTTCCTTCAAAGTTAGTCAAACTGTAAAGTGAAAATGAGTAAATGTATGGGGAAAAACTGGGTCTATCTGAGAACCAGCAAACATCCTTTTAATACTTGACAAGTCTCAACCATTCCACCATTATATCCAAGACAAATTTGACTAATAATCACTATTATATTAATAAATAAGTTTGAATACTTTCGTTTTAAATACTAGCAATATATTTATTTAAATTAGAAAAGTTTAAGTTATACTTTTATAATTTAAATAAATATATTCTAATTATACATACACATATTCCAATTTATTCTACATAATGGTCTTAATCTTAACCATCGAACCAGTTTTCAATTCTTATACGAATTTGGTTTAAGATAATAATCCTGTCAAAAAACTAGAATTTTAACTTGTTTAACCATCTAAACTGTATCTTATTTATTATTACTACTAATCTTGTATTCAAATCAAAATGTGAAATGTAGTTCATTACATAATGTTTTCTAGAAATGATATTCTATATTATACTACTTTCTATCTCATTTAATATTATAAATATAAAGTGTCTTGATGACTAATGTTATCTATTAGTATAGCATTTCATCACATGCATGTTTGTCAATTAACACATAATATTTACACAATAAAATACTTAAGACAAACTGACAGAGAATACAAACCTTAAACTAAAAGGGGTGGCTCTAAAGGTTAGAAGCATAAAATTTGGCAAACAAATTCCTTTTGTAATGCTGATAAACTATTATTGAAAATTCATCCCCTAAGGAGTGTTAAATAGGAGGATAAAAATAGGATGATACCTGACATGTAGAATGGGTAATATTTATTCAAAAATATAAAAAAGAATTCTAAAAATACAAATTCAACTTATGCTGTTTTTTTATGTTGTGTTTTATATTTTGTTTTGTTAATATTCACTACTTCATAGTTTAGTTAAAGTTAATTTAAATAAGTTTGATAATGATCTTAAATTCATCAAATTAGTAACAATAAATCTACAGAATTTGTAAGTATATTAACCAAAATTAACTAAACCAGTGGTCAGCAAACTTATTAGCCAAATATGAACATTACAACTACTTTAAAAAAAATTGGGAGCCAATGCTTGTTTACTAAACTTTTATTACACTAAATAAGCAGTACATTAAATAAAACTAAATTTCATACTTAATAAATATTTATTAATGTGAACAAAGAGCTTGTGTCTCCTTAGCCAAAGAGCCATATGCAGTTCTGGAGCTGCACTTTGCTGACCACTGACCTAAATCATATACATTTTGATGTAAATTTTTTTTAATAGTTTGTCTTTTTTTAAATTTTGTAGTTTTAAAGTTATGTGCCACAATTTCACCTGATGTTGAAACACTAAGCTTACTGGGGAACTTGCTCTCAAGTGCAGCTCCTGGAACACACCTATAGGTGTCTGGTGAAAAATTTTCAACTTAAGGGTGATAGCTAGCCAGGCAGAAATTGGAAAATACTCTACCACCATGCTATGGTTACATCATGATGTTTTCATTCACCAAAAGCTAAGGCTCATAGTAGGGATTCAACATCATGTTAATTGATGCAACGTCTGTACACCCTACCACTATGTCATTATTGGTTCTCTTCAGTATTTTATTTTCACTATATACCTATTCAGATGAGATGATTCATCCAACAAATATATTTTGCATCCACATGATAAGTTTACTTTCATTTTCCAGAACTCAGTGCATACAAAGTGAAAGGTGCCTCATTACAGCTTCCAAAATGATTTAGTTTATGATAAATAGGCATCACTGTATGAGTGTAATTTAAATAGATAACTAATTATTATTACTAATTGTAAGACAATATTACTTATCACATCTTGGTTGTATAATTTCCTACTTTAATTAGTATCTTGATAATGAAGTATGAGATAACAGAGATATTTGAGTTTGAAGAATCACACAAAAATATGAAATTTATTCATTACAGATATAATTTGACCTATAGGCCACTGAAATATGTTAAGATATGAACTTTTTAGTTCAATTATATAATAGCATACTCGAGTATCTCATAAACATTACTTAAATGTAAGTAAGATGAAAGTGAAAAATACCTCAATCAAGGAGAGAAGATCAAGTTTTTTATCCATAGTTGAAAGCACAACTTTTTGATTATTACATCAACATTGATGAAGCACAAATTTTAATATCTAATAAAGAAGATACACTGAAAGTTACTATAACACTATATATTTATTCACTGCAATATTTGTTAAGTCCTGGTGAAGAGCACCTAGTAATACTTTTAAAATTTTATACGGCATATGGCAAAGGCTACGACCGCATGGTGCCTAGCTGGCAGAGACTTGTTTACGTGAACCGACTGTCGCACGGCTACTAGTTTTATGACTCGCTTATGTAGCAAGTACTGATTACGCGTCAATATTACACTCGTTTGGGTAACCCTCGGTCTAATTAATATTAATTCGTTTATGATGAAACAGGAATGAAAGGTAAATAGTGTCGGCGAGCGTACAATGTCCGTTCACAAAATGAAATGAACGTGTAACGGTAAAAGTGACGGCATGAGTTCATGAAAGCTGTTCAACAAGGCCCGATTGCTAGAACGATGAACGATCACTTATTACTTCATCAAACGTCTACCAAACTACTCGCCTACTATAATCTGCTCTCATTCTACGATAACTTATCAAAAAGATAAAGCAAAAAATATTACGAACCATTAAGCTGTCCGGTAATTCCATCCTATCTGGTTTCTGTTTAAACTCTCCTAATTCTTGATCATTTCTTGTTAAATAATCTAAGATTTTGTTCATGTCTTCATTGTGGAAAGTCATTTTGGTTGAGTAAGAACCGCACAGAAACCATCATAAATTATAAATATGAAAACAGTATAAACTATTTTAAAACACAGTTTCACTAAATAATAGTTGTAAATAATTGTTGTTATAACATTTTTATTTACAGTTTACAGAGGATACATAGTTTACAAAATAAAGAAACATGACATTTCCTATACTTCCAACGTGGAATAATGACGTCATGAAAGTAGGACACCTTTCGGTGTTTTATTGGCGGACTGCATGTCAAAGCAGTTGTCTGTTTTGCGCCATCTATCGAGTTATATCGTAATTAATTAGTCCAGCGATTTCGTTTCACTTAGAATTAAAAAATAAGTGGTAATAATTTATTATTTTTATTTGTATCACATACATAAATACATATTTTCATAAAAACTTATTATTTATTTTTGATTCATCATCATTAAACAATTAGTCAAATAAAATCTAATTTAAATAATGTTTAGAATTGAAAATTACATACCATCACGCCTATATTCCCCGAAGGGTTAGGCAAAGGTGTACTGTACACCCACAGTTCGCCAAGTATGTTTTTAGGTCCCATGTAATAGGGGGCGAGCCTATTGCCATTCATCGGGCCCGAAACCAAACTCAGAGCTGCTACTGAGAATTTCATAGGAAAAACCCAATAATACTTTTCTCGGCCTGGGATTCGAACCCAGGACCTCACTCATAGCAGTCGCGCTTACGACCACTAGGCTAACGAGGCAGTTGAAAATTAGCGTGCGAAATATAATTTACTCGATTAAAGGACTTCGAAGTTTGAAGAAATAAGTGTGTAAAAATAAAAACAAAATATAATAATTAAATTTTGGGAGGAACTTGTTTGCATATTTGTGTAGCTAGTATTTTTATTACCCGACTACGAAAAAGGAGGATTAAGTTTTTCGAGTGTATGTGTGGCGTTCATACTTCTTTAGTGCAAACTTTCTATAGGAGTTTTGATATAAATATTTAGAAGAATATATAATGTGACAGAGTAAGAAGAAAGTAGAACTATTGACATACAATAATGTTTTATTATTTGGCTCTTTAAATATTTTATAATAATTTTGCAATTGAGAACTAACTACACTGTTAGCCTTAGGAGCCCTATCCTAAAACAGAGCCGCTGCGGCTTTTACAGCTTCACCGGACTTGGGGGCGAGCGCTTAGGGCACTCAGCCGCGAAAGTTTGTGACGACCCGCACGAGGGTGCCAGAGTGGCCGAACCTCGGCTCGGGCGGTCGTCGCGAATGCGAATAGGTCGCGATCTAACTAATTCCCTGTTCCTACGAGAATTCGAACTAACTAACATATACTCATATGCACGTTCCCCTCCTCCTGGGAGGAAGGAGTGGACCATGCGTATGTGTATTTAATAATCGGAATGGTTTTTCTACACTAACTAGCGCATTAGTCAAACTAGCGCAAAAAAAAAGGTCCCTTACAGAACCTATGTACCTGTGTGGTGTGCACGTGTGTGTGTTCATACGTGTGTAATGTTGTGTGTGGGTAACTAAGTCTTGCACGTATAGTGTCACTTTGTATCGCGCGGGCGGCTGCCTGACCCAAGGGTTTCACACCGAGGAACGGACCTAAGCCCAAAGGTTGTAGTCGGGTTATATATACACAACGATTGAGTTAATATCTATAGCGCAATGTAGGATAATAGTAGGATGCGTCTTATGTGGCTCGATAGATGTCGCTATGTAGATGTCGCTACAATGTCTTTATATGTATATATGTATATCTATTTCTTTGGCACGCTCTGTAGCTTTTTAAACGGCTTGATGGATTTTAATTTGTGACAGTGACAATATGTTTATATAACTATATACTATTTAAGTACATCTAAGGCTCCAGGGCCGCTATACCTGAAAGTATAGTCATATAGAAAAAAAAAATTACGATTTGCACTCCTGGAGTGCCGACAGAAGTGAAAACTTAGTTATTGGGTTATGAATTGTATTGTATTAATTATTAGAAACTTTAAAATACACTTTATATTCTTTTATGAAAGACGCGTTCGCGGTCCGCTGTATGTACATGCATATATGCACACACTATAGCTGCGTCTCGTAACGGTGTCGGTGAGATTTTATCTCATCTAAAAATATGCGTACCGCGCTAAAAGAAGTTTTCAATTAAAAAAAAACAATTACACAATACATAGTTTTCAGTACAGTGAACAAATTATAATTTCATTTTTCCGGTTATCATACTGGCGATGACCAAGTATCTATGGAAACTATGTAAATAAATGCGACCTCTGTCGTTTGATTTATTATATGTTAATGCAAAACCTCCTTGAAATATTTCATTAAAAGAAAATATTAGACCGAAGGGATGTTAGTTATTCTTAGAGTCTGTAAGCAAATAATTTAATACTCTACCAAGAGCTGTGAACGATAAAACAATAAAATTATCACACACTGTATTATTTATATACTTTAACTTAGTAATTAACCCTTTTAATCTATACTAATATTATAAAGCTGAAGAGTTTGTTTGTTTGTTCGGTTGAACGCGCCAATCTCAGGAACTACTGGTTCGAATGGAAAATATTTTACTGTTGGATAGCCCATTTATCAAGAAAGGCTATATGTTATGTAACATCACGCTACGACCAATAGCAACGGAGCATCAATGAAAAATGTTGAAAAAACGGGGAAAATTTATTCCTTTTGAGAGCTATTGCGTGCGCTGCGTAAATGGTTAAAATTACGCAACAATTATGTGTGACGGAATTGTTTAACTTAAAAAGTTAAAAAAAGTCCGCGTTAGCATATCTCTATGTTTTATGGTTGACTGCACATAACCCTTTTATGGTAATAAAATTTGTTCTAAAATAATGCATTATTAGCGAAGGTGTTTTCATAAACATGGTATTAATCCTTATCGAAATATCATAAGTATTTAATTTTGAACAAAATTACTCATTTCATCAATTGATTTCAATTAATATCTTAGGAGATGTCATAGTTTTAAAATAACTCCGCAGCATAATAATGATCAAGTATCGCGCGCGCATTTTTATTATGCAGCACGATGTGGGAGGTGGGCGGTCATGTGAGGAGGGGAGGGCTAATGGTGCTCAAATAGTTCGTAGATAAAACAAAGAAAGTTTCAGCTCATTTAGAATTGTATTATAGGTGCCTACGACCCACTCTCTCTAATCCTCTCTCTCTCTCTCTCTAGTTGCGCGGGTCAGCTAGTCTATACAATTAATAAAATTGAAGTGTCTGTTTTTAATGTCAAAATAACAGTTTTTTACTAAATGCATATGAAAGTATATACGATACCTATAACAAAAAGTCCATTTTTAAAATTTTTGTCTGTCTATCAGTCTGTCTGTCTGTCTGTTTGTTCCAGGTAATCTCCGAAACGGTAGGACCGATTTTGACGGGACTTTCACTGATAGATAGCTGATGATATAGGGAGTAACTTAGGCTACTTTTATTTTAGAAAAAGAATTAGGGTTCTGCACAAATAAAAAAAACTTGTCAAGGTGAATCAATTCGGGCGCTTAAATGGCTTATACTGAGTAAATCATAAGAGATATAGGAAATTAATGTACTACATAATCATAGGCATTAAAAAACCTACAAAAAAGCCCGGGAGAGTATACGTCTATCTTCTAAGTAACACCCACAATAAGCATTTTTGTCTTTAAAATGGCCGGGAGCTGGAAGCAAGATTCGCGTGCATTCTGTAGTCCACGTGAGCGAAGCCAAGGGCACAGCTAGCATACAATAAAATTAAAAAAATTAACTCACACACACCGGCGAACCTTTATTATTTTTTTATCATAGAATTTTTATAGATATTCATACTACATATTAGTCGCTCATTGGTATAACAGAAATCTGTTAATACTGAATATAGCGTGCTTTATAACTCTGTATTAAAAACATGTTAACAACCGGGAAAAAAAATTCGCTCTTGTTAATTAACCAATCAGATGCAAAGATTCCAATACAAAAGCAGTTGTCGACTGTGGGTCATGGGCGATAAAGCCTGTTAAAACATAACTAACGATCAATATAGTATCCTCTAGCGGTCTAGCACATACTATTAAGGCCATGTTCAAATAAACGCGCGATTTGAAAACGTGCGACTTGACTTTGTATACAGGGCGGATTTTTAATATGGGGCAGTAAGGGTTTGTTTTTGAAAATACATGTGTTATAGTTCTTTTTGTTTATTTTAGTACTTACGTTGCAAAAAGCTATGGAAGCCACGATGATTTCCAACGAAATGTATGGGACAAGTTTTTGCGTTTTCTGACTTTTTTAGTACTCTATCCTCATTTCATCCCCATAGAATTTATTAATCCTTTTAAGAAACAGGATCGATTGGCGTGAAAGATGTTTTTGCGTAAATTGCCCATTTTCTTGCTGACTTTGTAATTAAAAAGTATAAATGCGGGTCAAAATGTCTCAAAAAGTTAAGGACAATCGTCTCAGAAAGTTTTTCTATAGCTACAACGGTTAAGGTAGCCCCTTACTGCCCCATCTCAAAAAGGGACCTGTATAGTAGTATATCACTGATCGCACGTTACAGCGCGTAATAGATTGATGAATAGAAAAAAATCTCTATATGCCGCGCCGGTAAGTGAAGGGATATGCGCACCTTTGAAATACTGTCGCGCGTCAACGCCCGTCACATCTGAACGAGCCTTAAAAATTAAACTGCCCAAAAATTATCACGAAACAATATAATTTTTTCGTTATTCGTTTTTTTGCCGACAAATGAAAAAATCAAAATTAGTTCGAAATAAAGAACTGATTTCGAAACTATAAAAATATGTATATATTATTTTAAAACGATATTGTTGCCTTTATGAAAATATGGGATATTTTCTATTAAAATATACCTATATCTATTTACAGCTACGAGAAACGAAGTGGTGGAACAATTTTTCTTGAAACTAAGTATTCACCGTGAAAGGGCTCTTTGTGAGGCTTTTGTGTGTCTTTTGTCCATGCTATGGTCCATTAGCGACACTTAACTGATAAAACGATCACAGTGGCGATACCTTGTCTCTATAAAATATGAGTGAAATAAAAAGTTCAGGACACTGTTCTATGTTGGTAACTAAGTACTTAAAAGTAATTTAGTAATCAATAATAAGTAATCAATAATAAAAAGTAATAACTATAGAATTTTTTTTATAGTCATTAGTTCTATTCACTTCAATATTTTTAAATCACACGTTCTTTATTCGGCCAAGCGCGAGTCTGACTCGCACGCCGAGGGTTCCGACCAACACATAATTTATTTGTGGTATGTATTTTTATATTTTTTTAAATTATTTATATTTCGGGATATTTAGCGCGTACCCTGGCGGCTTACTTACACATATCCTGCTTTTATTATTTGTTCATATTATTGTTCGTTATTTAAAGATATATATATTTTTAAATTCCTAAAATATTTTCTATACAGTTTATAATAATATGGTGATAGACAAAGAATTTTTATACCATATGGCTGATTATTTTTTATGTTACCCATGGCTGATTATCTATCTTTTTTAAATTAGAATTTAGCGTTATAATATTTTAATAATTGTGATACGATGCATTAGCTGACACAATTACTGGTTAGGTTAAATATTTTCTTCGTAACTCACCTGAAATTTTTATTTCGGGCTGTACCCGTAGAACAAATTGATAAAAACACGTGTTAATTAGAAGACGACTGCAGTGTCAAGACATGGGTAACACTGTGTTAAACCGCGCAATTGCGACAACTCGGTTTACTGTGCGCTTGCACTTATAGCGGACTTTCGATGTGTCTGGCAAGATGTAAAAACCATTAAAACTGTCTGGCTATTGAGGTAACGTCTTTTCATAGGTCCCCAAGTAAAATATATACAATTTAGCTTTTATACTATAACAAAAGTATAATTATAATTTATTAAAATTTAGGGGTGTCTGGCAGGGGGTAGCAACTGTCATAAGTGTCTGGCAATGGACAACGAGATTTCTAAAGTTATCTTTAACAAAATATAAAAAAATTGAGCTTTATACGTTAACGAATGTAAGGTACTATTTTATACACCTTTACTACCGGTTACCTGCCCAAGTAACCACAACCCAAACTATATAGTCCCTGGTCGTTCTTACCTGTATAGGGGACATGCACAGATGAACTTTCAGCTTTTATAAAATAACGAAGGTCTGGCCCTCGTGGGCTCTTAGTCCTATCCCTTTCATAGGATTTTAGAAAAATTAAATATGTTATTTCATAGTTTTAAGTATACAGTTTTGTCAAAACAGTCATGTCATTGTATAATTTAACAATTTCTAGCTTTATTTTTAACTTCTACACCATATAATATGTATTTGTAAATGTCAAATGTATGAAAATGGATTTTCTTTTCGTCATAACTTTTTTGTGTTTTGAGTTGTAAAGCTGAGACTTATACATATCGTTACTGGGGTGGTAACGAACCCTGAGGACCTTTCACCTTGACCCCGGGCGTCCCCGTTCAACAGATATTTGTTGATGAAAATTTCATACTTAATCAATAGTAGTGTTTACTACCACTGCGCCACGAGGCCTGTCTTTTTTTACTATTATTTACTATAATTGTTTACTAGCTTACGCACACATAGGGCTGCGCGCGGAAAGATGGGTTGAAGTCTCTATACCTATAACAATAAAATTTAAAATCTTTTTTATTTCGTTACTTTGGACTATTGCAGTCGTGCGGTAACACTTGCGTAAAAAGAAGCCAAGATTAGGTTGCGTTTCCACCAGAGATGTGCGAGGTAGCTAAGTGTTGCGATAATGCATAGCGAAGCAGTGAAACGGTGTGTAGCTGAGTAGGGCGTAGATGTGTAGCGGTCCAGTAGCTCTAGTTCCTTACACCTTTTTGCACGAATATTTCGCACACATTCTTTACTCACATCATGCTGTTCGAGATTTAGGTGTTATTTTTGACTCAAAACTAATATTTGATAAGCATATTGATAATGTTGTCAAAAAAGCTTCTAAAGCATTAGGATTTGTATTTCGATTATCCAATGCATTTAAATGTGTTAAAACTTTTAAAATTCTTTATTGTTCTTTTGTTCGAACCCATCTTGAATACGCATCTCAAGTCTGGAACCCCAATTATAATATATATATCACACGCATTGAGAAAATACAAAAGCGGTTTCTTCGTTTCCTACAGTTTAAATCTGAAATAATTGTACCAGATTACACATCGCGCTGTAAAAAATTTCATATGCTTCCGCTGTATACACGAAGAGAAATAGCTGATGTATCATATCTTTTGTGTATACTCAATGGCCTAATTGACTGTTCGGGGATACTGAGCAAAATTAACCTACGTGTACCTGCAACATCTTTTACAAACCCTAACATACTTTATAGTCCTATTGTTAGAACTACCTACATACAAAATTCCTATTTCATTCGAGTAAGCAGCAGTATGAATAAATTTGTTAGTGATTTAGACGTTGATATATTTGATACAACTGTGCTGAAGTTGAAAGCTCTTTTGAATTCTTATTTCTTTTGTTAATATTTTTGTGTTCTTCCGTCTACTTTATTTTTAATTTTTTATTTATATAAGTACATAATTATATGTGAGAACTTGTAAATGGCCTTCATTAATTTATACATGTAACTTAAATAAGTACTTAGCTGTAAGTTTTCTTGAAATATTAAAATAAAATAAATAAAATCTCTCGAGTAACTTAGGCTGTTTTTATTTTAGAAAAATAATTAGAGTTCCGCGAAAATAAAAATCTATTCGGAAATCCGATGATTTTGGAGCGTTTAAATCGCTTACGCTAAGTAAACCATATGAGATAAATCAAATTAATACGGCACATAATTGTAGATCTTAAAAAGACTTTAAAAAAAGTCAGCGAGAGGATAAGTCCATCTCCTAAGGATCACCCACATTAAGCATGTTAGTCTTTAAAATAAACGGGACCGGGGATAGCACGATTCGAGAGTGTCTCCGCTCGAGGGCATTCTGTAGTCCATGCGAACACAGCCGCGGGCACAGCTAGTTTTAATATAAAATAATACATATCTATATGGAGTTTCTTTGTTTTATCAGTCGAAAGTTATTTCAGAACATTTCATATGAACTGGTTTTGGTGCCAAAAACAATATAAATGTCCGAATTTAGCTTTTTCTTCTTGCCGCGGATACAAATCATGTGGGCGATAAACCAATTATTCTTTGTTTTAAAAACGCATATTCACGTCAACGACCAGTATATTTTGTTTAGTAAATTAGGAATGTGTCAATGAACTCGTACTTCATCTGTGTGTTTCGATTTTTTGATTTCATCATGTGAGTGTCTCCTCAATGCTGGGCAAAGGCCTCTTCCCAAGGGAAGTTGTACACACTTAATCATCACGCCAGCATACGATGTATTGGCAATTTCAAACACCGAGAAATCAAGAGTTCTATATTTTTACCACATACAGTGGTACTACAAGAACATTTCTCAAGCGTTCAGGTTTCCTCACGATGTTTTCCTTCACCGTCAGCCGATAGTGTTACCAATTTAAATTAGTAAATGTACACGAATTCCGAAAAATTCGCCGGGGTTTGCGTTTGCGGACATCGAATCCATATTCTGCCGGTCTAAGCCACTCGACCATCACGGCCTTTTGTATACAAACATCTTAGTATTTAGTTATTCGTTTTTATTAATTTTACTAACACATATGTAACTATAATATATCAATTTAAATAAATAAGATAATTAGGAATAAAGATATACAACTTTTCCGAAGAATTCGATACTAAGTAATAAAATATCAATTATCCATTAGAGAATCGTGATGGCCGCTCACGATTTTTAAACATATAAAACAAAATCATAATAGCCGGAGACGTACATACCTACATTAAAACAAAACTTTATGGGTTGAAACAAAAAAGGTCAAAGGACCTTTGAAACTTTGGCTCTGCGGTTATCTTATTTGCATTGACGCCATGCGTAACAATACATTCATTCGGCTATCTTTTAAACAAAACAATGCTCATTAACGTCATAGGGTTTTATACGCAAAAGGTTACATAATCGGTACATACTTTTTAATATTGAATATCTCGAAAACCGACCTTTGCTCGGCGTCTTAAAACTAGAAAAAGAAAAACACCTATCTAGGTAAACTTGGAATGTTAAATATTATCTAACATAATTATATATAGGTATGTATACATCTACATATACAAGAGTTGCTCACTTTACAGTATTAGGTTTTGAAAACGAATTTTAAATCAATATCATTGAGATCATTCCATTGAGCTCAAACACGATATCCTGCACAACAAGGTATCCTGCAGATTCCAGATCATTTTGCAGCATCAGGTCAAGGTCGCCATGTTCTTCTAATATCATTGAAGTAGCAGAATGCTAAATTTCGACTCGAGCTAACCTATGAAAGATGCTCGCATCCATTTATCAATTAGAAACTGATAAACTTCAAATGGTTGAATAGATTTTCTTGAATCATAGCTAGGAAAATTCTCGATCAAGTCGTCTTTAAAACAAAAATAAAAAACTAGATCAATATAGGTTCAGCCATTTGGGAGCTATGATGTTACAGACAGACACACATACATACATATACACGGATACACAGCTGCTACACATGTTAAACTTATAACACCCTTCCGTTTGCGACGCGGGTTAAAACCCGGCGAATTGTGAGTCTGTTTCGCGTTGAGGATCTTGAACTGAATTAAACAATTTTTTTTGGTAACTATATGGCAAAGACATGAGATAAATGTATTGATTGATAGAACGGAAATACAGATGGAAACCATATTTCGGCAGAGTTTTTGTAGCACTTAGCTGATTATCTACATTACCATCGATGTATGAGTCTTTTTTTTTCTTACTACAAAGGTGGTAAATAAGCATACGGTCCGCATAATAGGTAGCGTCTAACGTAACCTATGGACGCTTGTAATACCACAAGTATCACTACTTGATATCTTGATATCTTGAGCTCTGGAAATCTACTCACAGCAGGAACACAACAAAAGGTTATTCAGCCGCGATCTTCTGTAGAGTAGGGGCACTATAGTTTTAGTTCAATTTTGACATGTCTACATTTTAATTGTGGTGTCTTGTTGAGCCTAAAATAACTCATTCCACAGAATGACGAGGGTAGACTTTCTCACGACGCGACGATAGCAATTAATGTCAAATTTCGATAGTATGTAGTAACTATAAAAAACATAGTTGATTCATCAGAATGCAGCGAGTCCTTTAAATCCTCAAAATTAATATTTTAGCTAAGCGATAACCGCAACTTTGAAAGTAATCATCATTTCACCATAATATAATATAATATGGTTATAGATTATTATGTATTATCATTTAAGATTATACATATAATCATTAAAAGAAAAATAAAACATTTTTGCTAATGAATACAAGGTTAGTAAAGCATATGGCCTGTTATGATGATGTAGAAAATCTATACATAACCTATATAACTTAAGAGATTGTTTGTTTATTTGAACACGCTAACCTCTGAAATCAACAACCAGATTTCAAACAATCTTTTTGTATTTTATAGCCTATTTATTGAGGAAGGTTATGTGCTATACTAGCTGATCCGCGCAACTTCGTCTGCGTCACATAAGAGAGAATGTGTCGTAGGAACCTATGATACAATTCTAAAGGAGCTGAAACTTTTTTGTTCTATCTCTACGAACTACACACGTTCGAACACAACCGCGCAGCATGCTATTCAGACCCACCGGCCAGCCTCGCCGCGACCTCCCATTTTTGCAACATTTTTTATTGATGCTCCGTTCCTATTGGAGTTAGCGTAATTTTATATGGTCTATAGCATTCCTAGATAAATGGGCTATCCAACACTAAAATAGTTTTTCCATTCGAACCAGTGGTTTCTGAGATTAGCGCATTCAACCAAACAAACAAACTCTTCACCTTTATAATATTAGTTTAGATAACTTCAGGTAACGCGTAGGCTGTTGAACTCTCCTCGATTTTTAGCGCGCGCTCAGTCGGGCGTTGCAGCTCGGACGAGATCGCGCGTGGCTTCGTTACCTTCCTCTTGCAGCTAGGGTATCGGTCTTCCATGCTTTCCGGGGGCCTTGTATGAAGCGGCGCGATATTCCGGAGGTATGCATTCGCCGATATGTCCACTTTTCGGAACATATTCGTGGCGAGGCTGCTTATGAAGTCGTCCAAGCTTTCTGTTCGCAGATCGCGGGCGACGGTCGAGTTTGCGCGGAGAAGAGTTTGTCGAATAAACTTATTCTAGGGAAACCGTTGGGTAATGTTTCATGCCTGTATGCCTAATAATTAAGCAAAATGATCGCCAAACAACATTCCTGCAACGAGTTTGAACAAAAAATACCGAAGATCTATTTAGGAATTCGTTTCTAAGGCCTGAGACGAACGCACGCGGACGTTGAGTTTTTATGTCAATTTTTTCGAAAGCAATTTCGCAAGAATTTAAATTTGAGGGTCATTATACTTGCTTGATTTTGACAATGGTCTCTCTGCCGCTAGCAAATCAATATTATTAGATACAAAGGTAAGTTAAATCCTTTTTATTTACCTATTTTACTGAATACATTTCGTTTCTCATGGCGTGGCTATAGACTTGAAAATTGTTTAAAATGTTTATTGAATACTATGTCAAAAGTATTACATAATAATATAGGTATATTTAAAAATTATTTTCGTGATTGTAATAAAACTTTTTAATATAACTAATTCCATTATTCATTTTTTTAAATAATTATTTCATGTTTAATTGTTAGTATATTTACTGTGCTTATTATTAGGATATTATTAAGTCTTTATAGATTTTTAAAATAATTTAATGTAATAAACATAGAATAGTCAGAAGCTTAGTATCAGAGGAACAGTGTCACGTCGTTATACTTTTATATTCCATGTACGATACTGTTTTTAATATGATTCAACCAATGCTTTTGTAATACAATTTCCGTTTAGAAAAACTATGCACAGATGGCGTGCCGAAACAACTTCCGCTACAATATAATTGAAACCGGATACAGGGACTGATAACGGAAGTCATTTAGTATTCAATAAGTTTAGTATGTAAATGGCGCATAGCTCTCAACCCCAATAAGAGTACCGCTACTCTCTTTAATCCCGAAAAACTACGATACACACTCGAGCCCCTCCACCTTTTCGGTGACCCAAGCCTCTGGGCCACCCAGACTTACAATACTTAACCTTGACAATACGCTTAGCTTCAGAGCACATGTCCGTAGAGTTCGGAACAAGGCATCCATGGTCTTGGCCCGCTTGCATCCTCTCTTATGCTCGGTAAGCAAATTGTCTCTCAAAGACAAGCTTACACTCCACAAGATATTTATCACTCCGATCCTAACGTACAGTTGTGCAATCTTCGCCCATATGGCGAAATCAAACTTTAGCCAATTGCATACATTGCAAAATCGTTTTTTACGCAAAATAGTCAATTCCCCATGGTTCGTTCGAAACGTAGAACTCCATAAAGAAATGGAACTTCCTTCGATCGAATCATACATCTAAACTCTTGCAAGGAGCTATTTCGATAGTGCGTCAAACCATCTGAACCCTCTAGTGGCATCTACCGCAACTTACACTCGAGTCCCAAAGGCCCCAAAAGCCCCGAAGGCAAAACGTAGGCTGCGGAACATTTTTACCGACCTCGATGCCGAAATCACGGTAGCTAACGCGTCATACTCGTCCGTATCTTCGCTCCCACACACCCGCCATAACAACACTCTCGAGCGGCAAATCAAGCCTAAGTCCGTACCTCCAGCATGGCACCCTTGAGCCAAGCACCCGCTCGTGAAATACAGTAACTCTACACTTGCAATCACTAGCTACCAACAGACATCATTACACAATTACACTGCACCACTACATACGTGTACACCACACAGGTACATAGGTTCTTTAAGGGACCTTTTATTCTTTTTTGGCTAGTTAGACTTAGACCAAATTTTCAGATTACTAAATGAATATACGCATGTTTTTCCCTTCCTCCCAGAAGGCAGGAACACGTTTATAATATGTATAGTTAGTTAAAACGAATTTTACGGATAGAGAATTAGTTAGATCGCGATTTATTTTCGTGTACGGCTACAGCCCAAACCGAGGTTCGGCCACTTTGGCACCCTTGAGCTTGTTGCCCCGCTTTAGCGGCTGAGGGCCTCCCGCGCTCGCCCCCAAGCTGGTTGAGGCTGTCAAAGCCTCTAATGGCTACAGAGCTCTTAAGGCCAAAAGTATAGTCAGTTCGAAAAAAAAGTATGAAACCAACATAAAATACTATATTCTTACGAATTAAATATTATATTAGGTATTAAATTTTTATGCACTAGTGACGTGATAAAAATAGTTATTATGTGGTAAACGATATTGAGAAAGTTTATTTAAATAAATAAAATTAAGTTTTGGCCAATTGCAACGTAGATGAGTATAAGTATAGATATACTCCTTTTAGATAATGACTGTCAAGGATCAACAAAATATAACTGATATATAAAAGATTTACGGATTTCGTCTTTAGTTTATTTAATTGTATTAATTTAGCTTGTGTGTTAGTTATTGGAAATTAAAATAATTAGCCAGGTATGAGTAGCAACACAATCAACCTTAGCAAGGTTTTGTAAGCATGTGCTACGGACCCGGTCAACGTTTTCATTTCTTCATATTATGTTAATGGGTCCTTCAGACGAGGTGTGAAAAGGCATTTCAGCAGGCCGGAATGAAGGCAACGACTGTCGTTGGAAACTTATCTTTCACCGACGGTCGTCGTTGTTTTTTGGACTGTACAGTATACCGTACTCAATGTCAGGTGCTGTAGAATCGTATCAGAGACAAATAAAAATTAAGTCATATAACCAAGTTAGTACTTAAAAAACTTATTAGGTTTCCTCTGCCTGCCCATGTAAATGTTAAACTTATCTTTTACTAACTCTTCTATGACTGAGTTGATTTCTACCGCGCAACGAGAATTAACAAAAATTTATTTTATTGATAGATTTTACTCGGTAAAGTCATTGTAGGGTTTGAACCTACCTCTTTCGACACAATAATCGGTCACACTACAACTGTGGAATCATAACTATGCATAACGCACCCTACTTTTATCACGTACTAGCAATACATCATAATGAACATTTCCTTCCAAAACTTTTTGAACCTCTACTTTAGATAGGAAATAAGATCGCTTGTTAAGTCTGTTTTTAGGAGACCCTTTTTAGTTACGTAACATCAAGTTACTTATTGTAAGGAATGTTTTAGGATCCTTAGGCAAAAGTTTCGAGGGATATTCTATTTCACAAATCAAACTCCAAACCTTAGAAACCTACCTATCGCTGGGGTTCCGTAGTTTCAGATACACAATAAAAAATATAAAAAATAAAACTTTTTTAAATTTTGTTACTGTGTAAGGATATCGCTTCGATCGACATGAGTTCAAATCCCTGCAATGAGCCAGAGCTTTCGGTGAAGGAACACATCGTGAAGAAATAGTAATTTTCTAATGCTCGCCTGAATAGCTACAGTCCTCAAGTTGAAAATTTATAGGTGTGTTCTGACAGCTAGGTGATTTAAGTCGGCTTTTTGTTTATTTTTTAATAATTTAGCTTGTTAGCTCTGTTTTCTTCTAACAATATGAATGAGACAAAGTGGGAAATACTTTCTGGGAAAATTGACGCGATGGTAAGAAGAAAGGACATCGAGCACAGATCTAGTTCCCTTTCTTCACGAACACTAAATTCCCTGGTCTAGAGTGTCACGTATAGCTGCCCAAGAATCTTCATTAATAGATTAGCAAAATTAAGAAAGGAAGATTTTCAGCAGGAGTGAGGGTTGCAAAAACACAACCGCCGCGAGAGCGCGCGATTTAACCTAGCCTAGATATTTGTGTGATGTAGATAGAAATATGATTAAGCTAGCGGTGTCCCCGCGGCTTCGCATGCGTTTGTTAATACGCAGTAGTTATTTACTTCCCGTAATTTTATTTTTACTCATATTGTTGACAAGTCATATGCCGTATCAATTGAGGAGTGGCATGTATTTCCCGTGCACAATTTATCAAAATCGGTTGAAAATTATTATCCTATTCTACAATTTATTTATTACGACAACACGCACTTTTGTATTTAGATAATGTTTTATATTCCAAGTTTATCTAGATAGGCATTTTTTATTATTTTATTTTAAGAAACTGAATGCATCTCGGTGCCCCAAATTTTATTAGATAGATTTGAGAAAAAGTACTACGGTTTTTTAGAATCATTGACAGAAAATATTTCGACTGTTTTTGAAATTTTTGTCGTTTTCTGTTAGTTTGTACGCCATTCACGCAGAAACTTACTAGATCGAATTTATTGTTTGGTATGATATAGTTTATTACAGTCTGATGGTACATTTAGGATGCATTTTAAGATGTGTGGATATTTGTGTGGTCTATAAATTGCGTTTAGATTATGTACCTATAAAAAAGAAATGTATGTACGTATATGTAATAATGTAATGTATTTCAAATATAGAGTACCATGAAGTAAAACTATACGAAATTAATCCAAATTATTTTATTTTCACTAATTTTCAATAGACAACTAACTTAATTGTTCTACTATCCTACGATAGGTGTTGTTGTTTGATTTACAATAGTTTTTTTTGCAATTTGGATTTGAACTAAATTTTGCGATTGAATTACTGAGTACTAACTTTAAACTTTGGATTGCATTGCATTTTCTTGATAAAAAGAAGACGGGATTTTTTCAGTACTGCATTGCTCTCAAAAAGAATGAATTTTATTCGTTCACAGGAAACTGGGGAATATTATCAAGTGAGACAGGTTGCTGAACGAGGTACTAAGAAAAAATTACTAGAAACCGACGAGGAACGACGTATAAGGTGAAATTCACAGCGTAGATGTATGACTGAATATCGATCGATCCAAAGTAGTGAATTTGAGGTAAGGTTAACTGCTAATCGTGAGTACCATGCTGCGTCTCAGAAATCCGAGTAATTCACAACACATGAAACACGGCTAAATCGCCGACGTTATATTTCAGTATACCTACAAAACTCTTTTTTCTTTATCGCTGTTTTTCATGTACGAATTTTCACGTGGACGAAGTCGCAGGCACAGCTAGTTATGTCAGATTATATTTTATGATGTCTGAACTTCAAAACATTACAAAAATGTATATTTGAAACAAATTTAAATTACATTGGTAGCCTAATAAAGGAAAAGATATTACAGTTTAATACGGAATTTACAAAAAAAATGGGCACAACCTTACCATTTTTTGCAACCCTCCTATAACGTATTCAGGCCACGTTCACTTACCAGAACATAGCTATAATATAAGAGACCCAGTTGAATTTTGCTACTACCAAAGCATAAAAGATTTATTTGAAGAATATTGACGTTTTACCTAGTGTATCAATAAATGTCTGATGGTTATATCAACAGAATATTGAGCGAGTGGCATCCTAAAACAAAAGTGAATTGTCTTTTATTAATGTGCTTTTAGAAATATTTGTCATCCTACTCTCTTTATTATCAAAATGATTAAATATATTCTGTTCGAGTGTCCCCTCAATACGCGTTCTTAGTATTATTATTCACAGGTGTTAGCGGATATCTTTCCTAATCTAACACTATTATGTGAACAATTCTTATATATATAAATATTATTATAAATTATGACGTTGGTTATATTATATTACTATACTATTTCCATTTCTTTATTTTAGCGATGACAGTTCCAATTTGATAGTTGTAGTGTTGTGACCAAATAAGTAATGATATCGATCGCATATATTTATTATATTTTGAACAAACAGATTTTGATTAAAATAAATAAATAAAGATTAACTGTCCTTATAATTATTTCGTTTCATTGTCGAGTACCTACCTATACCTACTTATTTTACAACAGCTTCGAAAACTTTGAAGAAGTTGGCATTATCTATGAAGAATTAATACGTGTAACATCTTGTAATGAAATATAATATTAGTTAATAAATTTGTACAAAAGTATCGGGTAGTAGTTTATTTTCTTACCTTTTGTAAAAAAATAGCGGGTCTGTTATCGTGTTACATTTATCGATATAGCTCCATCCCTATCAGTTTCTCCGACTCTGGTATAACCTTGTACGCGTTTAAACGTCATATTTTTATAAAATAATGCATACATAATGTAAAAAAGACGCTCGTTCAAGTTTTCACAGGAGCTGCCATCGAGAAAATAAAGAAATGGAAATGGTATAGTTAGCTTCATAGCTAAATAGCTGTGCGCACGGCTTCGCTCCCGTGGACGCCGGAAAAATGCTTATAAAAATTGCAATTTCCTAAAACGTTAATAACTTTTTTTTTATTTAAGATATTGTGATTTTACCAAGTATCTACCTCTCTAAGGAGTACAACAAAAAAGATCAAAATCTATCCAGGACTCTTTGCAATCAATTTATTTATATATATAGATAAGCTAAAGTATAAGCTATTAATTTAGAGTTACATGTCAGCGATGTTTCAAATTTGAGATTTCGATTCTGGATATATTATTTCAAATCTCAAATAATTTTAGTTATGCACATTAACATAGATATAGATTAATATAGGAGCATGGATGAACAGCGGCGATCTCAAAGCAAGCTGAACGCTAGAGGGACACTGGTTATCTCATATATCGGACTTCATTTTTTTATCGTTATAGTTTTTATAGGCTTATCTATATGGCCAAAACCTTGCCTGATGTTAAGTGACGATGTGGCCTAAGATGTTGAGACGCTAAGCCTAATGGGAAAACTGGCTCTCAAGCGCATTTACCGGAAAACACCTACAGGTTGCTTGGCGACAGATTTTCGATTTCAGGGTGGTAGCTAGCCAGGCGGGCATTCGAAAATAGAAAATATCTTATCCACCATGCTATGGTTTCATCACGATGTTTTCCAATACGAGTCGATCGACGTGGAGTCCGTACACGCTAACCATCATTGCTTCAAATCAGTTTACTATAATTTTCATTTTGAATATTGTACTATATTAATACCTAGTTACGGTAATTGTTATTAAAAGATTTTGCACCTTTAACTAGTAATTTTTTTTAATAGTATTCATACAATAAAGTCGCTTCCCGCTGTCTGTACCTATGTACACAACGGATACGGAATACGGTACGTAACGGATTTTAATCCTGTTTTTCAATATCATTCAGATATTTTTTACAGAGGGTTTATATATACAATACATTCCAATTAGGTTTTTGTATAGTAGAGAAAATTCTATTATTTGCAATGAAGTCGTTAACAATTATCTTTGGGCGCTAACATGACTTACGCTGGCTAAACCTTATGAGATACATCGAAACAATGTTCAAAATAATTGTAGTCCTTTAAAAAGTCTAGAGAAAAATGCGCGGTGCCATATATCTATCTCCTAAGGTTAACTCACAGTAATCATTTTTATCTTCAACGTAATAATTAAAAATATTACGTTATTTGCAAGCTATTTTCTCCAATTCAGTATTAATCTTTATACAGATAAGTTTGTTAGTTAACTTGGGCATTTAATGTAGACTAAGATTGTCCTTTCCAGTTTTCCATTTAAATGAATCGTAGAAGATATCATGAATTCAAAACTACGCGCGATCTAAGAAACCCTCTCAGCAAAACCGGTCGCGATCGGTTGGCCGGCACTCCCCACCTATGATGAATTGCGTGTCGCGAGTTAAGCGCACTATTCATAAATATGAAGTTACATGACGCCTGTATCCCCGAAGTATTGCCTATTGCCATTAATCGGACACAAAGCCAAACTCCGAGCTGCTACTGAGAATTTCATAGAAAACTCCAATAACACTATGTGTAACCTGGTAATCGAACCTATCTACGTCCTCGAGCATAGCAAACCCGTTTAGGACCACTAGCGTAATAGATAAGGCAGTTATAAACAGAACTATCAATTTTAAAACGATAAACTCTAAATCAGGCTTCTTTAAACATAAAATACACCACTTTGTAAACTATACCCGTGCGAAGCTGGGACGGGTTGCAAGTTATTAGATAAATGGACAACAATACTGTAAATATTTATAACTTTAAAAATGTACTATATGAGTTATGAAATGCATACCTGGATATTTTTTACTACAGTCATTTAAAGTAATTGTAAAATGATCAAAAAGTAATTTGGAATTCCCACATTTTATTTTTGAGCTCATCATAGCTTTTATGTTCATCATACAATACTAATTTTATGATACTATAATATATTACATCTATCTATATAAAATGGTAGAGGTTTGCCATTGTGCGCCATCATGTAAAAACTACTGGATATATTTTGATCATGTTTTTTTGTTTTACTTCTTAGATACTTAATAAAAATCTCCGTCTAGTCTACTGTCTACCACTCTAAAGTTTAAAATCTATTCTCAATTATCTATAGGTATGTTGCAACAGCTGCACTTGAGAGCTAGTTCCTCGCTAGCCGCGCTAGGTTTAATGTGTTAACATTTAGGCCACACCGTCACTTAAGATCAGGTAAAGTTGTGGTCAATTTGAAAACTTAAAAAAAAAATGAAGAACGTATGTATATAAATAATATAAGAGTGCATATTCCCAATAACGGTATTTATAAATCATTCTCGGAGATCTCAAAGTTCACATCTATAGAGATACCTATAGTATAATATATATGATCAAAACCAGTTTTAACCTATTTAGAATAATTTATATAAATGAAATGACTAAGGTTTGCCGTTGTGTGCGCATCACGCATAACTACTGGATAGATTTTTGATATTTGTTGGATTTACTTCCTAGATATCGAATTGGTTTTTATGAATAATTATTACCACGATATCTTCATTCAATAAAAAGTTATTAAAGTTTTAAGAAACTACGATTTTATAAGCATTACGAATTCGGGGATGTTTTCTTGCCGTGATGTTGATATAATAAGCACCGCAGACGAAGTCGCAGGTATCAGCTAGTTAATAAATATCAAAATGTTTATTACTGAAAACATCACGATAGCGTTACTGAAACTAACTGTTGAATAATATTTCTTTACCTAATATTTTACATTATTAATCAGAACTCTATAAAACTAGTAAGTATGTACGATTAGTTTTATATGATGTAGATATTTTTAAACGAAATTATGGTAACTATTTCGTTGAACTAAATCTGAACTTATAAGAGTTCTATGTTATATACGTCATAAGGGTTATATAAATAAATTATATTAATACCTATACGAAAAATATCGCTGTCGTAGGAGGACAATAGGACTCTTTTCAAAATATTTTTCATTTATAGCTTTGTCATGAAGTCTTTATAGTACAATGCATCTTTTGGCCTTACCCACTCTCTGATAAGGTTGTTCTTACCAAAAATATTCTAAAAAAACCGGTGACTAACTGTAGTTACCTACCCAAATTACAAAAGGTGACAAGCGGAAAACTTTAATACCTTTCTTTTTAAACTATTTTATATAAAAATGCAAAGAGTCGATGTCTCAGTAACATACTCAAAAGATAAACATTGTATCAAGGTAAAACATATAAAACACCGACAATAAATTTTATTTTACATAAAAACTTATCGCTGCTATTTTCAAAAGACATTTTAACTAAATCATCGTTTTCTCGCAGATATGATTTTGTTAGCTATCTAATTCTCCGTCTACGGCAGCGATGTACAGTTCTAGCTGTTAGACTTCTTTCGGCTTCACTTCATTAAATTTTTCTTTTTTGTTTTCATGTGAAAAATAATTATCTTAGGATAAGGTTCGTTTGTTTTCGCGGCTCGTCAGTTAAATAGACTGATTCTCGCACATAATATAAGTATTTACTGTAAAGACTATACGTAGACCGTAGACATGTAAATGTATCGATGTTAAAAATAAATCTACAAATTTACGGGAAATTATGCGAATGCGGTAACACTGACATCGTTTCGCGCTCCAATCGCTGCGAGCGACTGAGAGCAAAGTAGCAAACGAACCAGTCAGCATCACGTGCGCCGATGTGATGCTTGTGTTTCGTGTTTTGATAACAGAATATTCACGCGCTATTTGACAGTTGTGCCGTCTAATAATGACTTTAGTGCAGTTCCGTGTATCGTAGTGGTTGTTGCTGTTATTCTAAACACGAGCTCTTTACAATAATTAGTGGGAGCTTAAGAGTCGAGATCTAAGAGGTGAATGCTCGTCACAACGGCGCCTACTCTCACCGGTCACTATTGTCTAAGTGCCACGGTATCTTGGTCCTTCCCTACGGATTCCATCGACGAAGCATCCGCTTTTCGACGTGGGCTGTACGCGAAATCATATTGGCGAGTTAACACAACCATAAAATGTTTACTTAATTGGACAAAGATAAGATAAAAAACGCTGTCTTTACGTAGATTGCATTTACTCAGAATTGAAAGTATCATACTTGATTGATTAGTATTCAGATTACAAACGAGTACATATTATGGAATTCGATTTATTTATAAATAATTGGCGTCAAATATAAATAATAGTGAATCTACATAAATGTGTGATTACAGCTGTCGATGCTCCACTTTTTATTTTCGTACAAAATATGAACGCGAAACCGGCTATTGACTCAATAAAAATTGTCCAAATATTTGAACATTCCACATACTTTCTAGAGTTAACTGAAAACAAGTCGCTAATCTTGGGATATTAATCTAAAAACGAATAGGCGTAGTAGTAGTAAACCCATAGAAAGTTTGTTTATACCTACATAACGTTACCTTGATTAAAATAGATATAGATCGAAATGGTTAAGTACCTACGGCAGTAATTGCTGATTAGTAATAGAAAATATAACTAAAAAGGCAAAATTATTGACAAAAATAATTACATTATCAGTGATTAGAATCAATATTATGTTGATTTAAATTTGTAAATGAAATAGTATGTTTACTTTAAACAAATCAAAATAATAAACATTTGCTTTATGTAGGATGTCATACCACATTGATTACATTGAACGTCGCGCCGACATGCTGTATGGAAAGGAGGTTATCATAAAACAGTTCAAGAAAACTACATAATTACGTGATAACAATATTTGTTCGTCTTATTTGTACGTTCATGGGCTCAATGTCAAATGCGGTTTATTTTATTTTATTAAAACATTCTCTACTTATATAATTCTTGTGAACGTCCAATTGTATCATCACCAGTGTAGAGTTTTGCCCAACTAAGTGAAAATTGGCACATTTAAAAAAGGAACGAGGAATAAGTTCGTACTCTTTTGTTTTATTTGTCACTATTTAAAGTAATATAAATCTGATTCATACTTCGAACTTTTTATATATAGATTCTATCTTACAAAAAAGTGTGATAATTTATGTTAGACGTTCCATTAAATTTTTTTTAAATATAAATAATTTTTATTTATATTTTATAGGTTTAGCTACAGTCTCACGTGATATTAAGTGAAGATGTGTCTAAACGCTAATCATGTAAAGGAACTTGCTCTCAAGTGCAGAACACATCTATAGGTGTTTGGTGAAAGTTCTAATTTCAAATTGATAATATGTTTTTTTTTAACTACGACAAAGAGCCTTAGATATATTTATCAGAAAATTAATACAAATATTGTTTACAGAAGAAACAAATAAGCAAGCAGACAATACTATCGGCAAAGTAGAATGATGTATATCCTTGGCTGGCAGTGATTAATAGCTTTCCGGTGATACGATAATATAGAACGTTATAACAGACATCCCTCTATTGGGCACCGACGTTGTCCTTCGTATATACTTGACCCACTTATTATGGAACTGGTTGGACGGTCTCATACGATCGTCCAAGTTTTAATTTGCCGGAAACCTAATTCCGATTGATTACTAATTTACTCGCGTTATTGCTCGTTTACTGGAAATCGATACGAATTTAACAAATACGTTAAGAATGTTCCAATGACCTTCCTCGGCATTGCGTAATGTATAAATTATTATATTGAAGATATTTCTAAACCCTAGGGAATATGTATCAAGATTTTTTTTTGTATTATTTAACCCTGCGCCCGCGTTGATATCTATCGTTTCTGTAACGTTCACGTATGGGCAAAAAATTCTATCATAATTGTAATATCTTCGCAATCATTTTTATATTTGTATTGTTGTTTTACAAATTCAATGCGCTCTGACAGATGATACACGGATTATTTTTCTGCATTTTCACCCTCGATTTGGCATCACTACACACGTGTGACTTCAAAACACATAGTTCTGTTAATCGCAGCAGCTCAATCATTTCATTACAAGTGGTGAGAGTTTTCTCGATTTGTCATTCGCACTATGTCACCATAAACTGATAGGATAAGTTCTTCAGAAGAACTACTTGATTTTGATTTGTTACTATATTTATTATGTATTATTATAAGCTATAAATGTAGATTGTAGACCCTGTATAACGTATTAAGCGCGAAGTGTAATACAGCTCACGTTGAAATTATCTTCATCTCAATGTAGAAATAGCCTATTTTATATTTTCTTCATATTTACCATTTTATTTATAGTATAGCCATGGTCAAAACCGTTTGACAAGACAGCATCAACCTCTACGTTATTTGAATATAAAAACATATCCGAGACTTGAGTACTTACAGACTTGTGTATGTGCAATGCTGATAAGTACTAGCTAGTGAGTGTGTGTTGTGCGTGCGATGGCGCGTAGTGCCTTCGTACTGTCGGCCATCCTGGTAGCTGTTTTATCTGTTTTGGAGACAACTTTTGCGCATTATACGCCTACATGGGCAGTCCATATCCCGGAAGGAAAGGAGGTCGCAGATGCAGTCGCCAAAGACCATGGATTCATCAATCTTGGAGAGGTATATATTATATAATTTTACGCATTTATTTTTTCTTTTTGTAACCTAAATCGTTTTAAAGCGTATATTGGATTTTAAGATAATGTTGCTATATTTATGTTAATAATCGATGTAATCTTTATATTTATTTAATTACCAAGGGTCAACGTAATCATCTCCTTCATACTATTTTAGTATATTTAGGTACATCTCACTGATCTCCTGTAGATTAAACTGTATTAGATTGATTAGAAGATACTGTTATATACGAAATTTAGCTTTTCTACCCATATTTAATAAGCATATTGTATGAAATAGGCATCATAAATAATAATTTAATGTTACGCATAATTTATTGTCTTTCCCTAAAAGCTGTTAGCTTCGTCGTTGATTTAAATGTTTATTGGTAGGTGTGCCCGCGGCTTCGCTCACGTGGATTACAGAATGCTGTCGATTGGGCACACGCGTGAACTTGCGAACTCCGCTCCCGGTTATTTTAAAGGCGAAAAATGCTTATTGTGGGTGTCCCTTAGAAGATAGACATATATTCTCGCTGCCTTTATAGTAGGTCTTTTTAAAATCTACAATTATGTAGTACATTAATTTGATATATCTCGCAGCGCAAGCCCTTTAAGCGTCTGAATTGATTCACCGTGACCAGTTTACTTTGCGCGGAACTCCAATTCTTTAAAAAAAAAAGTAGCCTATGTTGATCGTCATAACATCATTTATCTGCCAGTGAAAATCCCGTCAAAATCGGTCCAACCCGGAGAGTACCCGAAACAAACAGACACACAAAAATATGTTTTTTTTTTTTGTTATAGGTACCGTATATACTTTCATAAGCATTTAATGAAAAGTCGTTATTTTGACATTACAGACAGACATTTCAATTTTATTAATTGTATATATAGATTACCTACTTGAATGTATTGAGTGATAGATAGTTGATGGTGGTGAATGCTTAAAACAGGGGAGTGATATGACAGTAATATAGATGTAGAAAAGCGAATCACTAATAAAAGAAACATTAAGGAAGCATTATTCAATTATTCTTAACCTGAATAATAAATAAATATAATCAAAACTATTAAATTAGCGAAATTATTGAGTAAGCTTTGACATTGACCGGTTAATTAAACTGTTGACCTCAAAAGAAAGTAAAACAAGGATTTTTAAAGAATACCATTAACATTCACCTCTGCAAACGGTTTCACTAAATTTGTTATTCAAATCAGATTAAGTCTGTTATAAATCTAATTTAAATATTTCACAATCACAATGTTTTTCAATAAAGAAAATTGATAGGTGATACGTAAATTACCACAATGTTACATGTTGATATCATATAAAGGCTTTGTTTTTATAATTCCCGAGAGACCTGAAGCCTGATTAAAATCTATGTTTTCACTTAAGATGAATTAACATCTTTAGAAAAATTATACATTTATAGTTTGAATTACAATAACACTTTGCTAAATAGATAGCAAACTCACTCACTTTTAAGAGGAAACTTGAACGGCAAGATATTTCAAGAATATGTTCTAATAGAAATCTATTGCTAGCGCGCAAAGGTCCGAACTACCTAACAGAGTGTAAGAGACAATTGCAGCTTGAAGTGATTTGTGATGTGTGAAAATAGACGAAATCATAATTTCATATTCCCTTTTCCTTCTCCAAAACTTTACAATTTTTTTTCTAGAATAATATAAAAAATACTTTATTTATCCTATGTCTAATACTATTTTCTATTATTTTTTATATTCGACATATTTGTTTACTGGACGTTTGATATCAGCCGTATGACTGGGTAGTTTTCGAAGGTTTTTAGATCTTATAATAATTAATTTATGGTAAAAATCAATACATAGAAACAATGCATGACTGTTGTAGATATAGGTTATATGCTATAAAATTATTTGCTCTAGTGCCATTATTATCAAGGGATGAAACAGAGGAATGCGTTTACATGGACTAAAAGCAGTTCGCATTTCTTCTGTAGAGTAAAAGCTTAATATTAAAGACTTAAAATGTTTCGAAAATATTAACTATTCGATGACTGAGAGAAAAGGAATTTCTCGAGATCACGTAACTAGTGAACCACATCGTTAGCATTGCACTAAGATAAAATTAGTATGTTATTTTGAGCAAACGTAGCAAACCCATGTAACAACTGATTTCAGGAAACGTGCAATTGAGTAACATAACAACACACTCCGCGTTTGAAGTGTTCTCGACGTCTTCATTTAACACTCCACATAAACATACAAATTACATTGTTAAAACTAATTAAGAGTCTAAAGAGAGGAATGTTGTGTATGTGCAAATCTTGTTTATATGTGCTGCTAGTGAGCTATTCTTTTTTATGTGTTTTGCTCTGTGCTTTATTTTAATTTGTTTTAACGTCGACATCTTCACTTTTTTAAATTCAGATTTGTGGCTAATGGCTAAATGGCTACCTATTCGGCAACGTAGGAATGTAAGAATACATTGTCTTCTTTTCTCCATCTTAATATTCCAAAATATTTAAAAACACTATTTCTATCTCTGGCGCATACGCATAATAGACAGCTAAGACTTCTGATTCTTTAATTCTCAGTATACCAAGTCATCATACTCATTTTCGCGACCCATCTATCATTGTAACAGAAGCCCGACTGTGGAATTATTTGGAGCAGTTGAATATCAGCTAGTTAAAAAAAAAAAAATTATGCAAATCTAGCACATTCCTTTCTTGCTCCCTTGGAAGACTGGTAGAGATAGCTTTTTAGTATTACGTCCTCCAATTGTACTTTGACGCGCAATAAAGAATATAATAATAAAATATTAATGGAACTGCTAACTTCTTCTTCTTTGTTCTGTAGAATTATTTCTCTCCGTGTAATTTTAGATGAATTCTTTAGGGAGCCGAATCTTTTATATAAATAAACTTTAAAACTTACATATGAAAAATCAGCCGCCATTCGTAGTCGGGAACAAAAATAAACAGGAAATTTAAGTGAGCAGAGTTATTTATTTTAAGTGACAACTGGATTTCGTCCGCTTACGGCATTCTATTTTTATGCAATGAATATTTCTATAACTGTTTATAATGATATACTCAGGTTACGATAATATATGTGGAATTTGGAATTTGAGTATTTTTATAGTTACTACTTTTTGATACCTATTCATAATTTTTAATGCTCAGATGACGATATTTTTTTATAAACGAAAGACACTTCAAATAAAACCATTTTAAATATTACGCAGAAAGACTGATTTCATGTAGTAATATTCTTCTCAAGTCGAAAAGAATGTGGGTCGTGTACATAATATTGCGTATCTATTCTACATTAATTATTAGTTTACTTTTTGTCAGCTTTTTAGGTTCTTACTTTTGCTGCAGGGAAATTTTTTCTTACTCTTTCGTATTTTATTGATCCTATCTTTTAATCATTCTTGTGGTCAACTATCAGAGAACAGCAAAAGAAAAAGTTAGACCCTATTATATTCTGAATATTTTTTGCTTGAATCTCAGATATCTCATTTCCAATCGAGAATCGATGTTAAGAGCCTGGAATAGAAGATAGAGGAACTACGGTCCCTATTAACGATTCAATACGTGTATCTTCTCATATTTTTCTCATAGAAAGTATTGTGAATTGTGATAATTTTCAATACCGCCTGCTCTCTCGCACGATAACCGAAGTTAGAGATCGACTTCTATAATGTACTTTGTAATAAAATTTGTAGATGAATTGTTAAGATAGAAATAGAACGTCGGCGACTGATAGAAGGGCGAAGAATGGATGCTTTGATGCTTCGCTGGGTCGTGTACAAAGCTGTCAATTCATGTACCCGATAATGCTCGATAACAAAATGTCTCCGCCAGACCCGTGTGACGTCATACGTATATCGATTAATGATCTTGCATCATGACGTCACAGTATATTGTCAGAAAGATATTATCTTTAATAATAGCGCTGCCAAATTTCTAAAGAATAATATGCGTGGTTAACAAGCGTATGTCAAAAGTCTTTGTTTTGTTCTGCCTTTGTCTGCTTGGTTGATCAAGCGAAGTTAATTAGTGTTAAGTTCGTACATCGACATCTATCACAATATCAAGTCTTTTGAAGGTGATTATGATGAAGATATATTGTAAGCTTGGCGATACTTGAAATTGTCATGGGCACTTCTTTATTTAACAGTATGGGTATCAGCATGGATAAAAGTTGTAGGGTAAATAAGTTAAAGAAAAATATATTTACCTGTCTGTTAAGAAAGTACCATATTGTTAACTTTTCGTGGAGTTTCTTCAATTGACCACTTTAATATTATAAGTATTCTAGCGAATGAACTTGTATTTGTTTTTTATGCACTATTTATATAAAGTGCACATTTTTTTAAAGTGGAAACTTCTTTAGCCGCTTTCAGCAATTTTTGGTAGGGGGAAAATTTATGGGTTCGCGTGACGCGTAGTATAGCATGGTCTGTATAATATACGTGTTTGACTTGTTCGATCGGTAAAATTTTGCTTTTTCGCGTCACCGACATGCTTTGGAATAATTCAGAATATAATTGATTTTAAAAATCAAATTTTGTTTCACTGCTATCGGCAGCCCCTACGACTGCCTCTGCTTTTTTATTTTGAATTATTAATGTATCAAGTAACGAAACGTCTCGTTTGAATTGTAAACCTTAATAAAGAATTTTAAAGTATAATACATATATGTTCAAATTATTAGTAAAACGAGTGTAAAGTAATGCCGAATGTGTAATAGAGCCTATTACACCAAGAATTCCGATCAACAAATAAACATAAAATATCTTGGTAGATTAAAAAAATAAACAGTAAAGTTCAATAATAACGTACATAAGATATGTGTTAACAACCCAACATTACAAATATAACCGGGAAAAAGAATGAGTTTAGGTTACGTTTAAGTTCGATTTACACAAGTGTTTGCATGCGGAAGATATCGTCCAGTTATGAATGCAATAAATACAAGTGTAAATTAGTGACGTATTTCACATTGATTTTCTTTAAAAAAATTGTCTCTGTTCTTACGTTATAATTATAATAAATTGATGACTGATTCATTTTCTTGTTCACGCGGTACACATCAAAATACATATTAGGTATACTTTAGTTTTTATGACTCAACGTTCAATATGTTTAACAAAACAATCGCTAATAAGACAATGGAAAATCTTCCATGTTCCACATAATTAATTATATAGCGTCTTTTGTAAATCAACTTAACAAAACATAAAATTTTATTTGTTTGCATAAATGCTTTAAAATAAGCCAGATCCTTGTCTTTAGTAATTAATGTGTTTTAAGTTCTGTATAAATTATTTACTTTAATCGCTGTATGTATCCTTTAAAAATAGTCTCAGTGTTATTTTACAATATGTGGCGAACGTGAAAGGTAGGTAGGTATACTGGAAACAAGTTGTGCCTCACGGTTTCAACCATGTTAAAATTATTCGACCAACACAAACATTATGCCGCCGCATTGCCAACGCACCCGTATAGCCATAGATGTAGTATAATACTATATCTATGCGTATCCTTCGTATTCGTTATCGTATGCGTATAGCCTATCCTTGTTCTCACTTCCCGTACTTGCCAGATTGCTTAATTTCCATGGTTACTGCTCTGCTTCTTAGGGTCATAGCGTGAAGTTATATAGCCTATAACCTTCCTCAATAAATAGGCTATAACGTGCAAAAAATATTTTCTAAATCTGACTGGTAGTTCTAAAGATTAGCGTGATCAAACGAACAAAATAAAAACAAAAAAATCTTATGAGCTTTATACACTCATCAAAAAAGTCTAAGCAACATGTACTAATTTAAATTTTAGGATGGTTCTTCACATTATAACGTTGTATTTTATTTTTAAAATAATATCTTTAGGGTTCTATGATGTAAAAATAACAACTGTTGTCTTTATAAGTTCTTTTAATATCAGATATGAACAATATTAGAATATACTGTAGAAACTAAGATATATAAGAAACTAAACTTTTTTCTTACAAAATGAAATTTCTAAAGAAAATGTATTTATTGTGAAAGAATAGAACAATTTAATACAAAGTATGGGCTCCTCTGCTATTCAGAACTTGTCGGCAACGATTATTTATTGAATTAATGAGACTGTTTATGTCATCTTGCGGTATTCGCTCCCAATGGAATTGTAGCAAATCCTTCAGTTGTTGTCGCTCCGTCCAAGTCCTTCAAAACACGTCTCTGGAGCATGTCCCATGCGTGCTCGATGGGGTTGAGATCTGGCGATTGTGCAGGCCAGGGCAATACCCGGATGTTCTCCGTTGCAAAGTATTCACTGGTTCGCCGAGCTGTATGTGAACGCGCATTGTCATGCATTAACCTAAAATCGGAGCCAAAGGTTTGTGAAAATGGGTAGACATAAGGTCTGAGAATATCCTCAATGTAATTTTCAGCATTCATGTTTCCATTTACAAAAACGAGCTCAGTTCGCCTGTTCTTCATAATACCCGCCCATAACATAACTGTTGAGCCGCTGTATGAATGAACTTTCTGAACGCACCTGAGCCTTTCAGTATTTCTGGGCCGACGATACACTCGCACCCTTCTTGTATCAGGCTTAAACCCGAATCGCGACTCATCGGAAAACATAATTTTATCCCATTTTTCCTGGGTCCATGTTATGCGTTCTCTACACCATTCATATCGACGAGCGCGATTCCCGTGACGTATCAGTGGGCACCTGATTGGGCGTCGAGCTCGTAGGCCGTACTCATGCAATCGATTTCGCACAGTTTGAGGACTTATATCAACACCACTTGAAATTTGTAGCCTCAAACTTATCTCTCGAGCGGTTAACATCGGCTGGCGTCTTGCAGTCAGTTGTATGTACCGGTCTTGCCGAGTGGTTGTACTCCTTTTACGGCCTGGATGCTGTTCAGCGGGTTCTCCTGTATTATTATAGCGCTGCCAAAGACGACAAATAACACTTCTATGAATGCCAAAATGTCGAGATACCTGAGATTGATTACTTCCCGCTTGCAACATCCCTACAGCTCTTTGCATTTCATCTGTCATCAAATGACGTCGCTTCATGACGTAAAGAATATCTAACAATTCAATTTTGTCGCTAACGTTATTTAAATGTTTGGTAAAATTATAAAATCAAGACTAAACGTAGCAATTAAAACGCACGTAAATTCAAACACATTCGCAGTCATTTGAATTTTATGAAAAAACAAAACTAATCAAATTTTTTTTTTACAACCAGCCAGTATGTCATCAATAACAAAAAAGTTTACTTACCTACGCACTTTGTTTGAGTAAATATTTAGAAATTAATTAATATAAATGGAAAAATTTGTAATATCACGCATGTTGCTTAGACTTTTTTGATGTGTGTAGTAGTATAGAACTATAGATTAATGTCTTTCGGTGAGAATTAAAATTTTATTACATAAAAAAGTAAATGTTACAACTTATATGAAAATACTCGAGAATATATTGAAGTTTTTACAGAATGAATCATTTCATCTGTGGCATGTATTGCTTGTTTGTAAATAGATTAAAAACTTTTATTGTTTGGATCGGTTCGCTTGTTTAGTTAGCAAAACATTTATGTACATTGCGCGTGTCATCCTGGGTATATAACATCTTTGTATATATAACATCTTTGTATATTTTACATTCATAGACAAGGTAAATTTAAAATGTAATAAACCCCCGACACTTGTAACCATTTCAATGAGCCTAAATACGATATCTTTGCTGTAAATTGGCTATGAGTTATGTATTTCGCAGATTACAGATGATGCTGCGGCACTAGCTCAATGTTGCCATCTTCTTCTGTTATCATTGAAGTAACAGAATACCAAATTCCGACTCGACCCGATCTGTGGAAGATGCTCGCATCAATTTATCAGCTAGAAAAGAGCTGGTAATCTCCAAACGGCTGAATTGATTTTCTTCAATCATAGTCAGAACATTCTCGATCAAGTCACTTTCAAATAAAAAAATACTAGATCAAAATCAGTTCAGCCGTTTAGGAGCTACGATGCCACACACACACACCACACGTTAAACTTACAACACCCCACTTTTTGTGTCAGGGGTTAAAAAGAAATGTCCTACTTATTGTCCCAGTACCGAGTACGAAATTACTTACACAAATATTAGTGTAAAACTTTTGTTGTTATAAATATAATAAATCAATGATGTAATTTTGAGTAATATTCCTTCACAGAGAACGTTCCATTTTATGACAATATTTATAATATGACAAAAGTGGCTCATCAACTGACTACTTATATAAAATACTGACCTCGGCTACTACTTGTACAACGAACGATCAGTGAATCAGACTTTGACAAAAGATGATCATCGAACTCTCTAAATTAGAGAACATAAAAATGCTGTATAATTTCAATTACCCATTTAAATTAACAGTAGTTTATGCATATAATATCGATTAAACATTAAAAAGATATAAAAAAGTCAGCGAGAGCATATTTATGTATTTCTTCTATTGATCACACACAATAAGCATTTTTGTGTTTAAAATATTCGGGAGCGGGGATAGTACGATTCGCACGTGTGTCCGATCGACGGCATTGTGTAGTCAACGCGAGTGCGGCTGCGGGCACATCTAGTTATAAACAAATAAAAATGGGATCAGAATTTAATATGCGGCCATTTAATTCCAAACTAAGCAAAGCTAGCAACTGATAGTTATGCTCACCATAAAAGAATCAGTCATGGGCGGGGATGGAACCCGCGACCTCTCGACTCAATGAGCTACCACTGCGCCACGTAGCCTGTCGATATTCTTCTCAATTAAAATTGCATTATTGTAAAACGATTTTTTTGAGACTGAACTTTTCTAGACTTTGAAGGCGTTTAGTGAAACAGCGCGAAACGAGGCATCCGTTACGTGCAGCGTGACATCACTTCTCACATGTGTGCTTCCAAATAAAATGTGCTCACACATTCAAGTTTTACATAGAGTGTGTGTCGGTCACTAACGCACGAGTCATTCACACGAGTTTTTTAAACACTTTTTTTAGGTAATTATTTTACGAAAGTCATTACCCTCGGGAAGGTACCGTGATAAAAAAAAGGAAAACGAACGTACAGTAAAGTTTTTATGTTCAAATTTGCCCTTATTTTCAGTGAAAATCTGCTTCATTATGTTTTTTGTGATCTATTTACAGCCACTATTGGGCATGAGAAATTGTCGTTTTTCGCATAGCATAAGCTATTTATTGTTGAATGTCTTTTGGTACGACGTATTACACAGAAGAAATAAGTTTGCCAAGCAATTGATATTTAGGTTAAAGGTTTCATTTTAATGAAATATCCATCCTCCCTATACTCGAAACGCAAAAGATAGCTGTTTTAGAGAATTTAGTACGCCTGATAACAACGTGGTGCTTTGTTGCCAGACCGTGTCCGACTACGTGGACTGGCGGCATTTATCTCACATTCACGATGCCAATAATGTCTATAGTAATAATATCTACTTAATATGCATAAAATATTATTATTACCAAGTCATAAAAAACAGCCTGAACTTTCGGTGAAAGAAATCATCTTATCTAACTCATACAATAGTATAGTGTAATACCGTCTTGGCTAGCTACCGCAGGGCCATCCTAACATACCTTTATACCAACTACTCAATAAAACAATATATTATGTGAATATGAGCTCAATCGGTCAACAAAGACAATGTCAACAAATTCAAGATTTTTATATATGTATAAGATTGCGCATCTTAGGTGTACTTGTATTAAATGTTTGTAAATAACAAATCTAAATTATCATTATGTTAGCTGCATAAATGTATACTACAATTGAAGAGGATTGCAGAATTGAAAAAGCAATTGTGAAAGAATCTCAAACAATGAGCTGTGGCACGGAACTGGATTAGTTTTCTTACGATTCGATTCTGCAGTGGAAAACAGGGTGAAGGTGGGAGGGTGACTCGGGTGCCTTTTGTGAGGGGCAATCGTCGTTGACTTAAATGCTCTCACAGAGGCCGTAGGCGTAGAGCGAAGGGGCTGTAGACACAAGCCGTAGGGGCATGTGCTTTTGTGTCCGCGGCTTTATCGTGGTCAACCACAATCGCTACCGTTCTATCTTCCATTAAACCGATTGCAGTAATACTTTAAAAAAAAAAACTCCTTTTCTACTATACAAGTATGAATATACATTATATTATATAATAGTAAATTTATCGTTGATACTTAAATAAATAATCAGCGGTTGGTTCAAAATTGGGTTTGAATTTGATTATATTCAATATTTTCATAATCTTCCATTATGTGAACGCAACATTTTTAATTGAAACATGATAGTAGATTAACCTGCATATATTATGGTCATATAATATCGGCTGTGGAAAAGCTTATTGAATAATGAGCATTTGACAAATTTTACACGTTTGACAATTAGCCTTTTCACCGTCGATATCACAGATTTAAGAAAAAGGGCGGATGTAGCCGGTCGAAACACCAGAATGTCTCATATTCGTATTCAATTGTGTCAATTTTGAAAGGATATGTCATGGAATGTCAGCATCCCGTATGCTTTAGTATTATTTTAAAAATATGTCGTCTTCGCAAAAATTCACGCTAAAAATTCTTCGCAAAAACGAAAAAGGAAGACGGTATATGGTTTCATAGAAAAGAAAGCATATTTTGATATTATTTTCCTTGTTATTTTGTTATTTCTCACATGATTACAAAAATGTTGCTAGGTTACAATGAAATATTTTACTGGAAGTTATAGTAAATAAAATATAGGTATGTATGTAGCGAAATAATTTTATTTAAAACTAAACTATCAACTATTATGAAACTAAAAGTAAGGTAATAACTGTCAGGTTATAGTTTGATTCTTTGACAACGATTTACAAGCACTGAAAGAGATTGTGTCAAGGTTCCAAAGTAAAAAAATGGGAGAACTCTGGACAATTTAGTGTCTCAGACAAAAATCTAAAATTCAAGACTGCTGCCAAAAATTTGAAATACGAAAGCGGAACCATAAGGTACAGGTATGGTAAGTTAAAAGAAAATACATAAAGAGAACCACAAAATATTCATCGATAATGAAAAAAAAACTTGGCCGCCACGGGACGCCCGGCAGATTTCAAACATCATAATGAAAATTTTATAAAAATAATGTAAAAAAGATTAAAAGAAAAAGAATAAAAAAATATACCGGGTGAATCCGAAACACCACAATCCAAAAGAAGGACTGTGTGAAGAAGTTTATTTTATTACAATTTGTATGGTGGTCGCTATCCCTACCAACCGCTTTTAATCTATCCATGTTTTACATGAAACTTTGAAATGATCCAGTCTGTCTATTATAAAAACGAACTCGGCTCTACACCACTAACGTTGAGGACAAAGCGTCGCCTCGTCAACAGCCGCCAACATTGGGACCAACAATCGGTTTTACCCGCCGCATTAGATGTTTAGTTTAAAATTCTTGTGGTCCTTGGGGCCCTTCATTTCAAGTACAAAAGCAGTTGTTTGATGACGGATAATGGATTAACGACTACACTGCTACAGTGGTAAAAAACCAGTAAAACTTATTTTAACAGCCCTGGCAACATTATTCACACGACCACACGTCATGTTGTTAACTGGTTGTCAGGGATACAGAGCTCAATCCATGTCCCGCATTTGTTGTTCTGAAGGCTCCACCTGCCTTTTTCTTAAATCTGTGGTAGATTTATTATTGTTATGAAGACAAGATTATAATAATGTTATAGGTATTATCAATTTAAACAAAATTCAAAAACAAGTATATAATCTATATTCCATAGTATGTAATATAATTAAGCTCAAGAGATTGTTTTTCGTTTGTTTGTTCGAACACGCTATATAACCTCTCGATACCAGTAAAGTTTGGATAATTGGTTTTACATTTTATAGCCTATTTATTCAGAAATGATATGTAAATATCTTCACGCTATGACCCTTAGCTGTAGTCAAGTATGGGAAGTGTGAACAATGTTAGGCTACATGAATGCGTTGGCGGCAGCGCGGTGCTTATTTGATGAAATAAATTTAACACAGGCGAAGCCGTGGGGCACAGCTTGTAAATAAAGTTTACGAACAAATATAAATCTAATATTAATATTTATAGATTGTCACTCTTAGCAAGATCGAGGTCGTTTTAGACTTATATCAATATGTAAATACATATGTTTGATTATATACTCGTAACGTTTCATTAATACCTGGTACACATAAAAAGACACATGTCAGTTTTGCAACTGAATTTATATTTCTTATGCTGGTAATTTAATAAGGACGATAAATTTAATAAATGAACATTAATCGAAGAAGGGTTAAAGATCGTAAATTAGAATAATTTTATGTACTGCAGATGCTAGAGATCTAAATTACTAATGTTGAATTGTTTATCGTGTAGTATCCTTAGGCTACTGTGTTACTAACTCGGGCTACGAAATTAATATACAGTTTAATATTGTTTTAATAAATATAAATTTTTAGATTGTCCTTTTAATTAAATATTGATAAAAACTTTAGAACTATTTATTGGCTAAACTATTTAAAGTTACGAAAGGGTACTTTAAGTCGATTTAACAGGCTAAAAATATATGCGACGCTAAATCTTAATATAAAATACATAAAATTAGAAATAAAATATATGTACGGCCGAACTTCGCTTGGAGTATTACAAAAAGTAAAGTTGGAAAGTGAAACATTATCTACGAACAACATTTCATTCAAATCATTACAAACGTTTCCGAAAAACCAATTACACATATATAATAGGTCTTTACCTATGAAATTGCCATTCTGCAGTACTGGCCATTTCAAATCAAAATAATTTTTGTTTGGCTAAGAATTGTAATTTCAAATTAATTTTATTTTAAAAACATTGAATTCTTTTTCCAAAAGTAGTCATTTGTTTATTGGTTAGTGTTACATTTTCATCGCATTTCAATCTTTTTTGTCATCATGGATACGTTAAAAATTCGAGTAATTATGGAAAATGAGTACCGTCGTGGCAGCAACGCGACACAAGCGGCACGCAACATCAACGACGTTTACGGAGCTAACACTACAAACCAACGCACCACCTGTTATTGGTTTGCTCGCTTCCGTTCTGGGAATTTCGACCTGAAAAATGAACCTCGCGGTCGTCCGAATACTTTGGTCGACAATGACGAATTAAAGGCGATTGTGGAAGTTGATGATACACAATCTACGGCTGAATTAGCAGCAGCTTTCGACGTTAGCGTCAAAACAATATTGGTCCATTTGCGTCAAATTGGCAAGGTAAAAAAAGCTTAACAAATGGGAGCCCCACGAACTCAATGATCGCCAGCGCGAAGTACGCGTCGAGACGTGCCTTGCACTGCTCAACAGACACACAAATGAAGAAATTTTGAACCGCATTGTTACCTGCGATGAAAAATGGATTCTGTTTGATAACCGCAAGCGCTCAGCAAGTTGGTTGGATCCTGGTTCAGCACCTAAACAATGCCCTAAACGAAAACTTACCCCTAGAAAAGTGATGGTCACTGTTTGGTGGTCTAGCGCCGGTGTGATTCATCACAGGTTCTTACCAAACGGGGTGGGCATTACTGCAGATGTGTACTGTGAAGAACTGAACACAATGATGGAGAAGCTGGCACATCTCCAACCAGCATTGGTCAATCGCTCGTCTTCGCTGCTCCTACACGACAACGCGCGACCTCATACTGCACAGCAGACGGTCTCCAAGTTGCAAGAACTGGGGTTGGAAGTTCTTCGTTATCTGCCCTACTCACCAGACCTTGCGCCTACAGACTACTGCTTTTTCCAGAATTTGGATAACTCCTTGGCCGGAAAAAAATTCAATACCCGAGAGGCAGTACAAAATGCCTTTGAAGAATTTGTTGCCTCCCGTCCAGCTGATTTCTTTAAGAAGGGCATCAATAAACTGCCACTGCGCTGGCAAAGATGCATTGATTTCATGGGTGATTACTTCGATTAATACAAATAAAAAATACATGAAAAAAATTCGTTTAAATTTTTTCATACAAAACGGCAATTTCATAGGTAAAGACCTAATATAAATTACTCACATAAGATATTTCCATAGTGTTCCATTATTTGAATCGAACAAAGCAAGTACGCTCAACACATTACTTGTTCTAATAAAAAAAATAACGCCACAGAGAAGGCATAAATTGAGCGTAGAATATAATAACTAGTAATTAATTAATACTGCGTATTTACGGTAATTCCGTAGAATTTTTTTAGAATGTTCGTAGTTTTACAAGTAAAATTGTATTTTAGTTTTTATTATTGTATGGTATTGTCTTCGAAGGCGTAGTAACGATTAGATGAATGTAGGAACGAATGAATGATTTATTGAATTTAGGAAAGAAACGGAATATTTTACTTCATGCGGTCAATAATTGTTTCACGTTTTGCAATATATATGTATTAATAGTGTGAGAAAACTATTAATTAAATCAGGTGGTACATTATGTCATTTAAAAATGATTTTGTTTGAAATAAACATGGAGGAAAAGTATATTAAATATTGAAGATATCAAATTTTACTCAAAGGAAACATTTTTTTCATTTTTGAAGTAATGATAACTGCATTTACAGATTTTTTTAAACAGCTTACCTATGCCGGGAATCGAACCGACTAAAAAATGACAAAATCTGACATTCACTATGTTAATGCAATAATCGATAGATCCATAATAAGTATAGAATCTCTCGAATAAACATAGTAACTTACAATAATTAAAGAAAACCATGAAATTTATAAATATTTAACTCAAATATTACCTAACCTAGACTTACTTTAAAATTTAAAAGTTCTTTTAATTTCTTTAGACTTGCACGATGAGCTAGGTACCCAAATAAAAGCAAAGATAATGTGTGAAGTATCTGTAAAAAGTTATGAACGAAATCATTTCTAAATAAAGTAATTGGCAAGGTTATTGTTACCTACTAACTAAAACTAACCTACCTTTGAACGTTTATTTTATAGACGACATTAATGACAAAAAAATTTAGATTAAATTTAGAGAACTTTTTTGACTATCTATGTACGGGGCTATAATTTTATTAGGTATGTAAAGTATAATTATATACTTTCAATATTTTTTTATTTTTTTCTATGTTTAACTTCATGTACTTAGTATCTTTTGTTTCCTCAGTGAAATATAATATCGGCATAGAGTTAAGATTTTACATTAAAACGCTTCATAATAAGACTGTAATATCCTATTCATACGAATATTAAAATATTTCGAACCAGAAATCTTGTTATACAAGGTCCATCAATCAATAGAATGTACCTTCATTATGGCCGTGTAATCAAAAACGGCAGACTTTGTATTCCCGAAGCTCTGGTCTTAAATTTATCTTAGCTCCGTTGACCCGGCAAATTGTCGTCTTAACTTGAACGAACCATTTATTTGCGTTTAGTCTCTACACTAGGCTTGTTTTATATTATGCAAACGAGTTTTCATTCGTAGTCCTGGGATTCGAGTCGTAAATGGAAACCTCCCATAGTAATTGTACTTCCGAATCAAAGGGGTTCGATGAAGCTTCTTCATATTCCTTTTAGAGTTTCGAATATTCGACTTATATTCATGTCGTACGGAGACATTATACCTACATTTTTTTCAATTATCTATCTTACAGTGTTCTACGGTTACACACCAGTGTCGAATTTATTCGATAAACTCTTCACCGCTTCACCCCCAACCCATCTGTGTAGCCTCTCGTTCTCACTTCCCGTGCTTGCATGCAACTTGCCAGATTGCTCGACTTTCATGGTTATCGCTCCGCTCATTAGGGTCGTAGCGTGAAGTTATATAGCCTATAATCTTCTTCAATAAATAAGATATTAATGCAAAAATATTTTTTTTATCTGGTTACACTCTTAGTCTTAAGATCCCTGAAGCCTTAGAATAGAAGGCTTTCACAATTTCACCAGGCTTGATATAAATAATTTTTCAAATCTGATTGGAAGGTCGAGAGATTAGCTTAATCAAACAAACAATCACTTGAGCTTAGTAATAGTAGTATAGATATTCTGAATGTTAAAATATTTAACTGAAAAATATGCGAACTTGATAAAGTTGTTGCTAACGCAATGCAAGAGTTCGCAAGAGTTAAGCAAAAATATTTTTAATTAAATCTTTTCCATTTCAATGAAGTTCTTGTATAAAGTCTTTAATCTAACATCCATGAAATGTTTGAATTATTACTATTATGATTATTATTATGAACGATACTCTACAATTATTACGAGAATAAACACTGAATCACGTATACCTACTACATAGTTAAGTTCGATTATTGTCATTTCATAGATTGTGACTTGATTTCCGTTATTATTTTAACTTACAAAATAATGTCAAATTCATTAGTAATTTGAAACCTATGAGTTTTTAAGTGAAATAAACGTTGTATTTAATTGGTTATAATCGATCCTTACTTGAAATTAGCGTTTAATATGGAAAAAGATATACGAAAAAAATATTATGAAATTATAAATTTAATCAATCGAAGTATGTACCATTATTATGTATGTTCTTTCGCCATTAAATAGATAATTGATTGATTCCATTGCTGAAAAAATTATGAGACCGACAATTAATAAAATCTTTGAAGGCGGTTTGGACAGCGTCATCGGAATTGATCTTTTCCTTGCAAGAAATTGTCCAAATTCCGAAAAAAGAGCAATGTCCGGGGGTTATGTTGGGTGTTGGAAACATTTCAACCGCAGTTCCTCTAAATTAGCGACCGTCTGTGGTGAAGTATGGGCTCTAGCGTTGTTCTGAAGCAGCAGTGGGCTAAAGAGATTGACCAGTCTCGGTTCTTTAACGGATAGTTTTTCGTAGGACAAAATTTCCAGAGCGAAAACGTTGGCATCGTAAACGTACCGTGCTTTCTTTTACAGTAGCTTTCCCATATACATAATTAATCCTTTGAGCTGTTTCTGCAGCGCTGATGCCACGGTGGAACTCATATTCGTAAATAACGCGAAATTCGAAACACAAAATACACAAGCCTGAATTTCAAATAAATTACAATTTGTTATTCCTAACCAAACGCCAGATATTTGAGATCAAAGTGGCCATTTCAACAAAACACAAATTTCACATGTAAGGACCATATTATAAATTTTCGAGTATTTCAAAGAATTATTTGCATGATTAAAGAAATAAATTGAGATGTTTTCAAATGTAAATACAGTCATTCTTTTTTCTCAATACATAGTAGGTAACTTGTATATTAATAATCAATGTTTTCAAATGTAAATACAGTCATTCTTTTTTCTCAATACATAGTAGGTAACTTGTATATTAATAATTTTGAAAAATTTAGGATTAATTTCCATGTTCCTAGTTGTTAATTTTATTAACAGTTTTCTTTTTCATTAATAATCAATGTTATGAGTTAAAAAATCTAAAATACTGACATACAAAATACATGATAAAAATAAATAATGATAAACTATTGGTTCCATATAGTATTTTCATTTTATTTAAATAAACGTTATGTAGGATGAGATTTTGAATTATCTATCGATTGAAACAACAAAAAGTTTCACTGGTTTACCACGACCAGCAAATACGAATAAATCGGTGCCGGGCCCAATGACGTTTTATAAATAGACGTGTTATACTTTCACTAAAAGCAATTTGAAAACGTTACATTGTAATATTGGCTACTACTATAAAATCAAAAGATTTCTATCAAATCACAATTTAATAAGAACGATTCCGTGAAATAATCTTAAAGAAAAGACTACTCACTAAAACAACCTGTAATTATATTTAATTACAAGACAATATGAAATAATCATGTAAGGTAGGCAATAAAATGCTAGTCGTGATGGCAGTTTGTAAGGAGCTAAATTACACAGACGATAATACGCTGGTCCGAGTGTCCGACACAAGGGAATTGAAAAAAAAATCTTGTACCTGCCGTTGTCCTAACGAAGGTCAACGCAGTTGGGAACAAATTATTACCTTCGCCGGATGAACAATCATACAATATAAAAAAGGGAGGCCGGGTTGTGATGTTAATGTTTTCGTCCATTCTTTTGATAATAGTTTTATGTTATTTAATTTAAAATTGATTACATAATTTACTATGCTTTTGAATTCATATTCAAAATTATATAATTAAATGTGAAATAGACTCATCGATATCCATAAAGATAACTCTTATTATGTATATGTTAGGAGTCAAATTGTTAGAATGTGAAATAGAAAGATTCATTGTAAACCGGATTGACTTTGCTACGTTATTAACAGGAGATAAAGTGTTATTATTACGCTGGTATTATGGATTTATCTTTAAGTTTATTAGTCCGGTAATCCGAACGACCGTATCGTTATTTAAAAACAAAAACCCCTTATTAAACTATATCGACAATTAAAAATGATTTGGTCTTCTTTAAAATAATTAATTAACTCTGTATATATATATATATATATATATATATATATATTATGTAGCGCCTACGACGCTGAGGTCAATATACGAAACGATAAAAGAAATCAAAGTTCATTAAGTAGCCATTCGGTTTAATATCGACCATACAGTGCTGCGAATTAATTGAGTATCTAAACCTATAATGCCGCTAATTTAGAAAGGAATGACCAGTTGTATAGGTGCGCTTATTACTTGTACCTATAAATATTGAAAACTATGTAGTAATAATAGCAAATGTATTAAATATTCTGAAGTGTATGTATTAAAAAAAATCCTTGTAAAAATTATGTCAAGCTATTAATTAAAAGTTAAGTTTCTCAAAATGTAAACTTTGTGTACGTATTCAGCCGTCCGTCCGGTTCTCTCGTGGTAGGTCGTGCGTCAACATAATAATAAGTCCATTCGAAACAATCTGCTTCAGTTTCTTTTTATTTATTTCTTTGGTCCGGTGTACTCCTCCCGTTCCTTTTTACCTTCTTTTGCTGTCTACCGAACTTTATTACTATTTTTATCTGTACGCTACGTCCATTTAGTTTAGATTCAAATCTATTTACTATGATAGATTTTTATCATTACAACTGTACAATCGAATCGATATTTTCGAAACACTTTCATATAGTTCCCGCTTAATTATATTTTGCGTTTATTTGGTATTGTTGTTTTAATTTTATTGTTGTTTTTTTAAAGTACTATATGTCCCCCGCGGCTCCACTCGCGTAGACTACAGAAATATTGTTAAGTTTTTTTTTGGATAATTTTACTTAGGTATGTTAATGCTGCCTCGCTTCCACCCGCCAGCCAGGCGATCGCCTGCATGTTATATCAGTTATGAATTTTTAAAAATGTAAATGGGATAAGTGGTTATCGCTTGAAAAGAAAATAAACAGACAGACAGGGAGGCGCTGATATTTATAATATGTATAGATAAAGTATATAACAAATCCGCTATATGTATTGCAATTTTCAATAAGCAGAAAGCTGGTTCGCTTGTTCGCCGTTTTTCTTTGGCGCAGTGAAACCGGCTCACTTGGCCTCTTTTGTAGTTTCGTGCCACCCTTCCGACTGAGGAAACGGTTCTATTCTCCTAAAATAAAAACTAAAGATGGGCTGTATCGAATCGGTTTTCTGTAGTATAAAAATAACAATTAACCGAAAAATCGTACTTTCTTTAAAAATAAAATTACACTGTTTGTAAATCATCATTTGAAACTTAAATGCATGTACTTTTATTGAGATTTAAATAGTGTAGATTAATAACTGAATTTATAACTAGATAATTAAAAAAAAAACAACTTCATTGATTTTGAAGAGTTTCTTGGTGTATCTTCGAAGTTGAAGGTTCAATGCCAATGAAATTAAAATGGGACCACCCTTGAGGTGTCGCCTGTCGAACAAAAAAGAATTATCCCAATTGGTTCATAAACAAAGAAGTTATGGATGAATATTCATAAAAAATATATATACATTCCAATTGATTAAACTTTGTCTTTTTTTAAGTAGGTTAAAAAGTATTATTCTTATATTGTTATTTTGTAGGTATAGTTTTTTTTAAGACAGCAAATCTCTACACGATCTAATACGCATGATAGGAAGTCATCACAGTGCTTTCGACAATAATATAATTCTTATTGTATAGTTCCTTTTAAATAAACATATATACATAAGAAAACAAGTATAATACATTCGATATGTATGAAAGATCGATTCATGTGTACAATGTATATAAATAAAAGTTAATTTTCTCAGTATTCATAAAATTAAATCATATCTCTTCGTATCCCAGCATTAATTAAACTAGCTATTAAAACGCGTAGTTAGAATATTTTAAGTGCAATAATTAATTAAACTTTCATGGAAGTTGAAATTGTATATCTACAAAGGCGGATTGTACACCTGTTTAATTAATTTCTTAATTACGGATAGTATCGCTCGCGGCGTGTAATTGGATAATCAGTAAGACCAAAACCTTCAACTTATCGACGTTGTTTTTCAATAGCAAATTTATTTGGAAAAATTATGGAGTATATAAATAATAATTTTTTTTTTTTAATACAAATGTGGTGGCAAACAAACCCGCGGCCCGCCTGAATGTAAGCCGGCTATCGTAGCCTATGTACGCTTGTAACACCATAGGCATCACTATCGCGTTTACCAAGACCTTGAACCTCCCAAGGAACTCTGGAAACGCTACTCAACCCATGAATACAATACAAGATTATTTAGCTGTGATCTTTTGTGGGGTGGATGTAGTCCACCAGTCGAACTTTACCAAGTAGAGACAATCTCCAAAGACATTTCTCTGTGCCCTACATCTTCTTGTATCTTGGTAAAAGGTAATTCTTCTTAGTTACAAGGAACAGTATAGCGTTTTCCGTCTTGCTCTTCTAATGAGGCCATCACTTATATGCACAGTACGTTTTTTATATTCGTTTTTATCCTTAATTACTTGTTACTCCTCTGTGATATGTTTTACTCGTATCTTTTGTGGTTAAAGCTATGTTATCTTAATTGTTTGTTTTATTTCCGATGTTTAGAATATTAGTCAGAATATCTTGTAATTCCCTCGTAATTGGCTAGAACGTTATAACTTATAACTCTATATATTATTAAGCCTTTTCCTTATTGTTACCAATGCAAACCGTGCTATTTGTTGGTGTCTATTTTATAATAAATAAATAAGAAAAGATATGTAGACGTCGAATTACGAAAACCAATTAATCTCCATATTTGACCTCAAATACATATGTATATGTTATTTATTTTAAAAATCATTGAAGTATAATAATAGTATTTTTTTCATTTATTCACATATAAATCCATTATGTCAGTGTTACATATTTATTGAAATACGATTGTTAGTAAGCCGTAAAAAATGTTTTTTTTTTCCATAAATAGTTTTTGCAACGTGGATATGAACCCAGTGCTGAAATAGCGGGCAGTCGACACTATTTGAAATCACCTGCCTCCTAATTAAACCTCCATTTAATTAGTTTCTGGGAAACCATATCATTAGGTAGTTTTGGTCTAAATCCATGATTAAATTAAATTATCCTATGATTAAATTAAAAGAGAAAAGCGTATTCGCTTGTCACATATGTAACAGCGTATTTAGACGAACCTCACTATCTGACAAATGAGTTATATATATAACAAGGGATATATAAGCGAAGATATATATATAAGCGATATTCATGATAACATGATTCGTGAACATAATTTTGATCTGTAAAAAGTTTTATTTATAACGATAATAATAATAATATTATATAATATATTATATTAATAATACAGTCAAAACCTGTTATAACGACATCGAAGGGACTGCTCATATTCAGTCGTAAAAACCGATAGTCGTAACAACTGGTGATGTTTAATGTGTATCGTGCAAGTACAAACAAATCGATAGGGAATTATTGGAAAAATATATTTATTCAATATTCGTATGCTTCGTTGTTCTGGCTGGTTTCATGTTCAAAAAATTATTGTAATAAAGCGTTTGAATTTTTTCTCGCTTTTTCCAAATGGTAGAAATTGTCGAGTGTGATACACCATATTCCTTTGCTAAGTCTTTGTTTGAAATTCCGCTCTCTAGCTTGGATATAATACGCGATTTTTCTTCAATATTAATTTGTTTTCTTTTTCTTTGCGACATTTTGAAAGTTTCACGAATAACTCCACAAAGTTTTGGTGCGTCTTGTGTATACATAAGTAACAAACTAACTGAAGAGATATGAAGAAGCGGGCTTTGACTCTACTGCATGCACGTGTTTTGTTTCAAAGAATTAGAAAAGACCCTACACTAAACTAAATCCTATTGTTTTCTTTCCTGATTTTAATAGCCATTGAAGACAAATGTGGATACCTATTCAAATTGTTTACAATACAGCTTAGCCGGTCGTTCTAACAGATCTAATTCTCCAAAATATTAGTTAAATGTGGTCGTTTTATGAGGTATGTCGTTATTAGCAATGTTTTTAATAAGGCGGTCATATAGCATTCAGCCGGGACCTTTGTTCTAGGTTATTATAACCGGCATGTTGTTCTAAACGATGTTGCAGTAAACGGTTTTGACTGTATATATATATATTAATAATATATGGTTGGCTTCACACCTTATACAAATTTTCGTGTAAAAAAATTCATGTATTTGTAATACATTATGTGTGGTAATTGTATATTTAATTTAAATTTGGTATCGATTATTATAACAATTCTGCTAATAGATAAATTAGAAAATAATGTATTAACAGCAAATATAACTGAAATTTAAAATGTAGTATAAAAATACAAGGTAATTAATTAATAACATGATTACAACTCTTAAGTAAATCAACAATCCTCTTGCAACTCGTTGTTATAACAAGAGCTTTAATCATTTTAGTTGCGGAAACAACTCCTGCGTTGTGGCAAGGAACTTCATTTACATTTTATTCCATATTTTACATTACATTCCAGTTATACGCCGGGAATTGTTTAACCTAATTACACGTGAAGATGCTTTCTTCTTGCGTTAATAAATATTATGATTTCTTTGTGTATATAACACCTAATGAATTTACCTCTTAGTTGATTCGAGATTCTGCGAAAGTATGGATATAACACCAAAGCACTTCTTGTATGAATGTGACTCACTAAAATCGGATTCAACGGATCGGATTCTGGGCAAGCAATTTCAGCTCTAAGAAGAGGTTACGTTGCTCTCTGGCAAAAAGGCCTGCAGTATATTAAGGCTATAGGAACAGGTGGGTAGGTTTAGTACTGTGGGGTGATCACAATAGATTTATAATTGGTCGTGGTGATACATTAATGCATACACCTGCATAGTCTCCATTTAGAATAATAATGCTACTTAGTTACTGAATTGGCAATATTTATTTAAAACTAGCTGTGCCCGTGACTTCGCTCACGTGGACTACAGGATGCCCGCGTGAATCTTGCTCCCCCGCTCCCGGTTATTTTTAAGACAAATATGCTTATTGTGGGACTTCTTTAGAAGATAGATCTCTCGCTGACTTTTTTGTAGATCTTTTTAACGTCTACAATTATGTACTACATTAATTTGATACATATCTTATAGTTTACTCAGCGTAAATCATATAAGCGCCCGAATTGATTCACCATGCCCATCATTTTTTATTTGCGCGGAACCTTACGTTTTTTCTTACGTTCTTGTCAAAATCGGTTCGGAAACGTTTTGGAGATTACCCGGAACTAACACACAGACAAAAATAAAGATAATGGGGGTTTTGTTATAGGTATCGTATATACTTTCATGTGCATTTATTAAAGTATCTTTTGCCAGGGCATTGTTCGCGTTGTCTTGAAAATGAACTAACTTGCACGCCATCTCTTGTAAACTAGTTGAACTATTACAGAAAAATTCGCGGGAGTGCGCGCATTCGGATGAATGTTTAAGAACGTATAACATGGAACAAATAAAATAACATTCATTTTTATATATAGACTAGAAGAGCCCCGCGGTTGAGTACGCGTTTATAATGTAGTAGTTAGTTTCGACTCGTAATTTTTTTTTCACTAATATTAATGACAATTCTTATACCCTATCAATAATGGAATTACATATACTTACCGTATACAAAATTTTATCAAAATCGGTTCATTGGAATTGTTTTATAATTTCTAAAAGTATTGTTAAAAATTATTATAGCCCACCGATTGAGAAATAATAATATTAGCTTTCTGTGTGCAAAAGTTCATCGAAACCGGTCAAACCGTTTTGAATTTTAATACGGACATGCAAACAAACAGACTATTTTATGCAAACAGTTGGTAAAAGAACACTGATATGGAAATACATCACTAAGCATTTATGAGTTAAAACTATGACGTTATGAAACAAATATCAAATTCGGGTAAATACATTAGTTACGAGCCTTTCATTCAACATCGCTTATCAAATAGGTTTTAACAATGTAAGCAAGAAGATTAATGGGAACTATTTATCGATTCACAGTATTTTTTATATATGTATCTTGTAATGTTACTTATAGCTTTTTAATAGGATTGTAAATTAAACAAACAACAAAATAATTAGACACCTTATGTTGACGCTAACTGTCGTTCTCGACTTATCGTAAGGTAACTAATCACCCAATTTTAGTATTTTAGATAAATCTTTATATTCTTCTCTAAAAGAGAAAATTATATGTGTAATTAAACCTTGGTTTAAAATTGAATACTATATATTTAAGATCATTACATATCGTTCGTAACGTAACGTCACGTTACATACATTTACCGTGTCGAGGGCAAAAAAGTTTTACTTTAAAAGTATTTTTTGAGCACGCATTTAACAGAAAATATTAGATTGAAGCTATATTTGGTATTTATTTCTGTACTGGTTGTGCACCGCGGTTTTACCTGTGTTCAGTTTATTCGTACAATTCTAGAGCGCCAACTTACCCGCGTGTTCTCATTTCCCGTACTTGCCAAGAACTTTCCATATTGCTTGACATTCATGGTTACTTCTCAGCATTTTAAAGTCGTAGCGTATAGTTACTTAATAAAGGTAACTGGTAAAAAGGCGAAATTATAAATATAGTAATAAATGGTTGTACCTGAGATTTTCGTCATCAAACAAACAAAAAGACAGTCTCTGAATTAGTACAAATCACTTTGGAAAAATATGCATATTTTCCTAGTCGTAATATGTAAAAAGATTTAAAATACTTGAGACGTTAACTTGACAACGTTACCGTGGCACTTGAGTCTATCTGCATCCGAGTTTCATTTTCCTCTAACGTTTTCTCAAAAGTCACTCCAAGGGCCCGAGACGTGCAGGATCATAACACAGTTACGTATCGTACTGAACTAACGAAGTGCTCTTGAAACCTCAAAGGACAAGCTCTCCTTGCGTAGGTAACGTGACTTTTCAAATGAGTAAGGGCACTTTCTGCAGAGGCAAAGAAAATATGTTTAGAAGTCATGATGTAACCAGTACCTACTACAGTTTGAATATTATGAACGTTGCACTACGATGTAACTAAAGTAACTTAACGTAGCCTTAATTCATTTGAAATATACTTTTTTAATTGGCATAAACATTTTTAATCATTTAAAATTTCTTTTTCCTGTTTGAATGAATGAATGATTACTTTTTTATTGCAATTTACTTCGAAAACTGGCTTAATGCCGTAGGAATTTTCTTTGAACTAACCGGTGGTATTGTGGGAGAAAATAAATATCAAATTAAAACTTCGTTGTTAACATTGTAGTATAAGAATTCAATACACAATTAAAATATAAATAGTAAATAAATTAAATGTGTATATAAAAAAACCTATATATATGTATACATAGGTACTTACAAATACATATACCTTTAATCGTGCACGCGACGTGACGCGTGTTGAGGAAAATCAAATTATACAATTTTGTTTTTACATCAATGGTGGCGAACAGGCATACGGCATGCCTGATGGTAAACGGCTACTGTAGCCTATTGACGCTTATAATACCATAAGTATCACTAGCGCGTTGCCTAAAGTGCCACCCCTAAAGCGCTCTGGAAACCCTTCTCACCGCAGGAACACAATCTCTTACTATCTGACCTCGATGTTAACATGGTAATGAATCCGATGTTCATGGACTTCTGCAAACTGCTGAATGTCTTTAGTGAAGCCATCTAATTAAGATCCCGGAGAATATAGTCATTTCTTATATACTATACCATTCAATGCTGCCCTGAGGACTTTATTTTGGAAAAAAATAAAAAGTTTAATACGCAGCGAGATGACACTCAGGAACAGTGTTTATTTGTATTCGACATATTAACTGATGTCTTCACTATCTGATAGCTCGAGCGAGAATCCCTTCAGGCAGGTCGTTGTCTGCTTGTAAAGTGCGCACCTGTTGCTAATGCGCCTAGCCAATCATGCGTGTCAATAGTACGGATACTGAGTCATTGGTATAGACTCCATAATATTCAGATTATGATCTAGTTTTTTTTTTTGAATGGTGAATTGATTGAGAGTGTTCTTAGCTATGATTCAAGAAAATCTCTTCAGCCGTTTGAAGATTATCAGCTCTTTTATAGTTGATAAAGACATGATTCGAGACTTGGTATTCTGCTACTTCAATGATATTAGAAAATCCTTGTTAATTAATCATTTAAAATCCAAGAATAAGGAATGTAACCAATAAAATTGTTCACGGTAATCAATACAGTAAACATAATTTGTCATTGTTTTAATGATACAAACTAGACAAAGCAATTTTCATTGTTCTATACTTGGCCTTGTTTTTCTTGGCTGCTCCATCGTGTTAGTCAGACTTTTTTAACAATAGGCCACGGAGGAGAGATAAGTTCAACGGAAAAAAAATCTTCTATTTTTTTGTTGGTATGCATTAAGCAAAGTACCTGGCTACGTGATTTACTTCGACACGAGGTAAAAAGGATATTTGAGTTGGGTTTAGTCGATGTGATGGACGGGGTTGGAGACTTCCCCGCTATCGCTGGCATAATAGATAAGGCGACTGAAGGTTGTCAAACGAGCGATACGGTTAACAATCGTTAACGCGTGATAAATTATTTTCGAGCGATATTAGAACGAAATATTTATGAAATCGAAAGATGTTTCAGTTTTAATACGTTTAACTTATAATTTAGTTTGTATGAATGTATAAAAGTGGCGTAGAGTTCTTTAAATGGAAAGAGTTTCTTTTATTCCATAATTGCCAAAAAGTCAAGAGCTATGCATTAGTACTTATAATTTAGTTTGTATGAATGTATAAAAGTGGCGTAGAGTTCTTTAAATGAAAGGAGTTTCTTTTATTCCATAATGTCCAAAAAGTCCAGAGCTCTGCATTTGTTTTTTTTTTTAATACAATGTTATCTGCCTAGATGATTCACCACAAAAACCCGTCGTCGTCGATTTGTATTCATGAGATATACACTGTCTTTTAATTGTCTGGAAACGGGCGTCCGAAGCGAAAGATTAAATGCTATTGCCTACGGAACCTTGTGAATAATAAATTGATGTTGCATCGGTTGCTTACGTTTGTTATTTCAATAATTAATCTGAAAAACTCGGCCGGTTTTATAAAACAAAACAAAATATTACTAGTTTTTTATAAATTGTTCAATTTGTAATGTCGAAATACACAACATATGTTGAGTATCCAAGTTTATTATTAATAGAATAAGTATAATATTCCTATAGAAATATTTCATTTTAAATAATGTGAATATAAATAATTAATAATATGACGGTTATACATTTTTTGTTCATAAATAAAAGTTAAATGGAAATTATGTTTTCCTCAACTGCGTTTATCATAAATAATGTCACTCACTCTACTATAATGTTGAAATATTTCTTTTCTGATAATATTGTAGAACTAGTAGTTACCCGCGGATCCGCACGCGTCATTTTTTTTTTCGTTATAGGCTTAGTTTAATGTTCACAATCTCACCTGATCTTAGGTGACGATGTGGCTCAAGATGGTAACACGGTAGGCCCAGTGGAAGACTGACTCTCAACTGCCGGTGGCGGAACACACCTATCGGTACTTGGCGCAAGATTTTCGACTTGAGGGTTGTAGCTACCCAGGTAGGTATTAGAAAAAGTCCTATGAGCATTCTAAAGTTTCCTGTGTCATCCCGTAATTTTATTTTTTCTCATATTATTGACAAGTTATATAGCATATAAATTAAAGAATGACATGTAATTCCAGTGTAACAATATTGATTAATAGCGTATAGCAATAGTGTATTTTTTAATGATTTCTATAAGTATGACGATTCTTATAGTCCATCAATTATGGAATGACGTATTCTTCCTTGTACAAAATTTTATCAAAACCGGTTAAAAGAATCAATAAAAAAGTATTTTTGTGTTTTTTTTTAACGTTTTCTAAAAGTATTATTAAAAATTCTTATTAAATTATCTATTAACCAATGACATGTTTCCCATGTATAAAACTTTATAAGAATCGGTCAAAACGTTTTTGAGTGAAATTCGGACCAAGAAACAGAGAGACTGACAATTTTTTTTGTAATGGCATATCATGACCAGTGTCCTTTATGTATAGCATGCCTGTCTATAGGGAAAACTGGAAAAAAATTACATGTACAAACAGAACCACAGATTTGTTAATATAGGTAAGACCATAATTCTCTATACCCTTTAGCCAAACGTATAGATTTATAACGTACTTAATTATTTAATAGAGCACTCTTAAAACCCACGGTTATTTTACAAATAGCACTTTGCGGTGAAATGTACGCTTATTTGGATACTGATATTTGAAGCCACATATACCTGCCTCCTTTATACCCTGAATAGGTTGTAGCCACAGGCAGTCCGCAATTTGAATGATAGCGACGTCGCTATGAACTTAGAAGCGTTTCAGTTGCGAAGGGACAATGCCCCAATGAGCGAATTTTTTCATCCGTATCCTAAAATCTCTCTCCAACTATAGAACCATGTGGGCTGGTATTCGAAGCCAAAGCTACACAAGAGCATTTTGGTAAAACAAATAGGATTGCCAATTCTTATGTTTACCGTACTGTTAAGAATTATAATCGCGTCCCTGCCAGCGTGTCCCCTCCGTCCTACGATATTCGGGTCCTTCAAACGAGGCGTAAAGAGGCATTTCTGCAGGCCTGCATGACAGTGACGACTGCCGATAACATTTGACGCTGGCGATCACTGGTGTACTTTCCATCAGGCACTGTGGAGTAATTCTGGCAAGTAATTCATAAAAACAAATATAAAACTACTTGTAAGATGGCATAGCAGCTGTGATAATTCGGACAATAGGCATTGCACACATTCGACTGCGGTTTTTATTGTTCATCCTTCCGAGAATGACTTAACGTGCGTCATCTTCACGCGTGGAAATTATAAACTTGAGTGATTCCATTAATTCGTCAGAGTAATTACTACTAAATATTGTTTTCTAATACTTACATAATTAGGTCTAAGTCTATTATAATTAAAATATTAATATAGAAAGCAATAGTGTTGAAAGAGCTATTTCTGTAATATTAGATAGATATTACTATTATATCTATATTAATTATCTGTAGTTCTCTACTTGGGACAGCCCGACTGCGTCTGATGGAATACCTCCAACCTACAGAAGAGCCTAGTGTTAGTTTCCTGTGGTGAGTAGGGTTTCCAGAACTCTTTAGGGTATAGGGTTCAAGGTCGACAACGCCCTAGTGATACCTATGGTATAGCAAGCGTCCATAGCGATAGCCTACGGTACCCGCTTACTACCAGGCGGGCCGTATGATTATTTGCCCCCTTTGATGTATATATTAAAAACATTTTTTTAAATAATTTGTATTTATTATGCCACTGATGTCAAACTTGTATTTTTTTTATCCTTCAATTATTTCATTATGGTCCTTATGTAATGTTACATATTGTATAAGTAGACATATTTTTTTAATACTTAAATTTTAGTGCAGTTTCTTAACAATAACTTCCTAAAGTATGTATATCGTTATCTTTATATATTCAGGTAAAAACGGAAAGCCCGCAGGTGACTTATACATTACGAGCCGGCTGTTGTAATTTACTCGACCATCTGTATAAAATGGACACCATTCTCTCTCGTTCCACAGAATATCAAGGAGCGAGGTGAAAAGGTAGAAAGGTGAAATCCCATTGTAGACAAGTATCACAGGTGCGCTTTATACCGACAACTTTTCTTTGTTTAATTTGCATATTAATAAGGTTTTGTGTAATAGCGTTCAAAGGGAATTCTTATTTTTATGAATTTACTCTTTCTTACTCTTATGTTCTAAGGACGAATGTAAATTTGACTAAAAAAAAGTATTTTTTCTTCTATACATATTAAAATATAAGAACTCATTGTAATACTATTTTATATTTGATTACCTACCTTGTTTTGAGAAATTCAAAACACATTTTTTATAGTGAATTTGTTTATAAAAGTCAACAAAGTTTTCAATTTATTTTACTTTGTTTTTTTCTTTCTTTTTTCAAGTTAAAATTATTTATGAAAGTTCTTTAGGCGCTGGGTTATAAAACATGTAATAATCCTCGTATTATTTATTGATCCACATTTTTTTAAAGCTATTTTTTTAGTCACATGAGGAGCGAAATCGTAGAAATAGGCGAAAAAGAAACAATTTTTCCCAAATTAGTGTTATACAAGATCTTTATTTGTAATAGTATTGGCAAAATAACAAACATAGAAAGTGTGAATTGCAACGTTTTTTTTTTTGATCGGATTACGCTGTTGGCCTGTGCGGCCTTGACAGCATCACCGGGTTTGCGCCGAGTGCAGAGGGCACTCAGCCGAGTTGCAGCGAATATTGAAACTACTATTTATATGTAGTCAATGTTACCTGTTGAATTCGTCACAATTTAGGATGAAAAGAGATTCGATTTATAATAAGTCAGTAATCTGATCTAAAAATAAGCCATCTTTTACGAAGTACGTTAGTTTCGCCTCCACAATATCGTTCGATCTGTTGATGTCACTCCCAGTCGTCACGAAATGATTGATGATGTTTTCTCCTTCTCACTTGATGTTCTCAAGATATTTTCATTCCTTTTGTGCAGCATTAGCCCGGGGACCACCTCACTTCAACTTTGATCGCTTTTTTACGATGGAGGATTTTATTTATTCTTGTTAAAGCAAGAGTAAAAATTGCTTGTCAGCACATCTGTATGGAGATCTCGAATGGATACGAAAGATTATCAAGCGTTGGGGTTTGTTTGAGAAGTGTTTGAAGTTATACTTCTGTAGGTGCTTTATAAAAAAAAGGATGGGTGTGAATTTTAACGAGGCGCGCGACCGTTGTTACAATAAGTCTACACTATGAAGTTGCTTGCTGAAACTCTTGTTTTATTGTGGTGAAGATAGTCACACTGGATACTATGTGGTACATAACATTCAAAGCAGTGTAACATCTAAAACACATACATAAAATACCTGTAGAAGAACTATTGCAAAGGAAGGATCCTCCGACCAGACGGGTGTTATGTCTGGCGGGCAGCTGCCCAACGGTTGTAGTCGGGTTCTTGTATATATACTGAACGATTGAGTTAATTTCTATAGCGCAATGTAGGATAGTAGGATACGTCTTATGTGGCTCGATAGATGTCGCTATGTGTCGCTATGTAGATGTCGCCACATACCACCATCCACTTTTTTATGTTTATAATGCTATAAGAGTTTTAATATTGATTTCTATACTGGCTTAGCAATAACTGCTGTGTAATGATTATTACTGATTAAAAGTGCATTCAAATCTATACTTCTATACAAATATAATAAAGCGGAAAAGTTTTTTGTTTGTTTGTTTGTTTAAACACGCCAATCTCTGGAACTACCAGTCGGATTCGAAAAATTCTTTATGTATATGATAGCCAAATTCTCGAGGAATAGTATAGGCTATTTAAGATTAGACTAAAATTACTCTCAGATAGCCTTTAATATTAATTTTTGTTACGTAAGTCGGAAGTCGAGGCCCTCCCGAACTTCTTTAACCGCGTGCAATGGCGTAATCGTTAATGATACGGAAATAGAATGTTCTACAAGAATATTGGTTCTTAGTATATCTAAAAAAGACAGCAATAGCATATGCTTATCTCTTATAAATAAGCCTCAATAAGGTATTTTGTGACAAATATTTCTTGTAAAATAAAAATATTAATCCTTACAAACAAAAGTTACTTCATCATAAAGACAATTTTATGAAGTTAAATTTTGCTCATTAGAGTATGCTATTTGGACTCATAGTTTAGGAAATAATGAATAAAATATCTTGTATTTGCGGAAGAACAATTATGATAGACTAAATGGGTGCATTGGCGGCGCGGTGTTTTGACAAATTGACACTGGTAAAAAAACCGAGGGGCACAGCTAGTACAAAATAAAATTGGTGATCAACGCGAGCTAAAATTTGCATCTTTATGCAGGCAAATATTTATATCCTTCTATAATAACATATTTCGTAAGAGCAAAGCGATAACTGAAATAGCTAAATATAGGCTCTAAAATGAAAAATTCAAACTATTTGGTACATTAAAGATGGTACACAATACAAATTTACTTTTTGAAGCCGATATTTAGCGATTTCTGTAATCGTTGAGGCTGGTTTGATACTTACTTACTACGGCTGAACTTGATAGTCCAGTTAGGCACTAATTGTAGCCTAACACTCCACTATCGCTATTTCCTTTTTTGCCGTTCGGGTACCGGTAGCGCGGTGTACCTACCGCCTGCTGATTACTTGCTTTGGGTAATTCCTGTTGTTGCAGCCGCGTAATTTAGAACCATCACGTATTAAAGTAGGTAGTTTGTTATTAATTATTTTCTCTCGTCGCTAAGCATTATGATATCCAGTGGGGGTGGTTTTCGATTTGTTGTTGTCGCCACCGGCTCTCGCGATATAAACTCTCGTCGGAACACCGTCGCGTCCGCACGGTGCAAAGTCACTCGCCTCGGACATTCCTCGTCAACCACGGTCTCCAGAATTTAGTGTTATCAAGCCAGTGTGTGTACAGTGGGTGCGTGAGGCTCAGGAACTTTGAATATATAATGTATAGCTAAACCACGTCGGCGCCGACCAGGAATTATCACGGAACGCAGTACCGGTGAGTTGGCATGACATTTTGCATACACTTCTCTCGCTGGATATTCGCTTCATAATTTGCTATTTATTTCGTATCGCAGGTTGGTTCCATATTTGCGTGGGATCAACCATAAGTTTGGTCCAAACGGGCACGGATCCTTCTCATAGTGAATACGGCTAACCTGGTTCATTGTCAGAAGTGACATAGTAATCGTGGTAATATCGTAATAATATCGTTTTCATAAAATAAAAATAGCTTTCTTTTTGTCACTGCCATTATTACTTGACAAAATTAAGTAGGCAGTAACCACTAAATTACAACGATCTAAAATCTAATCAATTTATTTCAATATCATCACTCCGTATGTTTATTGGAATAAGCATTAAGACTAAAATTATAGTTTGTATGTATTATTAATAATATTTATTTGTAATCTCGAATTAGTTAATATTACTTGGTTAACTTATTGTTTGAATTAGCGTTAATATACAGTCCATTCAATTTTTTATCGTTCTAAATTATTTTTATTAGTTTAATTTTGTAATTTAAAATGTCAAAGGCTGCCGCTCGTCGTGGTTTAGAGCTAAAGCGATCCATTGCTATCAAACGCATTGATGACTGCTTGTCATCAGCCTTAGAGGCCCAAAATGATAAATCTTGTTTGCCAGTTTTCTTGTCACGGTACAGTCGACTCGAAAGTTATTATGCTAGTTTCGAAGCACAACATTTAAAAATTTGTTCGGAAATATTAGATACTTCAGAGTTGGATAAGGAAGACGAAATTCGTCACGATTTCGATAATAAATATTTTCAGATAATCGAAATTCATTCGACACTCACGTCACCTTCCCATTCAGACGGACAGCAGCTCGACGTATGCACAAATGATTTGTCTGTGAAACTACCTCGTTTGAACTTATTGACCTTCAATGGTGATATTACATTATGGAGTTCGTTTTATGACATGTATAACACTACCGTACATCATAACAAACGGTTATCGAATATAGGGAACCCACTTACACCAAGTGATAACTTGTGTGTTTTGTGCAAGGCACAGCATGCCTTAGCGAATTGTCCCACTTATCGTGATCGCACCCCACGTGATCGATTCTCCATCGTCAAGGAACATAATCGTTGTGTGAATTGCCTTCGTCAAGGTCATGTGGTTAAATCTTGCTCGTCAAACAGTCGCTGTCTTAAGTGCAACGCACTTCACCATACTACATTGCACTTTGATAATTCGGTGTCGTCAAATGCTAACGTAGCTCCTACCACTTCATCTATCGTCTCAGATGCTACCGCAGCATCAGCTCTCGCTTCATCTACGCCGACTTCACAAACATTAGTGGCAGGCTCGAGTTCTCCCACGCATATCTCGCTTCTCGCTACCGCTTCCGTTGAAGTCCTAGATAACTTTGGTAATTACCGCTCAATTCGAATCGTTATAGACAACGGAAGCCAAAGGAACTTTATTACCAACAAGTGTGCCCAACGTCTAGGATTAGCCTTCAAGAAAACCATGTCACTCGTTGAGGGCATTGGTCAAACATCATCTGTCGCGACTAGTTCTACCGTACTTCGCATCCGTGGGCAACAAGGTTATCCGGAGCTAGTCTTGAAAGCTCTCGTTATTCCCAATATATGTGGTGATATGCCGTCTAATACCATAGATATTGCTCATTGGCCACAGTTGATGAACATTAAGCTGGCTGACACTAGCTTCAACGTGTCTGCGCAAATCGACGCGTTAGTCGGCGTTGACGTATTTTGTCAGATAGTTTTGGGTGAACGTCTCGATTGTGGGTCAGATGGACCTGTAGCCTTTAACACCAAATTCGGTTGGATAGTTATGGGTAATATTGCATGCATACCACCTAGTTCTAGTAAGTCGATGATTTGCTCTTTTAAAGATTTAGACTCTCAAATTCGTAAATTTTGGGAAATTGATGAACTTCCCAAATCATCACCGCTTAGAGATGAAGATGCTCTTTGCGAACGTATATTCGATACGACGCACTGCAGGGATGTGAATGGAAGGTATATCGTCCGTTTGCCTTTCAAGACACCCGCGCCTACCTTTGGTGATTCCTACAGTTTGGCACATCATCGATTGTTATCTCTCGAAAAACGATTGTCACGTAATTCTCAACTTCGTGAGGACTATAATGCGTTCATGAGAGATTATCTTGATTCTGGACATATGGAAAAGGTCGATGAAATTGGTTCGGATCGAACCTATTATATACCGCATCATTGTGTGCTCAAACCAAGTAGTTTGACCACAAAACTACGCGTGGTGTTCGATGCTAGTGCTAAGCCTGCTAATGGAGTCGCACTAAACGAACAACTACTTGTCGGTCCAAGATTGCAATCAGATATTAAATCAATCCTTCTTCGCTTTCGTTTACATTCTGTCGTTTTTACTGCCGATATTAAGCAAATGTATCGCCAGATACTGGTGGCTAATACTGATCGTAATTACCAAAGAATTCTGTTTCGATTTTCGCCTCAGGAACCCATTCAAGAGTTCCGTCTTAAAACCGTCACGTATGGCATGTCCTCCTCAAGCTTCTTAGCGCTTCGAACCATAGTGCAGGTGGCACAGGACGAGGGAAATAATCGTCATTTCGCTGTGACTGCACTTAGGAGTGACATGTATGTGGATGATGTCGTAACCGGGGCTGACTCACTTATTTCGGCTCGTGAGTTAATGAAAGACATAAGTGACATCATTAGCAAGGGATGTTTCGAGCTAAGGAAATGGACTAGTAACAGTCCTGCTTTGCTTGAAGGTATTCCATCTGAACATAGGCACGATGCTCGTGATTCGCTGACATTCAGCTCAGAATCTTCCCCGTCGGTAGTAGTACTTGGTTTAGAGTGGCATCCAAACGTGGATGCTTTCTCTTTCACTGTGACATCTTTACATCAACAATGCACCAAGCGCATCATCCTCTCGGAATTAGCTCGCATCTTCGATCCCCTCGGTTTCCTAACCCCACTTACCTTTACATTTAAGTGCATAGTGCAGAAACTTTGGAGTCTCGGTTTGAATTGGGATGAGGTTGCACCTGATTCAATTGTTCAAACTTGGTCCCGCTATCGTGTGGAATTCAATGCTTTGTCGTCTTTAGCAATTTCTCGTTTCGTTCCCGCATTGAACTCCATCAAATTACAGATACACGGTTTTTGCGATGCCTCTGAGTTAGGCTACGCAGCCGTCGTATATTTTCGTATTGAGCAAGGAGACGATCGCGTCACTACCCACCTGATTATCGCTCGTTCTAAAGTTGCTCCTCTAAAAAGAATTTCTATTCCTCGCTTAGAACTATGCGCTGCAGTTCTCTTGGCAGATCTTGTCGCATATGTTCAAACTGTGTTCGCTGATAAGATACGTGTCGATGGTATTTTTTGCTGGTCTGACTCAACAGTGACTCTGGCGTGGTTAAAGTCACCCTCCTCTCGATGGAAGACTTACGTGAGCAATCGTGTGAGTCACATACAGGAAATCGTTCCACCTTCTTGTTGGCAACATGTTCGCTCTTCTGACAACCCGGCAGATTGCGCAAGTCGCGGACTTACAATCAGCGAACTTCTTGGCCACTCATCGTGGTGGCATGGACCTCCGTGGTTGCTTTGTGAGCCCGATGGCTGGCCAATTTCATCGTTTTCGTTTGAGGATTCCAGTGATATAATTTTGGAACAGCGTAATTCTGACATAGCTCTCTTCGTCACTGTCGATAGTTTTGATGTGTTTCTGGACAGGTACTCAAGTCTTAGGAAGATTCAACGCATTGTCGCTTATCTCCATCGTTTCGTCTACAATTGTCGCAACTCTAATAATCGTAAATCAGGTCATCTTGTCTCTTCAGAGCTCAAACAATCGTTGTTGACTTTGGTCAAAATCGCTCAAACTTCGAGCTTTGCAAGCGAGATTCAAGGCTTGGAAAAGGGGTTGCTTTTACCCAAGCCACTACAAAAATTAAATCCGTTTCTTGACAAAGATGGTCTCGTCAGGGTGGGCGGTAGACTCACTCATTCGGATCTAGATTATGATTCCAAGCACCCTCTGTTGTTACCTCGTCAACATCGTCTCACATCGCTTATTATCGATCAGTGTCATAACGATAATCTACATCCAGGGCTTCGCACCCTCAATTTTCTGTTGGCACAAAACTTTTGGATTTTGTCGCCTCGTCGTGCCATCCGTAATAGATTATCTAAATGTATCAAATGCTATCGCACCAATCCAAGGCTTGTCATACCTCGCATGGCAGACCTCCCTAAGTTGAGGGTTTCGCAACTTAAGCCTTTTTCGTGCATCGGTATTGATTTCGCAGGTCCCTTTCCAACATATGTACAACGCTATCGCGGTGCTAGGACCTTTAAGACATATATTTGCCTCTTCATATGCTTCGCCACCAAGGCGATACATATCGAGCTTGTCGTAGGGTTAACAAGCGAGGCCTTTCTTGGCGCTCTTCGTAGATTTATCGCTCGCCGAGGCCGTTGCCAGCGCATTCACTGCGACCACGGTACGAATTTCGTTGGCGCTCATAACATATTGCTAACCCTTATGCAACAGGCGGCTTCGTCTGAGACGATTGAATTTAGCTTTAAGCCCCCTGCTGCACCACACTTCGGTGGTCTTTGGGAGGCAAACATAAAATCCTTCAAAACGCATCTCGCTCGTGTTGTTGGCTATCAAATTTTAACTTATGAAGAATTTTTAACTTTAGCAACACAAATTGAGGCTTTACTCAATTCGCGCCCCTTATGCGAAATGGGATCGGATCCCAACGATTTGACTGTATTGACCCCTGGTCACTTCCTCACTTTGGAACCGCTTACCTCGCTTCCCGAATCAGATTTATCCGATGTCCGTTTGAGTTGTTTGAATCGTTGGCAACTGTTGCAAAGACTCCATCACGATTTCTGGAAGCGATGGTATACGGAATATTTGCATACTCTAAATCAGCGTTCTAAATGGCACACCAGCACCTCAGAACTTAAACTAGGATCGCTGGTTTTAGTTAAAGATGAACAAGCTAAACCCCTTAAATGGCCGCTCGCTCGTGTCGTGCGATTACACCCGGGAAAGACGGCATCTCTCGCGTTGCCACGGTCAAGACCCAGACAGGTCTTTTACAAAGGCCTTTAGTGAAACTCTGTCCTCTACCTGGCAACGACTAATCGTTGTTATTTTCATTTAGTTATTATTTCGCTATTTATTTTAAATATTTACTTTCGTTGTTAGTGTTTGTTATTAAGTTCCATTAATTATTTTCGTTTGTATTTTGTTTGGCAATTTATTTTAAAATACGTCGTATTTTGGTGGGCGGAATGTTGCAGCCGCGTAATTTAGAACCATCACGTATTAAAGTAGGTAGTTTGTTATTAATTATTTTCTCTCGTCGCTAAGCATTATGATATCCAGTGGGGGTGGTTTTCGATTTGTTGTTGTCGCCACCGGCTTTCGCGATATAAACTCTCGTCGGAACACCGTCGCGTCCGCACGGTGCAAAGTCACTCGCCTCGGACATTCCTCGTCAACCACGTTCTCCAGAATTTAGTGTTATCAAGCCAGTGTGTGTACAGTGGGTGCGTGAGGCTCAGGAACTTTGAATATATAATGTATAGCTAAACCACGTCGGCGCCGACCAGGAATTATCACGGAACGCAGTACCGGTGAGTTGGCATGACATTTTGCATACACTTCTCTCGCTGGATATTCGCTTCATAATTTGCTATTTATTTCGTATCGCAGGTTGGTTCCATATTTGCGTGGGATCAACCACCTGTTATTCTATACATCTCATACCTCTAAAATAAATATTTTTATTACTTTCCGACCAGAAAGAAAATCTATATAAATTGAATATTGTGTTTAATAATATGCGTGTACACTGAACAAATTTTAGTAGGTTAAATAAAGATAAAAACTGAGTAACCATAGAAGTATTTTAGTTTACAATCAGAACCTAAATATTGATAGTTCATATTAAATATTTAATGGAATTGTTATGGAGTTATCAACGTTTCAATACATAATATATATATATAACTTTATTGTAATTTTTAGTGTAAACGAGGATGAGGTCCTAGATGGCAACATGCTAAGCCTAGAGGGGAATGGTTCTAAAGTATACTCATCGGAATAGGTACGCCTATATGTGCTTGACGAGATATTTTCAACATGAAGTTGGTAGCTAGTCAGGTGGACATTAGTTAAATCTATCATCGTGTTATGAATTCATCACGGAAGTTTTCCTTCACCGAAAGCTCAGGATCACTGTGGGATTTAAACATATTTGTTATTACTACTGAAAATTTTTACGCATATCATTGCCCATACAATTCATCCATAACTTCTTCGGTTTTCATTTGTTCTTATATCCATCTACTTATCATACTACTAGTTATATGACTTTCTTTCCTTCTCCATGCCACTCTATCAACTTATCTATCCGCTATTTCATACTTTGATATACTCTTTCGTAATATCATTCATTCTAGTTAAACCACACATTCATCTTAACATTTGCATCTTCTTCTTTTGGAGTTTATATTTATAATCCACTTCACATATGCACAATAACCAAACTATATCACGCAAAAGGTCACCAATATTACATAATAAATGGTCAGAGTTTTTGTGGCAATATAAAATGTAGGTATGTTTCTAGTTATTATTAATTATAATCAATTTCGCTCGAGCATAAATTACTAAAATACATCAAGTCAAATACCGTCAAAATTAAATAACATAGAGCCAAATAATATATGTTTTAGAATTATGATAAAAACTATCACAAGACAGGTCAAGATTCCACCAAAAACTACCGAAGATAATTTACGTAAATCTATAATTTCCTCTCATCTAATAACCCTACGAATAGTTAACAAGAGCACATGCCGAGAAATAAATTAAAATTATTCTGTTCTAAATTAAAACTGGCCGTTAATCTATCAAATACTTTCATATAAATCAAAATATTTCCGAACAAATATGTTACGCCATTGACCAATGAGAATGGAGTTAGGAAATGAATTGACAAAACAATAAAAATCCATTTAGGGGTCAACGGCCTTTAACTGTATACATTGAACGGCATTTTAAAAATGATTTTTTATAATCCACTTGGGTCACGAAAATATATTATTAAAAGAATGGAGAAATATTGTTTCTCTATTTTTTATTGGTAGGTAGGTACTCAAGATATGAAGGAGTTATAATAGTAATGTTTACAGATACCTAATATATCAAAATATTATGATTAGTATAATAAATAGCTAGAATGGTAATTGATCTCCGATGTAAACTAATTAAAGGTATTGGTTATGTATGTATGGACCTTGGCACACCGTTAGGTCTCAGCTCGTTTATCGGTGGATTATCACGAACTTGACCCCTTTTTAGATAAACCCCCAACCCTTTAGCCCCCTAAGAAGATCTGTAACTGTATTGTTAGTTCTAACTACTTACATACTTGACATAAGTAAAATTACATATTATACTGAGGTTTATTAGTGAAATCTATCTGGTTTGTTTCTTATTTTATTCCTAGAGATTACTGAAATAATATCACCGATTTCATCGAAAAACAGAATAGTCTTGAAGTTTCTTTTTCAACATAACGGAGAACATAGTAATAACTTAAAACTTTTGTGTGATATAGTAATTATTATGGTTGGCTCACGAACGGTACGGAGACCCGAGCGTGACAAAATACATACAAGAAAGAGTTCTTTTCCCGCTAACTGACCTGACTACTGATAATAGTCGATAAGTTTTTGTTACTTTATGTAAACTGTTATTCATATTTTTTTCCTTCGTTTCAGGTACGAACACAAATTAAATTCCATTCGTTATGTTAATTATTCGACAATCTTGAAATTTATGGTGTTCTACTAAATTCTAAAGATAGGTGTACGCTTCTTGTATATGCGTATTAATTATATGCTATTGATAGGTGTGATAATTTTCTGCAGATATTAGTTTATACCAGTTTACTTTATTTAGAGGAACATACCTTAAAGTGAGTATAATTAAGTAGCTGTACCCGCGACTTCGTCTGCGTGGTCTACAGAACTGAGTCTTTACCGGGATAGAAAGTATCCTATGTTTTAATCCTGATATAAGCTATCTGTGTGCCAAATGTAATCCAAATCCGTTTAGCCGTTTTAACGTGATTGAGTAACAAAGAAACAAAATCACTTTCGAATTTATTATAAAAAAAGGATAACAAAAGTTAAAGTTAAGTTATAAATTAAATAATCGTAATTTTAGCTCATTATTTAATATAAAAATTCATGCACAAATCTATAATATCATTAGCCGGTACAACGTTGTAAAAAACAATAGTAAAATATATTTTATATTACTAGTTTTTATACTCAAGACGTAAAAGATATATTTTGGTTAAACCGCTTTTCTATTGAACTTCAATTCTATGTACATTTAGTACTATTTATACAAATAAAATCATATAATTTTGAATAAAAACTAAAATAAAATATTACATATACTTTTTCTCTGGAAGCATTTAGTTTAAAAAATGACTTAAATGAAAGTACTGTTTCATTTGTTATATTTTACATTGTAAAGTGGACGTCCTGTAGTGTCGTCGGTTCGCAATATATTGACGCGTCACGGCCATGTGTCGTATATTACAAAACGAGTGGTACTTATGTAAAAATAGTGTATGACGGGTCGTTAGCATGTTGTTTTTTGTTTTTTATTTAAATTTAGGTTAAATCTTTTAAAGCTTTTGTTTCCCTGAATGAAGTACACTTAATTTCATAGTCAACATCATTAACCCTATTTTAAATAAATTATATAATTAATAGCCAAGTACTAAAGTTCTTGAATACACTATTATATAGCAGGCATTAAGAGGAAACACAAAAGGCAAGACATATTTTGAAGAATAGGTTGTAACAGAGATCTATTGCTGTCGCGCTATTTTTGGATAACCTAGTAGGGTGCGAGAGAGACAGTTGGAGCTCGTACATACGGATTATATCTATTTAAAATACACGAAATCATAATTTCGTATACACCGATTTAGTCCCTGAAAACTGGGCTGATTAAAAAAAAAGGATTTTAACACTATGCATATTTGTTTTCGTTTTTTTTTACTAGCTATGCCCGCAACTTCGTTTGCGTGGACTTCCTTCAGAATTTGGTCTTTACAGGGAGAAAAAGTGACCTATGTCTTAATACGGGTTATAAACTAACATGTGTGCTAAATTTCGTCCAAATTCGTTTAGCCGTTTTTGCGTGATTGAATAAACAAACTCAGTTTTACAATTATTCAAATTTATTTTACTGGAAGTCCTTTGTCCGTTTCCTCGGCGTGAAGCCCTTCGGTCAGGCAACCGTCCGCGTGATACAAGTGACACTATACGTGTCAACACTTAGCCATCCATATACAACATTACACACGTATGAACTACACACGTGCACTCCACATAGGTAGGGTTCTGTAAGGGACCTTTTTTCTTCTTTTTTTTTTCACTAGTTAGTTTTGCGCTAGTTGGTGTAGAAAAACATTTCCGATGACTAAATACACATACACATGGTTCCTTCCTTCCTCCCAGGAGGAAGGAAACACATGCCTATGAGTATATGTTAGTTAGCTCGAATTTGTAGGAGTAGGGAAATTAGCCAGACCGCGACCTATTCGCATGCGCGACGATCGCCTGAGCCGAGGTTCGGCCACTCTGGCACCCTCGTGCGAGTCGTCCAAAACTTTCGCGGCTGATTGCCTTCTGCGTTCGCCCCCAAGATCGGTGAAGCTGTAAAAGCCGCAGCGGCTTCAGGGGCCCTAAGGCTAACAGTGCAGTCAGATCTAAAAAAACAGGAAGTCTGATAACGTTATATTTATGAAAAAAGGAAGTTATTGACATAGATTGTATAGTATAAATAAAATATTTGCTATAGTTCCATTATCCAGATATATAACAGAGGAATATATTTGTATGGACTGAACGATGTCCGCATTTCCTCTTTATAATACAATTGTTCCCTCACGAAAACCAATACAATACATAAAAACTGTGACACATTCGACACATCAATAAAACATTACACGGCGAATAGCAAACTTGTAACCCATCAGTCCTGTGACATCTAATTCAGCACGAATTTCGTTTATACCTCTGTTTGCAATAGAAGAACAGGTGTTTTCATTTGAGTTATTGCCCAGCCGATACGTGAATAATAGGGGAAATGTTCCGGAATTCGTATTACCGTCTTTTCTCATCTGACAACGATAATAAAAGTTGGGTAAAGTTAGTAGGTACTCGAACTAACACGCTGGCACTGTCATTAACTTTTATTACAATAGCACGGTTTAAATTGATGTTCTTATAATAGTATTGCTGTATATTAAAATGTGTGGTTTAGTGAAGCTTAGGATTACAATATCAGATTACAAGGCCAGTGTTAGTACCCTTCCTGGGTTTTAACATATTTAGTAATTGGTTTAGCCAGGTTATTGATAAGCCAATTAATTTAAAGAGAACCTTGTTCTTGAGAACCAGTACAAGGCTTGGCATGTAACCACCACTTTCGATCATTCAAATGATGATGGCTCAGTTGTAATGTATACGCACACCGCGTTGTTCGACATAGATTCGAGACAATAAGCTTGAATTTTCGACGAAGCAAAACAAAATGTTGGTACTATATTTTGAATATCTGCCTAGCTAGGTTTGTAATCCAACCCTCATGTTGAAAATCTGTCGCCAAGCAGCTATAGGTGTTTTCTGGTAGCTATACTTGAGAAATAATGCATTTCTAGGCTTAGCGTGCTACCATCTAAGGCCATTTGAACCTCAGGTGAGATTGTTGACATAGTGTACAAAATGCTAAACATATAAAGTATAGAAAATATAATTAAAATAATGCTATTGTTATATAATTTTTGTTCTTACTTTTTATATAGGTACTTATTTTACCATTCTCAATAATCCTCACAACTTCTAAATATGTATTTGATAACTTCAACTGCAAATTAGAGTAAAGAAATAATTCAAATTTTATATAGTTTTCAAAATCTATTTTATAAGCTGTAGATACTATTTTTTAACACTAGAAATTTTGTTCGTTAAAAATAAACGGTTTGTGCATAAAATATAGGAATTCCTTATCATACGAAGTTGTGTGTTTATTATATTAATAAACATGAAAAATAACCTAATTCAGTTTGAATTCAAAGAAAAGCAGTTATATGACATTTTGTTTACGAAACCACTGATTTACATTAATGAAGTCTTTTTCAAAGCTACGCTGCTGTGACAACTATTTTTAATTTACGTTAAGATCATAAGTAATGGCTCTTAACTTAAAACAACACTATTTAATGTTAACAGTATTTCCTATCGTGTTAGTGGCCATTAACATGCATAGAAATATTTATAAGGCAGGTTGTATTGAATAAAAAAATAACTACGTTGAATGATTTCCATATTCGTTGAAAGATATTTTTATTTTTATTTAAACGAAAAGGAACAAAATATGGAATAGTCTTTTAAAATGTGTGTAGTTATTTATATGCCAACTACATATATTTTGTAATAAAAAAATTTGGTTTGAAGGCATATATTATTAGTTTGATGCAAATAGTATTGTTAATTTTTTTTAATACGCTTTTACTAGCTTCGTACGTATATTAGTATGTATGTAACGGAAACTTAAAACATGATTTTGATCCCCTTCAAAACGTCGGATTAACTCGAAATTTGGAATACTTATCAAGGACCGATGACAATTCAATATTTCAAACAGTTTGACCCGTTATCCTTACTAGGATAATCCAGATTAGCGATTTTTTGTTTTCCTAAATTGGTAGTGTCTTTGCGCTATGACCAAGAAAGAAAACTACCAGGCGCGCCTATCACCTACTTCTCGGATAAGTTACCGACTTTGAATGAGATGAAATTTTCGGAGAGGGAACCTGAGAATCCGCTATGTCAAGGCAGGTAGCAGGCGTCCAAATTGCACATTTCTCGGATAAGTTACTGACTTAGAATAAACATCAATGACTTCCTGATTTTGTTGAAAATCATTGATTTTCATAGTATGATAAAGAAAAAACAAAAATGGTTAAAAAAACTAAAAAACACGCTCTTATAGAAAATCCAACTAATAATAGAAAATAAATTTAAGTTTGAATTAAGAATAGTGTAATTTTATCCATGAATATAAATTATGAATAGTGTAAATAAAAAAGAAGTATTTTATTTTTAAAAAAGCGTGGGGTGCTTTTTAAGATAATATCAAAATAATAATTCTTCTACTCATATCTGCCAATAAAATATTTATAACTATTGACAACATGCACCCCACGCTTTTTTTATAATAAAATATATATTTTTTTTTACTTACACTATTCTTAATTTATATTTATTAAAAAAATTACACTATTCGTAATTGAAATCTATTACAATTTATTTTCTATTTTTTAGTTGGATTTTCTATAAAAGCGTGTTTTTAGATTTTTTTTTAACTATTTTTTTGTTGTATTTAGTAGAATGTTGCTCCACTAGGTGTGATCCGATGACTTTTGATCGTGGAATTCCTTTTAGAATTTTATATGGCGACTTTGTAATAATGTATTCTAGTTACACATTAATACATTTTAGCTTACTTCCTCAAGTCAACAATTCATAATAATTCCGACATTAATCATAAGCTAGGTATGGTAATAGATAGAGAAATTCTGCGTTTTTTATTTTGGTTTAGCTACGGATTTGGTTTTGCATATTAGTCACTAGTCACACATCTGTGTAAGGGTATTTAAAAGATTTTTATGTGTACGTTCCTCTATCCCGTCGTATACGGAGATACACACCCGAGAATAGATTTTAATAGTGGGACGGTAAATTTACTTCTTTTATGGTGGTTGTAAAATCTTTGAAAGAGTTAAACAAGGATTTGCTGCGACCACAAATAGGGACCGTGTATTATGCATTCGTATTCCGGTATTAGAGTGTCTCAGTATTCTGTGTTTTACAAGTAAAGTAAGTGTTAGTACAAGATAAGTGGATATTGGGGATTTTGTACTAAAACGCCCGCGCCACACTGAACGAACGTTGAGGACATAATATCAAGTTTATGTAGTGAAGTGAATCTGAACACCTTTATACATAATACACCTTTTCTGCTGTTTCTTATTCTTTTAGACACCACGTTTAGAAACTAATTTTGTTAAACAATTATTATGACAATAAAACCCCACATACTTATTTCATTACTATAAAATAAACCATAATATACTTTTAATATGTAAACTAGGTAGTGCTGTAGGTTGTAAGTTTGTATTCATAAAATATATTAAAGTAAAATCGAAATACGTTACACATTATATAATACCTATATCTTGAATTTCCTCTTCTAACTTCTCTTAGCTTTCGTCGCTTATTGTTTCTATGATATTTCAATAACTTTGTGTGATTTTCACTAAAGAACCAAAAAACACCTTAAGAATTATGTATTTATGACGGATTTAATAACGTAACATCTGAAATTACTACTTTAAAAAGTTTTTTTTCTTCGCCAATAAATAATTATTGTAGGTAAAAATTGTTATTTGTAAATTTTAATTGTAAGTCAACAACGTAGACTACGAAGTGCTCTTAATATTGAAAACAAAGTAAAAGAGAGAAACCTTACTTTAATTAATTAAGATTCGTGCTAAATCCAATGTACAATTGAATCAATTATTGTTTATTATAGCAACGATTCATTGTTTTTACAAATTATATTGTTTCTGTCCTTTAAACCGAGGTTATGCTTTATTTTATAATTGTATATTCACAATGTAGAGATATATATTATGTAAAACTTATATACTTAAATGTTTCGATAAATATCACCTTAACAGACAAAAGTTACCTTTATGTGACCTACATTCATAATTAAATCGACGTGTATTGATGTTATAAGCAAATATAACACGTCACAGATAAATAACATCCATTAACATAATATTCTAATAAGCATGGCTTATCACTTCAAGACACTTGTATCTTTAAACTCCAATACACGCGTCTGTTGCTGTGATTAAGAAGCACATTGGTTGACTGTATTTTGACTGTTCATAATTTAAATAATTATGTCATAAAGACTTTAATTATTGTTATTTTATGTATATCAATATCGGCCATCATTACGATACAATACGATGTTTTTATTATAGACATGAAATTAGAAATACCTAAACTGTTAAAATATAAATGAAATAAATAAATATACAAAAGACGAAACAACCTCGTAAGAGCTATTCATATTGTTCAATAATTCAGGGTGGTTTCACAGTGTAAAAGCACATAAATCTATATAATAATGTTACTCTGAGTAACATAAAATGTTATTGTAAATGTTAGTGTGTTTGGATAATAGATATTTTTTGTGTTTGCTAAAAGAATATCGAATTAGGTATATTAACGACTTTTTGATATAGACTGTATCTTGATATATACCCTAATATGATATAGGCAATCTTGTATGATGATAAAGTGCAGTAAAAGGTAGCTTGACGTCAAATTAAGTGATGTCTCTTAAGCAAATAGTTCGTTATATTCAAACTACAAGATATCAAAGACATGGATACGAACAATGCACAGCTGTAATTCAGAGACGGCTAACTTCAGCAATAAATAACAAGTTGTATCCTCTTACAGAACTCGGAATGGACGAAGACTGGATATCACCGATTGTACCTTGAGTGCTTTTGGTATTTTTCTTAGTTCTTTTACGAAATGACTATTATCATTATTTATATCTGGCAACGACGACATCTTAAGTCTTGACAGCAGGACTTGAATGAGAGTAGTATACACCAGAGATGAATTATCTAAAATAAGAGCTGTCATTGATCATTTATACTGAATTTAATATTAAATGTAATTTAATTTTGCCTATTGTATATACATTCCAAGACTATCGTTCTGAAAGAGTAAACTCTAGTAGCGCGGGGGAGCTAACACGCAACGTTTTTTTTAATTATTATTTAGAGGTGTAAAAGCCGCTAGAGCATGAATGAAGGTTTTTCTTAATAATGCTGTTTATTATATAAAAATTATTAAACTACTTGTTTTATTGAATCATATTTGTGTTAAAAGAGCTTGTGGAAGTATTAGTGAAGGGTCGTTAAAAAGCTCACAGCATTAACGGTATTCATTCTTTCGAACACGTATTGAAGTCGAAATCATGGAATATTAATTTATCATTTCGACTTTCGAGAAAGTACAATTATTAGATTTAGTGAATTATTGCACATATTTCATTTGGTCTTCAATGGGTATTCTAATGTTCTATCAATAATTTGTAATACTGGAGATATAATTTATTGCACACTACATATAAACGTTGTAGTTTATAGAATGTGTTTATAACAATGATTCTTCATCTTGATTATAATGATATTATGATGATTTTTTGTAATAAATTGTATTGAAATATGTAACATACTCCATGTTACATTTCAGTGAATTTTTTTTTATTAAGGTTACTAAAATACCCGGTGTAATTACAAAAAAAAATCTTGAAAGAGGGCTGAAAGAGATTTGATAGGTTTTAAGTTATAAAACAGATTTAGAAACGGAAAGAAACAAAAGGAATAGTTTATTGAATGAGTTCGAAGTACTAGTATTATTTATAAATTGATACGCGTTAACGATATTTATAAAGAGATTTATAGGACGTTTTACGGCCATTCCGTATAAACTTTGTATTGGCTGTTTGCTTATAAGAGAGTTAGAAATTCAACATTGGTTCCATGTGGTATGGAAATTTTTGTATTATTTTTTTCTTTATTCAATTTAGGACCTAGGATCCAAAAAGTACATGTCAGTTCCATTGTAACCGATACTTAGTATTTACACAGCTACCTTTCCTCACTTGCAGGTGTAGCCCATATTTTATGAAAAACTAGCTGTGATCGCGGCTGCGTTCGCGTGGACACAAAATGCCGTCGATCGGGCACCCGCGAAATGTGCTACCCCTACTCCCGGTTATTTAAAAGATAAAAAAGGCTTACTGTGGGTGATCCTTACAAAATATATATAATATGCTCTTGCTGACTTTTTTGTAGGCATTTTTAAGATCTAAAATTATGTGTTTTTAATATCTACAATTACATAAATTTATTTTGATATATCTCTTAAGGTTTACTCAGTGTAAGCCATTTAAGAGCCCCAAAGTCGTCATTTTACCAAATTGATTTTAATTTGCATGGAACCCTAATTCTTTTTCTAAAATAAAAGTAACCTAAGTTACTCCTTATAACATCAGATAACTGCCAGTGAAATTCCTGTCCAAATCGGTCGAACTATAAAACGATTACCCGGAACAAACAGATAGACAAAAAAAATAATCATTGGGTTTTTGTTATAAATCTATACCACTATTATAAAGAGGAATGATTTGATTTTATGTATGTTTGCTTTTTTGTTTGTAATAGATAAACTCAAAAACTACTGAACTGAACGTGTGTTTTTATTTTTATCGCTGTGTTCTACGGGTACAGTCGGTAATAAAAATGTATATTATAAGTGCTATTACAACATTAATTAGTTTTTAAATGATACTTTTACATAATCCATAATAATACAAGGTGTCCAGAAAGGGTATCGGGTATTTGTTTTCGCGCCATATTCGAAACGGGGCGTCTAAAGGGTGCGGGGAGGGGTTCGTGGCGTCCGCCATTTTGTGGAGTTTTAGTCACGATGGAACAGTACTCGGGGACGCATCGCGCATTTTGCGTACGAGCGTATTATCGTAATTGTGATTCAATAGTGACTGCTCAACGTCTCTATCGTGCGGAATATCGTACACGCCACGCGCCAAGTGACGATAGCATTAGGAAATGGATCAGGATGTTCGAGAATACAGGTGCGACAGTTAAAATTCAAAACTCTGGTCGTCCTCGTTCAGTTCGCGATGAAGAAACAATTGAAGAAGTTGAAGCGTCGGTTCGTCAAAATCCGTCTTTATCCATCCGAAAGCGAAGCCAAGCGTTGAACATCAAAAAATCGTCTTTACATTAGATTTTAAAGAAAGACTTACATCTAAAAGCCTATAAAATTCAATTGGTTCAAGAATTGAAGGATACGGACTATGCTAATCGACTGAATTTTGCGAACGAAATGCTGCAGCGATTTAACAACTCTAACAACATACTGTTCAGTGACGAAGCAAATTTTCACCTGAATGGTCATGTTAATAAGCAGAATTGTCCGTACTGGGCAGTGGAGAATCCGAGACGAAAGCATGAACGACCCCTGCATAGCCCAAAGGTCGTTGTTTGGGCCGCTATGTCTGCTAAAGGCATAATTGGTCCTTATTTTCATGAAGATCAACGAGGCCGAGCAATTAATGTGAATAGTGACCGTTATTGCGATATGTTGCGAAATTTTTTGGTCCCAGAGTTGCAGGAGTTTGCAGGTTTGAACTCAAGAACGTGGTTCCAGCAAGATGGGGCCACTTGCCATACCACAAATGACTCAATGGAAGTTGTTAACGAATTATTCCTTAATAAAGTTATTTCGCGAAGGGGTAACATCAACTGGCCTCCCAGAAGCCCCGACCTTAGCCCGCTTGACTATTTTGCATGGGGATACCTTAAAAGTAAGGTTTATCAAAACAATCCGACGAATCTAACCCAGTTAAAGCAAAACATCAGGTCAGAAATGGCAGCAATATCGATAGCTATGTGTCAACGTGTTATCGCCAATCTTCGTTTCCGTTTAGAAGAGTGCCAGCAACGTAACGGTCATCATTTGGATAACATCATCTTTTCCAAATAATTCTCCAATTCATATGCTAATAATAAACAATAAACTTTTTTATTGCATACAAATAATTTTTGTTTCATTGAACTTACAAATACCCGATACCCTTTCTGGACACTTGTATAACATTTCTTATTCTAATAATTGTGTCAATAATAATTACTAGTTTGGACATTTTATTATTTTTATAGGTATTAAGTATAATATGCTATATTTTTTTGTAATGACTATGTATTTTAATTTAATTGTTTCATTATTTGCACGCCACAAATAGTAGAATATGATGTAACTATTTTTATAAATGTAAGACCTGTATTGACCATATGCAGACAAATAAAGATATTGTATTGTATTGTATCACGCTGATTAAAATGTTTAAGCGCTAAATTCTAATTTAAAAAAGATGATATTCAGCAATGGGTAACAGAAAAAATACTCAGCAATATGGTACAAAAATTCTTCGTTCATCTTATCCTACCTACCTAACCTAAATCCTATAGAAAATATTTGGAGAATTAAAAATATATTGCTTTTTATTTATATTTCTCACAATAAGTGCGATAAACATGCATTTACCTAATTAAGCTGTTGATTTATTTTAAATTTGAAGAAATAAGATTTGAAATGTTGAAATATTGAGTTCGTCTACAAAAATCATTCTCTTTGAGATATTATATTTTAAATGTTTCCTTTTAAGTAACATTTGGTGCACACATTTTTACCCTTGAAAAAGGGTTTATTTTATTATTTCGGAGAAAGATAGTTTAAAGCACTCACTAACGAGTCATAAAACTAGGTAGAATTCGAGTATTGTATAGACTGCATAAACACCAAATGTTACACGATGTAAAAAGGACAACTGTAGAAATATAGTAGTAAGCAGTTAGTTCTCTCTGATCCTTGATGGTGTTAAGACACACTTCCGAAAACTCTATTTCAATAAATAAAAATCTTCCAATGAATAAAATCTTCAATCATTATAAAGAATAACTAATAGAATACTCTTGTGTACATGACTGTACCTCTTGACACACACATGTGGTCAATGTATCTTCTCTATACAATACACGCTTTAAGCACACATAGGGACGCGCGCACAATTGTGGTGAACTGTCTATACCTAAATAAGCATGTGATTTACTGGTGTAAATGATTCATTTCTGAAGTCGGTCATTTATTTGATGAATAATTTCGGAATGTCATACTTTTCACTTATTCTGAAGCTGTGGAACTAACTCCTAGATTGTGTGTTATATCCTTTCTTTGGTATCGAGGCCTACAAGCGAAACATGAAGAGGCTTGCATGATAGCAACGACTGGCTTCTTCTATTCATTATATTACATACCAGATGTATGTTTAAGTATTAAATATATCAAAATACTGAATTACTCATAAATTTAAAACAAAACGATGAAACTTTTTCTTGTTTCAGTATTTATTTATAATGTTACCTTGCACAGGTTTTAGCACTATTAATGCAACTGTGACAGAGGTCTGACTAAATGTGAGGAAATAAAACATAACTTTATTCGAGATTTACGAGCAATAATAATGCGATAAAGAACAACAAGCTACCATGTGTATTATATAATTTATAGGTTAAAATACTGTTTCTTTTTTGTTTGAACGTCCTAATCTCTGGAACTACCAGATACATTTAAAAGTTTATTTTTGAATTTGAAATTCTATTTATTGGGGAAGGTTATGGGCTTATGATATTCACGTTACGACCCTAAGGAGCGGAGAGAAATATTGAACATCAAGCAATCTGCCAGCTTGCCAGAGCAAGTTTAGGCAACTATGTGAAGTGAGAACAACGATAAGCTTACGGGTGCGATGCTACGATGGTAGCGCGTGGTGACGCGGCGCGGTGAAGAGTTGGCTGAATATAAATTAAACACTAATGAAATCGTGGGTCTCACCTAGTTTTATATAAATTTTACTTGTCTACACTCCTTCTATATATTAACTTTAACTAGCTGCGAAATCTCTAGTCTTTCGTGCGAATAAAATAAAAGGGTACTAAGGCTTTTTTCCTATTAATATATAGAATATGACTAATAAACATATTACCTAGATATTATGAAAGATTTACAACCTCGTGTATAAACAGAAAGCGTCAGACTGCGAGTGCACTGTTGTCAACGTGCCAAGTAGGTCCACAGATTTGTCAGAACGAACCAGACCAATTGAATAATAGACTAGGTATACTATTATAATACTACACGTAAAAATGGGGTTATTTTTACATACTGTTATGTGTCATTGCGTATTGCGTTAGGGAAATAGTTTATTTTGAAATTAGCCGTGTCCCAAGGGGTTTCTCCTTTCCTGTCCTACGTTCAACAACTTTAAGAGATGCATTTTAAATTTTTGTTAAGGTTCTCTTAAATTGTATAGGGATCTCTTATGAAAAATTCCATACTTCTAAACCCCTCGGTTTAAGCTGTGTATTTATTGCCTGTAAATAAATATTTTATTTTGTAAGTAGGTTATGTATAAAAACAAATTTTTACATAATATATAATGAGTTACTAACATAACATAACATACCATCACGCCTGTATTCCTGAAGGGTTAGACAGCGGTGTACTAATGTATACACACAGTTCGCCGTGTATGTTTTTAGGTCCTTTGTAATAGAGGGCGAGCCTATTGCCATTAATCCTGCACAAAGTCAAACTCCAACCTGCTAATGAAAATTTCATAGGAAAATTCAATAATACTTTGCTCGACTTTGGAATCTAACCCAGGACCTCGATTGAATGAGGAATTACTAAAGGATTAGGAGGAGGGGTTTAGGAAGGAGTTACTAAAAAAAATGATAATAAGTTGTAACAAGAAAGTGTTACAATCTCAAGAATCTACTAAGAAGTAAATCTCCAGCCAATAAATTGAAAGGCATACTCCAATAAAAGTTTGGATCGTTACCCGAACCGGCAAAACGGATTTCTTTTTTTATACTCTGAATAGAATTTAAGTATTCAGATTTATGCGGCGAACATAGAGGCACTAGTTTTTATCCAGGCTCCTCTGGTATGAATAAAAAGTTTACCGTGTTTTTCCGAGTTAGTAGATGTTACCTACATATTTGCATGGTCTGTTTTTACGTTAAAAGAATTGTGCACGACGGAGATTTTCTTCAATTATATTTTCCTTTTTTTTTAATTTTTTTTGGTCGCGTTCAATGTTGGGTAAAATAGAGAGCTGCGCGTATCATGTGATGGAAGTGCGATATTACAAAGTTATCCATCAATGCAGATAGCCAAATAAAGTACACCAACATTTGGTAACTAAATTCTATAACGTGTATTTTTCATAGTTGTCACGGGTAAAATTACCGATATACGCAGAAAGCTAAAAAAAATATTTTGATTAAAATAATGTTTATTTATATACGGCTACATTACTTTTCAGTAACGGTACACTGAAGTACTCTATAACGCTTAATACAAACGGCGGAAACGAAATCTAGGTAAACTTCAGTACACAATAGTCGCGATTACGCAATTTATAACTAATGACGAAATATTATATTACTTATTTTCTAGAATTTAAAAATGTTTTTGATATATTAAACTTTAAGCACAAATTACATTTTTATTTAAAAAAAATTAGGTACATTCCCTTCTTACTACCTCAAAATCACTTTTGAAACTAGAAATAAAACCCAAAAAGGTATAATTTATATTGAAACATACAAAATTTCTAGTAGATAATATATTTTAGTAAAAAGGGAATAATGACATTATCAAATAAGTAGGTAGGTAACCCAAGAAATAAAGTCAGAGGGCAGACCTAGTGCGTGTTTATCTACCGAGCCGCTTTAGGTAATTATTTCAAGAACACTGCCGAATCAAAATACTGTATACTTTAGTGTACTGTAGTGACGTAATGTCGTGCTACCTGGTCCCCGCCAACATCTCTCACATTAGACGGTCGCACACGAACTTGTTCGAGTTTTTGTAGTACCTAACAGAATTAGCCATGGGTAATATCGCTTTTACATGATACCATATCGTATCTATGTACTCATTGATTTGCGATATATCCAGTACCATATCTATACATTTGCATATCATGAATATTGGTTATTTCGACGTAATTTATGTATTGAAACAAAGTTCAGATATTATGGTTTTTAACGTTTTTGTTTACATAAATATTTATGTTCCGTTGAATTACTTTATTGATATTCAACGAAGTCGTATGTTCTTTTTTATACCACTATGGTGGCAAACAAGCGTGTAGGTCGCTTGATGGTAAGCGGTTACTGTAGCCTATGGAGTATGGATCCCGGTATTGATAATTTGGATTTGGTTATGAACCACAGTCATGATATATATACAGTATACACACTATTATTAACACACCGCAAATTATACCTACATTATACAAAATAAACTAAAACAAAAAATAAATAAAATATAAGTATTAATAAACAAATTAGAAACCTAAGAAAGTTGGCATCGAATATCACTTTCAGCTAAGGCGGAATTCAAAACAAAAAAAACATTTATACCTATTAAACTCAGAGTGAAGGCCAAAGGTTGAAAGAAAAAGCAGTAAACAGCATGCGATTTATTGTCTAATATGGTTTAAAATTATTTGTATTGATGGTGATAATTTTTTCGAAGCTAAACTTTACAACACTAGCCATAAGCTTTAAATTTAGCAATATTAGTGTGTTGTCTATAGCTATTTTTCCCAACTATAAGTTGAGCGAAAAATCGCGTACTCAGTTTATATTGTCTCTTTTGCTAGAATCAATGAATCGCAGAATTGGATATACCATAGGTTGATACCGTACTGCTACAGTTATACAAATATCTTCGTTACTACTTACGAATACTACTACGTTATGGTCGCGGTATTTGGATATGCAATATAGAATACATAGTTAGCGGGGTACTCGATATCTAGATATTGGGGTTTGAAGCGATATCAGATACTGTATCTATGTACGATTTGTTTTGTCCATGCCTAAAAAGAATCTAGAATATTTTTTAACAAAATGACTTAATAACGCATTTGTTACATTTAGTAAATATTTGAGCAACGTGAGAATCGAACCCGTGACTAATCCAGAATGTATGTATGTAGAATCACTAATGAAGCAGTTACCAATTAAGCACGGTTCGTTTAACCGTGTTCATAAATACATATAAGATATTCTAACACAATAACCTCGGGTAAGACAAAAATAATATAATGTGTCAACATTATATTATAATCAACGAAATCTTTGGTAATTGGTTAATGAAGCGACCGTAATTAAGTAGGTAAGTTCAAATACAAACTAAACGAAAGAAGATTATCATAATTATTAAATGTTCCGAAGGCTAAAAATGATTTATAAATTTTACGCATATTGTTCTTCAATTTTGTTAAAATAAAAGTACATAATAATCGTAAATCTTTCTTTATGTGGTTAGGTTTTGTTTTAAATATATGTTACACATAATAAATTATATTGGTTTGTGATTTTTTGATTGGCTAATATAATAATTAAACGCTTTTCTTATACTTGTAACGAAATATCCCAATATATAATTATTAATTATGTTAAATTACAACTTATTTTACAAGATGTGTTGATAAAGAGAGAGAGAGACACTGAAATAATACTTAAATAAAAAAAATACTAGTAATACTACTAATACCAACAATAGAGTCTACACAAAATATAAGCACATATTTTTCATTGATTATTTGAAGAAATAGAGTCCTAATGACGGTTTGCGTCCGTGTGCCCGTGTGTGTTATATATTGTCTTTGTGTTTTCGTTGTGTGTGCATGTGTGACTTTGTGTGTGTGTTACTTGAATTGGATATATCATAGGTTGATACCATATATATATTAAAAAAAAAGAATTTGATATTTAAGTTTGATTCCAAAATTTCGAAAATATATTCCGTTTTATCGTAGGATTTATTCATTTGCCAACGTGTATGGTATCACTAACCCTGGAGGAACCAACTCTAAAGTGCAGTTAGCAAGGTAGGCGGCGTTCAGAAAATTCTTTACCACCGTGATATGGTTTCATTACGTTTTCTTTTTCATATTATTGGCGACAGCCAAAATTCAAAAGGCTTTCCAAATATTTCAACATTTATTATCACATTGTCTTACAACAATGTTCAGATTACATTTGCGTCGTTGCTTGAAATATTTAACGTGTCCCTTTTTCCGGTCGTGGCTTGTTCGCTTGTTCCTCCATCGGCTGCCATTGTTGATCGTTCCCTTTCGTTGCGGCGGAAGTGCCTCAAAATACAAACCGGAAGCAGATGTTTTAGAAATATAAAAAAAGTTATACATCTTAAATATTTCGAAAATGTAAAAATTACCATTTATTAATTATCACACTATTTCTAATTTTATTCTATCGATAATAATTATATAGCATAATTATTTTGGAACCAAAACAACGACTTTTAAACATTCCAACAATAACATCGAAACTCAGTACATATCGTTAATATTTGTGAATAAAACATCTACATTACATAATTAGACATGTATTTATTTAAATACCCCTAAAAATATACTACAACGATATATCGGTACCCATATTGTAGTGTCTGGGGAAACCGCATCTTTCTTTCAGCGAAAGCTCCGACTCATTGTAGGCTATGAACCTATGTCGATGGACCCGATGTTCACATATGCTACCACGGAACCATTATTGCTTAAAATGTTTTAATTTTTATAGCATTCTCAGAATAGCATATTTAAAACTTGAATTAATTTACATGTCATGTGCTTATATAAAAAAAAAAATCCACACCAATGACAAATTATAATAAAATCAATCAAACTATGATCTTTATATCAAGATATTATTTAAAACGAAGCAGATAAATCGTATATATGAAAAAAAGTGCACTACTAGGTAGTACTTGTTATTTACTTATATATTACATTAAAATAGCTTTAACAAAGATGATACAGCTTGCTTTTGTTATCTTTCATAAGACAGACAATTTTCTTTTTCACTATTCAGGGAAGCCTCGTGATTGTCGAAGCGGGCCCTTCCTTATAAAACGGTAAAGGAGATAGTGTGATACAAAGCCGTGAATAGGCAACTGAACGGGACTAGTATCGATTTCTATTATAAACATTTCACTATATTTATAAGTATTTCAAATTTATTTATCCGTGTTAACTTTTTAAATCATTGTATTTATCCGACTGCGAAAAAGTAGGCTTATATTTTTCGAGCGTATATACATATATGTATATTTTTTTGGAACGCTCTGTACCCTAAACGGTATGATGGACTTTAGCAATACGAGGTGCCTTTAGATTCGTCTTAATTGTGGGAGTAACATATGTAGGCTATATAATATTTAAGTACGACATCTGGGAATCAAATAAAAAGCAAAAATAAAAACGTTAACCTTTTACTCAAGTGTTTACCTTGCAGTCTGATTTTTTGTCTCATTTTTAATAAGTTAGCTTGGTTCCTTTGTTATAAATTATTTTAATAGTTCTACTATATTATCTGCGACACTTTTAGTATATATGTAATGATCGCTTATAAAACAATATATATTATAGTTTTATAAAATATTCATGACTTCTTAAAGCCATGTATTCCAGACATGTTTTTTATAAGACATTTTTGAAGGTAAACTTTTTAGGCGAATTCTTACAATGTGCGTGCACGTTGTAACAAAAAGTCTACACCACGAAGTTACTTTCTAAACCTTTTGTTTTATTGTGATGAAGATAGTTTTTAAGAGTATTAGGGCACAGATAAATTTCTTTGGAGGCTTCTCTCTACCAGTCCTACCAGTCCGATTGGAGGAACACCTCTCCCCTACAGAAGATCACAGCCAAATAACGTTGTGTTGTGTTCCTGCGGTGAGTAGGGTTTCCAGAACTCGTTGGGTTAGGGGGTTCAAGATCGGCAACGCGCATGTGGTATCTAGGGTATTACAATAATAGGCTACAGTAGCCGCTTACCATTTACCATTAGGCCATATACATGTTTACCTCCTTTGTTGTATTAAAAAAAAAACGAATACTCGAAGTTATTTTCAAAAATGCTGTTCTATCATTATAGATCACACAAAATCACAGCATAAGGCTAAATCTATATTGTATAAAAACGACAAAAATACGTGCTTAAATTTGCCCTGTGGTATTGGCGTGCCGCTCGCTACTATCTTATTTTTTTTTGTCTTTACATAAAATACAAGTTACTTTTCACTCACGCGCCGGTATCCAGTCGAAAGTGAACTATGGCCAATTGCCCCTTCACGATGCCATGTAAAGAGCGTCAATGCCTTATCTACATATAAAATAGCATTGGAGTCAATACAATTTATTATCACATAAAACTTATTATAATTTTAGTTGGTATTGCGTAGTCTGTTAACGTGATCACCGGTGCGTACTACGGGGTCAACAGATTCACGTCGAGATGGCATCACGATACTAATCGAAAAGGCCATTGTGCGCGTCCGGATGCGAACCGCATGGTCTGATCTCGCACTTGGGACAATGGCCGACCGCACTGTCAAACACTTTGTCCATTACAGACCTGCCACGATTTAGATAGTGCTAACTAAATACGACGGTGTGACGTTAATGTTTGGTAGAATGAGTAATACAGTTATTTTTTTCCGTACTTCTGTTTCTTCTGTTGAATCTACTTGAATGTAATATTGATGCTAGTTTTGAAAGAATTAATATGAAAGAACAAGTCCTAAAGAGACAAGAGATCTATGCAGAGCCAAAGTTACTTTATTTAATAAATATAAAATTTTGACAATAAGTATGTGGCGTACTCATAGATGTAGTATATATTATATTAAATCTATAGGCGTACTACATATTAAATAAGGGTTATTTGAAAATTAATAATAATAATAATAAAATAATAATTAAAGTTTGTATTTAAAATATTAGTACATTATGGTACAAGTGTGTAATGTTGGTGATTACCGCTGAGGCGCCATTGAGACCCGAGCCGTTAGGTGAGGATCTTAAGAGAGCCGAGGACGGTAATCACCAATACACACGTGTATCATACGACGTTTTTCAACACACTTGTGAAGAAAATAATAATAAAAAATCATTTTTCCTTGAAGTTTTCAGGTAGTAAACTTTGCATAACGTTAAGGGCTTCACATTTTATATCGGGCGGTGTACAACATAAATCATTTTCTTCATAACTAGTACTTGTAGACATTTTAATTAATAAATAACTAAAATTTCAACAGTGACAACGAGTTGTGAATTTATTTTTGCTATGGCGGGAAAATTTAATCAGTTTGCGCGCGCATCTAACAATGGCGATCGGCCATAGACTAAAGGAATGAGGTTTCTTTTTTTTTGGCTTTCCGCAGATAGCGTTTTAGCCACGTATAAAATGGGGAATTTAAAGTTTTCTTTATTGCAGAGAAAACAAAAGTTATATTTGAGTGAAAGTTTTATTTGTTAAACACGTACAAGTTGAAATTATCTATTTAAATACGATGTTGTATGAAATGAGCAAGCAATAGGTACATTAATTTATTTGTTCTATTGATCATTATCTTTTTTGTGTCGAAACTTTTTTAAGAACAAAGCAACTCGACCAATAATATTAAAAAAAAACTCTATAACTCACTTGTGAATAATAGCAATAAAAAAGTCACAGTTTGATTACAGGTGTCATTATGTGCCTAATTGCGGTGATGTTAGAGCCACTTTATGAGCAAGTGTGTTGAAAACACTTTTATTTTTATAGGCCTTTTTCAATTTAGCTAAATATTCATAATAAAATAAAATTTGTGCTTGAAGAGGCTTCACACACATCAACATCATGGCTAAATGCCATTCTTTAATGCAATATAAAAATTATATTATTCAAGTGCGTTTGCTATACTGACGTGTTTTCTAGTTTTCACACGTATGTAACGAGATGGCATCTCGATAGTAATGGAAAACGCTATTGTGGCCGACCGGATGCAAACCACACGTCCTGATCTCGCGCTAAGCACAATAGTGGACCGCTTCGTGGAAATATTTTCCGTTCAGGGCTACCACAATTCAGACACTAATAAAGTGTAATCTACCTTGATACTCAAACACTTGGGGCTGTAAAGTTTTCAGAATTATAGATGACTTTTATCCGACAAACACCGCGCCGCCACACACCCATGCAGTCTATCATAATTATTCTTCCCGCAAGTACAAATAATTTTAATTTTCCATCATCTAAACTATGTGTCCAAATAACATACTATAAAGAGCAAAATTTAACTTCATAAAATTGTGTTTATGATGAAGTAACTTTTGATCGTAAAAATTAATATGTCACGTCTAAACATAATGCTTATAAATCACTTTTTAATTTTCAATAAATCTTTGTCAAAAACTTCCTATTGTGGCTTATGTATAAGAGATAGGCATATGCTATCGCATTTTTTTGTTAATTATACTAATGACCAATATTTATGTGGAACATTGTATTTCCATATAATTAACAATTACGCCAGCGCACGCGGATAAAGAAGTTCTGGAGGGCATCGACTTCCGACTTATGTAACAAAAATCAGTATTTAAGGCTAGCTGAGGGTTGTAACTTAATGTTAGATAGCCTATACTATTCCTCGTGAGTCTGGCAAATGGCTGGAGAATTATTCGAATACGACTACTAGTTCCAGAGATTAGCATGTTTAAACAAATAAACAAAAAAACTTTTCCGCTTTATTATATTAGTATAGATATATAGGTAGCAAGATAGTATTGTTTCTTGGTATCTGGTTAGTCGGTGGATACCCAGTTACTTTCTAAAAGAAAAAAATATGTTAGGTACCAATTGATATACATAATAATATCAAGAGGAGTATTTAGCGTAATATTGTTTTCACTTGTCCGAATATTTTGATGATGAAAACGCCAGAGTAAATTTTTATAAATTGTACCAAGAAGTCTATACCATAAAGTTTCTTGCTAAACCTTTTGTTTTACTGTTGTTAAGATAGCCATAATCAGTTTTTTTTTTACAATTGTTGCTAAAGTTTTTCCAGAAGTAGCGATTAATATAACTGCTAAGGTCTTTTGATCCACGATCTGGTGGATAATGCGAGAATCCGCTAAATGCGAGCAGCGCAGAATCGATCGATTTTAAAGCGATCTTCGGAGGAGACCTGTATAATGTTTAGAATTGGATATCTTTCGGCGTAATGATAAATCCTTTTATTTGTCAATACGCTATATAATTAACTTTGTCTGTATATAACTGTAGATTTTAATTTACTCAGCAACGTGAATACACATTATAGTATTTGCAGAACAATCTAGAATATCCGCTCGGCTGAGTGACAAATATTTAAACAACTGTCATTACACCCACCTCAAATATCGTAATGAAACCCATTAAATACCTTAACTAAATATACATTGATATCCAAATGTGCCTCACTCACGTGCAAAAGGTTAAAAAATGTGTGGTGGTTGTGATCTTCTCGGACTCGATGGAGGATGGTATACTTTTTTGGGGATTATGCATAATACTAATTTTTCAAGCTGAAACTACAAAAATTTGATCCAATAGGAAATAAACCCGCGAATTAACTATGTTTATCGGCCGGCTAATAACGGATAAATACTTTTATTTATTGCCGTATTGCGTCAGCCCTAAATATTAATGGTCACATTTATCTTGTATCAATAGGTAATAACTAATGTTTTAATACGGACGATATCGTTGTACTTATGAATATTCCGTGAAATGAGCTTACATTGGCCACGAAACGTTGCATTTTCAATCTAGTATAATTTAAAAGGATTATCTATCATATGAGTGGTGAATTCAAATTTGGATTTTACGTTAATGATTAACATGTCAGGTTGTGAAAATATATTATTGTATGTTTGTTTACGAATGATGTTGGTACAAGTAGGTACATATTACACTGCATAACATAATTTTATTATATGAGTGTTCTAAACAATAAAGATCCATGATAATTATTGCCCTAATTAGTGGAAAACCCCATAATTGGACGCTCAAAATACATTTTAGTTTAAATATCAGCATGAACAACATTTTTATATATCTAAATATTGTTATATTGTTTCTATAAGAATCTATATAAATGCATTCTTTGTAATCACCTTGTAATTTTAAGTTTTCGTTGAGTGTTGATAGCAACACACATTCGGGTATTGATCTGAATTTACAAGAGATTAACTATTATTATAGACTGTCTCGTGTGGGTTGTTCGCTATTTAGTATTGATAGGTAAACTCTTAAGATAAATACTAATCGAAGACGCTGTTTTATTACACGCCAATAGTTCATTATTTTTGTATACACCATACACAAAAACAAACAAACTGTACCAAATTTTAGGCGATCTAGCTTAGAATATACGTAGCTGTCACCAGTGAAAAGAAAATCAGATTTGATCTACCCAAGCAGTCTTCAATGCAACAAGTTTTCTTGTTATTAGTATTAATGGGCATTAAAGAGTCGTTTTTCTTGAACAACCTTTCCAACCCACTCGATTTCCAGGTCGAATGTACAACTATTTCATGAGTTTTATAGCATAAAGTAATTTGACAAGCTAAATTATTAAAAAGGAAACAAAAACACTTCAGTTTTTTTTTTACAATTTTTGCTTTTTATATGATTCCCAGGAATCCTAGGCGTCATACCTAAATATTATATAGCCTATGTCACTCCCTCAATTAAACACTAATCTAACGACACCTCGTATCCTAAAATCCATCACTCCGTTTAGGCTACAGTGCGAGCGAAAGAAGTATACATACATACATATGTTCGAAAAACATAATCATCCTTTTTCGCAGTCTGGTAAAAGCAGTGAACACACTCTGCAAAGTCAATAATAAATCACTAATATTTTTTTTTGTTTTAGAACTAACTATATATACAGTGTAAACTCTTTATAACGAAACTCAAGGGACTGAGCATTTTATGTCGTTATAGGGAATTATCGTTATATGGAGTGGAGTTTCAATATGTGGGTTTTAACGCAAACCAACCAAGTTGGGCTCACTTCAACATTATAGGGAGTTTATCGTTATAAAGAATAACGTTATAAAAAGTTTACACGTATATATATATATATATATAGTACATATATATATACTGTTAGCCTTAGAGGCCCTGAAGCCGCTGCGGCTTTTACAGCTCCACCGAAAAATAATAATTCTTCTGTTGCGGGTGTTTTATACTGTGTTACTAGAGCACCGGAAGTCTCATCATCGATCGATCGATCAATATCATCGATGCCATTGTATAGAGACTATATTAGTCGTGTTGATCGTCTTATAAACATAGTATTATTTATTTAATACTATAAAAAAGAATATATTTAGTATGCGATAGTTAAAACATTATTATATGCATTGCTTAAAAAAAATACTCTTCCAAATCTTTCCATTGTAGTACTATAAACTTAGTATTGTTAAACATAAAAGCTAAAATCTTGGTTCCCCGACGCCGGCATTTCTCCGTCTGTGAATCTCATAGCGCGGCAGATAAACAACATTCCGACATTAACGTTGACTTTGATAGTAAAATTTCGTATTTAAAATTCCACCTTAGATATTCTCTTTTGTGTTTTACTCTTTGCTTCTATTTGTTTTATATGCGCACGAGTATAATGCTTATACATACATTTATTATAATGTCGTAAAAATCATAAGTTTTGAGCGGTCGTAAGTAAGCATTATTAAACGTGTAAAACGGTCTACGGCAAATCGATTAATATGCTAATTTTGTATTTAATGTGTGCTAATTAATAGTATAGTTATTTAATGTGCTATTATGAAGAAGCAGAAGAAGGTTTTTATGCCTGTCGTAATGTTACTTAAAACAACAACGTTTGTTATTAATATTCAGGGTATTATAGTTACAATCCAGAAGACCAGTTTTCTTGATATTGCAAGAAGTGTTAAAGGTAGAAAGAAAGTTATTACGTGATTGTGATCAACAGAATCAAAAAATTCTTTAATTAATTTAAGTTTTATGAACAAACTTTAAACTATAATTACCGATTCGTAAAACATCCCAGTCATTGAGAATTGCCGGCATTTCATTCATGTAATAGAGTTTAAGAAAAATAAAAAAGTCGTCTGGAGCCATATCTGGTGAAGAAACTTGTTGCTCGATGGTATTTTATGAGTTTTTGGTCAAAAATTAGTTCACAATGATGGCCTTGAAATCCAAGATTTTTCTTTCCACATATCTGGTCTTTTTGTCCGAATTTGTCTTTTTAAACGCCGCATAACGCTCAAATAATACACTCTATTTACCGTTTGACTTTCCGGTAAGAACTTCGAGTGTACAACACCGCGATAGTCAAAGGCGATCTTCACTTTTCATCGACTTTGGCATAGTTTATTCGATTTCGGTGCAGTTGGAAGGCGTTACTCCGAAGCTTGTTGACTAGTTTGCATATCAAACTCGTAAACCCTCGTCTCACCACCACTAACAATGCGTTTCATTAATGTTGGGTCGGAAATGACTCGTTCTAGCATGTCCTCAGCGACTCTTATATGCGATTGAGTTTTTGAGAAAATTCAGGTCTTTTGAGACTGACTAGCCGAGCGGCAACATGTTTCATACCCAAGTGATTATTTAAAAGTACAGTGGCTATCTCTATCAAACTTGAATGAGGATTTTCAGTCACTATTTCCTTCACTTTCGCGATGTTAACTTCAGTTGAAGATATTGATGACCTACCAGGGCGAGGCAAAACTTCCAGCATGTTTGGACCGCTTTTGAATGCTTGGTACAACTCATAAGCAAACGTTTTTGATAAAGTCGATTCACCGTAAGCTTTCTGTAACATTTTCAGTGTCTCCGAACAAAAATTCCGTTGGCGATGCAAAATTTAAGATAAACTCTTTGTTCGATGTTTTTGTCCATTTTGAAATTCGCAATACACACTAGATATGATCTAACTAAAACAGCACTGTATTTAATCTAAATGACAAATACAACTCAAACTCCGCGCCAAAATGAAAAACAGTTGCGCCAATCTAACAACAACAAAAAAAAAACAATTTGGAACCTTAAACAAAAATAGAAAAAAAAAAATATTAAAAAAAAGCAAAAATAGAACAATATTGTTTTTAGTTACAACTAGTAATATCATGTCCCTAAATTCCCTACCAGAGAAAGCAGAAAGAATGAGGTACACTTACTTCTCTTTATCCCTTTCAAGTGTATTTTGCTTCCTTCAAATTAATTTTAATCTCATGCATTAAAACATGACTTAATTTTTTTTGTCTGTCCGTCTGTTTCTATTTCTTGGTTTAACCAAAGACGTTTTGACCTATTTTTATGAAATATTGTACACGAAAAGGAGAAAGAATACGTGCGTAGCTCCGGGACATCGTTAGTTTAAAAATCGCTACAGAACACGTTTAATGGACATTGTAATGGCTTATGTTTAGTTGTTGGACTTTTGATCAAGAATATTTTTTCGATTCGTTTTATTGGCTTTGTTTGTAGGTAAAAATAAATCAAAATAACTTTTATTCAATTTAGGCCCTAAGAAGGCACTTATGAATATCAAAACACTACCACCGGTTCGGAAAACATCCCAGACATAGAGAAGAACCGACAAGAAACTCGATCGGGTTTATCTTATTATCATTTTTTTTAAACTGGTATGAACGTACTATGCTATTATTTTATGTATTTCAGATTTCTGAGGTTTGCTTTTTGCAACATCGTACCTCCTAATTCCCTGTGTCTAACTTCAATATCGATGGAATTCTGATACATACTTTTATCATCCTTTTTACTCCTTTGAAGAAGATTTTTAGAAACCCTTCCTTGTACGTCACAAAAGAACCCGCTATTCATATTTCATATTTGTAGCTTCATTACTTTCGTATCTGCGTTTATTTCTCGTCGGTAAAGACTTGTCTCTTTATATAATATACCTACATTTTATTTTATTTTAATGCTAACGTTTCGGAACTGAAGATTTAATATTCTAAATCTATGTTTGAACCTATGAGAATAAAACTCAAATTTATGTGAAATCTGAAACCGACGACGAAAAATTTATGAGAGGTAATTTTTACAATGCGCGCGCATATTGTAACAAGAATAGGACACTATGAAGTTGCTTGCTCAACATCTTGTTTTATTGTGGTGGGTCATGCTTCACATAACTTCGAGTGTGATTATTAAAAATAGTATAACTTCCAACGCGTGTACATAAAGAGAGCTAGGGTACAGAGAACTGTCTTAAGATATTTCTCTCTACTTGAGCCGATCCGACTGGTGAAATACAGAAGATCGCAGCGAAATAACCTTGACTTGTGCTCCTGTGGGGCTAGTATGAGTTCATAGAGCTCATTGGGGATCGCGAGTTAAAGGTTAGCAATGGGCTAGTGATACCTATTTATTACAGGCGTGCATACCATCAGGCGAAACTCGAATTTTAAGGATAGAGAATTAATCAGATCGCGACTTGGGCTGTTGCCGCTATTGCAATTAAGTCGCGATCTGACTAATTCCCTATCCGTAAAATTCGAGCTAAACTAACATATGCATATCCCTGCCTACTGGGAGGAAGGAAGGAACATGTGTAGGTATATGTTAAAAGCTACCACCTATATGATAACTAGACAGTTTAGCAAGCCGACAAGACACCGACAACTTCCACGGTAATTGCTGATGTTAATGAATTGAATATTGCTCAACATAAGGTACATTGTAATCATTTTACTGTAATACGATAAACTAAAATAAAATTTGCCGACTGATGTGATCTATACAATTAATAAAATTGGAGTGTCTGTTTGTAATGTCAAACTAATAGTTTTTTACTAAATGCATATATATATATATATACGATACCAATAACAAAAAGCCCATTTTAAAAATTTATCTCTATCTGTCTGTCTGTTTGTTTCGGGTAATCTCCGAAACGGTTAGACCGATTTTGACGGAACTTTCACTGGTAGATAGCTGAATTTATAGGTAGTAACTTAGGCTACTTTAATTTTAGAAAAAGAATTAGGGTTCCGCACAATTAAAAAAAAAACTGGCCATCGTGAATCAATTCGGGTGCTTAAATGGCTTATGCTGAGTAAACCATAAAAGATATAGCAAATTAATGTACTACATAATTATAGGCATTAAAAGACCTACAAAAAAGTCCGGGAGAGGATATATCTATCTTCAAAGGAACACCCACAATAAGCATTTTTGTCTTTAAAATAGCCGGGAGTGGGAAGCAAGATTCGGGCGGGCATTCTGTAGTCCACGTGAGCGAAGCCACGGGCACAGCTAGTATTTAAATATATTTGGAAGTCACGCAGATGTTACGACGTCATGTCTTGAAATCACCTAATGGTTACTATACTTTCGTAGAGCAATAATTACTAAATTAATCAAAACAAAAATTAAAAACAGTAAACAGTACGTCATTCATAAAGCTAACATAACTAATGAATATAGCAAATAATAAGCTGAAAATAAAGTGTTTTCGTTTTTCTGTATATTATTATAAAATAAGTATTAAACAAAAAAAGAGCAAAATAACACTGTTTACGATTATTATTTATTTTGATTATATATAGTCAATGTTTTACACAAGTGGATCAAGGAAATAAAATTTATTCGTCATCTGATTTCTGCTTCAATAATAATTTTGCAGACAATAACGAATTCTGTCATGTTGACAAAACGTGAAATTTCCTAATCTTCGACATTTTTAATAACTCTGCCTTTGTCATCAAAAATTTATTTCTCAGATTGTTCGAATTTTCTTTCTCCGTGGAATAGGCATATATAAATAAAGAAAATGGATACAATTTTTTTTATTAATTACTTATATAGTTTATTCAGTAACATGTAACGGAATGCAAATTAACATTTAACAAAAATTCTTTGTGTTAATGTAACACAACAATCTGCAATAACCGTAGTTATAGTTTTAAATGTAAAAAAATTACAATATTTTTTTATAGTATAGCTTCAAAGTGACGGCACAGTACAATCGGAAAATAAAGGCAACAACAGAGGGGACGGTAATCGTCGTCGATCGTTGCCATCATGCGGGCGTGCAAGCCTCTTGGCAACTGTGGACAGATATACGCAAACTGATCCCGGAACGCAACCTTCCAACCCAGTCGCGCACAGATACTCCACCACCGCGTTTTATTACTGGATATACTATTGCCTCTGATATTACGGGGTTTCTACATTAAAACTAAAACTGCTAATCACTCTTACAATAAAGTATTTAGCATGTATGTATCAATCAAAAAAGAAAATTAAAAGTTACCAAAGTCTGACAAAAACTTGATTGCAGATCTGTTTTTCAATTTGAGCACATACATACAAAATACATAAGTATAGGCAGCCATATGAATCCGTTATGAATCACAATAGGATCCGGGATACGTGTGAGTACGTGATGATTCTTTTCAAATTTCATATCTGACATTCACGTTACCAGTTCCAATCTACCGTGGATTGACGTTTGATTGGATTTTTGTATGAGTTTATTCCATAGATTTAGAATGTAGCGTAATGTTAGAGCTGTGGTTTATTCATGTTTTAAAACTCGAACTTATAACAGTGTGATGTGGCGTAGAATTTATAATAACCCGTCTTGAATAAAACGCATTAGTAAATACTGCCTCCCGGCCAGCGTCCCCTACTGCCTACAACATCGTGTTAACAAATAAGTAGTCGAATTAGTAAATAAAAAACAGAGTCATTATTAAGACAATTATGTAGATAACGAAATCGGCTTTTGAATAGCGAGAGAATAGCATCAATTAATACGAGATCTGAAATAAATCTGTTTGAAATATAAACATATCGAATAAAATTAACGAGTCTCGCAAACTAATCAATTTACTTGATAAACATGAATCAAATTTTGTTACCTTTACTCAGATTATGGGCTATGAAACGTAAACTCGGCGGGATTTTTCAATTAACATGTAAATCGGCCTGATTTCGACGGTAGCATTTGTTTTTCTACTGGAACATTCGCTTACTAATGAACGGTTAAAAGATTTATTGTAATTGTTTATTTTTGTTATTTACTTAATTTAAACTGGTTAACTAAATTGATTCTAATAGTACATAAATATAATACAGATTGAATATAAATCGAATTCATGTTAGAGTTAAAACATTTTAATTAATAATTTTTCAAATAACTGAGATTCTATATTGTATTCTATGAATATTTACGTTGCAAGATGGTACTGCATTTATTTGGGTTAAGTTAGCTAGTTTACTTACTCTTAGTGAGAAATCCGCTAAACGCTTATTTCTCAATGTCTTCCAAGTATTCATTATAGAATTTTTTTTTTATAACTGGGTGTAAAATTCTACAATCTGAAGTACATTAATGGCCTCTGACGGCCTAAAATTAATTAATTAATACATATATTTGCTCATATTGTTAAAACAAAGAAAATTCTTCAAATAATTGCTTTTAGTTAGTGATTAATGTTCCTTGTTCAACCGCTATCCCCTGAAAAAGTTCGATAACTGCAACAAAAAATAACTTAGAAGAAAAGTTATTTTTATGTTCAATAATTTTAAACAGGTATTATAGTAAATTATTGACTGTTTTATACATTCCAATATGCATTTTTCTTTGTATGTTATGTATAACATGTATGTTAGGTATAACTCAATAATTTAATGGGTTATTAACTGATTGATTTACAAAAATTATTTCAGGATTAATAATTATAAGGAAAGTAGTTTCTAAAAGCATTTTCTAATTAAGAAGAAAAAAAAATACGTCCATCATTAAATGGAGTGTAATGAATTGAACTTCTAATTTCGTAGGACCTATTTGCAGTCCGAATGTCGAGGTTATACTAAGGTCCATCTATATACAGGGCGTGAACCGTTTGAGGTCGAACGATAAATCCGCCTCGCTTGAGTAACACTCCTCTTTTCAAGAAAGATATATCGGCGTAAAACACGCCACTTTGACTGGTCAAGCTATATGTATGTATTTATCTGTGTGGTTGCACGGGCACACCCAGGAAGATGGAATTACAACGACCATTCAGCCGTAAAAATATATTATTTCTCGTCGGGAGAAAACAGATAAGCAAAAACTATTATAATATATTTAAACTGGCGTTTATTAGTCAAAATAACATTGATTCTAACTTTTAACGAATAATTATATTTATTTATTTATTTCAGGAAATCTACAGCTCTTAAATTCAAACATAAATACATAAATAAGTTGACATATTGCCTTAGCCGAAATGATTTATATCGTATTACTATTATAATACTAATAATACATTTGGAATACATTTATAATAAAAGTATAACAAGACCACTAAAAATACTTCATTTACATATACCGTAAGAAAAACATCTGTTTATGTATTTTGTTATTTAAATACATGTGAATATAAGTTATATAAAATTTGAACTTTTCAGTTTTTATTTAATGAAGTATATATAAAAACCAGTATAAACAAAACCGCACTTCGGGATTTTAGATAAATGAAAATATTATGTTCTTAAAAATATACTTTTATATTTTCTTATAGATTGAAAAATTTGTGAAATAAATATCTCAATTTTCCGCGATGTAAAACCTCAATCTAAAACTTATTATAAGTTAACGGCATCGCCAAGCAGTCTGTCTAACCACAATGTTGTGAACTCGTGAGATTAGTTGACGTTTATATGTGTCACCTTAACATTGATAGGATCCGTCGATTCGCTGAACTAAGCCTTGACATACGACTTGTTGTATACATTACATTAACGTCAATAGTACCACCATATAAAGAATATGGAATTTAAACATTGTTAATGTATCACGGAGTTTTATGAAGATGAAATAAACTATTATATCGTTATTTCATCATTACTAACCATTATACTCATTACTTACTTTCATCTTTTATCAACTAGGGTATCTTGAGTAATATCTGTTTGATTATCCACTCAAGTAACTGATAAAAAAGTAATTATGCTATTTTTATTTTCTCATAAATCGAACTTATGAGTTCTTACACCACTTTTCTCTATGCCTAATACTTTCGGGTTTGGTCATACAATACCATCTCATGAATCTATCCTGCATGTGTTGTTTTTGACAGTGAATGTTTCAAAGCGGTAAGCACAGTACAATCTAAATACATCGGCGTCAACCGAGAGATCTGCTAGCAGTCTGTCATATAGGCTTGCTCAAATATCTCTTCACGTTGTTGGAAGGACCACAAGGAAAAAGTTAAAAGGAACACGCTGATCAGAGACGGTCCCACATTTTCACAAATACGGTGAAGATATGACGGCGCACTTCTTTGCCTTTTCGTGTCGAGATGGTGGTTAACGTAAAGCAGTGGCTCCGGATCCTATCGCTCATAATTCTGTTATGAAGGCAAAACAGGGAATTAGACAGAACAGCTTATAAGAACACTCGCCTTGGTACAGATGGTAGAACATGGTCAGCGAGTCAATGTCCTTGCCCAGCTGAAGCAGCTTGATAAAATCAAAATACTTTATTCAATACAGATCTCAAGAAGGCACTTATGAAAGTCAAAACACTACTACCGGTTTGGAAAACATTTCAGTCATCGAGAAGAGCCGGCAAGAAACTTGAAGGGGTTTTTTTTTCCAACTGTACAAATAATAATCATATTAATATTTTAGTGGATGAACTTAACATCTGGATCATTCAAAATGCGGACAACCGATTCTTTGCAACCTGACCAAGGAATCGAGGATGTACTTTTGTGCGAACAGAATTGTGATATGAATCATTCAGTGATATGACTAATGTATAAAATATAATATATCGATAAGATTGGTTATTTTGAGTTAGTAGGCATAAACGAAGCGAATCTCATTTATATGGCGTGAATAGAAACCTGCTAGAAATGTGACTCTAAAATCAATTATCGTAACAAAGTTACGGTTGAATGAAGTTAGTTAAAGACATTTTCTGTTTATTGAAGTGTAAAGCGAAGGGGTCTATTGAGTGTGAGAGCTTTTAAGGAAAACTTTACGTTAAAACGTCTTGTAATATCTATTCGCCAGCTGTTTTTGTAAATAAACGTTGTAAGTGTATCATGTTATAGTCTATTGAACACAGTACCAAAAGCTGCTTTTATGTTTTCAATAAGATTGAACTTTTCACCACTACGGTGATTTACTAGAGAGTTTTATCACAGAATTCAAACATGTGTGTGTTAAAATTGTATGACTTCATGCGCAAAAGATTTTGCGTTTAATGACTTCTTAACATAAATAGTTACTAATTCTTTCGGCTAAGGTTATTTTAGAAACCATTGAGATTACACTGTATATACACTAATGTATGATGTATATACACTAATGTTAATTGATTTATCGTCCTTGGTAAGAAACTTTATAACATCCATTTGCCGAAAGGAGCTGGATTGATTTTAAATAATGATGAAACTTAAACTTGTTATATCTGGACTTTATCAAATATTAAAAAGTGATTATGGAAACCTTAATTGTTATTAATTTTTTTAGATATAATTTACAGTAATCAATTTTAATAAGTTAATTTACTTTTATAATTCTAATAGTTAATGAGTTAACTAATATTTATAATAAGTCAATTTTTAGTAGGCATATTTTAAAAACTATTATGTTTGTAGTCACTATCCGACGTCTCATGAATATCGTTGAAGAAGCAATCAGTACAAACAATTTTCCTCGTGGCTGTGCAACGTACAGCCACAATAGAAATCGTTACGACGAGATATTTAAAGTGGCATTTACACTGTTCGTACACTTGAACTAATATTTGCTACGTAACTTCGTGGTACGTAATAGTGTATTGTTTAATTAAATATGGACTCTTGGAATTTTATGGAACTATACATATAGTTTTTGGAAGCAACGTCTTGAATTGTGATGCATGAATGGTGATTTGAAAAAAAAACAGAAAATTTTTATTTCAAAATATGGAATTTTATAAATAGACCTTCTCTATAACGCGCAGATCGTATAATTAATTAAATTATGGCCTCAATATAAAAAAAGAAAATTTATTTTATCGAAAAAGGTTAAGGTTTTTTTTTTGTTTATTTATAAAGTAGGTACTTAATAATCTTAATACTAATACATAGTCCCACAAAACCGTGTCATCGGTTTGACTATGGGATCAAACTGAGTCTTAGCTTATAAGTATTGTATTTAACAGGCTAAGTATTTTTTACACAAAATTATTGGTTAGTTATTATGATTAGCTTTTTCTTAATTCGAAATATATTACAACAGTGTTAAGAATTGACGGAAAATAATAGATGGGTTTGTAATTATGAATAATTTGATAAATTGCATATTAAAATAGTGTTAAGAATTAACAGAAAGTATAGGAAAGTAATTCACAAATTGCACAATACAAATGAAAGTACCCTATAACTATTGCAAGTCTTCCTTTTTCATTTGTGTTTGTTGTTATACATTTTGTTTTTTTGGATTTATACCTTTGGCGAGTGTAATGAAGGTTATTATTGAAAGCTGCGCACACAACACGTACCGCAAATGCGACATAATGAAGTTGTGTAATGAAGTGATGTAGGCCTACAAAGTCAGTTAGCAAAAAAAAAAGAAGTTAACCATGAATGATAATAATGTGAATTCATTTTACTGACATTTAATAATTTTGAAATGTCAAAAATTAATTTAACGTTGTATAAGTAAAGATTATTTTAATTCTATATGATTAAATTGATGTTTGCTTATACATCGTTAAATTGTTTTAAAAAAATAAACAAAAATATAAATGTCAAGTATATTTACATTATTATTATTGCTACTTCATCATGGCTAACTTCACCATGATGTTGACACGGGCGATAAATTTTTTAATGTTATTATTGTTCTGTTGCGCCTAAGAAGTATAACTTCTTACGTGCGTACATAAGTACAGACTATTATTTTTGTAAAGTTTTACTCTAAAACTACTCAATTTTGGACATAATTTTTATGTTTATATGACGTATATCTTACTAGTCTTACTACAGAGGCAAACAACAAGACTATCAATTAGGGATCAATATATCCTCATTACATTTTGAGTACCTATTCAGGCCGATTTAATGTTATATCGTATTGAAAAAAAAAAACATAAATAAACGATGGTTTCATGATCAAAATGTAATCACTTTTAGGTATATATTGAATGGCTGTCCTCGGGAATTTATTCGGATCATTCTGTGAGTAATTCGTTTACCCTTATCAAAAGAGCGTTGTGCGTGATGAGCATCCCAACGTTGAGATTTTGAAATATAATACGTTTCCTTAGCTCAATTTTTTCTAATATAAATGCTCTGTTAATCCTTCATTTTTGTTACAGAGAAGTTGTTGAACTTTCTTATGATTAATTACATTTATTGAGTTTAACATTAAAAGGCGGCGCGGCGACTTGATAATTGAAAGAGATTTGAGAGTGAAACTTCAAGGACGCGATACGTTTAGGCACATTTCGTTACATGAGAGAGAAGAATTATATAACGTAAAGAGAGGGAGAAAACACACCTATACATTGTATTTGAAAAAGTTTCACTTCTATCACTTGTATAGTTCTGCACGCATATATTTATTTATTTTAATGAGAATGTTTTAAAATTATTGTATTTGAATATATAAGACGTCCATTATTTGTAGGCAATCTTACTATAATATTATAAATTTAATATAAAAGTTTGATGTTTGTTACTCAATCACGCAAAAACAATTAAACGGATTTAGCTGAAATTTGGCACACACACAGTTAAAAACGGTTGCACTGATTTTGACGGGACTTTCACTGGAATGTAGCTGATGTTATAAGGAGTAATTTAGGCTACTTCTATTATAGAAAAAGAATTGTGTTCCGCACAAATAAAAATTAATTTGGAATAATGACGATTTTGGGGCGCTCAAATGGCTTACGCCGCGCTGAGTACCTGAACCATAAGAGTCAAGGGATATATCAAAACAATATAGTAAGTACTTACATAATTGTAGATTTTAAAAATACCTACAAAAAAGTCAACGAGAGGATCACCCGCAATGGGCATTTTTGTAATTAAAATAACCGGGAGCGGAGGTAGCACGATTCGCGCCTGTACCCGATCGTCGGCATTTTTTTAGTTCACTTGAGCGGGGCCGCGAGCATAGCTAGTCTTTATTTAAAAAACCAACTCTTTTTATCGGCCAAAAACCATTCGTTATTTCAAATTACACATACCGATATCGAAGTTACCTACAGATAAGTTGGCATTTTTATTCATCCATATTATGACAAAATAGCATAAATCAAAACAATGTAATCGTTTTATTGAAATACCTGCATGTGAGAATGTCATTGCCATTAAAACGCAACTATAAACACGTAAATACGAACTGTAATATATATTGAATACAATTTTAATTTATTTAATACTAGCAGCATCAGCGACATCGTTCTGCCGATTCGCATACCTTGATAAATAAAGTCGTTAAGCCATGTCATTTACCAGGAAAATAAAGAATCCTATGTGTTAATACAGGTTATAAACCATCTGTGTGCCTAATTTTATTCATATCCGTTCAGTCGGCTTTGCAGCATTGAGTAAGAAACATCTAAAGAATGAAAACATAGAAACTTTTACATTTATAATACATATAATATATAGTAAGTATGTACTTATTCAATATAAGATCAATACAAAAATGTAATAATATTGATTTTGTTCCAGGTAATGTCAGCAATCTCGTTTTATAAAGGGCATCCGACAAGACTTTGATATAACTTCCTGTTCATTAACAACAAAGTAAGTGTACAGAATGCTTGCTGTGTACAAAAATCTGATAAATTTGACGGTATGTACTACTATAAAAATACAGTTTAAATATTTAATGATTCAGTGGTCTGTTATAATATTTTAAAGGAAAATATGTCACTATTAAAGGTAGCGAGCGCTTTCGTACAATAAATCACATTAAATATTTTATTTTATGTCAGGGTTACACTCTATATACTCTAATGATTTCTTGCTTTTTATTGCATGAAGTAGCAGATGTCGTGCATTCCATCTGATGTAAAGTGATTATATATTATAGTTATAGCTATTTACAACCAACTTCTAATAGGAGCTCAGTACCGAGTCCGTTCAATAATAAGTTGCTAATCCTGAGGACAGTCGGAACGCAACACAGTCTCGGTGCTGAATATTTTCTATTATAAAAAACAATTTACATTTTTAATGCTCTATGTAATAATCTTTTGTACTAGGATTAGATAAAGTATTAGCTGACCCTTACTAATATTTCGCACATTATATAATGAAAACAGTCTTATTAACAGTTGTCATGTTAGTTTATTTCTGTCAATAGTGGAGACCATCTTCTATATACATATCTATCTATCTACACATAGTACAAAGTAGAGTCGCTTCCCGCTGTCTATACCTATGTACGCTTATATCTTTACGTAACTTTAATGCGACTGTGTTGCGTAGTGTAAAAGATCTAAGCGTACATAGGGAGAGACAGCGGGAAGCGACTTCATTTTATTTAATGTATAGATAGATAGATCTTAGATCAGATGTCATTTCTTAATATTAAACCGTAATAGGGAATTTATAAACGTTAAATTCTGCTACTAATAAATACGTGTATAGTTTGTTATGCACCTTCTGTGTTATCCGTACTGTAGTCTATAAACACTAAACAGAAATGTCAGTAAGTGATCTCGTTGAAATTCTAGTGAAGGTAATCAGGCAATTTAATGTCACTTGTAAATTTACTTGTTCGGCTTGGCCTTGCATGGATTTTAAAGTGTAACTTAAACAAAACTTGTTGTGAAACTTATTACAGTATTTTTAAGACTTTAGGAACTATTTAGGTAAGCTTTGGTAAGATGAAATCAAAAACTATAGATTTTATTCTCGTAATGATCTGATAATAATTTAAAAGTTCATATCCAAACTAAGAATATTAACAGATATATCAAATACGGAATTTCTCAATATTCAGTGTTATTAAGAGTGTTAATATGTATATTCAAAAGAAAGAATTATCACATCTCCAATATGGTGTTCACGATAAAAAGATTTACGTCATATTGTATTTATTTTAGTTATTATTATAATAACTGGAGTATTCTAAATAAGAAACAGTTTAATAGATGTGTAATATGTATTTAGTAAAATTATTTTTATACAGAAGTTTTGGTTTGTAAGTACCTACATAGTTATGTATTTGAATATACATTCATATAAGTATGTATTATCATTCAAGTAAAATGTATATCACTATTTAAATTCGTAACTCGATTAATCTTGTTTTCTTTAACCTCCACAATACTCTGAAATCAAACTATCTACGAAATTATATTTATTGTCATACCGTGTTTAACTAAGTAGGTTCAATAAAAGTTTTTTAGGTAATAGTGTCACGTTTTTATTGAGATACCGAAGCATATTACTGATTTACCGGCCAACAAGTTCAAGCACCATGTCAAGCAGGTTTTACTGTAAAAAGGTTATTACAGAGTGGATCATTATGTGAATGACAGTGATGTCTGGAAGTGACTCTCTCTCTGTGCACCCATAAAATTATTATTAATATTTTATATTAACACTGTTGAATAGTTGAAAAAAAAACATAAACCCGATCGAGTTTCTTACTGGTTCTTCTCGATTTCTGGGATATTTTCCGAACTGGCAATAGTGTTTTGACGTTCATAAGTGCTTTCTTAGGGCCTAAATTAAATAAAGATTTTCTGATTTGATTTAATTTGACTTCATTATTAATATTCTGAAATTGATAATTAATACGGTCTAGTGACTAGACTCTAGTTCAAGAACAATGGTGTGCACCGGTCTCTATAATGTATATAAAATAAGAATGATGTTTTCGCGATCCAAACGATCATAAATAAACGATTGCCTAGTCAGTTGCTGGATGTATATTCACAAATTGATCTTGAAACTTAGTATGCCATTACTATTTATTAACACCATGTGTCCAATCAGGATCGAGAATCTATCACACCGCTCAATTATATCAATCATCAATATAAAAGGCTTTTCCCTATATACCAATATGTATGATTATCTTGACCTAGTGTAGTTGTACATCCTAACCACTTCGCTATCGCCATTTCCTTGTACATTACCCAGCAGGTGCCCACTTGCAGAAGAAGTTTGTTTGGGTGTGGGCGAAAATTTTGGCAACGCGCAGAAAGCATAACCGTGTTGATATTGTTTTTTTTTTTAAATGGCGGGAATAATGAATAAGAATTAATAATAATTAATCTTATAATATTTGATTGATGTAGGCGTTACTTTGCGGAAATCCATCGTAAATACTTTATCAAAATTTTCTTCGCTGCTTAATGTTGATGGTCACTATTAGTTCCTTAGAGTCGTAGCACGAAGTTATATAGCCTATAATCTTTTTCAATAAACAGACTATAAAGTGCAAATTTTTTTAAAAATCTGACTGGTAATTCTAGAGATTAGCGCGTCCAAACAAACAAACAAAAATCTCTTAAGCTTCATAATTCATTTTAACCTAGGTGTTTAAATATATGTTAAACTGTACACATAAAGGCTTATCGACGGGTTTTGACATTGCATCGTTAAATCCTACGCGGCCGATCACGAGAGCACTCGAGCTGTCTTCACTCTTCACAGAATGCTAATGTGACTACGTTTCTATTGAGACAGGATAATTATACGATATGATAAAAAAATAATTCAGTGTCCACTTGCTTAGTTTTTTAGTTTAATAAATAAATAATATTGCTAGGACCTAATCCCCTCCAGCATATCCTAACTCGATGTCTATTTGTTACACACACACATAAACACCTTTTTAATGTTATTATTATTCCTTAACTTATTAAGAACATTTTTTACGTCTATGTGTGTATAACAAATAAATGTCTTTTGTTTATTTTAAAACTATAAATGCCCATTGCAACAAAAACACAGAGGTTTTAAATGTATTCTTAAGTAGTTTATATGCAACTGGGAAAGGGGTTTTTAACTTTGTTAAGTCAGGTAATCAACATAAAAAGAAATTAAAAAAAAAAAAAAAAAATTTGATACGTCAACATATTAATATTTTAAACTAAGGCCTGAAAATAATATTAGATAATCACTCTAAATATATTTTTTTTTATTCAAACTACGAAGGCAAATAAGCATACGGCTAGCGTTATGGTGAGCGGCTACTATCACTAACGAGTTGCCGACCTTGCCGAACCACATCAACCCAAGGAGCTCTGGAAACCCTACTCACCACAGGAACACAACACAAGCTTATTTGGCTGCGATCTTCTGTAGAGTGGAGCCGTGGAGGTATTCCATTAGTCGCACTCCTCCAAATAGAGAAAAATCTCCAAAGTTTCTCTGTGCCTTACCTCTCCTTTAGCTCTAGCTTTTGCCCTGGACTTCATTCCCGTTTTCTTCTGTTTCACTTTATTATTTTTAGAACAAAAGCATTCAAAGGAATTAAAACACAAAATGTAGATAACGAGTTTTCAATTCATTTAAAAAATAAATGGTATCAATCGAAATGTTAAAAACTGTTATGTGGTTAGCCACGGTTTAAAATATTAGTACCACCGAGAGGCTTACGTTCTCCAACCGGCTTTAGAATACGCTAGAAATGCTGTCTGTAGGTATAATGAGAACTTACGAACTTTCGCTCTCCATTTCGACCTTTTGTTGGCACAAAATTAATTGTAGTCTTTCGAAGTTTCTTGTTTAATTTATACTACAATAATAGTACTTCATTAGTTATTCTGGTTTTGTTATTAAACGGTATTAGATAACGTAGTTCAATTACCTTGAAAACTGTGTAACTAGTATATACCGATTAAGTTATAGACTGTATTTCTCGAAGTTACTATGATTTTACTCGGTATGACTTTTTCTTTCGCTGACGTTTCTCGACGAATGGCATACATTCCGTCATGAAAAACAATTAATAGTAAATAAATTAATCTATTAATTAAAACAAATCGAAAGCTTCAAAAAAACCGGTGTTTGAGCAACACTACTTGCAATTTTAATATCATAATGTTTTAAAATAAAATATCGGGAAAATTTAAATTTATATTTTAAAACGTATCAGTGATGTCCGCTATTAACCGCGTATAAGTAACATGATCGTTTATGTGTTAGCTGTTAAAATGAAAACAAAAAATTACAGGCATAATTACGACGCTCTACACACTAGATTGTTGTTTTGTGTAGGTGTTCTATAATAGGCAATTGACATAACGGTTCTGTGAGCCGGCAAAGTAATGCTGTTAATTCTCTGAACTCGGATCAATTGCGCTTATTGCTAAAAGAGTTCAGTCGCCGCTAAATAAATGTTTTTTCTATAAATATTATTGAACAATTCAAAAGATTTGTGAGAGAGAATAATTAATTTGAAACTACCAGAAGACTTCAATAGAACAGTAATATCTAGGCTTACTTGCCTTTTCTGACTAAATAAATTTATAATACTTATATTATACCATTTTCATTTCTTTATTTTCTCGATGGCAGCTCCTGTGAAAACTTGAACGAGCGTCTTTTTTACATTATGTACGCATTATTTTATAAAAATATGACGTTTACAACACAAGTTATATCAGAGTCGACTAATAGAGTAAAGCTATATCGATAAACGTAACAAGATAACAGACCCGATATTTTTTTACAAAATGTTAGAAACTAAACTACTGTCGGTTACTTTAGTACAAATTTATTAACTAATATTATATTTAATTACAAGATGTTACACGTATTAATTCTTGATTGATAATGCCAACTTCTTCAAAATTTTCGATACGAAATAAAACGACAATGAAACGAAATAATTATAACGACAGGTAATCTTTATTTATTTATTTTAATCAAAATCTGATGAATCGACATTGACATATGCGATCGATATCATTACTTATTTGGTCCCTATTTCCATTTCTTTATTTTCTCGATGACAGTTCTAATTTGATAGTTGTAGTGTTGTGACCAAATAAGTAACGCATATATTTACGACAGTGACGATTCATCAGATTTCGCGCTCGCGCTCACGGATTCATCATACGTTGATCGACGCTAGTACCAGTGATTCGTCATTGCTTCAAAAGTAGTCAAATACATATATAAATTGTGAAAGTTTTTATGTTGGGTAATATTTTATACAATATACTTTCTTTTAAATATAATTTTCATTCATACTAATGAACAAGCTTACTTGTCACATACCATTGTGACTAATAGTTAACAGAACTGAAAATATTTTTGATCTTATAAACATTTATAATTCAATAAAAAAATTTACTTCGCATAAAATACGACTTTATATTATTATTTGCAATTATGTAATAATGTGTTTCAATTAAAAGTTAACTAAATACATTACGTACCTTGTTATGCAACAAAATTTGCTCTATTTAAATTTGCCTCAATTTACATAGTGTTCTGACCTTACGAGTTAGCCAGGATACAGTTAATTGCCCTTGGGTATTTAATTAGGTAGTTTCGCAGTAGTCGTTGTTATTTCAATACGCAGAAGTACATATAACATATTGTCATAATTATGTAGTTTACTTTGACCGTGACGTAACAAATATAAATTGTTTTTGATATTTTTTTCGTTTTAAAAAGTTATCAATGAGCAATCTAAACAAAGTTTATTGTGTAACGTTCACATAGATTTAATATGATAAATCTATGAACGTACACAATGATTCTATAAATATTAATTTCAATATTGAAAAACAATGCTTTAATATGAAAATTACTATTAATATTTTCTATTCTTGTAATTTTGTTATACAGGCTGGGCCAGAAAGGCGTACGATTTTAAAAACACTCTTGCGTTTGAACCTATTGTGCGGGGGCAGCGCGGGTGGTGGGGATGACAAGCTCGGTTTTCGGAATTTAATCGCGATGGATCGTTTCACCGGAGCGCAGCGTGCATTCTGCGTTAAACATTATTATAAAAAAGGCAATTCGTGCGCTATTGTTCGACTTTTATTTCGGCGTGAGTTTGGATTACATGACGTAAATCAGTGTCCGAAGGAAAGTGTGATTCGATCATGGGTCAGAAAGTTCAAAGCTACTGGTTCGACTCTCAAACAGAAGCCTGCGGGACGCCCAAGGTCAACAAAAACGTAAGACACAATTGAACAAGTTAGAGCTTCAGTTCAACGTAATCCTGGTCTATCGACTCGCAAGCGATCAGCTGAACTTGTGGTGTCCAGAACATCTTTGCGTCGTATTTTGTTGAAAGATTTGAATTTGCACACGTATAAAATTCAACTTGTGCAAGAATTACTGCCAAATGACCCAATTTTACGACGAGCTTTTGTTAAAACAATGTTGGAACGCTTTAAGAGTTTCAACGATATTATGTTCTCCGACGAAGCACATTTTCACTAAAATAGGCATGTCAATAAATAGAATTGCCGTTACTGGGCTGCAGAGAACCCGCGTTCGCCGAAAGTAACCGTTTGGACGGGTATATCAGTACACGGAATTATCGCACCCTATTTCTTTGAAAATCAAATAAAGGCAATTTGTCACTGTAAATTCCGACCGATATATAGCCATGTTAAAGGATTTTTCTTTCCGCAACTGCAACAATTTGAAGCCTATAATCGTGCGACGTGGTTTCAACAATATGGTGCGACATGCCATACATCTAATGCTTCGTTGGCGGCCGTAAACGAGATGTTTGCTGGGAAACTGATATCGAGCCGAGGTGACATTGCATGGCCGCCTAGAAGTCTGGATCTAATGCCACCGGACTTTTTCACGTGGGGATACCTGAAAAGTAGAGTCTACTCCAATAACACAGCCACGATTAACCAGTTGAAGATAAATATCTGAGAAGAAATAGCAGCTATTCCTCGCGCAATGTGTCAGCGAGTTTTTACTAATCCGAGGTTCAGATTCGAGGAATGTTTGCAGCGGGATGGTGCACACCTGAATGGTGTAATTTTTAAGAAATAAACTTCCCAGATGTCTATTTTAATTTAAATAAAAATGTGTATGTGTATGGTATTTAGTTTTTATTATATATTTTTTAATTCGCAAATCTTTCTAAAATCTAAAATAATATCTAAAACCGCAATAAATCAAAACAATCAGATTGACAATCAACAAACTGGTTGGTATGACAGCCGATCTCATTTCACTATTATCGCGTGTAGCGACATCTATATAGCGACATCTATCGAGCCACATAAGACGCATCCTACTATCCTACATCGCGCTATAGAAATTAACTCAATCGTTGAGTATTTATACAAGAACCCGACTACAACCGTTGGGCAGCTGCCCGCCAGACATAACACCCGTCTGGTCGGAGGATCCTCCCTTTGCAATAGTTCTTCTACATCGCGCATGCGCATTTGGTGTTCCCATATTTTGTTTATAGAAACTTTCACCCCCTATTTTCTACCCTTAAAGTATTCTTTTCGCTACAAAAACTACCCTATGTCCTTTCCCAAGGTCCAATCTATCTCTATATCAAAGTTCATCAAAATTGGTTCAGCGGATTAGGCGTGAAAACGGAACAGACAGACAAAATTACTTTCGCATTTATAATATTAGTATGGACAAGAAATATAATTTACCTACTACATTATTTTGTTGTATAATTATGTTCCTTTGCCTTTGTTACGTGGCAACATTGGTTTTTGTCTATATACTTCTGTTTCCTAAGGCGTTTACTATTAGTTAAATTATATCTTAATGCCACACATACGAAACAAAAATAGTGTGAACTTATGTCCTATGCTCGTAAAAAACAGTAAATTTTTTATCCCGTATGCCAACATGATACAAATGCTTACGAATCTATATGTATGCATTCTAACAGCTTAGTAATATATCTTAGAAATTGTCAGTTATATTACAATCGATTATTAAAACCAAGTCAGATATAAATACCTATATATATATATATATATAATAATAATAATTTTGTATTCTATGTTTACCTAGATAGGTCTTTTTTTTTGTAAACAACCGATGATATTATATAAATAAAAAAAGCAACGTAAATTGGCTAAGAGTTTTCAAGTTACAAGCTTATTAACAGTTATATAGACAGACGGATAAAGAGATGTTGCGTTATACTTGTGCATTTGCATGAAATAGGTATAATTTTCAATTTAGTTCCAGGGTTTAATATTAGGTTGGACCGTGTCGACGTCGTGCTCGTTCCGTGAAAAATGATTACGAAGTTAATTAACAAAATCAAGAAATTATATGCACATTGCATTGCAAATATGAACAATAGACCGACAATGTGTTGAAAGGTTAATTTTCAACGAGCTTTGTACGTTCTATATTACTAGCCGACACGACGGTTTATTCATTGGTTAATTTACGTTTCCTATGTTCTATTTTCTTTAGGTATGTGAACATCCTGTGTAAGTAGTACATAAATATCAAAGTTTAATGATTTAGATATGAACGAGAAGAAATACCTAAGATTTACTTCGACTTTCTATCCAGCTTAAACGGTATTTAAAGACAACTTCAAAAAAATCTTTAAAAGTAGGTCACAAATTATCTGTGTGCTAAAAACACTGTTAATTCATAGTTCATAATTGAACATAAACTAATCATAAATATATATTGATAACAGTAGTTAAACTATGACTTCTAACAGGATAAAAAGTACCCTATGTATTATCCAGGGTGTCAGCTACCTACATATCAAATTTCATCAAAATTGGTCCAGCCGCTTGAGCGTGAAGAAGTAAAAAACATATAAACACACCTACAAACTTTCGCTTTTATATTATTATTGTAGGATAACTAGTATTCTTAATAACTTGGCTCCCAGGGATAGGATATATGCCAATTTTACATACACGTGACGTCGAGAGCCAAAAATGTGTATGTATGTGAATTTGAATTTTTTTGTATGAATGTCCGGCGTGTTACTTAAGCCAACTAATTACTATAACGGTAACTTTTTAAATACTATTCACAATATTTTTGCAAAGTGGATTAATAACAGTTTTAGTTTCTACTCTACTGCACGGCACGGCGCTTCTAGTTAACACGTAATAAGACGAAACGCCAAGTTAACAATTTAGGGCAAGTTACCTTGTGCCAAGTGAAGCTTGTTCATAATTCTGTTCTCGGGTGGTTTGACCTTTGAAACTTTCATTTGTCTGCTACTGTTGAGCGTGGCACACGTTTGTTACAGTTCTAATTAGTAACCTGCCATTACTTAATTGCCTTTGATGTAAGGGTATGTAAGAGAATCTAATAGGTGAAATGAAGTTTCGTGCTTAATTATTTTCACTTCTAGCTTCAGACGTGTTGCGTTTGAAGTTACTAGTATTGGAACAATTAGAAAATAGAGAGTAACGTGCGCATCGTGTAACGGAAGTGCGATATGATGAGATTTAAAAAAATAATGTTTATTTATAGACAGTTCAATTATTTTTAAACAAAAAAAACGAGCAGTTTCATGGGACACCCTGTAGGGACGAAGTTCCCTTCGCTACATTCCGTTTTGAATATAATTTATAAAAAAATCTCCAAATCAGATAGACTCGAACTATCGATCACTCGTACTATACGTATAACATGCCTAAAAATCTGGTCATGACACAGCAGAACCAAGTCTACGATAGTCATAGTCTTAACACCCTATTTATGTATGTGTGTGTCCCTTTTTAGTATCGGTCCGGTCAAACACTTTTCTCAGTTTAACTCCTAATCCGATATGGAACTTCGTTTAAGAAAACTAAAGTTTGTACAAAGAATTTACATTATTATAATTGCCTATATAATTGATGGTTATCTATATCATGTTGCTTGGGTGCGGGAGATAATTTCTGGAGTTATTTTTCTTTTGTTACTCCAAAAGATATATCTTCTTACGCGTATACATGAGTACATACAATTCTTTTTTATTATGCTGTTTTCATTTAAAGATTACAACACGAGCGACGCGACGTAGTTATTTAGAATTCTTATTCTTCACTTATGTGAATAATTTTAGTAGACCAGTACCTGTAAAGGAGTAATTAATATCAATTAACTAATTTACTCCGTACAGTAGATCTATTATCATATATACCTTAATACTGAGCAAGAGCTAATAATAATCTATGGATGTACCAGTCAAATATGAAAAAAATCTTTTTGCATTATATAGCATAATATTTATTGATGAAAGTTGTTCAACAAAACTAAACTTAACTACTAAATTTAACTACTACTAAAACTAATTTCAAGCTACGACCCTAAAGATCAGGGATATATCCCTATAACAGTAATCATATACGTCAAGCAAGCTGTAGACAAGTATGGGAATTGAGAACAATGATAGGCGTTAGCAGCTCAGGGGCGCGGTAGAGAGTTAGCCAAAGAAATTAAAAACGGGTGAAACCGTGGGACACATCTAGTTTGTATGTAAAGAAAAAAACCTTAATAGAAAATTTGTATAATAATCCGTATATATAATAGATGTGCGTAGGTAGCGGGAAAATTGAATCATCCTTTTTTCCAAGATAATTGCAATTTGTGGGGGTAGTAATCGTTAAAGTCGTAATTCGTGTTTCCCCTGCGGCTCGGCGTGGCGCGGCGGCGGCGGTTACGGATACTCCTGAGATCGAGAACCGGCGGATTTCGCAGAACATCTTTAATGAAAACAAACGCCTTACGGATATAATTCGCAATTGCGATTTTCCCTCCCTATGTTTTCTCTGTAGATTGTTTGATCAAATTGCTCAGACGTTAAGAATTTAAACTCTATTTAGCTTTGTGTTTTATCACGTATTTCAACATCCTTTCTTATTGTTACGTATTATATGAATAATTTAAATTAAGTAAATTCGAAACATAAAACCGAGTGTAATTAATACAAGTAATTAAATAACAAGCACAATGAAGGAATTGTAATAAAATTATATTTATATAAAACAACACAATTTTTAACAAAAAAGAAAATCAACTTCAATGATTTTAAAGAATTCCCTTGCGTATCTCCGAAGTTGAAGGTCCAATGACAATGAAATTAAAATATGACCACCTTTGAGGTATGTAACCCCCCCTCCCCTATCCAACAAAAAAGTCAATCATCATCCAAATCGGTTCATAAACAAACACTCTATGGCTGAACATGCATAAATATATATTTATATAATATATATAGATATACATTCCAATTCAGTAACTTCCGTCTTTTTTCATTATAAGGTATGTATAATAATATTAATGGTTTTTCATTATAAAGTTATTTATAAAATTTTATTACCATTCCTTTATTACCTGTAATTAACTAATAGCAAAATTGACTGTTGAGTCGGACACTTTTTCCCGTGTATTTCCCGTCCGTCAAACGCGCGATAAGGAAATTCGTTCCAATAATTTTCAATTCATTTAATTACGCAACTTTTCTTAGTAAAATGTTAATGATATTTACTTACAGTACTAGTCTACGCCCCAAACTTCGTTGCCATTGTCTTGAAAATGAAACGACACACACGTCATCTATTGTAAATTCGTTGTATTAAATACAAAACCTATTACGGGTGTATGCAATACAACTCACCGAAGTTTTATCGGTATCGGATAAATAGATAAAGAAATCACAGTGGATAAACAAACAAACGGGCAATTCGAGCAATCTACAATATAAGAAGACCTCGCAAATCTTTAAAGAAAATTTCCAGGTATCTTAACTTTGCCCTCCAAATACATCCTTGATAACTTAGTGCGACTTGCGTACCACGTTTAAATATGATTGATTACAGTAAGACTAATGTTTATTCGTAAAAACTGACAAATTAGATTTTGTCAATGATTAGCACAGTTTTAATACTAGATATATATACATAAATTAGTCGTAGCATGATTTAGATTTAGTGTTTTTTTGTTAGGTTCCCGAAGTACATTACTGATTTGTCTGACAACCAGTTCAAGGACCACATCAAGCAGGTTTACTGCCAAAAGATTGTTATTATAGTGTGGATCATTATAACATGATAGTTATGTGTGGAAGTGACTCCCTCTCTACATATACACTCAATTATTAATATCAGTAGGTATTATTATTGTATTAAATTATATATTACCTGATTATATTAATACTGTTGCACAGTTGGAAAAAAAAAAACTCGGAGGTTCTTACCGATTCTTCTCGATGACTGGGATATTTTCCGAACCATTAGCATTATATAGACGTTCTTAAGCACCTTCTTAGGGTCTAAATTGAATAAAGTATTTTGTTTAAAGAGTTTTTGAATGAAAGTCCACTTGTTAATAGAAAAAGTAATTTCTAAAATCAACACATATTTTTTGAATTTTTATTTTGTTATTTTGTGTGTAGATTGTTAATAATGACCAGTGGCATAAAGCATGTTTCATTGTTAAACACATTTTACGCATAAATTCGAAATAATGAACGGTACACACCAAGCTTTTTTAATGTTTGATAATTTCTTATTATTTATTTTTATGATTTTTTTTTCACAACGCGTCACCGTTCTACTAATGTAGCCTATTCCATGCATATATTTTGTTAATAAATCGATGGTTCTAATAACATATTATTACATTTTCTATGAAAATCAATATATTTTGTATCTGGATTTGAAGCAATTATCGCTCAGTTGATGTCGTGTTCGGATTCCGCGTCGATGGACGTGATTTCGAATCCCTGCAATGAGCTAGAGCTTTTGGTGAAGGAAAAACATCATGATAAAACCATAGCATACCATAAAGGCGTATTCCGGCAGCCTGCGCTTGAGAGCCAGTCTTCCACTAGGCTTAGCTTGCTACCATCTTAAGCCACATCGTCACTTAAGAAGAGGTGAGTTAGTGGTCACAACGTTAAACGATAACGATAAAACAATCTTACAAGTTACACACATTCCGCCCAGTGGCTGGTACAAAGTCACCTCAGCTATTTTATCATCATCATCATCATCATTTCAGCCGCAGAACGTCCACTGCTGAACATAGACCTCCCCCATAGATCTCCGAACGACCGATCTTGTGCGGCCTGCACCCAACGGCTCCCAGCGACCTTTATTATGTTTATTTATTTATTTTATATTATCTATAAATGTATTATTTTGTTGAAAAGATGGTTTTTTTTTACTATTTACATGTTATATTTCTTCAAACCTTTTTAATCGTATTTGATTATTTATAAAAATAGAGTCATCATGTTAATGTTGTCGTCACTGATTACAAGCAATAATGAAAATAAGTTAGACCATTTAGAACTCCTGCACTGTAACGAATCACGTCTTTACAAAGTTCTTTCAAAATCAATATTTCACCATTTTACACAAAACATAAAAGCGACAGGGTCATGCACGGGCGAACACAAAACGCTCTCGGAAACACTATGAAAGTATAAATTCTTACATAGTTGGAAAACAATTCAACCGATTTTAACATCGTAGACCTCGGTGTTTAGGTCTAAAGGCGGTAATTCTCTGTTATTCTCCCAAGTGCACTCGGTTGCACGAGGGTCGTTAGCGGCTCGTCATAACACCACGCTGATTTTTAATTTGAAAAGCCTCGGTTGCATTTTCTATGGTGTAAAGTTGGAATATAGAATAAGGTATATAATTTAGTTACATATTAATGGTTTTTACTCATATCTTACGTAGTAGTTATACGTAACATATTCAATAAGTTCAATAAAAGGTATAATAATAATAATCGAAATACGTAAATTTAAACGTGCTATAATATTAAAAACCTCCTACAGCTATGTGAATTAAAAAAATTGTTTATTGATGGCGCCTCTTATATATTGAATAATTATTTAAATCAATTTTTAACGAAATTATTCATTTAAACTATTTGCCCATTTTTAACAACACTTTAATATATGGGCTAGATTGCGAAATGGAATCTGACGCCACGGCGATTTCGAGAATAGAGACTTAAAACTATTTTTATCTGAACAATAAATAGGAAACATTCCTTAAACATATGATTCTCTTCGTTGTAGAACTGGTTTTTTCTCGTCGAAGGATTCCTATTAAGAATTTTAAGAAACAATAGAGTTCTAGTGGCCCTTTTTTGTTTCACTTTATAATGTCTTGTAAATATTGGATGACGGCTTAGTGTCCTTGATTGATATATTTACCCATTACGTGTGTATATGATTGGCCTTTATAAACTGAATTTACAAGTTTGTTTTCATTTAACAAACAATTTGAAAGCTTAAAAGATAGAAACGAAAATAGCAGTTTTTTTATTTTATTGTTTTAATGTCGATTACTAGCAATTATTATCAATTATTATTTAAACTGACCGGTTATTTATTTACCCATTAGTCATTGATGTAAGTATTTTATTAAAGAAATAAATGTATATTGCTATATGCCTTTTAAAGTAATTCTCTAGAGTTCTAAATAAATCCAAATAGATGTCTAATATAGGTACTTTAAAAAAATTGACGGCCCGCAATTTCATTCCCGGTGTCTTCGAAATGAATCGACTCGCGCGCTACCTATTGTAAACTAGTTGTACTAATATAAGAACCTTTGCGTGTGTGCGCACAAATACAAGCCTAACAAAAAAACATTCGTTTTTGTTTAACTACACTATATTAATATTAAAAAGCCAAAAGGATTATTTGTTTGTTTGACCTGCTATAATCTCAGGAACAACTTAGTCACATTTGAAATATTGTTTTCGTATTTGTAACCTACTAGATGAGCCCGCGGCTCCGCTCGCATGAACAATAAATTTGTTTTTACTGGGATTATAAAAGTATCATATTTCTTGATCCGAGTGTGCCTAATTTCAACGAAATCCCAAGTCCGGTGAAGCTGTAAAAGCCGCAGCGGCTCTGTTTTAGGATAGGACCCCTAAGGCTAACAGTGTAGTCAGTTCTAAAAAAAAAAAAAAATCAGCGATTTTTTTGTGTTTGAGTAACAAACAAACTTACTTTTGCATTTATAATATTACGTTAGGATTTTTTGCGTGAGATTATATTTAATATAGCTTCACGTTATGGCCTTAAGGAGCGGAGCAGTAACCCAGAACTTCAATCAATCTGGCAATAACTGTAGGGGAAGAATTCCCCGGTGTAGTAAGTGAGAACAACGATAGGCTAAACGGATGCGTTGGAGAAGCGCGCGGCGCGGGCGACCGCATCGCTGTAGAGAATTGGTTGTATAAATTAAATACTGGTGAAATCGTGAGGCATCTGAGTATATAGATAGATATAAAAATTGTAAACAGGAAATTAGTTTATAATTCTCATAGAAATACTTAAAAATTAAAGCTTACTTACTTAAAATTAATAGTTTTTTCAGTGTGTTTAAAAGCTTTTTAAAATCAGCATTTTAAAATATACTGCCATAACATAAAATAAGTAGAGTGTACTTACTGTAAAACTATTATAAATCTATACTTACTATTATTGTAATAATAACTTGCGGGTAAGAGCTAGGTAATTATAAAGTGCTGTTAAGTATCGCGTAATGACACCGCTGTAGAAGAGACGTAAACGCTAATAATGATTCACGGTCTCGCTTTGCAAGTTGGCGTAATTAAAGAAACAGAGTTTGGAACAGTCATTTAGTTTAAACTAATGGACAAGTTAAACCATGGTGGGCAAATCTAATTTTGTATGACTTGCTTATAATTTCATAAAATTTAAATACAAACCTAGGTCACCGATCGTTTATATGAAGGGAGCAAAGATGAAAATTTTGAAATCCACAGACAAGGAAATTTTTTTTTTTTAATATTTATGGTAGCACGGTAATGTGACTACATTATTCCTGATGGTGACCACCGTACAATCCAAAAACAACGGTGACCACGGTGAGATTTGCAATACATCGCAGGTCATTGCTATCATACCGGTCTGTAAGCCTCTCGTCAGCTGGACTTACCCTGGCGGATCCCGAAATGAGACAATCCAAAAAAGAGTCATTATGTTGAGCTTATCGCCATATACATAATGGTCGCAACTCAGTCTGGTACAGATACTTTCATACCACTTAAATGTGGTATGCATTATGCATATGCTTTCTATAGATGTGTAAGTTTTAATACTCAAGAAGTTAATTAAGGACCTCGGAAATCGTGATAGCAAGCAGCTATTGGCGTAAAGGAAACGAGAGTAAAAACAAAGAAAGAATCACGGCGCTATCATCGTAACAAATTAACCTTATCGTTATAGGTAAATCCAATCTAATTTAAATAGTATATGTATGGTAACTTGAAAAGCGGCATAAGATATAATATACATGTTATGTATGTTAATGATACTAAAAAATCATGTAAAAATTCAGTCACATCGCGGAACCAATGTTGATTTAACCATAATCTATACTTATAATATCATAAAGTACAATAATTTGTTTGAAAGTACTAATCTTCGGAACTACTTGTCAGATTTGAAAAATACTTTTTGCATTTTATAGCCTATTTATTGTGGAAGGTTAGAGACTTTCTAACACCAGTCCACGACTCTTAGGAGCTAAGCAATAACCAAACGAATTGGAGTTCAGAAAGTACGCAAAGTGGGAACGAAGTAATAGTAAGTGGCGGGCTGTGTGGTGAGGCGCGGAGTATCGGGAGACGAGGGTTGTCTAGGTGCCCGACGAGAACCGAGTATTTCCGAGGAGGACCGAACTGTGAATGCTTAAATCATAGATTTAGTAGCGTAGTGTAATTCTAGGTCTGTGGCTTAAAATAAAAATAATGTTAAACATATAATGCGATTGAAACCTTTTGCAACAGCTAGTATATTTACAATATGTATGTAAATTTATCTCCAGTGATAATTCAACGAACTGCACTAAATAATTATAATAATATTTTACGATTTCCTTCGCTTATAAATTATAGATAACCCTTTACAAAATTAATAATCAGCAATGGAATTGCTTGCAGCAAGAGTTGACAGTTATTTAATGAATGTTTCCTTTTACATTCTTTATTCGAGTGTCGTGCTCAATGCACGTAAACACTTCATGTTCAGTTTGATAAGTTGCTATAAGCATAAACTTTCGTATATCTAGAATTAGTTGCAGTGTCCTACGGTTTCACCCGCGTTAAATTTATTTGACCATATTCTCCATCGCGCCCACGCCAACGCACCCGTGTTGCCCATCGTTTCGTTGTTCTCACTTCTAGTACTTGCCTATAGCTTGCCAGTTTGCTTGACGTTCATGGTTACAGCTCCGTCCAGGTAAAGTTTCTCAATAAATAGGCTATAAATTCAAAAACATATTTACATATGTGATTGGTAGTTCCATATTACGCATTGCATTTAAACAAACAAGAAAAATACACAACAATCGAACCTTATAGCACACGATAACAGACGGCTGTAATTTTATGACTTATCACTAACGGTCGTGTTCAATAATATATCTATCCGTTGTTTCAGTCACTAAAGATAGACAATTATAACCTTTAGTCCTTACTTTTTTTTTCCATAACATATATCAATTGGTTAGCTTTTCGTATCTACATTATATATATCCATATCCTATAGATTGAATAGATAAGAGAGAAGCCGATATATGTCTTAGGTTAAAGGTAGTACTTAATACAAATATGTACTAATCGAGGATAGTAAGCTTAGATATGTTATTTAAAACGGCTGTAAAATGAACATCGCTATAATAAATTAACACATAAATATGTCTACACGTACTCGTGTATAACATGACCTAGGTATTCAACAGTTTAAAATTTATCCTTAAAAACTTTTTTTTTTAATTATAATAACATTTATTTTTATTATGATATGCGTATTAGTTTAAGGTAATTCGAACAGTATGGTTCATTATAGTTATTATTATGTCGGGCATTTTTTTTTAACTTATGATTTTCCATAAGTAGGATATTTATTTGATTGAGCTTTAGACATCATTAGATGAGCACACGGCAACAGTTTCAAAAACTATTAACGTCATCCGTAATAAAAAACACTGCCGCTACTACATAATTGGCCATCTCTTCTTTAACTTTGCTGATAATTTATGAGTCTTTGCCATGGTTGTGAATCATAATTGTTCAACAGTTTGATAATCTTCACATATAAACAGAAAATTAATAATGTTGCATTACAAATGAGTTTACATATAAAAGGAAAGAAGTAGATATATCTATCTAAACCAATATTATAAAGAGGAAAGATTTGATTTTTTGTTTGTGATGAATAAACACAAAAAGTACTGGACCGATTTTAAAAATTCTTTCACCAATATAAAGCTACAGTATCAGCGAGTAACATAGGTTATATTATAATTTGAAAAATTAATTTATTCCTCATAAAAATGTGTATAGTTTTATACAAATTATAAAAAAATTGCCTAAAAATATGCTTTTAACACGGGTGAAACAGTATGGAACAGCTAGTATTAATTATATCTATAAAGTTCCCTGCCCAATTCGTAAGCTAATGTTTAAAATCAAAATCAAACATTTTAGAAAAACCGCTAAGAAAATTAAGGAAGTTAAATCTTTTAACAATTTAAGTAATGTTTACAATTAATAAATAATCATATATTTTTTAGTGATATGATTATAAAATTTTAATTCCATAATATGAAAAGGAAACAGATTTCAAACCAAGAATTTATTATAAGTTTGTTTTCCACCCACAGACAGATGAGATCTCAAGAAGTCTCCAACTTATTTCCTGGTATTGCATCGGCATCCAAGGAAATAGAAGTGTGAATGGAAATTAATGGAACTCACTTTCCTTTTTCATCTCATTGGATTTCAAAGAAATTTCCAATATCTCACTGAATAAGACTATTGTAATATCAGCTCGATGCAATCTTCAGATAATATAGAATGTAAAATTGCTATGAAGATGTATGCGTTGTTAACTCGCTTTTTAATATATAATCTTGATTATTTTTACCGTTTTCTTTTATTCAGTTACTTTATATATTAGTAAACAATGTTAATATTTGAGTTTTATGTTAAAACGAAAATAAAATAAGCAGAAAATGAGTGATCTTCAGTATTGGTGGTATTTCGTGAAAATTACATCGGTTTACAAAAGTGTGAAAATTACAAATTTATAGTGTCTAATCATTTTTCTAAAATATATGCGTCTAACTATAAAAAATGACTACTTATTAGCTATAGTGATAATGTAATCATTTTTTCTAAAATGTATAACTTCTAACTAAAAAATAGCTTTATGTAGTGTTATTTTTTTTTTGTTTCAGGTAAATTCTACGTGCTCTAGTGATTGTAAGAAAAATGTATTAAAATGATCGAATCAATGACACTTGTGAGTCATTTTGTTAGGGCGTTGACACTGACGTTTGTTAACAGCTGTCAATTGTTAAGAACAACAAAGCCTAATTTTTACGGTTTAGAATCGTTCGACATAATTTAGAGGTTTGTTCCTAATTACTAAGAACCGGGTTCGACATCCGCGTAGTAACAATAACGGTTAAGCTAAAAAAAGTTTCGTTTAAAGATTCTTTTCTAGATGCTAATAACATTTTCTTATAAATTTACTTATAATTTATAATATATTTGTATGCTATGAGCTATGTATTTTGCGTTTTATTGCAACTGTATATTAACTATATGTACTACTAACTGTTTGTATAAGCTCAACGGAGTGTTCTTATCTATTAGTCATGTATGAATGTAGAATCCAAACTGGTTTATCCTAGAATATAATAATTTGACCTAAAGTTTGTTTTGTCTTATCCTTTGTACATAGGTATTAACTAGGTTAAACTAAACGTTCCTAGTGCGGTTATTATTTCCAATAATCAATTTTTATTGCATTGTTGAACAGCTTTGATTTGCAAGTTTGTTCTTAAATCATGATTTTTTTGGTAATAAAGACGTTATTTGAGGCAATATTATTCGCACATTACATTATTTTAATTTGAAACTACATCACTAACTACTAACCGTTTAAATTCAATAACACAGTATCCTGCCACATAATATTTCAATAATAGTAATAATGTGAATAATTACATTTATACAAAAATAAGACCTTAATATTACTGTAATGCGCTGGAGTTATATTTAGTTTATTCCTCAATATGAAAGGCAGCGTTTTAGTTGAGGCTATTAATAAATAACATTAAAGTTTTTCCAAGAAAACTGATGTCAAATGATATGATGTCAGTGACACGACCAATGAGGAGTTTTAACTCGTGCAACTGTAATGGAACCAATAAAACGTACAATGTATACAAATGTTAAGGTTGTTGTAGAAGTGCATTTGTATTGCAAACTTTATTTTACGTTGAGTATTCAGTGGATTTATAATACATATTACTATTATTCAATTCGAATTGGTGTCAAAGTTTGTACGGGTATAACCTAATTTAGAAGCTTATACGAAATAAGCTTCAAATAAATGAGACTAATTGGAGCGTGTGGTCGAGATAGTCAAATCATTAGACTAGAGAAAGGTTTATTCAATGACACATATAGTTAACCTACCAACATTTTAATTTAAATACTCGTTTATTTACTAATTTAAATTTATTTTAATAATATTATCTGAAGTCAAAATAAAAGATTGCAATCAATTTGGAGTGATTATAGAATTCTTTTTATCTTTCAATCGTAAGCTGACGTACGTGGCTGGTTAAGCGCGTGCCTTGCCTTGGGCAGAGGAATATTATTATATTAACCTGGTGTCACTTGGCCCTAGGACAATTAAATAGGAAAGGTTGTATGTAGTATTGGCCTACAAATGCTGATATTTTGAAGATAATTAGAGAAGAAATTGAATCTTCTTCTCAAGAGTGGTTGCAAAGAAAGAATAAACAAAATCAATAAGCGGGTTCTTTTTTGCTAATGGATATATTAATTTAAAGTTACTTTGGTTGAATATTCTAATGTTCTGAAACATTGTAATGTAAAGGTAGTGTACATACAAAACAATGATTTGATTGATTAATTTATTTATTTTATTCAATATTTAGTAAATTGAAAGACATAAAAATACTGTGTGTATTACTTAGGTAGCTTCATAGTTAATTTTAACAAAAATAAACATTTAATTTCCTGAATCGTTTAAATTAAGCACAATATATATAGTTTGAGGCACATTTTCCACATTTTATTTATAAAAACATGCATCCATATTTTACTGCAGAGTCAGTCTGCAAAGTTGTTGTGCGCGCTGTCAACGTGAGGAACTTTATCAGCGGAACAGAAATAAACTGTGTATAGACAGCTTTAAAGTGGTCGTCATTTTATACTTTGTGATAAAAGATCGTCAATGTCCAGTGGTTTGATATACGATAGGCATCGGGATGTCGCACCGTATAAATAACTCGCAAGGTGCGTTGACCGCTTTCACCCAGTGTACCATTTGGTTTACGGAATTTAAGGATATTTGTGATTTAGCGTTCAAAGTGTCTGATAAAAAAAAAGAACATCATGGATTTAATTCCCGCCAAGGAGAACTAAATTTATAATTAGTCTCATACTCAGGATTCAGAATTTTGTTTTACTGTTTTACTTACTTAAAACAATATATAATTTATTGATAAAAATTTATTAACAAAAAAAGAACTCTAGTATTTTTAAAAAAATTAGTATTGGCATTATGTTGTAATCAAAGTATTATGGGATACCTACTTTATTTCGTGTAACAGTAAAAAATATGTCAAGAAAGATGAATGAGTATTATTAGTGGTCAAAAGATTATAATTGACTTGACTATAATCAGATAAAAATAGATCATTAACCTATGGTTAATATGCTATGGCATTAATTAGGCTTTTACGTGCTTTTCTCTGCATAAAATATGTAATATAGTTGTTATAGGTATATTACAAAAGCAGAAAATAATATAGCACGTTTAATTTGGTGCACCTACGCATGAAGTTTTATACCTTTCTTGCCAAATTTTATTTTTTAGTATAAAAATCCGATCTGAAGTCGTTACAAACCTTCAAAAATACAAACGTCAGTTCATAATAATTCTACTGCAGTCTTTGTAAGACGGAAGAAATACATACTTTTCAGGTGTAAATAATTGGTATAGATAATGTAGCCCAAATAAATAAAATAATTCACAAATTGACACACGGTAATTTCCATTCAAAGCATAGCTAGTATTGTGGTAACCAAACAGCTGATACACTTTACATGTATGGGTATTTAACCAGACACACAAATGACAAATATGCTCATCATACAAAAGTCAGTCGTGTGTGGGAATTGCCTCCACGATTTTTCGGCTCAGTTACTACCAATGCGCCACGAGGCCTGTTATTCGCGGTCAAATTCGTAAGGTCTCCCATCATTGGCAGTTAATCAACGAGTTTGCGCTCATTTGTTTACGAAATGGGATCTAATTTAATTTGCGAACCGCCGCCCCACGCCGTGCTATCTAAACTGAGTGGCACTGAGAAAAAACGTTTTAAAATTCCACGGAGGTGCAATTTACATGGGGGAATTTTTCATTACACAGCGAACCACCCTCGTTTTCTTTCCCTATATTTCCGTAGTTTATGGTGTTAATATTGTATCGGGAGACGGCGAAATTGATGTTGGTGTGAACAGCAAAATACTTTTATATATCAGCGTTAATGTACCTACTCCATGTGTAATATGCGGTCATTGTAGCAATTAAAATAACTGAATTTTCATATTGATTGATAGCTACTTACTACCTACATATCAAATAAACAAGATTTTTTGCTTTGGTGTTGCTTTATAGCTCAGTGGTAGCGTGTACAGGCACCGCGGCGATCTACGTGAGTTCGAATCCCTGCAATGAGCCTGACCTGAGCAAAGCAGGGTATTTCCTAATGTCCTTCTGGTTAGCTACCACCTTCAGGTTGAAAATCTGCCACCAAGCACAGCTGTTCCGGCAGCTACACTTGAGAACCAGTTTTCCCAATAGACTTAGCGTGTTACAATCTTGGGCCACACGCCACTTAACATTAGATGAAATGGGAGCGATAAGGCCAAACCTATAGTCGATCAAAAAGTTCACAGTTGTTGCCAGATAATTTTTTTATCGTTATTAGGAAAAAAATATTATCTACCCTCGAAAACAACACTTATCATATTTCAATGTTTTTTATTTATTTATACATTATTTTCTTTATTTACACAATATATTATTTAAATTTGTAACCATACTTAAACAGCATGTAAATATCCCACTGCTGGGCAAAGATCTTTGGCATACTCCATTCCACTTGGCACTTCGCCTCTATAGGTTAATTGCCCATGCATGAGCCAAGCTCATCTCACCATCTTCGCCTCAGTTTTGCCGTGATGACATTTCATGTCATTTTGTAATTATTCGTATGTTTATTTTGCCCAAAGATTCTCCAACAAACGACAGGCGTCACCAGGGGCATCTAAAATATAATATTAACTTCATTTAACCTAGTGTTTCATTCATTGTGAAGACTTATTTCCCCCGAGATTTTGTTATTTTTCGTTCTTTTTCCCTTGAGGTAAAATCGTTGGGTCATTTACAATTATTATTTTATCAGACACTTTACGTAACATTGAAATTTATTCCTTTACAGTTATTTTATTTATGACCATTTATTTTAAAACTAATATTATTATGGTGCAAGACAATAGGTTAATTATGAATAACATGTGGAATTTTGTATTGTTAAAATTACGTTGAACTTTTTTGTTGCACAATTTATACAAAATTTTCTTCATTTGTTAATATTTTATTAGGATTGTATTGTAAATTTGTGATGAGATGTTTATGTTTACATAAATCTATCTTGCAGAGTGGTATATAGAAGAACGACAAAAAACTAAGTGAAATCCAAAAACAAAGGCGACTACCGAGAGCTGGACAGCTGGATATGCACTGGCTGATTCCTAAACGCGGCAAACCAAAACAGAGACACCGTGACGAGTTTATTACCAAATGCGATGTGCATGCAACGGAATGTACATAGGCTGATCGCGGAATCCGACACTGCCAGGTGTTACACCCGTTGTATAGTGGTCATTTAGCAAAGTGGCCTTTGCTAAAATAAATAATTTACTTAGAAAACATGTTTTCTAACTAAAAATAAACAAAGTTATTCCAACGAATTTTTTCTTCAAACATAAACATTTCACCAAATTGTTAGCATAATGTTTCAGTAGGAGTATTTTTTCTCTCGTTTCACCGTTTATTGCCTTTTATTTCTGTTATGTATATTTTACGCGGCGTGGCATTAATATTTAAAGTATTCTTTATCGTAGCATAAAAAAGAAGAGGGAAACGTTCCGACGTATTTTGATATAGAGGTGCAATTTTTTTTTGTGAACTCGAAGTAAAGTCTCGCGGGATTCTGCCCACTCGGATCAGACCTCCAATTACAGTTTCACTGACGTGGCGGGGTAACGGGGATGTGACGTATATCAAGTTGAATTAGCACTCGCGCAGCGAAAAAAAGGTAAATTTTAATTTACGGAAAAACTCATTTCGTTGTATAAAATTTGAGATGTCTAGTTTACTGCTTAGCCGTGTTTTTATAAATTATAGAAATTATCATTTGTAACATACATAATAAATTCTTACATAATAGTATAATATGAACATAGCATTAGCAAAAGTAATTGAAAAAATGCGATAAAAACAATATTTAAGAGCGTCATATGTGTGAAGATCACCTTTTTATTTGTGTATATGTTATATTTCATAAAAATCTTTAAAAAAAGAAGATAAGTACGTCAAAGTTAAATGGAAAAAAATATATCCTAGCGCCCAAATATTTCCAATAATTTGAAGTTTTATTTTAAATTATTAACTCTCCACTAAATCGGATTCTAGTTGATTGAGGTAAACTCCTTTAAAAATGAAATCAAAATATAATTACTTTATATATATAATATAGTCTACTACGGTTTATACCGCAAAAGGATTTTCACATTTAATCCTATCTTGACAGTCCTTTGAGGCTTGAAATTTTGGACCACGTAAATAGAAGATTACAGTGGGGACTTTTATCATATTATATTCGTATGTTATGTTATATTCATAATTTTTATGGAGATTTTTAAGATATTATACAATAACAATGAATTGTTGTAGTCACATATTAATCAGACCAGTTATTCAAGCTATTAGGAATTAGTCATTTATGTAATATTATTAATGGAAGATGACTACTATTATGAATGGGAAATTGAAAAAAAAATACAAAAAAGAAAATGTACTAACATGTACATAACCGAAAATTATTGTCAAGATAGGATATTGCAGATAATATATAATACCTGGGCGACCGAGCTTTGTTTGGTATTTAAAAAAAAGATTTATGTAATTAAACTTGCAATTTAAAACATTATCTAAATACAAAATTTACCAATGACATTTAAACAATACAACAATTGCTCACTTAATAATATTAATTAGAGTATTTAAAGATATTTGTCATTATGAAATAATAATATACCTGCGAAATGTTACGGCCCAAATTAATTAGATAAAAAATGCATGAGCGTAAAGGGTTTCAAAGAATATTCAATCCATCCAAACCATCTTTATTTTGAAAATAATAACTGGAAATAATGGAGTGGTCAGCACTCGTACCAGCATGGTGCTACTACCTTAAACTTGTTAAAAAAACCCGACATAGTACATACCCAGTGAATCGTTTCGGTACGTAGGGGCGTTAGCACAGGTATCAGGGACAGACGCCAATCGGTGACAAATGATTTGACGAGTTCCAATGAAAATAAATTGACTCACCAATTCCATGTTACAATTCGAGCTATATATACCACTAGCTGTGCGGTTTCACCCATGTTAAAAGCATATTTTTAGGCATTTTTTATATTTTGTAGAAAACTATCGGCATTTTTATGAGAAAAAAATTTTTTTTTTCAAAAGTATAATATAGCCTATGTTACTCGTTGATACTGTTGATTTATATTGGTAAAAGAATTTTTAAAATCGGTCCAGTAGTCTTTGAGTTTATCCATTACAAACAAAAAATCAAATCTTTCTCCTTTATAATATTGGTATAGATTAACCTTTTTCATAGTTAATAATATATTGTTAAATAAATATTGTGATATTTTCTGTGAGCTTTTAATTGTTATAAACTAGGTTTTCCAAACGAAGTAGATATCCCAGCCCTTTGTGAATTGTATAACAAAGTGTACTCTTAATCCTATTTCAACCGTCTTTTGAGACTCGGCACTCCGTTGATTGTCTACTGCACTCAAATAGCATTGTCTCACAAACGTTCAAGCGCATACACACTCATACATATGAATATATCTAATATAATATTATTAAGTGAGTAATTCTTGTATATATGTCCGAGGTATATAAATAATCATGTTTGGCTGATTGCGCACTGGATTGGCCAGGTTAGGTTGAAACTAGGAGTGAGTCGTATTTATCGAAACACTTTGAAAGAACAGATATTTACAATGTATTTATTACAAGCGTCCGTAGGCTACGGTAACCGCTTACCATTAGGCGGGCCGGATGCTTGTTTGTCACCTTAGTTGTTTAAAAAAATAGTTCAGATCTGTTATCTGTTAACTCTGTTATGTAGAACAGGTGTTCCACGGAATAGTGTGTAACATAAGAGTAAACTGTTTCAGTTTAGAACGTGCTCTTCTCTATTCAAGCGTAAGTATAGAAAGAGATACAAACAAATATGACTTAGAACAACCTTATTATTCATCTCAATTATAGCGTAATATTAAAAAGAGACAGCATCATCTAACATGTTGTTATTTAGGAACAAGTTTACTGGAAGTGTTATTTCTCCGGAACAGGAGGAACAGGTTTCTTGTTTTACTTGTTAAAGCTCACCTCTAGTTGAATCTGCGATCATAACGCACAAGCCGAGTGACACCACGACTATCGGCTATCCTCTCAACATCACTATATCCGTGCGTTAAATTTAAATATATAACTAATTTACTTAATAGATGATCAATAATTGAATGGTTAGTACATAAGAATTTCGGATATATATCGGATAATATTTTCTTCTTTCTTACTTTTTATAGAGCGATATTCCGTAGTCGGGTTTTAGTTTTTAACCTTTTTTTTATTTAATCTAAAAGCTTCAAATCCCGCTTTGTCGGGAAAGATCTGGCAACGCTGTCCTTTTTGTCCAGCATTAGACAATTAATATAAACAATATCTGGGCGACCGAGCTTTGATCGGTACCTTGAAAAATAGAAAAGCACCTATCTAAGTAAACTTGGAATGTCAAACATTATCTAAATACAAAATTTCATCTAAATCGTTGTGGCCGTTCCCAAGAAACCAATTACATATATATATATATATATATACTATATATATATATATAGATATATATATATAAGATATATACTTATTGTAAATAACGCACATTATAATAGCCACGGAAACTCGTGAAACTTATAGAGTTTCACTTCGTCTAACTCGGTACTACAGGTTATCAACTTATCATAGATAAACGACTTCTTCGATGTTGAAGGTAATTAAAAACTTCTATTCGTAACTTCAATTAGTAATTCTTAATGATAATTAGGTATTTCGAAAATTACATTAAACTAGAAGTTTGTTGAAAAAAGCTTTGTAGAATAACAATCGGATTATGAATACGAAAACTAGTAACATTTTCACAGTCTATGTTAGAGTATTGTTTAATTCGATAATCTATCTAATCTAATACTATTAGGAGCAATTCCTGTATATATATATGCATATATATGTAGTTGGTTTCTCGGAAATAGCTCCACTGATTTCGATGAAATTTGGTATTTAGATAATGTGTTACATTCTAAATTTACCTAGATAGATGTTTTTCTTTTTTTAAATACCGTGTGAAGCTCGGTCGTTCAGATACCTATTTATCTTTATAAGAAAAAGTAAAATTGGTTTTGAATTTAATAGGAAAATATACTTTATGAATGTATTGTAAATCATAAACAAGACAGTAATTTTATTGCGCATAAAATTTAAACATCGTTTTTATACGCTGAATGGTATTTTATTATATAATTAACACTATGAGGATGATGAAGTCCCGGTGAAGTAGAGTACATTATTAATTAAGTAGGCGGAACATCGCTGGGGCTAGGTATACTGTCAAATAGAACATCTTTTATACCTTATAACTCAAACAGTTTTAATGTTAATATATAGTAACATTTTCTGTACCTTTTTTTACGTGATGTACTTCTTATAGTTCGCCCTTCGGCTCCGCACGCGTTTACTACGATTTGGTGATTTTCGTCTCGAAGTTTCATTTTTACACAAGCTTAATAGGGCTCAAATCTTGCAATAGAATTTTAAAACAGTTATCCCTAACCGATTGAGCTCAAATTTTGCACACACATTTAGTTTGTATAACAATGCATAGTTAGCTAAGTGACGTCATTCTAAATCCAATATAGCAGACTACCAAACATGGCGTATGGGTATCAAATGAAAGGCTTTGCTGAGAAGAATACGATAAAAATCATAAAGAAACTTTTTTAATACCAGTTTTTATTCAATACCAGCTGTGCCCGCGGCTGCGCTCGCGTGGGCTACATAATGCTATCGATCGAGCGCACTCTCGAATAGTTATAAAAATCCCGATTATAAAAATGCTTATCATGGGTGATCCTTAGAAGATAGATATAATATGCTCTTGTTAACTTTTTTTAAATATCTTTAATGTCTACAACTATGTAGTACATTAATTTGATATAATCTCTTATTGTATACTCAATGTAAGCCATTTAAGCGCCTGAAATGATTCACCATGACCAGACTTTTTTATTTGCGTGGAACCCTATTTTTTTTCGGAAATGGAAGTAGCCTAAGTTCTTCCTTATACCATCAGTTAGTCCCATTACAGTAGTAGGTGAAACCAGGACCAGTGAAAGTCTCGTACCAAAATAGGTACAAACGGTTTCGGAGATTACCCGGAAAAAAACAGACAGAGAGAAAGAAAAAAAATTAAAAAATTGACATGTTGTTATAGGTCCCGTATATATACTTTCATATGTATTTAGCCATAAGCTAATTGTATAGATTTCAATAACTTTAAAAGCTTGTGAAACAAGTAAAAAGGGAGAAAGGGGAAATTAAATTAAATAAATCTCCAGAGCGTTATAAGCTTTTAAATTTATTGAAATACTGAAATAAAGCTCGTTTTAAAAAAGTTTTTTTTTGTTTATATTATAGCTTATCAATGTAGGAATGATATATACTTCCCTTGTACAAAATTTCATAAGAATCGATCTAGCCGTTTTCGAGTTAAATCCGGACATACAACAACAGACAGATAAATAAGAAAAATATACAGACAGAACTACAGATTTTTTAAAACAGATATACCTATCGAGATATTTTATGTATAAAAAAGGAGAGGGATGAGGCTCTTGATCTTAATTTTGCCAGCAATCACCTAAAACACATACATTACAAGTACCGTGGAACAATACGGCCTCAAAAAGTTAACCGCTCCCTGAGATTTGGAAGCGTGCAATGAAATTAAGTATGCGCCAACTCGAGGGCAGGCGGGTTTGACCTAGTTCCGACCCTGATAATCGCTGAACACACATCTTTTAGTCACCAAGTGAAAATAATTGCGAAAAATGAGATAGAGGAATTTGCAAACCTTTTTCAAAATGTGCAGGTGTATTATGAAAATGATTTGAACACTCGTAAGTGTCGTTTGTCAATATAGTCATTTCAGTCATCAGTCTACAGTTATCTCGCTGTGTTTCCAAATTCTAATTTTTACTATAATAAATAAAAAAAATACATTGTTAATAGTTAAAATATACTCCAACAATAATCAATAACGTCTACTCTTACATAACATTGCAGTAATTTATACGTTTTGTAATGACAGAATTATCGGCTTCGGAACAACCCGCGATATCTATCAGGAAGGGTTTAAGAGATTGCGAATGGATTGAGCTATTAAATATAGAATGCTTGCTGCTTAGTTCAGCTACGATGTGACCCAATTTCGGTTATGCTTACTGTGAGCAGCTGCGATCGCGTCGCTGTTCTCGACTTGTCTGCATCGATATTACTGCATGCATTAAAACATGCCAATGTTACGAGTAAGAAACTCACTCTTGTTGGTTGCCTCTCCTTTTTGATGACTCTGAATTCAGAGTAAACAAATGCTTTTCTTAAATTATGACGATTTGCTTCTCTAGTATACGATTGCATTAGGCTTTAAGTTAGGATAATATTTGGTAGAATTAGTTTTGTTTTTATCGTTGGTAAAATAACGATTCTATATTTTAAAAGTAAATACAAGATGAAATAAATACAAATAATCGTGGGATTCATGTATATTAACAGGCTCTACGTTGCAAAGCAACGCAACATGCTGAAGCAATCCATTATGTTACGTGGTTTGATGATCTGATCACTGCGATTCAAGTTATTTTCTTTTATATAGTATTAGTATTATTTTATTACATTTTAGGGGAGACATTTTGTATCTGAATTTATTAAGTTCCGAGTCATAATCTGTCTTTATATTTATGGTTATCTACATTTTGCTCGTTTTGTAATATCCTCCGTGTCATTACAAGCTTACTTTATACTATACTTACTCAAACTCTTATAAATAAATGCCTTAAAGCCACCTATAAATCATCTTGCCTTGGATTAATTTTTGGGATGTTTCACACATCCACATGGAAGTATAAGAAAATGCGTATTTAGGTGTAGAGTGCAGCTACCTACAGTAATTTTCGCAAAAAAGAGTAATGAAATTAAAAGAAAAATGAAATGAAAAGTCAAAATTCGCATTGTTATCTTTGTCCTTACAGTTGAATATCATTGTGAAAACAATTATTAATTACAAAACTTACGGGATCAATTAAAACAAATAAAGTAATAATAATACTGAAACTCATCAAAGCAGTGATCGAGATTCGAGCAACTTCATTACAATTTTCTGTTCATAAAGGGAAAGTTTGTGAGTTGTAAATCTTAGGAATTCATCTAAACACAATAAGACTTGTCAAAGATGTTTATTTAATTTACTCGTGAAACGTAAAACGTTAATTATTTTTTGTTTATGTTTAAATATGTATATGATTTGAAGCTTTTATATTTCGAAGATTATTATTCTGTTATAAACATGAATAAAGCTTCTACACAAATTGGTTTTGTTTTAAAATATGGATTTAATATAGCCATTATTCATCTTAATATTGTCGTATTGACAATCTGAGCTGATTACTCGTCGTGTTCTGATTCTCGTGTTCGTGATCACTCAACACTCGCCTATTTAAGTTAACCCATCTCGCTTCCGACTTTCCGGACTAAGTTAACCAGTTCCAAAGTTACTCCTTCATTTGGTTCAGTTCCGGACATCGCCAATCGCTTTAAGATTGTAAATTGAAAACTTTGGTCCTTTGACTCTAGCCATGAATGTTATTAGTTTCTTGTTTGTATAATTATAAAATTTGAACTTATTTCGTTTTTATGTTAAGACTAATAATTTACATCAAGTTACCAATAATTGCAGCTGGGTTGATTGCATGAGGGAGGCTGTATGCATACTAATGTACTTAAAGAAAATACGAAATTTTAATAAAGATTAGTTAGTAAGAACGCTGCAGGCTTAATTACTTTTTGGCAAATATACTCCTGTAGAGGGCGAACGACTAACAATTTTTGTTCGATAAATATGAAACTTAGTTTTATTAATAATAAGAAACCTACAATAATAAACATCACATTTATCCAACTAATAATATAGAGTGAGTATTTTTGTATATGTCGGAATCGGCTGTAATCATGATTTAGCTGAAAGTTTGTATCTAGAAATCTAGATAATGTTTTACTTTGTAAGGTTATCTAGATAAGTAATTTTTTCCGAAGTCACCAGGCAAAATATGAAATCCCAGATATTTATAAGTGACACACGGTTGAGTTGTTTTACTGTTGTATATTTCTGTAGAAAATTACTCAAGTAAAAAAAAAAAAAAAAACTACACGTTTTCAACATTATACTAGTCTAGTAGTAATTCTATTATCTTTTTATTTCGTAACTATGTTGTCTTCCTATTCGGTTTGTATCAAAACTAAATGCAGAATTGAATCTAGAACTAATTCAATTATATGATAAATTTTCGTTTTACATTTAACGCTGGCAGTCAGTTTAGAAAGTTTAGTGTCCATGGATACTCCGATGGAATCAGTTTCATTGACTAAGCGCGTTTAAGCTGTTCCAAAGTTTCGAGTTCCAGAAGCTTCGTTAATAAACCACATTGGCACAGTATTTTCTGAATAGATTTGTCATGTTCCAAAAGTTCTCTATTTATTACAACAATTTATTAGGATCGTGACGGTTAGGAACGGTGATTGGATTAATAACACAACTTATATTCTTATTTGACGTGTACTATACAAACAATTTGTTAGCCTAGTTATTAAAATACTTTTCTCTCAATGGCGCCCGTTCCATTAGATGTTTGCGTCATTCAGTATGTACAATATTTACTTAGACCTCATTACATCATACTTTCTATAATGCTTAAGAGATTGTTCGTTTGAAGGCTCTGGAACTGCCAGTTAGATATAGTTCTTGCGATAAATTAACGTTATGAGACGTTCTCATAAATATCTATATATTAATACGTGAAGCAAAAGCTTTCGGTACCTTTTTAAGCGTATCGCGTGTACGGATGACTGTAAAATTTGACATGGTTAAAGTTTATATGGAGAAGGAGTGCAGAAAAGCTACAATTTTTCTATAATATCTGTTACTAATATATTAAATAAAATAAGTTAATACTGCGAATCCTAACCTGACCAGTGTCATTGAACTTAGAACCTCCCAAATATTGACATTGTCACTCAACGAAAAGTGACAGCAAGTGATGTAGATAATACTCATTGTTTAGGTTCGTGAATACTCCAAATGTCAAACAGAAAATAGTCTATGATCAAACTTTCGACCTTAGGGACCTCAAGATTATTGATTGCTTCAACTAGTAAACTTTGGTACCGATGTATATTAAAATGCAAAGGAGTGAATAGACTACATCCGAGTAAATCGTATGTATTAAATATTTCTATATTATCCTTTACAATCTAGTTCAATCTACGATAATAAAAAGAAAATTGTAACTTAAATCATACCAGGGAAATTATACGTTTTTCATTTTGAACAATATCATAAATTGATAAATTTTTACGTTCACTTATATTTTAATATTCTGATCTTATTATCATTATAAAGTTTTTCAGAATTTCGTTCGCATTATTTACAACATAACATTTAATAAAAGTAAAATGACCTAAGGCTAATTATCTAATCAGGGATAACGCAATGTACCTACTTATTAGGCCCAGTTCATGGATAATGTAGTCTACTCATTAGGCCAAGTTCATGGATAATGTAGTCTACTTATTAGGCCATGTTCATGGATAATGTAGTCTACTTATTAGGCCAAGTTCATGGATAATGTAATCTACTTATTAGGCCAAGAATTTTCATATTCGGATCAGTAGTTTCAGAGAGAGAGATCTACAAATATACAAACTTTACCTCTTTATTATAGTAGTACAAAGTCTATAACAATTGGGTTACTTATATGTTTACTTCATTATGGAGTATAAAATAACCATAAACAGGGGTTCTCTTCAAGGTAGCTTGAAATATGAACCAGTTTATTTTATTTAGACCGATAATCTACCGATGCGAACCGCTATCTGGCTTGGGTTGCCATAGCGATCTAAATACAAATTTTACTTTTAAATCCTCTAAGATCGGTGTAGAAAGTAATAAAGTTTTTGGCGGGAACTTAATCCGGTTTTTATTTTAAATTATAAGCTTTTGTTATTAGACATTATATTATGTAATACATATTGGTGGCATTTTACGAGATGTAGTATGGTAATGGTGCACGAGTGAAGTGAATTATAAATAATAAATAGAAACATGCATTTTGAGTTGCTACAAAATTTTCCTGGTCGGTCATATAAACTATCTTGTTAGAGTTTTATTTGATCTTTAAATATTAGACAAATATTTTTCCACGTGATATTGACAGAGAATTTTAAATAAGAAGAAGTGAAAAATAATTAATTTACATTAACCTGAATTTGGACGATTACGCTTATGTATGGCTTTGTATACAAAATATTATATTTATTCTGACTGAATGAATAAATAACTTAACTATGAAAAGTAAACTAGCGTATTCTTGCTATGGGTTCCAAAGATGAGTACAAGAAACTAGTAACATATACATAACTAAACACCAAAAACAATGATTTTTAGAGCATAAAACTACCTTCAACCGAGATTTTGGGATTGCGTAAAGATTAAAATATAATAGGTTCTACTACAGGCATTAAAAAATTATTTGTATATGTTTATTATACTCATTTTTACTAAAATCACATATTGCTGTAATGTTACCAATTCATTCGATAAGAACCAAATAATCAAGAGGAAAATATTATTCATTCCATTTCCGTTATATTCGTTCCATTATACAATAATTTTCCTAATGGCCTCTATCATAACAAATATTTCATTATTAAATGGGGATGCCTTTAATGAAAATATAAAAATAACGCAAAAGAAACCATTTCGGATATTAAAGACTCCTTTTACTAAAATTCTTAGATTTTGATAACAGTGGGGAAGCGATTCGATTTAAAATGTATTTCAGCTTAAGGCGGCTACTGCTACAATAAGTAACAACTTCTGAAATGATATATATCTATAATCATAAATCGTAACTCTGTCCGTACATGTAATTTTTTTCTCCTTTCCTGATAGACTTCTTTTACCTACCTATAGAGAAGACTGATTACAAATATGAAATTATTTTTTGCGTGTTTGTTTGTATGTGCGGATTTAACTTAAAAACAAGCTGTATTTATCATGAAAATTAGTAAACGCTTCATGACTCTTTTGTAGCTCTATTTAATTTGTACAACTATGTAGTACATTAATTTAATATATCACTTGTGGTTTACTCAGCGTAAGTCATTTAAAAACCCGAATTGATTTACCATGACCAGTTTTTTTTATATGCGCGAAACCCTAATTTATTTTATAAAATAAAAGTAGCCTTAGTTACTCCTTATAACATCAGCTATCTATCTACCAGTGAAAGTTCGTCAAAATCGGTCTAACCGTTTCGGAGATTACCCGGAACAAACAAACAGACAGAAAATTAGAGAAATTTTTAAAAATCGTTTTTTTATAGGTACCGTATATACTTTCATATACATTTAGTAAAAAGGTATTTTTATTCTGACATTAGAAACAGATACGTCAATTTTATGAATTGTATAGATGCGATATATTACTGTTGTCGAATACCGTGTTATAACATAGTTATAAACTTCAATAATACTAGCCGTCAATGCAATAAACTCACCAAATAATTTTGCTTCGACGCGTATCGGGATGGAACTAGTGTACATTCATTTAGCTAGAGGTTGCAGAAGTTCCAATGTGTTACTGATAATTGTAAAGTGGCGTAACGAGAACCGCTTTTTATTTTCCTGGCCGCTCGACTCCATTTTAGCATTGAACTTCACAAAACATAAGTACAGTCTTTAGCACAATTTGTATAAGTAAATGTGTCGAAACGACTATATTTTGCCATAAATTATCATAAAGCTTAATTAATATTTTTATATAAGATAAAAAGGGGGATTATTTTTTAAAAGTATAATGTTAATTTTACAACTGTGGCGTTTTTTCGATAAACAGCTAAAATCGAAAATTCTATAATATAATATCGGGCGTATGTGCTGTATCTTTTAAAAATTAAGTTTTTTCAATCGTATTCAAATAATTAAATCTTAATTATTGCAAACTCAAAGAATACATTTGTCCTTTTCATTGATAGGAATTTAGAAAACCACTATTTCTACTTTTAGCTGATATATTTAAGAATATAGGGGTAGTAGGGATCTGAACCCGACCGGATCGCAATCACCATTGCACATGTTGACAAATTCCTCACAGTGATTTTCTTTTGGTTTGTCGCATTCCGGATCAGCCAGTATATATAGTCTACTAGCTGTGCCCCGCGGTTTCACGCGTGTTAATTTTATCCGACAGACACCGCACCAACAAAGCACCCATGATGTAGTCTATTATAATTGTTCTTCTCGCAAGTACAAACTAATTTAATTTTTCATTATCTCCTAAACTATGTGTCCAAATAGCAAACTCTAAAGAGCAAAATATAATTTTATAAATTTGTCTTTATGATAATGAAGTAACTTTTGTTTGTAAGGATTAATATGCCATGTCTAAAAATAATGCTTACTAATCACTTTTAATTTTCAACAAATCTTTGTCACTAACTATTTTATTGTGGCTTATATATAAGAGATAGGTATATGCTATCTCTGACTTTTTTTAGATATACTAAGGACCAATATCATTGTAGAACATTGTATTTCCGTATCAATAAAGATTACGCCAGCGCACGCGGTTAAGGCAGTTCGGGAGGACCTCGACTTCCGAGTTACGTAACAAAAATCAATATTTAAGGCTACCTGAAAGCTGTAGCCTAATCTTAAATAGCCTTTACTATTCCTCGAGAGTCTGGCTATCATCTACAAAAAGAATCGGACTGGTAGTTCCAGAGATTAGCGTGTTTAAACAAACAAAAAAACTTTTCCGCTTTATTATATTAGTAATAGATATTCAACTGCCGAAAGTCTTGGAGGCTCTCACGATAACGTCGACTATCGAGTTATTTAGGATCTCTCGGAATAAAGTAATTAAAATTATTCGAAAAAATTTCTGAGTCCAGTTTAAAATGGTATGGACATGTAATGCGAAGACCCATTGACGACGTTGTGGGGAAGTGCCTTTTCATGGTTACAGGAAAGAGAGTACCCCAAGCAACTCTTGAACCACTGCTCACCGCAGGAATACAACACTAGGATATTTAGCTGCGATCTGTGATCTGATCTGATATGTGGAGTTATTCCACCAGTCGGGCTGTAATATTGTTTTTTGATAGAAGCAAAGAAAAGGCTTACTTGGAATTGAACACTGCGGTGACAACTTAATTACGCTTCGATAACGTTATTTACCATTAATTACATACTGAGGATAGGATGTGGAAACTTGTTTCACTTCAAGCCGTCGATCGTATAAAATTGCATGAATTGTTCATAATAAGTATTTTTAAGTTTTTCTCAATCATGATAACACAATTATACAGCGTGTTCCCTCTTTTCTATGACATCGGTTCCTCTAAATGAAGTATATAGAGGTACTTATTAAAGCAATACCACAAAGATAGAACTAGTTTTCGCATCATAACTTGACACTTAACATAGATACTGTTACGATCTATATAAAAAAGTAGTCCGTCATGGGGACTACCGACAGAAATGACAATTTAAAAGTTTGTAATAACTATGTATTTTGTTTTAATTTTTAAATTAATTATTATAATTTCATAATTTTTAAATTGAGATTAATTAACATTTAATGTTGTTTTTTTATATCTATTGGCACTCCGAGCAACAATTATCATAGATTACAGTTGAGTAGTCTACGCATGCGATATGCTGTCACGTTCTATTATACTAAAATAATGATCTGTTTCATTCAAACTTTGGCTATCTGTTACGATCGCGACCGTCAAGGTATGATTTTATGAATCCTTTAATTTGTATCGTACATTACTCGTTTACGAGAAAATTAACTTTGGAACTTACAAGTAAAAGGTAATGTATAATTTAACAATCAATCTTAACACGTCACAATTATATGTACAAATATACTATTACGTGTCGGTCACGCGAACTCATTAAGATTTACCCCATACAAAAATCGCACAACTTGCGTATAGACGTTTTCACTTCAAAAAACACTATTTCAAAATATCTGAAAAAGTTTAGAATCCACGTCAAACATCGAGTATAAATTCATAAGTCAAACAATGCGTCACGGAACAGCAAATAAACAGTTTCATAAAATTGCACACTTCTCCCTTCTGTTAAACGTTAGGGATTCTTTAGAAAGTTCGACCCATCGTTTTAATATTATAAGCGCTTATAACATATAAGGAGGACAGTTCTGTTTTGACCAGCCAAGCGAATAAGGAAGCGTCAGCAAGATATGTACAATAGAACTGCAACCACATAGACTAGTGAATCACGGATTAGTGAACTACAGAGTACTGCAGAGAGATCGATGATATCTTTGACTACTACTGCGATGGAGAACACCGAATGCTGAGTTTGTTCCACTTTTGTCTTGTCGACTAAGAATAAATAATTTTTGTGAAATTGAACAGTATTTTATTATTACAATACATTTCAATTTGTTTAAAAACGCTCTTATTTATCTATGTAGTACTCAGTTGAAAAATATCATCTTCATTATTTATAATAGAATTATTTTAAAAAGTCCACATTTAATCGAGTTTTATGCCAAAACAAATGGTAGGGAAACAGAAATTACGTTCAAGTAAACTTCTTGATAAGATAAACCACATTATAGACACAGACACGGGAGTCGACGAAGATCAACGAATAATTTAAAAGTAACTTTTACTGTAATACAAATTTATTCGCTGTAAGTTCTCATTTCTTGACTTCGTACGTTACAAAAGGAATACTTTTCGTTTCAGCGGTCTCCTATCATCCAACTCGTATATTTTTTTTTTTATCATGATTATTCGAATGTTGAAGAAACTCACACGTCACGTAATCAATATGTAAAAAATATTTTCACCAAGGTCTATGAGTTTCAGTTTACAGGAAAATTAGAATAAGGCTTATTTTATAAAATCCAGCTTATATCTTATTATATTAAGTGAGCAATTCTTGTATATATATATTATATATGTAATTGGTTTGCATGATGAAACTTTGCATTTAGATAATGTTTTACATTCCAAGTTTACCTAGATAGGTGTTTTTCTTTTTTTGTTAAGTTGCTGGCAAAACCTAGTACATTAAAATAATTACTTAAAACATAGTGATATATTGTGCGAGTAATACACAAATGTATTCACAAAAGCGGTGTGTATCTATGGCATGTCTCGTTGACTGCCTCGGGCTTGCACCCGCGCTTATTACACATTATGTGTATAACTTAAGGCAACAGCTACTAACTAGGCTTTGCTTAGTTTATGAGGTACAATATATATAAGTTTATTTAACAAGGTCCAGTAATCTCTGTAGGTCAGTCTTTGTCGGGTTTTTCTAATCAGATTTCTGTTATATACGACCAGTCGTGTACACACTTAGCTCAACGAGGTCAATATTTTCGTAAGGGCAATAAGAAAGTTTATTTTAGATTAACTACAAAAGTGCCGGCAGCTACTCGTGCTTATTTTGTGTAACTCAGTGCTGTTCAATTGTTTTACATACATTTTTTGTGTAAATTGTTTGAAAAAAGTACTTTTTAAACCAATAACAATTACCCAGGTTATGAAGGTTATTCTATATGTTGGATAGATAACAATTATTCACCAGTTTTGATGAGGACAAGGTCAGACTTGAAAACCAACAGATTCACAGTTTTCGCGAGTTTTCTTGTTAATTTATTCTGGTAATCGTGTTTATCCAATCAAATCGACCCATTTCTTAACGATTTTGTTTCGTTACACAGAGCCTGTACACAGTGTACACTAACTTACCATAATAAAACAAAGTCCCCTGCCGCGTCTGTTTATCTGGTCTGTCTAAACGCGATAAACTCAAAAACTACCGAACGGATTTTCGTACGGTTTTCAGTAATGGTGATTGCTGTGGAAGATTTAGTTGTGTAAAATGGCTGAAATATGAAGATTATTGTTGAAGATGTCCGAAAAAATTATGCCGACTTGGGGCTTTTATTGGCGTGCGCCACGTAAGCCAAGATACTTATTTGTATTACTCTGCTACCCTTCGATGCCGGAGCGGGTTGCTAGTATCCTATAAGAATAGATAATAAATTTACTATAGGTGGATTTTTTTTCATAATTTTAATAGCTTCAATAGATATTTGACCATTTTTGAATATATGAGTACATCTTTTGGCGCATTTAATAGAGGGTAAAATTGAGAACAGCGCACGCATCGTGTGATGGATGTATGATATGAACATGATAAAGTTAACCATCAATGATAAATAAATAGTAGATGTGAATTATTATTTTTTATTCTGTCAAAATATGTAGTTTAACGTTGTATAAAACTTAAACAGAAATTATTTTAATGTGATCAGAAATTATTTTAATGTGATTAAAATATGAAAATATAAATTGCTAGATTTACAGGACGCGGTACATTAGTGTGAATTTAATGCAGTAGAATATGATGCGATCGATATATGCTTGGAATCAAGCCAGGCTACGGAGGAAAACGTTGAAGGGCGAAACGTTCTCTCATCTTCTGATAATAAACTTTATTTGCCTTCACGCTTGTATTCCGATATGATGTTGACAGTGATTCAGAAGTTCTCAATCGGATTGCGTAAACTTCTTCATCTTATTGTCTTTGAAGCATAAACGCATAATAAAAATAAGCATATTTTTATAAAATGTTTAGGAATAATCTAAGACAATAAAGAGTCGAATAGGGTAATTTCTATAATTATCAAATAGTTTTTCTTAATTAACAATTGAGTTGACGAAATTAGTGATATAAACTGACAAATACCATACGTAAACAAATAAAGTAAATATAATACAGAAATAAAATTTAAAGCGAAAAGTACAAATTACATAAGTCATTTTTTACACATGAAGGACTGTAATACACAGTGCGTGCGTGTGCGTACGTATAAATTGTGCGTGTGTTTAGCTTCTGTATAAAAATAAATCAAAAATCTAGAAAGAGTTTTATTACTTAGCTATAGTTTGCTGTATTAACAATTGGTATCTAACAGTTCGCATATCACGGAGAGTAAAAAAAAATGTCACTACACTATCTCATTCTGGCTCAATACATGATATAACTAATCAGTGAATGTTTTTTGTTTCAGTATTGTTATTTTACTAATGAGCAGTTCATTATTAATCCCAGTATATAGGAACTATGTATTGTGTTGATTATTGTTTAAATTAAAAGGCACAAGACACAATTTATAAAAACCATAATTGTAATATACTAGTTGAACCTTGCGCATATTTTGCATAATATATAATGAGAAACAATACAATAACGAGGAACATAAATGTTAAAATTATGTTTGAATCATTAATTTCAAGTAAGGATTCGCTACTTGACTCATTACCAATTTATCGCAATAAATAAATATTTTCTGTAGTATTTGACTTAAGAAATCAATATTTGTCGATTTCAGACATTAAAAGTGTAAAATGATCTTTACAATTTTTAATACTGAACTCTGAAAACGCTGTCGTCTATGTCACAACATATGACGTCATAGGACTCTAAGCCAATTTCATGTCGGATCATATACGAGTAAAATTTGGTATGTTGTATGTGCAGTGACATTGACATTTATGATAAAAAAGTATCGATATTTTTATAGTGATGAACGTTTGCTAAATGGTAAATGTTTATTTTCGACACTTATGACGTCACAACATATATATATATATATATATAGACTAATATGGCTTTTACCAAGTCCGGTGAAACTGCAAAAGCCGCAGCGGCTTCAGGGCCCCTAAGGCTAACAGTGTAGTCAGATATTAGCTATTAAGAAAGATATGCCACGAAATATTTTTAAGACATAATAATTAGATAATATATATTGTCAATTTCTTGGTTCTAGTGTATATTTCGTGAGACTTCGTTATCCGGTGTTCTTATTCACATGTACGACATTGCTATTATCTCTCATTTTCGACATTAACGTTTATCTCAAGTTAAAGGTTAAAGTAACATTGAAGTGTATGTAATACATGTATAATATATTACAATAATATACTCGTATTACATGTACAAATAGTATACAAGTAATTATCCACTAATTCAAGGTCTCTAGGGGAATTTTATGAAATAATTATCAATTTATTATGTCTCATTGTATATAAATATAAGAGGTGTTGACAGGAACATTCCACTAACACGATTGTTTTGTCTATGTGCTAAGCGTAGTTATACATTCATGAAGATAAACTATTTACTTCACGTTATATGCGGTGCTTAGTTTGAAATTTTGGAATCAAATAATCATGTGTGGCATTGTCCCATTCAAATGTTATTACAATGTGGCACTCTTAGCCGTGTCGCGTTCCAGTATCAACAGGTACAGTAATCAAGCGGGGTGGGAGGATCTGTGCTCCTGTTTGGTTTATTTGTCTCTTGTTGTTTGGCAGTGCATATCCAGCTGCTGAGAGGTTTGCAGACCTGCAGGACGACGGCGACCGGCAAAATGGTTTAGTGATCTCTCGATCCCGTCAATTTTGGATTGTATTCTGCTTACTGAAAGACTTTTCAAAAGAACAAACAAGATTACAAACTCGTCACCAACTGAAAATCCTACCTACAATAAACTAGTTAATTAATGTCCTACAGAATTTATAGTCCCTGTACAATAAATCTTACAATGTTTGTCTGTTCGTTGGAAGGAAGCCAGGAAGCAGGAGGTACGCTTCGAAACGTATTAAATGAAAAATGCACGTGAAATTGCATTTTTCAAGGATATATTTCAAGTCCATGTGGAATTTGAGTTGCCAACGCGACGCAGTACTGTAAAATTTCATCGCTACCGCGTTTACCTACTGATGTTCTTTTATAGAATTTTGTTATATGTAAAGGTAACTGTTAAAACTGCCTGTATAGAATTTGCAGTATTATGTCTTTGCTGGCTTTACTTATTCAGTAATAATTATAATAATATATGAAACTTCTTTGTTAAAATTAGTATCTAGAAAATTGTGAAAGTCAAATCTTACTATTAAAACATTTCCGATATATATAGAACTGACAATAAACACAGAGGGCGTTTTGTTATAAGAAACAATTAAAGAAATTAGTCTTCAGTATGACGTTTATAATTATAGATATTATAATAGTGATGTATTTCATGTGTCCTTTATCATCATATTATTATGTCATTTATCATCATATTTCATGTCATTTAAAAAGTTTCAAGAAGGGTCCACTTCTTTGCCAAAGTTTATTAGAATTCGTACTTCTAAACGAAACAATCATTCTAATGATTTAAATATAAACTTTTAGTATTATTTAATTTTTATTAATTTTTACAAATTCAGGTGGCAAATTTTGGATTTGATCTTGAACTTTGAATTCGTACGTTGGATCTAGGTAACTAGACTCTAGTTGGTTCAAATGAAACTGGCTTATTTATAATCGTCCATGTAGAATATTGAACTCTATAACAGCAATCTGTGGTCGTTTCCAATGTACAAATTTCCTCGTATAGGTCATTGTTATGGATGCCTTAGTTATTATTACCTAGCTACGTTTATAAGTCATGCTGTTACTAGTTCATTGAAATTTGTATTAAAATTATTGATTAGATTAATCTATATATGTTTAAAACAAATGTGCATGATCTTTGGGATGGTCCCACCCAATACCTCCTTAATTGGATATATTACAGAGATTGTCTTTCCGTATTGTTAATAATAGATACGTCACGAAAAACTTAGAATAGCGTTAGTTATTTGTCTTGTGTTGCCACTTGCCAGTTGGTTGACTTGGGACGGGACTTAGTTTCGAACAGTGTTTTTCAAACCTAGCTTAAAGAGGAATTTTTGCAGGGGTCCATGATTGTGACGACGAATTTGTGATCGACGTTCGCGATAGTTCCTGGATTACACCGCACTTCCCATCAGGTGCTGTGCAGTCATATGGCCGATCTACTGTAAAAAAATTACCGACCTTTTGATTGCTTCTCTCGCCTGGTTCAAACTATCATCGGGTTAGGTTGAACTCAACTATATAGTCCGATGAATGAAATAATTAAGGGATCTAGATGCTAGTATGTTCTATGCTATATGTAAACTTGGTTTGTGAAAAATATCTTCACAAAAGAGTTATACCAAATATGCTGCCGGGATTTTTTTAAACTAAGCATATGGTACGTTCAATAAAATTTAAAAAATGCACGTTTAATTACAATACTCGTTTAAGCTTGTCTTGTATCTTTCAACTATTACAGTAACAGATTTTTTGTGTTATAGTATCTAGGATATTGTTTTTCAACCTTGTGAGATACGGTTAATCACGCACATGACATTTAAGTAAATAACTAATTATTAAGAGGTACACGGAAGTACTTTACGCATACCAAGTAAAGAATTATATTTATGTTTTGTTAAGAAAGTTATCGAAAAAGTCCAACAGTTTTTTTAATCAACTTCAAGAGGAGGTTCTCAATTCGAGGGTATTTTTTTATGGATGTCCAGCCATAACTTCTTTGCTTATGAACCGATTTAGATATTTCTTTGTTCATTTGAAAGAGGATACCCCAAGGGTGATCCTGTTTTAACGTCATTGGCATTAGACTTTCAACTTCTAAGATACATCAGGAAACTCTTCAAAATTAGTGAAGTTGGTTTACATTTTTTGTAAAAAAGCTGTCTTGTCTAATAATTATTTACGTTTGAAGTGACCAATTGATGCCAATACTAAAACCGCAATAACATTTTTTCAAAGTATTAACCTCTTTCGGTATATAGACGAATATAAAAAATGATTACGCACTTAGTTCGGTATTATTGCCTGACCGTTTAATATGTGAGCTTTTATTATGTTTATTGTGGGGCAATAAAAGATTGGCGCGCTGTAAACAACAATCAAACGAAATCGATGACCATTAGCGTGTGACCCGCACTTTTATAGCCTTATAAATTACATGGATAATAATATAAAAAGAGTAGTTATGTACGAACTTGTTCGTATTTAGTTTGGATACTTATCTTTATCTTGCTACGTAGGAAAATATAGTTTTATAACAATAATAGTTTGGTGGTAAAACGTAAAGACACTGCTTTGGAATACGTTTCTTCGAACAATAAACTTTATATAAACTGAGTAAACGTTTGGTGAAGGATAAACATCGAAATGATACCATAGTATCGTAAGCTACAGGGCATTCTGTAAACCTCGCAAGGTTTTAAGTCTGTTGCCAGTACATAACAATGTCTTCCAGCAATTGAGACTCAGTTACTATCTTTGACTACCTACTTTGTTCATAAACTTAAGTATGACTGTGGTCAAACTCTAACATACTTACTTTTACTGTAGAAATAAAACACTGATAATTTTTTTTTCAATAATGTCCAAGATATGCATCATTTCTTGATAAAATATGTCCGGAACGAAACAGAGAGAAAATGTTTAGTAGTGATCCTTGGTCTCAAAATGTGAGACCAGGGTGCTTTCCAATACAATATAGAATATATTGTCCAATTCAGGCGGTACTGATGCCTGAACTTCTTTGCTTGTTACTTCAATTAAAATGAGTTGATTCAACTTTTTTTTTAACGTGAAGAAACCCGTCTTGGGTACACACTCGCCCGCGGGAGGGGGGACGAGTGGTTATGTGAGACTCTTACTCACTAAAACTCCACGGTGTACCTCATTCGCCATAGCGGGGCGACATGGGCTCGCGGTTGCAATAAACCACGTCGCCCCGACGGCAGGCCCAGCTACTACTGCCGGGCCACCGCAACGGGAGACAATCCGGTACAACCCTAACTGTCTCCCACAGCCGCCAAACCGGTGAACCACACTCGGGAGCGAGAGGTCCCCTCCAACCACTGCGGTCAAAGCCCGGCGCTGGCTCTCCCACGCAGCACACGTCTATTAGTGGCGCTGAGAGCATCCGCCCAGATCGGTGAGCCGTAGACGGCCATGCTTCGCACGACTCCCGCAAATAAGCGACGGCAGCTCGCGCCCGGCCCTCCCGAATTTGGGAGGAGCCGACTAAGAGCCGCCGCCGCTCCCAACAACCCGGACTCTAACCCTCGAGTTGATTCAACTAGGCCAACGTAACCCAAAGGGTTAAAGGCCATAAAACCAAGAAAAAAAAACTAGTGAATTATATTATAATACAGGATCTTTCATTCAGCGCGTCCTAAATAAAATTTAAATAAAACAATTAAATAAACAAAACAAATAGCATCTTTGGCATCTGTACAAACTACAAACCATATAACAGATGCCAACGCTCTCAGTGAAAATTTTTTTCTTGCACAATTCTGTGGCACAATTTATGTAATTAGCCAAAAGCAATGTATATTGCTTAATAAATAAAAAACTTAAACTTACACACATATAATTATCGTGCATATTTTTGAAAATCCCAGATCTCTGCTCTGAAGTATGCACTCAATGCAAAATTTGTTTTGTGTCAGAATCTGAAATCCCAAAATTTTATGTTATTCATTGTTTTTTATCATGATGAACATTTTTATAAATATTTTTCACGATCATGCGGAAAATATACGATTTAATAGTGTTTTATTAGTCCTTTGAATTGATTAATAATGTCGGCGAATTTCATTTGCTACAAGCAAGGATTACCGTGATTTGATAAAAATAGATCAATGTTATTATTATTCGGTTTGGATTATCAGTAGCAATATGTTTAGGGTACATACCTAATTATTTTCGGATAACATTTTATTTCGAACAAACATGAGTTGTGTTTATTATCTAGAGGTCGATTATGTTATCAATTTGTTATAATAATATTTAGCTGTAAAAGATGCTTATTTGCTTCATTATGCTTATTAGTTTAGCAGAATATTTTGCCATTTTTTTCAATTTATATTCACTAATTTTTGATATACCGTATAATTTCCATTGCAATAAACTCTGCTTTTTCTTTACAAAACGTATTACTACAATAATAATATTTCGTTTCAAGATATAATTCATTCCGTTATGCACCAGTCAATAAAATGTATTTTTTTTAACTTATACTCAAAATTTATTTACTTATTGTTTTTTTTTGATAATAGTGTTAGGTTCTAAATAAAGACTCTTAGGTACATTACCAATTTGCCAGACAATAAGTTCAATGACCATTTCAAGCAGGGTCTACTCTTAAAAGGTGGACCATTACGGAATGACAGTGATATCTGGAAATGACTCCCTCTATGTACATTCACTAAAACAATATAACTATTAATTGTAAACATAAATTAAAAGTAAAAAAAAGTACATTATCCCAGTTGGGTTTCTTGCTGGTTCTTCTCGATACTGGTATATTTTCTGAACCGGTAGTAGTATTTTGACGTTCGTAAATGCCTTCCTAGTGTGAAAATTAATATAAAGTATCTTTGATTATCTTAATATTACTATGAAAGGATACTGTAATAAATATAATCTTAAATGTGATTACAATTAAACGTATAAGCCTTTAAATTGTGTACGCATAATAATGCGTTAGCTGACAATAACCTTTTTATATAAAGGGCTGGCTCTTGTATCGGTAATTACAAACAATTCACAGAAACTCCGGCCAGAACATAGCACAACGTTAATTTCAGGCGCTTTACTTGTTAAAAAGTTTAGCAATTGTGCGCGTCGGGTAGGGTCGACTTTACGAATTAATCTTTACGTAAGATAGCGATATTTCAAATTTAAATTTTCGAGAAATGGAACTTTGATTGCAAAAGGTAAAATGTCACTTTGTTTCATAATTTTACGGTCCGTTATTAGACTTGATTTATGTTCAATATCAAGGAAACAAAACTGTTCGATACAAAATATACCGTAGAAAATATAATAGTATACTTGCCTGAATTGCTTCCAAAGCTAGGTAAAAGATCGCTGTTTTTAGGTAAAAGGAACCATATATATTGATGTAGTTTATTAACTGTAAAAGGTATATGGTTGAAATGTTTACAGAGTATGTTTTGTGGTGAGTGATATCGTAAGAAATATTTAAATTTACATGTTTCTCGAAGAAAATATAAAGCTACTTAATTTATAAAATCATAGGATTAAAATATGGTTAAAAAAGTACAAGATATAAGAGGAAAAACCAACTTCAATGGTTTGGAAGAGTGCCTTGGTGTATCTTCGAAGTCGAAGCTCCAATATCAATGAAAATAAAAGGAGGCTATCCTTGAGGTATACATACCCTTTCCATCGTAAAAAGATTCATGTAAATCGGTTCATAAACAAAGAAGCTACGCCCGAACATCCATAATTTTTTTAAATATATATATACAGTCAAATTGAGAACCTTCTAATTTTTTAAAGTCAGTTAAAAATAGATTTTTCATACACACTTATCCAAAATTATAAATAGGTATAAAATATATTTCAAGCAACATTAGGTTATTGAAACCTCTCTAAACTCGTTTATAAAAGTTTAGAAGTTAACGCTCGTATGTAACGCGAGAATGTTACGAGTAATACGAGTATAACCGTTAGTAGGAGAGAGGTGTGCACATTTAATGATGTAGGCCAACTGAAAGGCTCTTGGGCTGTCAGAAGTATGTTGCCAACTAGTAAAAACCTTTTTAGAGAGATATCACTGTAAAATACAGCTTTTACCGGTTGACTCAGAATAGGCGCTTAAAAATGCACCTTTCTTTGTTTATTATTGTGTTTATTTGTTGCTTATTGGGTAATATGTCTCATCGTTAAGTGGGTGGATAGACTAAAAGGGGTGATAGATGCGCGAGTAAGTACGCGTACTTATAGCTCGATGAGCTTTCTCGCCCGAGTGTCATCCTAAGTACGCGTACTTTTGTTGTTGTAATTGTGTTATAATTTATATTCAGTTTACTAAAATGATGAAACATAAATTAAGTAGATCATAGTATTATGAATTAATAGAAATTCATTGAGAACCATTTTCATCCCATGTTATACAATATGTATTAATGATTGAACTAATACTATTTTTGTTTGCACTATGTGTATAAATTAGTGGGTAAAGGTTGTTGGCGTTTTACAAATGTGGAGAATACTAGTGATGTGATGAATGATATACTCGAGAAAGGAAAATTAGTTAGTACTGTGTGATGGTCGAACGGTTTAGACCGGTGGAATATAGTTTCGATGTCCGCGGGTTCGAGTCCCGGCACGTAACAACGAACTTTTCGGTGTTCGCGTACATTTACTAATTTGAATTGATAACACCATCGACTGACGGTGAAAGAAAACATCGTAAGGAACCGTGAACGTTTGACAAATTTAGAACTCACTGTACTTGAGATTTTTTTTTTTTTTTTACGTTACGTTAAATTGGTGTGGTGATGCTGATGATTGAGGCTATGTCCGTGTCTTCACTCGGAAACTCTCAGGGACGCATACCTGCAACAGCCCTGCAATGGAACCCTTACTGGATGGTATTATTTATATTGTTATACGATTTATGAAAATAATTATACGATTTTGTTAGGATTTGTATTATCACAGTTTGGAATAAATATGAAATGTATAAACTAAGCGCTTCTGTTAAAGCGATTCCCTTGTAGCTGCAAAATAAGAGTTTTTGCGGTATCGGTTGCGAAAATTGCATCCTCGTCGGTACTCTTTAATATAAAATGTTCTATACTTTCTAATATGAAATGGTGATATTCAAGAAACTCGTGTTTAAGTTTAGCCGAGAGTCTAGGGATAATCCGTGCTTAAAAGACGCTTTTAAACGTGTAAACATGTTTTACAAAATTTCCATCGTTTAGCTAGAAATCTTATAAAAACAGTTTTATGTAAAACTAGCTGTATGCAGTTTCACTAGCGTAAATTTTTTAATATTTTTAATTACTGACAGAAAACTTACAGTACATACTGCGGCGTAAAAAAGCAATGATAGTCAGTGATAGTTAGTGTAAAAGACCGTATCGGTCAGTATGAGTTCAGATCCCTGCAATAAATCTGAGCTTTCGGGGAAGGAAAACATCATTAAAAAACCATAGCATAGAGATAGTACATTTTCTAATACCTGACTGGAAATTGAAAATTTGTGTGGTTAGCCAGTTGTACTTGAGAGGCAGTCCCCAAACTATTAAAGGAATAACTTGTTAACTTCTTGGGCCATATGATACTTAACACAATGTCAGATTGTGAACAAGCGCTAGAGCTATAGAGAATAAAAAGGGACAATATTTTTAGTTTAGGTATTTATATTATAGTTCTTAGCGTAGTGGTCGTAAGCGCGACTGCTATGATCGAGGTCCTGGGTTCGATTCCCAGGTCGAGCAAAGTGTTATTGGTTTTTTTATTAAATTCTCAGTAGTAGTTCGGAGTTTGGCTTTGTGCCCGATTAATGGCCATAGGCTCTCCCCCTATTACATTGGACAGAAAAAAAACATATACGGCTAACTTTGGGTGAACATTAGTACACCTTTGCCTAACCCTTCGGGGATATAGGCGTGATGATATGTTCATTCATTCTCGGTAATACTCGGTTCTCGTCGAGTGGCCAAACACCCCTTGGACCCCGATACCCTGCGCCGCACCACACGATCCGCCCGCAATATTAGGTACTTAGTTTGAATGAATACAAATTATGTGATACGTCTATTTATTGCCAAATACAATTTTACACTCTTAAATAGGTTATTTACGTTAAATCTTATATTACATATTAGTATATACTAATGTGCAAAACGGCACAAGTTCTCATTTAACATACTTTCTAACCTACACTTTGTATGGTAATTGCTCAACTAAAATGTTTCGTAGCGTGAATTTAGATAGCCTATAACCTTCTTCAGTAAATAGGCTATAAAAAGAATTTACGGCAGTTCCAGAGATTAGCGCGTTAAAAAAAAAACAAGAAAAACCTCTTGAGTTTCAAAATAGTTGTGTAGGTTTTAACCAACAAACCGTACCAAGCGTGAATACGTTGATAAGTCGAAAATGCATACTTTTCAGAACAGCCATTTTAAAATTTACATTTGCATGATAAGTCGTACTTACTACTACTACCTTACTAACTTTGTCGACTTACTCATTTATTCACCATATAAATTAGGCAATCCAGATGGCAATTTTGAAACTTGATTCAAGTAGACTTGTCAACGTATTCAGGCTTGATACAGTAATTAAAGTAACTTTATCCTAAAGTACCTACCTTTATATTTTTATTCTTACAGAATCCCTTCGACTTGTTTGTATCTAATAAACGATAGATATAAGAAACTTATACTTATATATTAACATAATAAATACCTATTTTTTGTTTAGCAATGTTAATTTTCATTAGTTCTTGAAGATTATTTTGCAAAAACTAAATTGATCGTATGTTAGTTACAATTATGGAAATACATAGGTACTAAATTTAAAAGTAATAGTAAAAGGTTAGAATAAAATTACATTTACATAATTATTATTACCTAAAAATACAGCAAGGTTTTATGTACTTAAATATTAGTGTATAAGTACTAATTTTCCCTTGACTTTTAAGAACTAAATTACGACATCAAAGAAATACTAATAGTTACCCTAGTCACGGTATGTTTTGAAAGCAATAATGATAATGTTACACTACCGTGGTAATCTTTGAGTATTTTGTATTAACAATGCGTACATAATATATTTTGTATCTTGGGGTATCATCATCATCATTATATTAATACGTGAAGCAAAACATTTTACCCCTGTTTAAGCGTATTGCGTGCACGGAAGACTGTGAGATTTGGCATGGTTAAAGTTTATATGGAGAAGGAGTGCAGAAAGGTAAAATTTATCTATAATGTCTGTTACTAATATATTAAATAAAATAAATTAATACTGCGAAACCTAACCCGACCATTGCCACTGAACTTAGACGCCCAAAAAATTGACATTGTCACTCAATGAAAAGTGGCAGCAAGTGATATAATATTCATTGTTTAGGTTCTTACTACAAATGTCAAACAGAAAATAGTCTATGATTAAAAAGTCGATGGTCGAATTTCAATCATTGGGCGACCGCTAGTTGTTAATAAATATATGTCCGCTATATTTCGTATGTGTCAAAATCAGTTATAATAGCAAAGAAATGACTGATTCGACAACATGATTGCAGTTTAGTTTATACAATCCACAAACTGATTACTGCAATTCTAAGAAACCGCAATATATATTTTATACTTACATTGTAATTTTGTTTATAATTTTTTTAACATGTTGACGGACAGTAGCATCCATGTGTGAAGGTGTCAAGAACAATACGTAAAATTTCGACGTCAAGGTTTTTACTTAAATAAAATCAGTAAGTCTCACGACGATCGATTTTTTATACTATTGTAAGCAACGCCATGAGGTACTGACACCGAAGGTATAATTAAGACCTTCGTACTGTCTCAACACAATGCTCAAAAACTTGTTCACACAGAAAGTAAGTCTACATGCACACTACGGCCATAGGCGTTGTACTTCTGCATCGGTCTTCCATCGAGCTAAGACCCGTTTGCTGATGATGGATAATATGAATCAGACATCCAATAACAACGAGTATAATAACACCAATCCATTAGTTCCGAAAAACACCTGACGACGTTTACGCCTAGATCCGTTCTGTCGTAACATATATGTTTTCAAGTTGTGGCTTGTGACATTACGCCTGTAGGCAATGTATGAAAATGATTAATATCTCAGCAGCCCAAAAGAGTGAGATAGTGCTGTCCGTTAACGTGTTCAGAACAACAAGGTCACATCTATTTTGGCCGCAAAGCAGCGTAATAAATTGTAGTCCTGTCTGTACTTTTAATATTTTCTAAAATTTCTCGATAGGCACACTGTATGAACGATACTGATCACGAATATGCCATATATAAACTTCTTGTTATAGTGTGTGTGTATCGTAAAAATTAAATTTTGTAATTTTTTTGTAACGCGTCTAAGGAAGTATAACTTCAAAAACATATCTTTATTCTCTGTCCGTCCCTTATCCCGTTATTTGGTTTCGGGTCTCCTCACATTTCTGCGCCAAACCAACCTGTCTTGAGTTGTTGATTCTGTCAATTGGACTTTCTTGAGATCTCTCTTTATATTTGACCACCACATCGACTTGGACTACGTGATCTGCTTTACATCTTTGTTCATGCCCATACCATCTAATTGGTGCGGCTTTAAAGCTACCGCGTAAATACATTAGGTACTTTATTCATTTTCAAAAACTTCAACAACATATTGTAGTAAATAGTAATAATTAAAAATATAATAACTTTTGAGTATCCATTTTATGTACAGTTTAAAGAAGACATACAATTCTAAGTATTTTATTTGTAGGTAAGATATTTATTTGTGTTTTCAATTAGGTACAGAGTCTGTTATGTCTATGGTTATGTCGAACGGCCGCATAATTATCGCCTCGAGAGTCTAATTTACGTGTCTCCGCTAATATTTTTCGCGCAAATTCAGAGTATTTAGCATCCCCAGCACTCTAGGGATTACCTATTTAAAAGGTACGAATGTGCGATGTTTTATTTTTATTGTTATTTTGTATCGGTCAGTTTTATGAGGTCATATTTTTAGATAAAATACGTAAATGTTGTTAGCTCTGGTTAAAAACAAGTGTACATAATTAAAACTTGGACGTGTTTTAGGTTTTTTAATGGCTGTTGCATTGCAAAGGATGTTACGAGTTCTGTGTTTTATGAATGCTATTATATAAATATAAAATATATTGTAGAAAATCATTTTTTTGTAATTTTTTTATATAACATTGAATATTAAAAAAAAAAACAAAAAAAACGTGTGTATCGTTTTGTTTAGGATTACACTATTTAAGATATTATGTATTTTATTTGATAAAGGTAAGAAAGAGGATTTATCTTTAACATTAAGAGGGTTACGTATTTATTGTGACTCTTATAGTCTGGTACACCTTTATAACAATTGGAGATGGTTATCAGGATTTTTATTGCACTTGAGGAAGTAATGCTTTAGTAGGTACAATACCTTTTTATGTACATACTTTGTTACGATAACTGGGAGACATATACACGTAATTAGCCAATAAAGGGTCTTAGAGAAATCGTGCGCACTTTAAGTACAAGAGTGGGTCAAATAAGATAAAATAGGAAACATATTTTCTTTTAAATGACGATTAAATTATAAACTTATTTTGATAATAGTTACATTATTTAATTTTCTACAAAAATGAAAGCATTATATTTATCATTATGTTTGTTTAATAGTTATAGTATTATAAGCAGGAGCTGGTTAATAATGTTTATTGATTTAGTGGTTAATTTAACGTGATAATTTTTATGATACGTCAATGATTTATTTTATAACAGCTAGGTAAAAGATTCTTTATAAAACATAGTTGTACTATTATGGGTGTAAATATTCACCAGTACGTATATTTAACGGGCTTTTTTAAAGCCTATTAAAACAAATTAAGTAGACTATTCGACTCTTCTATACAATTAAATAATATTTATTACCTATACTTATTTATAAGTATACGACCGACTAGCAGGGTAGGCAGACATTGCTCTGCCCTTTCTGGTAGTTAATGGATCGACCATAGAGCTACCTATCGGGCACAGATGTGATTTTCCTTATAAGTCACTAAACCAATATATATTGTGAATATACATACCTATTTTAAATAACTATTATTGAATCTTAATATACTCAGTTATGAATCTTCGTCTATATAAATAAAAATATATTATGTGAGTATGGGTTCAATCGTTCAAGTCATTCAGAAATTACACGATCACAAACAGAGGCACACAAGATTTTTATTAAAAGATAATATGTTAATTATGACCAAAAATCAGTCAGTCTCACATGAATCGGTACACATTTAAGGAATTATGTCATGTGCATTTACCACGTTTTGAATTTACGTAAGAGAGGCGCGATAAGTCTGAAATCCTAGTTAGTACGAGTAATACAAATGTTTATTCTATCTTCACACATGACATTTGTACATCAACATAGAATACATTATCGGCTGAAGATTTCTCTCACTCGTTAACTGGAACTGAAGTATCACAGAACATGATACCTGTCATGTTTGAATTAGGTGTACAAAATACTAACATTATTAATACATCCAACGATACTCATCCATGAACTGCATTGCTTAAATGCTTACACTAGTTGAATAGCTAGGTGAAATAATATAGACTAGCGGTTACCCAATGATCGAAATTAGAACAGCGACTTTTTAATTTAATTTTCTGTTTGACATTTGTAGTATTCATGAACCTAAACAATGAGTATTACTGTCACTTTTCGTTGAGTGACAATGCCAATATTTTGGGGGGTCTAAGTTCAATGGCACTGATCGGGTTGGATTCGCAGAATTAATTTATTTAATTTAATATATTAATAACAGATATTATATATAAACTTTAGCTTTCTGCACTCCTTTTCTATATAAACTTTAACCATGCCAAATCTCACAGTCTTCCGTGCACGTAATACACTTAAAAAGGAGTCCGAAGTTTTCTTCTCACGTATTAATATAATTATGATAACTGCCTGTACTCACGGTTTCGCACCCGTTTATTACACACTAATTAATTTCGTCTCGTAATTGTATTATCATATTAAAAGAGATAGGGCATAGAATTTCTTTGGAGATTTTCCTCTATTTGAGGATTTCCGACTGGTGGAATACCTCCACTGTACAGAAGATCGCACTGCAATAACCTAGCGTTGTGTTTCTACGGTGAGTAGGGTTTCCATAGCACTTTGGGGATGGAGGAGTCAAGGTCGACAATTGTTTTGTCACAGGCGTCTATAGGCTCCGGTAACCGTTGATTTTTTATAGTTACAGGTTTAGCGTTTGTAGCCACAATCTCACCTGATCTAAAGGGGCAATGTGGCCCAATATGGTAGCACGCTAAGCCTAGTGGAAGACTGGCTCTCAAGTGGTGCTGCCGGAACACACCTGTTGATGTTTGGCGACAGATTTAAAACTAGAGTGTGTTAGCTAAATAGCTAGTCAGGCGGGAATTATAAAAAGCCCTACCACCATGCTATGATTTCATCACGATGTTTTCCTTGCCAAAACAACAGATTTGTCTATATAGATAAGTTAGCAGTTTAAAGGTGGCATGTATATTAGCTTAACGTAGCGTACCTCCTACATGCGCGCTAGATTGCAGCAAACAAGAAGTGTGCTAACACTGCTAACAAACGCTCAGCTAGTAACGGTGCGCACACTTGCTGATTCCCGGTGTGTTAAACACACGTTCACTAACTCCTTACTGCTAAGTGGTCACTGGAAGTGGCCTATATTGATTAATATATGAGAAAAGGCATAGATTAATGATATGCCTCCGCCATAGAAAAGGGAGGATCCTCCGACCAGACGGGTGTTATGTCTGGCGGGCAGCTGCCCAACGGTTGTTGTCGGGTTCTTGTATATATACTGAATTGTTTGGTTAATTTCTATATCGCGATGTAGGATGTCAGTTGTGGCGGAGATGTCGCTATGTGTAGGATGCGTCAGTTGTGGCGAGAGATGTCGCTACATAATGTTTGAAATAAAGCTTGTCAACGTGACAGTATTGTCCGTATGACACTGACTTCAGTACGCCGATTCCCGCATTTTTATAGTACGGTATCTAGTTGAAGCGGCGCGGAAACCGATCATTAATCTATGAGAAAAAGTTTGTTTTCACCGCTAAACTAAGACGCGCGGCGGTGAGTTCGCATATGGAGAAAAATAAGGGATATTATACATCACTTAGAACAGACTTACTAGGAATCTTACCAGCAACAGCTTCGACCCTTTATTTTAAAATAATATTTTAATGATAATGATAATGAAACTTTAATGGATAGTGTTATGATAGATATTATGAAAATCGCTGATCGGAATCTGGATGAAATTAGCTCAGGAGCAGTATGAGTGGTGTACTAGAAGATAAGCCTATGCTCAGCGGTGGGAAAATATGGTTTGAAAATGATGAATGAAATGTATATATAATTATTTTTATACTACCTAGACAAAATAACTTTACATCACTTGATGTTAATTAAGAACGGTACAGTCCACAAATTTCATCGCCAGTCGTCGATGTCATGACAGCCTTCTGAAATGTTTCTTCACACCTTGTTTGAAGGACCCAATAATGCAGGAAGAGGGAACACATTGCCTAGTAAACTATTCCACATCTGCACGGTACGAAAAAAGTAAGAATTAGAGAATTTCTTTGTTCGTACCATGATGGGCGTTACCGTCTAGCTGTGGCTTCGTAGACCAGACCGCGTGGTTCTGTAGTGGAAGGGAAATGATGGGATAAGGTCAAACGACTATTAAAAACATTCACCATGATACAGACGATAAAATACGCTCTACGCTGAAGCTGGTCCAAATGCTTAGTGACGTCTGTATCATTCACAATGCGCACATATTTACTTCTCACATAAATAAATTTTACAAAATATCACTGCAACAATAATTTATAGTACATAATATGCATATCATGTGTCCTCATAGAGATGCTTTTAACAAATAAATAAGAATTGAAACTCACAAATAGATTTTAAATTTTGAATTATTTACACAAACAAAACGTTGCGAGTTGGAAAATAGCACGTACGAGCTCTGAACAAGGATGCTAATGTTTGCATACAAACTCTAGTTAACGCTATGCCCCTGTCCAGTGTTTTGTTAAAGGAAAATTTTGTACTCGGGACGGCGAGGCGTGGCGCGGTGTTAATTTGGTTAAACCTGTCAGCAGGCAGTCTCCGGTATTACATTTTGTCCTTGTTAAATGTGAATAACCCGGTGACGGGACGTTCATTTTGAAATGTAACTTTTCGTGACAGCTTTTGGTTATTGCCGCCTTTGAAATCAACAATGCGGTTAGTCGATTTCCTAAATGCGAAATGTGTATTTGTCTTGGCAACGACTAAGTATAGATTATAGATTTATTATATATTTATAAGTATAGATTATAGTCTATCAGTTGTCTAATGACATAAGCTTTCCGTGTATAAAATTTCATAAAAACCGGTCAAGCCGTTTTTGAGTTAAATCTGGACATACAGACAAACAAAAATTTCTTTAATGAAACATTCGTTATCAGTCTCCTCTATATAGTATGTCTATCGGGAAATTTGGAAACAATATTACATGTACAGACATAACTATGGATTTATTAATATAGATATACCTCGACTCATCCTAAGGATTAATTTTCCTTGCTTTTCCTCCACATACTTCACGCTTGTATGTTACGTAACATGTTACTGCTTATCTTGTTTGTAGCTTAATCACTTAAGACATTTGTGACCTACTTACAGTTTACTTATAAAACTGTCTTACAGTTTTGTAATGAGTAAATCATTACTATCAACATAAGTGTGGCGAAACCTTACAGAGCCTAGGTACGTACCACTTTTGAAATAAATTTAACAAAGACATCATTTTTATTCATTGTTACAACTGATCTAAACACTAATTAGTATCTGTTTCATCTTCCGTCTTCGGAAGTTTGATCATGTGTCTGAATACCGAGCCAGGTTGAAATGGATACCTATTCGGCAACGTAGGAATGTAACAATACTTTAAATCCCCTAAATATATAAAAACAATATATTTCAATCTCTCGCGGATACGCTTATTAGACAGCTAAGATCTTCTGATTCTTTCGTTCAGTAGTATACCAAGTCATCATACTAATTTCCGCGACCAATTCTTCGCCGTAACAGCAGCATGACTGTACAATTCGCTTCCTACCAATATCCAACTGGCCAACTCTCGGTATTCCTTCAAGTATTCGCTACGTAGGTTTTACTTGGAGCAATTGAATATTGGCTAGATTTTTCTTTTTTTTACTTTACTAAATATTATGCACATCTTGCATAATACCTTTCTCTTGCTCCCCTGGAAGACTGGTAGAGAATGCTTTTTAGCATTAAGTCCTTTATTTGTACTTTTTTGTGCACTAAATAATATAATAATAAATAGACGTCTTACTTATTATAAAAACGTTATTTATTCTAATTATCAGTATCAATCTTACCTTCTTATGACATAATTAAGAAGTCTAAATTGTTGTCTATATGAATATCTAAAATTGATTAATGACGATATAATTATTATTTACAGTAATTGTTATTTTGATTTTTTTTTTAACCATAACATGGTATTTACAAATTATACTTGTTTAGTAATAAGAAGAAACCCAATCACTTAAATAAATCGAATGCTTAACATAACTTAACAAAGTGACCCGTGGAAAATATTTCGCACGTTATAGAGATATAGTAGATGGATAGAGCAATAAATAATAGATGACGACTCCTACATTGTAAGTAGAATAAATTATAGTTCGTAAAATCAATTAATTATAAAATATTTGTATAAGCTTTAAAATGATGTTGATGAAGAATTAAGGGAAATATGACGTTGTCACAAAACAACTTCTGAGAAATAATATTATATAGAGATCGTGTGTTTTTATCTGAAACAATAACGCTATGCAAACCGAAACATTTCCTGTTAGCATATCGACGATTACTTACCATGACATACAAAGAAAACAACTTATAAGAACGAGCTCGGTGAAAATCAGGTGATTCTGTCGTCGTCGACTCTTAGACTACCTATAATCAAAGGCAGTATCGCATCGTATATGGAAACGCAGCAATTTTAATGACACATATTCGCAGGGTTTCGCGCCACGCTGTCTGCTAAGAGTGGGGTGGTTTTAGCCACATAGGAAGGCAAACGCGGGCGGGAGACTGCAGCTGTAAAAGCTTCGCTTCTCACAATAGTGCACGTTTTCACTACATTACGTTTGTCCTGAATCTTATTCCCAGTGAATTTCTGCTCCCACTGAAATCACCTCACACTACTTATAATCTGAATAGTGCCGTATGGTTTTTTCTATTTACTTAAACGACTTATCGAAATGCAACTCTATACTTCCAAAAAATTATTTTTTAAAATAAATAATTAAAACTATTTACTTATCTTTAAGAAGTATACGTTTAAACTTAGGTGGAGTGATGCGTGTTTATCGGAACAGTTATTTACAAGTAGCAGTTTGGAACTGTTATATTTAAACTACAAAAGCTGTTATTAAATACTTATTTTTTGTTATTTCGCCGTATTAGCTTATGTATAAACAAAATATTAGGGGTGAGAGGCGGCCGTGATTTGATACGATCCACCTCTTTTCCCGTTAATGCGTCGCATGATACAGTAATGAAATTGCACGAAGGTGGGTGGTATGATGATTATGATTATTATAATATTAAATAATAGTTACGTAGCTGTTACACATACTGGTGTGTGACTCAAAAATAAAAAGTTCAGTTTGGAACATACGTACTCTTCTCTGTTCAGGCTTAAGGAACTTTGCTTTATAAGAGAGAGATACAAATAAATATGACATGGAACAAGCTCTGTGCTCTTTTCAGTTATAGTAATAGAATGAGATAGCTATGTAACAGGCTGTTATTTTGGAACAGGTTTTTGGAAGTGTTTTTTATTCTGGAACAGGAACGGATGAGACAGGTTTATTATTTTGCCTGTTATAACTCACTCTTAAAACTTAATATTTCTGTAGTAAAAATATACAATTTTAAACCGAACGAATAGAGTGTAATGCTATAGTGCATTAGCAAGTTTTTAACTACAATGTAATATGGATTAAGCATTAAGTTGGTCTGAATAATTTAGCAGTCTTAAAAGGATTTCGAACACATTTAAACCAAAATAGCTTATATAATTATTTTCACCATGTTAAATTTATTCGAGCAACTCACCACCGCGCCGCACCTACTCTTCTGTTTAGCCTATAGTATTTTCACTTCCCTACAGCTTGCGAAATTTCTTGATGTTAATAGTTACTGCATCGCTATTTATAGTGTCGTTAAGTGAAGTTACATATAAACCTTATAACCTTTCTCAATAAATCTATCTATTTATTAAATCTGTAGTTCTGTCTGTACAGTTAATTTTTTTTCTAATTTCCCGATATGCATATTATATTAACGATGCTGATCACGAATTTATCTTTTTTTTCTGTCTGTATGTCCGGAATTAACTCAAAAACCGCTTGACCAATTCTTATAAAATGTTATTCACCGGATTATTATGTAATTCTTCAATTGATAGGGTGTAAGAATTTTCAATAATTCTTTTAGAAATTGTAAAAAAATGACACAAAAAGATTCGTTAATTCTTAACCGATTTTGATGAAATTTTGTTTAATAATAATTGTAATTTTGTAATTGGTAATAAAGGTTGTCGAAATATTTTTAAAATCTATACATATATAATGCTTTGTCCTGAATGACTGACGGATCAACGCACAACCTAAACCGCTGATCGTAGAGACCTGAAACTTGGAGGGTGTGTTCTTTGTATGACGTAGGCATCCGACAAGAAAGGATTTTCCGAAATTCTGTTCCTAATGGGGTGAAAAGGGGGCAAAATTTGTATGGGACATTGTGACTCCTTGGTCCAATCTACTTTAAATTTTTCATATACCTTTTTTAACAGAATTGATGGAAGACGTGTTTCGTATTTTATTGAAATTTATTGAAGTTAAAAAGGGGTAGAAATTATTTTGGCGGTGATTTGCTTCGAAGTTGATATCAATACTCCTTAGGGCTTTTGATTTAAATTACATTTTATTTTGACACATGTTTGAAAACTCATCCGATTTTATTCAAAAAAAGTTGAATTCACTTAAAAACATAAGCAAATACTCTTTAAAATTGGAATGTCTCCAAAGTCACCGTACTATATTAGTACCTCATTTGAAGGTTTCTAAGTTTAAAGAGGCTATGCAATTTTAGTACACGGCCAATAAATGATAATATGTATAAAGGGACATAGAGTTCGAAATTTGTAATGGTAAGGACTAGAACATTTTGGTTATAAATTATACGAATTACTTCATATTCAATAAAAAGATGTAAAATCTATACTAATACTAATAATATAATAAAGCGGAAAAGTTTTTGTTTGTTTGTTTAAACACGCTAATCTCTAGAACTACCAATCGGATTCAAAAAATTCTTTATTTATGTGATAGCCGGACTCACTGGGAATAGTATAGGTTATCTATCATTAGGCTACAGTTTCTAGGTAGCCTTAAATATTGATTTTTGTTATGTAAGTCGGAAGTCGAAGCCCTCGCGAACTGCTTTCGCCGCATGCGCGCCTTAATGGTTAATGATACGTTCAAACAAACAAACAATCTCATGAGTTTTATGATATTAGCATAGATTCAACAAAACAAGTTTAATTTAATATTAAAATTGTGTTTATCCAAATAAAATATAGAATGTTCTTTATATTATAGGCTTTCACGAATTCATATTGAATGCTAATTTGCTGTATATTATGAACCTAAATTTTATGTATATTTTAAAGATGTGAGAAATTAAATATTAATAAATCGAATAAATAATTTCGTATATATGTTATATTGTGTAGTTTAGAAGTTCAGGTTTCACATACACTTAAATTTTCTTCAGATACCACTTCGCAACGGTTTACATAGGGGTGTCAACTATTATAAAATAAAATTGTGTAGCCTGTATCATAAATATGATAAAATAGAGATTTTGGTTGAAATAGTGTCTATGTTGCTATTATTAAATATATAAACTATATTATGTAGATAAAAACAATATAATTAAAAAACGTGAGATAGGTTAATTTTAATTTATTTAAAATTATTTTATATTTAAAAAAGTCCGGTAGAGAATTAAAATGTAACTCCTCAATAAATCATTAACATGTTTTTTCTATGGCCTTTTGTTTCTTTTAAACGACCCGAATTTTCAGTAGATGAATAGCCTTCATTTGTTAAATTTCTCACAGCTTTTTTAGAGTACCCCATAGCCTCGGCCACGATTTGCTGATATTTGCGTCCGTTTTGGTTTCAAAGCTTTCTTTATCTGCTTTCCTTTTAGGAAAGTATTCAGCCACTTTATAAATAACAGCTTTCACATTACAAGATAAAGCACGACTCATCTTTGGATATTTTATCTCATGTGCGTATGGTGTCCCACCCTGCGTCTCACCGCGCATCTAACTATTTCAGAAGCTATATAGCACTCGCAGTCACACTATAGTAGAAACAATTAAGTTTCCTATTATAGTCATAATTTTTGTGATAAACTGAATGCCATATTTTTTACAGGAACAAAGAAAACAATTTTGTGTCAGAAATTGTTTTATATAAAATTTTATCGTCGTTTATATAAAGACAGAAAACAGAGGCAACCCTAAGGCTTGTATACCTGAAGGCTGCGGAAGCCTGAAGGAGAGCGAATAAACGTAGCCATCTTTTATTGTGGAATCTCGACCGTGGTGATGTTGATGTAAACATAATATTGAAGCATGTATAAAGCATGTACGCTTTCTAAACAACTTATGCCCGGGGTCTAATGGAATTTCTCTTTAACTATCTAAATGAATAATTCTCGTATATATGGGACTGGTATGATTATTGTCAAAAGCCCCTAAACGATCATATTATGTAATTGCTTTGGTTTGGATGAAATTTTATATTTAGATAATAATGTTTTACTTTCCGAATTTACCTAAGTGGGGGTTTTTTTTTAATAAACCAAGTCCATAAATTGTACGTTATTTTTACTATATAAATAATGTATGATTTTTGAATTCATTTTTTCTAATAAGCACCTATTAATTGAAATAGTTATTTCATTTTTCTAATTTATGTTTTTTAATTAACTTGAGGTGAAGTTATTAGAAAGTTAAAAATGCTGTAATTTTTTTTATAGTTTGATAAACGTATGGAAGTTTATATCTTTTATTTTCTTTTTAATTCACATAATGCTTTAATGAAATATGAAGATTGAATTTGTTAAAAAATAGGTAAATAAAAATATAAAATGAACATCAAAAGAGTTTACAGCACTCTTTAAGAAGCCATCAATCACTAATGTTGCCAGTGCGTAAAAACATTAGGACATCGCACTGAAGTGAAAAGATTCGACACTGAACAACTTTTTCAAACAGCCATTTCTCTTCGCGTAGTATAACTTTGAGTAAATCCCACGGGATCGCGCACTCGCATCTCGTCCGCGGCGGCCGCTATTCACTATTTACGACCTCTCAATATGGATCCCATATATCACAAGTGTTCACTGCTCAACAAAACAACAGTAGTTGATTTAAAAGGCCATAAAGTTTCTGTAACAATATATTATAGTTCAAAATCGAACGACGAAATACGAGAGACTGTATAACAAGATGTCTGAAATTCAATTCAGAAATATATCAGATATGAAAGTGAAAATTGTTAGCTTATTTTTAAAACTATAGCTCGAAATTGATTGGTGCTACATTCGTTATATTGAAATGACTGTGAAATATACATTTAAAATATGAACAATAAATTTCTGAATTACAGAATTAAATAGACAAACACGAATGCATAAAGTGAGTAACTTCCTAAATAACTTCAAGCCTATTTTAAGGCTTATATCTGTAGAAAGGCGAGACAAAGAGCTAGACGTGACGTCATATGCTCGCTTAGGCTCATGGCGAAGTCTGACAAATAACAAGTGTTACAATATATAAGAATAAAAATACCTTCATTCAATCATTATAATGCACTTTTTTATATTTCTATTATGCACACATTGTTTGCGTAATGATAAACATTAATGTATAATTTTTCTTAAGATAAGCGTTGAAATTATGTCAGATAGATTCATAAAAATAGCAGAATAGAAAGCACTCATAAAAATACTTCAGGGTCACTTAAAATAATTTCAAAATAATTATAGTCCACATTGTATATAGGTACTTAAATTGTTATAAGAACAAAAGAAGCAATAACTTCTGTTATATAAAATGTATTAGGAATAATTTCATACGAGTTTCCAATTTAAGCGAAACATTGTTGAAAATTCGTATCTTATAATTGTGTAATATCTTTGCGAGTTTCATAATAGAAAGTTAAAAGGGGAGAAAGTCGAACGCTTGCTCGTGAAAATCACATTATTTATCATACAACTTTCGGGAAATTCATGCCGGGGAATCTAAAATACCTTGTTACAATGCATAAGCTCTTTGTCTATACGTATACATATATATTATGTGAAATGGGGCCAGAGAATATTGCTTATCGCGTTTTAACTCCAACTTGCAAAAGTTCATTCTTAGGATTATCACGTAGATTCTATTAAAAGATACATATCTACATGTCAAGATATATATTTTTTGTTATTTGATATGAATAGAGGAAACGTTTCATTATTTATTTGAATTATTAAATTGCAACTCTCCGAAAATACCTACGCACTGAAATAGAGAAAATAATCAGCTTCTTCTAACTGAGGAAGTCTGTGTTTTTCATAGCTTTGTCTTTAGCTATTTACAGTAACTCTCATATTACATTTTATAATATAATCAGAGACTCTCTTGACTAGATATTAAAAAGAATATGGGAGTACATCGGTTTATATTCGTATGAATAGAAGTAAAACATCTATATTGAGCTACTCGGCCCTCTAATGACGTATTACGAAGAAAAAGACAGTAGTAGAAATCGCTAAATATCTGCTTCGAAATAGCTAATTCGTATTATGTATCAGTAATTGTACCAAATATAATATTTCACTAATGTCGTTATGCTCTTGCAAAATGTTTATATATGGGGCGCGTCTTTACGACAGCTAATTCTTTGTAACATACCTAAAACATCAGTAACATAAATATAAATGATGAAAATAATCCACCATTCAAAAGTACTTTTGTCAAGCTATTTGAAGTTATACACCTACTAAGACATTATGAAGTTCAGAATAAATTACATAGTGTATGGATTCGTGTAACCTAGCGGCCGCATTTAAAGACCCTTTCGAGTAGGGCTCTTATCTTGTTACCATTATCGGCTACGTCAAATTAACAACAGGTGAAATTGTTGTGAAATGCGAGCCTATAAAACTATTAAATAAATAAATTGTTATATTAATATTCAAGTTTTATACTGTATAAAACTAAAATATTGTATTTTCTTGATGTCAATTTAATAATATAGTGCCCGCGACTTCGCCCGCGTGATATAATTTGTGTATGGAAAACGGCGACTAAATAAAAACCTCCCTTTACCTTACGGTATTTGACCAGTATAGCTTTGAGAATACCCAACAAAAATCAGTGTTAACTGTCATTCACGAAAAGCTAATTTAATTTAATAACTTTATTTTTATAAACCGTTAATATCCAGTTCACTGGATGCTTAATGTATAAAGTAATGCTTAATGTATAATGCTTTATAGTATGTCTGTTTAGTGTAATTTAATAAAAAAACTTGATAGCGCAAACACCGAACAACGACATCTATCGTAGAAAATTTTGATCGAATAGGTATATGTACATATTTAATTATTTTAAACATGTTAAAATTTGTATAAAACATTTAAAAATAATAATAAATACACTCAACTATCGCCATACAACGATAACCATCTCATCTCGACGGTACCATCTCAACTGTAATCATCTCAACTGTCAATATTTTAACGGTCAATATCTCATCTCGACGGTCATTATGTCAATTGAACCACCTCGACTGTCAACTTCTTAATGGTTATCAGAACTTCTCAACAGTCACCATTTTAATGGTCAGTATTTCGATTATAACTGTCTAGACTGTCACGGTCTTGACAGTCACAGTCTCGACTATCATCATCTTAACGGTCACCATCTAATTTTGACGGTCACCACCTCGACAATTTTAATGCTGCAGCTATCATACCAACTTCAAAATACGATTCAAATTAGTTATTTAATTAGAAGTACTTCCAGAAAATAGATTTAAGTGTGACAATAAATATGAAATCAACCTCATGACAATTTAAACCAAAACGTACAGAGCCATCTATAGGAATACTCCTATACTTAAGTTAGTTAAGTTAAGTAACATACGTTTCCTTTTATTGCCTTTTTTGAAAATTATGAAAATATAAAATAATTTGCATTAATTTGGTATCTTTTCACTGTGTTTCATTAAATATTTTGCAAAATTATATTTATAAACATTCATTCTTTTTTACATGTACATAAACTAAACGCAATTTATGGACAATACAAATGTCCATACGTGTAAAAATGCATCCTAAATGTATCTCAGACTATAAACTATAATCATACCAAATTTCATTACATTTCGGTCCAGCAGTTTTTGAGTGATTGGCGTTTAATCAAACCGACAGATAGAAAATTTCAAAAAACTATCGCTATTTGTTCTGTACATGATACCCCCCCCCCGTACTATTTTTCTCAAATATCTTGAATGTACAGATTTCGACTCTACTCCTTTATTATAAGTATAGATACATTGTTACAGTAAAACCGCGGGCGTCTAACATTTATAAGTAACAGGGCTACCTTACTTTTTATTTCACGGCTTCCATTCACGTGAATGGGGTCGAATATTTACTGTTATGTTCTAGGGAATATGTAAGGGAGACTACCCATCGGTTTCTATGACAACAGCCCTTGTTCAGACCCCGTGCAATAAAGGTATAGTAGAATGCTCTTGGCCCAAGTCCGGTGAAGCTGTAAAAGCCGCAGCGGCTTTAGGGCCCCTAAGGCTAACAGTGTAGTCAGTTCTAAAAAAAAAGTCAGTTCTAAAAAAACCTATCTATGTGATGCACTTCCGGGAAGTACAAGGTGTCCAGAAAGGGTATCGGGTATTTGTAAGTTCAATGAAACAAAAATTATTTGTATGCAATAAAAAAGTTTATTGTTTATTATTAGCATATGAATTGGAGAATTATTTGGAAACGATGATGTTATCCAAATGATGACCGTTACGTTGCTGGCACTCTTCTAAACGGAAACGAAGATTGGCGATAACACGTTGACACATAGCTATCGATATTGCTGCCATTTCTGACCTGATGTTTTGCTTTAACTGGGTTAGATTCATGGGATTGTTTTGATAAACCTTACTTTTAAGGTATTCCCATGCAAAATAGTCAAGCGGGCTAAGGTCGGGGCTTCTGGGAGGCCAGTTGATGTTACCCCTTCGCGAAATGACTTTATTAGGGAATAATTCGTTAACAACTTCCATTGAGTCATTTGAGGTATGGCAAGTGGCCCCATCTTGCTGGAACCACGTTCTTGAGTTGAAACCTGCAAACTCCTGCAACTCTGGGACCAAAAAATTTCGCAACATATCGCAATAACGGTCACTATTCACATTAATTGCTCGGCCTCGTTGATCTTCATGAAAATAAGGACCAATTATGTCTTTAGCAGACATAGCGGCCCAAACAACGACCTTTGGGCTATGCAGGGGTCGTTCGCTTTCGTCTCGGATTCTCCACTGCCCAGTACCGACAATTCTGCTTATTTACATGACCATTCAGGTGAAAATTTGCTTCGTCACTGAACAGTATGTTGTTAAAGTTGTTAAATCGCTGCAGCATTTCGTTCGCAAAATTCAGTCGATTAGCATAGTCCGTATCCTTCAATTCTTAAACCAATTGAATTTTATAGGCTTTTAGATGTAAGTCTTTCTTTAAAATCGAATGTAAAGACGATTTTTTGATGTTCAACGCTTGGCTTCGCTTTCGGATGGATAAAGACGAATTTTGACGAACCGACGCCTCAACTTCTTCAATTGTTTCTTCATCGCGAACTGAACGAGGACGACCAGAGTTTTGAATTTTAACTGTCGCACCTGTATTCTCGAACATCCTGATCCATTTCCTAATGCTATCGTCACTTGGCGCGTGGAGTGTACGATATTCCGCACGATAGAGACGTTGAGCAGTCACTATTGAATCGCCATTACGATAATACGCTCGTACGCAAAATGCGCGATGCGTCCCCGAGTACTGTTCCATCGTGACTAAAACTCCACAAAATGGCGGACGCCACGAACCCCTCCCCGCACCCTTTAGACGCCCCGTTTCGAATATGGCGCGAAAACAAATACCCGATACCCTTTCTGGACACCTTGTATAAGATAAACAAAGGATTGTATGTATGTTTGTATACTCTTCTCGTTATGATATTCTTCATTTTCTATGTTAAAACAATAAAACATATATTCATGCAAATATAAATAACGAGTACTGTGATAAAACCTTTGTAATACAAGTTTTTATACTTACCAATCCGCCAAAATTGTTACAAGATCGGATAATACAAATATTTTTGGATAATAGATTGGATCAGGGGTAAAGGTATTAAAATATTAATTTTTATTATTCTTCGTTTCACTCACAAATGGTTATTTAATAATATGGTCTTAATTTGAGATTATTTGGCCCGTAACAAAAGGTTATCGAAAAAAAGCAATTTAATTTTATATGCTAACGGTTTCTGATTTGTTCTATAAGTTAAAGGTCTTTTACATTACTATATAAATATTTTATTCGACTAAATCGCCAACGCACCCGTGTGGCCTATCGTTGTTCGTACTTGCATACAGCTTTCCAAATTGCTTGACGTTCATGGTTACTGCTGTGCTCCTAAGAACCATAGCATGAAGTTATATAGCCTATAATCTTCCTCAATAAATAGGCTATAAAATAAAAATAAAGTTTTTCAAATCAGACTAGTAGTTCGAGATATTAGCGCATTCAAATAAACAAAACAAAAACAATCTCTTGGCCTCTGTAATATTAGTACCTAAAGATTTTTGGAAGTTCCGTAAGGAGTACAGTGGCCAATTGAAGTTCACATCAACTAGTTTTGTAATTATAACTCGTAAAGGGATCCTTATAAACTGTCTAACTAAAAATTAATTTGTCGTTGCGTAACCTGATGTTTGCGACACTACAATTTAATTGTTCGTTACACAATAACTTGCTGGAAAATGGCTCGGTAATTTCACGAGCCATTTATCGCCACCGCTCTGAGTGTTTCTTCTTAATTGTTACGACTTTAATGCGAATTATACACGCTCTATGTAGAATTAAAAAAGCATTTAACAAATATAAAAGTGTTTGTTTACTAAATTTGTATTATACCAATTTAGTTTTGCCTTTCAATATACTTGCCTAATTTATAATTAAAAATCTTATTTTTATTTAATAATATATATTTTGTATTTCTATTTTATTGAAAATTTAAATTAAACCTATTTTTAAAATTAATATATTTAATTTCTGTCATTTCATTCCTATTCAATTTTCATTATATTGGACGTACTATAACATTTTTTAATTATAAAAATCTTTATCTTTCACAATACTTTCAAATATGAAATTAGTATAATTTAGAAAAGATTTTCCTGTCCATACGGCCAACTCGATGTATTTTAGCTTACTGTAAACTAAAATTTATAGCCGAATCTGGGTATGCGTATATATAGGAAAAACCGCCTACCCAATAGCATATCCGTTCCGATAGCCTTGAGATCTTACAGGTACGGGACCTTTTAATAACTAATACATGACTTACCTACGAGTACATAGTACATTTATTAATAGGTTTTTACCTATGAAATTGCCGTTCTGCAGTACTGGCCATTTCAAATCAAAATAATTTTTGTTTGGCTAAGAATTCTAATTTCAAATTAATTTTATTTTAAAAACATGGAATTCTTTTTCCAAAAGTAGTCATTTGTTTATTGATTAGTGTTACATTTTCATCGCATTTCAATCTCTTTTGTCATCATGGATACGTTAAAAATTCGAGTAATTATGGAATATGAGTACCGTCGTGGCAGCAACGCGGCACAAGCGGCACGCAACATCAACGACGTTTACGGAGCTAACACTACAAACCAACGCACCACCTGTTATTGGTTTGCTCGCTTCCGTTCTGGGAATTTCGACCTGAAAAATGAACCTCGCGGTCGTCCGAAGACTTTGGTCGACAATGACGAATTAAAGGCGATTGTGGAAGCTGATGCTACACAATCTACGGCTGAATTAGCAGCAGCTTTCGACGTTAGCGTCAAAATAATATTGGTCCATTTGCGTCAAATTGGCAAGGTAAAAAAGCTTGACAAATGGGTGCCCCACGAACTCAATGATCGCCAGCGCGAAGTACGCGTCGAGCCGTGCCTTGCACTGCTCAACAGACACGCAAATGAAGGAATTTTGAACCGCATTGTTCACTGCGATGAAAAATGGATTCTGTTTCATAACCGCAAACGCTCAGCAAGTTGGTTGGATACGGGTTCAGCACCTAAACAATGCCCTAAACGAAAACTTACCCCTAGAAAAGTGATGGTCACTGTTTGGCGGTCTAGCGCCGGTGTGATTTATCACAGCTTCTTACCAAACGGGATGAGCACTACTGCAGATGTGTACTGTGAAGAACTGAACACAATGATGGAGAAGCTGGCACATCTCCAACCAGCATTGGTCAATCGCTCGTCTCCGCTGCTCCTGCACGACAACGCGCGACCTCATACTGCACAGCAGACGGTCTCCAAGTTGCAAGAACTGGGGTTGGAAGTTCTTCATCATCCGCCCTACTCACCAGTCCTTGCGCCTACAGACTACTACTTTTTCCAGAATTTGGATAACTCCTTGGCGGGAAAAAAATTCAATACCCGAGAGGCAGTACAAAATGCCTTTGAAGAGTTTGTTGCCTCCCGTCAAGCTGATTTCTTTAAGAAGGGCATCAATAAACTGCCACTGCGCTGGCAAAGATGCATTGATTTCATGGGTGATTACTTCGATTAATACAAATAAAAAATACATGAAAAAAATTCGTTTCAATTTTTTCATACAAAACGGCAATTTCATAGGTAAAGACCTAATTGTGAAAGCAACATCAGCACACTACATCCTAAGCGCTTTTTCATGTACAACTCGCGGGTACAGGAGCGGCGAAAAGCGCGGTACTTTTTACGAGTTCGTGTTCACATTGGCCGTAAGGCGTTATCGCTTACCATCAGGCGGGCCGTTTGCTTGTATGCCACCTATGTAGTACAAAAAAATATTTTTTGATGTTATAAAACACAAAAAATTCTTCGTTTTTTATTATTGAACAAGCTAACACAAACCAGTCAGATTTGAAAAATTAAAGAAATGTAGAAAGTACATCTTTATGATTTCACGCTTAGGAGTGGTCAGTAACCATTAATATCAAGAGATCTGGCAACCTGGCAAGTACTGGAAGTGACAACAACGATAGGCTACACGGGTGCGTTGGCGGCGACACGGCGAAGTAGTGGAAAACTTTGTCGAATAAATTTATCACTGGTAAATCCGTAAAGCACAGCTGGTGAATCTATATAGTGCACTAGTATATTAAACTTTACCGTTATATAATATGTTATGTTATTCTGGATTTGAATAATATATTTAGTCTGTGTAAAAATAAAAAGTATCTTAGTCATTTTCTAATAAATAAGATGTCACCGTATTTTCTCTTTTTGGTATTCACATAAATCTTACTTCCCAGAGACGTGTAATACATGATACAAGAAAATGTCACAGAAAAAGAAAATAAGGATAAAGTTAAGTGACATTTTCAAGTGTACGAGTCATGTGTAGCGACTAGCGGGTCGTGATCTACCTCAGGCGGGACTCTTTAAAAGAGCTGTGTGCAACACCGGGACTCTTGCCCTTTCTATTACGTGTAAAAATATGCGAGAGAAAAGGGTTGAGTACTGTATTATTGAGATAACCGAAAATAAATATCTAATATCGGAATCTTCCTCAATTATTCTATTTCGGTTAACTTTTACGTCACTTAGTGTGTGTAGGTAAAATAACAAAGGTAGAGACGGAGGGCAAACAATAGTGATGCAAAAATCTTTCTAATGAATTATGGACATATAATAACTATTCATATTTTTTATTTAGTTACTATTCTGCTCTTATGTCCTTTTTTGGAATATAGGAATATTGGAAAATTTACTCTTTGTCAACACAAAGAAATGACTAAACAGTAATTTTGTTAAGTTATAAAATAACTACCGCTTTGCCCGCGGCTTCGCTCTCGTCATAGTTCAGTTGTGTCTCATTATATGACAAAATAATTGAATAGTAAATGATGAATTTAATGTAATAGGTAACATGTTAGTAACATGCTTCATGTGTTACTACTGCTTTTGGCTTATATTATATAAACTTTCACCCCATCTTTTTCACCCCTAGGTTAATAAATTCAATAATTTGAAAAACTATGAAACACGTCTTTTTTACTTCTTTCATCTTCATCAAACTTTCATCTCCTATTTTACCGCCTCAGCGGGTTGACTTTCCAGAAACCCTTCCTTAGCGGATGCTTACAACATAAAAGGCATCAACTACCAAAATTTCAAGTTTGTAGCCCCGGCGGCTTAGGCCCTATGTCGATTAGTCAGTCAGTCAATCAGGACAAGTAATTATATAATATAAGTATTATGTATAGATATCAAAAAAAAAAAAATCGCTTATTTTATGATTTATATTAATGTTCAGACACGGTCATAGATTGTCCAAGTATGTAAAAAATCTAATCAACTTGTTTGGGCGTCACCTGCAAGTGAGGAAGCCAAGATTTTATGGAAGTTTGTTAAGAGCACTAAGTTAACTGTGTAAGTGCTAAGTTTAGGTTACGAGGGAATAGACATGTTTTTCTTAGACCCAAGTTCCTAAATTGAAAAAAAGATAAAAAGAACTCGTTTGGACAATCATGCTCTTATAAGTAAATATATGCATATATAAAATCATTGGAATGTTTTTGGAATAACCCGGCTCCACAAGTTGATCTGAACGTTGGCGGTCAACATGGGAGTACCGCCCATACTTAAGAGCAAAAAGCATCCACAAATTGGCGCCAATGTTGGTACTTTTTCTACTCTATTTTCTATCTTAAAAAATTTTTTTTTCGCTTTAAAAACCACCCTATGTCCTTTCTCAAGGTCCAATCTATCTCTATACCCAAAATACATCAAAATTGGTTTAGCGGTTTAGGCGTGAAAACGTAACAGAGAGACAGACAGAGTTACTTTCGCATTTACAATATTAGCATGGATTATTCATAATTGTAATATTGTAATAATTGTATATTTTTTTAAATATATTTTTACTTGAATTTTGGTGGTTGTCGGATGAAGGGTAACGACATCTAAAACTACACATTTTAACACTATCCAATTTTTTTCAAATGTAGATACCCATAAATCATTTATAAAAATCAAAGATATGTCAAATGTGTTTTTTTTTCTTAGTCTCATATATTCTTTATGGCTATCATTAAAGATATTTATTAACTATAATTTACATAGTTTGTAATAGATAGTGATATATTTGTATATGGTTTCAAACTCCTTTAAGAAGTGCATAAAACTATATTATAACCAATAATCATAATCTTTTTAACGAATGACTCATTAAAATTTACATTTGTAAGCAATACAGTGAATATAAACCATAGGTTTAATATATACTATTAAATCAATGGTACAAACAGAAAGATTTTCTGGTATATTTATGTAATTTTTATGTTCTTAATAATTGTGGGAAGTTATATCGCTGCCGTTATTTTTCTTATCTCTTCTATTATGGAAATAATTGGTTGTTAACACTTACTTTTTCCATGGTGTATGATGGATAATCTATATTCATAAATCTGTTGTTCTGTATGTGTGTAGTATTTTTCAAGTTTTGTGGTAGATATCTATTATAAAGATTATTATGGAGTTTTTGGCGGGATCTTGAAGTGACATGTTGCGGTTTTTATTTTTAATTATTAACTTAGGTTTTTTTGACCCTTGTTATGTAATATTGGTGACATATTGCGTGATATAGTTTGGTTGTTGTGCATAAGGGAAGTAAATTATAAATATAAAGTGGGAGCATGCGTTTTGCGATGTCACAAAAACACCCTAGATAGTTCTGACAAGAGAGCCACTATCTTGTCAGAAAACCCCACTTTGTATAATTATTAGAAAATTTTACGAAGGATAAAAACATTGACATTGGCAAAAGCTTTTTGCGGCGCCAAAACAAGAAGAAGAAGAAGGTTTATTGTCTTATTATGAATGTGACCTTATAAAAACTCTTGTATGTCTGGATTATTTACGGCTTAGTCGATTTTCATGTTATTTTATACATGGGTAAGATCATATCATTTTGTAATTGATAGTTTATAAGAATTTTCAATAATATCTTTAGAAATGGGAAAAATACGAAATTTAAACTTTTAATTATTCTCAGCCGATATTAATTTAATTTTGTATGCAGGAGTATATAACTATGTAACTTTAATGCTTTCAGAAATCTATACAATTAATAAAATTGAAGTGTCTGTTTGTAATGTCAAAAAACAGTTTATGCATATGAAAGTGTATACGGTGCTTATACCAAAACACTAATTTTTTAAAATTTTGTCTGTCTGTCTGTCAGTTGATTTCGGTTAATCGACGGGACTTTCACTGGAAGATAGCTGATGTTATAAGTAGTAACTTAGGCTACTTTTATTTTAGAAAAAGATTTAGGTTTCGCGCAAATAAAAAAAAAATGGTCATGGTGAATCAATTGGGGCACGTAATTTGCTTACGCTGAGTAATCTATAAGAGATATACCTATCAAATTAATGTACTACATAAATGTAAATATTAAAAATACCCACAAAAAGTCAGCAAGAGCATATTATGTTTATCTTCTAACGATCACCCACAATAAGCATTTTTGTCTTAAAATAATCGGGAACGGGGATCTCGATTCACGCTTGTGCCTGATCCACGGCATGCTATAGTCCACGCGAGCACAGCCGCGGGCACAATTAGTAATAAAATATAAGTAAAAATAAAATTACGTGACAAAAATAATTACTGCGTAATAAACGCGAGCGGAGCTACGAGCACAGCTAGTTTATACATATTATATTTATGTTCAAATGTTTGGACTCAGATCTCGTAAAAACAAACGAGATAGGAAGCTTTTGTACTGTAAATATTTATATCAACGTAGTTGTGCGGTTTTTGTATGGAACGCTAAAACGTAAAAAGGCAAGCTAAAAATATTTATAGCCTCTCAGGACAGCTGCGTATCTCTCTCTACCCTTGTGGGAGAATGAAAAAGGTCGGCTAGCTAGGAGCAAAAAAGGTGACTTACAGTTCCGTGAATAATTTAATTAACTGTGTTTGGTTTGAGTTACTTTAATTTAGTGTATCTAATAATACTTACAGAGCAAATTGAGATCGTGCTGTTTGTTGTACGTTATTCACAAAGGTAAAATCTATATCAGTAAATCTGTAGACATTTTGTCTGAACGTTTAATATAAAGGAAATTGGTTACGAAAATGACATAAAAAAATTGGCTGCCTATTTTTATGTCCGGATTTAATTCTAAAACGACTTGACGGATATTTGTGATTGGAAGCTTACGTCTTACCTCAATTGATAGGCTATAAGAATTGTCAATAATACTTTTAGGAAGTCTTAAAAAAATATTGTCAACTGAGTTTATTTAAATTTTACACATGGGAAGTATGTATATATATATATCATTTCATAATTAAGAGGATATAAAAATTGACAATAATATGAGTAAAAATAATATTACGAGACGAAAATAATGACTGTGTGATAGCCGCATGCAGAGCTACGGACCGTTAGATAAAAACCGTATTTCATGGCGTATTTTTCTCTAAACATAATTTTGTTCTTCCATATTTAATTAAACGATAAGGGCCACTGCATTATAGTAATACCAAATTTCATCTTCTTTATGTTCATTTTCTTTATCTTATTATTGGGACATGAATCCTTGTATTAATCTCTTTATTCTTTACTTCAACAGATATTTAAGTCATAATTAGTTCGTTTAAAATACTCTACATATTAGAAAATGATGATGGCAATTTCTTATTATGATTATCTATCTATCTATTATAAAGAATAAAAATGAAGTATCTGTTAATGTCAAAATAACGGGGTTTTTTACTGAACGCATATGAACTTTAAAAAGTTTTGTCTGTCTGTTTTTTTCTTCCGGGTAATCTCTGAAATAGTTGGACTGATTTTGACGGGACTCTCACTGGTACATAGCTGATATTAACATAAGCAACTTTTATTTTAGAAAAAAAAAATTTGGGTTTCACACAAATAAAAAAAACTGGTCATGGTGAATCAATTCGGGTACTTAAATGGCCTACGCTGGGTAAATCATTAAGAGATATATTTAGATTAATGTATTACATAATTGCATAACTTAAAAAAATCTACAAAAAGGCAGTAAGAGTATATGTCTATCTCCTAAGTATCAACCGCAACAGCATTTTTCCGGGAGCGGAGAAACGGCGTAAACATGTTTAACAAAAGTATTGTTGTTAGTTTAATTAAGTACAGTACAATCCACAAACAACGACGACCACCAAGATATCGGCAATATATCGCAGTCTCTATCATGCCGACCTGCAAGCTCATTGGCAACTAGAAATACAACAGCTTATCTCGATATGCTATAAACCAAAAGAAAGTCACTGTCAAAAACTATCACTGTAAAAACACCATCACCTTGTGAATGGTGGTCGCGACCTAGTCCGACGCAGATCCTAATCATCCCGCTTTATTATTGGAATATAGTATACACCTGCATATATCCTGGAATGCGACACGTCTAAGCGGGCCGCTATGGCATGTATTACACCTGGTATAACACTGTAGGTACTTTTAAGTGGGTCAATCAGTTAATATACCCACACTATTAAGAAGTTATATTATAACGTTTATTCGAAATACAAATTACGTTTCGTTTATTCTGATCAAACACCCCGTCAAAGAGCACCATCGCACCCGTGCGAGTCAAGGCAGCTACAATGGAAGCTACTTATAACGAAAACACCTATTTATTGTCTAACAATATTCCTGAATGTAACTCAGTAAGTAACCCAATAAGTAATATTGTAATCAAAGATAATAACATATTAACTACTAAGCTTAGATAGGGTACTGAGAGGAAGGATAATATTTCTTAACAGTCTTTAAAGAATACCTTAATTTTATAGAACAAAAAAGGTTTGAAGATAGATCTATACATAAATAAAATTTAAATGTGTTTAAAGGATTCCGCATTGCGGAGACGGCTCCAATACGAACATTCTATGAATTCCTTGATCGTCTGGAACGATAACATTGCCAAAATATTTACATTCCAAAGCGGCTGATGTAAATTGATAAAACGTCCTATTCATTCCATTTTAAATACACTTTTAGACACTTTGACTAAATCTGTATGTGAAAGAAATGCCGACATCTATACTAATATATTATACTAGCGGTGTATCCGCAGCTCCGCACGTGTTTATTATAGTTACGCAGTAGTTATGTACATCCCGTAATTTTATTTTTACCCATATTGTTGATAATTCATATGCCGTATCAATTGAGAAATGGCGTGTATTTCCCGTGTACAATTTTCATAAAATAGTTATTTTTATTTCTTTCTTACCAAAGGCATAAATATGAATAGCCCTAATTTGAGACATGATGGGTTCTTCATACAAAACTTTCCCCAAGTTATATTTTCACCATATGTGGAATAACACAATGAAATAATTCACTTGTAGCAAAACTGTATACCTAATCCAGATAATTTACAATAGGTATATCGCTTAGAATATATAAACTCTTGCGAGCCGCGATTGACAGCGCACGTCATATTTCTATCATAAAATTAAAACAGTAATTATGCGGTACTGCATAGTTAAAGAGTTTAAGAACACTTGAGCCAATCTTAAAAAGTATATTGGACTATCATTTCATAGGTGAATATTAGAAATGCAATACATTTCTTATTAAGTATAACAATGTCAATAAATCAACAAACAATGATGTCATTTCATAATTACTGCACATGCGCCTAATAAATTAACAAACCGGCTGGCGTGGCAGCCGACATTACCGTGCATGCGCTTTGGTGTTCCCATATTTTATTCTTACAAATTTTCATCCCCTATTTTCTACCCTTAAAGTTTTATTTTCGCTATAAAAAATACCATATGTCCTTTCTCAAAGTCTAATCTATCTCTGTACCAAAATAAATCAAAATTGGTTTAGCGGTTTAGACGTGAAAGCGTAACAGAGACAGGCAGAAACAGTTACTTTCGCATTTATAATATTAAGTATGGATTATTACCAATATATGTCAAGATTTTGTTTTGTTTTGTTTGAATGCGGTAATATCCCTGAAACTACCAATGAGATCTGAAAAGTTCTTTTTGCTTTTTATAGCCTATTTATTGAGAAACTTCACATTATTAGCCTAAAAAGCAGTGCAGTAACCATGAACGTCAAGCAATTTGGACAATTTTAAGCAAATACGGGAAGTGGAACAACCGAACATAGGCTACACAGATGCGTGCGAGAGTTGGTTGTATAAATTTAAAACGGATGAAACCGTGGGGCGTACTTCGTTTAATATATATTTGATCTGAACACGTCAACGTTTGTTCTTGATCGATATTTCCAGTTTGCAAATTCTGAACAATACTCTTAAAAAAGCACAGTCATTGTATAACTTTTAACTAAATACTAATTTATTATTGTAATGATTTGTTTTTGAAGTGAAAACTTCTATAGCAAGGTTTGAATATGGAGTAAATTCATGTAAGTCGTCATCGACATGGTCACGTGACGTGTTAACGATTATCAAAAAATGCTTTCTTTTGTTACACAATTATACTATTTTACAAAGTTAGTATGAGACAAACATTTTAGCATTCCATGGATTCAATCTGCGGGTGCCGGGTGTATCGTGTAGCAGACAGAGGGAACAAGACCAGCCCCGGGACTTGCGACCCGGGTGTAGGTTTAAGGGTATGATGTATATCAGCGCTCACCTTGACTGCCCGCGATACTCTCTCTGCCAAGCCAGATTTAGTAAGAGTCTGTTAATGCTGCTTTAGATACCGATTCTAAAATATAACTTACTGCAGTTCTCGACAGTCCGAGGTCTTTTAACAAGTTATAGAGAGATTTCGCTGGAATACCTCTCGCTCCCACTTCCACCCCATATAAGTTAACCGCATAGCCGTTCTTGGTTAACTCTAACTATATAGATTGTAATATTTATTATTTTTTTTCATTATATTTGTATTTTATTAATTCTATTATTAATATAATATCATATATAATATCTCGCCCCTATTACATGGGACCTAAAAACATACTCGGCGAACTGTGGGTGTACATTAGTACACCTCTGCCTAACCCTTCGGGGAATACAGGCGTGATGGTATGTTTATTTATAATATATTGTATCATTTGAAGTTTAGGAAAAATGTTTATAGTTTTAAGTTATCACTTCTGTCGGCAGTCCTCATGGCTGCTTATTTTTCAATTTAATATAAGATATTTTACGTAACAAAATTATTATTTGTAATAATTTAACTATGTAGCCGTAACGTTTCTACCAAAGCTACTGCTAATACAAACCAAGTTTAATCGAGGGAAAACTCTTAACTAAAGTTTAATTAACTTACATAAATATCAAACTGTTTTATTACTTTAGAAGTCGTATCTGTTTTCTAAGGACTTAAAATAATAGTTTAATTAAGGTCACGTAGACCCTGTTTTTGACATTAACCCGGTTTGCAATGCGAATTGAAATCGGGCTATTATTAAAATTCAGTTCTCGAATTAAGTTAATTTGCACATTTTCTTGATGCAAAATGGTATTATACTCAGTGAATTTGGTATTTAAGTATTACAGTTAATCCTACTTTGCAAGATTTATTTTACCGTGAAATCTTTAAATTAAAATGCAAAACTGACAAACATCGTTGAGTCTATATAATTAAAACACCCATTCACTTTCTTCGTATAATATAGCAGTACTGAAGCTATTTTGAATACTGATGTAATTCTGGACTATACTATAAAATTGGACTCAAACTAAGGACGGCTGTGAACAACTATACTCCAATGATGTTTCGAAACGGTGCAGTAAATGCGATAGGATATTTTGCGTTGAAAATTCCAAGTTTTTATTTTATTTATTGGTTAGGTTATACATCAATCACGTCACAACATATTTAACATATTTACATTTGTTATGCTTGGCGCCAGCTACGAGGCAAACATTATTACATTATGCTTCTTATGCAGCGGTCCAATATTTACTTACTTAAAATTTTGATGAATTTTGAAAAATCTATCAAATACTTTTTTTTATTGCAAATATTTATTACTTTGCAGGTTGAATGTGAGTGAATGTGAAAGTGTGAGTTATGTTATGTCTCATGAGTGAATGCATGTGTGAATGTATGTTTTTATGTTGTGAAGTGTGTTATAATTATGGACTACGTGCCCTTTAATCCTGTCTCATATCCATGATGACTATTTCAATGTGTTTTTTGATATATTTTTTAGAATGTGTATGTTTCACTTCTCCATATTAAATATATTTTTGTTATTGTCTACAGTTATTCGACAATTATTATCACTTCGAGCATCACTCGATTGCCCGGCGGTCGCTGTCTCCAGCACACGAACACCACGGAAGACTGGAGGGAGACACGAGAGTGCGCTGGGCGCGACAACAGTGCGCACTATCCAGAAAGAAAAGGGATTTTCAAACAATACCAGATTCATCATCCACAGGTGAAAGAGTTAAAATTGTTGATTAACTTAGTTTATAAATTTACATAAAATTTCGTAAAAGTATTGTGTAAGAATATTTTGGATACGTTTTGTAAAATGTATGATGTAAATATTTTCCAGTGGATGTTGGGACAAAAATAATCTATTAGATATTTTGTTATATTACTAAAACTATATATTATATTATACCAAATATATGACCATGGCTACTGCTAGTAATTTTGTACGCGCTTATAATACAACACTTCATAATAATGATATAGTCTATATACCTAACTATCAGCTTGAACGTAGGTAACGTTAGGCCATCGATCGAAGAATTTTTAAAATCGGATCAGTGGTTCCAGAAAAAACCTGTAAACATGCATACAAATTGTACCTATTTATAATAGTAGTATAGATATCTTTTTGAAATCAAATAATAACGTTTTTATTTAGTAATATTTATGAATACGAGTTTGCCTCTACGTATAAGGTAAGATAAAGTTAAAACCGCACAGAGGTCACGTACAACAAGTCCCAGTTCAATTACCTATGACTTATGACACATTTACATTCTTATTACCTCTTTAACACTTTTTACTTTAGAAACTGGATATTTCGTTTCATTTTTTTTCACTTCATTTATTCAACAATAATATGTATTGTATTTAATTTATGCGACTGTTTTATTTTGATAAGCATTTTGGTTTTCGGCTTTATATTGTTATTATTTATTCTGTTCTTTAAGCTCATTGTGCTTAGCCCACATATTTGAGATCACCATTACGGTTAAATTAAATATTATTGTCACAGCAGTGTGCATACATTAATCATGACATTTTTTTATATTACTCAGACTGTTTTACTACAACTTACAAGAGATACAAGAGAGACTATTTGGGGTTATATATGGATTCATATTAATAAATTTAGCTTGCCTACCGCTTTGCTAAACTACTAAGCAATAGGAGAAAATCCAGCAGCTTGGATTTTGCGGTAGTCGGGGAAACTCATTATCTGCCATTTGTTAAATTTTTGTTATCGAGTTCAATAGTCTGGTATTGATAACCGCAATAAATCATGACATGTTATTCAATCTCGCTCAGTCGCTGAAGTCAGTAATGGGCTAGACTTGGCTGGAGTATCGGAATGAGTGTATATATATCCTGTGTTAGTATTATACTTACTTAATTACTTCGCTGGTCAATAGACTCGAATGAAGCCATGGTTTCCGAATTAAGAACCTGCTATTTTTTTTCTCAAGTTTTGCTTTTCTCCAATCAACGCTAGTCAACGACATGAAACTGGTTATATTTTTCTCTATCGTATCACTCAAGCGATATATGTACGAACCCATCGGGCTTCGACTAACTTGGTGTCATAAGTAGACTCTTACATGTTAGTATTATAGTATGCTTAACTCATACTATTGCAAAATATGACGCAGCTGAAACAAGAACACCGTACACGGTCGCGGCGTCGTCGGCGTCGAAACGCGATGCGGGTTGGAAACGGGAGCTGTTGTCGACACGGGTGAAGGGTCGGCCGCGAGCAGCTGATGCCAAGTTCCAGCTCAACGACCCCAAGTGGCCTCACATGTGGTATTTAGTAAGTACTATCCTATCTATGCTAATATTATGAAGCTAAAGTTTGTTGCATTTTATAGCTTGTTTATTGAGGAAGGATTGGATATTTATTATAACACCACTCGACGACTCTATTATTATTCTAAAGAGGGGCTGTACAGGCTTATGCAGTCCTGTATCACTTGTGACCAATGAGATCTATTGTGATCGCTGCTAAAACTCCCCATCTAGTCCTATGGCCTTGATGTACTGTAGGACTTTATTGGCAGAGAGTAACTGAACCCCTTCCGAAAGCAGCACTTGCTTGCCCAGAATCCGTTTACGTTTAGACTTTTAGTGGGTTACATTCACACAAGAGGTTCTTTGGCGTTTCATCCACATTTTTGCAGAATCTGCATGCTACGACTCTACGGAGTAGTAATTATAAACGTCAAAAATCAGGCAAGCCGTTGGACAGTACAGGAAGTGATAAGAACGATAGGCTACAGGGGTACGTTGGTGGCGATGACGTGTAGAATTGGTTGAATAAATTTAACACAGATAAAACCGTAGGGTACAGCTAGTAAAACTATAAAAGCAGTTTCTTAACAGTATAACGCTAAAGAGAATCGGATACTTTAGACGAAAATTAAAGTAAATCGTTAAAGGCAATAAATAGAAACTAAAAAATTAAGTATTGAACACACTTTAAAAAAAATTATTTTGAGAATTACAAATTGCCAATCTAAACATTATTAATTGAGACGTTAATTACAAGAAAAGCGAAAAAGTTACTCAGTGGAAGCACTCACTTTGGTTGGTTCATTTTGTTTTTCTTCAATGATTTCTACAAACCTAAATAGAAGTTTAATTTTCTTTCATCGAACTTTATAGCGTTGATCTTAAAATATTGACAAGGTTGAAGCCAAAAAATTCGAGTTTTATTAACATTTTACGGGAATTCCACCTCGAATGTTAATATTTCGTGAGTGTTTTTTGGACTTTCGCGATATGGTTAAGTTTATTTTGAGGTTTACATTGATGTAGGTAATTATCTCCTAATTAGATAGTTAACCTTGTTTGAATGTTTATTTCAATGTCGTTTTTCTCTTTCTGTTCTCCTTGTCTGATCTTTCTGTGTCTTCTTCTGTCTGTGTGATTAAAATAACAGTATTAGATTCTAATTTTTTATTTATGGTAAAATCTTAGCAATTACTATAATTTAGTTCGCATAATCACTTCAATTAAATCAGTTATCTAATATAGTTAATATATCGATATTGACTTGCTCTTTAGTAAATATTTTTTAATGAATATAATTCTTGAAAATTAATTGTGCTGTAATGTACTGTTTCAGCTAAATTCAATATTTGACCCCCCCGGATGAGGTAAAATTCATATAAAATATAATTGTTAGTCAAATATATGTAGTGATAAAAAAGTACATTTACGAAACGATCCGTCAGTACAATTTCCTGTGGCTGCACGAATGCTGCGGATGATATTTCATTTCGTTTTACTGCCATTGCAAAAATATATTTTTTGCAAAAACATTTTTCGATAACATATTGTATTCATTTAAATTCCAGTATGCGTGGTACATCAAACGTTATTGATACTTTATATTTATATCATTTTATATTACAAATATAATTTGTCACATGGTACAGTTAGTATTTGGGTTGTATTTTAATTATTCATTAAATTAATCATTATTATATCAATTTTTTAATTTATATGTTACTTCTATGTAAATTAACCACTTTCAAGTAATTTTCCTGCTAAAGCAGTTAATTTGCATTTGACCTGATTAGTTTTTAGCGAATTGACATTTTGTGAACTAATTTATGTTGGTACAACGTATACTTGCATAAGTCCCAGTCTTCTCGTTATTAAAAAGGTTCATGTTTTACAGTTAAGGGTCATTGAATAATAGAGATAAAAACAATTCAGAAAAAGTACATTTTCTGTTTAGAATCGAGGTGGCGGCTTAGACATGAATGTGATACCAGCTTGGCGGGAAGGTATCACCGGCAAAGGAGTTGTTGTCACTATCCTTGACGACGGCCTTGAAACAGACCATCCAGACCTGATAGCTAATTACGTAAGTTATAATTTTTCTCTTCATTGTAAAACGAACCGTAACATATTTTCTGTGAATCATAATATCTTAAGATATTAAGATAGAAGAATATTGCTGAAAATAATTGTAATAAATTTAACATTTTCTTATGGACCACATCGCAAAAGGGAAACATTGTGTTTTAACTAAATATTTTTGTAAGTAGGTATTTTTTAACACAAATTTACGTTTCATATGTTCTGACTCTACGGATAAAAAAGCTTAACTTATGTTAAAAAATATCCGCCAAACGTCGGTTCCATGTCTGATACGTTGGCAGATATTTCCATCATGCACACAGCCGCGTGCGGAAATGAGCTTTTGAATCCTCTTGCGAGAACGTGATTGCGCTTTGCAGTCAGATAGATATGCCTTTAGGGTGGCCATTATATACTTAATTAATGAAAGTAAATGGAACGATATTATTTTAAAAATATTTAGTATTTAAATTGACTTAGCAAAGTAAAAGTTCTGACACCATTCCAGTTGTAGTTACTGACTATGCAATAAAGACACCAAATCTTCATTTCAATCAGATAAAGGTAAAAATGGGTACCTTATTGGAATTTTTATAAAATTTACCTTAGGCTGGGAATCGAAACCGACTTTTGATTGCAAAGGTCGTGGTACAACCGATTATACAAACCAGATGTTCAAAAAACAATTCTGATTCATGTGCTGCTTTAAAACTGTTGTTTTAAAAACTTTCTTGTGAGCTTTACTGTAAGAAGTATGTATACTTTGTATTGTGAATAAAAAACGTCCACAATATTTTAATGTGTGCTAAATTAATAGCGCTTGTTTTATTCTTGTTTCTTACAAAGTTACAGTAGTTCGTAGTAACAATGTGGTTTCTTAATAACGTTCTTGACTGTAGTTTGCTTGTAGATTCGCTGCTTGCTGTTGCTGGTGTTGTGGTTTTTCTCGAACTGATCGTAGTACTGCCGCCCTCTCCGCTATATTTAACCTCGCCCTTTGCCTCGCAACCGGTAGTGCGATGGATTTCGTGCGGGGCGTCGCTCAGCCAATGAGCGCGCACGCCCTGTGTGCGCGCTCTCGGCAGTACCATGAGTCACCATGCCAGATGTTCCGAGTCTGGCATGGTTCATCCTTACAACTAGTGAAATTTATACATTTAAACTTACAACTAGCTATATTCTTATTCTAATCGTTTTAAAATACACATATTCAGTTCATATTATTATATCTATTCCTAACACGTATTTATAAACCTTATTCCTAACACGTATTATTTCATTTACTTGTTCATTCTATACTATTAGACTATCGTTATTCGCTCGCCCCGCTCGCTGTCCGCAACAGTTCTCCCCCCGGCGTAGCCTGCGCAGCCTCACTCTCCTCTCAGGACGGCGAGCTTCGTCGTCGGGCGCCGGAACACACCGCTCCTCGTCTTCACGTCGGCGCTCCGCACTCCTCCATCTGGTCCGGTGTAGGTTCTCGTGACGATTCCGCGCGGCCAGGTGTTGCGCGGCAAGGCGGAGTCGACAACCACGACCAAGTCCCCGACGTTCAGAGGGCGCGTGCTGTCGGCTGAGTTCCCGCGTGGCACCAGTGTAGGGAGGTACTCCTTACCCAGCGCTGCCAGAAATGATCGGCGAGCGCCTGGGTTGCTCGCCAGGTGCGCCGGTCCGCCGTGTCGCAGGTCCCCGTCGTAGGCATACCCGTCGAACTCCCAAGCAGAAAATGGTTGGGAGTGATCGCCTCTGGGTCCCGCGGGTCGACGCTCACGTGCGTTAGAGGCCGCGCGTTAATCGAATGCTCGGCCTCCGCGAGCACGGTTTGGAGCACCTCTTCTTTAGGCGCACGCTCGTTCAAAGTGGCGGCGAGCGCGGTTTTTACCGACCGCACTAGCCGCTCCCATGCACCTCCCTGGTTAGGCGCGCCGGGCGGGATGTAGCGCCACTCGACGCTGTGCCGTAGCCCCTCCCCCCGTAGCGCAGGTGCCCATTCGGCGTAGGCGGCGCGTAGCTCGGTGTCCGCCTCACGGAAGTTGGTCGCGTTATCGCTGTGGCTGAGTAAGCCGAGCGGGTCATAGATTGACATAACCGCACTCAGAGCTTCTCGCTTTGTAGGTGCCCGCTTGCGTGCGCGTACATCGGCTGGTACCCGATGCATGGACGTGTTAAACCCTAATTCATCCGTAGCTGCATTCCAGTATAGGCCCAGGATCTTTTCTTGTTCATGCCCGCCAAGTTGTGCGGGCGATCGTGCGCGTAGCTCGTCCGATGTCCCACTGAGTACGCTCGCTCGGTTGCTGCTCCATCCGCGTAACGTAAAGCCGGCTACTGCGTGGACTTCTTGTATTTCCCTTATAGTGTGGATAGCTGTTTCTTCATCGTCGTAGCTATCCACCAGGTCGTCCATGTAGTGGCTCTGCGTTATTGCCTTGAACGCGTCTGGATGCGTTCGTGCATGCTTTTCAGCAGCGTTGCGGTCGCGTACACTGTGTGCTATGAACGGTGAGCTTGCTGCGCCGAATATCAACGATCTCATTTTATATTTCTGTGGCGGCTTGTTCCGGTCATTGCCTCGCCACAGAAATTGTTGTGCCGGCTGGTCCGCTTCGCGTATTCGTATTCTCAGAAACATTTCCTCTATATCAGCAGTGACGGCGACGGGCTTCTCTCTGAACCGGAATAAAATCCTCTGCAGCGATCGTAGCAGGTCCGGTCCCTCTAATAACTCGTCGTTTAAACTCGTAGTTCCACTGCGTGCCGCGGCATCGAATACTTCTCGTAGCTTGCCGGGTTTGTTCGCATTGAATACAGCGAAGCGAGGTAAAAACCAGCTGATGTTGCTAGTCTGTTCGTGTCCCTGGCAGCGTACGGCGTAGCCCTTCTTAAACAAGTTTTTGATCTGACTTGTATACGCCACCGCAAACTCTGTGGAACGATCCATTTTCTTTTCTATCGAGTGAAGTCGTCGTAGCGCCATATTGTAGCTATTAGGTAGTACTACGTCGTCGCGGCGCCACGGTAGACCTACTTCGTAGCCTTCACTGCGTTGTTGGATCGTTCCGTCGAGTATTCGGGTCGCGCGCTTGTCGGCGTCGCTGATTCTCGGTTCGCGGGCTACGCCGAGCGCGTCTATTTTGAAGTGCCGTTCTACGAGCTCGTGTAGACTTTCGTTCCGGATCTCGCTGCCAGTGTTGCGTTCAGGTGCGTATATGTGTAGCAGGGCTTCGCTGTGGCCGATGATCACGTGTGGTGCGGTTCTGTGCACCACCCAAACACGTTGAGTTTTCGACGGCGCCGGCTGGTTCGGTTTGCCGACGCGTAGCTCTCTGGATACGATCATCTCCCAGTGGTCCGTACCTATCAATATACGCGGCCTCGCCTTCTCATAGCACACCTGCTTCACTTTCAAATTGCGCAAGTGAGCGTGTTGGAGTGTGCTTAGAGACACTGTTTGTTCGCGCAGTCGGAGTCCTTTTATCGTTCGAGCTCGGAACTCGTGCTTCTTGTTGCCGCCCGGTTCGTACAACTTCGCTTGTACAATTTGGCTATTCGTGTACTCTTTGCCCATATTGACGCCTTGTAGTTGCAGTGGATGTGACGGTCCATGCGCTCCGATGTCCTTGGCCAAGTCCTCGTCGATTAGCGATATAGTCGAGCCCTCGTCCAACAGAGCGTACGTGTTCACCGCTCCTTTGGGGCCCGATATAGTCACCGGACAGATTTTTAGTATAATCTGTTTCGGTTCTATAGTTGTTGCGACAGCCATTACTGTCTCGCTCGTTGACGGTGTCACGTTGTTCTGAGTTTGCTCTTCGCTATCGCTTGGTCTGTCGTTGTGAAGCGACGAGTGATGCGGACGACGACAGGAGTTAATACCGCACGGCTTTCCTTTGCAGTACACACGATGATGGCGTTTGTCAATACATTTGAAACAGACGCCTTTGCTCTTCACTAGCTCCCACCGTTGCTCGACGTTCAGTGCCTTGTATTGCGGGCACCGAGACAACGGATGGGGCTTATCGCAGCTAGGACACAGATGTTCGGTTTCTGTGTCCACCGTAGCAAAGACGTTCTGTCTCTTTCTGGCGGCGACTTGCGGTGCGGCAGGCTTCAATACTTCGCGTCCAGAGGTCGCTGTCAAAGCGGTGGCGGGTGCATATGTGTGTTTTAACGCACGGCTCGCTTCACGCATTAGGAAGCGTGATAATACAACGACCTCTTGATCCGTTGTTCCCTCGTTCTCTTCCGCATAGTCGCACCACCGGGACTTCAGGTGTGGGCTAAGTTTTTCTAATACTTCCCGAGCCAGCATCGGGTTGTACAGGTAGCTCCGCTTGTCGAGATTTAGTAAAACACAGACTATGTTTTGTAGTTTTACTGCGAACGCGTTCAGTTCACTTGCGGTAGCTCCCGGTCGTGGTAATTTCCGCATATCATCCAGCGCCTTGTCTATAATTACTTCCGGCCTGCCAAAACATTGTTCCAGTGTCCGCATGATTTCATCTGGATTGTTCGCGGTGTGTAGTAGCGCTGCCACTGCGTCGCGGGCGTCCCCACGCAGGCTGTTACGTAGGCGCGCTATGTTTTCTATCGGCGAGAAACGATACAGCTGCGTGGAGTCCCTCATAGCTGCTTTGAATGGCAGCCACTCGTTGATTGCTCCAGTGAATACAGGTAAGTCGGCGGCTTGGCGTGGCGGTGGATGAGTATGCGTCATCTTTTCTAGTATCGCGGCGAGCTGTTTAATATCACTGCTCGATTGCGACGGTAATTGCGAACGGGCACGTCGTTCAGGCCTGCGTTCGTCTTGTTGCCGCGCGTCGTTACGGGTACACGGTAATTGTTCCCCCCGTGTAGCTTCGGGCTGTGAGCAGAGCCAGTCATCCACTCGGTGAATACGTTCATCTGGCTCCTCGTTCGTTTGCTCACGTACGTCCTCTGCTTCATCCCGTATCGACGTTAACTCCACGGCGAGGCGTTTCTTTATTAATTCCGCCTCCATACGGAGTTCTTCACGGCGAATTGCGGCTAGTTTCTCTTCCGCTTGTAGCTCGGCGAGGCGTGATCGCATAGTCGCACTCGTCGTCGATCTGTGTGAGCGTGGCGGGGAAACGTGGCCTGTTCTGACGTCAGTGCGAGTAACAGGTACAGAGGGTGTTCCCTCCGGTCGGGGTGTGCCCTCAGCCCTCTGTGTGTCTGGCGATAGCGGCGATTCTTCGAATACTCGGACTGTGTTATTTCTGTTTTGTGATTCCATTGCGTCTCCCTGGCTTCTCGTAACAACCATTGATCTGGGTACGCCGTTCGTGGATACAGATGTCTTGATAACACGTCGTTTCTTCTTCAAGCGTTGTTGTAGATCGGCGAAATGTTCTGTTCTTTTTTCTTCCGATCCGGCTTCCGAAGGACCAGATAATATTGTGAATAAAAAACGTCCACAATATTTTAATGTGTGCTAAATTAATAGCGCTTGTTTTATTCTTGTTTCTTACAAAGTTACAGTAGTTCGTAGTAACAATGTGGTTTCTTAATAACGTTCTTGACTGTAGTTTGCTTGTAGATTCGCTGCTTGCTGTTGCTGGTGTTGTGTTTCTCGAACTGATCGCAGTACTGCCGCCCTCTCCGCTATATTTAACCTCGCCCTTTGCCTCGCAACCGGTAGTGCGATGGATTCCGTGCGGGGCGTCGCTCAGCCAATGAGCGCGCACGCCCTGTGTGCGCGCTCTCGGCAGTACCATGAGTCACCATGCCAGATGTTCCGAGTCTGGCATGGTTCATCCTTACAACTAGTGAAATTTATACATTTAAACTTACAACTAGCTATATTCTTATTCTAATCGTTTTAAAATACACATATTCACACATATTCAGTTCATATTATTATATCTATTCCTAACACGTATTTATAAACCTTATTCCTAACACGTATTATTTCATTTACTTGTTCATTCTATACTATTAGACTATCGTTATTCGCTCGCCCCGCTCGCTGTCCGCAACACTTTGGAAGATCTTCAGAGAGAGCTAAGTATTCTGTTAGCTGAGTGCTCATAATCTTGATCTAAAATCACAAAAACCTTTTTGTGTGTTTTTGTTTGTTAATTTTGTGATAGTGGTTAGATTTTTGCCTTTACTTTTGAATTGTGTATTAATATTAAAATTAATATCTACCAAAGACTCAATATCAGTGAAAATGCAGTTGGAAGCAAATATCGAATATGCTATGTAAACCTCAGAATTTATTATAAGTTAACTAGGATAAGAATAAATGTTTAGTTATTCAAGATTGCGAATCGATATATTTTGTCGTTTAAGATTTAAGATTAGTACGAGTATTTTTCAGTTTGCTGCTTTAATACGCATTGGCAACTATTTCATTTATTAAAACTCAAGAGCCTTTATAAAGCATTTATGAAGGAACTAAAAGAAATTAAATAAATGAGCAACGTTTCAAAGATATATTTACCAAAAATCATAAAAGTACATATATAAATATTCCTTCAAAATTTTGTTTACTTTTATCAGCAAATTGGCAAAATCAGTTCGATATCAAACACCGCCATTATAAATTGCCGAAGAAGCTTTGCCTCAAACGAAAAACATCGCAAAGTATTAACGATGTGTTTGAAAAACTCCTGCGAAATCAGTACAGGAGCACATAATCCCTCGAGATCCTTCCCTTTCACGATAAAGGGGCGGCGAGTGACATCTGCGCTGAATAAAGGACTGAAGTTTTAAATTACACGATTCATCTCTCTTGTTCGTAGATCACTACGCAGCTTTAATTCCGCTTACGTTTCCCGGTTGTGTATTGATGTGATTTATATGCTTGCCCACGATTATAATAGCTCTTTTGTAACGTATGACTTATAGACTACTAAATCTAACATTTAAAATTTCTAGTTTTGTGTTTAATATCATATAATTATTCTTTTTTTATAAATAAGAAGTTTCTGCTGTATTGGACTCCACAATACAAATATAGATTGTTCGAATCCTTCTCATTAGATGTAAAGACTTTAAAAGACTTTAAAGGTATTTAAAACTCTTCTCTCACAAAATAATTGCCGTATTCAAACATGTGAACTGGGTAACTAAGCTCTGGCACTATTCAAAATAATTAAACTACGATGGTGGACCTTTCAGATAGACATATAATTATTTAGTAATATTATTTATTTATAAAGGTTCGTCTACAATTGCTTACACTAATATTACATTAAAATAATGTGACTTATGTACGATGCTAAATGTAACAATTTCTTACAGACAAACACCGCATGAATATTTTAGGTTACGACAAATTCACTAATTTATATACATTTTACACAATCCCAACAAATAAAAACCAAAATGAAAATCAATAAAAAAAAAAGTAAAAAAAAACTGTTTTATACAGTACCCATTATGACAAGTTTGTATACTGCTCGAGTAGATACACCGCTGTTAAAGTGCACATTAATAACACCACTATAGCTATTTAGGTTCTTGCAGAACCTATGAATAGGTGAATGCGTGAACATTGGACATAATTTTAAAAATATTTGCTTGACCCGGTATCGCAACAGTAACAAATATACCTTTTCACGATCTGTAGAAGCTTGATTCATTTACCGACAAGTCTTCAGCGCTTGATACTGCTTAAGGAAAATGATTAATAGTCAAGATACTATTCAAAAACCATATTGTTCTCGATGATCATTCATTACCGAAATTGTATACCCACACTGTTAAACCCAAGTAATCCAGGATGGAATAGCAACATGTTGTAAGAGGATAAATTTGTCGATATTATCAGATGCTTTGATGGTATTAAGCTTACGTTGATGTAGAGATTATACATAATGAATGTATGATCTCCGTATTTGATGTTATCCTAAGTGTTACATGTCTATAATTTAATGTAAGGAATACATTTACAATCCCATAAGTGAAGTCGCTACCTTATTTTGTATCTAATATAGATAGCGTCACGTGTCTTTCATACCTTGTTTTTACGATGAGCATTTTATGGACAAGCCCACGTCAATGTGCCATGGAACTAATGTTGCGGTGCCTGTATTCGCCTGTCTATCCCTTGAGCATCGCTAACATCAAAGACGTATAAATCAGCACTGGCAGCTTTCCGGTCTCATTCTTTTTTAATTTTTTGAAGTAATGATAGTGTTCACTGGTTTTGTGTACGGATATCACGTCAATCGACGTAAGTTTGAAACCCTGCAATAAGCTTGAGTTTTCCGTTAAGGCTCGCCCCCTATTACATGGAACCTAAAAACATACCCGGCGAACTGTGGGTGTACATTAAGTACACCTCTGACTAACCCTTCGGGGAATACAGGCGTGATGGTATGAAAACATCGTGATGATAGCATGGTGGTAGGACATTTTCTAATGCTCGCCTGGTTAGCTACCAATCTCAAGTTGGAAATCTGTTGCCAAGCACCTGTAAGTGTGTTTCGGCAGCTGTTCTTGGGAGACAGTGTTTAACTACTCTTAGCAAGTTACCATCTTTGGCCACATCGTCATTTAAAATCAGGTGAAATTGTGACCAAATGCTAAAACCTTTATAGAATAAAAAAGTCTTTTGGATATGTATTTCGAAAAGCCAAGCGGAGCGGTTCGTACATTTCTATGGCACGAACGACCGGCCCCCTTATTACGTGTTTTGCAATAGCAAAGCGATCGCAGAAATCGCTAAATATTTGCGTCGAAATGGCAAAATCAGATTATGTTTGGTACATTATTATGTATAATACGAATTTGGGATGTCTAAGCAACTATTCAGCGGTTTTGCTATCGCTTTGCTATTGCAAAATACGTAATAAGGGGCCGGGTCCGAAACAGTTCTGATGCAGTGCGCAGCTGTCCGGAGCCATTCGGTTTCTTTTTTTATGAAAACACACACCGTACGGTAGAAACCTTGAGCGATCTACACATTCCATTTATCACATTACCGCAGAGACAATACTAAAGTTCAAAAGTAGAAGTAACAGCTATGTTGTTAAATGTTTTGTATGTGTTATCTTTGCCCTACTATGAAACTGTAAAGCCATCTCCCGGCCAGTGTGTTCCCTCAAGCGTATCGGCCCGTTCATAAATACACCGGTCATTGACGATTTGCGATAATAATAGCGATGGGCGTACGATACAATTGGACGTGTTGATTTGTCACGACTCGTGAACGTGTGAATACGGCCATAAGTGGTTAGTGTTACCACTGAAATAATAAAAACAAATCCTATCAAATCACGGTTCCGGAAAATTACATAACTATTCCTCAATATTTTAATGAGCCTTTACGTGAAGAATTATTTATGCAGGGAAAGGCAGGGAGGGACAGGACGACCGCCCATTGATTGCGATGTTTATGTGGTCGCCATTGTGTTTTGTAAGAATTGTACTGTGTTTACCATCAGGGACAATGCTGTCAATTTGTCGAGCCACTATAAAAATATACACAAACAATTATAACGTGTTTTTATTATCATAAAAATGTTTTTTTTTTTATTTAGTTCGTTTGCACTGATCAAATTTAAATCTTGGTAGAATAAATTCCTGAAGGTACTTAACGAAAACGGTAAATGAATAAGAGAAACTGGGCCTTAAAAATGTAGAGATAAAACGTGGTTTATATTGTATACAGGATCCAATGGCATCATATGATGTCAACGCTCAAGACACGGACCCTCAGCCGCGGTACGACATGATTGACTCAAACCGTCATGGAACCAGATGTGCCGGAGAAGTTGCTGCCACTGCTAATAACTCCCTTTGCACTGTAGGTGTCGCTTTTGGCGCTAGTGTTGGAGGTAATCTACCTATAATAAATATTTTTCTAATCAAGTAGCAGGAAATTGTTTATGTACATACTTATGTGGTTTATATTATATTGTATATTTACGCTTCAGCACAAATAACCTCTTGACATTTTTTCCTCCGAATTATCTTCCTAGACACAGATTTGGAGTAGGGTTATTCTGTTGTAGAGACCTTTTTTTAGTGTAGCATTTGAATATAATCTTACCTGCTATTACTTGACCATGCAGCGGAAAATGGGAATACAGTTTAGGTTATGAAAGGAAATTGTTTCTAAGTGCGGTTTTTGGAAGACAGCGATAGGTGCTTTTTGAAAGGTTTCTAACATGAGGGTGGTAGCTGGCTAGACGATTAATAGGGAATATGATATCTAAAATAATGGAAAAAAAAAAACTTTTTAATTGACTGCTTGATTGCCTAGATGGCCCAGAAGGAGTAACTAATAATTATTAATATACTTTTGGTGGTGGTCTTTTCAATTTCTACAATAAATATATATTCTGTTTGTTCTCGTCTGCAATAACATAACATTCAAGTTTAATTTATATTAAAGAAGTATATTTTGTTATGTCCTTGATTAGGAGTAAAATAAAAAAACATTGCATAGTACATTTTACATTACCGAAACAAAATTCTATAGATTATTTTACAGCTTTTTGTTTGGGAGACTGGATTTTTTAAAATACATAATTTGGATTATTTTATTGTATAATTATTTTATCATTTTTAATCTGATGATCACTTATGACTATCGAATCTGAACTTTATTTTATTAAGTACTTTTGAAAGTTTTGGCGGGATCTTGAAGTGACATGTTGTGGTTTTTATTTTTAATTTATTTACTTAGGTTTTTGTCCCTATATTATGTAATATTGGTGGCGTTTTGCGTGATATTGTTTGGTTTTTGTGCATAAGTGACGTGGATTATAAATATAAGCTGAAAGCATTCATTCTGGGATCCCATAAAAACTCCCTAGAAAGTTCTAACAAGGGAGCCACCATCTATCTTGTTAGGTTACTGAAGTCGTCATATGACAGTGCGCTTTATTATCTTGATAATGGCAGTAATGGTCTTCATTAAAGAGGACTGGTTGCCAAGTTAGAAAGAAGAAGAAGTACTTTTGGTTCATAATGAAAATAAATGTATAAATAAACTTTTGTTATACGTAGGGATGTGGGTGATTTCATTCTAACTGTTTTTTTAATGTCCAGTACTGTACGTGCAGTACGTCCATTTCTAGGATTTGTCTTCTAATTACTATCTTTTTTGCCGCAATGTACAAATACAATTCATGAATAAATTTAACAGTTTTTCTGCAGTATGTCAATCACATTTATTTCATGTTACTTCCGTGGATAAATTAATCAGTTTCGACACATGAAAAATTTGAAATTTTATTCTCATTTTCGATATTTTATTGTTGAAGCAAAATGGTTTTGCACTTTCATTTTTACTATAAAATACAATGAAAACAAGAAATAAGTTCGCTTATAAAATAAAAAAAGAACAGAATCACTCATAAAGATACTCAAATAAATGTACAAATTGGGTAATGCATTATCGATACTGCTTGTTGTACTTAGGAGATATTAACTATTAAGCACCAGTTATATAATTAATTTGTTAACTACCATTTTTAATATAAAAAAGAAAATATCTAAAATATGCTTACTATGACGAAGTACCTATTTTATATAGTTTATCTTAAAAGAAAATGTATTAAACTAAGTAACGGCACCAAATCCAATTTGAAGTGTCAATTAATATTCCAAGATATAGATTCCCATTTCGCATTTAATATCCATTATTATTTAACTACGTATTTGATACTAACTGTTCATAAAGTTTAGTTATATTACGAAATGTATATTGGGAATAGCTACCGACTCCACTAAGTGTCAGTAGTAATCGCAGATCAGTAAAATAAGGGATATTAGTGATAAGTCGTAAACATTTAGTAGTTGTTGTTACAGAAAATAGCTTGCTTATCTGAAAAAGAAAGATAATCAAATAAGAAAATAATGTTATGACGAAACAAAACAAGCGCCCCTAAATTTATTCTCACTTATACACACGTTTTATGGTTAATCGTAAAATTTTATAAGATTTGCGTTTCAAATAAAACTATATTAAAATGTTAATACAAAAGACCGAAATATAAGTAAGTTTATCACAGGTGTTGCGGTTTATATAAATTGTTGTATCATTTCAGTTTTAGTGTGCATACATATTAGAATTTTGTTTCATAATTATACGTTTTAAACAAACGACCAAATTAAGTGTAGAATTGTCACATTAGGGACGATATAATTATATTTGGAAAACCACGACTGTTCTAAATCCAAAAATAATGTTTCACCAGGACGGTTCAGTGAAGAAGCATATTTATCCTGCTCTTGGAATAACTTTTAGTTTCGTTCAGATCACGTTTGACACAAATATTGTATGTAGCATAATTTAAATATCTTTAGTTGCTTATCTTACAGTGAATATAATTTATGTTAGCATAAATATTTCATTCGATGTTCAACACTTTTTATTAAATAATATTCTTTTTTAATCATTTGGTCATCAAATAGTTTGCTGACGCTACAGTCCTACAAACTTTCGTCACATCCATTTAATATACATTTAAAGTTATTAGCACACTGACTGTTTCATGAGGGTAGGCGACGCAGTGGCGTGTAACTTGGTTAATATTGAGACAGTATTTGAGTTCCGGCAACATATGGTGACTTGTCTAGTTTTGGATCCCAGTCAATTTGACAAAGCACTGATTAGTGAGAGAACAGCATGTACTTGTATACAAATACTTTACGGATGATTTATTTTTATTTTTAAATTATAAATTCAATTTATTTTAAAAAATGGGAATGAGGTAGATGTGAATCATCCAATCATGGTTTTATATTGAAATATAAATAAATTAATACGTAAAAAAAAGAACCTATAAATTTAGAATAAGAAACTACATCGATACACTACACATGTAAAATAGTTAATGTGTGTAGTAGAAAGAGAAGACCTCAGTATAAATGTTGAGAGGGGAGTGCTGAATCGGAAAAAGCCGACCAGAAGCGACGGTAGCCGAATGGTACGCAGTGACGTCCCACCTAACGCCAAAAGCGCCCTTAGACTTTCCACAGTAATAAATATAAATAATTATTTATTTATGTTCATTAATTGTAAGCATAAATATCATATTACTATAGTGAAATTAATTCATTAGTTAATTAAATTAATAGTTAGCACTCTGGACTTTCTGTGGTTGGTTATAATTAGCTACAAAATTCAGTGACCACTTTAACATCAGGTGAACTACGTGGCTGTTTGTTTTGTTTACCATGAAACATAGGTGAAGGACAGCTTACCAGCTTTACTTAATGTTGCAAGAACTCATGCTATTTTTCGTATAGACCAATTCATTATTAGAATCTTTTCAAATTAAAGGAATAATAAATTATTCAACTGTGTACCAACTATATATTGATAGTGTCCAAATATACCTTGATCCGCGAGTATCTTAAATGAGAGCGAATTTCCGGTATAATTGGAGCATACAGTTGGTACTTATCTGTGTTACTGCAGGTGTATTTGTTTTCAAAACTGTCCGTCGTTTCCTAACTTTAATGTCGGCTTAACTTTGTGATAGTTGTAGTGCGCGTGTTTCTTAAAATTATTTGAAACGTTAATTCTACGTATACGTTTCAAATATAAATAAAATTGTTATCGCTAATGTAATAATAATAATATATCGTCAAACTATATATCCTTTTCGGTGTGAGCAGAAGAATATTTAGTTGACGTAGAATTTTTAATTACATAGGTTGAGGCATTCCTTAACTTACATTATGACAAAGTGGTCGAAATTATTGGTTAGTTTGTAAATTCCATCGATTTGTTGCATAGTATCACGTCCATTGAATTTTATGATAATTATAAATGGGTTTTGCGAATAATTGGTAAATAATAAACAAACTAATTTATATGTTATCTTTAATATTGGAGATATGTTTATTTAAAATCTGTAGAGTTAAATGACACTTTTTGCTGTTCTTATTGAAGATACCTAGATGTAGTGATAGAAGATATATTTTATAAAAAAATAAGTTACCTAAGTTTTAAAATAATATCGTTTACGCAGGTGTACGTATGTTGGACGGTGATGTAACAGACGCAGTGGAAGCCAGATCGTTAAGTCTCAACCCTCAACACGTGGATATCTACAGCGCATCATGGGGACCAGATGATGACGGCAAGACCGTCGATGGACCTGGGGAACTAGCCACCAGAGCTTTCATTGAAGGAGTTACTAAGGTTAGTCACAGAAATACACATGATTAAATTACTTATTTTATTCTTGTCGTGAATTTATGAATTAATATTTTATTGTAATGTTTGGTTCGTATACTAGTAAACCTAATGCCACAAGGCATTTACTTCAAACTGTATTGTATTGTGAAGAAATAAACATTGTAGGTAGTGTAATAGTGTAGTAAATAAATAATATTATAAATACACACATACACATATATACAGAGAATAATAATTACTGTTTTAATAAAAGTACAGTGGATTTAATTTAAAAAGACCTCGGTTGTAACTACTCTTTGGTTATAGCGCCGTAACATTTAAGTCCCTTGAATTTAAAGTATACTTATAGAGGAAAATTATTTGGCTATAGAGACTAGTTTTAATGAATCACTTGTAACACGTTCCTAGAAATCCCTTGCAGATATTCATTTTTAGAATCATTTAATCTTAAGCTTACCCTTACTAAAAATACCTATGTGTAAAATGTTTACAAGTACTAATAAGTAGACATTGACGATTTAAGCATCGCGCGGCTCTATGGCTTGGCAATAATTTATTGTTCTTTCTTTCTTGCGGACTCTCTACCTAAGTATATAGCGACGGGATTATAGTGGTTCCTTCATCGTCGTTATAACCGAATTCCACTGTATATATACAACTTAAGTTAAAAATACACATTGTATAAGTTATGATCACTCTGTTTCTTGTTTATGAAATCAATATTGTGAGGGATAAATTTATAGAGTGATATTTTTGAAAAACTTAAAAAATCTTGTTGTTGCTGACAACTTCCTAACCATTTGTTATTATTTGGACGTGCACATCGGTTTTATGGAATTCGTCGAAAATTAATAAAAAAATTGCCACAATTCACTTCACGCATATTAATTTACACGATAAACTATACAGAGTACATCAAACAATTATATGTATTTCATTTAATTAACTGATATCGGCCTTAGAACGTAAATTTTCTTAGGTGGCCGTTTCTTTTGCAAATGAGTGTACTTATTATTTACTTATTTTTTATAAAATTCTCAATTTCATTAAAGTTATTAAAAATTAAAGATATTATGAAAGGTGACATTACTGTAATTTGTTTAATAGATAGGCACATTGTTTTATATAATGGTCTTTATATTATTTAATTTGATTTAAGCGTCCATTGCGAATATAAGTGTCAAGCAGTATTTAAAATATCATTAATTAATGAATGCATTATATGCACCCCTTAGTATTATTCGAAGTGTTATTTTAAATTATGTTGTTTTTAATTAACAACAGGGACAGTGAAGCACCATTGACATTAATTATATTTGAGTACCTACTCTTAAAATTTGTTCGTTAAATATGAAGTAGGTGCTTGTAATATTTTTGCTTGACGGGTAGAGGTCATGTTATTGAATGTTAACTGTACTTGTCCTTATTTTAAAATACAAGGGAAATAAATTATTTGTATTAAATTTTTCGAAACTTAAATGTTGGTACTGTAACGTGTTAGGGATATAAGATACATTTCCAAACTACACGCGTTCTGTAAAAACTGTCTGGAAGTTACCGCCCGTTCACACATATGTATCCGTCACTGACGATTTGTTATGGAGGTACCCATGATTTTTGAAGAGATTATGTACCACTAAAAACCTATTCAGAAATTAGGATCCGGAAAAAATAACGATACGTCGATGTGTGGAATGAGCCCCTATCTTTCTTACCAATAGTATAGCTTTGAATTGAAAATCTTTTTTTGAAACCAATATACGCGATAACGTCTTACCATAGATTAATGATTGGCTTCCGCTGGCGCTACAACTAGATACCGCGCTACCTAATCCACAAACAATAGCTGCTAGAATACGGCAACTTCATATCGTTGTGTTTAGTGATTATTTGAAATGATATTTGAATGCGTGAACCAAATAGTGTTGTGAACTTCTAAACTTTATCCTATTAATAGGAAAAATATTTTTAAACAAACCAATAAACAAATGGGTAATACTAAAAACGATACTATACCGATATAGGATTATTATCAGTCGTTTCCAATTATATTTTATAATACAGTATTGACGCTCTTTACGTGGCATCGTGAATGAAGTGCAATTGCCCTTAGTTCACTTTCGACTTGATACCAGTGTGAGCGAAAATAACGCTAATCCCACAGAGCAAAAAGCAGGTATTTTTATCCTTTTTTGACAACAGAGTTTCCGCCTTACGTTTTGATTTCCTATCCCTTTCGTTACAACGTGCTGATAACAATATTTGTGCAGTTTTCAAATTGCTTTTAGTGAGAGTATAAAGTATCTATTCATAAATAGTCATTGGTCATTCCATGGATCTTTTATTTAGTGGATTCATAATACATATGTGAAATCTCTTAAAAAAATTATTAGACTACAAATTAATTTTCATTAATTTACCAGGAAGCGAACTCTGAATGAAGTAGTGTTAATGATATATTGATCGATAAAGTTCAAAAATCCAAAATTAATTTATATAATAAAACGATCATAATTATTCAAACAATGTGAAATACGAAATAAGTACGGATATACCAGAATCATTAATTGTAATAGCCCAGATCTCCGGTTCTACGCCGGAATTATATTGATTGCGTCCAATTGTGCACGTCCGTAAGTGGTTGGTTGGACGCGCTCGATGATCGTTTAGTTAACAATCATGCTACGTATACTAATTAGAGCATTCTATTAATTACAAATACAATAATAATAATTATAACTATGTACTTGGAAAGTTACAGTAACAATCGAGGTTTAATAAAATACTTACTCTTTATAGTGTAGCCTAGCTAACTAGCTGTTCCACCAACCCTCCTCTACCTTGCTGCCGCGAGGCCAATGCACCTGTGTAGCCTATCGTTGTTCTTACTGCACTTACTTTCCAGTTTGCTTGACATTTATGGTTACTGCTCCTCTTCTTACGGTCGTAGCGTGAACTTATATAGCTGACGGTGTAAAACAAACATCGTTAAATAATTTGAATACTTGAGTAATGTTCTTATACTAGCAAAAAGATATATTGTTTTTTCGGATATTGCCAATACCTCGTGAGCTGTTGTTAGTGTTATAGGAAGTAGTAACTACCTTTCGGAAGCTATATAATACTAAAGCTTTAAATCCTTAACAAACATTTCGAACAACACATCTATAGACACTATAGACCGTTACTATTAAATGCAAACAGAAAAACCCTTTGAAACGTTACGCCGGTTGGATTCAATCATACATCTCGCACGGAATCCGATTCCAATTATTTTCATCAGGCCTAAAAATAGCCGGGGAAAAACCGAGCTATTGAACGTTTATTCACTCGAATAAGTTTTCACTACATACGTGATGATTAAAAATAAATTGTGCTATATTTAGTTATTATAGTTTTAAATGCTTACTGTTAGTCTGTAAACGGAGTTTTTATCCAGATCTTGATCGGCCATTTGGTGCTTTAAGTCGACTTAAAAAAAAGAGGACGTTTTTAATTAGAATTTATATTTTTATGATTTTTCTGGCAGAACTTCTTTATTTATGAGCCGATTTAGAATATTCTTCTTCTCCGGAAAGGACTTTAAGGGTGGTCCTATTTTAGTTTCATTGGTATTACACCTTCGACTTCGAAGATACATCAGGGAATAAGGACTGCTCTAACAGCTGTAAAGCTCGTAACAAAAAAGTATATCGTTTGAGTAATCATTTTATTTGTAATCAGGGTCGCAACGGCAAAGGTTCTATATTCGTTTGGGCGTCAGGGAACGGCGGTAGAGAGCAGGATAATTGCAACTGCGATGGGTACACCAACTCCATATGGACTTTATCGATATCATCAGCGACGGAGAGAGGCGAGGTGCCCTGGTACTCGGAGATGTGCAGTTCCACCCTAGCGGCTACTTATAGCAGTGGGGCTATTAACGATAAGCAGGTAAACCATTATTTATATTAAATTAATATTTGATTACAAACATTTCAACAACTCAACTCACCTGATGTGTTTTTTTTATACAACTAATGTGGCAAACGAGCGTCCGGCCCGTCTGGTGGAAAACGGCTATAGTAGCCTATAAACGGTTGTAACACTATAGGAATCACACGCGCGTTGCCGACCTAAGGAGCTTTGGACAACACAACATAACATTATTTGGCTCTCTTTTGTACGGTGGAGGTACTGCACCAGTCGAACTGCTCCTAAGTAGAGAGAAATTTCCAAATAAATTTATTATTGCCCTTCCTCTCTTCTCTGTTCTACCTCTCTTGATCTTGATGAAATTAGATGGTAACACCCTAAGCCAAGAGGCATTACAAAATGCTCTATCATCATGCTATGGTTTCATCACGATGATTTTTTTCACCGAAAGCTCATGCTAATCTATTCGAACCTACGTCGTACGATGCCTAAAAACGCTGCTACCAAGTCATTATCACTTTAAATTCGATGATATTAATAATAATTGGTGTACAAACAAACATACCTCAGTCTAGTGAAATCACTGGGACAGCGAAGAGTTTTTATACCAGTTTAGCTATCACGAGCATTTCGTTTGACCCAAAAGTTTGCGGAACTTTGATTGAGATGGAACCCTTTATGTTTCGTGTAACAGGCACACAGTACTAACAGAAACTACATTTACACTTTGAAGTCAATAAAACCAACCTGTCATTTGTATTCAAATGACATAATCTTCTATAATAAAATGAACATTTGTTTACGAATATATGTTTCATGTTACAGGAAGATAGAAATAGACAAAGAAAGGATTTCAAATTGCTTTTTCGTTTCCTTATATTATTCTCCATCCTGGCAATGCTGACTTTTATATTGTTTGTCTGTACTGCCTTTCGTCATATACTAAATATAGCGAGCGAAAAATTTTCAGTACTTAGAAATTAAGTTGGACTATATTTCATTTCCACATTAATAATAGTTATGAAATTTAGTTTTATTCGCCTAGCTTTAGCCTATATATTATTAGCCTATGAATTAATATATTAGCCTAATTTGAACAATCACAATTAAAGATTCCTTTTTTATTTTAATATCTAATACACTTGTCATAAATTATACTTACTTAGTATATTCTTGCAATTACAATAGCAACTACTATATTTTCTCGGTTGGATAAATTTACTATATACTGCATCTTTTCCTAATGTTATCTCTTTCTGTAAGCTATTAAATTATATGAATTTAAAAGATTTATTAAAAATATACATACAGTTTAATGCCAAGTGTTATTTAATATAATCTAAGTATATATAAAAGAAAATCGTGACTGACTGTATGATCTATCAATACATACCTCGAACTATTGAACGGATTGGGCTGAAATTTTTCACTTAGACAGTTATTATGACGGATTTTTAAAAACTCAACCTGTAAATGAATTTATAAGATTTTTATGAAGCGATCATATCTAACACTGGTGAAACCGTGGGGCACAGCTAGTAGAAAATAAAAAAGATGAATGCGCGTACTTATGTGATGTGACGTATAACATGAGTGTGACTATCTTCACCACAATAAAACACGAGGTTTAAAAGCAATTTCATAGTGTAGGAAATTTGTCACGATGTCCGCGTGCATATTAAACACTAAGAGAGAAATTCAATTAAGAGAGGTAGATCACAAAGAAATTTCTTCGGAGATTTCTGTCTGTTTAGGACAATCCGACTGGTCGAATACCTCCACCCTACAGAAGATCACAGCCAAATAACCTTATATTGTGTTCCTGTGATGAGTAGGGTTTCCAGAGCTCCTTGGGATAGGCGGGGGTTCCAGGTCGGCAATGTCCTAGTGATACCTATGGCACTACAATCGACCATAGGCTATTGTAGAAGAAGAACCTCAAGAAGTATAACTAGAATAAAAAAGGTGGCTGTTCATAAGTAGCATCCAAGTCCGGTGAAGCTGTAAAAGCCGCAGCGGCTCTGTTTTTGGATAGGACCCCTAAGGCTAACAGAGTAGTCAGTTTAAAAAATAAAAAATAAAATAAGTAGCACAACGTAACCATAATAAGGTCCCATCATGCTCAAAACGAACATGAAAGTTTATTTTATTGCAGGCTTTTACCGACACTTAGCTACAATGTAAATGGAGATGAATGCCTTTTTTATATTAAACCGCTTTTACCGAGCTCTGTCATGTGTAATTTTATAAGTCTCTTTATAGCTTATGAAATAAAACAATTCGGTACATTATCGATATTGCATTTTATGAAAAATCCATCCTCCCCCAAATGTTTTTTAGTTATACTTTTTTGGTGCTGTACGAAAAACATATTGTAACAAAGACTACAACCATGGAATTGCTTGCTAAATAAACCACCACACCTATAACTTAAGAACACTCACTCACTTTTTTACTTTATTTATTTGCACCAATAACTATGAAAAAGCGTGTAAGTAAAATAATTTATTAATGTATTTAAAAAGATAGCTATTTCTTGAAATAAATAAGTACATTTATATTCTGTAATAAGACCCCCGAAATTCTTTTGCAAGTATTTTACCTTTTCACCTACCTACTTCAAAGCCTTAAATTTACCGATCCTATCTCAGTAAAGTAGTTATCTCATCCGTAAATGCTGGTTTGTCATCCCGTATATATTACCGCTGTTGCCCTTTTTAGCGCCTGGGATTGGGTAAATAAAATTATTCCATTTAAATTCAAATTTAAGATGGGTTTTGTTGTTTGGTTCAAATGAGGTTAGTGTCTGTTAGTTTCGTTCTGTAGGTACCTACCTACTTTACTTTTATATTTGTATCTTTGTATAAATTGAATGGTGACGTGCTGTAAACTTTTTGTGAAATAGCGTATTCGATTACGAATACTCGATTATTAAATCGAGTTTAGTGTCAATAATGTTTGGTTTCTAGTGAAGAGTTAGACTGACTATGTTGTCATATTTGATGAAGATAATTTTTATATCTATGTTAATAAATCTATAGTTCTGTCTGTACAGTTAAATTTTTGTCTAAATTTCCCTCTAAGCATACTATATGAACGATACTGATCACAAATATGCCATTAAATTTTTTTTGTCTGTCCGGATTTAACTCAAAAACGGCTTCACCGATTCTTATGAAATTTTGTACACGGGATGCTTATGTCATCGATAAATTGATAGGGAATAATCAATATTACTTTTAGAAATAGTAAAAAAAATATTTCCGAAAAAATTTACTTTCATTAATTCTTAATCGATTTTGATGAAATTTTTTACACGGAAAGTATACAATATTCCATGAACAATGTGCTATAAGAATTTTCAATAAAAAGTTACAAATCGTAAAAAAAAAAAAGAATTTCAAAAAATTATATTTTCATCAATTATCAACCGATTCTGATAAAATTTTGTTGACGGAAAGCATACGTCATTCCATAAGTAATAGGCTGTAAGGATCGTCAAAAATATATTTAGGAATTGTAAAAAAATATCGAACAGTATAACATTCAAATAAATATTTTTTATCAGGTGATTACCACAGATTTACACCACTCCTGTACGGTTGGACATACGGGTACTTCTGCCTCAGCACCGCTCGCAGCCGGCATATGTGCATTGGCTCTGCAAGCAAACAAAGATCTCACTTGGAGAGACATGCAACATATTGGTAAGTAGTTTTTCTTTAACATCTATGTAGTGCTTTGCTTATGATACCGAGAGTGTATTCATTTGAGACAAGATACTGAAAAAAGTCTAAATATTTTTAAAAAAAAAAGCATGACACACTGAAATACATATTTAATTCGCGATTAGAACGCGTCTTACTTTTAAATAGCTAGTAGCCGTTTCGGACTGATTGCATAGGCCGTGGTCCCGAGCCAGGTGATGTTTGGCGGTGTCTTCGTTAGTTCATCGAACAACCGTTATCTTGTTATTGAGAAGTTCTCACTGTATCTACTGTATAATCCGTACATCGAATATATTTTCTATAACGTGTACAACACGTAATAGTTTTAGAACAGTATTTTTTAACTGGAATATTCAATTAATAATGATATTAATAAATACTTCTTATTATAAAATAATTATTGATTATGTGTTATATATCCAAATTGATTATTTGATTCTAATAAAGTTAAATAACAAAATCAACTACAGTTAGTTTCATATAAATTGTATTATCATCTTCTTAAACTTTCTAAAATAGTATGAAATCTATTAGATCACATTTTCTGACGCAAATAAAAAAGGATATCGATAAAAGGATACTGTTACCGATTGGTATTCAAATAACCGAATAGAAAAAGGTTAACGCATTTACAAAAAAAAAGCAGATCTTATTGCCAACGACCTTGCAAATCTTTAGACATGTTTCTTTTTCATGATGTATAAAAACATTTATCTGTTTTACTCTCCAATGTATCATTAAATTTTTAAAGCGATAAATTCTCTTCAAACATCTAACTGATTGACACGTGAAAACGTAACATTTATAATTTCTACTTAAAGTATAAATTCACAGTACCGACCTGCACTAGTCGTATCTCATGGCAGATTTGCAATACTATTTTGTGATACTAGAAATACTGTTATTAATTTAGTAGATTTTGTACATACTTTAAAAACAGTTATAATTTTGGCTTTAATTTCACAGTTTCGAATTATTTATGAAATTGTTCAATTGGAAACCTTTGAAACTAGCATTTATTTGTAACAAAATCTACCTAAGTCATGTTTAGTTTTTCAATCTTTATAATGAATCGTATATACAGTTGTTCGGACAGCGAGACCCGAAAGGCTAAGTATAGGCGGCGAATGGCGAATAAATGGCGTGGGGCGTAACGTGTCCCATTCGTTTGGATACGGTTTACTGGATGCTGCCGGAATGGTACGGATGTCTCGTACGTGGCGAACGGTTCCGCCACAAAGACGATGCGAGCTAGCGGCTTCGAGACCTCAGCGACCTGTACCACCAAGATCTTCTGTTACATTGCAAGTCAGTATTAATTTATTTATCGATTGTCTATAATTCATTAAGCTTTTTATATTAATAAAGAACAAATTAATATTTCAACAGTTTCACCTTTGAGAGTTTTCAGTGGGATCTTAATCTGTTATTTATTTTAATTAATAAACTTGTACTATTTGACTTTATATTATTAAGCAATTTCGGCGGCATTTTACGTGACGTAGTTTGATTAGAGTGCACAAGTGAAGTGGATTATAAGTTTTCACAAAAACTCCCTGGATAGCTTTAACATGAGCCGCCATTATGTTAGAGCTATGTTTTTAGATTACACAAATAAATTACAGTTGCCATTTAAAGAAAAAAAGAAGAAAAAATTCATTTTCATAATTATTACAAATTAAATCTTTAGATAAATACCGCATAAATCTACTATTATACTTTCAGTGACTAATTTTGAATAAAACTGTTGTCCTGTTTTAGCTGGTTTAGATAATTCTGGCCAATGTTTGTAATAAATGTGTAGTTTTTCTAGTATCATTATATAAAAAATTACATATAAATACATGTAAAAAATACAAAATGAAATGAAAAATAACTCGTGACATAACGGTTCCATAAAATATGCAATACGGACTAAAGTTAACTAAAACAAATACAGTGAGCATTACCTGAATATCCAGGCCGCGTTGTGAAAATAAGAGGGAATATTATGCAGTTTTAAGCCGTTTAGTAAGCATCATTGTCAGTCAGTCCGCCAGTTTATGCTAATGGACACAGAAGAGCGTACACACTTCCACCATTCCCCCTTAAGAGTCACGGTGCCCCCCGCCCCTCATCCTCAGTCGTGTTTGCGTTGCGTAGACTTTTAGAGAACTTACTTAAATGATTTTTGATTTTGTTCATTTAAAAACATCGAGTTTTCAAATGTTTTAAAAGCTATACAGAGATGTTTACAAGCCGTTTATTTAAACAGGTTATATATCTAAAGTGTCATAAAAACAAACTTTTGCAATTTATAGACCGTACCTACTTTTGAAATTACAGGTTGGCATTATTTATCCAAATATAATGTATATTTAGATCACCAAAATGATTAGTAAGAATATTTTATGGGATGATTATAATAATAAATAATAAACAATAAACAATATCGTCATAATAAACAAGTTTTGTTATGAGAACTATATCGAATTCTAAGTATATATATTTAATAAAATAATTGATATATTAATTAATATTTTTATTAGACAGCTATTTCTGTATCCATCGAAATTGAGTAAAAGTTGACTTGTTTGATATATCTATACATATAATAAAAACGTAACTGATCGATGTCTGTACATAGAAGATATATGAAAAAAACTATTACCGGGGGTCTCTATCAACGCAGCAGAACCCAAAACAATGATTGTTAGAATTTTTGTCTGTTTGTCTTTTTGCCAACTTTTGTGCGCGCTAATCTCAGAAACGGCATAACCGATTTGGAAACGGTTTTCACTAATATATTCTGGTAAGGTTCACTTAACATTTAGTGTTTGTTTTACTTTAATAAGTTCATAAATAAAAAAGGTATATCAATTTTAAAAATCACGTCAAACATTTTTTTGATAAAAATGCTATAAAATAGCTCTTCAGTTGAATTGACTGAAATTTTAGCTATCTGTATATTATGATTTGTAAAACGATGATGATCGAAACCTTTCATAAAGTTAAAAAATGAAGAGTTTAAAAATTGCAATTTGCAATATAAGTTGCCTCAGATCTATGTGATAAATAATATTAAAAGGGGGTCAGCATATGCAGGATATTTGTCAGTTGAATATAGCTGCGCCGCTGCTAGGGATGGCAATTCATTTCCAAAAAGATTGATTCGAATCGAACTCTTATGAATCAATTCCCAAAAAAATTGATGTCTAAAAGATTGATCTCTCAAAAATTGATTTTTTTTCGATTCACTTTCGCATTTGTATTAACAATATAACAATTCCTAAAATAGAAAATTAAAAGGGAACCACAACAGTCGATCTTTTGTAATTTTTACCTTACCAAAGTATCAGTTATTACAGAGAAACGTAGAAAGATATAGAGAGAGAGAATTTATTAAAGGTTTAAAGGGAAAGAGAGTTCATTTCAAAAATTTATTATTATAAACTGTTGTCGTTATTTTGCTGTTGGGTAATAATTTACCGTTAGTATTTTAATTGGTAAATGACACCATAGTAAATGACTGCATAATGAATTGAATAATCCATACCTACTAATATTATAAATGGGAAAGTAATTCTGTCTGTCCCGTCTTTTGCAATTTCAAGCCTAGACCGCTGAACCAATTTTGTAGAACTTTGGTTGAGAAAGGTAATAGGCTACTTTTGGAAATAAAATTGGAAGGGGTGAAATGGGGGGGGGGGTGAAAGTTCGTATAAAGAATCTAATTTTGATATAGAGATATGTAGGAATTTGGAGAAAGACTTTGGCTACCTTATGTGGTGAAAATAAAACTTTAATGGGTGAAATAGGGGATGAAAGATTGTATGAAGAACCCACTATTTCTAAATTTAGGGTTATGAAAATTCATATTTATGCTTTTAGGAAGAAATAACAGTGTTTCGTGTTTTAAAAAATAAGGGTGATTTACATACATACACTGCACTCCTTGATACTAAGCAATATGTTCCTGAGACATAAGCTTACATTATACAAAACATATGTCCGTCCTATTATGACATATAAGCTGCGCTACATTCGCACATACGTCAAAGATCAACATTAACAAATTCCAAATCCTCCAAACCCGATTCTTACGTAAAATTAACAAAGCCCCTTGGTACGTTGGTCGAATCGTATATTAAATATCTTACGCGATCGTACTTCGATATTGCTTCGAATCACGTGAATCTGTTGGTGAAAGCTGTGCTTAAACCCCGAAACCGAACATCCCACGCGAACAACTCCGGTCGCGAATATCTTCACCGGGCCCGTTTATAAGATCGAGGAAATAAACAAATACTACTCCACCGTCTCTCCAACAAAGCGTTCTCGCGCCCACGCCCGCGAAACCACCGTTCCCTCCGCAGGGGACGGGCGGCTAATTTCGCTCCTGCAAACCCGTCATGTCCTCCCTCTCTTACGGCAACTCAAGCCTAGGTCCATTCCCTCGATGTAGAACCCTTGAGTCATGCAGCCGCTCGCGCGATACAGGTGACACTGCACTTGCAATCACGTAGCTACCCACACACATCATTACACACAATATGTACATACATACGTGCACACCACATAAGTACATAGATTCTGTAAGGGACCTTTTTTTTCTTTTTTTTGCGATAGTTACTTTCGATCATATTTCCAGAATAATAAATACATATACACATGTTCATTCCTTTCTCCCAGGAGGCAGGGACATGTTATATGTATGCGTTAGTTTAGCTCGAATTTTCTACAGATAGGGAATTAGTCAGTTCGCGACTTTTTCACAATCGCGGTAATAACCCAAGCCGACGTCCGGCCACTTTGGCACCTTTGTGCGCATGTTGCTCACGCTTTCGCAGCTGAATGCCTTAAGCGTTCGCCCCCAAGCCTGGTGAAGCTGTCAAAGCCATAAAAGGATCTATTTCTTTAGGGCCCCTTAGGCTAACAGTATAGTCAGTGAGAAAGAAAAAAACCATCTATAATTTTCTTTTGGTTTATCGTGTTCAGAGATTAGTCAGTGTATATACAGTAATATAGCGAGGTGGTAGGGATCGCGACCATCATACACATAGTGTTAAACACATGTATGATTTTCTTTTGGTTTGTTGTGTTCCGAGGTCAGTCCGTGTATAGATATTATTAATAATTTAGTAAAGCGGACGAGTTTTTTTTGCCTGTTTGTTTAAACATGGTAATCTCTGGACAACGGGTAGCAGTCGGATTCGAAAAACTATTTTTGTATATGATAGCCAGATTCACGAAGAATAGTATAAGCTATCTGGAACTAAGCTAAACCTCTCAGCTAGCCTTAAATATTGATTTTTGTTTAAGTAAGTCGAAGTGAAAGTCTTCCCGAACTACTTTATCCGCATGCGCTGGCGTAATGGTTAGTGATACGTAAATATAATATTCTACAAAAATATTGTTCTTTAGTATATCTAAAATAGTCTCCGATAACATATGCCTATTTCTTAATAGCATAAGCCACAAAAAGGTATTTTGCGAGTTTATATGTTGAAGATTAAAAATTGATTTTGAGGTTTATTTTTTTATTTCATCATAAAGATAATTTAAATTTTTCTTTTTATTGTATGTAATTAGGGCACATAGTTCAGGAGAAAATGAAAAATTTAAATAATTTGTACTTGCGGGAAGTGATATCAATTATGATAGACTACACGGGTCCGTCGCGTTGGCGGCGCGGTATTTGTTGGATAAAAACTCGGGTGAAACCGAGGGGTACAGCTAGTAAATCATATTTTGGTATATTACATGTACTACTCAGAGTGAAACTACAGAGTGACATTAGGGGGAAAAATATATCGTGGACGTATTTGTCCACGTTCATAATTAGTTTTTGGATTGTTTAAAACAATAGATACAATAAAAAATCCATTTATTAAAAACTCAAAGGGAAACTCAGCGTATGGAATTTATTAGTTAAAGTTACTGTATTGTTAAGAGTATTTAGTTGATCTTACAGCTTTATCGTGTAAATTAATCACAGGAAGTCATTTTGATATGTTACAACTATAACTGATAATCATTTTCTTATAGCTGAATGTGGTGGCATGTCCCGGCGTCAACTATTTGGAACACGTCCAGGCCAGGGTCTCACTTTCCGCTGCACGTAGGGGAGACCTTCGTATTGCATTGACATCACCCGCGGGAACCAGAGTTACATTGCTCGCGCCTAGGTAAGTATTTAATAACATCACTATAACAATGAAATAAGTAAAACGAAGGGTTCATTAATGTGAAACAAATAAAAGAGTTCTGCGGGTATAGAAATAAGCACAACGTGCATTCTACCTTATATATTTCGTATACAGGTGTATTTTTGAGATAGGTTAGTAAGGGTGTACCTTAACCGTTGTAATTACAAGAAAACTTTCTGAGAAGATTATCCTTAACTTATTGAAAAATTTTGACCTGCATTTACAGTTTTTTTGAAAACTGTACAGTCACCAAGAAAATGGGATATTTACACAAAAAAAATTCATACCAATCGATCCTGTTTTTTATAGGGATCAATAAACTCTATGGGACCAACCAAGGTTAGAGTACTAAAAATGCCAGAAATCGCAAAAATTCCTATACATTTCGCAGGAAATCATCGTGGCTTCGATAACCTTTTAAAAGAAAAAAGACTCCAAATAACTTTTTATTATGGATAGTCTGGTCGCTACAAAGAAGACTGGACGAAAAACTAATAAGGCTAAGAGAAGAGAGGACATGCCATGATTTAATTGGAAACCCCTACGCTTTTTTTTCTGACTATTCATTTAGCCATAAGAGCCCTGGAGACTCCGACGGCTATTAAAGCTTCGCCGGGCTTGGGGGAGAGCTCATAAGACACTCAGTCGCGAAAAGAACACCTGCGCCCTAAATGTAATATTATAAAAACTATAAGTATTCATAAAAATAAATTTAATTAGCATTTATATTAAACTATTTATAAATAATAATATTTCCTTCGTACAACATGGGATACTTCAAACATAACGTAAGTAGACAATTGAATAGATCTGCCTGACAACGAAAACTGGGGATGGATTGTAGATTGCTTACATTGCCAGGCTAAGATAAAAAAATAGTGTTTTTGTTAGTGAGTTAACTTTATTTGATATGTAATTATTACAAAAGCTACAAGAGTACTGTAATGTAAAATAATAAAGTATACATAAATACGATTCAATAAATAAACTGTTCATTTCGCAGGCCACATGACTCGTCGCGTGCCGGTTTCAACTCTTGGCCATTCATGTCAGTACATATGTGGGGCGAATCTCCTTTGGGTGCTTGGCAACTGGAAGTTTCCAACGAGGGCCGCTATATGGGTGAGTAACAATATTACCAACAATTCTCTGTTAAATTATGTGTCGATAACTCGAGCCTTTTATTCCTTTCACTTTGTGACCGTTTTCATTCAAAGCAACTTTTTGCTAAATTCATTGGCTCGGAAACCGTTCTTCTAAACTGGATTTCATCATTCAATGAATTTATTTCATAAACTCATTTTAAATATTTTATAATTCTTTAACTAATTACTATTAACAATAAAATTTATATAACTAAGATCGTTTGCTGCTTCAAAATAGTGTAAGTGTACTTTGCTCTCAAATGTGTTAAATTTCTACATCATAGGACGAGCGTCATTGCAAGAATGGTCTTTAACGTTATACGGAACTAGCACGCCTGCGACTAAAAACGATCCGATACCGTTCCGAAGGCCAATTATACGAAACAGAGGCAACGCAACACGCCCCGTTGTGGTACAGGCGGGTCGTAAAAATAGCCGAGGGAGGCCCCTGCCAATTGTCCCGACATACACAGTTGGATTAGTCAAGAGGAAAAAGAATAAAAACTCAAAGAATCCGAATAGAAATTCGCAAAAATCAAAGCAGAGTAGACCGGCTACGCGCTCGCCGATCGAGACTTCAACAAAGCCGGTGACTCCGTCGGCGCCGGATTTGAGCCTCAACTTGAGAGGCGACTTGACAGACCCACTAGCGGATGCGCGCGGCCGCAAGATGTCGAGCCTGTTCGAGCAATATCCGAAAATCCAGCGGATATATCCGGCGCCGCTGCAGGCCCACGGTACCTTACTGTGTGCATGTTGTGTCCGTTAATTCGTTGTGCTCGAAGCGTTTTATTCGGCCGCTAGTTGAGCCTGCACGTCAATTACCTTTGTTCCGGACGCCGCCGCTCTTTGCATGTAGTGTTTGAGTTGTTAATTTATTTCGTAGCCGAATTTTAATTTAATGAAAAACTTTTAATTTTCGTTTCCACGTAACACATTAACATTGTAACGAACAGTGATATTGAATGAGTGAAAATTGAGTTTTCATTATTATTTTTGCAATGTTTTAGTTTGTCGAAAATTGTCTTATTTTTATATATTGTATGCTAGAAAATTTTAATTTTATTTCATATTTTTGGTTTTATTCATTCTTTATCTAGAAATTAAACTTTTGTCGTCAATATTTTGATGTAGTTATTATGCTTTGTATAGCTTGTAAACTAGCTGACTGTACTGTATTTGTCTAAAATATGAAACTAAACTATAAAACTAGTACACATAATATTTTTCATTTTTCGAAATTTCTAAAACGATATAATTATCCTAGCAGCTGGTCCATTGACGCAATGGGAACTAATATTCTACGGGACAGAGACGCCGCCTCAAGAAGAAGAAGCATCACCTGAAACAAATTCTCTAGGAGCAAACGCAGGTGCTGAGGTCAAGAGCTGGAGTGGAGTTCACGAGCCTGAGTCCATCGAACAAGTCAGACAAAATGCCATTGAAGATGATCTGGCACTCATCTGGCATGACTCACAAACGGTGCGCTAAACTCTTTATTTTTATAGTCATTTAGGAATTATCAATGATAATTTGGGTTTAAGAACCAATTTGAGTTGATATAAATATATTTTATTATTTGGACAAAATAAGAATTGAACTATTACATTAAATGTATGTAGATAGTCCAAATAGCTAAAAAATAGTCTAGACTAGCTGTACCTCACGTTTTTTTTTTTGAACTGACTGCACTGTTAGCCTTAGGGGCCTATCCAAAACAGAGCCGCTGCGGCTTTTACAGCTTCACCGAACTTGGCTGTACCTCACGATTTCACCCGTGTTTTTATACGATAAATACCGCGCCGCCAACACCTGTGGCTACATATTATTGTTTTCATATGTATTGTTCTTACTTCTCACAAGTACAAATTATTTTAATTTTTCATTATCTCCTAAACTGTGCTCAAATAACATGCTATACACGGCAAAATTTGACTTCATAAAATTGTCTTTATGATAAAATAACTTTTGTTCATAAGGATTAATATGCCATGCTGCTCATAAACCAAGTTTTTAAAGTTTAAAAAAAAATAATCGCAGATTACCTTGTTGTGGTTTATGTATAAGAGATAGGCATATAAGCTATTCTACTGCCGGCCGCTAGTAGATTATTTTATTTTACCAAGGTGCACGTTTCACTTCACGATGCAGACGCTTTGACAACAATGTATACATGCTGTTAAATTTAACGTAAATAATTTATTCGTACTCAGTGAAAGAGGAAAATTTTACTATTTACAATATTGTAGGCACGATCTATTATTTATTCATTAAAGGCATATACAGAGATAGATTACTGAAGCACGCACTCTTGTACTAAGTACTCAGGCGAGCGAGGGAACAGGTGAATAATATGTTAGATTACTATTTGTGACGCTATTGTATTGTTGAGAAGGTCACACGATGTGATATATGTCACACTCGAGCCTCGTTGTATGGGCCAATTCACATAAACCCCCGTAATATGGGTTGTGAACATCAATTTTTGCGACGAAGCGGACTTACCTTAAACGAAGTATTATAATGTTTGGTAGAGCGTTTTCTTTTACTGGATTAGTGAATACATGTTATTTGTCTTTTTAGTTTTTACTTGCAACTTCGTCGCGAGATTTCGTTCGTGTTAATTCCAATCATATGTTGTTATATACTATATCTATGATTACAATATACCTAATAATATGTAATAAGAACAAAAAATAGCTTATATTCCTTCCTTTTTATCATCTATTGGTTTAGCGTTATGACCACAATCTCATTTGATCTTAAGTGACGATGTGGCCTAAGATGGTAACACGCTAAGCGTAGTGGAAGTCTGGCGCTCAGTCCAGCTACCGGAACAAGTCTATAGAAAGATTGGCGACAGATTTCAACTTGTGGGTAGTGGCTAGTAGACAGGCATTAGTAAAATCCATCTACCACCATTCTATGGTTTCATCATGTCTTTACACGCTACTACTGAACTATCATTGCTACCTACTTTGGTATCGGATCAGTAGTTCCAGGAATTACTTCCTACAATTATACAAACTACTTATATATAGATAGATAGACACGAACTCCAAAGTGATAACCAACATATGATTTCTTTAAATTATTTATTACAGTATTTTATTGCGAGTGTTTAGTATAGCACGTATTAACTAGCTTTAATTAAACATAGGCATGAAAATTTTGAAACTTAATATAACATAGAATATGTGAGTGAAGATATATTTGTATTCCTATGCGAAACAGTTTTTTTATAAATTATTTACAGCCCTTTTTTCTATTCAACGTAGATATTTCGTCTTTGCCGAATATTATAAGAGGTAAATATACCAAGAAAGGATATAATACATTGATGTCACTAAAATACCGTAGATTTTTGTGATTTATTGTTTAAATACTTGTATTTATGTAGAAATTTTGTATTTCGTGTAATGATGAAGCCGTTTCTTCGAAAGCATTGCTCATTATTAAAAAAATGTGTTAAATATTTAATTTCTAGTTATTACTCAGAATTACTACTAATATGTAATTTTCATTCATTTGTTTAATTTTCAATAACATGTTACGTAGTTATTTATTAATCGAATAATTTTATTAAGTAATTGAGTAATCTAATAAAAAAAAGGTTAATAATGGTTTCAACTTACAGAGTCCTGAGGCTAATTCACCGGTTAGTGATTCAAACAGTCGGCAATATTCAAGTACATCAGGGGGTTGCGTTACAACAGCACCTCAACCTCCTCACACTTGCCTAGGTTTGTGCCTGTTGCTCATACTGTTACTGTCTACGGCCGAAGCTTTGCGGTTGATCAATGACCCAACGCGAAGCAGACAGCCCCCTAGAGTAAGTCAGCGCGATTGTGCACTAACTGCTAGCCTAAGATTAGAATTAACCCACGCTCCAAGCGCACCGAGGCCTCCAAGAGCTCCTTGCTTACGACCGAGACGAGGCGACGCTTTGCATCCTCGTTAGCTCTGAAGCCCTTTTAGTACGAAATGGAATTAGTGATCTAAATGTAAACAAACAAATAGTAATGTCAAAGTGACGTTTCAGGGATAGTCAACATTTTCCTAGACAGTCCAGTTATTCATGAAAATAAAATATTTTTATTGACAAGCTGTTTTATGCTTCTTTATTTGATAACACTTTATTACATTTCAATTGTTTCCGAATATAAAATATGGATACATTCAAAGATTTTAACCTAACTTGAATCTTTTTTACGTTATTTTTTTTCATTGATTATTTCATGTGATTTTCATAAAATATTATTATTGTAAAATAAATTTCATGTCATTAAATAAAAACACATATTATTATTTTTTTATTCATGAACAATTTTTTTTATGGATTCTCTTGCTAAGAAGAACCAAATGTTTGAAGCTGTTTCCTTATTACCAGAATCATAAAAAAGAATTCACGATTTTATTTTAAACAGTTATATTTTATTTTTGGATCTTATTTTACGTCATTTTAAAGTAGAAAACGGTATGCAATAATTTGTATTAAGTTTTGTAAGTAATGCGTACAATTAACACGATATTCTAGTACTTTACAATAAACTACACAAATTAGTTACTATTTGAATTCGCAACACCTTTGTTTACATTTTTGATCTCAAATTTTATTTCGTAGTATAGTAATACTATGGCGAATGTCATGTGATTTAGTTAAATTTACCGGGTTATTTAATAAGTACAAGCTGTTATATTGATTTTTATTTCATTTCGATTAGGCTATTATTGTCCAATCATAAAGATTGCCTTTAATTTGTTAGTCAATATCTTTAATATGTACGATAATCTATCTCATACGTAAGCAATGATCGTTAGTACTTAAAGTGACTGTATGGTAACGTGAAATATCCATTATAGTCTGCCACACAAAAAATGCATAAGTAAAGCGCACGTAGTGAAATTATATATTTACAATCATCATCGTTTTAAATTAAATGTATCGGTTAGTATTTATTTTATTAATTTACAAAATTTTATATTTTATTTTAAAATTGTAAAAATCATAAAGGGAACGTATAGCCTGCTTTCAATTGAATCAAATCACTAATTAATGAATTAAGTATTCTTAAAAAAATATTAATAATAATAATGTCAAAATATTAAATAATGTTTAAAATATTAAAATCTATTTTTTCACACATCGTGGCAGATGTCGGTAATGGAATATTAAAGAGCTAGATAACAAGTGCAATTACATTTATAATAATGTATATTTACGATATCATAAATGATAACGTCCATTTTCATGATCTGTATAAATTTGCAAAGTGAAATTGAGAATGTTCGTAGACATACTTAAAAATAAAAATTAATACGTAAGATCTTATTTAAATGGTTTGTTTAAATTGGTCACTTAATAATCACATACTTAAAAGGCTAAAAGAGAACAAACCTATGTTGTTATACACAATAATTATAATAAATTGTAATACCACACTGTATGAGTTCCTTATTTTTCAAGGCTTAAAATAGGCAGCTAATTTAATTTTTATACACTTAATGCAAAATCTGTTTAAGGCTTTATAAATACCAATTTTTATAATTAGATAATGTTCTTAATTTCTTTTTACATTGTCTGTTCTGTACAGCAGGCACGAATTTAAATCTTTAATCGTACTACTGGATTATAATGCACTTAAAGATGTATCATAAACTAACTTACTTCATTACTCATGACTTCGTTCATTACTTAATTTCATTACCTCAATATATTTTGTAATGCAAAGAAATTGCTGCATTCAATAATTAATAACCTAAATTTATAGAATTTTGCATTATTGGTGTATGAAGGTCTGTATTTATATTCACTGCCTAAATCTTTGTAGGTTTATTGTATTGAAACAGCTGCCAAATGTTAAAGCATTTAGTGATTTATATTTATTGGCATAATAAAAAATTTAGTATAAGTAAGGTGTTAGGTATCATTTAGATATAATTTTACTTTAATGTCACTTCGCTTCGTCCAAGAGCATCAGACATGAAATATTAACATAGTTATCTCAGTTTTTTAATAGTAGGTTTCCAATACCTGTTATAAAAATTAATATAGTAAACATACATACATATCTGTTATAATAAATTTGAGAAATATAATGCTATGTTATTATTATTATCATTTGAATCTGGCCATCATAGTATAATGGAAAAATAACAATAAATTAAATAAAACAATTAAAAAAAATTACGGGTTTGCACTCTAGGAGTGCCGACAGAAGTGAAAACTTATTTTGGCTTGTTAGACAATTTTTAGATGGGTACTAGGGTTATTGCGTTATGAATTGCATTTTATTTATGAATTGTATTTTATTAATTATTAGAAACTTTAAAATACATTTAATATTATTTTATGAAAGACGCGTTCGCGGTCTGCTATAATTACATGCATATATGCATACATTATAGCTGCGTATCATAACGGTGTCGCGAGTCTAGACATTTTATCTCATCTAAAAATATGCGTATCGCGCTAAAAGAAGTTTTCACTTAAAAAAAAAAAACAATGAACTTTGTATAGTTTTTTTTTGGCGGGAATTTGAAGTGACATGTTGTGGTTTTTATTTTTAATTCATTAACTTAGGTTTTTGATCCTATATTATGTAATATTGGTGGCGTTTTGCGTGATATAGTTTGGTTATTGTGTATTATAACCTGAAAGCATTCATTCTGAGATCCTACAAACATCTCCTAGAAAGTTCTAACATGGGAGCCACCATCCTGTTAGGATACTGAACCGTCATAACACGTGACACTATAATTCACTCGATAATGGCAGTAATGGTCTTCACTAAAGAGGACCGGTTGCCAAGTTAGGAAGAAGAAGAAGAATTTTGTATAAAACATATGCAAGTTTGTTTAATATTTTAACCATTTGATAATAATATGATATTATTTGACCACGTTTTACTATGCTGGACAAATTCCATTATACACTTAGTAACACGTCTACGTGATCATCTCTCAGATTTATAATCTAAAATAATTGCATATTGTGGTTGTGATCATAGCAGAGATTGCCAATCCATATAGCATAGATAATGATATAATAATATTTGTAAATAAATTTTAAGTAGATTTACGTATAAATGTATTTGGAGATTTGTACAAATTGCTCACAAAACTGTAAATTGAAAACGACTGAATCGTTCATGATTTCTCATTGACTGGTAGCTAAAAGTAATGTAAGGTAAAATTAGCTAACATTATTTAAATAAATTTCGTTTGGATTTTCGTTACTTTTGATCGAATAGTTTTAATCAACTATCTCTCAATGTAATTTAGAAGCTGGTAAGTTAATTTTTATATCAGTTTTACTGCGTGTAATATAAAAGTGTTAACTGAAATCAGCGATAAATAGCAATGTAATAAATGTATCTAGTAATGTTAAAGCATAATTTGTATATATTGAAACCAATGTGAACGGAACGTAAATAAAATCAGACATTTATTACAAAATTCATAAAGGTTTTCATTTTGTTATTGATTGTAATACGAGTCTTGTCTCTGATGTTTAGATTTATTAAAACTTATTTTAGCAGTTAGTCGCATTTCGTTAAGTTTAATTTAAGGAAACAAACTATTTGTAAATTTTATTCTACTCCATCACATTTATTTATTGTATGTTTGTTGCTTCGCTTTTAATTTGCTTGCTTTAGTAACGTTCCTTTGCTATTTATGTTATCCCTTCGATATTATAACTTTATTTTTTATGTTTCAACTGGCACGAAATTCTTTATTACTTTTCATTTCTTTCTCTCATAAATCACGGTTGGCAAAAAAAACGTTTCTCTCTGATTTCATATAATTTATGTGCACGTCTTTTTTCGCATGCATCGTAGTCAATGTTTGTTTTCCTGAATTATGATTAAATGATTTAAAATAGTAGACAAAATTATTTGAGATCAGCGACAAGATTCTTAAATACCTTTCCTATTTCTCCAAATCTTTCTCCTCTAATGACATGAGTAATTGGCATCGTGCCTCCGGACGTGCATCAACATCATATCGCCTGCTAGCGAGAGAAGCTGCATGGAAAAAGGTGAAGGGTGGTGTCGGATTGTATCCCTTTGTTCATGAAACTAAATATCTTTGTTCTTTTTCTTTTAATAGAATGCGCGAAAGGCTTGCATTTGTACAACGGCCTGTGTTTCGAGCACTGCCCGAATGGTACATACGCCAGTGAGATTTCAATGGAACGAAGCTCAAGAAGACGTAACCTAACATATTTTACCGAGGGTGCTGTTATGAAACGACAGGACACCAAAGCTACCCAATTAATAGCATTAGAAGCCATGGATATGGAACCATTAGCAAATGAAACAAAAGTACCTTTAACTTGTCTCCCTTGTCATTATACTTGCGCTACATGTGTTGGTCCGCACGAACATCAGTGTTTGTCCTGTTTAGACGACGCTCAATTGTTCAATTTAACTTATACAGAACTGAAATTGTACTGCTACCCAAATACGCTCCTATCACAAATAAACGACGCTAGCTGGTACTATAATATTAACGTAACTTTATGTTTAGTCTTATTTACAGTCAGTTTCATATCTCTGTATTTTCTTATTACTTGTCTACTCAAAAGGTATTGTGGCGGGGGTTATTACTACTCTAACATGAACGGGACATATAATAAATTAGCTATTGATGAGAAACAACAAAGCGCCGTGGAGATCGAAGAGGAGGTTCTACAAGCTTTAAAGGGTTCCAGCGAGAGTGAATCCGAAGATGATTTGAATTTATAGCAATTGTTAACATTCCAAAACTAGTATTACAAATTGAGTCATAAAAATTATGTTAGTGATTAAAATAATTACAATTATTTTTTAACCAATGCAGGGCTCATCTTTGTGATACTAAGGAAAAGGTTGTCACAATATTTCTATCTTTTTAGGTTAAAGAAATGAAGTTAATTGACTGTTTAGCGTTAAGAATGTAGATAAATATATACTTACGTACAAATTATGAATCATTTCGGAAAGGTATTTTTAAATCCAAAGAATTCAATACATTTACGTTCTTAAAACTTATAAAAATCTCTTTTTCTGATCATTTCAAAGAATCTTAACAATCTACCTTATATTCAATAAGTTACATTTTATTTTAAAGTGATTTATAAGTCTTATAAACTCTCTTATTTAATTCATTACATCATATCAAATATTGAAACTTTGTTTATATTTTTCTAAGTTCATATAAACTTTTATTTTTTCTTGTTTCCAAAACTTTTCTGTCTTCAGTACATAGTTATTTTCTTATTAAGTTAGGTAGTAATTTAATAATTTTAAGCAACGATAAAGAGTCGCTAAGTAACTAATGACATCACTATAGCAAAAATTCTTTCTTTTTGTTATTAGTTTTAATATTTTTTAAATGTTTTCGTTTAGTTAATAATTTTCATTTCAGATGTTTTAATTTCAATAACGAGTATTGCACACTGTTATTTATAATTAAGAGGAAATGCTGGCGGTATTTATTCCATACAAACGAATTCTTATGTTTTATCCCTAATGACACTAAAGCAAATATTATACCATACGATATACCTACCTATATCTACTACTGCTATGTACCTATGTTTTGATTTTTCCATACATTAATTTTTAGTATTTGGGTGACCGAGCTGTGCTCGGTGTCTTATAAACATAAAAAGAAAAACACCCATTTCCGAGAAACCAATAAAATATATATGTAGTTGTTTTTATATACAGTGTGTATTAAAAACCCCGTCGGATCCGTGAAGGTGTTATTAGGTATCGAGATTATGTTCTGTTTATGTTATCTATCTTAGATTATAAGTAAAAAAAAATACCCCTAATAAAATGTAAAAAAAAATTAAATGAGAAAACCTAGATGGCAATACAGGCGCCGCGGCGCAGAGTACCCCAATAAATACCCGTCATACGATCAAACGTACTGCTATGCCGCGCCGCGGCGGGCCTGACCACGGAGTTATCACGTTTTAAAAATTTGCTAAATTTTAGGGAAACAAAAACTAAATATGTTAATTTTAAATAGCAATAACATTTTTATTTTCATAATAAAATTTCGACGGGGTTTTCAATAAATATTGTATATATACAAGAATTGCTCACTCAATAGTATTAGATTAAATAAAGAACTAGGAGCCTTCTAAAATAACTAAAATTGCTCAATTTTATCAGACACCCAGCAAAACAAATTTGACTTTCCTTCTTATACTATTGTTCCCGAAAAGAATTTAATTCAACCTAAATTTTGAGAGAAATAAGGGAAAACAAAATTCAGATTTAGTCTATTTTACGATATTATTAGTCCGAACTCTCTCTCACGCTCTGTTTGATAGTTTGGACATAGCGCGACAGCAATAGATTTTTGTTAAAACCTGATATTCAAATGTCTTGCCGTCCACATTTCCTCTTAAAATGGTACGATCTAATTATTAATTTATACATCACGTTAAACGTAATTGACATTTTGTAAAAATCTTGGTTTAAATCAACAGCACAGAATATAATAGTAGTACTATACTACTAATTATATTAGTATTAATATATATATAGATATTATAATATCTAAATATTATACAATGTTTTAACGCTATTATGGATTGTAGATATTCGCAATATTGCGGTACATACCTACGCATAATTTAAATAGGTTAGGTAGATATTAATGAAATCTAAAAATTTATTTCATTTAAAATTATGATTTACGTTAAGACACTCGGATAATTTTAGATAATGTGATTATTTAACGTAAAATTTTTGTTAGATTAACTCGTATGATAATTACGTATTCGTACGAACCATACCTAATATTAAATAAAGTAAATTTGCTCAAGTTGCCATTTTGTTTGTGTAGGCTCGTTCTTGGATTTATCGTGTATATATTTTATATGTAAATAAATGAGTTCCTATTTTCTTTAGAATTTTTATTTTTGTTATCTGATTTTTTTCTTTATAACACGCCACATTGGCTTGAACTTTAGAAGTCAAATATTATTCAAATAAAGGCCTTCTGGTTCGATGACGTCGTAAATGTCGAAATCGAAACAAGACGTTCTGTTGTATAGTTTTATTTATTTGGATCATGAACTTTGATGTTTATAACATTCTAATACGAGTATATAATGGGTATACAATAAAAGTTAGAAAGTTTAATGAATAGAAATCTCAAATTAAATAGTACTAAAATCTTTATACGTTGTTTAATTTGATATTACGATTTTTCAATAGGATCTAAGTATTGACTATTAAGTATAATTACAAACGATACAATTAAAAAGGAGTTGTCTGTGTTTGTTAAAATAATATTGAAAAATGATGAATGTATTTTAATTTTGTTTAGACCAGTGGGATTTCCAATGAAGCTATATAATCAGCTGACTCGTAAGAATATTTCGCAGATTATAAAATATAAACAATCTAAGTAATCGCTGTTATGTTAGTTAAACAGATTGTTAATAGATGGCGCATTGAATATAATTTTCAATAGCATCAACAGATGACAGAATTTTTTTTTAATTTTATTTTAATGAAAACGATAATTTTAATCTATAATATAGGCAAATAAAGTGAATAGGACTGATTTTTCAATCAATATATAACTACAGTGAAAACTCTTTATAACGATACTCAAGGGACTGAGCATTTTTTGTCGTTATAGAGAGTTATCGTTATATGGAGTGGAGTTTCAATATGTGGGTTTTAACGCGAACCAACTAAGTTGGGCTCACTTCAACGTTATAAAGAGTTTACACTGTATTTCAGGAATAATTTTAAATTTTGACAGGTTTTCCATAAATTATCTGTGAAAATGCTAAAATGATCCCTCAAATAAAGTTATACGACGATCGAAAAATCAGCCCTTAAAAATGGTAGGCTCAGGTAAAAGTTTTGTTATAACAATTAATTGAAACCAGCTGAAAACATGCACGCAGCCTATGTTACAGACTAGTTATTATTAAAATAACTACGAATGGATTTCAAAAAGTAAATAATCATTTATATATTAAGAAGAGTATAACAAATAATAGCGATGCGTCCAGAGGCAATATCAAGTGCTATTATTACAGCGATCCCCCGAAATAAAAGCGTTCTCGTTCGACGATCAATAAAGCTAATGTAGCAGCAATAAGACCCTTCATGTACAGATGTATGCTCACTAGATGTGACATGGACTTTATTACGTATCTAAATGTTTAGATTTATTACAACATCGTCATGTAAAATATTGTAATTTTGAACCTATAAATAAATATTACTTCATACAAAAAATTCATATACCTCTAGGAAGTAATGTAATTCGGCAATTCGGTAAATAGGCTACAAAAACTTAACTATAAATACTTATATGTATAATTTATAAAAACGATATTTGAAAAAGTATTCTATAGTAAGTCAACCCGGTCCAAGTATTTCCAGATGCCGTTATATTATATAAGTCTCCCTTCTAATAAGTCGGGGAAAAAGTTTCTTCGCATTTTTATATGAAAACTCAACACATTTATTTACAGTATCTATGTGTCGTTTTGTTCGCTGACTTTCTGCCATTTTGTAGGTAGAGACGACCCCATTGCTGTAGAAACTTTGAACTTAACATTACAGAACCTAAAGAATTCTGAAGAGACCGAAACAGTTAAAAATCTGAAGGTTCAAGGTCAGGACTATATGATGGATGCACTAACACCTCCCAGCCCTACTCTCTTAAGTTTTGCTGAGTGGCTAAAGATGTGTGTGTGGTCTAGCGTTATCGTGATGAAAATCAACACCCTTCCTGTTGATCAATTCCGGCCGCTTTCTCTCAACTGCTTCCTTTAATCTCATCAGCTGTTGGCAGTAGAGATCCGAATCGATGGTTTTACCGGGCGGTAAAAGCTCATAATGAACAATGCTTTTCCAGTCCCACCATACACACAGCATCACCTTATTTCGAGTTAGCCCAGGTTTACCCCACAGTCTGTGAAGCCTGGCCGACCTTTTTCGCACGTTCTTGTCGTACGTGATCGACTTTTCATCGCCAGTTAACAAAAACTGAATCGCAAATGAGTACACAGTTCATATGGTTTCATTCAGTGAGCTCATATGGCACCTAAATATCGAGCTTTTTGGTATAGCCAGCTTTCTTCAAATGGTTTAAAACTGTTTTGTGGTAAATTTACAGTTCTTCAGCTACATCGTAACTACTGATATGCCGATCTTGCTCAACTTTTTCAAAAACGGCATCCATTTTATTCGTAAATGGGCGACCAGAGCGAGGTGCATCTTTAACATCAAAATATCCGGACCGGAAATGTTTGAAATAACTTTGTGCTATTCTTACTGACACAGTATTAGGTCCATAAACATCACAAATTTTTTTCGATGCTTGAGTTGCATTTTTGCCTTTTTTGTAATAATGTTTTAAAAGTGTCGAATTTCTTCATTATACATTCACTCATTTTTACAGAAAGAAAAAAATGAAAAATAGCGAGAAACAACTTTTTTATTTTTAATGTAACCTTTTTACTGTTACCAAAACCAGCCAGATACAAATAGTACAGCCAAAGAAATTTAATTATAAGTTTATACCTACTTTATGTGAAAACATTTTTTTCCCGACCCAATATGTAACTGGCATACATGTGAGATGTTCCATTCTTGAATTTGATAGACATTTTATTAGGGTAGAGCTCTAGTTAGGGCGTCGTTTGTGGTCATTTAAAATGTCTTTCGCGTTTTATGTTTATTTTATATAATTAGCCTAACTTACGAATATGTTATTACAATGTGGTGGTTGAACAAACGTTTCAACTATCTGCCGACTACATTATTTATAAGACTGCGCTAGCTTTACAAAAATTCTAAATTTTGTGGGCGGAGAGTAGGGAGTAGTATGAGTAGTATATAATTATAATTCTAAAATTTATAGGCAATAAAATTATCAAAGACATTTTTAGAGATTATTAACAATACATTACATAAATGAAATATGACAAAAAAAAATGCGTTGGCTAATATTAATTCTAATTTAATATTTAACTTCAAACCATAATTACAACTTTTATGTCACGAAGAAAATTAGGAATGCTTAGAATATCTGTAAAAGAATAGTCCTCATGAAAATAAATTATTTCGTCGTCAGACACGAGCCTACTTGTATTATTATATGTTGTAAGTTTATTGTTAAGTAAAGTTGGTAAGTATATTTATGTAAATAATATCTGTGCAATAAACGCGTACTTAGTTTATCTATGAATGCCTTATCTAGTACAGCATACGGATTTATGTCCACGGCGTATCCCCTACGCAAAAGGTGTCACCTTAGCGACTTGAGATTTCTCCAAAAATGTCAATAATTATGTAGGGGAGAAAAAATAATTTATTTTCCCCTAACCCTAAACTACCTACATATCATATTTCTGGAGAAGTTTTGCTCGTTAATAATACACGCAGAATATTATCCGATCCATGTCATCACAAAATATTTGCTTATTATTGAAATTGAATGAAATTATTGAATATTTAAAAGACTTCATTAATTTCAAAAATATATTGACTCTACTTCCCTGTTTGTTATTATATTATATGAAGAAAATGCTTACGTTAGTTAATCCGAAGATATCATACTTTTGATAAAAAACACCTACGTCAATATGCCGTGTGTAGGTTTCTTTTTTTTCTATAGAGCCGGTCACTGTTTCTTGTTACATAAAATAACATACCATAACGCCTGTATCCCCGAAGGATTAGGAGGAGGTGTACTAATGTACACCCACAGTTCGCCGTGTATGTTTTTTAGGTCTCATGTAATAGGGAGCGAGCCTATTGCCATTAATCGGGCACGAAGCCAAACTCCGAGCTGCTACTGAGAATATCATAGAAAAACCCAATAACACTTTTGCTCGATCTGGGGATCGAGGACCCAAGACCTGGATCCATAGCAGTCGCGCTTACGACCACTAAGCTAATGAGGCAGTCTTGTGCATTTATTACATGTGCTATTTACATGTATCATATTAAATCTATATGAATATGTAATCATGCTGTTGGTGATCCACAGCATAAACTTACCTAAGCTTATACCTACTAATGTTGTTAGGATATTTTTTTAATACTCTCCTGGCTAGCTACCACCTTCAGTTTCCCCACTAGGCTTAGCGAAACCGCCATATTAGGCCACATCGTCTGTGCTGTGGGTCATAACGCTAAACATATAAACGATAAAAAAAATGATATATTATTTGTTATTTATGTTTAGTTCTATATTTTTCTGTTTGCTCATTTTTGTTTTATTTTAAATTTAATTTTCCCGTTGCACTACCGGCAATAATAACTGGTTGGCTGGAAGAAAGTGTTTTATAGCATTAAGCTCGCCAGTGTACAAACTAAAAGTTTTATAAAGTATTCATTCATTCATATATATCTTTCTCAAATTACATATAAAAGGTTTTTTTTTCAAGAAACGCTTACCTATATTCTGGCGTAGCATCTCTCTCGTCTTTAACGACAAAATAATTATAGCCAAAAATGTATACGCATTTTTTCCTTGTCATTTGAATGAATTTACAAGATCCCATACGACGCCGAAAACGTTTGACCTAATTCTTTGCCTAGAACGTGACATGTCGTAAATCATTCCTCGTGATAAGAGTTAGCAGATCGTAAACGGAATTCGTCTGCCCGGCTACCAGGGTTATAAACTTACTCATGTGGACCTATCTTAAAGCCTTTATAGAGTTGGGCCGTTTTATAGACTATTCGCTGGCCAACTGGGTATATAAATGACCCAATCCTGTTATTATCATGTACCTAGATGATATGAATCCTCAAAGAAATGAAATGAATAATTTTATTTAAATTAATCTTACTCAGACTTGTACTGTAAACTACCGTCATAGAGTACTTAAATTTTTTTTTAAATAAAAATCAGTGACGACCACGCTAACATAAGTTTTAAATTAAACAATACAATTTTTAATTTGACAAAACAGAAAATCAACTCCAATGATAGCATTTACCTGTTGTATTTCCGAAATCGAAAATTTAATGCCTATTAAATTAAAATAGGACCCCTCCATTGACGTATCCCCTTTCCAAACAAAACAAAAAGAATCATCTAAACCTTTCATAAACAAAGAAATTATGAAATCTGTTAAAACGAGAATCTAAGGTATCTACATGATTCTAATTTTATGCATACATAGGCCATAGTATACAATGGGCTATGTACTTACTGCCATGGGCTAAAGTGTGCCAGCATCGTCCATCGGCGAAAAGGTTTTTACACAGTGTTACATACATGGTACATTGCTGCCTAGCGAGGCACATAAGAAAGACGTCGAAATAATCACGGCCACAGCAAATGGCAATTATTGTTTGTTTACTGCTTACAAATTCTTTGGGAGTGTGTTCTAAGAAAAAAAAAAATAAGGTGCAAGTCTCTTTATTAATTCACGGTAGCGACATTTCGGTGATCACAAAATGGAAAATACCGACCGTGGACGGTAAAAAATTGATCAATGGGCGACTGTGTGAACACCAGCGGCGACGCTACATCATGATTCCTTTGAAGTCCGCCCGAAAATCTAACAACATCGCCATTGGCTGCCTCGAGCCATTGCCTACTGGCAATTATCTGTCATTCTGCGCCATTGACCTCTTCTAAACAGTGGTGATGGCCTGTAGTGGGACAATATCGGCCACTGTGTACTGGGCTCTTTAAAAAGCGAATATTATGTATTAATAACGTATAAGTATTGCAGAAAAGATTGTATTAAAAATATTATTCCTTTAATGATATATCAAAATTAAATACCAACTTCATCCGAAATTTCTTTACTACTTCCGCCTGAAACAGATTAACAGCTGATTCGGCTTCCTGCTGCAAAAAAAAACGTTTGATTATTAATTGTTATAATAACATGAACCTAAAAATGTTGAATTTGAAAGTAAATATACAACGGTCATTTAAAATTCGTTGTTTTATTATATAAAAATTAATTGAGGTTTCGAGTAAGCAAGTGACACAGGTCTCGAGGTAAAAACATAACATAACATACCACAACGCCTGTATCCCCGAAGGGTTAGGCAGAGGTGTACTAATGTGCACCCAAAGATCGCCGTGTATGTTTTTAGGTCCCATGTAATAGGGAGCGAGCCTATTGGCATTGATCGGGCACAAAGCCAAACTCCGAGCTGCTACTGAGAATTTCATAGAAAAACCCAATAACACTTTGCTCGACCTGGGAATCGAACTCGAAACCTCAAACATTGCAGTCACGTTTACGATCACTTGGCTAATAAGGCAGTAAAAACAAGAGATATTTAACAGAGATACAATCGCCTTTTTGAACATAATTGTGTAAACAATAATTATTATTATTGAAATAATAATTTTCCAAATTTATATGAGGGACTAAACACATAATATGTTTATGTAAACCCAAGATACAACTTCATATGGCGACCGTAAACAAGGGCGGCACCATCTTTATTATTCTATATGTAGCCTTATAAAACTATTTATAACAATTTGACCATTTCGACGATTCAAGTAACAATCCTCATGCCTGATCCGCCGTCCGCCTTTTAACAGAAGATAGAAGCTAGTCAATTTACCGACACTAGGTCAATAGTATGGGCCATAAGTCAATAGTATATTGTAAAAAATCCCGCATGTTTTATAATTTTTATGTTACAAAAAAATACAGATTGATTTTCAATAATGTATTTAAAAAAAACAATTTCAGCTATTATAACAATATGAGATATTGGATGTTTCCGTATTCCTGACCAGCATATATAATTCAAACAAGTTCAAAGTAATCATTTAAAGTGCACTATTGGGTGTGTTGGAAGTTGGAACATAAGCTTTGCTGCCCCTGTTGCACAAAGAGGGAATGAATCAAAGGAAATGCGAAGCTCATAAAATACACTGTAGTCGCTCACAGGCACAGGTCGTTTGTAGGTGAGCTTAAAGGAAAAGAACAAATTTAATAATAATGTAAGGACCTTAAGAAAACTATTTATTGCACCTACATACATTATTTGAACAAATTGATAAAACGTGTGTAGAAACATAATAATTTTATTATAGTAATACGGTAAAATGAATGGTACTGTTCCTTATAGTAAGCACAGTATAATCCAAACACAACAGCTATTACCGAGAGATCCTATTCCATGGACTATCGCCGCTGTCATGCGGGCCTGCATACATTTAACTGTATATTATGCAACAACTGGTCCCGAATCACGACACGCAAAAGCACCACATACAAGTGAAATTGGCTTGGGCGTCTCAATATGTATTTCAATAAACCTTAAAATCAACATTCGTCTATTATTAGCCGACTTCAAAAAAAGGAGGAGGTTATCAATTCGGTTGTATTTTTTTTAAAATGGTTGTACGAGTACTATTTAAAAATGTATTTATTGCTTTTCGAAGTATTCTCCGCGAAATTTGACACATTTTTCCATACGATGGAACCAATCATTGAAGCAACCATTCCATTCGGAAGTTGGGGTCTCCAAAATGGCCGTTTTGTAGGCGTCCACAGCTTCTTCAGGTGATGAAAATCTCTGTCCACGAAATTTATTCTTTATTTTAGGGAAAGTATAGAAATCATTAGGACTTAGGTCGGTGCTGTACGGCGGATGGTCTAATAATTCTATGTTTTCTTGCTCTAAAAACACTTTTGTTCTGTGCGCGGTGTAAAAACTCGCATTGTCGTGATGGAGGATGATGCGGCGGTTGCCGTTCTATTTACGGAGTTCAGAAACGACCTGTGGCTAACAAATGCTAGCATACCATTCTGCATTAACCGTTCTTTGTCCCTCAAGAGCAATAGTCGTAACATGGCCGGTTTTGGAGACAAACGTGGCCACCATTTTTTTTGCAACACTCCTTGAACGAATAATTTTAGTTGCCTTTAACTCATTTTCGAACACCCTAACTCGTGACTGGTTTTTTGTTTCGGGTTCGTACGCGTATATCCAGGATTCGTCACCTGATACGATGTTGTATACAGCATTTGAGGATCCTGCGTGGAATCTTTCGAGAGTTCTGACGCACCAAGTAACGCGAGCCGCTTTTTGCTCTTCACAGAGCGAATGCGGTATCCATCGGGAAAACAACTTTTTTACACCCAATTGTTCATGCAAGATTATTTTTATTTGACTCATGTCAATGTCTAAAGTTGCCTGAATTTCGCGGTATGTCACATCTTACGCACAGCGTCAACGTTTTCTTGGGTGACTGCAGTTTTTGGACGACCTTGACGAGGATCATCACTGAGCTTGACACGTCCACGTTGAAATTCAGCAAACCAGCGATAAATTGTGGTTTTGGATGGGGCTTCATCACCAAATGCAGAAATCATCCGGTCAACACACTGTTTTTGTGTTAAACCACTTCGTAAGTCCATAATAAATCATCGCTCTTGAATTTTCTTGAGTCAATTCCATTTTCTCAATGACTAAACAAGTTTGACAAAACCTTGTGACAAGACCGAGAATCTTTTTTTATATAAATAAATTGTATTCAATTTTTAAAACCAAGGAGTTTTCAATTAAAAAGATTTTAATATGACAGGAACAGTGGAAATATTCCATTCCCGATACTTTTAGTGCAGCCTATGTATAACTCCGTCATAATATTTAAACCGATTTAAAATATTATTTTTTTGTCAGAAAGGGGATATTTTCAGGTAGGTCTCATTTTAACTTCATTGACATTGGACCTTGAATTTTAAAGATACACTTGCAAACTTCTAAATCGAATGGGAAATGTATCGTGATTTATATATTGGTAGGTTTATCATAATCCAAGACTAGGTGTACCTAACTGAGGACGTTCTGTACTAACTTGAACTCCGAAGACACAACGGAACTCTTTAACAACAAACAGCACGAATGTGGAATGTTCCTCCCTTGCCACCTTTTGCAAGTTCTACCGTTTGTATAATGGGTTGTGTCCCGAGGAACTGTTCGGTATGGTACCAGCGGCTACTTTCCACCAACACACCGATTCCATTTGTGGAATAAGCTCCCAAGTGCTGATGTTTTCCCATGGGACTACAGTATGGAGTTCTTCAAAAAGGGGTTCAATAGGTTTTCAAAGGGTCGGCAACGCGCATTTGATACTTGTGTGTTAGCGTCCATAGGCTGCGGTGACCGCTTATCATCAGGCAGACTGCATGCTTATTTGCCCCAATCTTGGTATAAAAAAAGGTAGATAGAGGTAGGGCGCACAGGAAATTTTTTTTGGAGATTTGTCTCTACTTGGGACAGTCCGACTACTGGAATACCCTACAAAAGATTGCAGCCAAATAACCTAGTGTTGTGTTCCTGTGGTCAGTAGGGTTTCCAGAGCTCTTTGGATAGCGGGTTCAAGGTCGGCAACGCGCTAGTGATACCTTCATGCATCAATAGGCTACGGTATCCGCTTACCACCAGACGGGCTGTATGCTTATTTGCCATCTTTGTTTTATAAAAAAGGCACCGAAACTCCATTATAAAACAATGTAACCTTGCCGTGTTTGGGTTTCATGGTATTGTCATGAGATGCACTCTATATATAAGTGATTATAATGTTAATATTCGTATATTCGAATCGTGTATTGTATGTGCCCTTGATTGTCAGTAGTCAGATTTTATAGCCCTGTTATTTCCGTTAACTATCTATCGTCGTGTGGTCGATTTGTTGGCATACAAATCTGACAAAATTAAGTTTTTCAAGCTTTGATGCACCAGTTACTATCTTAGCCTGAGACCAATTATTCGTCATCAAATTTTACGGTAGCTCCTCACCCTCCAGTTGACCTCATCGTAGAACCGGCCAATATTTTTTTTTATTATGCCTATAGCTCCGTGGGTCCTTAAGGGTCGGAAATCTTAACATCACTCGGGATTTTATGCACATTTTTATCAACGATAGAAAAGCACCAGATTTATTGACGTCTTTAGGAATTACGTTATCTGATATTTTGCTGTCATTATATACAGCGCATTTAGAAGATATACCCATATTCGTTTTCAATAAACCAGTTACCTACAGAACGCAAGACTCACTAAAAAGGAAGAAATAAACTTTTTTTTTCACAAAAACAAAACCGACTCCAAAATACAACTTACTCAGAAAAAATGCACTAAAAAGTAAAAAATAATTACGTTATTTATTTACTTTAATTTACATAAAAATATTCTTTTTTTAACTCAATTTGATATCCCTACGAACTATTCGTCTCCCACATATTTTATTAGGACAATAATATACAATTATTCTTATGTTTGGAGTCGGTGCCAGCCAAGTATTTAAGAAATTTTAGGAAACTTCCTAAAATTGACAAAATATGTTTAAAGTATCGTTAATTTGATAATGTAGTTATACCCAATTAATCCAATTTGCAAATAAACACAACTGCCCTAAGCGACATCTTTGAAAGCTTAATAAATAACCAAAACCCTCAAAACTACTTTTCAACATAAACCTTAACATAACAATATAGCTTAGTAAATTACTTAGCAGATAGTTTTTATTAATTTGATATGCTTATAATTTTCTGCGAAAACAAATTAATAGTCGCCTAGTTGTGAAGTTAGTCTTGTTTCTTGTTCAACATAATATAAACCGCTGATGAAACTAAATGTGAGGAACAAAGTGAGTTAGGGCAACTATTGAAGACTAGGTTAATGTCTAGATTTATTTAAGTGATTGTAAAGTTGCTTAGGTATATCATAGGTATATCAATTGCATATTTTTTTGGGTTACGCTGTTTTAATAGTTGTTTGTTTTCGTCTTTTTTTGTAACTAAATAAAGTATTTGATCAGTTCATAATGTAAATCTATTATATTTGTATTGTTATGTAAATATTTTGTATAAAATTTAGGCGATAGGAGACTCGTACCGTATTCGTCCATAACTACCATATAGTGGTGGGCAATGATGGTTCAATCTTGCATCTATACTTTGACCATGTTCATCTCAGTTCAGTTCATTTTTGTATTTATAATTAGGCACAGAGCAGTGCAGTGTAGTCTTGTATCTAAAATTAGTTGCAGTGCAGTCTTGTATCTATAATTAGATGTAGCGCAGTGCAGTCTAGAGTGTACATTCAGATACAGTATAGATTAATTTTATATCTATAATTACATACAGTGTTGTGGAATAATGAATCTATAATCGGGTGCAATGCAGTATAGTTTTGCATCTATATTTAGGTACAGTGTAGTGTAGTTTTGCATCTACAATCTGTTAACTTTTTGAACCCAAAAGATAACGACTTTTGTTCTGACAAGAATTGTGAACAATAATTACATCATTACTATATTTTCTTCACCTACTTTTAATAAAATTCCATAAAATATGAGTTTATTCAAAAATACAACTTTTTATAAATAACATAAATAATATTACAACACACTACAAGGAAATATCTCTTAGGTATATCTCTCAATATCTCTCAACGTCGGCTATTTCTCTTAGGTACATTTTGAAAGGTAAATTATGTTTCATATATTATATTAACCACGAACACTCAAAAAGGTGTTATTTATTAGGGAGCTTTACAAAGATCCTGTTAGAGCAGGAACTCACTAAATTGCGCGGTCACGTGCCGCAAGAGAATTTGTCATTGCAACCTTTTCCATTTCGCGATCATAGCGTGAGATATAATTAAGGAAGTGATAAAACGCCCAGTGTACTTTGAAGTGTACATAATAGTTTCATAATATCACGCTGGTATATGGGACGCGTCTGTCCAAAGTAATACACATTTTACATAATGAGTACCCTACTCATATACAAGCAATCTGTAGGTACATAAAAATGAAAATGTCCGGAGGAGGGCCTGAAACAAAGATCCCACAAGAATATCGAACTGGGGCGCTGTTCTCAAATATAATTCTTAAATAATTCTACGTATTCGGTTGAAAAACACTGCAATCGTTAACGTATTATATAAGGTACCTATACTAGCGATCGTCCGTATTCGTTATTTACGATATAAAATGTAATAACAATAAAATATACCACATAACCATCAACCAGTACATAGCTTCCTATCAGTGAAAGAATTAAGAAGAAAAAACATCACATTTGTATTCTTGATTCGTCTAAGTTTTACTAGAGATTCATTAATAGTGGGGTCTCTATTGTAATAGCCCATTATCCCGCTAAAGATTCTTAGTCTGGTCAAACAGGAAACTGATCAGTTTTCCCAATATCCTCCCATAAAAGTGAAGTTATAAATGTATTTCTTACGAGATCCTTTATTTTTCCCACTAAAATGTCCAAGTATTTGTATTTTGAATAGCAAATATAAAAAATAATTTATTATCAAAATAGTTGAGGTCACCCGACTGCCTTACATCTCAAGGTCGTAGCAAATTAGATACTTAATTTGAAACGTAAATTTATTTTGATGCAGCAATAAACTTGATCGTAAACATTTAATTAATCGCTGATGAAAAACAGTAACATAAAATAAAATTGATGAAGATACAGTATGAGATGCATGTTTACTTTACAATTAAAAAGATAAATTGTGTAACACATCTATGGGTATAATTATAGTACCAAAATTTTAATAAGAAACATCTTGAAGGTCTCATAATTTTGCAAATTATTACACTTTAGAATTTTATAGGATTTCTGTGCTGAAGCGTATCGGATAGTGAAATCATAGAGTTTATAATCCGTTAAATCTGAAAGAGTCATTTAAATAAATTTAGATAGTACTTTACTACATATAAACTTGCATGTTCGTATAGCACAATAGTCTAGTAATATTAGTTAAAGTTAAAGTTGGTCAGGCTGTAACGATAAAAGCCGTATATGTTGCCAGCTTACAGAGCGTGCTATTAATTTTTATATATAATTATTGCTTTTCCTCCGAGTAAGACACTAAAGGGTTTTTATCTTGTGTCTCGGGGCCGCGATCGTACCGAGCACAAATGTGTGCTCGTGTGTATTGACTACTTAATTCACTACTAAGTTTTACTTCATTATTTAAAACAACAAATATAGTTGGTTTTTTGTCTTGTGATATGTCTATATTAATAAACTAGCGGTGAGCCCGCCGCTCCGCACCCGTTTGTTACTACGCAGTAGTTAATTACATCCCGTAATTTTATTTTGCACGGCAACGGAACGGCAGTTATTTCTCGTGTACAATTTTCATTAAAATTGATTAAAAATTATTAAAGTGAAACTTTTATTAGATCGTCTCAAAATTTTTGGTCTGCGTGTTGCATGTCACGTGACGGTGACGTCATTACTCATTTGTGAATTTTTAGTTAAATGTCTATAATGTGAAAAAAAGTTTCACTTTTACCGTGTTTTCATAAAACCACACAATCAATTTTTATTGTATACTACGATTTTTCATTTATTATTGACAATTCTTATAGGCTCTCAATTATGGTATGATGTATGCTTCCCGTCTAAAACATTTTAAGAGAATCGGTTGAGAATTGATAAAAATTTAATTTCCATGTACATCCTTTTTTAAGATTTCTGGAAGTAATATTGAAATTTCTTATACCCTATCAAATGACCCATGACATAAGCATCTCGTGTACAAAATTTCATAAGAATTGGTCAAGCCGTTTTTGAGTTAAATCCGGATATACAAACAGACAAATACAAAAAAATTTTTTTATGGCATATTCGTGATCAGTATCGTTTATATAGTGCGCCTATCGGGAAGTTTTGGAAAAATATTCAAATTAAAGACAGGAGACTACAGATTTATTAATATAGATGTTCGACTAATTATGTGAAATAATGTTACGCGAGATCTATAGGTATACTGTAACCAAATTATTTTTTATTATTATATTAAGAGGTATAATCGTAAAACCTGTAATTGACTAAAAGGGCAACGGGAATTTTTATACTTCGATTACTCTAATTATCGTTACGTGGAAGTAGAAAATTTACAACTTTCTGGTTTCGAATGGGTGTTTCTTTTTTATATTATTTCATTAGTGGAGCAAAGGCACATGAATAATAATAATTAAAAAAAAAACAGATGGACCAATCAGTTTTTACGTAGAGGCGGTTAAGTTTATGTACAATTTATAATAAAGGAATTTATACTGGAACGTTTAAAATAACCCATGCAGTTACCTTTTCTTGATAGTACTTAATAACTATAATCATCCCGTTAGACGTTTAAATATTGTATTCATGTGACCCTGGCAGAATCGTGGATGAACATATTTGCCATTAAAAAATAAAAAGAAGATGAACTATAAGTGGTTGACAGAATTTTTGTCGGGATCTTGATGTGACATGTTATGGTTTTTATTTTTAATTCAATAAAGTAGGTTTTTGACCCTATATTATGTAATATTGGTGGCGTTTTGCCTGATATAGTTTGGTTTTTGTGCATAAGTGAAGTGGATTATAAATATACGCTGAAAGCATTCATTCTGAGATCCCACAAAATCTTCCTAAAAAGTTCTAACAAGGGAGCCACTATCTTGTTAGGATTCTGAAACGACATAACACATGATACTATAATTCACTCGATAATGGCAGTAATGGTCTTCACTAAAGAGGACCGGTTGACAAGTTAGGAAGAAGAAGAAGTGGTTGACATTTGTTCTATTTGCTATTAAGTCATAGTTTTCTTTTAACAGAATTAACTAAGCAAACAATTAGAATGGATGTTTACTTAAGCAACGATAGACTTTTATTAAATGATTTTTATGGGATTTTATACAAATAAAACAAGTAACACTATTTATATAGTCTTCCACAAAAAAATTGGTAGCAATTAAGACGCGAAGTAAAGCTCCTATATTTTTAAAAGCAACCCTCCCTTAAACAACTGACGCTAATTGACTCGGACCTCGAAAAATCGCGTTATTTATTACAACAGCCTCGGCGTATTCAAAATTTCATTCGCTAGAAGAAAGTTTCACGCTATATTGTGAGCAAGCAGTACACCGTAAACTTTATTTGAGATATGTTCTGCAGTTTGTTGTCTTTTTCAATGCTTGAAATTTACTAGATTATTGTTCAGCTTTTATCACATTTTTTAGGTTTAGCGTTTAGTCACAGTCTCATCTGGTGTTAAGTGACGCCGTGATCCAAGATGATAAAACGTTAATCGTAGTAGAGGAACTGGCTTTCAAGTGCAGATGTTGGAACATACATACCTTTAAGTGGTAGCTTAGAAAATGTCCTATCGCTACAATGACTTCAATTTCGCTTCATATTAATTTATCTGTTAAATTTTAGTTGTAAATGTATTATGACTTGCAATAGCACCAAACCTTTTATAACTTAGACATTACTTTGAATTTATCCGTCACTAATTAATAATTTACTGATATTTTAAATTTTAAATATAAAACTTAGCACAACTTTTATAAAATAGTTAATGATTTCTATGTAAATATCATGTACTCGCCTAATTCAGGGTAAACATTTTAGTTTCACATGTTCCTATTTTATTTCGTGCCGTTTCTTTAAAATATTACTTAATGTTACATAAACTTTTATTTATGAACTACAGAAGTGTATATTGCCCACTACGTATATGTACATATTTTAGTGCAGGGCTTATTAAAATTTTATGAAGCTTATTGCTGATACTAGAAATTAACCAGCTGATGTACACTACTTTATCTGCACTATAATTTTGATGGTTTTTTGAACGCGCTAATCTTTGGAACTACTACTAGTCAAGATTTGAAAAACTATTTTTGCATTTTGTTCTCAATAAATATATTGAGACATCAGACAGGTTCTAGGTTTCTTCACGCTACAAATCTAAGAAGCGGAGCAGTAACCATTAATGTTAAGCAAACTGGCAAAATGTAGGCAAGTATGGAAAGTGAAGGCAACGATAGAGACTACACGGATGCGTTGCCGGAAGCCCGGTGGAGAGTTGGTAAAATAAATTTAACAAGGGTGAAACTGTGGCACACAGCTAGTTTTTTAAATAATTAGAATACAATGTGGTAAAGATAACATTATTTTTACCCGACTACGGCAAAGTCAAAAGAGCCAAAAGCAGTTTGTATTTACGTATGTTTCAAAACTACTCATCCGATTTTGATGAATGAGGTGTCAATCGATTCGTTATTATAGTCCGAGTGACGAAGGTCACGTTTTATATGAACAAAATCATATGACGGATGTTACATTAAAAAAATAGAAGTCTATATTTTTGTTTTTCTATCGTATCGATTGGGATTTCAAATGAAAGAGGAGAAAATACCGAGTTCATGAATATAAATAAAATGTCAAAACAGAAAGTTAATTTTATACTATATTTCATTTCCGTAGTCGGGTTACAGTTTTTTAGAAACAATCGAATATTAAAATTATTGGAGACATTATTATGAAAGACTTATTTCCAGTACAAATCTACGTTTCCCATAATAATATAATGTTTAGATGAATGTAACAAAGACAAAGCCTCAATTTGCTGGAAATAGATACATTTCTCAGTATATAGTAATAATGGAAACGTGTTGAAATATTATGTTAATAATCTCACCATTTTGATACGAATGAAATTAATATCTTTAGCGAATAATTTCTCGTTTAAATAAATAGTTTATAGAAATATAGATGAATACAGAATTATAAAATGTTTATTTACAAATAGTTACGGTGCCAGCGACTTCATTCACGTGAATATGATGGTCCACGGGAAACCACGTTTCTTATTAAAAGTTGACTATTCTTGTTTTTAAATTATAAGTTTATCAATACCTACTGCTTAGCTCGTGTATTAGAAGCATGGAAGTGCATGAAATAAGGCTCTTCGAGTGACAATACCTGAATATGTCTGACGCATATCCGATTCCAACTTCACTAACTGGCCAATCTTTTCATCGCTGCACGAGCCACTTTTATTTAAAACTAGCAACCGACAAAATTCTCGTTAATCTATACCTACTAATATTATGATCCCCACTTCTCCACAGCAAGAAAACACTGAACGAGTAGTGTTTATAAAAATCGTAGTTTCTTACAACTTTAATAACTCCTTATTGAATGACGATATCTTGATATATTTTTTGTTATTATATAAGGATCAAGTAACTAAGGAGTAAAAAAAAAATTATCAAAGTATATACAGTAGATTTTGTGTGATGCGCGTACAATGGCAAACCTCTATCATATTATATAAGTACATACAACTTGTATTACCTTGAAGAAAAAAAAAACTCATAAGGAAAAGCGATATGACATGTAAACTAGATTACTCTTTTAAAACAGACTAATTTATTTCGGCAACCAGCAAAGAGCCATATGAGCTTTAAAAAGTAATTTGTCTCGAAATTACAGCCACTCACTTCAATTTGTTATATTTCTATAGATCAATGTATTGATTGTGTTAAAAACTATATACAGTTTATTGGAAATATTCGCACGATAAAAAATTCGAGAAGTTACAGGAAAATACAGCTCTTTTGATAATTTATTTGTATATAACCAATTAATTATACCTATTTGTATTTTTTATTTTAAGATGAAGGACTGTATCAACGGTAGCCAAAGAAAAAAAACTAATGTATTTCCTATTAGTAGTAATTCCATTGAAGTTTGCAGCAAACACTAACAGAATTCGTCCCATGGCAATTACACTTGCCATCAAAACTGGCAACTTAACACAATTCGTGTTCGAAAACTCAATTAAAAAGTTAACGTGTCTGACCAAACACTCTGCAGATGTTCTAGTTATTCACCTATATATAAAAGATTAATTATCTTAAACTATATTAAGATAATAGTTGATTGTTTGTAAGTTAAGAAAAATAATTAAGAGAATAATAAAGAAAATTAAGAATTAGTATTATAATCACCTACAACAAAACTCTCTGGGTTAACAGATCCAAAGTTTAAATCGTAAAAAGCGATTATACTCTTACCTTATTTATTATTTTTATTTATTTATTTTATTTTTATTATTATTTTATTTTTTCTTATTGTTATTTATTTATTTACTCATATCTTATACTTTTATTTATTTGTGATTCGTTATTTGATATTGTGGTTGAGTGTATAATAATATGTACGTGTATGCATAAGGGTCGATACAATATTTTTTATTAATGTCTGATTCCAAATATTTCTATAATTTTTTAAGAAACATGTCGCTACATTTTGGAACAAAAAAATTCATCACGCAAAAGCTACTGGATATATTTCGACCATTTTTTTTGGACCAGATTATTTTATTCGTTATATACTTGGTCCTTATATTTAAAAAAAATCACGATATCTTCATTAGCAATAATTCTGTAGTTAACGCGTACGGAGCCGCGAGCACAGCTAATAGGTAATTAATAATTTGATTAGTACAAAAGTTTTAACTTCTATGCGTTTATTACACAACGATCAAAATTCAAGTAAAAATAATTATAAAACCTCGTATGTACTATTTACAATTAATAAATTCAGTAAACATTTATTTCTCGGAAGAGCAACACAAGTTTTGGACAAAAATAATACAAATGTTTGGGAATAGTCTGAACAGAAAGAGGTTGAACGACCAATATAAATATGAAATATCAGCTGTTATCACAATATGTGTTTGGAATCATAAATCAAATATGAAATTCTACAGATATATTATATTTAATTACTAATCCGAATAACCAAATAAAGTAATGGCCCGAGTTGGGATTATAAAAACACCGTGCGTACGACAGCGCAAACGAATGGATGCCTTTTCCAACGTTCGTGACATTCATAAAAAAGGAAGATTTATTCTAACAAGCCTCGCCTGTTGTACGCTTATTGTATCTGACACCGCACAGAATGCAGAGAAAATGCGATCATAATAAGACCGTATAACATGCAAACCCAGAAGCAGATATTAAAAATGTTTGTGAAACTTATATATGATAGGGAAATCTGGTAAGTTTTATTATGCTGCTAACTTTGATATATATACTAGGAAAATGAATAGAACATTTCAGAGATAAAACTACAAATAATATTGCTCTTAGCATAGTATTTAAATTAGAGAATATATTAATTCATTTTAATCCTATGAATGATTAAAAAAAACATAAGCAGTATTTTTTTTATGAAGTATATTTTTTTTTCATTTCCTGTTTGAATCTGGTATCCTATGAGTTTTGTATAGAAGTTAAGGATTTTAAGTATGTAGCCTTGTTTTATATCAATCATTAAAGCTCTTACATAGGACTTACAGTTAGCATACTTTGATAATACAAAATAAATACTGTCGTTGTTATTCCTAATTACAAAAATCTATTTTTTATTCCTTTGTACTAATTTAATTGATTTATTAATTTTTATTGTACACCGTTAGTTACATATACAATAGAAGGTTAAAATTATATGATAAGTACAAAGGGCGGCCTTATTGTTGAAAGCAATCTCTTCCAGGCAACCTTTGGATGGATATGTTACAGTGTGTAAATGAGGTAGTATGGGTGTAATGACAAGAGCAGAATTAAAACAATTAAATACAGAATAAAATTGAACACAAATCATAAAATAAATGAATGCTATAGCTAAAGAAATATGTAAAATATAGACTGCATTATTATTTGTATAATTACATATATATTACATTAAAGTGACAAATGAGATATTCTTTAATAGGTTTGTTAATTATGCTTAGCGATTGTACTCATCTTACAGAAATAGGTAGTGCATTAAGTTTTATATAAATAATTATTGTACGTATAGTTGAGTAGTTAGTTAATACTTAGAATATTAATATTGACTTGCTGTTACCGCGCCTCCGTGGACTACATAATTATTGTATATGAAGGTATCGTAATTTTTTTTTGGATAAGGACTAAGTATAATAAGAGTAAAACAAAAAAAAAAAATATTAAAGTCTATCCAGTAGTTATTGGGTGATGCGCGCACAAGGGCAAACCTCAATCATTTTGTTTATATAGACATCTGGACTGGACTATGATCTAAAAACAAATGACGGTTATTAATATGTAGGAATAAACAAAGGGTTCTGATAATTTCAAGAGAAGTAATGGTTTACAAATATATTTAAATATTGGGAATATTTCAGTTTGCAGTGTACATCGTTTAAACTTCGTACATCGTTAGTGTAACATTAAAAAAAGAACTAAACACGAGGTTGAAATAACGCGCGGTTCAGTCACATCGCATCGGGTCAAAGCGTCGGGCGCAATTGCAGACATGGTATTTAAAAAAAAAAAAATGAAACTAGCTGTGCGCCACGTCTGCACCTGTGTTAAATTTATTCGATCAAAACTCTACCGCGCCACCGCTAACGCACCCGTGTAGTATCTTTATTCTCACTTCCCGTACTTGCCTATGACTTGGCAGTTTGTTTGACGTTCATGGTTACACGCCAATCCTAAAAGAGTTAAATTTTGTAATTTATTGCGACAAAATTACAACAAACCAAACCGACCATTCTTTGTCAAGTCGGAATTCAAAGTAAATTTTATATACCGAGGTTTGTTTTCAGTGTAATAACATTTAAACCGCGCAGATGTTTACAGACACTACTAAAGTCTAAACAAATTTAGAAAGTGAGGGTTTTGGGTCCCGTCTTGAGATCTTTTACGGTGGAAATGTAATTAAGTTTACTGTGTACGTATTTTAGAAGAACATTTCGGTCGAGTTTTATGTCTGTTCGTTAGTATAAGTCTGGTATGAAACATCAAACGAAAATTTAGATTATGCCATTTTTGCCTTTGGAACGAAACGAGTACCTAGTGTAAGAAGTCTGGTTTAAAAAAATACATATAATATGTAGGTACGTTCTTTTAACGCACACATTCGTACAGTGGAATGTTTTAATTCCATATTATGTTTGGACTTTAATTATTAAGATTTAGTATTTTTTGTATCATCACATATGACATGTGCAGTATCCATATACGAAGATACATTTTAAAGATGCGTAGTATCATTAAGTTTACTATATAAGTATTATCACAGTGTAAAAAAGACATGCAGTAGTCCAGTGTCTTTGATTTAGTGTAAACAGATTTTTGTTATAATTTAATTTAAAAAATATTTTACTATTTACTTACAATTATTTAATTATTTATCTACATACTATGTACATAGTGGAGTAGAATTGAATTGAATTTCAAAATGGAAAATTAAAAAATACATATTTTCGATTTCAAAATTTCCCGATTTGAAATTTGAAAATTGATCTTCGTTGGAATTCATATATGGATTTTATAGGTTGTGTGTATTATTTTAATTATGTTAGCAGAATATTAAACAATTTTATGTTATACTTACCTACATTAAGATAAAAAAATTAACAAAAACGGAAGCAAACTTTTTTTAGTAAAATGACTATAAAGCACGTGCTGGTATGTACGGTACAGTCCACAAACAACGGCGACCGTCTTCTTCTTCTTGTTTTGGCGACGCAAAAATAACTTGCCCGTGTCAATATTTTTAAGCCATCGTAAAATTTTCCTATATACAAGATGGGGTCTTCCGAACTTTCTAGGGAGGTTTTATGACCGTTTTTGTCATGCCGGCCTGCTGAAATCCCTTTTCACGACTCGTTTGAAGGACCCAATAACATAGGACTATTCCACATCTGCACGATACGGCAAAGGGATCTTCTTTATTCATAATGCTACCGTGTAGGGCTCCGTAGACTAGTCTGCGTGGTTATATAGTAGAATGGAGATGATGGGACAATGCCAAACAGTGTAATGTTTGCATCTATCGTTAAAGTACATCACACTTGATGTTGATAAACAAATCATGATTAATGTAGAGAGTGAAATAGCTTTCTTAACAGCAACCTCTCCAACAAATATGAAATACGTATAGGAGTTTAATGAGAAACTTTCAACTTGAGGATGGTAGCTAGCCAAGTAGATAGGTATTAGATAATAACTCATCAACATATCATGGTTTGGTAATATTTCCCTTCATCATGCTAAGATTCGAACCTATGTTATGTCTTTTCACACTTTAGACGAGCTATCATAAATATCAAACTTGACTCAGTGTATTGAAAATAAAAACATATAAGTGCCTAGGTAAATATGGATAGTAAAATATCATTTAAATACAAATTCCATTCAAATCGTTAGAAGCACTTACGAGAAACCAATTACGTATATTATACGTTTTATTTCTTAAGCTCTTAAACAACTAAACCAAAATTATTAGGGCATCGAACTTGCGAAGTTACCAACCAATTTCTTTTTCATTTTAACTTCATGCTAACTTGAATATTATATGTATATCCCAGAGTGCTATATATTACTTACTCCTTTTGAGTAATATTTCATCATTTGTTTATTCACGTATCTTTTGTTTTGCCAGGCTTTGAGAGTAGAGAAACATTTCATTGTTGCTTCGACCTTAAATCCCTGGAATTTAATTGAATTAATTAATTCTCCAGTCTAAACAACAGGTATCTTGGTAAATTAATAAGTTTATTTTCAAGTTATATAGATTATTCAAAGAATTTCGTAAATCTTGTATTTAAATAATATATTGTTTTATTGTGAGAAATAGAAAATAAAAAATTTTTCAACAACGTACTGACTCACGATATTATCGAATTGATATTGGTCAGAATATAAGAAAGACAGGTGGGCTTCTGTAGTTATCAATTTGTAGAAATAGGTCATGTATTTCTTGATCATATCTTATTTATTTTATCTTCATGCATTTGAGAGTTTTATTTAATAGCAAATAGTAAACTTTTTCATTTTATTAAAAAAAGAATTTAAGGGTCAGCGTCCTTTATTTAAATATACCCACTCCCTCCCACTTTCAAGACAACTGTATGCCGACAGTGCTTGATGTAGCTCTCATTAAAGGTATCGCGCTTCGGTTACGACTCATTCGGGTCGTACACGAGCTCGACTCCGACCACCGTCCGGTCATCATGCAGCTAGGTCAACCAGACGACTCTAGCCCTCCTTCGGTCCAAGTGGTAGACTATGCTAAGTTAAAACATTATCTTGCGGACAGGCCGTCCTCGTCCAGTTTAGATAGGATCCCGGACGTATTGGGGTCCGTTGCGGATGTAGATCTCGCGATCGATTCCCTGGTCGACCACCTGCAGGTCGGCATTGGAGAGGCCTCGAGAGAGGTCGAAGAGGCGAGCGATCGCCGCTTCGTACTCCCTGCCGACGTGCGGGCATTGTTGACGGAAAAGAACGCGGCGACTCGTGCGCACGACCACTATCCGACCGAGGAAAACCGCGCACGCTTACGCGCGCTTCAGAGAGCGGTTAGAGCCCGCATATTAGAACTCAGGAGTCACAGATGGGACGCCCTCGTCGAAGGGCTAAGGCCGTCGCATCTGGCTTACTGGAAACTAGCTCGCAGCCTCAAAATAGAGGCTTCTTATCTTATGCCCCCCCTCGAGAGGGGTCCCGGTATACCGCTCGCCTTCGATAGCAGCGACAAGGCGGAGTGCCTCGCCACTTGTTTGGAGAGCCAGTGCTCTCCGAACAGTGTCGATGCAAATACCGACCGGGTCGAGGGTATCGATGGATGCGTGCGGGAGCTGGATAAGCTCCCCGCGACAGCCTCCCTGTCCCCAGTCACGTCTGAGGAGGTTCTTTCCATTATAAAAAGCCTTAAGCTCAGAAAAGCACCAGGTCCCGACGGGATCAGGAATGAAGTACTTAGGCTTCTTCCTGATCGCCTCATAGCTCTATTGGTCTGCATCTTCAATGTAGCCATAGTCCACTGCCATTTTCCAGCCGCCTGGAAAAAGGCAATAGTCATAGGTATCCGTAAGCCCGGCAAGAGCGCGTCGCTTCCCGACAGCTATCGCCCGATCAGTCTCCTAAATACGTTAGGGAAAATTTACGAGCGGATCCTTCTGAACCGTCTCAAGCCAATAATAGAGGAGAAAGACCTCTATCCGCCTGAGCAATTCGGTTTCCGTGCTAGATATTCTTGCACTCATCAAGTGCACCGCCTCACGGAGCACGTTGCATTTAATTTTGCTGAACTTTATAAACCCCGCCGTACACTTGCGGTCTTTTTCGACGTGGCCAAGGCCTTTGATAAGGTCTGGCACGAGGGATTGATTTACAAGTTGTACCGCTTTGAAGTCCCCGATAGGCTAATTAAAATAATTCGCGACTATTTAACAGATCGCACCTTCCGCTATAGAGTGGAAGGTGAATTGTCCACGCCCCGTCCAATACGCTCAGGCGTTCCCCAAGGTTCGATCCTGGCTCCTAGCCTATTTAACCTGTACGTCAGTGACCTACCTCGACTCCCGGAGGTCGAGGTAGGGCTATACGCTGACGATACAGTCTTATATGCCTCAGATAGGAATAGATCCCACCTCAGACACAAAGTCCAACGCTCCGTGACCACTCTCGGGAAGTGGTTTAACGAGTGGCGTATAGCCGTTAATCCCTCGAAGAGCGCCGCGATGCTCTTCGATGCGGATTCGTCACAGGTACCGTGGAAGCTTAAACCTGTTAAGCTCTACGATAATCCGATTCCGTATGTAAGAGAGACCAAATATCTAGGGGTAACCCTAGATAGTAGGCTCTCTTTTAGACCCCACATCCGTAAGGTTAGGAACAGGGCCGCGTGGGTCCTGGGCCGGTTGCATCCTCTGTTGTGTTCGGTGAGTAAAATGTCCACGCGACATAAGCTCACGCTCTACAAGACGTGTATTCGACCAATTTTGACATACAGTTGCGCCGTGTTCGCACATATGTCCGAGTCGAGTTTCAAACGGTTACAATCGATACAGAATAGGTTCCTCTATCGTCTCACCGGGGCCCCGTGGTATGTTCGAAGCGTAGATCTCCATAGAGATATGGAGCTTCCTTCGATACATGCCTACGTTAAACAGCTCTCCCGTTCGTATTTCGACACCGCGTCGAACCACGCGAATCCGTTAATAAAAACAGCCGCCACTTATGTTCCGGCACCCACGGACATCCGGTGCAAACGCCGGCCGCGCAATATTTTTATTGATCCCGACGATCACATCGAAAATTCGAATAAATATTACACATCCGTCTCTCCAAACAGAGCGTGCCAGCGCCCACGCCCGCGTAACCACCGTTCTCTCCGCAGAGGGCGGGCGGTCAATTTCGCTCCAGCACACCCGTCACGTCCACCCTCTCTAGCGGTAACCCAAGCCTAGGTCCGTTCCTCGGTGTGAAACCCTTGGGTCAGGCAACCGCCCGCGCGATACAAGTGACACTGTACGTGCATCACTTAGCTACCTACATACAACACTACACACGTATGAACATACACACGTGCACACCACACAGGTACATAGGTTCTGTGAGGGACCTTTTTTTTTATTTTTTACGCTAGTTAGTTAGCGCTAGTTAGTGTAGAAACATTCCGATTATTGAATACACATACGCACGGTTCCTTCCTTCCTCCCAGGAGGAAGGGAACGTGCCTATGTGTATATTTAGTTAGCTCGAATCGTAGGTGTAGGGATTCGAATAGATCGCGACCTATTTGCGAACGCGACGACCGCCCGAGCCGAGGTCCGGCCACTTTGGCACCCTCGTGCGAGTCGTCCACAAAACTTTCGCGGCTGAGTGCCCTCTGCGCTCGCCCCCAAGTCCGGTGAAGCTGTAAAAGCTGCAGCGGCTTTAGGGCCCCTAAGGCTAACAGTGTAGTTAGTTCAAAAAAAAAAAAAAAAAAAAAAAAAAATTATTTAAATATAAGGGGCTATTGCAGATAGTACAAGCCCTCCTATTGTCTCTTGCAGTTCGCAGCGCTCTAATCAGAGAAGCGTCTGTATGAGTCAAAGAGAAATTTCAAGCCAATAAGTTTAAAATATTTTATCCAATTTATTTTACAAATACGAATAATTTTATACAAGTAATTTGTAACTTTGTAATTATAGATTTAAAGTAAAAATATATTATATATTAAAGAAGTAATTATAAGTAAAAAGGCGTTTTTACAAAAAAATAATTATTGGTTGACACTAAAAAAACGTGGGAGAACCTTCGTGCTTAATAAAAGCAGTGAGAGTACAAACTATAGATTTATTATTAATTAAAATCAACAATATTTCCTACACTAGTTCACTACCTAGTGAACACATTACATTCACCTGAATGTACCTTCCAAAATAGCTTAAGTAACTAAGTATTGTGTGTAGCGATCGTATTGCAGGTATATAATACGGAAGTTGTTTTAGCACGCCATCTATGCATAGTTTTGATAAACAAGATTGGATATAAATCATTGTTGGATTTGCTCATATTAAAGGTTAGTATTGTGCAAGGAACAAAAGATGTTATGCTGTTTGGCTGATACCACCCTGCGGCTTTATTTTGCTTATATAGGAAACAATACCATTTACGTACTATATTTCCAGTATTATTTACGTTTCATATTTGTTGTTAGGGTCCGGCCAATTCAGTGTGACGAGTGCATTAAAACACTCTTTGAAGTGCAATAATGTTTTCTTAATAAGTAAATACACAATTTTACTTGAAGAAGAAAACATTACACTAGGCCTTTAAAACAGTCACAACATGCACTTTGTAGTAATTTTTTTTATACTACACACTACACTTTTTTCACTAGCGCGTTGCCGGCCTTGATTCCCTTTACCCCATGGAGCTATGAAAACCTAACTTACCGCAGGAACATAACACAAGGTTTCGGTTGCGACCTTTTATGGGGCTGTCTTCCACCAGTTGTGCTGCCCCAAGTAAAGAGAAATCTAGAATACTAATAACCATTGTAAGTTAACCCAATTCTGTAAACATGAATTTATATAAATCATTAAACCAGCATATGAAGGTTCATGGCCTGAAGAAAAAAAAAATGATAGACGAGAGAAATTTCTTCTATAGAAAATAACAGGCAATAATATCGAATATCCAAGTTTTTATAAAATGTAGACAATCGACAATAAGATACCCCATATCATGATACACAATGAAAACTGTCGCAAAGCTCGAAGGACGTGAATCGATTCCCTCGTTTCCTTGAAAATCTCATAAATTCTTGATCGGCACAATAAAACCGAGAACCGATACGTCTTACAGCCTACGTCATTGCTGTGTCTACATTCGCAAGTTTGCAGCATTATACGCATATATTGCTGTACTGAGAAGTATGACGAATTAATAAAACGAAAAAGTCCTAATGTAATTTACTTTGTAATCTTGGGTACAAATTAGATAAATAAGAAAGCTGTTTTCTTATTATTAGATCTTTACCTATGAAATTGCCGTTTTGTATGAAAAAATTTAAAGGATTTTTTTTCATTTATTTTTTATTTGTATTAATCGAAGTAATCACCCATGCAATCAATGCATCTTTGCCAGCGCAGTGGAAGTTTATTGATGCCCTTCTTAAAGAAATCAGCTGGACGGGAGGCAACAAATTCTTCAAAGGCATTATTGCGAATAAAAGACGTCCACAATATTTTAATGTGTGCTAAATTAATAGCGCTTGTTTTATTCTTGTTTCTTACAAAGTTACAGTAGTTCGGAGTAACAATGTGGTTTCTTAATAACGTTCTTGACTGTAGTTTGCTTGTAGATTCGCTGCTTGCTGTTGTTGTAGTGTTTCTCGAACTGATCGCAGTACTGCTTTTTTTTTTTTTTTTTTGTCTGACCTTGCTGTTAGCCTTAGGGGCCCTATCCGAAAACAGAGCCGCTGTGGCTTTTACAACTTTACCGGGCTTGGGGGCGAGCGCTTAAGGCACTCAGCCGCGTAAGCGTGGGCAACCAGCGCGCAAGGGTGCCAAAGTGGCCGGACCTCGGCTTGGGCTGTTGCCGCGATTGCAATGAAGTCGCGATCTGTCTAATACCCTATCCGTAAAATCGAGCTAAACTAACATATACAGATATACATGTTCCTTCCTCCTGGGAGGAAGGAAGGAACATGTGTACGTGTATTTAGTAATCTGAAATATGTTCTACACTAACTAGTGCAAAAAAAAGAAACAAAAAGGTTCCTTACAGAACCTATGTACCTGTGAGGTGTGCACGTATGTACATATGTGTGTACATGATGTTTGTATGAGGGTAGCTAAGTGTTGCACGTAAAGTGTCACTTGTATCGCGCGGGCGGCTGCCAGACTCAAGGGTTTCACCCCGAGGAACGGACCTAGGCTTGAGTTGCCGCGAGAGAGGGAGGTCGCGGCGGTGGGTGTGCGGGAGCGAAATTAGCCGCCCGTCCCCTGCGGAGGGAACGGTGGTTACGCGGGCGTGGGCGAAAACACGCTCTGTTTAGAGAGACGGTTGAGTAATATGCGATTTGTTTCTCGATTTCGTCATCGGGATCGGTAAAGATGTTACGCGGTCGACGCTGTAAGCGGGTGGCGTTTGGGACTGGAACGTAATTCGCGGCGGCTTGGATCAAGGGATTCGCGTGATTTGACGCGGTGTCAAAGTAAGATCGTGAGAGGTATTTGATGTAAGACTCGATCGAGGGGAGTTTCATATCTCTATGAAGGTCTACCTGACGAACGAACCAGGGGGCGTTATTGATTTTACGTAGTACTCGAGTTTGAAGGACTTGGAATTTGTGTATGTTTAATTTTGACATATGTGCGAATGCGGCGCAGCTATATGTCATAATCGGACGTATGCACATTTTGTAGAGAGTAAGCTTATGTCTCAGGGACATTTTGCTTATGATCAGGGGCTGTAATCGACTTATGGCCATTGCGGCTGTTTTACACACGGCACGGACATGAGAATCAAAGGTAAGTTTTCTATCGAAGGTCACACCGAGATATTTAGTCTTGGTGGCCCAGGGGATATTGTCTTTGAAGAGTTTGAGAGTTTTGACACTCTCAGGGTGCACTTTTCGACTAGGATCAAAGATAATCGCGGCGCTCTTCGAGGGGTTGACGGCTATGCGCCATTTGGTGTACCATTTACCGAGAGTGGTGACTGCGCGTTGGACTCTGTGTCTGAGCCTAAGTCTGTTCCTATTCGACGCGTAGATGACTGTGTCGTCAGCGTATAGACCTACCTGGACCCTAGGAGGACGAGGTAGGTCACTGACATACAGATTGAAGAGACAAGGCGCCAGAATGGAGCCTTGCGGGACGCCCGAGCGTATGGGGTGGGCTGTGGAGAGTACACTTTCCGCTCGGTAGCGGAAGGTGCGGTCGGTGAGGTAGTCGCGGATAATGTGAACTAACCTATCTGGGACTTGTAACTGGTGTAGCTTGTGGACTAGTCCGGCGTGCCAGACCTTGTCGAAGGCCTTGGCGACGTCGAAGAAGACTGCGAGCGTACGGTATGGAGGATCTTTCGCGAAGTTAGTCGCTATGTGCTCCGTGAGGCGTTGCACCTGGTGCGTACACGAGTGTCGAGCGCGGAACCCGAACTGTTCCGGTGCATATAGATTTTTCTCGTCTATCACGGTTTTGAGACGGTTCAGAAGGAGCCGCTCGTAGATTTTACCTAAGGTATTCAAGAGACTGATCGGGCGATAGCTGTCGGGAAGCGATGCTTTTTTGCCGGGTTTATATATCCCTATGACTATGGCCGTTTTCCAGGCGGCTGGGAAATGGCAGTGGGCGATGTTTACATTGAATATGCAAACCAAGAGTGCTATGAGGTGATCAGGAAGAAGTTTGAGTACTTCGTTCTGGATCCCGTCAGGACCGGGAGATTTTTTGAGCTTAAGGCCCTTAATGACGGAACAGACTTCGTCAGATGTGACCGTAGTTAGGGTATCCACGGGTGGGACCGAACTGAGTTCCTGTACCGAGGATTCGATTGTGTTGACATGTACGGCGTCTATGTTTTCGCAGTTTGGAGAGCACTGGCTCTCCAAGCTTGCGGCAAGACACTCCGCTTTGTCTTCGCTATCGAACGCGAGTGGGAGGCCCGGGCCTCTTACGAGGGGTGGTAGTTGGGAGGAGTGTTCTATTTTTAAAGATCTGGCTAACTTCCAGTATGTGAGATGGGACGGTCTGAGACCCTCTACGAGGTTGTCCCAGCTGTGACCTCTGTATTCAGTGATGCGAGCTTTAAACTCTCTTTGTAATGCGCGTAACCGTGTGCAGTTTTCCCTGGACGGGAATGAGTCGTGAGCGCGTGTCGCGGCGTTCTTTTCCGTCTTTAACGCTCGCAGGTCGGCTGGGGCAGTACTGCCGTTTTTTTTTTTTTTTTTTTTTTTTTAGAACTGACTACACTGTTAGCCTTAGGGGCCCTATCGTCAAACAGAGCCGCTGCGGCTTTTACAGCTTCACCGGACTTGGTAGTACTGCCGCCCTCTCCGCTATATTTTACCTCGCCCTTTGCCTCGCAACCGGTAGTGCGATGGATTCCGTGCGGGGCGTCACTCAGCCAATGAGCGCGCACGCCCTGTGTGCGCGCTCTCGGCAGTACCATGAGTCCCCATGCCAGATGTTCCGAGTCTGGCATGGTTCATCCTTACAACTAGTGAAATTTATACATTTAAACTTACAACTAGCTATATTCTTATTCTAATCGTTTTAAAATACACATATTCACACATATTCAGTTCATATTATTATATCTATTCCTAACACGTATTTATAAACCTTATTCCTAACACGTATTATTTCATTTACTTGTTCATTTTATACTATTAGACTATCGTTATTCGCTCGCCCTGCTCGCTGTCCGCAACAAGCATTTTGTATTGCCTCTCGGGTATTGAATTTTTTTCCCACCAAGGAGTTATCCAAATTCTGGAAAAAGTAGTAGTTTGTAGGCGCAAGGTCTGGTGAGTAGGGCGGGTGACGGAGAACTTCCAACCCCAGTTCTTGCAACTTGGAGACCGTCTGCTGTGAAGTATGAGGTCACGCGTTGTCGTGCAGGAGCAGCGGAGACGAGCGATTGACCAATGCTGGTTGGAGATGTGCCAGCTTCTCCATCATTGTGTTCAGTTCTTCACAGTACACATCTGCAGTAATGCTCACCCCGTTTGGTAAGAAGCTGTGATGAATCACACCGGCGCTAGACCACCAAACAGTGACCATCACTTTTCTAGGGGTAAGTTTTCGTTTAGGGCATTGTTTAGGTGCTGAACCAGGATCCAACCAACTTGCTGAGCGCTTGTGGTTATCTAACAGAATCCATTTTTCATCGCAGGTAACAATGCGGTTCAAAATTTCTTCATTTGTGTGTCTGTTGAGCAGTGCAAGGCACGTCTCGACGCGTACTTCGCGCTGGCGATCATTGAGTTCGTGGGGCACCCATTTGTCAAGCTTTTTTACCTTGCCAATATGACGCAAATGGACCAATATTGTTTTGACGCTAACGTCGAAAGCTGCTGCTAATTCAGCCGTAGATTGTGTATCATCAGCTTCCACAATCGCCTTTAATTCGTTATTGTCGACCAAAGTCTTCGGACGACCGCGAGGTTCAATTTTCAGGTCGAAATTCCCAGAACGGAAGCGAGCAAACCAATAACAGGTGGTGCGTTGGTTTGTAGTGTTAGCTCCGTAAACGTCGTTGATGTTGCGTGCCGCTTGTGCCGCGTTGCTGCCACGACGGTACTCATATTCCATAATTACTCGAATTTTTAACGTATCCATGATGACAAAAAAGATTGAAATGCGATGAAAATGTAACACTAATCAATAAACAAATGACTACTTTTGGAAAAAGAATTCCATGTTTTTAAAATAAAATTAATTTGAAATTAGAATACTTAGCCAAACAAAAATTATTTTGATTTGAAATGGCCAGTACTGCAGAACGGCATTTTCATAGGTAAAGACCTATTATTATTTCTTTATGATATGTATGTATGTTTTTTTTTTTCTAAGTGATATTGATAATTCTTATAGCCTTATAGTAAATTACAAATTACATAATTATACTGCCCGTGGACAATATTTCAACAAATTGGGCTGTGAATTAATGAAAAAAATACGATTTCTAAAAGCGATATTCACAATAATTCTTCTAGCCTATCAACCGGGGAATGATATATGCTTCCTTGTCCAATTTTTTTTTTTAAATCGATCAAGCCGTTTTTGATTTAATCTGGACAACAGACTGTGTTCCACTATTGACGAAACAGGGAAATAAATTAAAATTAAAGTTTTCGTTAAAGAAATCTATTAATGCTTTTCAAAATATTATAAACAATTCGCTATCTATTTCTTTTTAACTAACATAAAAGCTATTAGATTATTATTAATAAAATATGCGAAATATTCGCACGGGATAGCTAGTTATTTTTTATCACATTATTGTGGAGAATTACGTTCAGTTTATATTCTTGTATTCAGCTTCTATTAATGTTGCTACTTCTTGAAGATGATAATAAGGTATAACTAACACTCCTGGATAAAAATTACTATGATAATATATCTTAGAATTAGGTAACTAAATACTGAAATAATTGAAATTCTTATTTACGATAAAAATATCGATTTATGGCCATACAAATGAAAAACACGGCAACTAAAAGTTTGAAAAGTCGTATTTATATGAAAAACACGGGCTGATTTACCCTTAGCCAAAACTTCTTGATTAATTAACCGAAGTCCCGTAACGAGGAAACCGAGCGACGATAAGGTACTGAAATTAATCTGATCTTCTTTTGAAAATTTGAAATAAATTTTTGCTTTTTTATATTGATTATTATAATGTACAAACCATTACCTATATTACAAATATTCTATCGTTCTGCCTACATTAAAACTTTCATAAATAACTAAAACCTAAACGAATAAAAAATCACCAGTATAAATAAAATTAAAAGCAAATAATTTTTAATTAGTCAAGACTGATTATTGTTACAAAGTATTTGGTTGAAGCAATTATTTTAACCTGTAATTTATTTCTTTCAATAAAACAGTGAAATAATCAAAATCTGTACCTACATTAAAGATATTTGAGAAAAAATACTTCGGGGGGCTTAGAATCGTGGAAAGAAAACATAATGACAGTTTTTGAAATTTTTGTTTGTTTGTCTGTCTGTTATTCGTAGTTTGTACGTCAATCACACAGAAACTACTTGATTGGATTTGATGAAATTTTGGTATGATTGTAGATTATAGTCTGTAGTAGTAGTAACATTTAAGATGCATTTTTATACGTATGGTCATTTGTGTGGTGTATAAATTGCGTTTCAGTTATAAATAATATATATAATATATATATATATATATATAAATTATTTATTTATTTGCAATATTATTAATATCATAATATATTCTAAATGTATAATGAAATTATTCCAAATTACCTTATATTCTCGTAATTTTTAATAGAAAAAATTGTTTGATATTTCAATTTTGTTCTAAAATTCTCATGAATCCGAGACATTCACAAAGCACGAAACACTTAAATCGCTGATTGTGAATTTCAGTATAGTTACCTAGGTACACATCTGTTGTTTGTTATTTCTGTTTTACATACACGAAACTCCACGCCGACGAAATCGCAGGCATAGCTAGTTTTGTAATAAAACAAATTACAAAGGTAATAAAACGAATATATCTTTTCATTATTATTTTTCAGGGCGTTTGGCATTGCATTGCTTGAGCTATTGAGAAAAATGTACCTAATTACATTTAAATTATAAATATGAAATGAACTTTCCAAGCCCATAACAACAACAAATTTTGAAATACCCGCTGGAAACTATGAACACTGCGGTTTATTCCATAAAGAAGCTACGTGTTAAAAAGCAATCTCTTTACACTGGAATATTTATGTGGAAAGTTTAAAGTAATAATCATTATGAAGCAAAGTAAATAGGCCAAAACTTTAGAATGAGACCACCGTGGGACAGTTTGCATAATCCGAGGCTTAAAACAAACTGCTTCCGAACGAAAATACTGCGAATTAATGTAAACTGGTGCGTCGAACCGTTACTTTGCTTGGAGCACAAACTAACTACAAGACTTTAACTGACGTCGATCTTCCGGGATTTGACCATTCAATCAAATTATTCATATACAACTTATAAAAGTAAAATCGATATGTATATTTTATGTTATATAAAGTTTACTTTTATACTTCACTAGCTGCGCGCCACGGTTACACTCGTATTAAATTTAATCAACCAGTTCTCCAACCCGCCCACGCCGCGCCGTCGCGCCTTCAACGCACCCGTGTAGCATATCGTTGTTTTGCTAGATTGCAGGACATTCATGGCTCTACTGTGTTCCTTAGGGTCATAGATTAAAGTTTTATAGCTTCCTCAATAAATAGGCTATAAATACAAAAAGGATTTCCCAAATCTGTCTGGTAGTTCCAGAGAGTAATTAGTACGCTCAATTAAACAATCTCTTAAGCTTTACTAATATAGATAAATTATTTGAGCTTCCTTATTTTATTTAACTGAAGGCCGATTTTTCAATAGAAAGATTTTATTTGAGAAATAGTTTTGACGTTTTCACAAATAATATATGTAAAACCTGTCAAAATTTATAAATTATTCGTCAAATAAAGTTTTTTGTTGGTCGATAAATCGGCTCTTAATTACCTTAGTTTAAAAAAATCTAGGCATTTATTATTTAAATAATACTTATTTATGAAGATGAATGTGTTAACTACTATCTGCTATCATTATTCAGAAGGGATAATTGAAATCACTTCAGTAGAATGAAATAATTACTACTTATTTGTATATTTACAGTTCATAAAGAACGGATACCCGTTGAAACATTTATAGCTGAAATTGTGAATTGTACCAAACAAACAGGAAAACGTACGTTTAATATAATATAAGTACGTTTAATATAACAAAACGAATAAATTGAACTGAGGTCTTCCAAAACAAACACTATTCATTAATTTATATCAACTTTCTAGTTTTGTCTACACATGTACGTAAACAAAGTCATTCAGTAAAATTTTACTACTTAAAGTTCTATACTTTTCTTATGTGAGAAGCTGCTTAGAATATGCGTCATCAATATAGTCACCAGTTTTCATTACACATAATACCAGGTTGGAAAATATTCAAATAAGTTAAAGTATCTTGTTTCAAAGAAGAACCATCCCAGTGAGTACAATAATACCTTAAAGCACTATATCATGTTGTCATTAAAATACCGTGGAATCATAAACGATATGCGATTTCTATATGATTTAGTTAACTCAATACAGATTGCCCAGAACTCTTAAGTAAATTGTATCTGCGAGTACCCAGTAAGCGTACTAGGAATTCCAGTTTATCCGTACATACATATGATCAAAACTCCGTCCTTTACAGGTGTACTACACAATACAATAAGCTTTTCAATTATATTGACATTTTCCACCTAAGTCGAATGCAGTTTCTCAAGTCGGTCTCTAAAGGGTTAGTTCAGGAGTAATTACAGGAAACCTAAAACACGCATACACACAGGTTAATTAACACACTCACGCATAAACACAAACATGTACACATTACTTAATAAAACATCTTTTTTCTCCTCTGGGATGAGAAGTTCACTTTTAGTCCCTGTCACGCGAGAGAAAAGTACCCGATTCTCTCCCGGTGAGATGGCAAATGTGCGCATGCGCGTACTTTACTTTATCTCCCGGTAACCTAGCAACTGCGTGTTTATGTATAAAATATATAAACTTTTCATCCCGGAGGAGAAAAAAATTGTAAACGCACCTAGGGAGAAAAGTAGGACATCCCCACCCGCGATTGTCACCCGAGTCGAAGTCATACGCGCGGGCGTGAATGTCCTACTTTTCTCCCTCGGTGCGTAATATACTATTTTAAATAGACCCATACACACTATCATTATCGTTTCTAACTATTTTACAATTTTTAAAATGTGCTGTGAGATTTGTATATCTTAAATAAATAAATGTAATTTTTTTCCAAATGTCCTCACAGACATGCTATATAAAGGACATTGGTCACGACTATGTCCTTAAAAATGTTTTTCTATATGTCTGTCTGTTTGTATGTCCGGATTTAACTCAATAATGGGTTGACCGATTCTTATAAAATGTTGTACACGGGAGGAAAGCTTATGCCAACAACGGTCAATTATTGATAGGCCACGAGAATTTTCAATAATACCTACTCTTAGAACGGCTTGAACCAAAACCTTAAATCATGTTTATATCGTTAAACCAGATTTAAGATTGACCAGTTGCATACAATTTGACACAACTAACTGAATTTTAGCCATAATGGAATTTAATTTTCTTGTTTTTTGTTTTTTTTTTTTTTATCGTAAAAAAACTGTCATTAATTATCAACCGATTCTCATTTCAAAAAAAATTACACGGGTAGAATATATAATAAGTTATTCCATAGTTGGTAGGTTATAAAAAAATTTGTGCGATATTATGCACACCCGTGTACTTTTCTGAATTAGTACTACCACTTTACAGTAGGTGGCGCGCGATTCGTTTCACTTTGAAGAAAACGGGAACAAAGTAAATAACAAAATGTTTCGTTCCAAGTATTATTATTTAGCACTTAGTTTTTAATTTAGTATTGCATGTTTATTTATTTCATAATATTTACTTATTCCACTATGTTTCTAATATCGGATTTGTACGAATAGTAACTATTATAGTTATGTATATGTTAACAAAGTATGTTTGAGCAGTTTTTTGACGTAAAATTAACAAATCAATAATTATTAATTATTCTAATAATCTCACAACACTCAATATAATTTACACATAACATAATATACCATCACGCCTGTATTCCCCGAAGGGTTAGGCAGAGGTGTACAAACCTACAGTTCGCCGTGTATGTTTTTAGGCCCCATGTAATAGGGGGCGAGCCTATTGCCATTAATCGAGCACGAAACCAAAGTCCGAGCTGCTACTGAGAATTTCATAGGAAAAACCCAATAACACTTTGCTCGACCTGGGATTCGAACCATAGCAGTCGCGCTTACGACCACTAGGCTAACGAGGCAGTTAAATAAAATAAACATAATAACCCTAAAAGTTTCGCCTCTGATAAATGATCTCTCTCCCAAACTAGGAAATAACGACATCAGCTGTAAGCCGTGTCACGATTTCTTCCCAAACGACATTCCTGACCATTACACCTATAAAGCGATAAGACGAGGCTATTTTAAACTTTCTGCATTACGAAAACCTTAATTTGTCTACCCGTCTAACTCTAAGATTAGGCGAGGAAAGACACATAAAAAAGATCAAAAATACTTTATTTAAATAAGGATAAAAAGTCACCATAATCACCGAAAAGATCCGACAAGAAACTTTATCAAATGTTTTTTTACTGTGTAATTAATGCTTATGATTATATTATTTTAGCGAATATACAGAGAGGGAGTAATTTCCAGACATTATTATCATTCATGTCAAATGATACACCTGATAAGAAACTACTTATAACAAAACCTGCTTGACATGGTTCTTGAAATTATTGTCCGGCAAATTGGTAATGTCCTTAAGGATCTTTTATAGAACCAACATTTCTACTTAGAAAACTTTTATTGATCTTACTAACTTTAAATTTATTTTTATTTCTATTATTTATTGCCTGTAGGGGAGGTTACAGCTATGGTTTTAGAAAGAAAAATTATTCGTCCTACTTGTCCTAAAGAAAGACACTACCTTTGTTGCGGACAGCGAGCGGGGCGAGCGAATAACGATAGTCTAATAGTATAGAATGAACAAATAAATTAAATAATACGTGTTAGGAATAAGGTTTATAAAAATACGTGTTAGGAATAGATATAACAATATGAACTGAATATGTGTATTTTAAAACGATTAGAATAAGAATATAGCTAGTTGTAAGTTTAAATGTATAAATTTCACTAGTTGTAAGGATGAACCATGCCAGACTCGGAATATCTGGCATGGTGACTCATGGTACTGCCGAGAGCGCGCACACAGGGCGTGCGCGCTCATTGGCTGAGCGACGCCCCGCACGCAATCCATCGCACGACCGGTTGCGAGGCAAAGGGCGAGGTTAAATATAGCGAAGAGGGCGGCAGTACTACTGACGACGGAAGGGAGATTCCGATTTCGACCGTTGGTGTGAACGGACGTGTCCGTTAGCGCTCTCGATCGCTCTCGTAATTTATTTCATTACTGCTTGAACTAGTTTACGAGTGTTTACTCTGATCCACGGACCCGGTCCTAGGCCTGCCGGTTCAGAGTACACAATCTAAAGCTGGTTTTTTAAGCTATTTCATTGAACTTCGCGCTCTGCTTAGACTAGTTGAGACTTGTTTGCTTTGATCCACGGACCCGGTCCTAGGCCTGCCGGTTCAAAGTACACGGTTTAAATCTAGTTTTTTAAGCGTTTACATACCGCGGTTTATAGCGAAGACGGTGTTATTGTTGTGTAGCGAGTATCTGGGTACTCGTTGCGCGCATAGCGCCGTCTCGCTCGCGCATTTCGTGTAGCACTTCGGTGCACACGAAAAACCGTACTTATTAGTACGACAACAAACGCGCTTTTCAGCGCGAATCTTGTTTCAAAGACACGCAAATCCACGTTTAGTGGTCGTTCGTCAGATACCTAGCGGTGTTAACGAAGACGAACGGGGCGTGACCCGAGCGCTCTCCGGTTACCTCCTTCTGAGGTAAACGATAACTCGGACGGGCCTGGGAATCTTAGCCTTTGCCTTTTTGCACAGTTAAGCCCCAGGTGTCTCCTACCCAACCCTTTCTATCCTTACCATTCCATCCTCGTGGTTGTTTGGGCGGAGCCGCGGTTTTACCGGTCTGCGTCCTCTGCCACGAGACTGCTAGGGACTCCCCTAGGGAAACGATAGGTCCTTTCCTGTGCGTCATTACACCGTGACACACAGGTCTCATTGCTCCGGGCTCGTAGAGCCCGTTAAACTCATTTGACGTACCCCCCTGCCCTCCAGGCAGGGAGGTTTCTTAAATTCACTCGCCCGCCCCCCCAACCGCCAGCGGGATGGCAAAAGAAATAACAGTGCACGAATATGAGCTTCATAAGGTCTTCAACTTTATGAAGCTTCGAGTCCCTGACTTGTACGCCGAGTACACAGCCACACTTGAAGTAACTCCCGGTGCGACGTATGAGCTAGTCGACTCCGAACCCGCCGCCGTCGCGTCTACATCCGCCGTCGCGTCCATATCCGCCAACGCGCCCACCGCCTACGTTCCCACCGCCGCTGCACCCATCGTCGCCGCGCCATACTTAAATCCCGCCGTGCCTACACCTGAAGACATTCTGTCCAAAGGCCATGGTGCGCGCCGCCCCTCCCGCTCTAACTCGCGAAACTCTATTCCCCACAGAAGGCGCTCCGATACGCCAGCAGGCAACGCACTTCCCGTGCATAACTCCTTCGCAGCTCTCCCTGTAGAGTCTCCCGTATCCACTGATCCGAATCAGATGGATCAAACAATCCCCAACATCCGGCCCGCTGCCAACGATGACGACGGTTTTACCACCGTCGTATCTAGAAAAACTAAACGCGCCGCTAACAGCCGGACCGGATCTCGACACGCGCACCCCCATTCCCACGTCTCCCACGCGCCCCGCGTCCGCGCACGCGCCCGCGCCCGCGGCAGGCCCTCTCGGGAGGAAAGCCCGCCCCCCACCCGTTATTGTCCAGGACAAAGCCGCCTGGACAAAGTTAGAGTCCAATATTAGACTCTCAAAAATCCCCTTCACGAAAGCCCGTAGCATCGCCACGGGCATACAAGTCTCGGTGAGCACGTCGGACGCCCACCGAGACCTCACTAGGCTCCTCACGGAGAAAAAACTAGCGTACTATACGTACACACTAAACGAAGACCGGAAACTCCGCGTCGTAATCCGCAGAATCCCCTTCGAGATCTCCCCTGAGGAAGTACTCGAATCCCTCCGCTCCCAAAACTATCCGGTGCACGAAGTACACTGGATGTACGGCCCAGACAGAAAACCATTCCCTATGGTAGTGGTTATTCTAGATAGAACCCCCGAGGGTAAAGCTATCTATAACATAGCTACTGTGTGTGGCCTCTCAGGCATCACAGTAGAAAACCCATACAAAAATAGAATCCCGACGCAGTGTCACAACTGCCAATTGTACGGGCACTCCTCCCGCCACTGTCATCTCACTCCAAGGTGCGTCAAGTGCCCCGAGAATCACTCCACTAGGGAGTGTCCCCGCACGCGCGACTCACCCGGTGAGCCGAGCTGCGTACTTTGCGGTCAAGCAGGGCACCCCGCGAACTATCTATTTATCTAACTATCCCCAGCCCCTTATGGACTTGGAATTGGCCCCTAAACCACAGCCTCTTATGGCTGCTCAAACCTCCGCTCCACGCGGTTCTCCTCCTCCATCGGACGTTGTCCTTATTGCCCTGTTGCTCCGAGAGCACAGCGTCACGGAAGTCGGCGCATACGTCGACTATCTCAACGAACACGGTTGCATAATGACCGTGTGGAAATTCCCCCGGCTATCGGAGACGATACACCGTCTAGACCTCGATGCCGCAAACCATAAGCCTTCCAATGGATAAGTTAAAACCGAAAGGAATTAACATTGCCTTCTTTAACGCTAGGAACCTTGCTTCTCAGCGTAATCTCGTGGCTAACTTCCTAGTTGAGCGTCAGTTAGATGTGTTTCTCGTACAAGAAACACTTCTAAAATTACTCAATCAGCTATGCAATGACATGAACTTTGACGTGTTAGCTCCCTCCGAACCCACCCACTTTCAGGATCACTGTCGTCCGACAGTCCTTGATGTGGCTCTATTGAAAGGTATCGAGCTTCGGTTACAACTTTTAGGAGTCGTACACGAACTCGACTCCGATCACCGCCCGGTCATCCTCCGACTAGGACATCCCTCCGACCATAGTCCTCCGTCCGTCCAGGTGGTTGACTACGCGAAACTCAAGCATTTACTCGCGGACAGGCCGTCCTCGGACAGCCTAGATAGGGTCCCTGACGTACTGCAGTCGGCCGCAGACGCTGACTTAGCGATCGATTCCCTCGTTGACCACCTCCAGGTCAGCATCAGAGAGGCCTCGAGAGAGGTCAAAACGGTGAGCGATCGCCGCTTTATACTCCCTGCCGACCTGCGAGCGTTAAAGACGGAAAAGAACGCCGCGACACGCGCTCACGACTCATTCCCGTCCAGGGAAAACTGCGCACGGTTACGCGCATTACAAAGAGAGTTCAAAGCTCGCATCACTGAATACAGAGGTCACAGCTGGGACAACCTCGTAGAGGGTCTCAGACCGTCCCATCTCACATACTGGAAGTTAGCCAGATCTTTAAAAATAGAACACTCCTCCCAACTACCACCCCTCGAAAGAGGCCTGGGCCTCCCACTCGCGTTCGATAGCGAAGACAAAGCGGAGTGTCTTGCCGCAAGCTTGGAGAGCCAGTGCTCTCCAAACTGCGACAACATAGACGCCGTACATGTCAACACAATCGAATCCTCGGTACAGGAACTCAGTTCGGTCCCACCGGCGGATACCCTAACTACGTTAACATCTGACGAAGTCTGTTCCGTCATTAAGGGCCTTAAGCTCAAAAAATCTCCCGGTCCTGACGGGATCCGGAACGAAGTACTCAAACTTCTTCCTGATCACCTCATAGCACTCTTGGTTTGCATATTCAATGTAAACATCGCCCACTGCCATTTCCCAGCCGCTTGGAAAACGGCCATAGTCATAGGGATATATAAACCCGGCAAAAAAGCATCGCTTCCCGACAGCTATCGCCCGATCAGTCTCTTGAATACCTTAGGTAAAATCTACGAGCGGCTCCTTCTGAACCGTCTCAAAACCGTGATAGACGAGAAAAATCTATATCCACCGGAAAAGTTCGGGTTCCGCGCTCGACACTCGTGTACGCACCAGGTGCAACGCCTCACGGAGCACATAGCGACTAACTTCGCGAAAGATCCTCCATACAGTACGCTCGCGGTCTTCTTCGACGTCGCCAAGGCCTTCGACAAGGTCTGGCACGCCGGACTAGTCCACAAGCTACACCAGTTACAAGTCCCAGATAGGTTAGTTCACATTATCCGCGACTACCTCACCGACCGCACCTTCCGCTACCGAGCGGAAAGTGTACTCTCCACAGCCCACCCCATACGCTCGGGCGTCCCGCAAGGCTCCATTCTGGCGCCTTGTCTCTTCAATCTGTATGTCAGTGACCTACCTCGTCCTCCTAGGGTCCAGGTAGGTCTATACGCTGACGACACAGTCATCTACGCGTCGAATAGGAACAGACTTAGGCTCAGACACAGAGTCCAACGCGCAGTCACCACTCTCGGTAAATGGTACACCAAATGGCGCATAGCCGTCAACCCCTCGAAGAGCGCCGCGATTATCTTTGATCCTAGTCGAAAAGTGCACCCTGAGAGTGTCAAAACTCTCAAACTCTTCAAAGACAATATCCCCTGGGCCACCAAGACTAAATATCTCGGTGTGACCTTCGATAGAAAACTTACCTTTGATTCTCATGTCCGTGCCGTCTGTAAAACAGCCGCAATGGCCATAAGTCGATTACAGCCCCTGATCATAAGCAAAATGTCCCTGAGACATAAGCTTACTCTCTACAAAATGTGCATACGTCCGATTATGACATATAGCTGCGCCGCATTCGCACATATGTCAAAATTGAACATACACAAATTCCAAGTCCTTCAAACTCGAGTACTACGTAAAATCAATAACGCCCCCTGGTTCGTTCGACAGGTAGACCTTCATAGAGATATGAAACTCCCCTCGATCGAGTCTTACATCAAATACCTCTCACGATCTTACTTTGATACCGCGTCAAATCACGCGAATCCTTTGATCCAAGCCGCCGCGAATTACGTTCCAGTCCCAAACGCCACCCGCTTACAGCGCCGACCGCGTAACATCTTTACCGATCCCGATGACGAAATCGAGAAATAAATCGCATATTACTCAACCGTCTCTCTAAACAGAGCGTGTTTTCGCCCACGCCCGCGTAACCACCGTTCCCTCCGCAGGGGACGGGCGGCTAATTTCGCTCCCGCACACCCACCGCCGCGACCTCCCTCTCCCGCGGCAACTCAAGCCTAGGTCCGTTCCTCGGGGTGAACCCCTTGAGTCTGGCAGCCGCCCGCGCGATACAAGTGACACTTTACGTGCAACACTTAGCTACCCACATACAAGCATCACGTACACACATATGTACATACGTGCACACCTCACAGGTACATAGGTTCTGTAAGGAACCTTTTTTTTTCTTTTTTTGCACTAGTTAGTGTAGAACATATTTCAGATTACTAAATACACGTACACATGTTCCTTCCTTCCTCCCAGGAGGAAGGAACATGTATATCTGTATATGTTAGTTTAGCTCGATTTTACGGATAGGGTATTAGACAGATCGCGACTTCATTGCAATCGCGGCAACAGCCCAAGCCGAGGTCCGGCCACTTTGGCACCCTTGCGCGCTGGTTGCCCACGCTTACGCGGCTGAGTGCCTTAAGCGCTCGCCCCCAAGCCCGGTAAAGTTGTAAAAGCCGCAGCGGCTCTGTTTTCGGATAGGGCCCCTAAGGCTAACAGCAAGGTCAGACAAAAAAAAAAAAAAAACGGCAGTACTACGATCAGTTCGAGAAACACCACAACACCAGCAACAGCAAGCAGCGAATCTACAAGCAAACTACAGTCAAGAACGTTATTAAGAAACCACATTGTTACTACGAACTACTGTAACTTTGTAAGAAACAAGAATAAAACGAGCGCTATTAATTTAGCACACAGTAAAATATTGTGGACGTCTTTTCAACCTCATGATACATAAGATGTGACTAGTTTAATCACATTAATTCTCCTACCATATATGTACAATATTTAGAAGATGATCTTTGCTTTTTTAATAATTTTAGTTAAATGTCCATGGTGTGTTTTGTTTTTTGTAGAGGGTGATCATCCCACATAATAATAATAATTTTCTTTACTCTGAATTAAATTTTTAATAGTAGCGGTCTCGAATTCTTATGGGGTCGTCTAATTGTCGTATAATCTAATCTGGGCATGAAAAATGCGGCATGGCATATAATATAATGCAGAACTGGAATGCTAGAAAGAATGAAGAAAAGGATAACATACCAAAACAGTCAAGAAGCCTTAGTAAGCTGTGACTTTAATATCCGTATAAAGTATAGTTTATCCACTATGCTCAACTGCAGATCGGGAATAAGCTTAGACCTATGAGGCACATGGTAGGTACTTATAAATATTACAGATATTTGAATAAATTATATTTAATAACAATAGACTAGTTGACTTCAAAGGTCTTAAATAATTAATTATTGTCCGATTAGAGAAAAAAATAATTACAATGTTTTTAAAAGTTTTGCAACTTTATTTTAAAAGTTTACTTGTCGTAAACAGGCGAAAACGCTATCAGCCATATTAGTGTAATAATCTCTGCTGTGACGTCACACGGGTGGAAAACAAACATTTAACATTTAGCAAACCTTCATCATTGTAAAAATCTCGATGCTTTATGTCATAATTGTCAATTTCAGTAGTGAATTAGAAAAAGTCTTATATGGCTCCTTGATCTCAATATGTGGGATCAGGGTACCTTTCAAGCTATATTAGGGGAGGCCTTTGCTAATAAGCACACCGAACTAAGAAGCATATTATAATCTGTAGTGTTATTTTATTTTAGATTTTAAACTATAAATGTTATTGATTCAGAATAAAGTGTTTTATTATTATTATTATTAATTTTGAATCTAAAAGTAAGATAACATATTATTATGGCATTCTAAGTATTATTTATTCGATAGGACAATGTGCGATTTCAGACTCGTTGCTGTGTTCAGAGCGGCCATAAATTTTGGCACGAGTTACACATAAATATAGATGAAATATACTTACCACATTTTAATAATAAACAAAAAAAATAAAAATAAAACACATAATAAAATAATACATTATGCACACTCTAAACTAAATCAGGGAAATGCAAGTTGACCACACCGTACTCATTAGTGTCGTTCAATTCATCATAAACGTCATATTTCTTCAATGGTAATAAAACCGAAGAATGGGAGCCGAGGTACAACACTTCCTACAGCTCATATCGTTTCGTTATCGTTAAATCCACAGATTTGAGAAAAAGGGTTAAATCAATATTCCCAGTTCGTTTACGTTTTTAGTAGATAATTTTTTTTCCCTTCTTATATGGCTCAGTGATAGTGTGTACTGACTTCGCGTCGATCAACATAGGTAAGTTCGAATCACTGCAATTAGTCTGAGTTTTCGGTGAAGGAAAATATCGTGATGGAACCATAGCATGCTGGTAGGGCTTTATCTAATGCTTGCCGGGCTAACATCCTCAAGTTGAAAATTTCTCGCCAAGCTCCAATAAGTGTGTTCCGGCAGCTGCACTTGAGAGCTAGTCTTCCACTAGGTTACCATCTTGGGCCATATCGGGTGAGATTGTGGCTACTTTCCAAAAACTCCAGTCCCATCCCGTCCGTAAATAGTATGGAGGGTCTCTACCAGAAGTACCATCTCTATGTATAAAAAAGTATCCGTTATAAAGCTTCAAATTAGAGTGACGGCGCGGCGCCACGGTAGCAAATGTTAAAAATAACGCCAAAAGTTATTATTTTTTAATTTTTGCTCACTATGAGAGAAAAATTATTCCACAAACATTCCCATAATTATTCAATATTATTTTGAAGTTTTACAAATTTTAAAATCACGAAAAAGTATCATTCCCTCTTAATACGCTAGCGTCATTTTGGTAGGTTTTAGAATTATAATTTGCTGCTCTCAGCTGGATACTTTTTTCAACTTGTCCCTCATATAAGATGTTTCTCTTTACCTTTATCCTCCACAGTAAAGAGCATTACTTTAACAAAAAGTTCCATTCAAAATTCAAATTAAAAACAGCTATGTAAAAATGCTTTATAATAACTAAATTCCGCACGATCTAGTGCGTCAATGGTAGTCGTTAAAAAAGCTTGAAAAACTTTTATAAAAAGGAAACAAACGTTCTATAAGCATTCGATGCCGAAATGTAAGAAAAGTAATAAAACGCGAACTACTGTATATCTTTGCTTTGTAAACGCGAACCCGTCCCGATAGTTGGTTGACAATTTTCTTTTAGCTGGTTGAATCTATATAGTCATATCTTACTGTTATAGTAATTTCGATCTTATACCATCAGGAATAAGAAATAATCGGCGCTATATCTGAAGCTAGCTTGCATTGCTCAATAGATTGCTATGAGTTTTATATTGGAAACGACCATTGGGTGTACTTTGCATGTCATTATTATATTTGATACAATCATTATTTATGGCTATTGCACAAGTTTTGATACTTGTGTTAAAGTTTTGTATAAGATTAAGAATAAAAATAATAAATCAGTCCGCGTATTACACAAAAACATTAATTAATACTTGAACCGGCACAGGCCTTCGCCAGTAGAGTTTGGCCATTATAATAGATTTTATTATAAAGAAAATTTGGGTAAGGATCCAGAACAAATTTCAAATTCGGGAAAAACTGAACATCCTTTTTCAAATTCAGGATTTTGATATGAACTCAAGACATAACCTCCACGATTCAAAGTATGAATACGCTTAATTATTTTTTTATTTATTCATTAACGTCCTTGAACTCTTAGATAAGTTTGCAGGAAAAAATAGTACAAGGTGGCGCTGAGTTCGCGTTAATTGTACTATATGAAAAAAGGCAGAACAACGTTTGCCAGGCTAGCTGGTAATTATTATAATCAAGGGTGAGCGCATTCTTATCATTTCACCATTTCACCACAGCTTATAAAATAAATATGGAGTTATTAATAATAGAATAGGTCCAGTCTCATTAATTATGTTAGTAGTTCAGCAAATGTCAAGCTAATATAACAATTTACTTTGTGGGCGTATTAAAGTCAGAAAGATTACCTTTGTAACAAAAGCAAATATGCCAAAGTTCAGAACTCGGTCACCATGGGACTGTTTGTATAAATTGCGAATTACGACAAACGAGTACCTACACAACGAAAATATGGTGAATTAATGTAAATTGGCGTACCGTATCGTTGCGTTCCGGCCTAACTACAACCGTGGGAGGACTTAAACTGTCATCGATCTTCTGAGATTTCTATATTGGAAACAGATTGCCGGGACTTACTTAAATGTGATTTAGAACCGTGAAACTTTTTATTCAGTAGTCGAAAAATACCTCTTACTTTGACTACCTTAGTACTGACTTGTTGCGTAGAGCCTTTACACCTAAGTCTAACGTGGAAACAAACATCTTTCAAAAGAATACGTTTATGACGCTCTCGAGGCCCGATGGAGTGACGTCCTGCGATTGACGAGAGCAGTAGTGCGCATTGGGAGAAAACCACTTTCAGAAGTGAATCAATACATTCCCCTATTAATGATTGGTCTGTGCTGCACTGCATCTATAATCATACCGCCCTATTTCAAAACTAGAGAACTATGTTACAATAGCTCCTAGAATACCACATCTTAATATTGTAGTGTGTAGTGACTATTTGCAATGACGCATGTGTGCGTGACAAAATAGTACTGAGAACTAATAAACTTTACCCGATCAATGATCAAGATTTATGAATGTAGCTTAAAAATACATAAATGACGAATAACAAATAAATGTGTGTACGATGTGTAGGTTGATTATTAGATATAAAAAAAGAACTTCAAAATTAATCTAAATCGTTATATTGCTAATAAAATATCAGATTTTTTAGAAATAGTTTGTGGTTTATGTTATTTTATGTTGAAATTAAGAAATATACAATACTTACTAATTATTTAAAGTAGTTATATCTTTCTTATTTAGTTTCGGTACGTTGGCTGGTATTCTCTTTGGATTATAATTTATTAAAACACGCGTTTAGTCAACGTGACAGAACTGTTGCAACGATACTGACTCGAGTGCGCCGATTGCGGCGTAGTTTTTGTTGCCGCATTTGTACAATGCGTCGATGGTATGTAGTTGGAGAGTAGCAGAAACTAATCAATAATCTCATGTTTTGTTATATTACATGTACATATACATATATTATATAATAAGGACTTTTTCAGATCTGCCTAGTAGTTCTCGAGATTAGCGCGTTCAGAAAAACAAACAACGTCTTGAGCTTTATAACTTTAGTATTGATTTACAAATAAATTTATATCCTATCAGCTATTCTAGGCTTTCAGTATTTTCAAAATGTATGATAACTGTTAAGCGAATGGCTAATCAACTGGAATCAAATTTAAGCCTGTAAGTAATTCGAGCACCCGTGACCAATGGCGCTTGTTACAAGAAAACTACAGTAGTTTAGTGTATAATTATTTAGATAAATTGTTGCTCTTTGTTCTCCATTAATTACACCACAAGTAATTAACATTAGATTAGTCTCACTCGAGCGATAATATTATATTCGATTATAATAGGTCCCTACGTTTTCTGTATAGATTTATATAAACCCTTTTGCAAAAAATAAATGGGCACTTTAGATTTTTTTCTCTACATTAATGAATATTACAAGAAAGAGATTTTATTAATTTGACAGTTTATTGGCATGATATTTGAAGCATCTTGGCATGATACCTTATGTTCCAAATTAAAATTTTTAAATTAACAAAAGAAAAATTATTATTATTGTAAAATTGCTTTACTAATGGCGCGAATTACTGAAACAGTTTTTTGCTGATTACTAAAATTTATTAAACTTTTTGGATATTTTCTGCAAATTAAACAATTTAATATTTGTTTTTACATTAAATACTACTTTCAAATATTACTGATAAAGCCATAAAGGCCGGTAAAATTATAGCCCTACTTGAAGAAAATCCATCGGAAACTTGTGTCTCTGCGGCTGTGAGTCGTTCAACTGTCTAGAGGACTTGACAACGATTTCAAGAGATCGGTTTGGTCAAAAGAAGACCAGGTTCGAGAAGAAAACGATGAACAGAACCACGAGATGACAGCTTTTTGGCAAGTCAGGCGTTGCGGAATCGTAGTGTCAAGTGTAGTCCTAAAGAATAGCCTTAAAGAAGTAAGTGGAGTAGAAGTTAGCTTGTGGAAGGTCAGGAGGAGGCTTTTGGCTGCCAGTATCAGCAGTTACCGCCTGGCCCGTAGGCCTAAATTTCTCCGCGAGCAACACGGGCTTGACCTCAGTTTGCTCGAAACTGTGCTTCATTGATTCTGGAGGACTGGAACAAAGTATTGTTTTCTGATGAAGCTAAAATCTCTTTGTGTGAAGAGCACCGACGCCGGCGAGTGCTATGAAAACCACGAGAACTATATGCGGAAGAGTGTTTCGAAGAAATCACTCCATATGGCGGAGGCTCTGTTGTGTTTTGGGCAGCAATTAATTTGACGGAGCGTACGAAATTAGTGATCATAGAAAATGGAACAGTAAATGCACACCGGCACATAACGGAAGTCCTAATTCCACATGCACAGCCAGCATTGATTGCTCTTGAGGAAGATTCCATTTTTTTAGACGACAATGCTGGCCCTAATCGTTTTAGCGACGTGGAAGCGTACATACAAGAAGATGGTATTCGTCTTTTAGATTGGCCAGCTCAAAGTCCTGACCTCAATCCAATTGAGAATGTCTGGGATGTTCTAAAGAGACGGGTAAGATCAGTGCAACCTGCTCCAAAAACACCAGGGATCTAAAAAGAGTCATTGCAGAAGAGTGGGACCACTTTCCTCAAAACGTTATTAAAAATATTGTGGAAAGCATGCCGAGAAGGATTCAAAGCCTTGATTTTGGCAAGAGGAGCTCACACTCGTTATTAGGTTTTTAGATTTGTAACTTTATTTAATTTTAAAATTATTGTTGTCTTTATTACTGACCACTTCTAATTGTTTGGACGTGTACATGGTTTTAAGGAATTCATCGAAAATTAATGAAATAATTACCAGAATTCACTTCACGCATATTAATTTATACGATTATAAGTATACAGACAAAATCAAGCAATTAAATCCAATTTAATTAATTGAAATCGACCTTAGAACGTAAATTTTCTTTTTTTCAAAATAGTGTAAAACGCCAAGCTAAAGATTTGATTGCGCTTGAAGCGTAGCCCTATGGTTAATACTAGCTACTTGCATATTAAATTAAGAAGCCATAGGTACTAAGATTTACTTTTTTGTTATTTTTATTCTGGCAAGTCTTGAGGCGTCAAGTAAATGTTTTTTATTTAAATCTAAATACGTATTACGAACATGTTATCATATTGTTATTACAATTATAATATATAAGCAAGAAGATCCCAGTTTGAATAGTTTGACTAAGCCTCATACATATTTTGAAATGATCACAGGAATTAATACGGGATATTATATACAGTGTGCTCAAATAAAACAGACCTAGGATCTCTGGTTTTAGGGGTCTTCGAAATTTGGAAGCCCCCCGAACAAGTCCATTCTAATCCAATCGTACTACTGCCACTTGTACTGTCAGCGCTAGACGTAACACAAAAAAATGACGCATATATATTTTGCTTACTTGCTCTGTCATAATTTTTAATTTCAAAATTAGGTTAGAGCAAAAGCGTAACTATCATCTATTAACAGTACCATGGGCCTCAGTTAATTACGCCGCTCCACAGCTGGGGGTGTTTTTTTTTTAAATAACTTGACTGACTGACTGATTTTTTAAAATCTAAAAGTAAGAAAATTTCCATTCCAGATTTCTTATATGAAAATCGATTCATAAGGAGTAAACTCCAAAAAGATTCCAAAAAAAATAGGCTTGAGAATTAAGAGAAATTATAACGAATGAAAATAGGAATCAATAATTGACCTTTCAATTTAATTAAAAATAACTTACTCCATCATTGTCTTAAATTACAAAGTGTAAAGCAAGCGAACTTAAATCTGAAATAGATGTTTAACAAAAATTAAGATCCTAATTAAATTATATACAACATAAAAGAAAATTGTTTAAGGAGAATTTTGTTACAACTAATTTCTACTTAATCCAGCTAGCTGCGAGGCCTTGTTAATAAAGTTTAGTCGCTTGAAAATTAGTTTACTCAATTTACAAAGTCTAAATATTGTATTATCAAATAACTTTTAATCTAGTTATAAAAATTAAACGTCAGAATCATGTTGACTTTAATTCCATGACGAATAATGAAAAATACACGAAATTATGGAATCTATTTAAATACAAGTGTATTTTGGTATTCATGTGATTAATTAACTCCAACACCGATTAATCAATCAACATTAAGTGGGTAATCTTCTTTCATGGAGAAGGTTTTGCTATCCTTGAAGGCGAAAGGTGGCGCTGTGGTCGAGCTATTAAATACTAGATATGGCAGAACAACGTCTGCGGAAGCAAGGATTTAAGTACACTAGAAAGTTATAATTAAAGCCATGATGGCGCTCAGTGGTAGCGTGTTTGGACACCGCTTCGATCGACAAGAAATCAAATCATATGAGCCTTAGTTTTCGATGAACGAAAACATCGTGATGAAACTATATGACTATGGTAGGATATTTTTAATGTCCACCTAGCTAGCTACCATCAAGTTGAAAGTCGGTCGCCAAGCACCTATATGGATGTTCCGGCAGCTGCATTTGAGAGCCATTTCATATAGGTTTAGTTACTGTTTTACCATCTTCAACAATATTGTTATTTAAATAGATGAGATTATTGACACACTCTTATACCTGTAATGATTTAAATATATATAGAAATATTATTTCATCGATTCGTCTAACTTTAAAATTGGACGAGGTCGACGTAAGACGCTATGACCGCGGCATAGATACAAAATAGCTAAAGTCTCTATGGCTCTAGGATAAAAAAAAATTTCGAACTATTTGTGGAGTACTGAGTAAGACTGCTTTCTTCATCGTTCTCCTGATCGATATCCTCGGCTTTTCTTTTGGCTTCTTGATATGACACAACTCTCGATTTATCCTTTACTTCTTGAAAAAAGAGCGTTACCTAGGATTTCCTCTTCCTCGCTTTCTTTCAAGTTTTCTTTCTAAAATTGTTTTAAAGAACTGGTCGCGCTGTATCAAGTGACCAATCATTTTTCCTTTTCTGTTATCTATGTTTCTTAACAACTGTCTATCCTCATCCATCATTCTTACCACTTCCTTATTTGTATACCTTTCTATTCAACTGATGTTACCCATTCTCCTCCAACAGCACATCTCAAACGCTGCTAACCATTCTCTGTCCCTTTATCATCTTTCTTCGTCTATTCTATCCTATTTATGTTCCAGTATTAATAGGTATATTGAATAGTATAGTGAAATTATAATTAAGTCTTTTTAATTTATCGTCTATAATATTAATTATTCAATTGCTATAGTTTAAAATCGTTTTTGAATGGATTCCGCTATAAAGCTGCAATATTATTATTGGGTAAAATCGTTACTGAGATTTTATTTACGAAAGTAGATAATTAGTCTACTAGAAATTATTCAAGTATTTTTCAGATCACGTATCAAAACCGCCCTGACAGAATTTGACACCAGCTACGAAATTAAGCTTTAAAAATATATAATAAAGCAAATTATATTAAGTAACTTGTTAAAAGGTAAAAAGATAAGTTTATAGTTTGTAATATGTTTATAAAAGGTAATCTCGGGAACTACTAATCCGAATCTGATGACTCTTTGAGGAAGCTAATTTATCTTTAGGCGAGGCTATATTTTATTATTAACAAGTTTTATATTATAATTAACGTGTACGAGGTCGCGTACAGTTATAGTAATTATATAAAGCTACTAAAAAAATTCAAATTTCAATAGCATAAAAGGATTTATTTTCATCGCAAATGGGAACAAAGAGAAGTTGGGCACAGAAAAATTTCTCTGGAGCTTTCTCTATACTTGGGGCAACTAGACTGGTAGAATACCTTCACTCTACAGAAAATTTCAGCCAAATAACCTTGTGTTGTATTTCTGCGGTGACTAGGGTTTTCAGAGCTCCTTGGAATAAAGGTGTTCAAGGTGGGCAACGCGCGAGTGCTACCTATGATACACCTATAGTATATTACAAACGCCCATATGTTACGATAGACTGTATGCTTGTTTGCCACCTTAGTTGTACATAAAAGGTAAAAAAATCGATATGTCAAAACATAACTGTAATGTTTTTCACATCAAATAAATTTAGCGAGCTGTACTCGAACCATCAATTTAACATTACAGTAAAAGCAGTCAAATAGTATTTGTATGCCAATAATACCATTAAAAGTCAAAGGGTATGCTAGTCAATCGAATTCCAGATAGAGTAAAAGATTCCAGATAGAGTATTCCAGAAATATCGGTGCAGTGCAAACACAAATGAATGTTCGACACGGGCGCTATTTACGACACACATAAAAAGAACGAACCCTCTGTGTTATTTCCGCACATAAATTTACATCCCCGTTCGGATTAATGGGACCGTGCAGGTGTTCATCGTGTTCCCTTGTACTAGGTTAGTAAAAAACCGTCCTTATGTATTTGAAGTACATTTATAATTGACCTGGGATATAATAGGGGGAGGCCTGTGTCCAACTGAAGATGTATTTTATGATGATATTAATAAATCTATGGTTTTTTTATTGTATAAAATTATATATAAACTTGGTAATAGCAATATACATCGGTATACCAGTATATGAAAGTTTATAAGAATTTTATAAAATAATAAAAAATGTATACAAGACATAAGTGTAATGTGTAGACGGAAGCGCTATCAGCGCTGGATTTTTATTGCTTTCACAATGTGTTAGGATAATTGAATCCATATTTTACTGTGTTTGTGATTTGTGTACTTGTTAGCATATTAAGGCTAGAATAAATGCAAATGTGTGGAATAAGATATAAAGGTATCACTTCTTTTAATACTGCCATGATTATTTTGTGTCAACCCTTTAATTAATATAAATGCGTAAAATACCTATTTAAAAAAAAATTCAAAAACTTATATACCTTCTTCACTAAATTTTTTAATAAGTTTGAAAAATTTCATGTTCCGGATGAATATTTTGCATTTGATTTATATTTAATGTAATGTTTTATAAATTTCAAAAGTAATAAAGGAAAATAAAAACTAAATCTACGGTTTCATCACAGTAGATATAGGTATGACGTTGTCCTGATATTCGATAATTGAAAAAAAGTTAATTTAGCAGTTGGATGCCTGGTTTCTGTGGTACTTTTAACTGAAGTTTATCTTTTTAATAGCGCTATTGGTTCAATAACTCATCAAATTGCGTTTCTGAACACCATCATACGATAAACTTCAGTTAAACTTAACTAAGCAAAATGGAGCGTTTATCTAATCGATAGTTGTTTGACGTCTGATGTGACAAAAACAGACAGTAGATACCCGATATTATATCTGACTGACAGACTAACAAAAGTTATCGAATTTTTTATTTCTGTAAAATTGAAAAAGGTAATAATTAAATTTCTTTGGTGCATTTTAATATATTTTACTTCTAACTATTATAAGTAAATAATTACATTATATTTATATTACGAACGATTTATTTTGTTCAGTAGTAAAAACAGAACACATACATTTACTATGAGTTTCTATTGAACTACTTACTGGATAGATAGTTGTCGAAATGTATTCAGAAACACATGATGAAATAAACTTGGTTTAAGCTACAACTATCTTTATGGAATCAATTAGGTACCTCGGAAACCGGGCATAAGAATATAAAAGAATTATAGTAGAAAATATATTCGATTTTTTTTTTAACAAAATCGTAGTTCATTTCTTATTTAGATAAAGCATTATTAGAAATATTCTTCACAACGCGAAAATCAAACTCGGAAACCGGAGATGAAATGTCGGATGTAAAGATCCTTATTTAATGTCCGCTTGAATAATTACGTTATGGAAGAATCTTGAACATTATGTAACAATAGATTTCACTTATAATATCATGACTTTCGCTTTGGAAAAACAAATACTTTTTATATATATTTAAATGTGACATTGGTTAACAAAATTATATTAATCAAGCAAATTTTTAAATATTTATCAATAAAATATTAATACAAAATTAATTAACACAAGTAATCTAACATTATACCACCCAAATATAAAAGGGGTGTAACATCGGCCATATAGTAACGAAATCATGGCTCAGCAGTAGCGTATACGGCCTTGACGTCGATCGACGTCAGTTCAAATAATGAGATTGAGCTTTCAGTGAAGGAAAACATCGTGATGAAACCATAGCATGGTAGTAGGGCTTTTTCTAGCGCCCACCTGGCTAGCTACCACCCCAAGTTGAAAATCTGTCGTCAAGTACCTTTAAGTGTATTCCGGCAGCAACACTTGAGAGTCAGTTTCTCCACTAGGCTTAGTTACCATCTTGGGTCCCACCGACACTTAACATCAGATTGTGGTCATAACGCTAAACATATAAACGATAAAAAAACGCGCTTAGGAGTGACGTTTTCTAGGACCAGCCGGTATATATTCAGTAATCAAGCGACCAACAAGGACATGATGATAAATCCGTCACAGTCTCTATTTTTTGGTTTGTCACGTTTCGGGATCAACCAGTGCGTATTCAGCTGCCGAGAGGCTTGCAGGCCGTCATGACAGCGACAACAGGCGGTTGGCGAACTTGGCGGTCACTGTTTTTTCCGGATCTTCTTCTCCTTCCTAACTTGGCAACTAGTCCTCTTTAATGAAGACCATTACTACCATTATCAAGTGAATAAAGTGTCCTGTCTTATGACAATTTCAGTATCCTAACAAGATAGAGATAGAGATAACAAGATAGAGTTTTTGTGGGATCAGAATGAATGCTTTCAGGTTATATTTATAATCCACTTCACTTATAATGCACAAAAACCAAACTATATCACGCAAAACGCCACCAATATTCACACTGGATTTTTAATGTAATATAATGTAAACTTCACTTTAATTTCATTAAAATATTAATTTAATTTGAGACGTTAAACATTTCATTAACATTTACGCTTTAATATGATGATATTGAAATTTTAATATTTCATCTATTAATATACTCACTGTTAATGAAACGGTGACGTTCGGTTCTTCCGTGTCATTTATCTCTGCCGAAGTTAATTCATCATAACCCAGTGAAACCTTTAATTAAATATGGAAGAAGCTTTGAAAATACTTAGATACTGTAAACTATAAAATGCTTGGCATTTTATGTGGACTACAGTCTAAACTTTTAAATAACCTACATTTTAATTGTTTTTGTTATAGTACGATTATTGAAATGACACCTACTATATTAATAATTTATGCTATTTATTGTTACGGATTTAGATGAAATTCATCACACAGATAGTCTATGTATGACCTGGAATAACACATAGGGTACTTTTTATCCCGGTAACATTCACAGCTTATAACCAGTGTTATCCTACAAATATTATAATAGGAAAATTTGTATGTTTCTTACTCAATCACGAAAAAACCGACATTAATATTTTTAAATTACATACCTTATCATACTTATGCATATTTTGTATAAATAATCAAAAGGCATCAGATAGGTTGTCATATATATAAATTCACGTGTTGAATTGTCTATTTATTTATACATAATTTTCTTTTTTCACCGTCATTGCTATTATATATACTATTTTGATTATAATTCTGGTTTATTATTGTTTACATAGAGCTATATGGATAGCTGGATGCACATTACTCTTCTATAGATAATTTTATATTATTATTATATTATATTATTTCATGTTATAAAAATAATATTTATGTCTCACTAAGATATATGAAAAATAATTTTAAAATATTTTCAACGTATTTGAAAGAACAGAAGTCTTATATTGGTTTGAAGTAACTTTTATCATCAGATACGAATACAGTCCCAAGAAGGATCTTCAGTAATTTTATTATGTTGCAGTACTCTACATACAGGTAACAAATTGTAATTTGCACTTTTAATATTGTGTAATGTGTGTAATATTGTGTAAACTTGTAATATTGTGTGTATAGATTTCTTCCTTTTGTCTCTTGTATTCGCTTGATATCAAAAACAGTAAGTACTGTTGTCCTTCGGAATGTGGTTCGCTTATAATATAATCGATAAAAACAATAGGTCAAATTTCGAGATTAAGCATACCGACCACGTTTAAAATAAGGATAGAAATATCTAGGTAGGCTATTATTAGAAATTGCTTTTGCTTACGTAAACTGAATAAGATTTAACCGATAATGTTCCATGTAGCCGGGATGCGTTATCTTACCTATATACGAATGTATACTCGATGATTGCAGTGGATTCAAAAAATTTCCAGATATTTTTGCAGTGTTCGAGGATTATACCTTTTTTACATAGGCACATTAAGTATTATTTATTTGACATAAAATAACGCTTCTTAAAATAAAAGATGGAAATAATTCGTCTGGTAAAAATAATGTAGTAAAATGAATATTCTTATGCTATCAACTATGGAATTTTCTCTACTATCACGGTGATGATACAAACATATACAAATTCCTGAAGCCAATAAATAACCTGAACCATTCGTCGGCAAATATTAATTCAACCGGGAAATTAAATTGAGTAGATAGCCGATTGCCGATAGGTCTCACCGACTATCATAACATGAACGACTAGTTCATTAGTAACATAAACGACATTCACACATATTAACACATAATGAATATAAATAATAATTTCTCTTGACGTTGGTGACATTGCCCACATCGGAAGAAAACCATATTTAAAAAAAAAAAGGTAACGAAGGTATGAAAAATAAAAAAATATATGGAAAATTGAAATATTATGAGAAATAAGACAAATAAAAAATTACGAAAAATTTTACTTTCCGAACCAATCAAATTTATCTAAAAATGTTCCTTAATTAATTCTTTTTTTACCCGACTGCCGAGAAAGAGGTATTTTTATATTTTTTTAAACACTTTAAAAATGCTCGGACTATTCTAAAAGTGAACACTCAAAGAAAATTAAAGCTGTTCTAACGAACCACTACCCATTCATTAAATTACAGATTCTTATTAAAACAATAATATTGCTAAATTACGTCCAATTTCAATATTTCTCTGTTTTAAACTTATTACATTAAAGATCCACATTTAAACTGTTAGTAGAAGTGGATAATAAAACAGTTATCTTAATGTAATTGCCTATTAAAGTGTGATTAAGTAGCACTTACAATGATAAATATTCGTAACCACAAACACTTACTTTAACTGAGTCAATTTGACAATGCTTTGGCTAAGAATATTGCGGAAGGTCACAGCCTTTGTATTATGACAGTAAACAGGAATCTATGAAAGAGTTTTATAATTATATTTTATGTCAAAAATATAATACAAAGTTTATAGGCAACGACACGATGTTTACAAATTAGAGAATATTTTTTCTTAATATTTTTAATTATAAATTGGCTTCTTCTCGATTTTGAAGAGAAAGAACCAATAAACAAGGATTTATTAAGAGGAAAAGAATTAATAACTATAGTAGATTTATAAAACTATGTAAATTCTGTAAAAAAAATTTGTATAAGTACTGAAATAATATTTTGAAAAGTTCCATTCATCCAGTCATTCAATTATTTTTGGATTTTTGTAAATTTCATTGTTTCGGACAAAGCGAAGTGGAAATCTTTTAAGTTGTATTCCTTTAAGATTATACAAACAATATCATAACATAACATCATAATAAATTATTGTACTCTTAGCTTGATTTATACAACAGTATCAACGGGCAGACTCATTGACGTAGTATGATTTTGATCATTCAGGCAAGTGAACTAATATTAATTACTAATTTTTAATATAAAAATTGTTTACTGTTCCTTTCTTTTCACTCGTACTTGACAACGCCTAGGAGCAGACCTGACCTACATGAGTAAACTGTTATATGTATATAATTTTTGTCATTTAAAGTTTTGAGTCGCTAAATCGGAAAATGTAAAAAGCAGTCGTCTGGACTTTTTCGTACTTCCAATGCAGTTGTATGCTTCGGTGAATTTAAAGCATCTCAATACGGGGACGGTACGGTACCGCTACATTTCTTGCCATCAAACGTTAAATATGTCAAGAATGGTCAATGTTAAACATTTTTGAAGAAGGTAAATTTTGTAACATCAGCTTGTTATTCCTTCTAAACTATCATGAATTAAATAAATCTAAAAAAAAATAAAAATCTCCAAATATTTTACCCTCGTTGCCAAAAACATGATGATAATAATTTAAATTCAATAAAATGAGTTTTTTTTTATTGTGAAAAAATAATTTTACCGTGAAAACATTATTTAAATCAAATTAACTCATTGTCAAAATATTCAACAAAGTAAGAAAAATAAAGCAGAGATAACTAGTTTCTTCATTTCAAGTAACGATAAACCCTCTCAAGGAAACGATTTTATCATATCTCAACCAAATAATGAAATTACATAGCAATCAAGCCAGCCCCCTCCAACTCTCTCAATCCGGCCGGTCCCCGTGGGAGAAGCGGATTACAACCTTCCAGAAAATTTTATTCTAAACAACACACTAATATAAAAAACGTATTATATGTGACAACATACAATGTGAAAACTTTGTCCACAAATTGACGCCTAATAGAGTTGATAAACTCTTTGAAGAATATAAAAAACGATTTAATCTGTCTTTCAGAAAATACATGTCTTGGTTCTTCTATCCAAGAGTATGAAAGCTTTGCTATACAGGAGAAAAACAGGGACTTTTTGGCGTAGGATTCATTGTGAAGAAATATCTCAAACTACATATTATAAGCTACAATGGAGTATCAGAACGAGTGGCTCTGTTAAAGTTAAATATAAACGGCTTCAAAGTAGATATTATAGAAGTATATTCACATACAGAAGCTGTAAGTGATGATGAAGTCGAGCTTTTCTACAATACTACCAACAATGCTTTAAAAATGTCTGGGAACAACGTATTATAAAGTCTGGAGGACGCCTTCACATTCACGTGAGGGGTTCTAGTTCTTTTTAAATTTTAGAGATTAGCTACATAATATTTACTCATTTAAATTAAAACATTTATTATTAATCTACTTTCGAAAACTTTACAGGTACATATTTCTTTATTACTAAATTATTTACTTCAACTTGATTTATGCATGTAACTTTATGTAATTGCAAGAAATAAAAGGCTTTTTTATTTTATTTTAACTCATTGACATGAAAGGATGCGCCCAGCACACTTAAATTGACCCTCTACTACAGGCGCCAAAAGAAATATGACTTCAATAAAATGGTTGCAGATTGACTGATCTTTTCAACTGAATATTATAGTTGTGAAATCCTTTTTAAATCTTACCATTTATCCGTTTTATCATATGAGTGCGCATACATAGTGCGGATTTTCTTATTTTAAGAGGAATTGCCAGCGACGTTTAGTCCATACAAACGTATTCTTTTGTTTTAGGCCTGGATAATATAGCACTAGAGCAAATATTTTTATAACATACAGTGTATATCCAACAGAGCTATGTTTGAATTTTTTCATAAATTAATTATGTAGTGATTAGGAACTAGCTGTCTTCTAAAATTGCCCAGTTAAACCGCCGTTATCAGACATCCAGGAAACTAAGACGAATCGTCGAATATATGCATAGCCAAGTTCTTCTTATATTATTTAAAAAAACTAAAATCAGTTCAGTTTTGCAGAAGAAAATAGGGGAAAACAAAATTGTATTTTCGTCTATTTTACATACTTAGAATTAGTTCGTCTCAGACTTGCATTTGTCTCTTTCGCAGTCTAAACGGTCGTTCGAGCATAGTAGAGCGACAGCAATAAATTTCTTTTAAAACGTATCATTATTTCTTGTGTGTTTCCTCTTATAAAAAAAAAATTAAAATTTTGTGAAATACCAGCGTCACAACAAATCAACAAACGCGTTAGATACCAATGTTAATAGTTCGAAACAGAACCGTAACGACTATCAAACTAAAGAACTTTTCAATTAAAGTTATTTGGATGTGAAAGAGGCCAACCGGTTAATAGTCACGCGCGCTGTTGTGCCCAAACAAACAAGTGGGATCAACTCTGAACCTTTGTGTTCAACTTCATCCAATTAGCATAAAGGCCGGACATGAGACGGGAGGCGCGGTGCCACAACCTACCGCAAACAAAGTAAATCATATGCGTGACGGTTAATGACTTAGTTGTTCTTTTATAGTCGCCAACCTTCATTTTATTGGTTCTTTTATCAATCTTTTACTTAAGTTGCCTTGTTAGTATGGGTCAAATTCTGCAACTGAATTTTAAAACAGTTATCCTCAACCGATTGAGCTGAATTTTTGCATACAATTAAGGTGGATGACAATGCATGGTTACCTAAGTGACGGAACTCTAAATCTAATTATGGCGGACACCCAAATATGTCGGACCAGATATTCTTTATGCACTCCCATGTTATGAGTATATAACTGAAGGGGTTTGCTAAGAAGAATATGAAAAAAATAAAGTAAAAACGACAATTTTTAACAAAAAAAGAAAACCATGTTCAATGATTTTGAGGAGTTTTTTTGGAATATCTTCGAAGTTGAAGGTCAACGCCAATGAAATTAAAATGGGACCACCATTGAGGTGTATCCACTTTCCAACAAAAAAAATTGTCATCTAAATCGGTAAATAGCGTAAATCCATAAAACGATATAACGATAACTCTCTATAACGACAAAAAATGCTCAGTCCTTTGAGTTTCGTTATAAAGAGTTTACACTGTATATATATGTCGCAGATGTGAAAGATTGGCCTTTAAGTGTTCGCTTGAGGCATCCGCCATTTCGTTTTTATTTAGTCAGTGCCTACACGTGGCGCGGACGCTGTCTCGAGATGAAGTGAGTCCAACTCAATCGAACGCACTACTGACAGCTTTCATTATTTTTAAAACTGACAACATAGATGTGGTGTCACAGTATATCCATAGCTCGGCTGTCTATGATGTTATTATGTGTTGCAGATAAATAAATAAAATAACCACGTACATTTCGTAATCCTTAATTAACAATCGGATTGAGAACACTCCTTCTTTTTAGAAGTCGGTTATTTTTGTAACACAAGCTTTTCAATATTTCAATAATTTTAAAAGTTTGTAGCGCAAATTATAAAGGAGAAAGACACAAGGTACTTTTTTCTTTATTTCTATGCTCTTATGAAAAATAAACATCGAATTTATCTCGAGTGGCACGGCACACATTTAGCTTTTCACAATATACACTTAACGGATAATTACAGTCATTATTTCCATCACGTATCCGTTAATCTCGAGTCTTTGGTCAAGTCTAAACTACGTTAATCCTGTTAGAAATAAGTGCCTAATTAGTTCGCCAGTAACTTCGATTTTTCCGAGAAAATGTTAGAACTTATAGAGAGTTGTTAAAAGGTGATTAAGTATTATTTTCAATGTTGGAATATAAGACTGGATAATAGAATATGCATGGAAAGTAAATGAATTTATTTATGCAATCACTAGTAGTTATAAATAATAATAATAATAGTTATAGTTATAAACAAATGCACCGTAAACTGGGTGCATTTGCAGATTGCTCTGTTTATAATAATATCGCGGAAGAGATAATTCACATTATATCCTATTAAAAAAAAGGTTATGTCACAAAATGATTAATAGCATTTTTAGAATCCCTATAATGCCTTATTAAAGTCTGGCGAAGAGTTCTAAAAAAATCTCTACTATAAAGGTTAGTCAATTCATAACTACATAAATTTTAACTTCTGATGGCTTTATAAGAAAAATCTAAATACATATATGGATCAAGTTTATAGATAACTAGCAACCATCCATGACTTCAAACGCACTACTTACAATATAAAACTTAATAGCAATAAAATATAGTCTTTGTCTCTTAATTAAAAGCAGCTTTATACCAGTGAATGAACTTCCAGAACCGGATCAGTAGTTCGTGTGTTTTATAAACAAATAAATTTTATCTGAATAACAGTATAGATAGGTGGAATGAATTTTGATACTTGACACATTTGAATGATTTTGGTTTAGTGTACATATCCAGATTCTATATTCATTATAATCAAAGTCAACCTATTTGTTTTCATGTTCTGGGCTATCTGAAAAGCTGTGTACTTACTTCTATTCTGAATATAATTCGGAAGCTGTGAATATACATACGTATCGGGTACACTACTCATCTAAGATTATGATAATAATTTTTAATGTTGTTGAAATAACTAACAAAATAAAATATACATAAATGGTGGAATCTACCAGTTCGATTTTTAAAGTCCCAAATTGGAACTTTAAATACAAGCGTTACTGTTAGCGACTCATAGGCCTAGGTTTAGTGGTTAGGTATATATTTATTTATAGCAATACTTAGGTGTAGGTACAATGGTTATACCTATATAGCAAATAATTCATTTAATGATCATTTATTACGAGTATTGAAGTACATAGTTATAGAGTGTAGGTACATTATAGTAATATTAGATAAATAAATATTTGACTTATAATTTGTTAGGAGTCGAGTAGTAATGTGCCTAATTAATGTTTACGTAATAATCTTTGATTTACTAGTAGTTATATGCGAAATAAGCGAGTATATAGGAATAGTGAGTGTTATATAACATTTGTAACGTGTTTAAAGTGTTAGTATATAACGCATTTGTAGGCTTTTTTGTGTTGCAATTTTTTTCTGTTTGTTAATACTTATTGAAGTTTACTATTTGTTAATGTTGTATTGTGTTTATTAGCATAGATATTAAGGCGCAAATTTATATGTTTTTATGCGTCCTTATGAAGTTTCTATTAGTATAATTTCATGAATTGACGTCGAATTCCATTTAAATATGATATGTTAATATTCATATGTTAATATTCAGTTTTAGACATTTCCTGCTAATTTACAACATCCGTTCACTGCGAAAACTATCCCGCACACTGAATACCTTCGTATACCTTCTATACACTGGATGGATGCTCCTACCGCCATCAAAACTTATGTTTAAATTGATTCCGTATAATGCCCTCTACATATATTAGAAAGATTGTGCTAACCATGTTACATTCATCAATTTTTAAAAAGCTTGTGATTCCAAATAATTTTTGTATTATTGTATTCATCGTACTAGTCAACCAGCATCCAGCTATACTAGCGATTATACTATCTCTGGAGCATTCCAACCATGCTGGAGCAGTATTGGTAAAAATCAATTATTCATTAATCAATTTTGTTATTTTAAAAAATAATCGATTTTTTTTAATAAATTCACATACCTAATCACAAGGAACCTAATATGAGTAAACTAATATGTTCCATAATAGGAACACCAAAATATCAGCCTATAATATATCGGAACAACTCTAATCACAATTCACCACCCACCTAAAAATATAAAATACTAAAAATCAAGCTATCAAAAGCTATTAAAAAATTAAAGTATTTTTGAAATTATTCATTCCGAGAAATGCAATATGCACCGCAAAGAAATCTTCTCACGCACAAGTAGTGTGCGTGGGGAAACCGCTTCAGGGCATAGCTCTCTGTTGGTGACAGTCTTCGACGCCCGCTACAACGGGCGTGTCTCTGTAATAAGGCCTCGCGTAACTGACGCTGAGGCCTGTAAATTCTCCTCTTTTCTCGCGCTTTCTCAGTCCGGCGTGGGTGCACGGACGAGTTGGCGCGCATGAGGCTTCATGATCTTCCTCTTACATCGAGGGTATTGCTGGTCTGGTGGTCTGGTGTGCAGCGGCGCTATGTGCTGGAGGTGTACATGCGCCGATGCATCGGCTTTCCGAAACATTCGGGTGGCTAGGCTGCTTATAAAATCGTCCAGGTTTTCTATGCACAGATCGCGTTGTATGGTTGAGTTCATCACGTAACGTGGTGCCCCGACGATCATTCTGAGCGTGTGATTCTGTTGGGTTCGTAATCGGCGCTTCAAATATTCTGCTGCGCAACCGAACCATGCAGGGGCGGCGTACGTGAGGCGCGATCTCACGTAGGTTTTGTATAAACCTAGCTTCGTGCGGAGCGGGAGTCTCGAAGTGAACACCGGACACAGCACTCTCCTAGCGAAACCTGCTCTCGCAACTACGCTCTCTACATGGGACTTAAAGGTGAGTCCCCGATCAATTTTGACCCCTAGGTAGGTGACCTCGTTTCTCCATGGTAGGGCACTTCCCTGGAGTGTCAGCGGTGGTATGGTTGTCTTCGAACTTCTTAGTAGGAACGCCTGCGTCTTGCCAACATTCACGGTCAGCCGCCACTTTGCTAGCCATTCTGGCAAGGCGCTGAGCGACGGCTGTATCAAAAGTGCGGCTCGTTTCCTATTCATAGAGGTTGCCCAGTAGGCGGTGTCGTCCGCAAAGAGGGCAAGCTCTGCTTTGCCGACCACCGGCACATCGTTGGTGTAGAGAGCGTAGAGCAGCGGGGACAGACAACTTCCCTGCGGTACTCCTGCTGGCACCAGGATTTCTCTGGAGAGGTGGGTTTCGACAGAAACTCGCACCCGGCGGTCTTTTAAGAAGGATTGAACAATGTTAAATAGCTGCTTAGTTATCGTGGTGGCTGTCGATAACTTGTACAGGAGTCCTTCGTGCCACACCCTGTCGAACGCCTTCTCCATGTCCAAGAACACGGCGGCGACATGCTCTTTTCTATTGTGGGCCGTGACAAGGGTGTTGATTGTTCTTGCAAGCTGCAGTGTTGTCGAGTGCCCCTCTCTGAACCCGAATTGTTCCGGTCTGAGCGCCACGTGTGCCTTCAGTGCGTAAAGAACCAGACGCTCGAAGACCTTCGACAATGTGTTTAGCAGGGTTATCAGGCGGTAACTGTCGGGTCGTCCTGGGTCCTTGCCGGGTTTGGGAATCATGGCCACGTGCCCAATTTTCCAGTCCTGTGGAAAGTGACCCAAGCGCAGTATACCATTGTAGAGTCGCGTGACCGCCGCGACAGTCTTAAGCGGCAGGTTGCGCAGCATGGTATTTGTGATACTATCCGCGCCCGGGGCTTTCTTAGGTTTCAACTTTGCAATTTCGCGCTTCACCATACGCGGGCTTACAAAGAAGATGTCTTCACCGCTACTGGCTTGTGCTCTGTACTGTAACAGATGTCGCTCGACATCGCTAATGTGGTTAATATCTGTTGCCGGGTTTAAGACGCACTGCCTCTCCAGGTGCGCCGCAAAAATCTCCGCGCGATCCTCTGGGAGGAACCTCGGCAAATTATCGTCCCCTATCAGGGGGTGGGCTTTCTTACTCGTGGCGGCTAGGGCTCGACACAATCGGTGTATCGAGGGGATGTTGTCCCCTATGCTCAATATGTGGCTATCCCACCGGTCGGCTGCATGGTCATCTAGCAAGACCTTAACGCGCGTTACTAACGAGTTGAGGCGAGTTTTCAATCTCGGACAACGGGTATTCTGCCATTCTCTTCTCAATGCTCTCTTTTCCCTAATAAGGTCCTCGATCCGTCGGGGCAGGGGCACGGATCTGCCTCCCTCCGGAGCGGTGTGGGATGTTCTTGTGAAAGCATCTTGAATTGTGGATGTAATATCTGCTGTCATTGCAATGACATCCTCTCGCGTGGACATTGGCAGCGAGTGGGTCGCGCTCCTGAGCACCTCCCTGTACTCGTCCCAGTCGACTATACGTCGTGGCGCGGGAAAGCCGATCCGCGCTGGGGAGCGGTGGAACTCCAGGAGAACGGGCCTGTGGTCAGACGGCAGGTCGGGTAGGACTGTCTGTGACGGGGGTGTTGTTATACCCCTGGAGAACACAATGTCCAGGACATCTTGAGATACCCGGGTGTGGTGCGTGGGTTGATCTGGTCCGGATATCTCATAGTCCTTGTCAGTGGAGTGGGCGAATATTCGCCTCCCAAGTGGCGTCGTCCTGGATGCGTTCCACTGTGTGTTCTTCATATTGAAGTCGCCCGCTAAGACTGTTGGTGTGTCATCGCACAGTAACAAGTGCTCCAGGTTGCTCTCAAGCCTTCGATTGTCATGGTTAGGTGGTCTATATATTGTGTAGAGTTTAGTATTGATTCCCGCGATGCTCACCAGAACCCCCAGCGCATAGAGCGACTGGTACTCCACGCACGGGATGCCCTGGTGGACGATGCTCTTCCTCACGAATACGGCCAAACCCCCGGTAGGGGTCGCCCGCTTCAGTAACTTCGCACTTTGTGTAAGTGTGGTATCCCGGGATTTTGTAGTTGTCGTTAGTACGTAGCCAGGTCTCCGACACCAACATAATGTCGACCTGTTGACTGCGCAGGAAGTGCGCTAGGAGTTTTTTCTTATTGTTTAGTGACTGGGCGTTCCAATGAACCACTCTGAGAGGCGTATCAACCATCTTGGTGGCAAGTGTTCGTCACGCCTCCCAGAGCAGCTTCCTGGCCCCCCCCCAACTGATAGCACAGCGAGAATTGCCTCCCGGAAGGTCTCGAAGGCCTGCATAGCAACACCGATCATTGGTGGTTGCTGCGGTTGTGTCGTTGGTAATTGTACTGGTGGGCGGCTCTCTGTTTGGGCCAGCCCTTCCGATTTCTTGTTCCTTCTACGGCATCTGGTTTTGGGCTGGGCCCCGCCTCCTTGCTCGACGGTATTCTGGCGCGGTAGCTCCTGCCCTTTTGGTAAAGTTGTCTTGGCCCCCGTCTTGGCTACTGTGCCGGCGCGCTTGTTGCGTGCCTCCTTTCGCAGCACTGGGCACTGTGTAAAGTTGGCAGGGTGGGGCCCCCCGCAGTTTGCACATGTCGGAGGCTCTTCACGCGGGCGGTCGCAGTCCCTAGCGAAGTGGGGTCCACCGCACCTCACGCAGGCCTGTTTCCTATGGCATTGCTTCGAGCTATGCCGAAACTGTTGGCAGTGGTGGCACTGGGCGGGTCCAGTCTTCCCACGCCAGGCCTCTATCCTGATGCCTCGCATCAGTAGCAGTTCGTCAATCTGGTATATAGCTTCAATAGCTTTCTTGTCGCGCTTGATAGAGGCAAAGAATACGCTACCGGGGCGCCCCCCACGCGCCCGTATATTTTTGACGTATTCTGCCTCATATCTCTTCTCCACCAGGGCGGCTTTCACATGCTCGACATCCGTGTCCGATGGTAATCCCCTTATAGCGATCTTTAGGCTTATTTCTTGCGGGAGCGAGTAGGAGAACCAGGAGAGCTGTTCTGTCTTACTCAGGTCCGTGAGGTATCGCTGCACCTTACGGTACTCCTTTTCGTCCTCGGGCACAAATCGGACCCCCTCCCCAAGGGGCCTCGCATTCGGTGCTCGCCCCAGTCGGCTGGCTATCTCAGCAAAAGCAAAGTGTGAGTGCCATTGTGGCAATTTCTCCACAACTATTGACGGGTATCTTTTATCGCTTTTACTCGCGGTTTCTGTGAGAACACCGGTAGTCTGCTGTGGCTGGCTGGTCTGAGAAGTTTGTGGGTCTTTAACCGGCTGTGGCTGGGCCGGTGTCTCCACAGGCTTCGGCTTCGGGATAAAGAGTGGACCCGTTTCCTTCGGCTTGCTTGAGTTCAAGTATCGCGACGCAATCGTCGCGTATTTGGCAGGTGCCGGTTTTGCTATGGCCTGTGCCAGTGTCGACGGCTGTGCAGGTTGATTTTTCCTGACCACCGGGATCGGTGGCGTGGTTTGCCTCTTTTCGGCGGCTGCAAAGCGTGGCATGGGGCTGGCTTTGATGCCTTCTGCCCCAGTTCCCTTTTCCCTTTGCGGTAGGGGTTGCGGCTGCTCGTTACTTTTCCCTCCGCGGCACTGCGGCTTGGGGGGGGGGCATCTTTGTGGGCGATACAGTACAAGTGAAAGAGCGGGAGCGGTGCTTAGCACCTCTACCCTCCTCCATGTCGTCATCCTCGCGTTTGCGTCGGGCGGCACGCGCGATTGGGCTTCTGATAACCATTTTGGGTGTGATCTCCGGTACCGCAAGCACTCCGGCGGCCGCAAAATCCAGTGCTGCGAGGTCATCTTGTGATAAAAGGGTATTCTTCATTTCAGCTTCTTGTACCCTAAGGTACAGAGCCATCCACCTTAAAATTCCTTCGGATAGGATACCGGTTCCTATCAAGCTGGCCAGGGTGACAATATCGCGCTCGTGCTCTTCACACGCCATGGTGGGGGTAGGTGACGTCACTCGTGGCGCGGGCAGTCGCGTGATTGGTCCCGAAGGAGTTTCTCGAACTGTCCGTGGCGCTGTCGTCGCTATACGCGGCGATGTGAACTCGGCGTTCTGATTGGCTGATTCGTTTTGTCCATTGAGCGGTCCTTGTTCAAGTTGCGAGGCATAGTCTCGACGTCCGGGTAATTCTGCTGGGTTCGTTGGTTATCTGGTTGTTGGTGGCCCTGAAAAGGGCCTTTGGATGCTGTGTGGCCGTTAGAAGGGCCTTTAGACTCCCTGCCGTTGGACATAATTCCCAGCGGCAAGGAGGGAAATCACTTTATAGACGGTGCGGGTGTGAGCAGTAGGGATGCTCAGTGGTTTACAATACCACGAGGCAGAATCACATTCTACCTCGTGAATCGCGAACTGGGTGCTCCGTACACGTCCGGACCGGGCACTCCTGCAATATGCAAAATTAAATTAAGATACATATATAATTATGAAGAGAATCTTGACAACGCGATTCAGAAAATAATATGTATTCAGTGCCATCTGTTGTACCAAATAGAAAAAAATTGTAGATGGCGCACCTCAAATTTTTAATACTTTGACACTTAATTACAAATTCGTTATTACCAATTAAATTATAATAGGTTTTATAGTGATTAAGTAGGATGTTAATAAGAAATTAGACAAAATAGGATAGTTTCTAATGTTACTAATATAATAAATGGAAAGTTTGTAGCTTTGTTACTCAATCACGCAAAAACAGCGCAACGGATTTAGATGAAATTGGTCACACAGATAGTCTATGACCTAGAATAATAGACAGGGTACTTTTAATCCCGGTAAAAGTCATAGACTAACCAGTGTTATCCTACAAATATAATAAAATAGAAAGTTTCTATGTTTCTTACTAAACCACTCAAAAACAGCGCAACGGATTTAGATGAAATTTGGCGCACAGGTAGTCTATGATCTGGAATAATAGATAGGTACTTTTTATCTCGGTAAAAGTCATAGACTAACCAGTGTTATCCTACAAATATAATAAAATGGAAAGTTTGTAACTTTTTACTCAAATCTCGCAAAAACAGCTGAATGGATTTAGATGAAATTTAGAACACAGATAGTGATATCCAATAATACGCAGATGAAGTCGCGGGTACCAGCTAGTAATAATAATAAGTTAGATAAAGATAGCAATAATACTTCATAATGTTGAATACTATCAGCGTGGAATAGCAGAACGTAGTACGATTAGAACGGGAGGGAAATATACGCCATAGTACCGTCGAGCTCCCACGCCCCTGTACTTAAATATCGCGTCACCGCGAATAGTTCCTCAGCCCAAGTCCGGTGAAGCTGTAAAAGCCGCAGCGGCTCTGTTTTAGGATAGGGCCCCTAAGGCTAACAGTGTAGTCAGTTCTGAAAAAAAAAAAATATCCCTACAATTAAAGATTAGATATATTTAAGCAGTTTAAAAAAATATAACAATTAAATTCTCTTATTTTCTACTACCTACTATTTTTTTAATTTTGGCCGGATGGAAAAGTCATATAACCTTTTTCATGTAAAATTTTTAGCTCTACACAATTTATTTATACTTTTTTTCTAACTTTTACCGTTTTCGAGTGATTGCGGAAAGAAATATTTAATATTTTTTTCAACCCTTGGCGGGGGTTGCAGGCACTAAAACCTGTACACGTTGTTTTTATATCATTAAAAGTACATTATATCAAAAATCCAAAGTAGAGTGCCAAAATTTGGTTTAAAATCTTATTTGACTGGACTAGGAATCTAAACGGTGAAATATTATCTGTTACTTATAATTCCTAACGTTATTCTAAATCAACTGTAACTCCTAAGGTTTATATCAGGATAAAGGACACCACTAACCCCCCACTAAAAACTTTATTTTAATTAAACTAAAATCCGTTCTTTACTTTTCAATATTGTTTATTTTATCACATGACCACACTGTAATTTATTTAAATTATAACAATGGTATATTCTAATTTGATTTAAGAAATAGTTTTTGATAACTGTTAACTTAAGTAGATAATTTAATAAATAGGCACCCGTTATATATGTAGGTATATTTATATTAAACTTATTTTCTTTTAGGAATACCAGGATATATTTTCCTTAAAGGCTTAACTTCTCATCTTTCACGGCTTATCCCGAAAGCTCTGAGCGACGTGCGACACATGTCCGGGATTACTGCCGCATTATAATTTGCGTTTGATTAATCTGTTCGTATTTATTTTTAAGTAAAAAGAATGATTTTAATATCTTTCACATCATCTGAAACTACCAGTCAGATTTGAAAAAGATTAAGGATAGCTGGAGGAGGCAGATTGTGGGAGGTTATGGCAAAATAACTTCCCGCTAGGATTTTAAGAAGTGGAGCAATAACCATGAACGCCAAGCAAACTGACAAGCTGTAGGCAAGTACAGGATAAACAGTGATAAACATTATAGGATACACAGGTTCGTCGGCGTCGGTGCAGTAGAGAGAGTTGGTTGAATAGGACATGACAACACAAATATATTTGTATATGTAAGACAGCTTAGCCTCTACAGAACATCCGTATCGTAATGATATGTAGCATAGATCTTTCTTCAGGTTCCAACCTGAAAGTTCATATTTAAATCACCGATACGAAGGACACGCATGTGTTGAAACGATTCACGCGCTACCTATTGTATTTTGATGTAATTATGTCACCGATATTTATGTAAAAACCAAAACTATCTGTACAAAGTTTAAATTAAAACGGGTGAACGCATAGAACACGGACGCATAAACATTACATCTGTAAACTAAATTGTATATCAAGTCATGTAGATACCTGTTTATCTGTGTAGATATATTTCGTGTAAGTAAAAACTGTTAGGTATCTTAAGGTTTAATTAACACGTAAGATACGAAGTCACGGGAGGTTGCTAGTTGAATAATAAATGTACAAATAAGTGTGTATAAGACACGTTTAATTCTTGAACTATCTGAACCTGGTAGTGATTTTATTTTAGAAAATATATTTGCCATTGATAGTCCTTCGATATTTCGATATTTCTACTAATTTGATTTTCGTTTGTATTTTGATGTGAACAAACTGAAAAGTAACAGGTTTTCAAAAATTGACGGCCACTCCCTTTTCGAACATCAAAATTATACTAACGGTATTCGATTCTACGTAGCGGTCGTTTAAAATGTCACGTTTTTTTAGAAAAGTAGGATTTTCAATAACTAAAAAACTCTAGCATTTTTAATTTACAACATATCGAATATCTGTAAACGGGAAAACCTTTTCATATCTTTAATTTATGGTAATAAATACAAGTTAAATGTCAGTAAAAGGGTTATGCATGCATGCCATTTGTAATAATTATCATTATAATTATGGAGTGCATCGATGTGAGCCAATTAAATTGAATCTACAAACACTTGATACATACTCGTACATACATCGATGTTCACTCGAGCTCCACCGAAGCTGAGGGACACAATCTCAGTTATTATTTAATAATACATTAGCTTTATTGAACTCACAAGTGTTTACCTACTTGTGTGAGCCTTAATACACACAAAGTCGCTTTCCTTAATTTTTTACTATTTTGAGTTTGCCATGCTGTTCTAGCATTCTGGGTGGTGGTCACGATAATTGTGTCCGACTGGATCGAGACCACCATAAACCAGGTGTAATACCCGCTACTCGACTGAGTCGCGACTGCCATGTACATTATGGTAAGCCTGTCACATAAAGAAAGTCTCTATGGTTTGACCCGTATCGGGATCTGTCATAGCATAGCAGTGACAACCAGCGATAACTTACGATCTATTAATGGTCATGGTTGTTTTTAGATTGTTCTGTGCTTACAATTAACCATAGTGCTGTTTGTATGTATGCCCAATGGTATAGGTAGGTAATCTAAATAATACAGTATTTTTAATGATGGCTAATGCGTATATTGCTTAGCGTATGAGACTGGAGTAAGCGTCTTCTAATTTCAGGTCGTGAATATGTTATGTTATAAAGAAAGTTGTAGTAACATTTCTGCAATATACTTTCAATAATATCTAAATATTTGACTACTTCAAAACATATTTGTCATTCACAATTAAAATGTTTTGAATGGCAAATGAGTCCACGATAATTATAGAAATTGGGAATAAGTAAACATAGGTCTGAAATAAGTACATTGTAATCCAAATGTGTCTGACTCAGGTCAAGTTAGTATCATTCAAAGTAAATTAGGCTGACGGGCGAATATCCTGTATGTTTGGCGCAAATCCAAATAGGAAGGTGTTCTATATAAAATGTATTGATTTCAGTTTGCGAGCACTACACTCAGTGAGAGGCAGAGCGTAATATTTCAGTATATCAACGTCAGTATCTTCACTGGTTGAACTTGATGTTTTTTGATTGGATATATAACACATCTATTTATCAACGTAGATTGGTAGAGTCCCTATTACGGTTACGGTTAAACAATATTACTTATCACGTTGTAACCTGCACATGTTTATTAGGCAGTTATTATTTTCGTAATTATATTATTACTAATATAGTGAGGTATCTAAAGTATTATTGTTATTCAAAAAATTACATAAATACTTCTCGTGTATACATTTTCGTGTATACATATCGTTAAGCAGAAACATGACAACAGACAGACTGACAAAAAATGTCTTATTTGTGATCAGTTTGACCTTTGTTAGCTATCTAGCACAAAATCATAGTAAAAAACCAGAACCACTGGGAAATATATTGGACTTGGTATTTAAAAAAAAAATCGTTGGTATTTTAAATTTAATTAATAATAATTCCGATGTTAATCAAAGATTTCAAAACTTTCTTATTTAAATACTTCGAAACGCCATGCCGCGTACTTTTTAGTTTCAAAGCTCGAGTGAGAAAGTTACTCGTAATCTCACAATCTGTTTCACTAAACAAACTTGCACAGTTAACTTAACATTCAAAGTTTATTTTAATACTTTTTTGTAAATAAAAACCATCAGGGTAAACTTTAAATTTAAATATAGCCCTCTTTAAAATTTTAATTTTAATAGCTATTCATTTTAGAAGATATTGAATAAAAGGAAAAAAAATACAAACACGTAAATAAAATACATTGGAATATTTACTTATATTTATAATACTGTAACGTTGCTAAATAAATGCTGCATTCAAAACCAAAAAGGCTATGTGCTATGGCAAATTGGTATAGCCCATTTGATTTTCAGCTGGGCCCAAGCTAATACTAATCGCCTTAGATTAGATTAATGTTGGAAGATATAGAAATACTAATTATTATTGTTGGAGTGCTGATGTATGACAGAGGGGTGGATTGCGAACAGTAAGAAGGAGCATTATATAATTTATTTACTTCAAATGAACATTATTTACAAAACATCATTTAGTTAAACAATGTAGGTAATAAGCACCCGTTATTTATAAAATTATATTCCAAAATTTCGTCACACAGACGCGTATGTGTATAACACTGGAATAATTCTATTAACTTAATTGAACATTGGTCATAACGAGTGTCGGTCGCTGCCCTTATAAATACATTCAGGAACGCTTTGCTAGTCGTTTAATTGATATTAACTACCTGAAAAGATACATAATATATACCACCCAATAAATATACTACCGCTCAATACTTTTAATGGTTTATTGATTTTCCTACAGCTTCTACACCGGGAATCATTTATTTTACTTTCAAATACACTTAACCAAATCTATAGGGGATTCAAAACAGAAATAATAGACTTCGTTCGCTATATTTGTTTTTAAAAGAAGATTTATCTAACAAGTTATTGTTATGTTATGTTTGTTTTTTTTTTTGTATGATAACAACGTGAAGACACTGTGCCTTATAGTAAACACAAAACAATGGCGACCACCGCGAGATAGTAAATTCAGTGACTGTCGTCGTTGTCATTACGTCTTGCAAGCCTTTCATCGTTTCATCTATACACTGATGTATGTGACTAATTAAAAGTGAGTCACTATGACAGGCTTATCACTATTTGCATGGTGGTTGCAAAACATTCAGCAATCATAATAATAATAGCAATCAGGAATAAAAGACGCGAATCACAAAATGGATTATGAATGAGACTTTTAAAGTCAGAAACGTCTCAAAAAGTCTCATCTTATTTTCTCCATCTAAAATCTAGAAATAACATGTTAGTTAAAATTAACCACAATCATACAGGTTAATTTGAAAATGTTTCTTTTCGAACTAAATGTACAATAATGCATAAAATTATTACGGTATTTCTCAAGAGATTATTTTTTATTTCACCGAACGCGCTTATCTCTGGAAGTATCAGTCACATTGGAAAAAATCTTTTTGAATTTTATAGTCTATTTATTGAGAGAGAATAAAGGCTAAGATCACCGTATGACACTTAGAAGCGGAGTAATTACCATACAGAATGTAACTCAGAAAATATGCTAAGCGAGGACGAAGTAAATAATACTGAGGGCGGAGGTACGAAGCTGCCCTGGATAACGGGCAAACAAAGAGTTGTTTTTTTTTCAAGATGACTACACTGTTAGCCGTAAGGGCCCTGAAACCTCAGACGACTTTAACAGTTTCACCGGGCTTGGGGGCGAGCGCTTAAGGCACTCAACCTTGAAAGATTGATAACTAGCTCTCATTTGTACCAAAGTAGCCGAACCTTGGACTTAGATACAATAGTCGCAATCGTACTAATTGTCTATCCGCAGAAATTTCGTTCTAACTATACATATATACATGTTTTTACCTTCTGATGCGGTAACCTGTAGCACCACCGCAGTGCCTATTAGTAACCACAGTATAACGAAACTGTTAAACCTGCTGAGATCTCATTCAAAGCGCATAGTTACTAAAAATAGTTAATTAAAAACTGGACGGGTTTTAGACATGTAGAAGAACTATTGCAAAGGGAGGATCCTCCGACCAGACGGGTGTTATGTCTGGCGGGCAGCTGCCCAACGGTTGTAGTCGGGTTCTTGTATATATACTCAACGATTGAGTTAATTTCTATAGCGCAATGTAGGATAGTAGGATGCGTCTTATGTGGCTCGATAGATGTAGCTATGTGTCGCTATGTAGATGTCGCCACAGACATAAGGTTGAGAAAGTAATAAAACGATTTACTGAAATAGTACCAGGGCAACAGAGCTTCGCTCGGTGTATTTAGAGAAGAAAATAAAACTTATTTCTCAGGACCTATACGTAACTGGATATACTTGGAAAGTGAAACATTCTCTAAACATAAAATGTCTATTAAAGGTTTATCAGTATATTTTTACAAGAATTGTTCGCTAATATTGGGACCTTACATATAAAAATTAGCGATTTATATAGAAAAAGTAAAACGAAAAAAAAATTATGATATACATTTAATCAATCGAAGTATGTAGCATTACTATCTATGCACTTTCACCATTTTAAAGGTTTTCATTGATTCCATTGATGAAAAAATTGTGGAAGCAAGAATCAATAAAATCTATGAAGGCGGTTTGGACAGCCTCATAGGAATTGAATTTTTTTCCTTGTATGAAATAGTCCGAATTCCGAAAAAAGTGTTAATTTGTTGAAGCAAGGTCCGGGGTGTGTGATGGGTGTTCCAACCGCAGTTCCTCTAATTTAGTGACAGTCTTTTGTGAAGTATGGGGTCTAGCGTTGTCCTGAAACAGCAGCGGGCTAGAGAGATTGACCACTCTGTTGTTTAATGGCTAGTTTTTTTATTATGGTTTGCAATTGTTCTAAAAATGGTACACACACAGATGTAGACATGAGGTTGCGTTCTTTGCTCATGTGTAAAAAATATATACCTGTGGATATGTGAAATACAGTATTTTGAACAACCATGACAATTCTATTACTTTACTTTATTTTATGATTACAAACAAGTTTTCTATATCTTCATAGTTCTGTGTTTTTAGCCAGGATATCACTACTTCATTACATTTATGATTATTAAGAGAATACATGTTAAGAATTTTATTTAGTTTATTGTATACGTAAGGACCAAGATAGCACTGAAATTTATTTACAAAAAATGTTTTGTATTGGTTTTTTTAACAGCAAAATCCGTATTTTTTCATCTACTTGTCAATACTTCAGGTCTATGAGGAACTTTACAATGTTTTTCATTTATGACATACATATTTAATAAATAGTTTTCTGACTGAAAAGACATCCCATTCAATGTATAAATTAATTGTGGGTAATCGGAACGGTTTGAATGCCATTACTTTTAGTAATATTCATTGAGCTCTTTCCTGTTTAATTAGATGTTTTTTTTGCTCCATCCCATGACGTAACACAATAAGAAAATATAGACTGCGGTAATGCAAAGTATACCATTTTCAATAAGTCATGATCTGCCACATGTCGTAATTTCCTAAATATATGTATTAACTTTCTTATTCTATCAGTAGTTAGATTAATGTGAGGGTGCTAAGATAAGTTTTCATCTAACAATTACTCTATCTAGATAATTACAGCAACAAATATGTTGAGTGTTATTTTGATAAGTATGTACTCTAATACTGATGTTGCCTTCAGTAGGGCCGATACGATTATTAAAAAATTCTAACTTAACTAATTTAGATATTCCTGAGTGCTATATAGTTTTTCATACTCTCCTGTAATGTAAATGTATTTAGTTCAAGTAGCTTAATTATCAAGCAGGTATCAAACATATATAAATATTTAAAAAAATGTCTCACTAGGAAGAGTTAGAAGAGGGGTCTGATTATATTTCCACGGTATATTTTATAAACGAATTTTTCTCATCTCAGGTCGTTTGTCCACGTAATTGCTGAGACGCTTTGCCTCATTTCTGTAAAACGATAGACGGCTTGTTTTAAAATACCCTCCTTTTATCTGCCCTCTTGATTCTTTACAGTGCTGAATTTTTCGACAAGAACATGAAGAATTGACCCATGTAAATAGGCGTCATTTGTACCTTTGGAGATAAGGTTAGCATATAAAAAATTACGATTTTGATGCGTAAGTTAGCGCTTGAATAAAATTACAAGATTTTAAGAAAAAAATACGAAAAATATTTACTAGTCAACTTTAACACTAACTCTTTTTTAATAGTACTCGTACTAAATAAACTACAGTGTTTACCTAATTTTTAACCGAGTTTATAAAGAAAGGTTCTGTATTTCCGTAGTATGTTTGTACGCGAGCAATGTTTTTCAGAAACTACATCATCAATTTTTATAAATAGAGTAATTACACATTCTTATGTACAAATTTATAGATATAATAATTGTCTTTATTTATATTCAAAATGATTTGTTTGTAATTATGGAAAGTTATTTAGAAAATGTGAAGGAGAAGAGTTAAGAATTATAGTTTATATGATTTAATTATATACAGTTTATCGACAGAATCATTGTTTGAAATTGTTCGGTGAATTCATACTTCTCCGTACAAAAGTTATATGTATGATACAAATTTACTTAACAATCAAAACCAATGTAGGATATCCTTTACCTATTAATAAAATACCTATTAATAATTTACCTATTAATAAAATATATAATTAATTTTACGTTTGACTAGTTGACAACAAATCATTTGAAGATGAAGGACGTACGAAAACCAATATTTTCCAAGGTCTACCAAATTTCAATAAATCCCTTTTGGGTAATAATAACTTCGATTTATAAGGAAGATGTCCAAACCTTATAAGAATATATAAAAGCCTATTACGTGAAGATATTCCCAAAACAATTGCGTATATGATTTCCCGAACGATATTATAATGAAATATATGTCTTACATAATAAGCAGAACATTTGTATTTACTTGGTGGGTTAACAGTGAATTATATTTAGACCTCGCATGAGTATTTAGAACGTTGTTTGTACGTATAAAATTAAGATTAAGTTCTCATTTAACACTTGATGTTCCTCAAGAGTGTTACCAACAAATAAGCTTGAAAAAGAAAAATATCTGGAAAAGAAATATGAAATTTCGTAGCCGGTTTTTGGGTTGCTCACTTGAAAGTCTACAAGAGAAAAGTGAATGAAAATCTGTTGTAAAAGTTTGTTTTATCATCGGCCCATTATCGCTTCCCATCAAATAAAATTAGGGTTGAGCGTAAGTCCTTATGTAAAAAGTTCAAAATAAAAAGGTTTTCATAAAAACTGTATGAAGAAAAAGATTACGGAAATCTGGATTAGGATGAATGTATTTATGCTTTTAAATATTATACATACTATAATTTTAAAGTGCTTTAGGCACTTATTTATGCAACTAACTTTACCTCATGGTTTCACCCGTGTTAAATTAATCCTACCAACTCTCCACCGCACCACTGCAAATTTAGCGGTGTATCCTATTGTTGATCTTGCAAGTCTACAAATACGGTGTACTACAGTTTGCCAGCTTGTTTGACTTTCTTAATTACTGCTCAGTTCGTCAAGGTCGTAGCGTTAAGTTGTATAGCCTACAACCTTCCTTAATAAATGGGCTAGAAAGTACAAAAATATTTATTCCAATCTCACTAGTAGTTGCAGAGATTAGTGCGTTCAAACGAACATAAAACAATCTCTTGAGCTTCATAATATTAGTACAGATTTATGTACTAATATTAATATGTACTAATTATTTATTTGTACAAAATTACCTTAAAAAGTAGCGCACTATCGACATCATTTTAGCTGTTCAGAGAGCCAAGTTTTTTCACTCCAAATAGGCTGTAATAAGTCACGAAAGTGCTTATTATAAATATTTTTTGTCTAAATTGCCACTTTTGTGGAGGCGAGAACGCTATTACGCGTACACTTCGCTTCTTTTGTTATAATGACGTTACTTGAGAGTTTGTAAGTGACACTGCTTCATTTCAAGGAAAGCCTTTCGTATTTATTTTATAAGCGCATATACGTAACCCTGTTATGACGTAATAAAAAGAAATTTAAGGACTATTCACATTCACAACTATACATAATATATTGATATGAAGTACTTGAATAAAATAATAGGTATTAATAATTGAGAAGAACATTGAACTTTGTTGTGAAGTTTATTTGAATCACATATTTTTTTGATGTGAAATATTTAATGCGGCGGGGTAGAACGGTTGTTGGCCTCAATGTTGGCGACTGTTGGCGTGGCGACGCTTTAGTCCCAACGTTAGCGGTGTGGAGCCGTGCTCGTTTCTTTTAATAGACAGACTGGATAATTTCAAAGTTTCGTATTAAAACGTGAATAGATTAAAATCGGTTGGTAGGGATCGCAACCATCATATACGTAGTAATAAAATAAGCATCTTCACACAGTGACTTTCTTTTGATTTGTCGTGTTTCGGGATACAAACCGTGGCATAACCGCATAAATAAGACTGTAGGGCCTCACGATAGACCAAGCCACGGTGAAGCTGCAAAAGCCCTCAGAGGCTTCAGGGCCCCTTATGCGAACAGTATAGTTAGAAAAAAAAATCATGACACACCAGAAGTTGTCCAGTCGCGGACACAGCACGACAGTGCTCTGAACTGTCTCCACAGTTTTGATATTAAACTTATGTGAAATTAAACTAACAATATCAAAACAATTTATGTCCAATGAATCTATCTATGTATCAGTCCTATCTAATTTGTTTAGAATGTCTTCACTGAAGGAGTAAAACTTAACTTTGACATCCTATTGTCGAAATTGAAATCTGATACACATGAATTAATTAACGTAGTACGCTTTCAAACTTGCTCGGTTACAAGTTCCAACTGTAAGTTGTATCGTTCATTGATTGGAATAGTTTTGTAGGAAATTGAAGATGCTTTCATCCGTATCGTCGTTACCACAATTATTTGGTATCTAGTCATAAATTACGGCAGAGTAAATAGTTTTAATAAAATGAAATTGTTTACATCATTATCCTTTAGAGTGCGATATATTCATAATTCGATAAACATTTAAATCTAATTTAAATTTAATTTTAATATTTTTTCTACTATTACAGGTTAATTTTTAACTCAGGAACATAATTTAGAAATTTTATATTGTATCGAATCATTCTCCGTAAGCATTACTAGTATTATTATAAAATGAATCACATCGATTAAAACTACAAGCGTAATTTATGTTTAAAACAGGCAGAGTGTAACTTTTAGTAGGTAAACATATGTGTATAGTAATATATTTGTGTTATTAGAAAAATATTTATAGTTAGCTTTCTAAGTATAGATAAATTAGTCTTCATATAGGTAAGTATATACACATTTCATTAATAATTAAGTTGTAAAAAAAGAGGAAAATACACATTTTTAATTTATACATTTTTATAGTCGAAAAACATTACATTCCTGAACAAGTTATCCATTTTTAAAGAGTTTGTTGTTCATACACGATGGTATGAGTGCTCGGCACACCTGGGTCCTAAGTGGTCAGCGATTAACTGCGTTTAAACTCCATTTTATCCACGTAAAAAAATTATTCTTTATTTTAAAATGCGCTGTAAAGAAGCTAATGTGTTTGTTGGTATTTATCGCAACCTCACACGTATAAGTTTTACTCTCAACTTTTGAACTCATGCATTTTCTAAGAAAATATATATTATAATTTAGTTCAAAGTTGTATGGAGTACCTTTAATCTAATTTTTTTGGACACAATTTGACATTTGGCCTTTTAATGCCAAACTAAGTAAAGCTTGTGTTATGGTAAGTAAACAGCTTAAATACTATTTATTTATAATAAATATTTAGTACCCAGATAAACAATTGATAATTATGTTCATTACAAAAATCAATTATTGGTTAGTGTTCATTAAAAATAGATTGTTTTTATAATCCAATACTATTGAATGTTTTGTAAAGAAATAATTGATTTAATGATAGTAGAACAACGCTTCTAGCGTTTATTAATTTTGTTCATCGACGAACTAAATAAAAGGTCATTGACACAAATCTTTGTTGCAGTTAGAAAATGTAGCCCAACATGTGTATCATTAAAAAATTTCTATGTTCCAAATTTGCACTATTGATAGTTTAAGCTCGACTATCGATTATTGCTCGATAGAGCAAATGACAATCAATTAATTGATAGTTAATCGATGTTTAATCAACACTACGACGAGGATCTAATCTGCGATCTCTCGGGTAAGGCGTATGTAATTTACTATAGGTAAAGCGTGCTAATTCTGTGCGTGGTAAAAAAAAATTAAGATCGCAACCAAGTACCCTTGTGTTGTGTTTCTGCGGTGAGTAGGGTTTCCAGAGCTCCTTCAAGTAGGGGCTTTCGAGTTCGGCAAAGCGCTAGTGACACCTATGGTATTAAAAGCATTCATAGGCTACGGTTCAGGCGGGCCGTATGCTTGTCTGCCACCTGTGTTGTATAATTAAAAAAAAAAGAAAACAAACCAAATAAGCTGTTCAAATAAAAATTCGTTAGCTCTAATTAAAGTCAATCATTGTAAAATATAATTTGTTCCAACGTGACTAATTGTTTGCGGCCGCGACAGGACGCCGCGTGTTGCGGTTATTCGACCCCGCGAGCCTTAACCGCACCTATTTTACTATACAAATTACCCTAATTATACTCAATTGCAATGTTCACTTTAAATCAACATACTTTATCGTGTGGTGTTAATTAGTAACTTTTATGAGATTAAAAAAGACAATTTTTAACAAACAGAAAATCAACATAAATGATTTTATACCCGAACATCCATAAAAAATTTACAGTCACGCTGAGAACCTCTACCTTTTTTTGAAGTGGTTAAAAACAACATTCAACAACATTTAATTGTGCTCAAAGTTCAAATAAAATCAGACCAGTTTAATGTAGATATAATCCCAAGAATAATATGCTGTAAAAAACGGGCCAAGTCTCTATTGAGATGGTTTTTCTTTTAAAAGTAGTGTAATCTCATAAACAGCCAAGTGTAGGATGTGGATATTAAAAAAAAAATTGCCTAAAATCTGGCCTGTCTTTCTGGTTAAATTCCATTCATTAGAGACTACTGTGCCTTTAATATACGAGCTTAAAACGTTTTAATTAATGGCAAGACTAAGACTAAGATTAGGGTTAATATATTCTTGTTGTGGAATTGTATATGACTTTGCCGATAATTGAGTTTGACTGGGCACTTGGGTTTCACGTCAGGGTCAAATTTTCGAAAATCGGGATTTTTCATGTTTTCCTTCCTTTATAGGCTAAACGCTAACTAAATTTCGAAATTTGAAGTTTGTAAGACTGCTAGAAGTACCTTAGAGTTTTAATGATCAGTGAGCGTGTTTAAAATTAAATAAACTTTGACTAGCGATAGTATAAAATGAAGTCGCTTCCCGCTGTCTGTCCCCTATGTACGATTAGATCTTTTAAACTACGCAAAGGATTTTAATGCGGTTTTCACTAACATTTAGAGAATTTTATATGTACAATACATTCCATTTAAATTTTTTTATAGTAGAAAAAATTTAATTATTTGTAATCAAGTCGTAAATTCGTCGTTGGCGTTGCGGTGTTTGTCGTATAAAATGAACACGGATGAAATCGTAGAGCACAGCTAGTATAAAAATAAAATTTAATTACCTTTAAATTATATAGTTGTAGCATTTTTTACAAATATAAATTAAACTATTTGCTGTACAAATTCGAGTATAATTTTCCTGTAACTGAAAAGGAAATAAAACCAATTAAATTGATTTTAATTCGTTTAAATCCAGGATTTTTAGCAGCTACCTTGCATTAATTCGTAATGTATAAAACATTAAAATGAATTAAGTCAAGTTAAAACGAATTCACAAATTGATTGATATTACAATACATTTAATTTATGTATAATATTGAATCGAATAAATTCACTTTGAAACTAATTAGAAGATTTTGCATCGCAACGAATTAAAACTCATAAGATTACAATAGAAACGCATATACCCGAATAAAAAAAAAATGGAAATGAATTAATACGAATCGTGAATCGTACTGTAAAACAAACATAAAAATCAATATTAAAACTATGCACCGTAAACGATAGTTTGGTTTGATCTATATTGAAATAGAAAGTGTGTTCTAATAATTATTATTGTTTACTATAATTATGTAGTAAATAAATAAATACAGTTTGCTAAAAACGTTTTGCAGCAAAGTTAACTACCTAAAGGAAAAATTTATCTTAAATTTCGAGCCTATTTTCAATGCAGCCCGTTTTCCCCCAACCTTATTTCTAATTTTTTCATTAACTTACTTTTCATTTTCGTAAAAAAGTTTTGTCACGGTCCAAATAATATTCACCTCGCCTTTTCACGTTGAAATAATGTTATCCTTATTGAAATTATAATTAACACAATATTGCTTTAAATTAAATATTATATATACTTCTTTAGTCACTTGAGTAGTATATAACCATCAACATCTGTTTCAGGACTGCTCTCGATTTTTTACGTCCCACTTTTATGCAATATTATAACCTAATCATGCGATGCTTTAACAGGAACGGAGGTGATTAAAATAATTTTTGGTTTGTCAGTTATTTCGTAAGTAAACGAAGAAATTGAGATAGGAAGATGGCAGAGCTTATCCTAACTGAATTACACCAAAACTATAAAAAAATCAAAATCAAATTAATGAACGAATACTTTATTGTACTTTTAGTTTGTAGGTACACTGGCGAGTTTAATGATATAAAGCATTTTCTAACAGCTAACCAGAGGTATTGTGGATAAAATTATTATTGCCGGTCAATTTAAAAATAAAACAAATATGAGCAATCACAAAAATATAAAACTACAAAAGTAATAACATTGAAATACAAAAATAAATAAAATAGAAATAAATATAATTACATACAAGAATATGTATACATACTTATATATGTACAAATAAAAGTACATACACAAGTTAAAAATGCAAAAAAAAATATCACTCGGTCTCTGTTTCTTTCCGGCTCATCTGATGACTAGGATGATTTCCGAACCAGTAGTAGTGTATTGCCATTCATAAGTGCCTTCTTAGGGCCTAAATTTAACAACAACATTTTGATTTTAAATTAATTACATTATTAAATACCAATGTTTATCTGGCTACCCAGTATTTTTCACCATGACATTGTCTATAGATTCTAATTTAGCGTTGGCCGCAGTTGTTCGTCGAATATATTTATTTTACTATGTCTGAATTAGGTCTAGCTTAAGTATGATCAGATATAGTGGTATAATTTCACTAGGTTCTTCACTGTATCTAATGGTATGCCCAGTGCAATCCAATAACTTCAGCGACCACCGAGGGATCTAAAATTCATCGCCAATCGTCGCTGTCATACCGGCCTGCTCAAATGTTTCTTCACGTAATATTTGAAAGACTCCGTGCTGTAGGAAGGAGATAACACACTAGTCGGGAGACAGTTCAGTACAATACGGCAAAGGTATGACGTAGATAACTTTTTTTCTTCATGCCGGGATGGAAGTTATCATATGGCTGTGGTTCTGGAGCTAAGAGCGTTTGGTTTTTATATGAAAGTAGAGAAGTGTTATGATATTTAGTTATTTTAAATTAGTATATAAGAGAATTATAGAGCCAAAAGTGAATATGGAATGAAAGAAAAATAAAATCTAATATAGATATAATTCTAGGGCATTTACACGAAATAATGAAATTTATATACTATAATAACAATTTTGATATTCCTCTACTATTCCAAAAAATTAATACTAGATTTACTAATACTTATTTAATATTAATTAAACAGAAAATATAGTCCATAACAAGTCTCCTGAATGTCTATCTCACAAATGACACAATTAGTAGCATTGTCAGCAAGAGATAGTGTAATGTATAGATTGATTAAGTTTTTCATATGTACCCCCACGTTCACCTTTGTCAATGCGCTTGCGATAATACACATTCATTCTGCGACCGTCCGTGTTTCATTGCGTACATTACATTGGCGCAGTCGGTTAAAGGAATTTTCAAAATGCCATTCGGGTCAATTGAAAGTTTTTTAATAGGCGTACATAATTGGGACGCATATTGTAGACGTGTGAAGCAATTTATAGCGTTGAATAACATCGGGAAAGAGTTGCATGTGGCGACTTTAGTGACGCATGTAGGAGTCGCGTGCTATGAGCTGATGTGTGATTTGTGTTCTCCTGATCATCCTGAAGACAAATCTTTTGAAGAATTAGAGAGAATAATCAAGGAACATCTGGAACCGCGACGGTCGGAGATCGCAGAACGACATGTATTTCGGCAAAGGAAGCAAGGACGTGAAGAAACTGTAAGCGAATACCTACAAAATTTAAAACATCTCGCTAAAACTTGCAATTTTAGTGACGGTCTAGAGGTAAATTTAAGAGATCAGTTCGTTTCTGGACTTCGTGTTGAGGATATGAGATCCCGGCTGTTTGCTGAACAAAATTTAGATTACAAGCGGGCAGTGGAGCTTGCTTTAGCACTTGAAGCGGCGGAGCGGCACGCGGCGATTGCGGCGGGCGGTGGTAGCGGTAGCTGCGCCGAGAGCGGTGCGGGCGACGGGCTACATCGGGTGAGCGTGGCGGTGCCGGGGCCGGGTGACAGCGTGCGACGCGCCGGCCGCGCCGGCCGTGCCGGTCGTGCGGCCCCCTGTACGCGTTGCGGCAAGGACAATCACGTGGCCGCGCGATGCAGGTTCAAGATGTACTCTTGTGATCGGTGCGGTGAAAAAGGACATTTGAAGGTCATGTGTCGTAAGTACGACGTAGATTCGGGACCAAATTCGTCGAGGAGAGTGAAAAGTCAATTTTTTTTGAGTGAATCGAATTCTGACGGTGATATAAGTTTTTACAATTTTCTATGTAATAATACTGATGGTCCTTATTTACTTGATGTTAAGGTTGTGAATTGTTTTATCAAGTTTGAAATTGACACTGGTAGTAAAATTTCTGTTATATCTAAGAGGTATTATGATGAATTTTTCTCACTTAAAAACATAATTAAGGAGTCGCCTAGTTTAAAAACATATACTGGCGATGTGATTAGACCTTTGGGTTATATTATGGTTAATGTTGTGTACGGACAAATAAATATAAATTTAAAATTGTTTATTATAGAGAACGGGGGCCCACCGTTGTTAGGCCGTACGTGGATACGCTGTTTGAATTTGAATGTTACACATTGTCATAATATAATGTCAGACATAAACAAATGTTCGATAGAAGCATTACGTAGAGAATTTTCAGAAGTATTTGCTGATGGGTTAGGAACTTATAAATCTCGCATTAAATTACATTTAACAGATTTAACTCCGATTTATGTAAAAGCGCGGACGCTCCCGTTAGCACTGCGCGAGCCGGTTGAGCGCGAACTTGAACGTTTGCAGCAAGATGACGTCATATATAAGGTGGATCGTTCAGATTACGGAACACCTATTGTTCCTATAGTTAAAAAAAATGGTAACATACGTATTTGTGGTGACTATAAGGTCACAATCAATCCACTTTTAAAAGATTTTCATTATCCGGTCCCTCGAATTGAGGAAATATTTGCTAAATTAGCGGGAGGAGAACAATACTCAAAAATTGATTTATCTAATGCTTATCAGCAATTACTTCTTACGGAAGACTCACAACCGATGACGGCGATTACCACACATTTGGGTACTTTCATTTACAAACGCGTACCGTTCGGTTTAAAGTGCATACCAGAGAACTTCCAAAAATTAATAGAGGAAACCATTAGTGGCTTGCCGTGTACGGTGGCATTCCAAGATGACATCTGTGTTACTGGAGTAGACAGAAACACTCATTTTAAAAACTTACGAGCGGTACTATGTAGATTGAGGGATGCAGGGTTACGTGTAAATTGGTCAAAATGTGATTTTTTTAAAAATAGTGTCACTTATTTAGGTTACTGCATAGATAAGTTTGGTCTTCACACTGATAAGAAAAAGATTGAGGCGATAGTGACCGCCCCCACTCCTAAAGATATATCTCAGTTAAGAAGTTTTTTAGGTTTAGTTAACTTTTACGCTAATTTTTGTAAGAATATTAGTAGTATTTTACATCCATTATATAATTTATTAAAAAAAGACGTTAAATGGAATTGGGATAATCAGTGTGAAAGAGCTTTTAATGAAATCAAAAACATGTTGAGTAGCAGTCCGGTGTTGGCTCATTATGACCCTACATTACCGTTAATATTATCTGTGGACAGCAGTGCGTATGGGCTAGGTGCAGTGCTTACTCACAGATTTCCTGACGGTTCAGAGAGACTCGTTAGCTGTGCTTCTCGCACATTAAATGAGGCCGAACTTAATTACTCTCAATTTGATAAAGAAGCACTGGCAATTTTATTTGGAGTAACCAAACATCACCAATATTTGTATGGTAGACATTTCATATTACGTAGTGATCACCGTGCTTTAAGTTTTATTTTTGGCAAAAATAAAGGCATCCCGCAGACAGCTGCGAGTCGATTGCAAAGGTATGCGATACGATTGGCAGCTTATAATTTTGACATAGAATTTGTACCTTCCACAAGAAATTGTTTTGCTGATTCATTGTCTCGATTACCGTTACAGTCAAGCGATAAATATAACATTAATTCTGAAAATTATATTGGTAGCTATTTGCATTTTATAGAAAATGATTTACCAGTTACATTTTATGAAGTACAAAAGGAAACAAAGAAAGATATACAACTAAACAAAATAGTAGGGTATATTAAATTTGGTTGGCCAGAACGTGTAGAAAGTGAACGAGACAGGGTTTATTTTTCAAAAAAAGATAATCTTTTCATAGAAAATAATTGTTTAGTTTGGGGTTATCGCGTTGTAATACCAAATAACTTACGTTCTATTATTTTGGATGAGATTCATAGTGGGCATATAGGTATTGTCAAAATGAAACAAGTTGCACGAAATTATGTCTGGTGGGAGGGGTTAGACGCAGACATAGAGCGAATATGTCGTGAATGTCAGGCTTGCGCTTCTCAACACGAACAAGCCCCGCCAGCGCCATTACATTCGTGGAACTGGCCAAAGGAACCTTGGGTCCGTTTGAATATAGATTTTCTAGGGCCATATCGTAACAAGTATTTTCTTATATTAATAGATGCTCATTCTAAGTGGTTAGAAGTTGAAGAAGTAAATAGTACTTCAGCAAAAGCAGTTATTAATAGTTTGCGCAAAATTTTTGCTCGTTTTGGTCTCCGGAGAAGTATAGTGAGTGACAACGGACCACCGTTTTCTTCGGCTGAATATTTACATTATTTAAAGATGAATGGTATCAGACGCGTACTAGTTGCTCCTTATCATCCATCTAGTAATGGAGCTGCTGAAAACGCAGTTAAACTTGTAAAACAAGTATTAAAAAAGGCAACAATAGAAAATGTAAATTTTAATAAAGCCATTTCTAGGTTCCGATTTACATACAGAAACGTTGAGCACTGTACAACACAAAAAGAGCCAGCAGTGGCCATGTTAGGTCGGCGGTTACGTGGTAAGCTTGATTTGTTACGACCGGTTACTAGTGAAATAGTCCACGATAAGCAGATAGAGCAAAAGACGCGCCGTGGTGGGAAGTTGCGTGAGTTTTTACCAGGGGAGGGGGTACTGATGCGAAATTATGTCAATAAAGATATAAAATGGAAAGATGGTGTAATTATCGATAGAACAGGGCCTGTCTCGTACACTGTTAAAGGTACAGACGATGATCGCATATCTAAGCGCCACACCGACCAATTATTAAGTAAAAGAAAATCACGTCATTCATTATCATGTGTAAATACACAACAATTGGATACAGAAACTAAATCTAATGAAAACAATGAGCCGATGGTTCCGGTTAATGAGTTTCCCTGTTCCAATAACGTTGTTTCATCCGATATAAATAACGAAATCCAGAAAGAGGTGGTACCTAAACAAACAGATAACGTAGATTCAGAGATTACCCAAAAACAGAGCTCACCTAAAGCTATCACTCTGAGGCCACGAATAAAGATTCGGGAACCTGGTCATTCTATGATTTTAAGATCTAGGTCAAATAAGAAATAATTTTAGATTTTTAGATAGTGGATTAAACTATAAAATTAGGTTTTATTCGTTTATAATTTATTTTGGTTATTCTTTTAGTTTTAAGATGATCTTTATTTAGAAGGAGGACAATGTAATGTATAGATTGATTAAGTTTTTCATATGTACCCCCACGTTCACCTTTGTCAATGCGCTTGCGATAATACACATTCATTCTGCGACCGTCCGTGTTTCATTGCGTACATTACAGATAGTACTGCGTCGGGATCTCGAACCAGGATCTGTTGGTTTCGGTGGAACGGCTCAATGCAGACTCGAAGCAAGAACCGTCGCCTGTAGCAGCCGGCTCAGCGTAATAATCTCGACCATCGAGATTTTCGTCATTATGAAATAGAAATAGTAGAATATTAATACAAAATTCCGATATGAGGTTTCTCCAGTGATTTTAGTTCAGTCTTCAGTTTATTTCAATAATTTACATAGGATATTTTTATGCCAATAGCTAGTAAGCAAGTAATGATCAGCTAAAATAAATTTTCAATTAAAGAAATGAAATATTAATGCAGTCGACGGTATCTGTGAGAGTTCGCAATCTGTCGCGCTAATTAAGGCCGTAAACAAACCGTATCAGTCCAATTCAGACTGTCTTGAATCCTTTCATCCTGGCTATCAATTACCAGACTGTTCTTAATTATACCCAAGCGCCTCTGTGATATAAATACTTTGAATGTTTGAGCTAATTATTGTGGTTTGTTTTACGTACAGTTGACTATATTAAGATTTGAATTACTACAGTTCGTATAAGTTCGGAAGTGTGTATGTATCTTCATGAAGTCGTTCTGTTGCTTTGTTGTACTATAGTAAAAATGTATTCAGTGTTGAAATTTTACCTAAAAATATTTGTTCTTGGTTTCCTTGCAAAGAGTCGCATACTATGATTATTCAATTGAGTGGAACACTATAGATTTAAATGATATAAAAAGGGCGTTAATGTATGTACTTTGTGGGCTCTTATTTTTTGTGGGGCTAAATTTTTTTATATTAATACGTTTAAACTTCAGTAAGTGACCATAACGTTAATGGTGAATTTAATTTTTATCTAACAAGCCAATTTTTATTATTATGGTTTCACCACAGATTTAAGAAAAAGGTTTCAAGATACCGAACCGATGCCGAATTAGCAACAGATTTCATATTTGGTCTCCATCAGTTTCAATTTTTAAACATTTCATAAGTGACACTGAAAGTTAATGAAGTTAACTGTACAAACTAACACGAACCAAAGTTTCATAATACAAACGTTACTGTGCTTTTGTTTATAGTAGTATCAAAATTGCTAAATTATGTTAAAACACATAATATATATCACTTTGCTTGAGCTGTTTATGCAAACTCTCGTAGTTTAGAATGTATCAGTATGTGTGATGTTTTAGTGGTTTGTGGACTCTTAACTTTAAGATGAAATTTTTAACATACTTAGTATTACGAGTAGAGTCCGAGAGTCCGAAAAAGTTCTAATCTACATTTTTCCTACTTCCCAGTTTACACACCTCATACCTTATTCTTGTTTTAATCTGATTTCCGAACTTGCTTTATACTCAAACTAGTAGTGTTCTGCGGTTTCATCCGTGTTAAATTTATTCGACCAACCCTCCACAGCGCTGCTTCTTAATGTAAATGCAAGAAAAAAAAAATTCAAATCTGGTAGTTCTGATTAGCGCGTTCAAACAAACAATCGTTTGAGCTTTATAAAGTTAGATTAATATTATAATATATTTTGTAGCAAAAATAGTTCGTGAAACACTATACCCGTGGATCGTAAATCACACAAGAGAAATGGAACCACGGAATGAGGAAATTGGGAAAAATTTGAGTTAATATACATGGATTAAAAAAAAATGCTATCATTATTATCAACCTCGATCTTGACCATTTTACTTTAATCATTATTGTAATAAGTTCTTCGGGTGTGCACAATGCTCCTTCGACATGTCTTTGATGTTGTTACCCAACTAATCGCAGTCTACATTTAAGAATACATCTATCGCAAAGGTGAGGTATTGTTTGATAGAGAAGCCTCAGTCATTTCTTTAGATTTCTAGCTATCAAAAGTAAATCAGTGGCTCCGGTTCTTCGATGAAGTACTTCATTTCAATTCTAATGTGAGCCTTGAATGGCATGACAGTAGTATGTTCATAATTCACGTTCAGCGTTGTAAAAAAATAGAATTACTTGGGCTAATCCCAATTACACAACATAAATTATCTTTCTGTAGAATGACATTTCTTATAGAAAGCCCTAACACAACACTATTATAATGTGTGAACATTTATCCTGCATGTTACTATTCACGTTCATAACTTTAACTCTTGTATCAAGTAGTAATGTATTCCGTTGCGGTACATACAAGGGTAATGGTATGGAACATTTTGGTTAATTAATTGTTTAATATTAGCATACAGCTCCTAATGCTACTGGCAATAGGGATTACTTGAACTATATTATTAACGCGTATGTTCTTAAGAGGGATTTTCATAATGGGAGAAGATGATTGAAATAATACTGTTCAAAATGAAAGACATTGAAAAAATGAAAGCAAATTTAAACTACCTTTATGATTCAGTTGATATAGCAAAACTCCTGTCAATCACTAATTAGGCAGGTACATCAAAATCTAGTCTCAAAAAACTTTTGTCATACAAAGAATGCTAATTGTATAGTACTTTTGTCATTATGTATAAAATTCATTAGATGCATAAAATTGCTTAATAGTTATACTACTTTGATATAGCAACGTGAACATATTATAAATATAATGTAGTAGTAACTAAGCGTAAATAAATAAGTATGTAGTCATAAGTAAATAACTATAATGACTTATTTATATACGCTAGGGTATCATATACCAAATAATATGTTAACCGATGCTTTATTAATTATAAAGTTGTATTCGAAAGGAGTTTAAAATAAACGTATCATCTTCTGTATTAGGAACACTGTGCCTACTATCTTATACATAATTTTACGTATGTACTAAGCATCGATTGCTTAACACAATAAGTTTACAATAATTATTTAGTTGAATAAGTGAATTTTATTCATAATGTTTAGGTATATGGGTTCATAATATGTACATATCTATTTATACTTGTATTTGTATCTATTATTGTCGGATATTTGAAAGGCGTAATGTATGGTTATATATAAGATCAATGTGGCTACACGCTGTCACACACAGAGGCGAGACACCTTGTCCTGTTCAGTATTTACGATCCGCAAACTGCTTCACCCGCAATCAAGGTTCTATGTTTTACATATTAATATTATGTAATACATAATTTCATTAGCATATTACGTTGTATAAGTGACACGGCGTATGTTGAAATTCGGTGTATTAAATTTTATAAATTATGAAGCAGCAATAATTACGTGTGTTTTATCTACGACGCAACTTTTGTTGCTTCTAACTTTTAATGAAATTATGAATTATTTATTGTAATTTTTTGTTCTGAGTTATAGATCACCCATTTAAAAAAGAATAAAATATCTATTGTCTATAAAGTTGTTAAAATTCACTTCAAATCCAATTTTCGTATTACATTTATTTACATGTGCTTACATTCCAATTAAATTTACTGATGAATTTTGTGAATGTATGATAACTAATAATTTGAAAATTTGTTTCAGGTGCAAGCAACAAAAAAATCTATTTACGATGGACTTTCGCAAACAAATTTCCTAATGTTTTTCGTGATTTTTAATAAAATGACTATCACACTGAATCTTGGTATTCTTTACAACAGTAGATGTATTATACTTAGTAAAATGTGTAATAATTTTAACAATAATTCGTACTATTCAATTTCACAATTGAAACACGTTAAATATATTTAAAATAGATGAAAATTTGAAAGCGATTACGGGATTTTGTAGCAATCTAAAGTTGTGTGACATGTTCTTGCTACGCTCTGCTCGATGTTTTTGGTCTGAATTAAAAGCGACAATTTAAACAATAAGCTATAGTTGTTTTTTTTTAAACAAACTACGGTGTTCGTGTGCTACTTTTCTCTATACCAGTAAGTAAATTATTATCGAATACTATATTATGACAATAATATATATGTTTTGTCTTTGAAGTACGTAGCGACTTCGTTAAAAATGATAAATTATTAAATATACGACGTTGTATATTTAAAATTGTTCAGTTATGAATTACAAAAGTATTTATGAACTGAATTTTTTGCAATTTCTTTTGTTAATTGAAATTTATATTTGTATTTTATAGTCAATTCTTTATACACGGATATAATAGTAAACATTTTCAATAAATTTAAATTATAAAAAGAACTTCCTTAAGCGGTTACTCATATCATTCTAGAAACATCTATATTATCAAAATCATAATAATCTTTATGAAATTTAGGCCCTAAGAAGGCACTTATGAACGTCAAAACACTACTGCCGGTTCGGAAAACGTCCCAAACATCGAGAAGAACCGGTAAGAAACTTGATCGGGTTTATCTTTTTTTTTTTGTGTACAAAGGTTAATATAAACAGGTACAATAATAATAATTTAGTGGATGCACAGAGAGGGAGTCACGTCCAGACATCACTATCATTCCCATAATGATCCACCCTATAATTCTGATTCACCGATTCTGCACAATTACTTTCTTAAAAATACTAAATTATCTCGAGTTAATACTGTTAGAGATTTAGGTGTTATTTTTTACTCCAAACTAATATTTGATAAGCATATTGATAATGTTGTCAAAAAAGCTTCTAAAGCATTAGGGTTTGTATTTCGATTATCCAATGAATTTAAATGTGTTAAAACTTTTAAAATTCTTTAGTTATTTTGTTCGAACCCATCTTGAGTACGCATCTCAAGTCTGGAACCCCAATTATAATATATATATCACACGCATTGAGAAAATACAAAAGCGGTTTCTTCGTTTCCTACAGTTTAAATCAGAAATAATTGCACCAGATTACACATCGCGCTATAAAAAATTTCATATGCTCCCGCTGTATACACGAAGAGAAATAGCTGATGTATCATATCTTTTGTGTATACTCAATGGCCTAATTGACTGTTCGGAGATACTGAACCAAAATTAACCTACGTGTACCGCGGCAGCATCTTTTAGAAACCCTAACATACTTTATAGTCCTATTGTTAGAACTACCTACAGACAAAATTCCTATTTCATTCGAGTAAGCAGCAGTATGAATAAATGGGTTAGTGATTTAGACGTGGATATATTTGATACAACTTTGCAGAAGTTGAAAGCTCTTTTGAATTCTTATTTCTTTTGTTAATATTTTTGTGTTTTCCGTCTACTTTATTTTTTTATTTATATAAGTACATAATTATATGTGAGAACTTGTAAATGGCCTTCATTAATTTATACATGTAACTTAAATAAGTACTTAGCTGTAAGTTTTCTTAAAATATTAAAATAAAATAAAATAATAACCTTTTGACAGTAAAACGCACTTGGCATGGTCCATAAACTTGTTGTTCGGTAAATCAGTAATATGCGTCGGGATCTTATTATGAAACCTGACACCATTACCTAAAAAACTTTTATTGGACCTACTTAGTTTTAAAACACGGTACGACTAATTTATGTCTATTTCTAGTATTAACATTGTGCTGATTTTTGACAAAATCTAACTAGACTAAGTTTTTACGAATATACATTAAGTTATCAACGATGTATCGGGAGGACAAAGTTAAGATATTATATTCCTAAAATTTATTCTTTAGTGATTCACGAGGTTTTAGGTTGTAAATTGCACAAATTGCCCGTTTTTGTAATATAAATATGGTATCTACCTCAGCTGCTGATCCCCACAGCAAAATACCGTAGGACATTAAGCTATGGAAGTAAGCGAAGTAGACTAATCTAGCAGTGGCAATATCTGTTAACTGGCGAATCTTACGTACAGCAAATGCAGCAGAGCTTAATCTTCCCGCCAGGGCTTTAATGTGCTATCAACAGTACTATCAACTAAGCCTACTAAATTCCCTTCTATCTTGATACTACTATCAACACGCCGGATATTGGGCAAGGCAATTCTCATACATTTGGTTTTGTTTGCATTTAGCACTAAATTATTCAAAGCAAACCATTCCGAGATTGTAACTAAAATATTGTTTAATTGCCTAAGCTCCGAATCTATTCTTTTCACTTTGAATATAAGTGAAGTATGGTCCGCACAAAGAACCATGTCAGCGCCGTTTTCAACTTCTAGCGGTAGATCGTTTATATAAACGAGAAACAAAAATGGTCCCAAAATCGATCCCTGAGGGACGCCGATTCTTGCCAATGATCCAGAAGACGTTGCCCCATTTACAATTACTTTTAGACAGCGGTCTGTTAAATAAGAGATTAGGAAGTCGAGAGAAGGGCCACAAACCCCATAATGTTATAGTTTTAGTATCAGCGTGGTGTGATCAACGTAGTCGAAGGCTTTTGAGAATACACCGATTGCATCCTGCGACTCTTCTTATGCCGTAAATATATGACTCAGTAGTGTTGCACCAGCGGCAGTGGTGGATTACGATTTCCTGAATCCAAACTGTCAACCTTTCAATATTACAGATATGGTGAAATATTGATAATTAAGGATTGAACTACTCTACTGACATTCCCCAAATGTATTCAGTATTTTTTAAGTTTAATTAATTAAAAGCTCTTATTATTTCACCTGCACTAATGGATGTAAAATTAAATGTAGAATTTAAAGGTGCAATCAACTTTTCCAAAAGTAATGCGGCACCAAGGGGTAACGATATTATATTTTTGGTTACTTCTAAAGGTATATTTGTAAAATAATCTTGTAAAACAATTTCTACTTCTGAACTGTTTGAGATATGTACTCCCTCGACGTTCAGATTAAGTGAATTATCATTTTTCCTAATTTTTCCTGTTTCCTTGTTTATTATTTGCCAAACAGTTTTGGTCTTATTACTAGATTTAAGATCTTTATTTCTTAAGAATACCGCTTTTGCAGCAGCATAAACACGTTTAAACATTTTTGAATTATGTCTAATTGTTGCTTCCATTACCTATAGTCCTTTGCAAAATTGTAATAGACAAATATTTATCATCGATATCAAAATGAAAACATTCAAAAGAAGTTATTTTAAAAATATCGTAATTATGTTAAATCGAAAAATTATTACCAGCAAGTACTTAGAAAATGAAATTATTGTGATGCCACGTTAATTAATTATCATTAATGTAAAAAAATGTGTGTAGGTATGTTTGTTATATACTTACGCACGTTCATACGAAGTTATACTTCTCTGGAGTTAGAAAACAAAAATAGACCCAAAAATTCTATCTCGCGTGCCAACAACATGATGAAGTTAACCAAGAGTGATAATAATATCAATCCATTAAACTGGTTATTTTTTAAATCATTATTTAAATCTTGATAAAAAAAGTCAAGTAAAATAAATTCACATTATTATAATTGGTCGCTAACTTTATTATCTTGAACTTCCGTCACATGATTTTACCATAGAGGGTAAAATAATTTAGTAAAGTAGTTTTAGTTAAGTAGGTTAAACGATCCAAAAAAAGTAGAACTACAAAAAAACTATAATTAAAGATCAAAAATGTTGGAATCATTTTAAATCTATTTTGTAATTGTTATGTTTTCTGTCATAAATTATCATAGTAGTTATGTTTAGTCACCGTGACAAGTGTTTCTGTTGGGCGTTTACTCGCCCTTCGGTCCCGCTCGTCCCTTGCGACTCGGTCCGGGATGAAATATGAATCCTCGTTGGGCGTGCTCTTACGAAACATTCCGAATATTGGGTCTCACCAGACTACCTACATATATCATGAGCATTACTTATGTGCGGGGTTCCCGCTTTGGAAACGTCAGTAAAACTTTTCCTACACGTTTTGTTTGAATGTTTTTTTTATTTTATGTTTTATACAAAAAAGGTGGTAACTAAGCATACGGCCCACCTGATTGTAAGCGACTACCGTAGCCTATGGACCCTTGTAATACCAAAGGTATTACTATATTACTAGTATTACTAGCGCGGTCAAGGAGATTTGGAAAACCTACTATCCGCAATACAAAACAAGGTTATTTGGCTGCGATCTTCTGTAGGGTGAAGGTATTCCACCAGTCTTACCGCCTCAAGTAGAGAGTAATCTACAAAGAAATTTATCTGTGCCCTACCTCTCTTTGAAAAAACTAAAATAGTGATTAAATCATTTTAAATATTTTTGTAAACAACATAACACATAAATGATTTTATTTTTCTTTATTATGTAATAATTAATACATAAAGATCAAGAGATTGTTTGTTTATTTGAACGCGCTAATCTCTAGAACTACCATTCAGATTTAATTATATTTTTTAAGCTTTAAGTTTATATAACTTCACGCTTTGAGCCCAAACAGCGTAACAGTAACAATGAACGTAAAACAAATGTGTAAAGCTCTAGGCAAGTACAGGAAGTGAGGATAACGGTGTGCGTTGACGGCATCGTGGTGGAGAATTCATTGAGTAAATTTAACACATTTTTTTTCACAGTTCTAACGAAGAATGCCCAGCTTGCCTTCCTACTTTTTACTTAACTTTAAACCAATAGATTTAGATCTCAAAGCGTGTGGTAGTGTATTTGGATTATAGTGTGCTTACCACCAGGTATAGTACCGTCAATATGCCGAGCATTATATAAAGAAATATATTATTTACTTCATAACTCCTTAAACGAAAAAACTTATGACAGCGTGTAATTTTCTTGTAATCTAAATGTGCCCGCCCTCCGACAGTCCGTGGTATTGCAAAATCATACGGCACTGACAACCATGCACCGAACGTTAAGGCTACGGACGACACTCTTCCCATAGTGTGTTGGTGCGGGCTGGTTCGCGTCCGTCCGCAATATCACGGACCGTGGGAGGCTACCTTTAGGTTATCGTCTAATAAAAAACGGATCAAAAGTGTTTGCCTAGTTTTGCTTGTTGTGCGTTTAAACATACAGAATAGTCATTTTAATAATATTTTTTGCAATATAAAGAACTATTTGGATCTACAGATTTCCCATAATTTATATTAAATATGTATGTTAAAAATTTAATTAATCTTGTTTGACTTGAGAAACTTCGAGTAATAATTTCAAATTAATTATTTCAATGAGTAAACTAATTAAAACATTGAACTTCTAAGAATACGATGTACGTACAACTTCTTGTGAATATTCACCCTAAAAAGCCCTACAAAACTGAGTAATTTAATTAGTTAACGCAAAATTTGCGGGCACAAAGGTTGCCTTTAATCAGGACCCCTTTCAGCGAGTCTATCATTGTAAAGGGTGAAGTAATAGTTTTTCAGCCGCTAGACGACGTTTAGTGCTCTCGTGGCTTAACAGACGAGATGAATCCATTCCTTCAACGGTGACAAAAGTTAATACGTTTTAAAATTATAGATTCACTATTCAAAGATGATTTAGTAAACCAGATTTTAATGTCATTATGAAAGTTTTTTATCCAATTGCATTGAAAAGAACCCTAAGGGCGACTTGCACCAAAAAAATTAAATCCAGTTTTAGCATAAATTAAGTTTAATGTCAAAATTTATGCAACTGTCAATTTTAATTCGATTTAATATTTTAAATATGATTTAAGGATTTGTTTCAAGCCTTAAGGACGACGTAGTTCATATTATTATTTAATAAACACTAGTTTATTAAAAAATTACAATGTACTAAAAGTAAAGTTTAGCAACAATTAGACCCTCGGATCTAAAAAAGGACCCTTACTATGCACCTACTTAATGTGTGAAGTGTTTTGTAATGTGTGTATTTTGAAGGCTAGTGAATGCAGTGTCACTGTATCGTGCAAGCAACGGACTCAAGGACTCCATGCCAGAACGAAGCACATGTAACAAAATCCAGTATTTATTTTATGTTTGTTATCCACAAAACAGTACTTATTTATTTAGTCAAGATGTCAAGTACTCTAAACCGACGAGCATGCATGAAAAGACTAATGAATGTCGAAAAAGCGAAAGAGTTATGCCAGGATCGTAGCAGGTGGAAGGACGTGGTCTCTGCCTACCCCGTTGGGAAATAGGCGTGATATATGTATGAATGTATTATTAATAAGCCACCCAGATAATATTTGACTGTTCACTATTAAATATAATAAAAAATATTTTCATCCAACATAAATAGATATAAATTTAATTTTAGCTTACTTATTTACTCGTTCTTACTTTGAATGTGTAGAGAAACTGGAAACGCAAAACGACATCAAAGGGCGAACGAAGGGAGGAAACGGGTAAGGATTTCTTGTACAGGTTGGGCAAGAAAGGCGTACGATTTTAAAAACACTCTTGCGTTTGAACCTTATGAGCGGGGGCTGCGCGGGTGGTGTAGATGAGAAGCTTGGTTCTCGGAAATTTAGTCGCGATGTATCGCTTCACCGGAGCGTAGCGTGCATTCTGCGTTAAACATTATTATAAAAATGGCGATTCGTGCACTATTGTTTGACGTTTATTTCGGCGTGAGTTTGGATTACATGACGTAAATCAGTGTCCGAAGGAAAGTGTGATTTGATCGTGGGTCAGAAAGTTCGAAGCTACTGGTTCGACTCTCAAACAGAAGCCTGCGGAACGCCCAAGGCCAACAAGAACGGAAGACACAATTGAACAAATTAGACCTTCAGTTCAACGTAATCCTGGTTTATCGACTCGCAAGCGATCAGTTGAACTTGTGGTGTCCAGAACATCTTTGCGTCGCATTTTACATTTGCACCCGTATAAAATTCAACTTGTGCAGGAATTACTGCCAAATGATCCAATTTTACGACGAACTTTTGTTGAAACAATGTTGGAACGCTTAAATGGGCATGTCAATAAATAGAATTGCCGTTACTGGGCTGCAGAGAACCTACGTGCAAAACATTAGAAGCCTCTGCATTCGCCGAAATTAACAGTTTGGGCGTCCATATCAGCACACGGAATTATCAGACACTATTTCTTTGAAAATCAACAAAGGCACTCTGTCACTGTAAATTCCGACCGATACATAGCCATATTAAGGGATTTTTTCTTTCCGCAACTGCAATAATTTGAAGCCTATAATCGTGCGACGTGGTTTCAACAAGATGGTGCGACATACCATACATCTAATGCTACGTTGGCGGCCGTAAACGAGATTTTTGCTGGGAAACTGATATCGCACCGAGGTGACATTGCATGGCCGCCTAGAAGTCCGGATCTAACGCCACCGGACTTTTTCATTTGGTGATACCTGAAGAGTAGAGTCTAAAATAATAAGCTAGCCGCGATTAACCAGTTGAAGATAAATATCCGAGAAGAAATGGCAGCTATTCCTCGCGCAATGTGTCAGCGACTTTTTATCAATTTGAGGTTCAGATTCGAGGAATGTTTGCAGCGGGATGGTGCACACCTGAATGATGTAATTTTTAAGAAATAAATTTCCCAGATGTCTATTTTAATTGAAATAAAGATGTGCAAGTGTATTGTATTTAGTTTTTACTTTATTATTTTTTTAAATTCGCAAATCTTTCTGGCCCATCCTGTATCACTTTAAGCAACAAGTTTTGAGGTTCTAACACACATGTTGATTGCTTTTAGGTTCTGATATCTTAAAATATCTATGAAACTAAAGAAATAAGTTTATTTTCAGGCAAATCTTTCTAAGAAACAAAAATTATATAATTTAAATGATATATTAAAATTGTTAAATAAATGCCAACATAAAAACAAAAACATTTTTTTTAATTATTGATTTTGGCTACAATCTCACAATCTAATGCTTAGTTGTAACGATGTAGCCCAACATAGTAACACGTTAAGCATAGTGAAGGAACTGGTTCTCAAATGCAACTGCCGGAACACATCTATAGACTTTTGGCAACAGACTTCCAACTTGATGGTGGTAGCTAACCAAGTGGACATTAGAATATTTCCAACTACCTTGCACTTTTCTAAAACATTACTTTTAGCTGTCTACGCTACGTCGTTTGTAAACGGTTCTTATGTGGACTTTGTTTTAAAGCAATGAACCCAGGTTAAGTCAGAAGAATAATAGTGCTTGTATCTCAAGTAGGTAATCCTAAATATCCCAGAAAAGTGTTTAACTAAGTGTGATTTGAAAAGGTGTCATAAAAAGAAGATTAACCAAATTACGATAAAAAAAAACATTCAATGGGAAAGTAGAAGCCAGGTGGACAGAAATGAAACTATACAGATCAAAGTACAGACAGTAACAAAAGTTAAAACTAATGAACTGGTGCAGATGCATATAGGGGTGCATAAATCTGAATGGAGCGTAGGAAGTTTGTATTTGACAGAAATAGAAATAGATATTGTTAGAAATATTTCCAGACAAGCAGATAAAATTGAAAGAGCGAATTGATATTAAACCTCCGAAGAAACAGAGAAATTCCTAAAAGAATAATTTAGCATTTTTTACACAATCTGAAACCAAAGAACAAAAGCTTTTGTGTTTTTTATTCATAAAAGGAATTCTAATAAAGTGAAAACAAATTTATTAGAACATCAAGTGATCATAAGAATACGTAATGAGACAAAATAGAAATGTTTTTATTTAGCCGATATGAAGTGTAAATCTTTTGTGAAATTATTATGAACTTCCAAATTACTTTCGGTTATTCTCATGGATTTAATGAATATGTTATAGTCACATCTGCATTAAAATTATTAAGACTTATTAACGTAAAATTGAATAACTTTCAATCCCGACGGGGTAGACACACAATTACGCATCTGCCTAACTGGCAGATATTATGAAATTACATACACTATAAATGTTTCCTTTTCACATTATAAAAATAATCTAGCCTTGGTAGGTATTGTACAAGGTGTCCAGAAAGGGTATCGGGTATTTGTAAGTTCAATGAAACAAAAATTATTTGTATGCAATAAAAAAGTTTATTGTTTATTATTAGCATATGAATTGGAGAATTATTTGGAAAAGATGATGTTATCCAAATGATGACCGTTACGTTGCTGGCACTCTTCTAAACGGAAACGAAGATTGGCGATAACACGTTGACACATAGCTATCGATATTGCTGCCATTTCTGACCTGATGTTTTGCTTTAACTGGGTTAGATTCGTCGGATTGTTTTGATAAACCTTACTTTTAAAGTATCCCCATGCAAAATAGTCAAGCGGGCTAAGGTCGGGGCTTCTGGGAGGCCAGTTGATGTTACCCCTTCGCGAAATGACTTTATTAGGGAATAATTCGTTAACAACTTCCATTGAGTCATTTGAGGTATGGCAAGTGGCCCCATCTTGCTGCAACCACGTTCTTGAGTTGAAACCTGCAAACTCCTGCAACTCTGGGACCAAAAAATTTCGCAACATATCGCAATAACGGTCACTATTCACATTAATTGCTCGGCCTCGTTGATCTTCATGAAAATAAGGACCAATTATGCCTTTAGCAGACATAGCGGCCCAAACAACGACCTTTGGGCTATGCAGGGGTCGTTCATGCTTTCGTCTCGGATTCTCCACTGCCCAGTACCGACAATTCTGCTTATTAACATGACCATTCAGGTGAAAATTTGCTCCGTCACTGAACAGTATGTTGTTAAAGTTGTTAAATCGCTGCAGCATTTCGTTCGCAAAATTCAGTCGATTAGCATAGTCCGTATCCTTCAATTCTTGAACCAATTGAATTTTATAGGCTTTTAGATGTAAGTCTTTCTTTAAAATCGAATGTAAAGACGATTTTTTGATGTTCAACGATTGGCTTCGCTTTCGGATGGATAAAGACGGATTTTGACGAACCGACGCCTCAACTTCTTCAATTGTTTCTTCATCGCGAACTGAACGAGGACGACCAGAGTTTTGAATTTTGCATTAGGCATTTTGCCTAATGCTATCGTCACTTGGCGCGTGGCGTGTACGATATTCCGCACGATAGAGACGTTGAGCAGTCACTATTGAATCACCATTACGATAATACGCTCGTACGCAAAATGCGCGATGCATCCCCGAGTACTGTTCCATCGTGACGAAAACTCCACAAAATGGCGGACGCCACGAACCCTTCCCCGCACCCTTTAGACGCCCCGTTTCGAATATTGCGCGAAAACAAATACCCGATACCCTTTCTGGACACCTTGTATATAATATCTTAATCCCTTTAAAATCATCGATGATAACCTCTGTCCTTACGATAACACATCTTTGCAAAATTTGAAAACTTTGAGACTTCCACAGATTTGATTAGAAGAGGCCAAAACCTTCGGGTTTCTCCCTGTAATATTTTAAACATATTAATTCCGCTATATTTCATTGATCTAGGCGTTACTTTGCGGAAATCCATCGTAATTACTTTATCCAAATTTTTTTTGCTACTTTCGCCTAAAATGATTAAACGGTTATTTCATTCTTCTGCAACAAAAAAACATTTGTTATTAATTGTTCAGATGAACCTGAAAACGTTAAATCTCTAACTAGTAGTTAGAAGAGAAATGTTAGTAAACGAACCGATTAAAGAGATGCGGTCGAGCCCGTAGACCCGCACGCTATTAACCTATCTATATAAATAAATAAAACCGCAATTCGTTCATAAAAACAAACCCATACCCGATGTATAAAATATAAATATAAAAAGTAAACATGAAAATAATTGATTTATTGATATATCAACATATAAAATAAATACAAATAAATAAAATTGAAGGAGTAGCTTTATACTAAATGCATTTGAAAGTATATACGATACTTATTACAAAGAAAGACAATATTTAAAATTTTTGTCTGCCTGTCTATTCGTTCCGGCTAATCATCTCAGAAACGTTTGAACAGATTTTGACGGAATTTTCACTGGCAGCTAGCAGATGATATAAGGCTACTTTTATTTTAGAGAAAGTATTAGGGTTCCGTGCAAATAAAAAAAACTAGTCATGGTGAATCAATTCGGGCGTTTATGACTTGCGCTAAGTAAACCATAAGATAAATATGAAATTAATGTACTACATAATTGTAGATATTAAAAAGTCTTACATAAAAGTCAGCGAGAACATATGTCTAGCTTCTAAGGGTCACCCACAATAAGCATATATCCTGGAGCGCGGTAGCACAATTCGCGCGTGTACCCGATCGACGGCTTTCTCTAGTCCACGTGAGCGAAGTTGCGGGCACAACAAGTCTGGCATAAGAGCTAAAAATGTTAAGCAAATTATAATAAATAATAAACAAATAATAAAATTAATGTTGCAGGTGAGTTATGAAACGACCACAATCGATTACACGTATTTCGCCCCTCAACGAGACATCCTCAGATCGACGTTGACTCCTCCGAAGCTAGCGGGCGAGTTAGCGCCCTGGATTTTTTTCCTATACTTTTAGCTTTAGGGGCCCTAAAATTAGAGCCGCTGACGGCTTGGGCCGAGCGCTGTCGATTCGCTTGGCGAATACCATTTGTTTATTTGTTCATTCAGTAGTGTATATGTATTATAATTCAGTTTTTGTATTTCTAACTGCTCAAACACACTTAATCAGTAGCCCTTTTGGCATACGTGTAAAATGTCATATGTGCTATTGTCCGAAAGTGTATGCATAGCCGAATCTATTAGGTGTTTAGCAAAATGGGCCCTAGCAGGGTGTTCATTTTGTAATGAACTCTCCTCCCCATATCTTGTACCTACATTCAAAACGTATTAATGTAAGAAGAACATATAAAAATAAACTTTGGACTGGATGTCAACTTGTCTGTTTATGCAAATATATGAAATGGTATATAAATTTAAATGCCATTGTCTTCGTACCGTAAATATATAAAAACTATATATATATACAATGTAAACTCTTATAACGAAACTCAAGGGACTGAGCATTTTTTGTCGTTATAGAGAGTTATCGTTATATGATGAGAACAAAAAAAAAAACAACCAAATTAACAAGAATTTTAATATGTATGCCTTAGATAATAAATACTTATAAATTATTGTTTACTCATATAGTCTGATAACTTTGTCTGACGTTTTTTGCTATGCCATTACTTGTTTTGTATTATTTTATGTATTCTATTCATATCTAGATATGTGGTGGAATCGTCTTCCTACACATTTCTTCGTAATAGAGAATGGCGTATCGCTATAAAGAGTGTTTCAATATGTGGGTTTTAACGCAAACCAACCAAGTTGGGCTCACTTCAACGTTATAGGGAGTTTATCGTTATAAAGGATAACGTTATAAAGAGTTTACACTATATATATATAAGCTGAAGAAAATGATTGTACAGTACCTGGTGGTAAGTACGATATAGTCTACAAACAACGGCGACCGTCGGTGACATATATTTCATAACCACCCGTGAAAGTCACGCTGACTAACTGAAATACTCTTTCACGCTTCGTTTGAAGGACTCAATATCATAGGACTAAAGACGTTGACTTTGAGATTATTCCACATATGCACGGAACATTTTGTTCGTGTCGTGATGAGCTTTGACTCCTTTGACCAGTCCAAACAATTTAAAAATACAATTTTATATAGTTATCTATAGTTGATTTACGCTAACATTCTTCAATTATAATTTAATGTTATAATTATACTAACAAAGTAGAATTATTTCTATCACGTCATCAAAATTTTTGTGATCAAGTAAAAACATCATACAAAAATTCTCCATGTTGAGAGAACATATTGGCAGGGATATTATACATTTACGTGGCATACAAATCGAGGACGATTGCCATTAGCTGAACTAGAATACTAAAAGAGTTAGACAATAAATTCAATGAACTTTGATATCGATAAAATACCCGTAACTTTTAACTCAGTTTATAAAATCTAGCTTTAGGTACCGCTCCAGATAAAGCGATGTAGCTGTATGAGTTGAACTTCCCGGACGATATCTTTTAGTCTCGTTCAGTACTTTGAAAGTTCTTCTTGTCATATAAATGGCAACGTGTGTTTATACACAATTATGCCAATGTCACGTGGATAAAATATTTTCAGAGTTCGAGCTAAGCATTAACAATATATCGACTACCTTAATTAAACTCTCCAAAATACCTCTAACATAACTTTATGAATTCAAATAAAATCATAACTTTAAAAGTGGAAATTTTTTGAGAGTTATTGTGATACGTCATGTACATATCAATAACTCTCAAAAAATTTCCACTTTTAAAGTTATGTTTGTGCAATAGCATGAATTACCAAATATATATGTAGTTCTGAATTTTAACGAGGGAAAAGTACGACTGAAGTATTTTTATTTTTCCCACAGCTTTATTGACTTCAATATACTACATGCGTTACAATTTCAAAAAGTAATCAATATAGTATAATAAAAACAGATTGAATTTATTGAATCTATTTTCACCGTCATACTTAACAGATGTTAATGTAGAATGTAGATGTAGAAGTTGTAATGTACACACAGGTAAGAAAGAGCACATAGAAACTTTGGAGATTTTTCTCTACTTAAAGCAGTTCGACTGGTGGAGTACCTTCCACCGTACAGAAGCCAGAGCTCGTTGGGTTAGGGGAGTTCAAGGTCAGTAACCTGCTAGTGATACCGTTCGGTGGATCGGATGCTTGCTTGCCACCTTAATTATATTTAAATTATTTAAAAACTATGCATAAAAAACAACCTTCACGTTTAAGGCGCTTTATCTAATCTAATACTATTAAATGTGCCATTCTTGTATACATATATACAGATCGTGTTTTACATTTCAACTGTATTTTATTTATTTTAGATAGGCCCTTTCCTTATTTTTAAGATACCGAGCAAAGCTCTTTTGCCTAGAAATTGGTAAATTAACAATGACAGTTTTCAAATTACACAACAAAAGAAAATGACATGTCCAGACAATCAGAAAATTGGATCAAATAGTTTAGTCCTAACTTTCATTCAATAAAAGGTTTTCTATCACAATTTACTTGTTATTTATTTTCGTGCAACATTTAAAGGGCCGACTGGTTAGTTCAGCATTTTCCTCTCTTTAAATTGACATTAACTGTTAGCTTTCTGAACATTATTAATTCAACAACTGAATAAAAATTATTTAACTTTCTGAAGGTACTTGATTTTATCGTTTTATAATTTGCATTTTGATTTTATTCTTATTTGTATTTCAAACTTAAATACTTATATTGTATTCTAGTTTTAAGAGTTGTGCCCGTGATCTGTCTTATTAAAGAAGATAAAGAGGTCAATACCAAACTAATAATGGACTAAAGAGCAAACACTTGTCTCAGAACAAACCAAAGTCACCGAAGTTGTCAAACGAATAACAAAGTTTAAGTAGAAGTGGGTCGAACACGTATCCAGTAAGTACGACTGCTTATTGCGATTGATTGTAAATTATAGGAAGAAGTTCCTTTTAGAGAAGGAAAACCATTACGTAAGATGGTTATGACTTTTATAATGCTCAATTAATTAGTTGTCAATCATACATCGAAAATTAAGCACCTATCCGTGTGTTTGAGACATCCAAAATCAGCAAACGCGAATGAATTAGCCCTTAAAAAATAACCTATTCGCGATGTCGTGGTTACCTCCAGAGAAAACTGTGATATACTTATACACCACCCTTTTACAAAATAAAACAGCTACCTCAAGCCTCGGCGATTTCCAGGCCGCAATTCCCTTAGACCATGTAAAATTGTGTATGTATAGTGGATTTTGTATGGAAAGTGGGTATGTAAGGTCTAACTAGGAGGGCTGGATTCACGTCACCACTCTATCAAACAAATCTGGACCTGTACACTTCCTTAGTCACTTTTCAGAATGTAATCATGTTATATTATACAACAGTATTGAAATTCACCGTTTCATAGCGCTCTTCACAATAACAAAAAACTTATCTACAATCCACGTGCTCACAAATCCTCAAGGCACGCCAAATTCCAAAGACAAAAAAAACCACGCATCATCTTAGAATTCTTAAAAGTACTTTGACATAACATCGAGCGAACGCCGGTGGTACTAACTTTTTATTCCTACTATATACTACATAGTAGGAATAAAAAGTTAGTTGAAAAGAAAGGGAATGAAAGTAAATGCAAAGAAGACGAAAATTTTGGAGTTTGAAAAGGAAGAAAACTTGACAGAAGTATGTGTCCGGATTGATGAGGATGAACTGGAGCAAGTAAGTGAGCTTGTATACTTGGGATCGATGTTTACCAGGGATGGAAAGTATGAGAGAGATATAGGAAGGAGAGTAAATGCCGGTAATATGGTGAATGGGGCGTTACACTCCTTTATGAGCAGTCAGAGTATTTCTATGAAAGCTCGTTAGGCTGTACATAGAGGAGTGTTGGTTCCAACACTCATGTACGGAAGTGAAAGCTGGGTGTGGCAGAAAAATCATGAAAGTAAAATAAATGCAGTAGAAATGAGAGCGCTAAGAGGTATGTTAGGAGTGAAATTGAGTGAAAGGATAATAAATAGTGTAATAAGAGAGCTTTGTGGTGTGAAAGAAGATATAGTCACACGAATTGAGAAAGGGATGCTTAGATGGTTTGGGCATGTTGAGAAGATGAATGAAAGAAGAATGACTAAACAAATTTATGATGCGAGTATAAAAGGAATCGTTGGAAGAGGAAGGCCTAGATGAACATTTATCGATCAAATCGGAGACGTTCTGAAGAAAGGTAAGGTCAAGAGTACTCTAAACCGACGAGCATGCATGAAGAGATTAATGAATGTCGAAGAAGCGAAAGAGGTATACCAGGATCGTAGCAGGTGGAAGGACGTGGTTTCTGCCTACCCCGTTGGGATATAGACGTGATTTATGTATGTATCTATATACTACATCTAATGAGCAAAATTACTAACGTTTACAAAACAACGTAAAGTCCATTTGCAACGTGTTTAGATTAAAATAATTTAATTTCTAACACCGTGTTTTATGGTATTTGCAATTATGAGCCAGTTCGTGTAGGTTGTGCATGAACATCTTTGACTACTACGTCACTTAACATCTAGCAAAGATTATGTTCAAACGCGTCGTCATGAGGACAAGTAGAATATGACAGAGAAGTATGACTAAGACGAAGCCTACACAGAAAAGGTTAAAAAGAAAGAACATGTAGGTAATTCTTCTTTCGTGTAGATGGTTGAGACCAAACATATATATGCCACGAGTAAACCAGTAAATTGTCATCTGCACGGCTGCATTCAATATCTTCTTTTTTTATATAGTAGCTCGGCACATTGACGTTGGTCCCTGATGGTAAGCACTGTATAATCCAAGCACAACAGCGACCGCCGTGAGATGTAAATACATTGGCAGTAGCCGCTGTCTTGCCATCCTGCATTAATATCCCTTCAAGTTACGATTGAAGGACCCGATGTCGTAAGAAAGAGGGAACACATTAGCCGGGAGATTGTACCACAATTTCACGGTACGATAAAAATAAGCCATACATAACTTTTTAGTTTGTGCCGGGATGGAGGTACATGGCCTCGTACGTGCAAGTGGCAGGATTTAAGGGACACACTTGTAAATGCGGCATAGTCACACAAGTGTCCTCCGCTGTCCGTGTAACACAATTTGCATAGGTTACGCTTACACCGACCAATCTGATAACGAAAACGGTTCAAAGTTCACCAAATTCCTTTAGAGGCAGAGTGTAGTTGGTCAGAGGGTGCATCACAGTTAGCCACAGATCAAATCGCGCCTCTCTTGGAACGAGAAATTGAAGATGTTATAAGAAAATAGAGTAAATTTTTATTTTGAATCTATTACAATAAAATAAAGGCGTACAATATTTTTTATAAGCTCATAAATTGTTTAGAGAATTGTAGGCAGAGTATAGACTTACCAACGCGATCACGATTGTATTAACAAGACCGATTTATGTTCAAGGACACACGTGCGACACTGAAAAAGTCTTGTAGCATATTTATACAATCTATACGACGAAAAAGAAATATCTTATAATATTTAACATCTGAATATGTACCTTTTTACTTACGTGCCATTATACTTCGAGAAATAATTGTAAAATAAAAAAGGTTTTACAGCATTTTAATTTTTTTTACATCTTACAACTGCTAATAGTATATTTCTTTTCATAAATAAAAATAAAACGGTTCGTTAGCAACAAGCTAGCCCATTGATAGTCAGTAATATGAAATCCATTAATAAGTTAATAACTATTTAAAGGAATATTTTATTGGGCTTCGAGAAAATTAAACGGCAAATCCCGGACCAGTTTTTGAAAGTACTAGCGGTGCCCCGCCGTTTCACCCGTGTTAAGTTTATTCGAATAACACTTCACCGTACCGCCAACGCACCCGTGTCACCTATCGTTATTCTCACTTCCCGTACTTGCTTACAGCTTGCCGTATTACTTCCAGATTAAATAGGCTATATAATTGAAAAAATAATAATTCAATCCTGACTTTAGGTTTTAGAGATTAGTGCTTTCAACCAACAAATCAATGAATATAGAACCGATTACTAAAATTCTTATCTACTCTACATATAAATATAAAAGACTTAAAACTACTCTTATATGTACTTTGATCTTTTTTATATAAATCCGTCGAAAAAAATGTAAAGGATAATAATATGATGAATGAACCCAATACTGCATCGTAATATTTCGAAGCTTCAAGCTGTATTCGCTTATCTGTTTCACGGATGACTTAACCGTATATCTGTTGCCGGCAATGTCGATGTTAGGTTCCATAATGACATAATTATCAACGTTATACGTACTACATACAGTACAAGAATCGAGGAAGTTAGAGTATCGAATTCATATCAATTTTGATATATCTTTGAGGCAAGTCGCACTTTGGTTTCGTATTTAATGTTACCAGATACTCATTACATGCTCCTCGCGCATTGTTTTATTTTATGAATATAAAATCCCGCCACAATATTCATAAAATACAGTATAAATAATAGCATTTGAAGTTTGTTTGATTGTACTGTAAGTGCGCGGCGCAGCGTTGTTGGCAAGCTCAATCATTTTCAGAAAAGCATAAATAATGTCTTCCATGTGGTTTTTTTTAAGAAAAGTTCTGTACATGTATTATATATAACAATATATTATATAATTAAATAATAAATATTATATAATTAAATAATATATAATATATCCATTAATCGATAATTTCCCTCAATAATTATTGATTATATTTGAAAACATCGATACGATAAAAATCGCTATATATTTTTCACTTGCTCATCCCTATCATGAAGCTGCTCGTCGTCTGTTTATAAGGTGCGTGTGGTCACCGAGCACACCAAGTCACGGTGAAGCTGTATAAACCGTCAGAGGCTTCAGGGCCCCTAAGGCTAACAGAATAGTCAGTTAGAAAAAAAAATACCGAGCACACCTATTGCTATCGCGCCTAGTCAAACAATGGTGCGAGTGAATAGTAAATACTAAGTCAATACTAAGTTATTATTAGTACGGATTCTATAATTCCATCGTCGATACGATTCTCCGACTTCTGTTAAATATAATGTTATTTAATACTAGCTATGCCCGTGACTGCGCTCCCGTGGAGTACATAATACCGTCGATCGGGCAGATACGCGAATCGTGCTAGGCCCTCTCCCGGTTAATATAAAAAGAAAATTGCTTATTGTGGGTGATACTTAGAAGATAGACATAGTATCCTACTATATTACACGTCTCACTACTAGGTATATTTAAAAATTTTGAATGTGTGAAACTTCTCTCTCTCTTTCTCTCCATCTCTCTTTCTCTTTTTGTATATATTTCGAGTACAATTAGAATAGAAAAAGGATAAGAAACCTATATAGGAACGTATACTATCTCAATCTCTCACAGCCTAAAACCCTATACATACATATATACATTGATAGCTATCTCTTTTTCGTTAAACATTTTCGTTTCATAAAATCCAATTCACACTGTCCCAAAAGAAGTTTCACTTCAAAAATATAGTAGGTGAAACTATTATATTTTTAGCCCGCTAACCTTTATCTCTTTCGAACGTGACTTGGTATGTCATTGTCAATTTGCTTATCTGGCATTATCTGTCTATCGAGCAGTAAAAAATATTTCAATAAAAAATAAAATGTTTATTTGAAACCTACTGTACTATATTTTTGTTTTTTTGCCATCTACTATGTTTAATCAGATAATAGCCTCGATAATACTATATTTGATACAAAATCAAAGTTGGTAACCCTAGGCTGGAATGAGAGCCACGACCGGCTATACATTACTGATTTTTCGGTTGTCGACGTTGTATTTGAATTGTAGTGTTTAATTTACCTTGGTACCTTGGTACTATATAAAAAATCGATGGTATTGGATCTTCATGGTAAAGATATTAAATTTAATTGTCTTGGTACAACGAGTTCTCAAATTAAATTTCCAGTGTAATAACACAAAATAACTTGCACTTGAAATCAAAGGCATTGTCAAAGGTAATTTAGTACCTGGTAATTATGGTTCTGAATATTATAGAACTTTCAATAAACGACAAAGTGACTTCTTTCAAACGTTCATAGCTCAGCGTATAAAGATATACTAGAGCACAACAGACATTAAAGCGATAAGTATGTGTGTATGGGGGATTTAATTTGTTCATCATAAAATATGGATACAAAGCAATCATTGGAAGCCAGCCATATATGAAATTGAATACGAAATAAAAACACAATTTCGCTGATATTTCAAACCTGCAGGTGACTTTTAATAAAATTATTCACCGATTCAATTATGAAATTCAGCTAAAATTTGAAACGATTTTAATGTATTAGGCTTTTATTAATATTCCACTTGGGCCTAAATATATTATGAAGTATTTCAATTTTCTTTTTTTGTTGTTGTTACCCGGATAGAATAAAAACACTTGATAAATATGCTAATAAAATATACAATCTCAAAACACTCTTAATCTATACATAGATAATAAAGCGGAAAGCGAACTGCTTTAACCGCGTGCGCTGGCATAATCGTTAATGGTACTGAAATACAATGTTGTACAATAATATTGGTCCATAATATATCTAAAAAAAAGTCAGCGAAAGCATGTCTTAGATTATGAATTATGGATTATCCATTATTGAAAATGAAAAAGTGTTATATGAACATCATTTTTAGACATGGCATATTAATAGTTACAAATAAAAGTTACTTCATCATAAAGACAATTTTATAAAGTTAAATTTTGCTCTTTAGAGTATGTTATTTGGACACATAGTTTAGGATATAATGAGAAATTAAAATATATTCTACTTGCGGGAAGAACAATTATGATTGACTACGGGTGCGTTGGCGACGCGGTTTAAGTCAGATAAAATTGACACAGGTGAAACCATGGGGCACAGCTAGTCGATGAATAAAAGACAACGATTTGCCTATTGGCCGCATTGCCGAATGAAGTGCCGAGTGCCCAGCCTGAAATTCGTACGAGTCATGTCGAGACGTGACGGGTGTCGGGTGTCGGGTGATAAATGGCGCGCCCTGGACACAGACGCTTATGACTGATGGACCCCACTTCTTGCACTCTGATTCCCTGTAAGTTTTTACTGGGAAAGTTTGTAATAATAAATTACATAACCTTGCCCGTTTGACCCGTGGCCTATTTATATTAAGCAGGTTTAATTTTTTTATTCACTTTGAGTTCAACTCATTATAAATATCGTGGAGTCTCTAGATGGACATAAATTCTAAGTATTATATTATGATGGCATGACAGTACGTATATAAATATAGTTACGATCATAGATTTAGTATAAGTATAGACCGGCAACAGGTTGAATAGGACGAGACAAATAACGGAATACACTTTTTTTGTTTTATTCTGTTGTTTTCTTTGTTATAGTATACGTAACCACAATTAAATACGTCTACTAAACATTAAATTACACTTTAAAAGCTTTGATTTTTCAATAATAAGTTGCATCTGTTTTGATAACGTCTGACGTACACATAAAGCTGGATATCATACGAAAATGATTTCATATCCCTATTTCGTTCTAAGACAAGCGTATACTATGTTCTTTCTGTTACGAGTTGCCGATATATATAAATATATTAAATCTATGGATACGATGCAAAATTAACTAAATTAAATAAATGCATTATTACCATCAACAGTAGGTAACCTAACCCAAACGAATTTGTTCTCAATCAAATAAAAAATAATTTACTTCATTTAGTTCCTAAGAAGGCGTTAACAATTTACCAACTTTATTAAAACTTTACCAACGATTTAAGAAGAGCTGGCTCAAATTCAATAAAGTAAATAGTGTAACAAGTTAATAATTATATTATTTTAGTGAATGCACAGAGAGACAGATAGAAACAGAGACATCACTATTATTTACGATATTATCCACCCTACAATAATCTTCTGAAATTAAAACTTGCTTGACATGGTCCTTGAACTTATTGTCCCAAAAAATCGGTAATTAAATTAGGAAACTTATTATAAAACCTAACACTAATACCAAAAAAAAACTTTTATTAATCGTACTAAGTCTAAAACATGGGATGACTGATAAGTTTTTATTTATAGTAAATTATGCCCGGTATTTACAAAATCTAGCTTATCTAAGTTTTTGTGAACATAGAGAAAACTAACAAGAATTTATTGGGAAGGCAAAGTTAAGATATTAAATTCCTGAAACTTGTTCTTTAATCATTCACAAGGTCGTGAAGAGAACCCAAAACTAAGAGAAGTCTATTAACTTCCAATAACTGTTGAATTATTTTAAAAAGAAGAAGAAGCAGATAATTTATATTAATGTTTATTCATTATATTTTTTCGATCTGACCGTACTGTTAGCCTGAGGAGTCCTGTCCAAAAATTGAGCCGCTGATGGCTTTTACAGCTTTACCGGGCTCGGCTTGCCTCCTGAGAGGAAGGAACATCTGTAAGTTAGTGATCTGAAATATGGTCTACACCAACTAGCGTAAAAAAAGAAAAAAAAATTCTTACAGAACATATGTGGTGTGACTATTCATTGGAAGTTATGTATACTTATGTGCACTTAACAGCATTCATAGGTATGTAAAGCAATAAAAGCTTAAATAACCTGAACAAGGGCACCGACAAACCTTCAAAGTGATATACGAGCTCATAATACCGCTGTAATACAAGCATTAACGCTAATAGGCAGTCTTTTGTCTCGGGTAGGTAGCACGGACGTAAATAAGAACATTTTATAAGTACCGTCATTTGAACTGAGTTCTATTAATGTTCATAATAACGAAAGCGAGATTATTATAAACAATTCGAATCAAATATGAATTGAATTAAAATCAAAGAATTGAAATAGAAATACTTGCGGCTCTTTATTGATATTTCATTTCATATCATGGTGGTAAGGCTTTTTCTAACTCACCCTCAAGTTGAAAATCTTTCGCCAAACACCTATAGGTATGTTCTGGCAGCTGCACTTGAGAGCCAGTCCTTCTACGAGATTAGGGTTAGCCTGCTTACCATCTTGCGCCACGTTGTCACTTAACATCAGATGAGATTGTAACCAAAATCGAATCCTATAGCGAATAAATAAATCATATAATTTACTCTAACTACTAAATAATTTGAAAGTTAAATTACAATTCAAGCATGCGTAAAATATTTAAGTTTGATATTCGATTGAAAAAGGTGTTACTTTGCGAAAATCCATCGAAAATAATTCATTCAACGCTTCCGCCCGATTAACAGCTGTTACGGCATTCTGCAACAAATAATGTTTTGTTATTCATTGTTGAAGTGAAACTGAAAGAAAGTAATAACGAAAGGAAGATAAAAGTGTTTTTTTAAACTGAATCGAAAATTATGCCTGTAGGCCCGATCGCTATTAACTTATATTTTATAAGGAATAAATGATAACTTTAAAAATATGTATATATTGATATTTTTTATTTATTTCGTGGTCATTTTGTAAGTGATACCTAAACCAAGTACGGAAAATTTCACTTTATGTACTTTTTTATGTAACAACTAACTGGCCCGGCGAAGGTTCCTTCCGGTAATTAAGTAATCTGCTCGATCACAACGCTACCTATCGTCTTTTTCTAAAGTAAAAGTAGTCTTGTTAATTCATATAACATCGGCAATCAGCCAGTGAAAGTCCCGTCAAAACCGGTTCAACCGTTTCGGAGATTAGCCGTAAGAAACTGACATATAGGCAAAAATTAAAGAAAAAGTGGTTTTTTGTTATACTTCCATTTAGTATTTATTAAAAATTTGTTATTGAAATTACAAACAGACAGTTTAGTTTTAGTACATAAAAAGGCGAGACAATTTCACACACAATTCTCTATGCAGAAAATTATAATTTTGTGAAATAAGAAGTAACGATTTTGTAGTTCACTCATCCATCATAGTGAAATTTCTATTTATTTTATATGGCATAATACATAATAATTATAATTGTACTAATATAATAAAGCAGAAGAGTTTTTTTACGAGATGTAGAAAATGTATAGTGACATCTAGTGGTGAATATTAAATGTTGGTGGCGTTACAGTATCAATTTTTTTAGATGTAAAACTTTTATAATTAAAGGGAAATTTATAATGCTTGTAGGATTTTCTGAATATAATCATAATATAAAATTTTTGTTTGCGTAACTGTAATATGATCTGGGAAAACCTAAACAAACTTAATCCGTAACAAAACATTTTCTTGCAAAATTTGTACCCCCTACATATTACGTCAAAAACCAATACTTAACTCAAACAAAAAGTATAATATGATGTACAAAAGAGCCGTTCAAACTATTCGAGGCAAAAGTACTAGAAAAAGAATAGGAACTGTCGTATATCCAATAAACAAGGCCCGCACGTCCCGTTGCCGATATTTGGAAAAAATATTACACATACAAAGAATTCCTCCATTCAAGTAGGAGCTACGATGAGATGCAAAAGTAATAATATCAGGTATCATGTAATGATGGGAGGCTATGCGGTTGTTTAGTAAATATTTACACAAATGTAATACCTACTTTCCTTAGCTGAGCGTATTACGTTAAGTCAATTTATGCTAATACATTACTTGAAAGAAGACGTATCGTCTCACATGAGTCACAAAATTATTTCGGACCATTTTCATAAGTACGACGAAAAGAGTAACATTATTTGTATACTTATAGATATACTAATCATGCTCTACGGCTTCACTCGCTTCCCGTAGTTACTTGATTACCGCTTGCCAGATTCTGTGACGTTCATGGTTACTGTTCCGTTCCTTAGCGTCGTAGCGTGAACTTTATAGTCTTACACAATACATACTCAATAAATAGGATATAAAATTTAAAAATAATTTTTCAAATATATCTGGAAGTGTCAGAGATGTTTTCAAAAAAAAAAATGTTTTATAATACTAGTATAGATAAAATTTCAACAAACAATTAATACAAATTCTCAAATAAAAATAATTTCATAATAACTATGAATTCTAGACTTCTGATTATGCTGATGCTTTGTAATGATTGCTTCTACTTTCCGCGTACTTAACAATGTAGAAGTTGTTGTAGAGGCTAAGCGATGTAGGACGCAGAAATTTCTTTCTAGAATTCGCTTCACTTTGGGCAGTCTGACTGGTGGAACACTTCCACCCTACAGAAGATCCCAACCAAATAGCCTTGTGTTATGTTGTTTGTCTCTTTAGTAGTATATTTAAAAAAAAAATCAAATATTTAGCTTACTTATTGTATTAAATATTACAAACTATTAAAGAAAAGAAAGCTATTAAGTTTCACCACATGTGCACAAAACATAAATAATAATTATCATATATTTTAACATTTTTATTAAATTTTTACTATCGACAAAATGAACACGTATCTATTTGAATGAATAGCCGTGCTTGACAATTCGATCGCAGGCGGGTACCTAACCACCAAATCTACCTAATGGAAAACCTGTGTTCGATACGAGATTGCTATAAAAATACTTTTCTACGTATATGTGTTTGTTTCCCAATATACTACTCGTTATAACGAATCATGACGAAATAATGATTTTTGTTTGACATTATTTAGCGTTATGACGATGTTGCTCAAGATGGTGGTATGCTAAGCCTAGTGGGGGAACTGTCTCTCAAGTGCACCTGCTAGAACACACCTATAGGTTCTTGGCGACAGATTTTTAACTTGAAGGTGGTAGCTAGCAAACCAGGCTATAGAAAATACCTACTACCATGTTATTGGTTTCATCATGATGTTTTCCTTCTCAGGCTCATTGCTGAGTTTCGAACTCACGCCGATCGACGCGATGACCGTACTAGAGATTTTACGAATGTTCGAATTCGCATTCATTTATCGCAAAAGATTCACATCATTTTATACATTCACTGCAACACTCGCATTCGCAACAATCAATGCGAATATTTTGCAAATGCGAAAGCTTTGCAAATCAAAGCTGAATTGAAGGCATATTTGATAGAAAAACGAGACTGTCTCCGTGAAAACCCTCTAAACTGTGTGAGCAACTTTCATTTATGTAGTTGGCCTATATTATGTAAATCGCCTAATGAGGGAATAATCATTCAAATTATTAGGTATTTAAAAAAACCGCTTTTAAATTTTACATAATTATACATTTACTTTGATAGTAATTTAAACTTAACAAAAAATTAAAGCCAAATATTTTGCCATGACTGACTATTCGCTTTCGAACTCGCATTCGCACATTTGCATTTCAAACATTCGTCTCCGCAATCGCACTCGCGAATGTTTATATCATTGAGCTTCATATGTGTGTACACTGGAAAAGTGATGGACAGAAATTCATTAGTTTTAACATCTATATTAATAAATCTGTACTTCTGTATGTAAATTTTATTTCAGATAACCTGTTAGGGATCTAGCATTAATAGAAAATGATGACGAATATAGCATTAAAAAAAATGTTTAACTATGTGTTTCTATGTCCAGGTTTAATTCATAAAAGGTTTGAAAGATTTTTATATTTCATTATTAAATTTATTAGTAATAAGAAAATAATTACTGCATAATAAACGCGAGCAGAGCCGCGAGACACCACTAGTTAATAATAAATTAACAAGTATTAAGTCAATTTTAAGGTTTCTCAATTTAATTATACTTTAAAAAAAATCTCATTTCTTTTAAATGTTACCCTCACGAAACCAAATTCAAGAAAGTTTTAGGGAAGCATTCTTTACCTAATCCCCAAAGTGGACTTTTATGGGTAATTTTTATTAGAGCTTTCACTCTTCCATTCCATTTTTGGCAATTAATTAAGTAAAATATTTGTAAAAGTAACCATTAAGATTTTTACACTGACCTTTTTCAGCTGAGGCTAATATCAATTAATAAAATATTCTATGACTCTAACCTTTCCGTAGTTCAGGTGTGGTAGTGGATAAAATCAAAAATACTTTAGTCAATAATTAGGCTCCGAAACATTTATTAACGTTAAAACACTAATATTATCATCGATACGTAAAACATCTCTGTCACCGACAAGGAACTCGATCGGGTTTATCAATAACTTTATTTGACCATAATAAGATACAAAAATATGAGGCTTAATTCTGGGAAATACAATAGTTTTGTTCTTAATTAATTAATCCTATCAATATTCCTTTTATTGTTAACTGTGCAAATAATGTTTATAGTTTTTATTCATATTATCTGTAATGTATTTGTAGAGAGGGAGTCATTTACCAATATCACAGTGAATTATGTAACGATCTTATAATAATCTTTTAAGAATAAAACCGGCTTAACATGGTTTTTGAACTTATTGTACGAGATCGATAATGTGCATTGGAATCTTATTAAATGTTCTGACCTAAGAACCTTTTATTTGTTTTACAGAGCCTAAAAAAGCTGATCATATTGCACAAAAAAAAAAGTTTTTTTTTTCCTATTTTTCTCAGCAAATTCTTTCATTTAATACCCATGTGATGGGAATGAATTGAAAACAGGTCCGGTCAATCTTTGAGAGTCCACCATATTGAATTTAGAATGACGTCACTTAGCTAACCATGCATTGCCATCCAAACTAAATGTGTAAGTAAAATTTCAGCTCAATGTGTTGAGGGTAACTGTTATAAAATTCAGTTTCAAGACTTGACAGATACTACCAAAGCAACTTAAATAAAAGCTTGTAAAAAGATTGGTAACGTACATCATTAACGGTAAATATAGACATAATTTAAAAAAACAATCTTGAAAAATTATCAATGTTGTATAAAATAAAAACATCTCTATCATTAAACGGTCTAGAACTTGGTACTTCTATGAGATCATTGGCAAAGTCATCGGGTTTCATATAAGCAACGGTAAGAACTTTCAAGAAGATGGTATGTCAGATAATTTTTTGAACAGATTTACTTTTTCTATGGGAAAGAGCGCGAGCTGTACTGAATTGAGTAAAGAGGTAAAGTTTATTTGTAATCCCTTAATCTCTGAAAGTACTGAACCGATTCCGAAAGTTCTTTCACTAATAGAAAGCTACGTGCTTCCTGAGTGATATACCTGAAATATTTTTTATATTCATTTATATGTTCTAATTAACGCGTACGAAGTAGTGGGCGGTTGTTAGTCCTGTAAATACATTTTAATATCACCATGAAATACAGACTCCACCATCTTGCCTTGTTAATTAAAATATCTGGGCGACCGAGCTGTGCTCGGTGTCTTATAAACAAAAAAGAAAAACTCCTATCTCGGTAAACTTGGAATGTAAAATAGAATCTAAATGCAAAGTTTTATCAAAATCGTTGGAGCCGTTTCCGAGAAACCAATTACAAGTATATATATATATATATATACAAGAATTGCTCACTTAATATAACAAGATATCAAAAATAATCGAATTTATAATATTTATCGTTATAACGTATTCGAACTTAACAATACCCTTTTATATAAAAGGGATAATATATATACAAGTTTAAAAAGTTCAATCCTTGCCATTTTTATGCGACCTAACTTAGGTTGTTTTGCCCGTTGAGGGGCATGTTCAGAGGATAGTCATGGAGGCATGTCACGATACCCTAAGGGCTGCTTACTTAAAAATACACTTTCATACAATAGCAAGATCCTGTGGAGGTAAGGGAACTTGTCTTATTTCTTTTTAATCGAATTTTTACATACCGGTATCACAACAATTTATAAATTTAAATTATCTAACTGCCATATTAAAACAATAATATTGTAATTGCATTAGTGGGAACACAGCCAAGTTCTGAATCATGGCAAAATGCCAATTCGGCAGGCAATACGCCTATGGGAGAGTCAAGCGTGTCATATCACGTCATGCAATCTTGATTTACACTACATTGTACAATGATACTTGGTATCAAAAAGACGATAAAAATGTCTCTGTCATTTCAGGAAAAAATAAACGAATATACTTACATTTTCTTTTGTTTTATGAAACTTCCTATTCAATTTTATTACTACGAGCTGTACTTTCGTTGTTGGAGTTATAAAAATGAGTTTTTTTTAATATATATAATACTAATTTTATTACTAAAAATGTAATAATGATTAAATAACAGTAACAGCAATTAAGTTCTAGTAATAGAAGCTAAAATTAATAATGGTTAAAATGAAGTACATTACTATTGTACATCGAAATTACATTAATTACAATGTACGGGCGAAGCTTGTGTGAAATAATTTATTGGATTGTATAATAACTGTTATAACTTTCTTTCTTCTTATAACTGTGCAAAATATCTTTTCGCATCATACCTCATTCGTAAGAATATTACGAAGCGCAATTAGACCAGTTATTGTTAATATGCTTTTTGAAAATATATATGTACCTATGTGTGAATATGTGACAATTTTGGGAAGGTAACCCAGATCGCTTAAAAAAAACAATTTATTTAAATATAATTTTAATTATGTTTTGGAATAATTTTTAGTCACAGTTACCCTTGACGTACAACAATATGTGTATAATAAAGTGGTTAATACTTAAAGATAGACGGAAAACTGGCATCAAAGGCTACTACTATATTACAAACCTTTGGTATATACGAAGAACGTGCCTGTTGCGGATAGCTCAGTTTTTTTGAAAGATTAGGGCTTAGGAGAGAAACAGGAAAAATTGGCGATCTTTTAATACATATTACATTTGACGTATATTGAACGACTAATAAAAAAAATGACATATATATAATTCTTAAATTAAACATTAAAAAGAAATTAAAGAAGGTCCGATTCTCAACATCCTCCCCTTTTTTTTTAAATTGCATAACTAGACAGAAGAATTAATTTTTTGAGGGGTCTCTTTAGCTGACCCGCAGAGGTGGCGACATCAGCTACTCTAGGAATTTCATCCTTGCCATTATATAGAGATACGATTCTTCCCTTTGGCCACACACCACGAGGTAAATTATTGTCCGCTATTAGAACCACATCTCCCACTTTTATATTTGGTTGCTGTCCAGTTCCTTTAGTTGGATTCAGAAGAGACAGGTACTCCACCAACCAACGTCGCCAAAAGTGTTCGGCCATTCTGGCTGCCCTTTTCCACCGAATTCTGCCATGAAGATCGCTTTCCTCAACTTCAAAAGATAAACGATTGAATGAAGACGTCCCAATTAAAAAATGAAAAGGAGTGAGAGCTTCGGGATAGTCAGGATCAGGAGAGACGTGCGTGAGAGGTCTACTATTCACAATCGCTTCTGCTTCCAGGAGGAGAGTTGATAAAACTTGTCACTTTGAGCGCGGTCTTTATACTGCGTACTAAGCGCTCCCATGCTCCGCCCATAAAAGGAGCAGCGGGTGGAATGAACTTCCATTGTATCAACTCATTTGCGGCAAACATTGACATTTGTTCTTCGTACAATTTCTTAAGTTCTCTGCTTAAACCGACAAAGGCAGTTCCGTTGTCAGAAAAAACTTGACGTGGTAATCCTCGGCGAGCAATAAACCTTCTCAGACTCATCATAGCTGCATCTGTGGTAAGGCTGTAAACTACTTCCAAGTGCACGGCTCTCGTAACCAAGCACGTATATAGAGCGATATACCGCTTTTCCTATCTTCGGCCTACGGTGACTTGGAGAGGTCCGAAGTAGTCTAGACCAATAAATGAGAAAGGTCTTTCGTAGTGCGCGAGTCTTGCTTCTGGAAGTTTTCCCATAGGAGGATCGACAGGTTTTGCCTTCTGGTGTCTACAAAAAAGGCAGTTGTGCGCAACGGAACGAACCGTGCTTCTCAAATTGATGATCCAGTAAAGTTGGCGGAGTTCATTTACTACTGTTTCAGTGTTAGCATGTGCAGCTCTTTGGTGGTATCGGAGTACTAGGAGGTGAACAGCTGGATGTCTTTCATCAAGTATGATGGTGCATTTGGTTGGAGTCTTGACGTGTTCAGTAGCAGTGATGCGTCCGAATAAACGAAGTAAGTTGTCGTCGCATAAAGTGGGAGAAAGTTTAAGCAATTTACTTTTACATGGTAGTGGTGTGTTATTTTTTTAGGCAAGTAATCTCTGCTTTGAAACAATCTAATTGACTTTGCCATAAAATATGAATTTCGGCCATTTGTAGATTGGAAGCTGTTAAATGAGAAGGAGTTAAACCAATGCTATCTACTCTACCGCGTAAAATGAGCAGCTTACGGGCAAATAAATGCGCTAATGCAGTGGCTCGAACTAAACATAACCACCTATTAATACGCTGTGCACTAGCTGCAATGGCAGCCAGAGGATGGAAAGGCTCATCAACAATTGCATGACAAATGATTCTATGCTTTGGTTTGAGATCAGATTGATTAGTCATTACATTAGCTTTAGGTTCAGATGGCCACTGATTTGAACATAAAAACTCTGGGCCGACAAACCAGCGTTATTTTATGTTTAAAGGTTCTCTACTAAGGCGTGTAGCATCATCAGCTATATATAGTGCAGTTGGAACCCATCGCCATTCACTGACATTAGACAGTTCTAAAATTTCGCCTAAACGGTTGGCGACGAAAAGCTTGAAATTACGTGTGTCATTGCGAAGCCACCCAAGAACGTTCATAGAGTCACACCAAAAAATTTGGTTGCTCGGTTTTAATTTGTGAGCGTTGCAAAGAGTGTCCGCTAAACGTGCAGCAGCTATTAGTGCGCCTTGAAGTTCCAAGCGTGAGATTGAAATTGGTTTTAATGGTGTTATTCGAACCTTACTACCTATTAGCACTACTTTAATAGTTCCATCTGAATGGATTATATGCCAATACGCTACTGCGGCATATGCAGACTCACTAGCGTCACAAAACAAGTGAAGCTCCTTTTCTACTGCTACATCATCAAATTCCCAGAGGTTGTACCGACGTGGAATTTTAAAATTATTCAGGGAACTAACGCAAACTGCGTGCAATTCTTGCCATGCGGTGGTATCTTCCTCAGCGAACTGATGGTCCCAATCAATAGCTTTATGCCACACGTTTTGAAACGAAATCTTAGCTCTTACAATAAGAGGCGCTAATAATCCTAGGGGATCATTCATACACGCACATCATAAGAGACAACGCTTCGCGCTTTGTAAACTTTGAGAAAGTAGCCTTCTTATTGAAACCTTCGGCATTAAAACTAAGAGAGTCTTCAGCAGGATGCCAAACTAAGTTCTAACGGATTTAGCTACTCTAACCAAATCTACGTTAGCTAAGGGTGAATCAAGTAAAAACTCTTTTGGAAAGAGAGATAAGGCTTTAGGTTCGTTTGATACCCAAGATCTCATCTCGTAACCAGCATTTTTATGAATAGTTACAATGTCAGAAGCGAGACGCGCTGCTTCAGCCACTGAAGGTGTAGATACTATACAGTCATCCATGTAATGATCATTGAGAGTAGCATCAACAGCTTCAGGGAATTGACTCTGAAAATCAAGCGCGTTTTTATTTTTAATAAATTGTGCGGAAAAAGGACTTGAAGCTGCACCGAATATCATAGATATCATTCTAAACACTTCAATTGGTTTATTAGGAGAATTCCGCCACAGAAAACGTTGGGCATCTCTGTCATCTACGCGTATTTTTATTTGGGGGAACATTTCTCTAATGTCAGCAGACATTCCGACTTTGAATTCGCGAAAACGCAAAAATATATCTAAAATTGGGTTGAAAAGGTCCGGTCCAGTAAGTAGCATAGAGTTCAAACTTACTCTATTAGATTTGGCCGCCGCGTCGTAAACGATACGAAGTTTACCTGGCTTGTTAGGATTGGTAACACCGAAATGTGGTAAGTACCAACGTCTTTTGATAGAGTGATCCATACTGACGGGACCTTCTGCGTAATTGTTATCAAACATAGCTTGCATATTTAACTTATATTGTTCGGCATAGGCGGGCTCTTTGCTCATTGTTCTCTCTAAGCTTCTAAATCTGGAAAGAGCATGTCCAAAGCTGTCTGGAATTTCAAAATTATCATCTTTCCAAGGTAACCCAACCTCAAACTTGTTATTTGGTAATCGACGTGCAGTTTCTTCAAGAATTTTTATAGCTCTAGCATTATTTTCACTTAAAGGCTCTTTTTTAGTAATACCTATTGAATCTAATTTGTAATAATTTTGAATAAGTATGCCTAAATTTTCAGAGTCATCATTATCGGAAAGGTTTACGTGGTTGACAAAATTTACGGGTTTAGTCTTACTGGAATCAAAACCAAATAATACCCAACTTAAGTTAGTATTGATTGCAACTGGCTGAGACCTAGTACCAATCCGAGTCGCCTTGGAAATCAAAAGATGCCAGTTATCAATTCCAATAATTAATTTAGGTTCACCTATTTCGTAACAAAGTACGTTGGCTAAATCTCTTAGGTGGCGAAACTGTGTGATGTCATCCACATGAACTTTTTGTTTTGATAAACCTAGATTCTCAATCGAACGAGCATTGCAAATAGAAAATATGTCAGCTGAATGACGACCTTTAATTTTGAACTTAACATACTGAGCCTTAGTCTTTTTGCCTAAGCCACCAACACAGTCTAATATAATATGTGACTCAGGTCCTGTGACGCCTATCTGCTCACATAATTTGGAATCAATTAGTGTAGCTGTAGAGCCATCATCCAATAAAGCATACGTGTTGACGCTGCCTAGTGGTCCCATGATATTGACAGCTATGATTTTTAAAAAGGGTCTACAGTAATCTGGTTTTTCGGATACCTCAGACAAAGAAGCTTTCTCAGACAAGTAAGTAGTAAGTGTAAGAATCTCGTTTGATTGTTCATTAGACATTTTGTGAACTTGTATAATTGTTGTTGTAAGGTTCATTTTCAACAATCGTATGCGTGGCTAAAAATTCTGCATTGTGCAAAAGTTAATGGTGCCTAGGTTTGCAATCCTCAATGTTACAAATCTCTTTAGTGAACTTACAATATTTGTAACTATGAGAACCTTTTTTGAGACATTTGTGACATAGTTTATTTTCTTTTACGAACTGCCACCAGTCACCGATAGACATTTCTACACACTTGTCACATTTTGATAAATTGTGGTTATGTTTACAAATAAGACAAGGTTTACTAATTTCATTTTTTGTTAAATTTACGTATTTTTTAGAAAAGTTTACTGTTGTCGAATTTTGAGGATATTCTGAAAATGATACCGCATGAACTTTTTCAAACCTTATAAATGGAACCAAGGGATCTGGAATTAAACCAAACTTGAACTGCAACTCGACCTCTCGAGATAAAAATTGTGCCAATAGCTCAAGCTTAGTCTGTCCCTGAGGTAAAAAATGTGTCATACCAAATTCGGTCCATTTATTACGCAATAGAGGCGTTAATTTAATTAAAATAGCTTTAAAAAGCTCTGGAGATTCTAAGTAACATCTCTGATTGAGGAGCCTCATAATCTCTACACAATTTAGAACTCTACAAGCGAATTTATTAAGATCACAGTTTTCAGAATTTAATTTAGGTAAAGAGCGAACGGAGATAATTTCATTGAGAACTATCGATTCAGATCTACCAAACCTCATTTCTAATGCGTCCATAACTACGGCAGGATCATGAGCTGACACGAGAAGAACTGAAACTGCCTCACGAGCTGCTCTTCTGAGACTCATGCCGATGCGTGTCAAGTTCTCAGTCGCAGAAAAGGTGCCCTTGCTGTCCTCGTAGAGTCACTTGAAGGCCAGCCAGTCCAAAGGCTTACCATCGAAAATAGGCAGCCTGCTGTCTCTACATTTGTGCTTGGCACTGCTGAGCGATCTTATAGCCTGTGCTAATAAAGATATGTCAGTGGGCTGTTGTGTTTTTAATTCAGTAGTATTGTGTTGTATACTAGTAGTGATATTAGGAATGTTCGCTGTGGTAGTAGATTGAAATGGCCCTCGCGAGCTTCTTCCACCACATTTATTCAAACTTTGGCGAAATCCTATTTTTTCGAGACGTTTGTTAAATGTGGTAGCCGATATTATTGAGCTCTGCCATAACGTTTTCATTAATAATATCTGAATTATGTAACCAATCTCGCACTGAAGAACGAGAGCCCCTTTGACTCCTCCCACTTTCCGAGTCCAACATCATAAGCTGAGCCTTCAGCTCCAGTTCAGCAGCTTTGCGCTCGGCGGTGGCTGCTGCTGCTTCGGCTTCTGCTGCTATTGCTGCTGCTTCTGCTTTAGCTACTTTTCTTATATGTTCAGCTTCCAGTGCAAGCTTTTGAGCTCTGATAGTAGCAGTTGACCGTACTGACCTGGAACTTTCAGATACGATCGAGCGTGCTCCAGAGATTAGAGCTGCCGTGGCCGTGGACTTAGATGGTGTGGGTTCGCTCATGATCACGTCGGTACAATGATCGTCTCCCGTTTCCCGCAGCTTAGCTTGCGCCCTAGTCTTCACCACTAAAAAATTAAATTTTGTAAATGGACAGGACTTTTATAATATTTAGTTCAAATTTTTAGCTCGAAGGACCAAAATGTTGCGGATAGCTCAGTTTTTTTGAAAGATTAGGGCTTAGAAGAAAAACAGGAAAAATTGGCGATGTTTTAATACATATTACATTTGAGGTATATTGAACGACTAATAAAAAAAATTACATATATATAATTCTTAAATTAAACATTAAAAAGAAATTAAAGAAAGTCCGATTCTCAACAGTGCCGATGGATTCTTAGGATAAATTTTCAGCTTGAGGATGATAGCCAAGTCAAGCAATAAAAAGTCTCCACCATCATACTATGAGTACAACATATTCTTTTTCCACGTGTTTAAATTATATACAATTATTATTTATTTATTTATTTTTATTTAAGTAATTGCACAATTATGTATTACATTTAATGTTAAGGCTAGTTTCCCACAAAACCGGTTGTCTGTGTATCTGTTTGTAATGTCAAAATAACAGATTTTTAAACGCATATGGAAATAAATATATACGGTTGTTACTTATTACAAACAACAATTTTTAAATATTTTATATGTATCTGTCTGTTTGTTCCGGGTAATCTCCGAAACGGTGGGACCAATTTTGACATGAATTTCACTGGCAAATAGCTAATATTATAAGGGGTAATTTAGGCTACATTTAAGCTACTTAATTACTAACTTAATTTATGCTACTTTCGGTGATGTTTGCTTGATATTTAATTGGCTTACGCTGAGTAAACCATAAGAGATATATCAAATTAATACATTAAATAATTGTAGATATTAAAAAAACCTACAAAAAAAAGTCATCGGGAGTATAAGTCTACCTTTTAAGGATCACCCACAATACGCATTTTTAACTTTAAAAAAATAAAATAACAGAGAACGGGGCTAGCTCAATACGCGCGCGTGCCCGATCGACGGCATTTCATCGTCTATGCGAGTGCAGCCGCGGGCACAGCCGGTATTTAGTAAAATATAATTTTATCTTACAATATCAATGATATTTTATAAAATTTTACATAAATAATCGCCTAAAAGAATTGTATAATTTTACGACACGTTTGTTTTATATTTTCTCTTTGGCTAGTAGAAAATGGAGGGCTCCATTTACATACTTGCTTAATTGTGTCTGGACATATAAATAAAATTCCAATAGATAAAAGATATAAAGAAATCACAAGATTTTACCCATCCAAAAACTCAAAGAAGTATATGTGATACAGTCGAGTATATACAATGTATTTGTGTATATATGCGTATACATGTACATAGGCCGCTATACTACGCGTCGCTAGTCTGGCGCAAGCGCTATATGTCACGAGTATGTCAAGAACATCGGTGACCAGAACCTATAAGATTTTTCCCTACCAAAAATGTCTCAACGCAGCTAAAGATTTCACTTCAAAAAATATTTATTTAACATATATTGTAGTATTGCCGTTTTTCAATTTTAAATCAACTATGTTGTTTTCAAACACACATTTCATTGTAATCTACCGAAGGTAAATAGGGTAGTCTGTTAAATTGGCACGTAGCGTAGGCATGAAATGGCAATTCTGTTCGCCACCCTTGACGAGATTGAGTAGTGCGATCGGTCGGGTCCCTAGCTATAGTGATTCGAGATGGTAAGACCTGATAAGTCACGTCTCACTTCTGACTGAAGGCCTGAATGCTCAGTTGGCTCACTGCCATGAATTGATCTATCTATTTGGCTGCACTTCTGTTGTAACTATGATAGTATTACAATTTATAGCTCCAGTATTTTTATACCAAACTTTTTTGGGCGCGTTTAGTAGAGGCTAAAATTGAGACCTGTGCGTACATCTTGTGACGAAGTGGAGTTATATCATGTAGTTAGCCGTCAAAAATAATAATGCGAATTCATTTTAGTGACTTTTAATAATCATTATATTAATACGTGAAGCAAAAACTTTGTACCCCTTTTTAAGCGTATTGCGTGCACGGAAGACAGATTTGGCATGGTTAAAGTTTATATGGAGAAGGAGTACAGAAAGCTAAAATATATCTATAATATCTGTTTCATTTAAACTAAATTAAATAGATTAATACTGCGAACCCGACCATGCCATTGAACTTAGACCCCAAAATATTGACATTGTCACTCAATAAAAAGTGACAGCAAGTGATATAATTTTCATTTTTTAGGTTCATAGTGGAAATCTCAAACAGAAATAGTCTATGGTTAAAAAGTCGCTGGTCGAATTTCGATATATGGGCGACCGCTAGTTCTTTTAATCAGTTTAAAAAAAATTATATTTTACTAAACGTTAATAAAATGTTAATTAAAATTGTGTTTATTAATTACAAATTGATGGCTAACATAATCATGTTGTTGGCACACGCGATAAACTTTTTGATGTTATCTTTGTTTTGACCTATAAATTATAACTTCTTAAGTGCACACGATTTTTTTTCTATATGTATGTGTAGATCTAAGTTTTACAAGTAATATAGGTACCTACATACAATATTCTCCATTGGCAAACATGTACTTTAACAGTTTTTAAAGTTTCCATGAAAGGAACGGTGTTTTGTATTGAAATAGGTCAAGTGATGGACGAACGGGTTCACACGCACCGATTTGTCACTGTCACATGACAGCTCGACACCACAAAGGGAGCACGGACACACCATTTGATGTCCCCTAAAAGTACTTGTACATGAAGGATTGCATAATATACAGTCCATATACTAAGCGTAACCTATATATTATATATTTTTTTCTTCTTATCATTTAATGGCAACGTATGTTTATACATAATTATACCAAGTCATGTGGTTAGAATAATTTTCTAACCTTCAGAGCTTAAACAAGAATGTTTATTTATATTTTTTTTAGCGTTATGGGCACAACCTCACGCTGGCAACATGGTGACACGCAAAATCTAATGGGGAAACTGGCAATCAAGTGTAGCTACCGGAACACACCTAAAGGTGTTTGCGACAGATTTTCCTATACTAAAATTAATGAAAATTTGTTTAATGGGTTTTTTAAACAAACTTTCATCCCCTATTTCCTTTCATAAAAGTTTCATTTTCGCTACAAATGGTAGCCTGTCCTTCTCCAAGATTGAATTTGTCCATACACCGAAATGCATGAAAATTGGATTGATCGGTTCTTCAAACAAACCTTCATCCCCTATTTCATCGCTTAAAGTTTTATTTTCGTGACAAAAGGTAACCTTTGTCCTTCTCGGTGGACTAATATATCCCTATACCGAAATTCATGAAAATTGGTGTGATGGGTTCTTCAGACAAACTTTCATTTACTATTTCATTTCATAAAGTTCTATTTTCACGACAAAAGGGTAGCCTATGTTTTCTGTCTAGGTCTAATCTATTTTCATACAAAAATTCATCAAAATTGGTTCAGTGGTTTAGGCGTGAAAACGTAACAGACAGACAGAGTTACTTACGCATTTATAATATTAGTACGGATTGTATAATTCAATCGTTTTTTTGTGGGACAATTCATTCATTCATTTTATATACTCGTTCAGTAATACACATTTAATAAGGAATACGTTGCTCACTACATTTAGCGAGTAATCATATAAGAAATTACAAGACAATTTTTGACAAAAAAGAAACCCAACTTCAATGGTTTTGGGGAGTTCCCTGGTGTATCCTCGAAGTCGAGGGTCCAATGTCAATGAAATTAAACCAACCCTTCAGGTATACCTTTTCCAACGAAAAAAGAATCACCAAATCGGTTCATAGAGAAAGAAGTGATAGCTGTACACCCATAAAACAAAACAAAAACATTCGAATTGAGAATCTCCTTCTTTTTTTCATGTCGGTTAACAATAATAAAAATGGGTCTGTAAGTTAGTATATGAAAGTTAAAGAGTCTTGCTGGTTAAGCCAGAGAAATGTAGACTCTAAGTTCTCTAGAATCTCTTCCGTATGAAAGTAAATTTCACGGTTTTATTTTTTAATGATTTCTGAATATCGTATTGATATTTTTACAGCATACCAAAATTTAATTTAAATTGGTTCAAAATGATTTTATAATAGTTATTACTTTAAAATTTTGAGAGTAATATGTTGAGATATTTTTTAGCCTATCAATAATTATTACAGAATGACATATACTTCCCGTATATTATCTTTCATTAAAATAATTAAAGCCGTTTTATAGTTAAAAAGGCAATTCCGAGGCCTATATGAATAGATATGTATCACAAAACTTTGGAAAAAAAACGTACAAACACTACTAAAGATTTATGAAGGTAGATAAAATATTAAGATAAGTATTTTACCAATTAATGCACATTGCTGGTTACATTTAACAATACAGATAAGTTACAATAATCTCAGTAATATGACCCAGGGGACTTAACAAAAGAAACTGTGTGATATGTCATATATATTATTCTGAAAGGAACGTATTCACGTACGAGATAACTGTAGGCTTTGGATATATAATATACTGTCGTAAAATTCCTTGTAGGCGGATCATAACCGCTCCCAGCTAAACTAGGGCGTCCCGTACCAACCGTTGGATTGTGTTGAATAACTAAGTTCTAAGCCGTATCATATCAGCTTCGATTTTATGAGGTTCAGTAAATGTGGAACGTGTATTCATTGTAACGGGTAACTAAAATTTGAATTATTACACATATAACATATCTACATAATAAGGGGGGTGCTATTACGTAAGCAGGCTTAGGGGGAGTTGAATTTTTTTTTACGCTTACTGTATTTAAAAACACGTATGCACACTTGCTAGAAGTGAAAAGAAAGAAAGATTAAAATTAAAATACAGTTTATTATTGGTTTTAGTAGATAATACAGCATTTACATATACTGGCCTGCAATATTACCTAAAAATCTCTAAATACATCGAGACATAAATTCATATTGTTTCGCTACCAATTTCTAAATCTAAATGATTTTGTTTGATAAATTCAATTAATAAATTTCTTAATGCTGCATTATTTATTACAAAGATGCGAGCATAGATCCAAATTGGTTCTATTAAAACCATACATTAAAATAGTAATTATAGAATCGTTACATAAATATACCTTTTTAAAAATCCTAAATAAACGGAACTCAAACTATCGACCACTTATTACATCTACGTACTGTACATACAACACAGTGTGTATAAGTCAGGTTGTCACACCACTAGGCCAATTCGACGATGATCATAGTCGTGAAAATCAGGACTTATCTTATCCGTGTATAATATATTCTATCTCATTCTCTCCCATGCTAAATCCTATAGATATGTCTTTGTATCTTTTTAGTGTTGCTTTTTTGTTTCATTGCGTTTCAAATCACAACAATACTAACACTTAAAAAATTATGAAAATGTTTTCAAAACGATATTTATAATTCAGTTTAATAATACTATTTTTATTATAGGACACCGAATTTTAATTCATACTTCTCACTAAAAACGACTTCGCTCCTACACTGGTATGTTTCTATAGAGTTTTCATAAATGTACCGATGTTTAATTCGGGGAATTCCCGACGTACTAGGACGACTCGAAATATATACATAAATATAACTTCATATATTGTATAAAAGTTTTGAATTATTAAAAAACCCACAATTGACAGTGTTACGATGTCCACGGTTGGCTTGGTACCACAATTTATTTTGTGGCTTTTGTGCTCGTGTGCCTCTACAGTATGCATGACCTGAGCGCGAGCGTTGTGGTGCGACAAACTAACATTACGATCGACTGTAGTAAAATCATATTAAATGAATTAGTTACACATTAAGAAAATTGTAACTTATATAATAGCGACTAAAATTCGAAAAGTTCATGAATTATTTATTTCAGTGTATTATTAGTTAACCAATTTTAAGTCAATAATTTTTTAAACGACACAATTATTTCAAATTAAATTTTTTTTAAATCTGATAAAAAAAACTTTATTAAAAAATTTGTATCGATCAGGTATATCTGATCAGCATGAATAAAAAATAATTAAAAGTACCTACCGCTTGAGACGAAGTCAAATTACCTAGTGAAGTCACATCCCTTTTTGTTTTAACTATTTTAAATAAGAGGATAAGTATAATATTATGTGATAGGACAGCTCCAACGATTTCGATAAAACTTTGTATTTAGATAATGTTTTATATTCCTAGTATACCTAGATAGATGTTTTTTTTTTTTTTTGAACACACCTAGCAAAGCTCTGACGCCCAGATATTATCTTATTATATTAAGACTCAATTCTGTTACAGTCTATTTCTGCTAAATAACATGTGTCTAATATTTACTGCCAAAATTCATCATGAAAAACTTTTTAGCACCACTGTGAAATGATTGAGTTCTATTTTTGTCGCCAAGTTTCACCGAGGACAGAGGAAACCTGACTATCATCACACAGCACATCGCGCCTGCTGACGATATAAACCACCATATATGATTTAACATACTTGTTAGCACAGCAAAGCCATTCGGCAAAAAACCTCAACTAAATTTCAGTATCAGTTCATTTTATCTCACATACCTACATATTACTACTTACAGTTTCGAATGGTTTTCTTTTTTTCTATCTTTTTACACCCTCTCATACGGAGTGTATTTCTATTATTCTGAATTTATTACTTTCACCAAAATCAAGTAAAAAAATAGTAGTGTACTGAAATTCATAAGTACCTCCTTATGGCTTAAATTGAATAAAATATTTTTGATTCGACTAACACCGTAAATCATTATGGTGAATATAAATATCTAATAAATTTCGTCTGTGCTTGTTATCAAATAAACAAAACCTAAAAATCTTTAAATAATAAATTGTATGTCGAATTTTTTGTATTGTAAATTAATCTACCAATTTTGCAAATCATATACAAACTAACAGACCACCTAATGGAATTAATACTATTTACCGGTTTATAGAAATTTTTTTTTGGGTATCTATCCTGGTTATTTGTTGGGAGTGTGAAACTTTACCCTATATTAATAACACCATCAAGATCTTTTTACCCTACTTAAGTAGGGTCGGCATAACCAGTTTTCTTTTTCCACTCTATCAAATGTCATCTCAGTATTCACTCCTTTTATACGCATATCATTCTTCACACAATTCATCCATGACTTCTTCGGTTTTCCTCTACTCCTAAATCCATCCACCTTCATACTTAACATTATTTTAGTTATATAACTTTAATCTCTCCTCATAACATGCCCATACCACTCTAACCTATAACCCCTCAATTACTCTGTGACTGGTGCTATATTAAGACTATAATAAACTCATTCCTGATCTTATCCATTCTAATTACTCCACACATCCATCTTAACATTCGCATCTCTGCCACGTGTAATCTTATTTCATCCAGTTCTTTCGTTGCCCAGCACTCAGATACATACGTCAAGACAGGTCTTATAATGAATTTATACACTTTTCCCTTAAGCTTCAGTGGCATTCGAGGATCACATGTTATCCCAGAGACCTGACGCCATTTTCACCACCCAGTATAGTCCCATTCTTCACGTACTGGTCAATGTCACCGTTATTTTGGATTAATGAAACGAGGTACCAGAAAATGGAGCAGGCTGGTAGAGGGATACACCGTTTAAGACTATATGAGAAAAAACTAGATGGACCATCGAAGTCGCAGAATAATTGCTCAGATTAAATTAATAACACCATAGTAACACAAAATAATCATGCATTGTTTATCTTGAAATTATTACACTTAACTTAGTCCATAAGTCGTATTATTATAATTTTTGTGTAAGCAATTTTAGACGAATCTTTACAAATAAATAAAATAAAATTTGTGTTGAGATCTTCCATCAAATATTAAAAGAGTTTGAAACCACTCAAGCACTCTTCTAAGTCAGTCGATATTTCAGAGGTAAAATACATCTTCAAACTTTGAAAGCAGATTTTCTGTATTTATATTTTGCGGATGCAAAGTTTTACGTAAGGACCGTTGAAATATTAAATGACATCGTTCAGTAGTAACGTAATGTTGATTACATTACATTTGATATTGAATAAGTTATACATAATGCGACCATACCTCCCGCTGTCCCCAGCGAGAGTTAGAATATCCCGCTTTCGCAAACAATTGAAACGTATAATTTTTTTCTTTTGAGTGTTAATTCTTTATTATGTAAAACAACACTTTTATGCTCACCATCACAACTGTACACGAACTTTCGTATAACCATTGCGTATGTTTTATGTCTGTTTGGAAGTAAGGCACCTGTAGAAAGAGATTTTTCCCAAATTAATAAATTATAGACGAGTGAAAAAAAAACAGCTAAGTGTCGCACTCTTGAAAGCAATTTTTATTACCAAAACCAACATCAACAAATCATCTGTAACTCGATATTATAAGGAGGGGACGGCTATAATTGGCTACATTGCGAACAAATGTGGTTACGGAGGTAGGGCACAAAGAAATTTCTTTGGAGATTTCTCTCTACTTGGGGCAACCTGAGTGGTGAAATATCTCCACCCTACCGATGATCGCAACCAAATAAGCTTTTGTTGTGGTATGCGATATGTAGAGTTTCCAGAACTCCTTGGAGAAAGGAGGGTCAAGATCCGCAACCTATATAGTGTTACAAGCGGTAATAGGCTACGGTAGCTTCCTACGATCAGGTACGCCGTATTCTTATTTGCCACCTTAGTTTTATAAAATAGGTATGGTCAACTCAAATTTCAAAACTAAGAAACACGTGAACATTTAAACTCGCGAATTGCAAAAATAACCTATTTGTGTAATTACGGTAAATGTAAAATTAAGGTAGAGATAAAATTTCTCGTGATCCCACCCAAGTCGGGAGTTACGGATCTAATTAAAGCAATTACCGGCTTTCCGTCTCTGCGGCTTATAGCGTTGCAAATGCACCAGCTTGTAAATTTCCAGAACCGAAACACGAATACCGCTGGGATAGTCTTAAGACTTACGTAATTAATACGGCAAAACGCGAGACTTACATCATTTCTGCATTTCACGTTTATCATGAGATTCTACTCTATGATTTTCCAATTAAGCTTTACTTTTGCTTAATTATCTTGGGTTCATAAACTCCATATTCGGTTATATGTATGGTGAATAATAGAAACCTTACAAATTCAAGCAAACTTCAACTTCATGTGCTATACCCTACTTCCGACTAAGAAATTACTCGTATCCTATCGATCAGCGACTGCCATACACACATATTGTACAGTCAAAGTCTGACATAAAACGGAACAAAACATACACGCTGCAATATGGGCCGATTTGATTGGTGAATCGCAGTTGTCAACGACTTTAGAGATCCTTTCACCCCCGACCCTTTCCTATTCCGACCGCCTCTTCTCTCGCGCGCGCACCTGCATGAACATAATTGCCGATATAACATTAAGGAAAATCAAAATAAACTGTGAATCTGATGAAATCCAAGTATCGTGACACTGATCTTATCAAAACTGATGAGTAATTGTGATATATCCAACACATACTGATAAACCCATGATGATTATTAAATTTAACGAATGCCGTTAGGCAACTCTTCAGTTTATATCCAGTCACAAAGCTAAGTATAAATTGAAAATCGGCATAACGATAAGAAAATACATAATTTATCGCGTGTTTAAAAGGTCAAACATGATTATTTATTCAACGCACTGTTGTTTACCAGCCCTTCTAAATCAGAATGAACGAAGGGGAACCAAGCCTACTCATAGCCACTATGATATCACGTTTTGTTTCCATACTCTGTCCGCCCATAATAACTGTGGTGGGACTAATTCTTTAAAGAAGCCGGAATTTCTTTACAAAGGATGGTCTTCTCAATACACCCGAGAATTAGAAACTCTGTTTAGTAGAGATAGGACACATGGAAATCTCTTTGGAGATTTATCTCTACTTAGGCAATCAGACTGATACAACACCGTCCTAGAGAATATCGCAAACAAGTAACCTTGTGGTGTCTTACTGCGGTGAGTAAGGTCTCTAGGGTTCCTTTGGGTACCGGGGTTCAAGATCGATAACATATAGTTTTCTCATATCACACTAGTTTTAAAGTACAATCTTTTTAAGAACTATCACATTTAATATTAGTAGGTATAGAAAATACTTCACAACAAATTGAATTTTAAATATATCTTGAAAATATATCTATCATGTACGTAGTTTCTGTTGTTAGTGAGATAACCTCGTAGAAACCATAATAGGACACTTTCATAGATTTCAATAGTTGTCATTGCTTTGTGTTATGGAAGCTCGTTGAAAATTGTTATGTTACGAGTGTCCTCGTCGCGACAGAATCTAATAACGTTTTGTGTTATGCGAAGCGAAATCTATGTGGTACGAGTATTATGCACACTTGTAATTTAATACAAAGACAAGGATTGTAACAATTCTGAGAATGTAATAAGCTAAAGCTTTGAACTAAAATTGTAGGTAAATGTATTGTCGAAAAGAAAAAAATAAAAAGTTATTCCATAGCTATATTTAGTTAATTAGAGAACCAAAGCGATATTATATGTATACTAAAATAATAATATTATAACCTCAAGACATTGTTTTTTTTTTTGTTTGTTTGAACGCACTAATCTCTGGAACTACGAACCTCAAACAAAAAAATATTTCCTTTATTTTATAGCCTATTTATTGAGAAAGGTTATATACTACATAAGTTTACTCTACGACGCAAGGGAGCGGAGTAGTAAACATGAGTGTCAAACAATCTAAAATGCTGTAGGCTTGTACTGGAAGTGAGAACAACGATAAGCTACACGGGTGCGATGGCGGCGGCGAGGTGGAGAGTTGGTTGAATTAATTTAATGCGGTTAAAACCGTGGGGTACATCTAGTATACATATTATATTAATTTGACAAGTTGGACAATTTGTTAATTATATTTTTAAATATCGCAATCAAACATACATTCCACCTATTTGTAAGTTGTCACTGTAGCCTATAGCTATGTAAAACCAACCTCAAATGGACCATAATCCTAAGGTTAGTCATAATAAGCCGCTACTTCTAAAGAAGCCTCGCGCAGGGATGGTAAATAGTGGTCAAATAATTCTAGTACAGATGTCGCTAAAATTTGGTTTTTGGAAAAAAGCTGGTACTCTCAAGCAAATAGGCAGGCGATTTATTCCGTTCTCCACCCCTTACGACGACTTTTTTAGCTCCTCAGTGAAGAAACCATCTAAGGCATTGACCGATATTGAAAGTTATTATTAATGCGTACCAGTATACATTTTGCTTGGTACATGGAAGAAGACCCAGAAACCGGTATTTGTACCAAGAAGATAGTACAACTACCATCCCTGGCATCAAGTGCTGATCCGTGTTGGCAACCACACGCTTCTGACGGGAACACAGCAGTGCGAAACACTTGCTTTGTGACAGAAATACATGTAAAAGTGATGCTTCAACAATCTAATTTTCTGTCATATTTTGGAGAATAATATTCATTTTCGAATGATTGTTAATTATAAATTAATATAATACAGTAATCTTTCCATTTTCTTCTAAACTTATCTATTTTATATCTTTAATGTAGATTTGTTATGAATATTTATATTGTAATTTACATTTGTGAATGTAATAATTTGCTTTAGTTGAAGTTGCTGTGGTTAGGCCGTCCTCGAATACGTGACCAGACCGAGAGGCAGACTTGCAATTAAATTTTATGGCTGACCAAATTCAGTACCTTTCGTACACTTTATATCTTGAACAAACGGAATTTAATTGCGTATATAATTTGATGTAATCAAAACGTATGCAGTTTAAATATCAAGGGTCTATTTTATTATTATTATGTGAAATAAAAGTACAATTGGAGGACTTAATGCTAAAAATCATTCTCTACCAGTCTTCCAGTGGAGCAAGAGAGAGGTATATGCAAGGTGTGCATAATATTGAGTAAAAAAAATCTAGCCGATATTTAACTGTTGCAAGTAAAACCTACGTAGCGAATACTTGAAGAAATCCCGAGAGGAATTGATATTAGTATACACTTGAAAAAGTGATAGCTTCAATCGGCGTAGGTTCCTGCAATTACATTGAGTCTGAGATGTCTGTGAAGGAAATCATCGTAATGAAAACATAGTATTAGGGTATTATCTAAAGGTAACGGCTAGCTTCAATCGTCTAGTGAAAAATATGTCGCCAAGCTCGCTGTTATTGAGAGGCCGGTTTTAGTTTAGCATATTACTGACTCAGCGGTCTCGAGTCACATCATCGCTTAATATCAGGTGATATTTTCAACATCTCAGCCGAAAGACGACCATTGCTGGACACTTCCTCCAATAATCGCCATAATGAGCAGTTCTGCGCTATTTGCATCCAGCGAGTTCCCGCAACTTTTACCAGGTCATCGGTCCACCTTGTAGTGGATCTGATGAAGCTGGGTCTTCAGGTTCGTGGCCGCCCTTTAAGATCTTTTCGGCCCCATCGGCCATCCCTTCTATGAGCAATGTGCTCGACCCACTGCCATTTATGTCTAGCAATTCTTGAGCTATGTCAGATACTTTAGTACTTATGCGGATCTCCTCATTTCTAACTCCTGATTCTGACAAAAAAACTCCAAGCATAGCTCTTTTCATAGCCCTTTGAGTGACCTAAAACTTTCCTATGATGCCCATAGTTAGCGCCACGTATCGGTGCCATAGGCCATTACTGGCAACACACACTGGTCAAATACTTTCGTCTTCAGACGTTGCGGCATCCACGACGAGAAGATTTTACGTAGCTTCTCGAACGCTGCCCAGAGGAGTTGGATTCGACGATAGACCTCATTCTTGAACTTGGACTTACCTAACTGGACAGTGGTCAACGCTCAACCTATAAAATGTATAAAATAATTGAGGTTTGCCTTTGTGCGCGTATCACACAAAAACTACTGGAAACATTTGAACAATTTTTTTGGTTTTACTCCTTAGATACTTGGTCCTTATAAAAATAATTATCGCGATAGCTTCATTCAATAAAAAGTTATTAAAGTTTAAAGAAACTACGATTTTTATAAACACTACGCGTTCAGCGATGAAGTTTCTTTTCGTGGGGTTGTGGGGATTATAATATTAGTATAGATTAACCCGAACGAATTCGTTAGCGGTTACTAGAATGTATATTTATAAACAAAATTAAACCCAATTTCTCGTTTCAACCGAAAAACAATAAATCATAAATGTAAATAAAAACCGAAAAATAAATTAAATCCAGTAAACATTTCCAGTCGATAATGTAGTGTTTAATATTTACTCATTTTCCACATCTGAAGATAAAATTGAATTTACGATTTCATGTTCCTTTTTTTGCGAAGATTAAATTGATTCACATTTGATTGGGCAACGACCTCAAAGCTCTTTTTTGGATTTTCGTAGTGAAGAAAAAATGAGAAGTAGGTAAATGGTACCTTAAACCCTTTAATGCAAAAATCAAAGGAATTGGAATAGACAAAAAAAAGTAAACTTTGTTGGGACAATAAAAATGCCAAGTAGAAGAGAATTTGATAATTTTATAGTTATATTGCAAACGTCCATAAGCTACAGTAGCCGCTTAACATCAAGCGGACCGTATGCTTGTTTGCTACCTTAGCAGTATAAAAATCGATAAGACGATAACTTAACATCGATACCCGATATATAAATATGGAAATAATAACATCGATCTTAGGTGGAAACATCGATAAATGCCTTCAAACACCTATTGGTATTTTTCAGTAGCACTTGAGAGCATGCCCTTCTCTAAGCTTAGGCGTAAACGCAAGCCTAACATAACATCATAAAAAGCTATTACATGGGTAAGTATCTATATAACAGTCTTTTAACTAAAACATACCATTCGTTCTATATAAAACACAGTAACTATCTCTTGCGGCCATAACTTGGTTCATAAAACAGTAACACGACTACTCAAGCTCCATCTCCCTTTACTCTGCAACTATCACTATGTTATAGTCCATAAAGAAGCCGACTCATGAATAATTTAACTCGATGTAACCACTGTAACACATTGGGTACAAAAGTTTCCGGTCTCTACCCAACACCCAACTTTCGAGTGTCAGGTGCAAAACTGTGTAAAATATTAATGGAACTACTTCACGTTTTTGCAAGTTCACCAAAATTATTAAATATATAGTATCTGGTATCTATGTCTCAACACATATAGAATGCTGAAATTATTTAAAAAAAAAACCATACATTATTCAAAAACATTTAACGTATATATCCATAGTATAAAAGAAAGTCATGTCTGTCCGTATGTCCACTTACTTCTCCTAAACGGACAACGGATATTTATAAGTTTACGATATTTTTGTTTGTTGTTTTAGACATTTTTTTACGGAAGGTTTATATATATATATATATAATACGCCTAATTAAGTGTTTATATAGTAGAGAAATTCCAATGTTTTGTAACCAATTCGTCAATAAATCGATTTTCGAGCTCTTACACCAGCTATACCTTATGAGATATATCAAAGTAATGTAGTAAAGAATTGTAGTTCTTTAAATAGCCTACAAAAAAGTCAAATCAAGTCAGCGGTCATCCTATTTCCTAAGATTGTTACACAGTAAACATTTTTATCTTCGACATCATAAAAATATTAGGTTATTTGCAAAGCTATTTTCTCCAATCCACTATTAATCTGTATTCAGATAAATAGTTTAGTTAACTTGGGAGTATAATGTACATTATATCATTTAAATGAATACCGTAGAAAATATCACGGATTCAAAATTATGCGCAACCAAATAAATCACTAGCAGCGGAACAGTTGGCCGGCATTCCGAACCTATAATAAATTGCGCATCGCGAGCTAACCGCATTTTCGTAACTATGAAGCTATGAAACTATTAATTCTAAAACTATAAATTGTAAATAATGTTTTTTTTTAACATAAAATACTCCACTTTGTAAATGGCACCCGTGTGAAGTTGGTGCGTGTCGCTAGTAATTTATATAAATAAAATGATAGAAGCTTGCCGTTGTGCCCGCGTCATTAATCGTTTTTATATAGTATCAATTTTTTTATTAGGTATATATACCTCCTGTAAACAAAATTTAATTAAAGAATAAACACAAATGTAATTTTCTTTAATAGGAATAGTAGTAGTATTGATAACTTTTTTGGGCTAACGATTGAGGAATAGCATATACTTTCCATGTATAAAATTTCATTAAAATCAATGAAAAATAAACACAAGATTTTTTTTATTAGTAATTGTAGTAGTATTGATAACTTTTATAGCATAAAAATTGAGAAATTTGTACAAACTTTCCATGTACAAAATTTCAAAAATCGCTCAAGCCGTTTTTGAGTCTAATCCAGACATACAAAGTGAAAGTCAGTCAGAGAAGAAAAGTCACATAAAATAGCTGTCTACCATAAAACTAGTATAAATATTTCATGTACAGATTACAAATGTACAAGAAATACAGATAGATGATTACAATATCACGATGCACTAACATTAAAGATAATAATATCTGAGCCAATGAGGTGCGCTTGGTGTCTTGGAAAAAAAGTGCCTTTAGAGGGAACTTGAAAATAAAATATTATCTAAATATAAAAGTTCATTGAAATCGCTAAACCGCGAAATTCCTTACCTATATAATACTTACATTATTGTACAAGAATTACTCATTTAATAGTATAACATATGAATATGTACAATATATATAATTCATTGTATATTAAAAAGATATGTTTAAAATAAAAGCATTGAACTTTCATTATCATTGTTAGGGTATCGCACTGTAATTTCTTTGCGCAAAACTACTGACAATATATATTAGAACGACACGTTTAAATAAACACCAGTACCCCATCCACATTCGTTACTAAAAAATAAATTTAATAATCAAAACAAAATTTACATAAAAACAACATAATTCATCTATTCAACTAACATAAAATCTGCTATTTCACTTTGAAGTAACCTCGTCTAGACGGTTTTACGTAAATAAATAAACTGCAACACACTTTAATAAAACCTTTTTTTAAATATTATTCCATTGTGTAACACGTACGAGTAGATCCCGAGACGAACAGTTTCAAAGACTGTGAGGACGTGAGGACATTAAAGGAATTTATAATAATATTGATTGACGAAGTATTAGTATTGCAGGGTTCAAGAAGAAAGGTAAGGCATAGGCAAATTTTTAAACGTTTTTTTTATCTATTTCTGGTAGTTTTTTTTTTCAATCTGTCTACACTGTTAACCAAAACGGCCCTGAAGCCTGGCTCAGACGGCTTTTACAGCTTCACCAGACTTGTATTTACTTCGAGCTCGACTGGTGAAATACCCTACAGAATATCGAAGCCAAATTACCTTGTGTTGTGTTCCTGCAGTGAGTAAGTAGGGTTTAGGGTTCATTTAGGGAAATATGGGTTTGTGGAGCAATGAAGTACGGACACCGCGTTGATCGACATTCCTTCTAATACCTGCAATGAGCGATCAATACAATAAAGCTTTCGGTGAAGGAAATCATCGTGATGAAACCATACCATGGAGCTACCACCTTCAAGTTGACAATCTGTCACAAAGCACCTTGACCTATCTAGGTGTGTTCCAGCTTACCATTTTGGGCTCCATTGTCACATATCCTAAGTCCTATTTATTTTATTTTAAGAATATATAAATATATATACAAATGCAATGTTGATAAAGTTATTATCCCTTATATAACCCTACTCACCCTAAAAGAGGTATACTATGTACCTCTTGTAAGTACACGTAATAAATTTCTACTTGCGAATAAATCCAAATTATTTTATAATATGTTTTTTTTAATTCTAATATATCTTCATCTATTTTAAATTACACTAGCTGTGTCCGCGACTTCGCACGCGTTAACTACAGAATTGTTGTTTATGAAGATATCATGACATTTTTTTTTTTAGATATGGTCCAAGTATAAAGGTAAAAAGTATAGATGTAAACAAAAAATTTGATCAAAATCTATCCAGTAGTTTTTGCGTGATGCATACGTAACAGCAAACCTCTATCATTTTATTTATATTTAAGCTTTGATTATATGACGTTTATACAATCAAAGTATATACGATTATAATTGAAAATTAAATATTGTATTCATTGAAATGCAGTTTGGTATTTTATTAAATACATTGCATTAATGAAATCCAGAATAACATGTACATTATAAAGGGTGTAATTAATTAAAGTTTGCATACAAAAAGCTCTCACGATTACATATAAGTTGAATTCACACGCGCAAGCCGCAACCGGCAGCGGCAGCGGACTCGGATAAAAGCTGAAAGCCTGTCCGCGCCCATTATTCCGAGTGATGAAGCAAATTGTCCAAAACCTCAGACCTAAAATATTGCTGAATGTGCCTCTTTCATTTTATAATATTATTGTTTTATTACATGGACCTATTACACCTCATAAATTGAAACTCTACTACTACGAAAGTAAAAATAAACAAAGATTTTAATTCGTTTCCACGTGTCCTTTTCAGGTTTACTTATTGTATATAGGAGTGAGGTTTATTTATCGAAAGAGTTTTAGAACTGGTGGTTACAAGTAACGGCTTGGAATTATTATCTGTAAACTGAAAAAGCAGTTCGTATATACCTGTTCCACATACTGGTGTGTGATGCATAAACTGTTTCAGTTTGAAACGTTCTCTTCTCTATTCAAAGTTCATGTTAACAAACAAAATATATGATTTGGAACAAGCTCTTTACTGATTTTAATTAAAGTAATAGAAAGATATAGCATCATATAATTGGCTGTTATTTTGGAACAGGTGCAAAGTTCTCATGTTCCGGCTATCAATAATATTACTGGTTTATACTTAAATAAAGAACTAACCGACATAACAAGAATAACTATACTATATTATAGATGGACCAATAACCGATGGGGTAAAATAATTCTTGCGTGGAGACCACGTCTTAGTAATAGTGGCTTAGAACGCCCTCAAACCAGATGGAGCTACGACTTGCGGACGATTGCTGGAATCGACTTGATGCAGCAAACCGGAGATCGGATTCGATGGCGATTCAATCTTTGGAGAGGCATATGTCGAGTAGTTGACTTCTACACGCTAGTACACATTAGGCATTTGGCATTGCGTTCAACGCGTGATGGTAGTGTACACACACCGCGCTCAGCACGGCATTCGACTACCGTTAGCGGGCCAAGTATACCAGCTCAATTCGGATATAGACGTCGAATAATTACTCACCCAAAACTTTTTTTGTTCTCTAAATTATCTTCAGAATTTCCAAATATTATTACCATCTTCTCCCAATTACGTTTTTTAAATATTATATTTTGAAAATCAGGACTCTCCATGTCCCAAATAGTTTTAGCAAAGCGCGCGCTTCAAAACGCCTAATGTGTACTCGCAGTAAATGATGATACTTGACTGTAAAATATAGACTATTTTTCGACGTATTATAAAAAGCTCAAAATGGTACAAGACTTAATTAAATTTGAAGCACCTCTAATTCAATTATCTCTCGCGCTAACTAACCTGCACCTTGTATTTTACCTAAACAGATATGGCCAAATCCAAAACTTAGAGCAATTACGGCTCAGTTGGTAGCGTATACGGACTCTGCGTCAATCGACGTGAGTTCGAATCCCTGCAATGAGCCAAAGCTTTCAGTGAAAAAAACATCGTGTTGAAACCATAGCATGGTAATATTGCTTTTTAGGGCCCACTGGGCTAGCTACCAGCCTCAAGAGTTGAAAATCTGTCGCAAAACACCAATACGTGTATTCCAGTAGCTGCACTTGAGAGTCAGTCTTACACTAGGCTGAGCGTGCTGCCATCTTGGGTCACATCGTCACAAGATCAGGTGACATTATGGCAATAATGCTAAACCTATAACGATAAAAAAACTGTGAGAAATAGAGATAAATAGTGTAAATAGACCACAGAAAGTAAAAGACACTAATAAAAATTATCCCTTTCCTTTTATTTTCAATATTACAATAATTTGTAAGTTTTGATCCGCCAATGCGCGAGCTATTATAAAAAAAAAAACAAACTCCTTTCACCACTTTAATCTATTTCTCATAGTTTCGAATTTTGTACATACAATTCCATATGTATGCTTAAGGAAGTAAAAAGAATATCCAGATATATTTTAAATCAACACGGTTGCCTATTTTGAAATGTTGGAGTCAGCAACAAGACAATTTTACTTGTGATCACTTAAACCAACCGAAACCTTTTGTTACATACACGACTAAGTGAATTTTTATAGACAACTCCGCACTTACGCTCATTCTTGAAAGAGTGCTTATCTTTATATACAAATGAGTTAAGTGAGTTTACTTAGTCACTATGTTAGTGGTATTGATTATAGAATAAATAGTTACAACATTTTAATAATCAACAAATATAAAAAATGAAACTTGTTACTATATTTATGTAAATAAACATTGTTCTTTTTACTTTCGCATACATCAGTCAGACACTATCATACCAATGCTGAATATGATGCAATTATTAAAAAAAATATAAGAACTGTATTGACCATATTCAGAAAAATAAAGATAGGTATTGTAGTATATTGTATTGTATGAATTATTGGAAAATTTACTTTGCTGTTTGAATGCCGCAAAATCGCGATATGTACGCATATACAAGGTGTCCAGAAAGGGTATCGGGTATTTGTTTTCGCGCCATATTCGAAACGGGACGTCTAAAGGGTGCGGGGAGGGGTTCGTGGCGTCCGCCATTTTGTGGAGTTTTAGTCACGATGGAACAGTACTCGGGGACGCATCGCGCATTTTGCGTACGAGCGTATTATCGTAATGGTGATTCAATAGTGACTGCTCAACGTCTCTATCGTGCGGAATATCGTACACGCCACGCGCCAAGTGACGATAGCATTAGGAAATGGATCAGGATGTTCGAGAATACAGGTGCGACAGTTAAAAAAAACTCTGGTCGTCCTCGTTCAGTTCGCGATGAAGAAACAATTGAAGAAGTTGAGGCGTCGGTTCGTCAAAATCCGTCTTTATCCATCCGAAAGCGAAGCCAAGCGTTGAACATCAAAAAATCGTCTTTACATTCGATTTTAAAGAAAGACTTACATCTAAAAGCCTATAAAATTCAATTGGTTCAAGAATTGAAGGATACGGACTATGCTAATCGACTGAATTTTGCGAACGAAATGCTGCAGCGATTTAACAACTTTAACAACATACTGTTCAGTGACGAAGCAAATTTTCACCTGAATGGTCATGTTAATAAGCAGAATTGTCGGTACTGGGCAGTGGAGAATCCGAGACGAAAGCATGAACGACCCCTGCATAGCCCAAAGGTCGTTGTTTGGGCCGCTATGTCTGCTAAAGGCATAATTGGTCCTTATTTTCATGAAGATCAACGAGGCCGAGCAATTAATGTGAATAGTGACCGTTATTGCGATATGTTGCGAAATTTTTTGGACCCAGAGTTGCAGGAGTTTGCAGGTTTCAACTCAAGAACGTGGTTCCAGCAAGATGGGGCCACTTGCCATACCTCAAATGACTCAATGGAAGTTGTTAACGAATTATTCTCTAATAAAGTCATTTCGCGAAGGGGTAACATCAACTGGCCTCCCAGAAGCCCCGACCTTAGCCCGCTTGACTATTTTGCATGGGGATACCTTAAAAGTAAGGTTTATCAAAACAATCCGACGAATCTAACCCAGTTAAAGCAAAACATCAGGTCAGAAATGGCAGCAATATCGATAGCTATGTGTCAACGTGTTATCGCCAATCTTCGTTTCCGTTTAGAAGAGTGCCAGCAACGTCACGTTCTGACTCAAACTGTTCGATCTCTGTGTTGTTAAGTAGAGCTCAGCTGCCATCTGAAAATATTTATTACAAATGGAATTAAAAAATGAAACAAGTTAATACTGTAAAGGACATCAAGTCACTTCAATACATTTTTGGTAAAAAAAAAATGTTACGTGGACAGACGCAGTATTCTTTCCAAAAGCTAGCTCATATAAAAAGCTTAAAAAATAATAGGGACTTAGCCATATAACGGCATTTTCTGAGTAGTTATTAAATTTTCAAAAAGTATTTATTATATGATAAAAAATCACAAAAAGTGCTTTTAAAGAAACTGTATTTATAGAAGTAGTTTAAATATTTTACACATTATTTTAACGGCTATAAGGTATTTTCGTGTAGGTAATTAATGAAACAACGGAAAACAATTATTTAAAGTCGTTATCTAGCATTAAAACATTTTCTAAGCCTGGTACTGATGTATAACATGGCGATGTCTATCCCAAACAATTGTCATGCAATGTGCACAATACAGACTTCCTAAAATTATTTTTCTAAATTGAGTAACTACTTAGAAAAAGTAGTTACAGTATTAAATCAGTTATAATACATTATGGTCTGTGTGATCTAGCTATGGGAATAATCAATAATAAGTGTGACCGTGCAAGTTTTTTTTTACCAGAATAACCTGAAAATATGGTTTGATTTTTGGAACCCAAGAGTTTAAAAATATAAGAAAGAATAATAACGTGTGAAGTATGAAATCTCGTTGAAACTGAGATCAGGGCAGCCTGTTGATATTTTTTCAAGTCTGGTGACCCCACAAAGGCTTTTTGTCAAACAATGTTCGCAAGCTAAGCAAAAAATTTTACTGTTATCAGTTACTTTACCGTAAAAAAAAAAACGTCGACACATTAATGTACTCTTGCAGCATATCCTTAGTAAATTAATGTAATCATGTGATGTAAAAACCATTTTAATATATATTATAAGTCATAAACATGATTTATACTTGTTGACTATATAAACAGACTTTCAGTTACGTATTGCGGATTAATTACGCACTACTAATCGTCCGATAGCACGCGCGAGTGAGAATGAACTTTTGGCTTTTTTTTAGAACTGACCATACTGTTAGCCTTAAGGGCCCTGAAGCCGCTGCGGCTTTTACAGCTTCACCGAACTTGGAACTTTGGCCTGTTGTTGCCATCTTATATATTGCGTGCGGTCTCAGAGCACACCTGTTGGTATCGTGCTCCGTAAATAGTGTGGGTCATTAGTACGGTTTCAATATTCATACCAACAAATATCTAACATTATAATATCATTTCTCTTGTTCAATTATTGAGTAATATTGGTATACAAATAAAAAGCCTAAAAAACAATACGAATCTAGAAAAAGTGATTGTTTATTTATTTAATTTTTCCTTTGGAAAACGAATACTTTGTCTGTAAGTCACGTGATTTGAAACGCCGATTAGAAAACGTGATGTCACCATTTAGGAAATATGAAAGTTAGACTCTTGCGTGAGTTCCACATTTGTCACGGTTGCCATACAAAATGAAATTTAAAATAAACGGTGACGTCACGGGACCATAATGCCGCGTTTTTGTGGTATACCTTTAATTTAAATTATATTTTGAAATTGCTTTTTATGGTATTAATAAAAAATATTCATAGGTATTATTTTCAACATAATATATAAAGTGTTTAAAACAATTTTCCAAAAGTTGTCAACTCCCGGATTGTTCGACCTTCATCGTCACTGCTCCGCTTCGTAGGGCCGTAATATAAATTTATATAGCCTAAAATTTTCCTCAATCATTAGGCTATAAAATACAAACAGAATTTTTTAAATCCGAGTGGTAGTTCTAGAGTTTAGCGTGTTTAAATAAACAAACAATTTCTTAGGCTTTTTAATATTAATATATACGTTATCCACTAATATAATATCGCGACATATACAAAAGTAATGTGTTAAAATATTTCCAAGCTAATATTATTTATTTCATCGAATATAGGTATTTATTGGTTTTTGACAAGAATGAAGATGTTAATGCTAGCTTGGCAACAAGAAATTCCATTTATGTATTATACTAACCAGCACAGGGCTGTCGGAATTATGGATTTGCTGTCAATAAAAAGTCGGTTACACGTCAATCCAATAACCCTTTTCTTATTGACTTTCACTTTCAGTTAACATCGCTTTGAAATGTTAATTCATGAGCTATTGATTCATGAGACTTTGTTTATGTACATGTATATAAACAAAGGGTACTTAGTAATATTAATTTTTAAATGAATAAATTGTACCGAGTTTAATATTTATGAATTATGAATAACCTTTCATACAAATATGATATGCTTGATTTCTTGTGTTTCGGTAGTGTCTGCAAATTTAAAATAATCTTTGTATACTATTTTTATATAACAAAGGTGGCAAACAAGTATACAGCCCATGTGATGGTAAGCGGCTACCGTGGCCTATGGACACTAAACTACTCACCGCAGGAACACAACACTAGGTTAGGTTGGCTGCGATCTTCAGTGGGGTGGAAGTAATCCACGTCGGACTGCTCCAATAATAGAGAAATTTTCAAATAAATTTGACACACATATAAAATAAAAGTAAAAGAGCGTCAGCTTCGAAAAACCAATAATAAAATCAAGAATTACCATACAAATATCCTAATGATAACGTACTAGTATTTCTGCTGACAACAATTATTTATTATTTTTAAATTATTGTAAAAGTAGTGGGCAATTTATATATTAGTAGCAAACGGCCACGCATTGCTGTGCCGTTTTGCAGTCAATAAGGAAATATTGACCCCGTCGCTACCAAACTTTACAGGATCACCCGCCGGGCTAATATAAAGATTCTATGAAAATTTTATCAAAATTAAGCCGTTTTCAACATGCATACAAACCTCAATTTTTATATATAAGAAAGAAGAAGATATAGAACTTAGGTTTATTTTAAATTATAAAATAATGGACTATTTGAATTACTCTTAATTAACACTTTATCGTAAATAATACTAATATTATTTAAAAACACTAAAGTTTGTGAATAGGTTTGTAAGAGGTAACACCTGGAAGTATTGATCTCATTTTTTTTTTTTTTTTTTCAATTGTATAAATCTAATTTTTTATCGTATTATGGAAAAGTTACTGAACTGTATATGATGGTAAGAACAGTACAATCCAACAAACAGTGGCGAACACCTAGGGATCTACAACCCATCTTCAATCGTCACTATCATGCCGGCCAGCCCTAAATGTCTCTTCACGTTATATTTGAAGGATTCCATGCTGTAAGAAGAGAATACGGTAGACGGGAGGAAATTCCACAGCTTCACATTATCTACGGCAAAGATATGGTTAAGAAAACAGTTTTTGTTCGTGACAAGATGCAGGTTACCGTTACAGCTATGGCTCCAGAGCTCAATACTTGTAGTTTTGTTATAAAAGAGAGGTGAGGGAATTAGTTCGAATATTTTTTCATAACACTAGCTAAGATGCAGACGGTAGAACACGCTCAGGCAGGCAATGTCTCTGTACATCTGAAGAGTAGCTCGGTGAACGTAACGTCTACATTATTTACATTATTCCTGAGTGATATAGGCTAGTATTTATTCTTATTAAAATATCTTTGATTATACGGCGACAAATTCCATCTCTTGTCTTCACTGTTATGTCCGCAATCAGAATTCTCAGATTCTCTTCATACCTCGTTTGAGGAGCCAATATTATAGGAAGTACTAATTTCTCACGCTGACCGGGAGACGAATCCACATTTCCACTGTAGGCCAATTATTAAATTTACGAACTTACTTAATATTTATAAATTGTACAGACTTTCCCACAGAGAACGTCATACCTACAAAATTAAGTAATAATAGCGAGTGTATTCATTGATCATTAAGTTAATATAACAGTAGCATACACCTTTATTCATGATTGTACACCGAAATAAAATATAATTTATTTAAAATCCTGTCTGTCTCCTCGACAATATCACACAAAATTAGGCCACTGAAATTTAAATATTTATTACGAAAAAGTCATAATACTTTTTCAAATTCAAGAATTAATTCATTTGATCCCTTTATTGCAAAACAATTAACGGCTTACTTTTAAAAACTTTTAGAATTAAACCATAAAATTTCCTTAAAAGGGTTTTACGTACTTTAATCAACTAGATAAATTATCTATACAATTAATAAAACTGAGGTGTCTGTCTGTATTGTCAAAATAAAAATGTATTAAATGCATATATGAAAGTATGATACCTTTAACAAAAAAAAACTTTTTTTTTTGTCTGTCTGTTTGTGCCAGGTAATGTACGAAACGCTTGGACCGATTTTCACGGGACTTTCACTGGCAGATAGATGATCCTACAAGGAGTACCTTATGCTAGCTTTTTATAATTACAGTTCCGCGAAAAAAATATATATCTTTAAAATAACCGGTGGGCGACCTCCAAGTGTGGAAGTGGGGTCACCACAATACCGTCATTCTGTGGTTCACGCGAGCGGAGCCGCAGCCACAGCTAGTATGAAATAAATTCTAAACTTATTTATAATTCAGTAAAATGCATTATTGTGGTTTCGACTTATCTTTCAATATTTTTTTGCAAACTGTACCTGATATTACTATAAACGCACGGTAAAATGTAAAACCAACGGTGACAACTGAGAGGTCTGCAATCTACCGCCAATCATCACTGTCATGACGGCTTGTGAGCCTTTCGGCAGCTTTCCCGATACGCGGCAAACCAAATCATTATCATCATGTGCATAGTGCTCGCGACCCAGTCGTCTACAAAACCTCGCTTGATTACTATACTATGCACGCGAGTTGAATGGAGATCTAAGAAATTCGATAGTGTTGTGATCTAATTAGAATTATTGCTGTCGATAATGAGGATGTCGATAAAGTTCAATGTTGTTTTAAACTAAACATTTACATCTTTGTTAACGTAATGAAAGGCTAGGTAATAATTTATCAGACATTTTTTTATCAATTATTTCACACAGAAACATCAAACAGAATAAAAACATTTTTTTTGTACCATTAGTTGACGGATTTGGGTGAGTAATGATAAATAACACAGGGTCGCAACTTAAGTATCCATTTTATAGTACTTTAGTATTATTATCGTGCAATCATTACTAGTTTTCAATCTCTGACCAACTCTTAAATAAGCTGTCCAATGTTAAGGTCAACCACGAGGTCACCTTATCTAAGCAAAGGTTATAAAATGGTGATAATTTATATTAAAGTGATTTTTTTGAATGACCAATTTGAGTACAATCCCCTTAAAACGTTAATTCCTCATTAATTTCGCTTTGTCGTCCGTCTGTCTAACTGTCCATCACAGAAAATTATTCGAAGCTAAAAGTTTGAACGAAAACGTCCTGTCGTTGCGAAATCTATGTTGAAAAGGGTTGAAGGATTTCTAGAAAACAACACTTTATTCTTAGGTAAATTGTTTATGAAGTAAAAGCCCTTTGTGTAAGTGATTTTGAGTTAGAAAATTAGGAATAAAGTTTCCTAAGTCCTATTTAAAGATCTTTCACAAAATACTCAAAATACTTTATGAAACTCGAAATAGGTTTCTCTTCGAATTCCAATGTAATATTAAAAAATAAAAAAGGTTTAATGCATAATATTCTACATCATATATTTTTATTAAGTGGTAACGTCTATGAGTAAGTTCTTAGTATGTATTTAATCTCTGCAACTATTGACCAGATAAACTAAATAATAACTATAGGTCATTTCTTTAAATAATACTTTATATTAAAATTAACGCGAAAAAAATCGCGAGTGATTACTAGTTAGTATATCCGTATAATCGGATTTCGTACCAAGATATTCAACTGGTATTATTATTACATTACAAGATACCTTATGATAAACCTGTTACCTAAATACTTGCTCTACTCGTGAATTTCTACATAACATTACCGTAATATAAAGGTCGTGGTCTATATACAACACTAGCTGTGTTCGCGGCTTAATCCGTGTTATAAGCTATATGTGTGCGATATTTCATTCAAATTCGTTTGAGTGATCGAGTAACAAATAAACAAACTCAAATTCGCACTTATAATATAAATAAATATTATTAAGTAAGGATAGAGGTTTGGTTTATATTATTAAAAAATAACATTAAGTGCGCTCATTAAGTACAAACATCTGGGCTACCGAGCTATGCTCGGTGTTTTACAAAAAACACCTATCTAGGTATACATGAAATGTAAAACATTATCTAAATACAATGTCTCATCAAAATCGTTGGAGCCGTTTCCGAGAAACCAATTACATATACTATATATACAAGAATTGCTCACTTAATATAATAAGATTAAAATATTAGGTCCTTACATATGAAATTGGCGTTTTGTTGAACTGGTCACTTTGATCTCAAATATCTGGCGTCTGGTTAGAAATTCAAAATTCAAATTTATTCCAAATTTAGGCTTGTGTATTTGTGTTTCATTTGTTTTTGCACCATTTTATTTTTAAAATATTAAAATTTAATTTTTAAATATCACCTTATTTACGAATATCAGTACTATTGTGGCATCAGCGCTGCAGAATCAGCTCGAAGGATTAATGGTGTGTATGGGAAAGCTACTGTAAAAGAAAACACGGTACGTTTTTGGTTTCATCGTTTTCGTTCCGGAAATTTTGACCTATGATACAAACCCCGTGGACGGCCGGAAACCCTAGTTGAAAATGAAGAATCAAAGGTGATCGTTGATGCGGATCATTTGCAAACCACGACAGAGTTAGCGGCAGGCTGCGGTGTGAGTGATAAAAAAAATTATTTACTTGAAACAAACAGGAAAAGTGAAAAAGCACAAGAAATGGGTACCGCATGAATTGACTGAAGCACGCCAACAAACACTTATTGAGTTCTGCATTACATTACTCGACCGTCACAATAACGAGGAAATTTTGAATCGTATTGTTACTTGTGACGAAAAATGGATCCTTAACAACAAGCCGAAACGCTCATCATAGTGGTTGGACCCAGGAGAACCGGTAAAATCCTGTCCCGAACGAAAGTCGTCTCAGAAAAAGTTACTTGTGAGTGTTTGGTGGAACAGTGCTAGTATCATACACTACAGCTTCGTAAGATCTGTCCAGACGATAACGGCAGATCTGTATTGTCAACAATTGTAAACCATGATGGAAAAGCTAGCCGTTAAACAACCGAGACTGGTCAATATTTCAAGCCCACTGCTGCTTCAGAACAACGCTAGACCCTATACTTTACAACCGACGGTCGCTAAATTAGAGGAACTGCGGTTGGAATGTCTCAGAAACCCACCAAATTCCCCGGACATTGCTCCAACAGATTACCACTTTATTCGGAATTTGGACAATTTCTTGCAAGGAAAAAAAAACAATTCCAATGAGGCTGTCCAAACTGCCTTCATAGATTTTATTCTTGGTCTCACAATTTTTTCAGCAATGGAATCAATACATACCATACATACATATTTGATTAAATGTATAATTTCATAATATTTTTTTCATTTTACTTTAACCATATAAAACGCTAATTTCATATGTAAGGACCGTAACAAGTCTGTGATAAAGTTCAAACGATTGATAAACTTGGGCTAATTAATTCGTCCTTGTCTAAACGAGAAAATATTCTATTTTTCTTGACAATCCTTGAAATTCGTCGTAAATAGAGTATATTATATTCATAGATTTAGGTAGTTTAAACTATTATAATTTCACAAGTCGGAAGTATAATTTTTCATAGAAATTTAATTAGGGGCCCGATTTGAAGTTTGACAGGTTTTTCATACATTACCTGTGAAAACGCCAAAATTATACCTCAGATAAAGTTATTGATGGAAAAATCGGCCCTTAACTTATTTGATTAACTCAAGATTTTATCCTTACACTATTAGTTACACTATTACTTGCTTTGAACCAACTAAAATTTGTTTTATCCATCACTGTCCTAAAATGTGAAAAGAATATAATTTAACTATAACGTAACCCAATACTTTAAAATATGATAACATTTTGATTTACTTAAACCATTCATTTTTTTTAATATACATTATGGCTATACAGTACAACCTGTAGCAGCTATAACATAACTTCTAAAAGGACACATCCGTATCCAAACAAACTCCCATTTCAGTTTTCAACTTACACCAACTGTGTCGTTACTTTTGTTAGAAATGAAGACGTGTAAATTACTTATTCTCGCATACATTAACATTAACTTATCTCAGTGAAAAGAAATTCATATTTTCCTAATGTCTTATAACATACAAAAAGCTTATAAACAACCCCGTACAAAAATATTATTGCGATTAAAAATAAACATTGTTTATTTTTAAATTAGCTCTGAAAATTTATATTTAAATTACCCACATCAGTTCAGGAAGGAAAAATATCATAAATAATTTAAAAATAACCTCACCACTCTTTATGTAAGTCGTGAAAGTACTCAAAGAAACAAATGGAAACGTCGTGTTGAAAGAAATCGCTTGACAAATGCCTTCGCTAACACATCCAACAATCCTTTATTAATGTTGAAAGATACTTTTATGTAAAATATTTTTCATAAAACGTCCACAAAATTTTCTTTTGGAAAAATTATGAATAATTTTCAAATATTAATGTGCTATTATTATTTTTAAATCCTTTACAAACTTATGCAGTCCTGATTTAAAATTTATTTAAATCGATATATAACAATCAATAATAAATGTTTTACGATGTTTTCTTTCACCTTTAGCCGGTAGTATTACCAAATACAAATTAGTAAATGTACGCAAAATACGAAAAATTCGTGCGGACATCAAATCGATATTCCACCGTGCAATTCACTTGACCACCTCGACTTGCAAACAATTATATGTATATAGTATTATCACTATTAAGAAGGTAATAACGTTCAGGCGACATAACTACTACATACTGCAATCTACACTGTTACTGTAATAAGACTTTTATAAGTTAACTACACTGTGAGAACCAACTTACCAGTCGTTCAATCTCAAGTCGAATGGAGATTGCGACCCCTTTATGATACCTTTTACTTTGGCACTGCATATTTTATGGATGAAATTTTATAGTGAATATTTCCTAAGTTTATTTTTACATTGTAAAACTGAATTAGGTCAGTAATATAAATTTAAGATATTTCTATTGTTCGCGTCTGAACATATTATTATAATGGTAGAGATTTAGCACTGTTAGAACAATTGGCTGTTGGAACAATTATTATTGATCAAGTACCGGAACCATATCTACAGCATTTAAACAAAGTAAAAAACAAAACTGTTTACGTACTGTTATTAGTAAATAACTTAATAAGAAACGCGTTCGGCAAAATATTTGAGGAATACGTTTTAACAGAAATCTATTTATTGCCATTGCGCTATGGCCGAAGTATCGAATAGAGCGTGAAAGAGACAACTGCATTTCGGACTGATTATACCTATGTAAAATAGACGAAATCATAATTTCGTATTCCTCTGTTTCTTCTGCTTTCCTCGCGTCATCCTTTTCCCATCTGTTTTACTTTCTCACTGAATTGCCAAAATGACGGATTTTCATACAAACCTTCATCCCCTTTTCATCACCTTACGAGTTGGATTTCCGAAAATCCTTCGATAATGCTCACCTTGCAGAATATAAGCCATTCGCTTTTAAATTTTCACGGTTCTAGTCCCATTAGTTCGGGCTGTGCATTGTTATATCAGTCAGTCCGTTAGTTATCCTTTTATGTAAAAAATCGCCGCATTTGTAATTTATAGGCCTTGTAGCTTTTATAGTACTAATTAATTTATGAAAAACAACAACATATAGGAATATTTCAATGGTAGACAAAGATTTTGTGGTACAAAAATATTTGATCCAGTGTAATTATCCAAAGATAAAATAAAAAATCGTATTTTTATCAAATAAATGCCACCTGCATTTCCTCTTAAAAAGTGAGAATAAAAAAGACTTTATACGGATATCAAAGTTACGTAAACAATCTTATATCATAATGAAATGATAAGTCAACATTTTTGTGACATTTCTATTTCTATACATTTTGTATTATACAAAATATAATTTATTATTTGTTACAATGAAGCTAGCTTAATTAAACCTAATGAATACATAACACCTGCTCTGTAAATTTCATGTAACATGTTCAAATTAAAATGCTTCTTACTATTATACTAACAACTTGGTGTATTTGTATGACAGTGACAAAACCTCTGTTGTAACTTTAAAAAACTCCCAACGTACCTACAAAAGTTGTTAGTAAATATTTTACTAGAAATACCTTGAGAGCAAGGAGGTATTATTCTGTTTGAATACGCTACAATGTTTGTTACCGTTGCTACAGAAGCGTAGCACATTACTACGAGAGACTACGAAATCCTTTGAAACTAGTTGTATTGAGAGACTGAAACTTAAATGGATTTCATAATGCAAATAAAAATTCACTTTGTTTACAGTTTAATATATTTGTTTTAAAATAGAAAATATAATGACAGCCTATTTAATATTAATTACAATGATAATTATAGTGTGGCCCTTCAAAAACGTTGTTCTGCCCTTTCCAATAGTCAATTACTCAACTACAGCGCCAACTATCCCGTTTATTCCCGGAAAACATTTTTAGGATTATAGCGAACAAAATAAAACATGAATTACGCGTATCCATCATTCGAATCGTAGGTATATTGTCTTGAGTTCATAACAACATCTAAAACAAAAATGCATTTTTAGTTTTTCGTAAAATTTTCCATTTTCCGGGTAACGTTTCGACCTTTTTTCCTTCAAAACTATAATCGGACTATGAGTAACATTTTAAAAACAAATTAGCCCAATCGGTCCAGCCGTTCTCAAGTAAGCTATGCATTTACCAACGAACAGCATATTTTTTTATTTATATAGATTTAAAAGTTATTTAGGAGTAATTATATTATTATTAGTGCAGCATTTGCTTCAAGTAGGTACACTTATATTTATTTTAAATTAAAATACAGTTTCAAGTATTAATTAATTTCAAAAATTAAAATATCTATATATCTAGCATAGGTCAACAGTTTCAGTTTTTATGTATTAAATATCATCAACGGTTGCTCCTATCAAATTTTAATCACTAATATTGAAAATTGAAATAAAATCATTAGGTACCTTCTAAGTACCATATAAAATATATTATATATATATATATATTTATTTCTTTTTTTAAGTTGAAGCGAGCGCAGCACGATTCGTGCGTGTACTCGACCGGCGGCATTCCTTAGACCACGCGAGCGGAGTCGCAGGTACAGCTAGCTTAATATATATGACAGACCACTCATCCCTACCCAGCAATATATTATGAGTACATAGGTGATGTCGGTCAATATTGACACGGGCCGGTATGGAACGGTGTATGCCTACTGAATTATGCGCAAACATAATTTGTTACCAAGGATATCAGAGTGGTTGGAAAAATCCTGACAAAATTGAGACAGGCTTGACAGTATTTTGAAATTACTTTTGATAGTCGGCCTTTTGATTTCAAGTAAAACATAAAGTTTTACTTTAACCTGCTGTTTCCCACGGTTTCACCCATCTTACCGCCGCAGCCAACGTACCCTTGTAGTTTATCGTTGTTCCCACTTTCCGTACTTGTCTATACTTTGCCAGATTTCTTGGTTACTGTACTATTCCGTAGGGTTGTAGCGTGATGTTATATATCATAATAACCTTTCTCAATAAATGAGTTATAAAATTCAAAAAGAGTTTTTCAAATTGGAATCTTAGTCCCAGTGATTAACGGGTTAAAATTAAACAAAAAACATCTTGACCTTTTTATTATTTTATAAATTACTTTGCAACCATTTGCAAGACCTCTTCTTTATATGGATCTAATCTGCACTTTTCGGCACAATAGCAGCATTTATTATCAACCCATCACGAAGCTTGGCAAATTGTTGTCAAATAAAATCAATACTATTTTATTTGCAAATTTTTTTTAGGTATCTAATTAAAGCTAGAAAGTTGTACAAGTCCTAAGATATTAATATCTAATACTCAGTACCGCCATTTCAGTTTTAAATAAATTAGTCACGGAATTTACCACCAAAAACAGTTTCACCAGAATATTTCAATTCTTTAAAAGATTGCTGAAAATAAAATGAAATCGGCCTTATCGTTCTTTGATTTATAAAAAAATATTGAAAATGAAATACGTCACGTTTATAATTGTAACATAAGACACTACCTACTTATTTTGCAAACTTAATTTCGGTCAAGTTATGGAGTGTAGGTATGGACTATCGATTTTTTAAAAGTAATATTACACCATATGTACCTATCTTCTTTAAGTAGTTACTTTAACTTCTTTTAAAAAATGTTAGGCGTCACGTAACATTGCAATTTAATCATATTTTTATATCTAAATAGAAATAAATTAAAAAAAGTAATTTGTGTAAAATCAAATAGTTATCCATAAAATATCAATGCTATTTTTTTTTTACGAAAATATTTACATAGCAAATATATTTTAATGATATATTATAAGTTTAAATTTATTATTGTTAAATTTACTTAAACTCACTGATATTCACGAATATCCTTTAAGGTTTGATTAAGAAACCAAGCTGATACAAAACACACGTAAAATAGTGAGTGTGTGTAGTAGAGAAAGAATCGTTCAGTATAAATGTTGAGAATCAAGTACTTAGTTGGAAAGGGCCGACCAGACGCGACGCTGGCCGAATGGCACGTAGCGACATCCTGTCAGAACGCTTTTACTCCCGTCCAAATGCGCCATTAGAGGTTTTAAATCAAAACACTTTTTATATAACTTTCGTTATCCAAATATGCACAACTGCCTTACCAAGATGAATATTGTAGTTTATATTTCATTTACGATCTAATTTTTATTCATAAAAGTTTGTATGTATGGACTCCAAAACGGCTGAAGCGATTTTGATAAAATTTTCAGACAATCTTCATATTAGCCCAGCGGGTGAACCTGTAAAGTTTGAAAGCGATCAGATCAATGTTCTCTATTAAGTTTTTATCACTGCGCTTTAAACTATGAGTTCTGATATGTATCAGCTAGACTATACCATCGAGATATTCAGACTTTAGCAAATTAATAACAAAAAGTATCTGCTTGTTTGAATAAATATAGAAAAAGATTGTATTCAAAATAATATTTTTGTATCAGAATCCGTAAATAGATAGGTGCCCTTCTATCTGCCACATAAATCTCACACCACAAAGATATATCAGATCAAGAAATATTTCGATAGAAAAAGTGCTCAAGTGTGTCTGACACTAAGAGATATAAACAATATAAATAGTATTGGATACTGGAATACGAAAGCCTAACAAAATTTTTATCTAGATACACGAAGAATATGATATGAAACATTTTTGTGATGTTGTTATGACGGTCAGATGATATTTTTTACAAAAATCGATATTTATTTATTTATTTTAAAAGCACAACATTACAGATTATAAATTATATAATATAAATGAAAGATGTTACAATATTTTTGATTGTCTTATAATTAAAATATAATATATGTATAGACATAAAATTTAGCTGTTGTAGCTATTTCAAAATACATAAAATTAATGCAATATACTATATTGTATATTTATATGGTGTAAATACTATTAAAATAAATATAAATAATATTAAATTATGTATTATTAGCTGGTAGAAAATGCTTTATAGCATTAAGTTCACCAGTGTACAAACTAAAAGTGCAATAAAGTATTCATTCATTTATCGGAAGCGATTTAGATTTAAATGAACTACATATGTCTATAGAATCCGTATTAGCATTACAAGCGTTTATTGTTGTACTCGAGTGTGTCGCTGATTACTGGACTGTTAAAAAAACGTTTTTATGAAAAGGTACAGTAATAAAAAACAAAATAAATAAATATCGCTATCTTATCACAATCACCATAATATCAATGAATAGTGCAGAAAAAATCAAAACAAAATTTTTTAAACTAAAACGAATAAGTAAAATATACGTACCGAATACAGTCACATTTTAGTAGGATTATAAAGTTTCGTTGCTTCGACTAAACAAACGATTGTGTATCTCAGACTTATTAGAAACGCACCTTGACTCACAATAATTTCACTAGGAATTTTCCAATAAACGTCGCAATGAAGAGGTTTGCGTGATGGAATGCGACGAACGACGAACTATGCACGATATCTTCGCAACTTGAAATACCTATGCTCACGATCTGTAAATGTGTATAAGATATTATAGGTATCATAATTACTACCTAAAAGCTCTGTTTAGATACAAACTATGCTGATAAATTTTTGTCACCATATAACGCATAAAGACAATTTCAAAGAATAAAAATAATAATCGCAATTAAGTTCATAAATCAAAAATTTTGTTAATTCAATTAATTAATTTAGTTAACTACGAAATAATAGGTCGGGAAAAAAGTCTCTTCGCATTTTTATATGAAAAGTCGAGACATTTTTTTCAAAGTGTATTTACATTTATTTACAGTATAATATGCCGTTTTTTTCGATGACTTTCTGCCATTTTGTAGGTAGAGACATGAACCCGTTGCTGTAGAAACTTTGGAACTTCTGATCAAAACAACGCGACAAATAGTTTTGGCAGCCCTGTCTTGATGTTAACCTTATAGAACCTAAAGAATTCTGAAGAGACCGAAACAGGTGAAAATCTGACGATGCAAGGTCAGGGCTAAATGGTGGATGCACTAACACCTCCCAGCCAAACTCTCTTAATTTTTGCTGAGTGGCTAAAGTTGTGTGTGGTCTAGCGTTATCGTGATGACAGACCACACCCTTCCTGTTGATCAATTCCGGCCGCTTTCTCTCAACTGCTTCCTTTAATCTCATCAGTTGTTGGCAGTAGACATCCGCATCGATGGTTTTGCCGGGCGGTAAAAGCTTATAATTAACAATATCCTTCCAGTCCCACCGTAGGATTGTACTGTGTGGATACACAGCATCACTTTATTTCGAGTTAGCCCAGGTTTAGCCACAGTCTGTGAAGCCTGGCCGACCTTAGACGAAGACCTTTTTCGCACGTTCTTGTCGTACGTGATCCACTTTTCATCGCCAGTTTTCAATCTCTTCAAAAACTGCTCGGTTTCATTACGTCTCAATAATGAATCGCAAATGAGTACATGGTTCATTAGGTTTCTTTCACTGAACTCGTGTGGCACCCAAATATCGAGCTTTTTGGTATAGCCAGCTTTCTTCAAATGGGTTAAAACAGTTTTGTGGTAAATTTTCAGTTCTTCAGCTACATCGTTACTACTGATATGCCGATCTTGCTCCACTTTTTCAAAAATGGCGTACATTTTATTCGTAACAGGACGACCAGAGCGAGGTGTATCTTTAACATCAAAATTTCTGGACTGAAAACGTTTGAACCAACTTTGTGCTACTTTTACTGACACTGCATTAGGTCCATAATATCACAAATTTTTTTAGCTGCTTGAGTTGCATTCTTGCCTTTTTTTGTAATAATATTTTTAAATGTATCGAATTTCTTCATTAGATTCACTCATTTTTACAGAATGAAAAACAAATGAAAAATAGCGAGTAACCAGCCCGATACAAATAGTATAGCCAAAGAAATTTTATAACAAGTTTATACCCAAGTTATGCGAAAACACTTTTTCCCCGACTTAATAATTATGTAATATATTATGTGCATGTTTATACATACTTTTTGTTGAGATGTTCACTAGCGATATTTTAAAATTAATTGAGTACTCTTTGTTGAAAATAATGACATAGATCGAGCATTCAGAAAGAATTATATTTATTAAAGATAATAATATTGTTAATGTAGCTCAAGATAGTTGAAGAGAGAATCAAAATTGTTTGCATAGACACTGTTTAGCGCAATTAGCGGATTTTAATTTATTACAATGACCAGTTTAGAGTATAGTATAATTAACAAGCCTACTTGTTAACCGAAGTCTCTTTCACTGTTTTAGATATATTTTTTATTTAGAAAATAACAAAAAAAAACTACTAAATAACTCAAGCTCTTGCTATGGATTAACGCGATTTGCAACATAAAAATGTAAGTACGCATAACTAGAGAGCTGAGTATCCCTACAAATAACAAAACCTTTAACTTTTCTTTATCGCCTTTAAGGTTTATCTTTGCCGTACTGTGAAGCTTTGGAACTGTCCCCCGGCCAGGGTCTTCCCTCCTTCTTACAACATGGAGTCCTTCAAACATAACGTGAAGAGACACTTGAGCAGGTCGGCATGGTTGCGACGGCTGGCGATGTATTGTAAATCCCACGGTATTCACCGGTAATGCAATAACTGTATTGCATTATGCTCACCATCAGAAACAGTTTTATCACTTTGGTGTAAGAGGTGTCGAATTACATCTGCAGTACTGAGACGCCCAAGCCAACCCCACCTGCACGTGGTGCACCCTGCTGAGCAATGAATGAGGAAATGGCGATTGCTGTGTGTACTATGGCTGTTTTACCCGACTGTGTCTCGACCATCATGCATGTGGTGAAAAACCCGTCATAGTGACTCGCTTATGCGTGTCGAGTTTCGAAATCTGCCTGTGCATGTCTAGTCAAATTAATGCAGGCCGGGATGACAGCGGTGTCCGTCGACTGATTTCGATTTCTCGGTGATCGCCGTTGTGTTAGGATTGTACTGTGCTTACCATAAGGAAAACTACCGTCAATTTGTCGTACTAACAACGTTATAATAATTATCAAGTCATAATACTCAACTCTGCGAGTATTATTTAAGAACGAGTTGAATAAAATATACAGTCTATGTACTGTAAGTAAATAATAATAAAATGTATAATAAGTTTTACGAAGAAGTATTCGCTTCAGTTAAAAATATAGTCCCTCACATAGGTACCTATATTAATTATGTGATTAGGTATGTACACATATCGATGTTGAATTAATATATAGAAAAGTTATACGTATAAATAAGAAATAATACGACTTTTACCAGTTTGATAAAAAATTCTAATAATGTTTGTACAAAGTTAGGAGTAGGTAATAGTTATTTTCCTGTCGTATAGTTGTAAAAAGTGGGTGGAAACTACCGTTAACTGGAAATAATGACTCAGTTCTCTCTATGGCACAAACTTTTAAACACGATAAAAGTCATTGACTTGCCAAGTTTCCGTATCACAGAAGTTTGAATATTGTTGGCATATTTGAGATTGAATATTCTATATTTAGTTTAGTAGCTTTGAAATTATTATTTATTGAATTTACTGATATTATAAAGTTTGTAACCGTTTTGTTTCTTAACAACAATGTAATTATACCAATACTTTAGATGCCACAGTTAGATATTACGTCGTTTTATTAACTATAGTAGCTTCTGCCCGTAACTTTGTCTGAATTGATTCTTTACCGGGATATAAGTAAAGTATTCTATGCGCTAATCAAGGTTATAAACTAATTGTGTACCAAATTACATCCAAATCTCTTCATCATTTTTGCATGTTTAATAACATACATACAAACTTTCATGTTTTTATAATATTAGTTAGATACTGACTGAGATAAAGTCTTTCAAGGCGTAAGTGTCAAAAATCTTATTCAAAACACAATCATTAGATTACAAAAAAATTAAAATATTACTATTATTCTTAAATAACAGTAATATTTTTATTTTTTTTCAATAATTTTCAATTATAACGTTACTAGCAACCTCTCGTAACTTCTTTCGCGTTCATCACCTTAACATGAACCTTAATTTAAATAAAAAATAACCTAACTATATCACTCAGGGATAATATAGTATTAATGAAAAAGTTTTTAGAATCGGATCTATAGTTTCAGAGATTACCTCCTAAATACTTTACCTCAGTATATATTGTTACATGACAATAATATTTTCACTGTAACACAATAAATTATACAATAATTTACATAAAAATGATATAAAACTTGAAACTTAATTTAATTTTAAAATATATTTATATGGACCATTTATGCAAAAGTATTTTCATATGAAATAAGATTTACGGGATTAACAAACTGTATATAAACTACGATATCGGATATTGGCCATTAAGCTAGGATTTAGTATTTGTTGCCAATGAAACAGCCCGTGACGCGCACATCTGGGTTAACTGCCTGGATCCCCTCATTAAGGCCTGGCTTCCGTCCAGAATCAGGACAATAGAGGAAGCTGTTATAGTACGTATTACAGATGAAATTCAACGTCTGTCTTTATGCATATTTATATTTTTTTATTGTATTGTATTTTAGTCTGCTCTTGACCACAGTCACGACTACGTAGCTAGATATGACGACGAACTTAAAAATGAAATTGTTTAATATATCCAGCGAATTAAATAAACGACCAGCATAAATTTTACACTAAAAAAACTTTTTTAAAACAAACTTTTAATAAATAATTTTAAAAGCATGTATAACACGCATATAACCTTTTCGATGGTCGTGTGCTTAAAAATGAAATCACTATTTGAGTCAAAGAAATTTGAAGCAATGATGGCTCAATGGTAGCGTCTACGGACATTACGCCAATAGACGTGAGTTTGAATTCCTGCAATAAGCGGAATGAACCTCTGCTTGCGGTGGAAGAAAACATTCGTGATGAAATCTTAGCATAGTGGTACCCTAATGTCCGCATGGCTGTCTACCACCCTCTATTTAAAAATCTGTCGCCAAACACTTGGACTAGCTTGTCAACATTTTTAGCCATATCATCGCTTAATGTCAGAAGAGGTCGTGTGCATACCGCTAAAAATAAAATAAAATTAGACGATTAAAATATATATCTATAATATTCGATTTTATTTCAATACGTAAAGGAATTTATTTGATCCATTTCTACGCTCATCATATTTACTGAACCATACTACGGCATTAAACATGGGTCAATAAATAAAGTGTACATTACTGATAACAACGGATCGTGTTTGATCGGATTGGCGAAAGGAATTCGGTACCTATATTCCGTCGATTTTGTTTGATATATATTAGATCGGTATCCACATTACACATATCGGCGCATAGGAAACGTATAATTTCATAGATATTCAAATTTAACAACGTTTGGGTTCAAGTTAACCATATTTAAAAGAACTCAATAGTCTTGCTAAAATTACTTTTCTTGTCGTTTGTAATGCTTCCTTTATATGTATACTAAAAATATAACGCTCAAAAGATTGTTTCATTGTTTGTTTCAACGAGCTTATCTCTGGAACTATCACTCAGATTTGAAAAATTCTTTTTTGTATTTTATAGCCCATTCAATGGCAAAGGTTGTCTTTTATATAACTTCACGCGACGACCCTAAGGAGCGGAGCAGTAACCATGAATATCAAAAGATCTGACAAGTTGTAGGCAAGTACGGGAAGTGAGAACAACAATAGACTACACGGGCGCATTGGCGGCGGCGCGGGGTGAAGAGTTGGTTGAATAAATTTAAAACGGTTGAAACCATCCAGTACAGTTTCAAAAGAATCCTAGTGTATTTGGTGTTCTGTCAATAACTTTTAAAATAGGTTTCTTTTTAACTAATGAATAAAAACGGAGATATAAAATAATAAGTGCTTTGTATCATGCCTGCACTAATATAAAATAATACCTAAGATTTTTACATTACACAATAATATATGATATTTTCTTACGATATCTCATTACTTATTTCTCTTCATCTTGTAAAGAGACCCGACGTAATATTAGCTTTTAGACTTCGTTCTTAACACATTTCATCAGATGAGATTCGATTACACGTAATGAGAAAAAAAAATACTAACCAAACAAACTGCACGGTATTGTGTAATGTGTGAGTTACATTTTTAAAACACTATATAGGTTTAGCGGTTGAACACAATCTCACCTGATGTAAGTGACGATGTGACCTAAGATATAAGGTAAGGTAAATAGCCAGACGGGCATTAAAAAAACCCTACCATCATGCTATGGTTTCATCACGAAGTTTTCCTTTACCGAAAGCTAAGGATCATTGTAGGAATTCGAACTATATAAATGACGTGGTGTCTGTACAAGCTACAACTGAATTTTAATAAACAAATAGCTATCGTAATAAATATATAGACATACAGTCTAACAATAATTAAATAGTAATAACATATGGATGCAATTAGTATCGAAAACCGAACCCATAAATTGAACAGGGATATAACTCCAGAGTGAGTGACCGCAGCAATTATACGTTATACAAGGGAATTAGTGGTTGCGGTGCATCGGCAGGCTAACCCTTACTAGCTTAATGCATTTAAAGTGCCTATTTACATAGAGCAAGCTAATTTTCTACTTATTTACTTATTTATTTCTTTCTTTTCTACTTCCAAAATTAAAATAATATCGGCTTGGCCTTAACAATAATAAAATTTAGGAAACACGAAAATGAAACTCTCAAAACCGACAAATTTTGCACTTTAGAAGTTAATCTATTTTTGCCTGTACATGCTACAGTCTACCGGAGAGGTCTACCTTTACAAGTATGCCTGCGTAAATAGACCAGAACGTGTATTGGATCTGTGCAATTTTTTCAATCAGAGCAGGCGAACGATGTATAATCAAAAATAAATTACTTTGAGCGCCACCTAACGGTAAGATTGTGACTATACACACTATGACGTCACAGAGTGTGATCGAACTTCGCAGGCACACCTGCAAAGGTAAACTTCTCCGGTAGACAGTAGCATGTGTGATCTGTTATAATGAAATTCATACATTTGATTAACGGCACTAACTAATCTACGTTAATAGCCTTAACAAGAACAATAATCGAAAAGATCTTACATAATCATTTTCTTTTTTCCCACTCAACTGAAGTTGACTGACCGTAAGGTCGAAAATAGGAATATGGTTAGGCTTAGTGGAGGGACTGGCTCTCATTTGCAGCTGTCAGATTTTATTTGGGTTGCTTATTAGTATTTTCATATTTTATTTGTTTCAGTGTAGGCTGCCAAACTATATCGTACTTTTCCATCTTACGAAATGAGCCTCGAGACACTATTTCCGTTTGTCAACACCAATTGTTGTCACTATCACAACGTGTGTTCACTTTAGCGAAGCAATGAATGACTCTTATTACAATGAAACGTTTAGTTCTATACACAAAAGCTATAATAATAATACCTTTTTATTTATTTATACATTCAATAAATAATCAGACCGAAAAACATATTTTTCCGAGATAAAGAGACATCGTGATAAAACTATAACATGATATCGCTAACGTTGCTTCAAATATATCCGATGATAATTATTAAATGCGTGTGAACCAATAACGTTTTGTATATAGACGCGTTATTACTCTTACTAAACAGCAATGTGAAAACGCTACAAATTTTGTTATCAGCATGTTGAAACAAAAGACACAGGAAATCACAGCGTAAGGCGGAAACTTTGTTGTCAAAAAAGAATAAAAGTTTTTCTCGCTCACGCCGGTATCAAGTCGTAAAGAGCGTCAACGGCGTATCTACTTATTGGTGTGAACGTATAATTTTTAATTATATTATACATGTAAAATGCCTACGTTCTGACAGTAATAATTGGATCAGTAACAAAACTCGAGGGTCAGAAATCCAGTTCCGCCCGTACATCGGTAACCCATATTCCCGCGTCGTCGACCACAGAGTCATTTGTTTTATTCACGCCTCTTTATTTCCATTAGCGAGTGATGCCCTCGAAAACTCGCTCTCATACGGTTTTTACCTCAATAAACGTAAAAGTAAATACTACATAAACGGTATGTTTACATTAAGAGTTTTCGCCATAAATGAATAAAATGAAGGAATACATTTTGATTTCACAGATAAGCTTGAACACAAATCACCTTTTTTGATTTTTTTAATACCTACAATGGTTTTTTTAATGAAGCTTCGTAAAAAATGTACATTTAACTTATTTGTTTATTTAACTTATGTAATGTCCCGCTTTTTTATTCGCAACATAGTTCACTGTCTTATACCAGCAACTTTACTATCTTCCTAGGCTAATCTAATCTAAGACTATAGTATATGCTAAGCTGAGGTTCTTTTTGATGTTGAATGCGGAATTTGCTTTGCAACGTTGCAATATTAAACTATATAAGTAATACTCCAAACTATTGTAATTTCGTGTTTGTAACTATGTCCGTGTTTTCGAAATCTAATAAATGAACTTTCTATATTTCTATAAAAGTATCAACCTAATTTCACTACCAGTACGGAAGCAATAACAAATATAATTTTTTTTTTCTATCTGCCTACACTGTTATCCATAAGGGTCCTGAAGCCTCAAACGACTTTTACAGCTTCACCGGGCTTGCAAAATATAAATTAAAAATGTTTCCTTTTCACTGGAAACAAGTTTTTTAACCGAATAAAAAAAAGACGGGGGTTATCAAATCAAATGTATATAAATATATTTTTTATTATTATTATTTATTTAACTTATTGTAATTTCTAAAGCATTGTCTTAAGCCAATACTCTGAATCGTAGAAATGTTGTTATTTTTACATATAGCAAAAGCACGTTACCGCGTTTAGCTCGATTCGCCTCTGGAAAAAGATTTGTATCGACAGCCTTTGCTATATATACTACGGGAAATTCTAAATTTAGAGGAAAAAGGAATAAATTTAAAAATGTAATGGGTTTCATCACACATTGGACTGTATGGTCACGAGAAAGCTTAGCAAGAGAGACTGAAATAGCTGAACAGATCAAATGTTACAATTAGACTGGATCATACAGAAATTTTGACAAAATTTAAATGTAAATGTTATATGAATTTTAAAGAATATTTCGATTTAAGATCAAAAGATAAAGGCATTTGGTATAAAACACAACAAAGTGTGCCGCCTCGTATACCATGGTTTGCTAACAGTGGTTTAATTAGATCCCTCATTATTACTGCTCACAGAATGCGTTCCCGACATATGCTTCTCAGCAAGTTTGCTTTTCTTATGAAAAAATTAAATTCACCAAATTTTGAGACCTGTGGATCAGTTGAAGACGTGCAACTCTTGATCGAATGTGAACGGACCAATCTTCAAGGAAAATATGTTATAAGTCAATTTAACTTGAATGTTATGGACCAAGGCATTTTTCACATGATCTTGGCTATACCTGCAAGCGAGGAAGACAAAATTTTGTGGAAGTTTGTCACTAGTTGACTGAAATAGTTAAGTGATGCTATGTTTAGGTTATGATGGGACTGACATGTTCTTTTTGAACCCAAGTCCCTAAATTGAAAGTAGATAAAAAAAACTTCTTTGTTTATGTACCGATTTGTATGATTGGAAAGGGAATACCTCAAGGGTGGTCCCATTTTAATTTCATTTGCATTGGACCTGCGAGTTCGAAGATACACCAGGGAACTCCTCAAAATTCTGAAGTTGGTTTTCTTTTTTCTTAAAAATAGTCCTGTTTTCAGTTACGCTACTTTAGAAGCGTTTTGATAAAATTATTAGGTACAGGCACATTTTCCTATAAAAGCAGTATGTCTGACGGCACAATTCAATCCAAAAACAGTTTCGACCAGCGAGAATCAATCGTCGACAATCGATCCTCAGTCGCCGCTGTCACGCCTGCCTGAATAGATACTGGATATGCACTGGTTGATCCCGAAACACGACGATTATAAGTGAAAAATTATGACGGCTAGCTTTTCTCCATACTGATTACATGTTGATAGTGGCCCATTAGGGTTGAAGAACTCTAACACCTAACTATCACCATTTCTTTGTTCGTTTCAGTAGATTATACCACGTTCAGGTAACGTTGACTTCGATGTCTTAAAATGTTATTTGACACCCCTATAAATCCGAATTATCATCGAGTTATTTAAATGAATAAATATATCGTATCAAATACATCTCTAAAGAAATTTCTCTGTGGTCCACCTCTGTAAGTTATTAATACAGTAAACTAATTTACTAGGAAATGTGTAATAAAATGGTCACAGCTGGAACCATTAACTCGACGAAACGGTGTCACGACTGACCTCGTAAAAGAAAAACTAAACTGAATGACGATAAATCCATACTAATATTATAAATGCGAAAGTAACTCTGTCTGTCTGTTACGTTTTCACGCCTAAACCGCTGAACCAATTTTGATGAATTTTGATATAGAGATAGATTGGACCTTGGGAAAGGACATAGGGTACTTTTTGTAGCGAAAATAAAACTTTTATGGTAAAAAATAGGAGGTGAAAGAATGTAAGAGGTAAAAATCAGCTTCCATTACAACCAGTTTGTTGAATTGAAATGACAGCGTTGTCAATGTTAATGTATTGATAGTGTCATACATAATTAGAAATTTATTGTATTTCTAATAATTACCTATTAAATGATAGTCAAGTATTCTTTTTAAGATTGGCTGTAGTATTTTTAAACTGTTTATCTGTACAGTACGGCATAATGACTGTTTTCTTTTATGACGCTGTCAAACCGCGGCTCGCGGGAGTTTATACATTCTAAGCGATATACCTATTGTAAAATATCTGGATTATAGAGTTTTGCTACAAATGAATTATTTCATTGTATTATTTCACATGTGGTGAAAATAAAACTTGGGTGAAAGTTTGTATGAAGAACCCATTCATATTTATGCTTTTGGTAAGAAAGGAATAAATGGGGTTTCACGTTTCCAAAAATCTTTCCGTATGCCGGTACAATAAGATATGATTTTGGAGATTTATCTCTACTTGGGGTAGACCGACTGTTGGATTATATCCACCCTACAGAAGATCGCAGCTAATTAACCTTGTTATGTTACTGTTATGAGTAGGGTTTCCAGAGCCCCTTGGGGTAGGGGAGTTCAAGGTTGGCCAAGTGCTAATTGATACCGTTGGTTTTACAAACGTCCATAGGCTAAGGTACCCGCTTACCATCAGGTGAGCCGTATGCTTGTTTTCGTATACGTAACATATATAGTAATAACCATTTCAGTACAGTATACTACAGTAAACACAGATATTATATATATTTATTTTGCAATATGTCTCTACTTCTTGCGATTTAGAATGAATTGCTTATAATCAGGAAATAAATTTATACCATTATTATTATGAACATTTCAATAGAGGTCTAATCTAACCGATTACACTGCAAAAGAACACACTATACACTTAATTTAATTCAATTTATTTAAGTGGTTTTCTTTTGTCTACACACGACAGAAACACAAACTCAAAGGTTCACGGGAGGATCCGTTTTACGACTGATCTAAATTTAGCGATTAATTTAGGTGGGCAAGGATAATGGTCACCAGTTTTACCTGTACCTGTAATAGAGTAAAATAAACTAATTTATAGACGGACGTATCGTTCACGAAAAAATGTGTATAAAGGAAATGTAACATTTAGATCGCTATAAAAATACATTTACATGTACATAATTATTTTTATTTGGATTTCTAAGCTAAAAGTTGAACAATAACATGATTTTTAAAGGATATTATTTGCTGGGTGGTAGGAAATAACAATAGGATTACGACGACCATACACCGCGCCGGATGTAGCACCATCATAGTAGCACGCTTAAAGCGTGTCACGTTCGTGCCAAGATCAGCCGATGTGTATTAGGGTTACCAATCCTTGTTTATAATATAGTATCCTTCTATATTAGGTGAGCAACTACTATATTTAAAAAAAAAATTATAGTATATAAAAAAAATTGGTAACATTATTTATTCAAAATACTTAAGCGTGAAACGAAACGCAGACCAAAGCCTTTATCTCTTGGTGTAAGTATTAGATAACCTGAGCTTTATCTATTTCTGAATGGGACTTGGTATGTTATTGTCATATTGAATATTTGGCATTATCATCATTATACTATATGTTTATCAAACAGTAAATATACTTTAAAGAAGAAAATATTTATTAGAAACCTACTTTTCTTATGCTGTCTACTATTTTTTTTCAGTTGGGTGCCTCGAAAATACATACTATATTTGTTATTTAAAAAGTTGGCAACCCTAGTATGTATCCAGTAATCAAGCAGGGGAAGGCTGACCACGATGCACATGGTGATAAACCCTTGATATTGAGTCTCTATTCATGGACCGCAACTGAAAATCGGAAAAATTATAATTCCTTAATTCCGCGTTTTTTACTGAGTATACAACGGTGACTCCTGAAACCGACATTGTTTAAAGGTCGTCATTCACTTATCAACCCGGCAACCGGACAGCACCACCTCCTCGCTCGACGTCCACTCGTAGACGGGTGAGCACCGCGTGGTAAACTAGTCAACATCACGTGTCATAGAATCCGCGAGTTGATTATTTGTTTAACTTTCTCTTCGGGAAATTAATATTTTTTGTCCGTGAGTCACGTGATTTGAAACGCTGATTAGGAAATATAAAGGTTTAGACTCTTGCGTCAGTTGTCACACTTGTCACTGTTGTTATACAAAATTACATATAAAATGAATTATGCCGTCACGATACTATAACGCGGCGTTTTTGTGGTGTATTTTTTATTTTGTTTAAAAAATATTTTTAAATCACTATTTATGGCGTATTATTGAAAAAAAATAATTAATAGATATTATTTTCAACATACAAAGTGTTTAAAACATAGCTCGTTGTCCACACGCCGTCTGCAATATGGACTGCTTGCATGGGAGTCGATAAGGTGACGTTACGGAGTTAACAAGTTAGTGCATATCCATGGAAAAAAATTTAAAAATCGGGTTGATAGATGAGTGAAATCAAAATTAAAATAATCTTTATTCAATTTAGGCCCTAAGAAGGCACGTATGAGCGTCAAAACACTACTTCCGGTTCGGAAAACGTCCCAGACATCGAGAACAACCTATAAGAAACTCGATCTGGTTTATCTTTTTTTGTCAACTGTACAAATGTTAATATAACAGGTACAATAATAATAATTTTGTGGATGCACAGAGAGGGAGTCACTTTCAGGCATCACTATCATTCACATAATGATCCACCCTATAACAACCTTTTGACAGTATAACTTGCTTGACATGGTCCTTGAACTTGTTGCCTGGTAAATCAGTAATATGCGTCGGGAACTTATTATAAACCCTGACACTATTACCTAAAAAGCTTTTATTGGACCTACTTAGTCTAAAACACGGTACGACTAATTTATGTCTATTTAGTATTAACATTGTGCTGATCTTTGACAAAATCTACCTTGACTATGTTTTTACGAATATACTAATATCATTATTTACGATAACTTATTATCAAGGATGTATTGGGAGGGCAAAGTTAAGATATTATATTCCTGAAATTTATTATTTAGTGATTCACGAGGTTTTAGATTGCAAATTGCACGAATTGCCCGTTTTTGTAATATAAATATGGTATCTACCTCAGTTACTGAACTCCACAGCAAAATACCGTAAGACATTAAGTTATGGAAGTAAGAGAGGTAGACTAATCTAGCAGTGGCATTATCTGTTAACTGGGGAATCTTACGTACTGCATATTCAGCAGAGTTTAATCTTCCCGCCAAGGTTTTATTAACCTTAACAGACCGTAACAGAAGACCTTAACAGTGGATAGTCACAATCCAGTCGGGCATTGTTGTCATGTCATATCATCATAACAAATCATAAAATGCTTATTGTGGATGTTCCTTAGAAGATAAACATATACTTTCGCCAAGTTTTTTGTAGGTATTTTTAATATCTACAATTATTTAGTACATTAATTTGCTATATCTCTTATGGTTTACTCAGCATAAGCCATTTAAGTGACCGAACTGATTCACTATGACCAGTTTTTTTTTAATTTGTGCGGAACCCTAATTGTTATTCTAAAATAAAAGTAGCCTAAGTTACTTCCTATAAATGCAGCTATCTATCAGTGAAAGTCCCGTCGAAATCGGTTCAACTGTTTCGGATATTTCGCGGAACAAACAGGATTTTTTGTTATACCTAGGTATCGTATACATACTTTTATATGTGTTTAGTAAAAAAAAATATTTTAACTTTAATTTACACTTCAATTTTATGTATATGTATAGATCACAGATCAAAGATAGTCTAAAGTATAAATATACTTATTTATGTAATTAATAAGTACCTAGGTACAGAGCATATTCGCAACACTTCGAAATTAAATTGATATTAAGAGCCTAACCACAGTAACTACGGTCTTGTTTGCGATCACGACTATGATGCGTCCCTAAACGAACTATACATTACTGTACTATGCCTTCCAATTATGAAGATAATTTCAAACTGCCATCTTGCTTTGCATTTCGAATGCAACTTCAATATAAAATTCATCTTTGTGATTTGAAAGTCGATGAAACGAAAAAGCTAAAGCGACATTAAAAAGAGACAGACACAAAAATTCATAAGATTTAACGTGGGAGAAAATGAGATAGGAAATTTTTAGGTAATGGTAAAATGGTACAAAAGGGGTTTGTTGCCACGCAATAATAAATTTTATTACGGCACCAAAAAGGCACGAAACAAAAACTATTTAGACAACTCTTATGACATTCTCTTACTGATTTACATTGTGTTAGGTTCCCATGGATATTTCAAATGTGCATTAATTGAAAATGATATTGTGAATAATGATTGTGAATGCTTGTATGTATATTTTCATTAACTTTAAATCAGTGTGTATTTGATCATTTTCTAAATTAAAAAAAAAACATATATGTGATGAAAGTTTCATTTCTACGAAGTGTGAATTGCACACATAATTTTTTTAATTATTATTTCTTTAACACTTTTAACATTTATTCCATAAAGGTTAAGAACCGTCAGGTCTACGGGCTCGATTGCATCTCTTTAATCGTTTCAGGTACTAACATTACTCTTTTCGATTTTTCTTCTTTTCCACTGTTACTTTCAGGTTTAACATTTTGAAATTCACCTCAACAATTAATAATAAACGTTTTTTGTTGCAGACAGACGAAATAACCGTTAATCTGTTTTCAGGCGGAAGTAGCAAGGAAAATTCGGAAAAAATAATTACGACGGATTTCCGAAAAATTAACGCCTACGTCAATCAAATATTTATTAATATAGATGAACCGTTTTTCAGAACTGTAATTCGTAAAGATTTACTTGATTAAAATAATACATTTTGTGTATATTTATCAAAGCGTCTAATTATGTGAAACATAAGAATAAATTTGGCACGAGTCGCATTAGATGGGCTATAGGGAGAGATGTCACGACTCATGTCCTTCGGGCAAACATCTAACGGGGGTAGACGGCGTAAATAAAATAAATTGCCGTCCTCATCAAACCGCCGAGGGGAAATAACTGAATATTTATCTTCAGTATAAACGTGACAAAGCTACCGTTTAAATGGAGCTTTTATTTTGTACCGATAAGTACATAACATAATATTACATTGTAACATTGTTTTCATTAATATTTCTCATCTAACAATGTATGTAATTCATTTGTAAACATACGAGTAGGAATAATGATAATATATATAAGAACTGATATTATTATCTATAAAAAATATAAACTAACTCAAAATTATTGACATAACAAATGTTTCTTTAAAAATCATATTTTTGATTCGTAATAAAAAATATATATATTAAAAAACTGAAAATCTTCACGTAATAACCATTGCATGCTATATATACTATTCAATATATTTAGTAACTATTAAATAACAAATTTGTGTCGAAACATTTATAGAAACGTGCTCTAATTAATATAAACATTTAAAATGTGTAAATAATTATCTACTGTAAAGATGTAAGTTAGAGAATTATATCCCAAGGAATAAACAAATTCCATTTAATGAGGGAAGATGTTGGAGTTTTCTTTAAAAAAAAAACACACATACAAAATACATAACTAAATAATAATAATTATATATATATTATAAATCAATGATATTGTAACTCTCCATAATGTATGATAATATGTTGATAATAATATGATTGTACCTATATCTTTTTTCTGTAATAGAGACACGTTTTATTCAATTTTTTGAATAATTTCTTTGACCGGAGGTGCTTTGCAAGGAGGCGTAAATACGACTGTATATATATAATTAACCACTAGACCACTGCATATAAAAAATCTTGCATTTCCACGACCTATGTAAAAGTTGAAGTAACGCAGAAGCTATATCATTAGTAACCCCAGCTTACTGAACAGGGGCGAAGCATGGATTTCATTAATTCTCTTTACGGCAGACCCTAGAAAGGGGCACCTTGTAAAATATAGTCCCAGAGGTGAAACGGTAACATTCGCAAGGAATTTCCGCAATGTTGTCCCTTCGACTAATTTGATTTTCTAACCTACGTGCTTACTTTTGTTTGTAACGTAAAAACGTATATACATTTTAAATATCTTTAGTGTAATCGTGCTTGTTTTTTAATATATAAATGATTTTACTTATAGTGCATTTTTTATTCCCACGGAGTGAAATGACATTTCATGTGTTGCTGGTATATTGTGTTTGTAAAATAGTGATCTCACCAATCTGTATAAATTTTCAAACCGTATGAGATATTATACCTACAGATAAGTATAAAAAAATATTGAATTCTTTATATGTGAAGCCCGATTAAGGGCGACAAATTCGCATCTCTCGTGAATCAATCAAAACGTTCTTATTTAGATTTTTTGCAGTTGTTTGCTTTAATACATTTATTTTATAGTTTTTTGCATTATGTAATGATAATACTAGATGATCAGGTATGTTAAAAACCAGTAAATATTTAAATATATAAATAAAAAAACTCAATGCTGTATTTAAAATCTTGCGATTCAAATAATTGTACCGTAAAATATACGGTAGCACAATACTACATAGATAAATGTGACAACATTAGTTTTAAGCATGACAGTGGTGATTGTCAATTTACTCCGTGGGAATAAAAATATAGATACATGCATACACTATAAATTAACATAACATACCATTACGCCTGTATCCCCGAAGGGTTAGGCAGAAGTGTAATAATGTACCCACTTTAAGTTAGAAGGTTGAAATTGACTCCAAATAATCTCTTAGACAAAATCTGTCACACTTCAAATCTATATATATATATAAATGAAATGCTGTTCGTTGGTAAGTAAGGTCATCATTTGACAATGGCTGGACCGATTCAGTATTTTTTTTTTTTATGTGGTAGTTAGTAGTAGTCCGAATAAAATTTTTAGGAAAAGAAAAATTTCAAAAAACTGAAATATTTTATTACTATTGATTTTTTTATGAACTCAATACCATAGCTCACTATTAAAGCGATAGATATGCGTTATTTTTTTTTTTGGTAAAAAAACGAGATAGATGTTGCTGTAGTCGATTTATTGCCTACTGGAAAGGGCAGAATAATGTATTCGCCTAGTATGTATTAAAAAAATCAACCGCCTTTAATTAAGAGTAGTATTTAATACCTATTATCAACGATATTATAAGTAAAAAAGCGTTTTTCTTCTAATACCATTGCCTAATATTCATATTTAAAGAAAACTGTTAATTTCTCATTAATTTCAAAATAAATAATAATAGTATTAATTTTTGCACGCTCACTTACAGCACTACCAAGGTTTTGAATATGCCTTAAAAATTCTCGTTTCTACTGAAAATTATTTTTGTATGATTAATGTTGAACATTCAGGAAAACTTTTCAGCTCAACATAAATCAACTTTTAATTTAATCCAGGTGCGAACTTTTTATCAGGTTATCAAAAACATAACTTTCAAATTACCAAATTTGGTCTTAAGCAGCCTTCTTGGAAAAAAACAACCCGACGATAGCAAGGCAGACTCGTCGCGATACTCACTCGTGAAGGTGGCAACTATGCGTGGCACCACTGTGGCAGGTGTTACACTGGTGTATGGTAGTCGCGATCCAGTCCGACACAGTTGTCGTGCGCTACCACCCAACCAACCAAATAATAACCTACTCGTACGCCTGTTATATTACTTTGTTTTGTTTTATACTGACCTTTTATTTCGCACATTAACAACAACACTATAAAATATAATACCACAACCGAAAGTATAATTCATTTTAAATGCGAGACTTTATCATCTTGGCTGTGATATTGCCACTGTGGAAAAGCAAATTTGTTCGTCCGCAGTTTAAAATAAATAATACTGCGGAGAAATTCAGAGACAAAACTTGTAATAACGGATTCAGGGTTGTCTGAGTTGAAAATTATTCTGCATCACAGGGTCGGATTAATACTTAGTAAAAGAAACTATTATTGCAATTATTACACCTTTTTTTGGAAAATGTACATTACTATTACAGTAATGAAAGTAAATCTATATTGTTATAATGTTATAAAACAAAGTACCCTGCTGCGTCTGTCTAACTGAACGCGATAAAGTCAAAATCTACCAAACGGATTTAGGATTTAGGTTAGATTTAGGTTTAGTTGTATAATTCACTAAGGTTTTATGTAATTTGGCTGAAATGTCACAATGATTGTTGAAGATGTCGGATAAAAATTATGCCGACTGGGAGCTTTACTGGCGTGCGCCGCGTAAACCAATAGAGTTATATGTATTACTCTTCTACCCATTCGAAGCCGGGGCGGGTTGTTAGTACTATTATGAAACCAAATAATGTTTGTTTAAATATTTTATTGCATGTTATAACCGATTTATTGAGGATTTATTAATGCTAAGACCCTAAGGATCAAATAAGTAGTTAAGTATAAACGTTAAGCAATCTAAAAAGTCGTAGGAAAGTACGGGAAGTGAGAACAACGAAAGACTTCAAGGTCGAATACATTTAACACGGATGAAACCGTACGGCAGAGTTAGTAACTTACATAAAGTAGATTTCAATTGAACGTGTTTAAAACCCAACTCATACAATATCCAATGGCATTTCTGGACCACTCTAAAAAGGTTGAGAAAAAGTTTCACTTTTTTTTTATAGCGATGTCAATTTAAAGTAATTCGGACTTGTTATATGAAGAAAAAGCTACAAAGGAGATATAATATATATAAGATATATTCGAAAAGTAATACATATATAAAGTTATAACAAAAGACAAATATAGACCTCTACGAACCAAATAACCTACACAGTGAGTTTTTAGTGGAATCTTAATCTATCACGCGATGGGTTTTTCTTTTGGTTATTCTACACAAGTGTAGGTCACTAGTCACTAGTCATAGTGGATTATGAATAATAACTAGAAACATGCATTTTGAGTTGCCACAAAAACTCCATTGCCAGATCTTACAAGGAAGCAACCACTCTGTTAAAACATTATTTAAACTTTTAAGGTTTAATAACTATTGGACATTGGCAGAATTGTGTTTAAGCCCACGTTACCATTTAATAAAAAGAACTATATTACATAATATTAAAATCTGTCTGTGTCACTGAGTGCATACCTCTTATCTACCTATTGCAAATAATCTTAAAGTTCTTTAAACTCACCCAACTGTAAATTTTGATAAGTTTGATGTTGTAAACATAATAGAGACCTTTTTTCTTTGGTACAATATTATCATAATCTTATATGCTACTCATTCTGATCCTGAGCTAATCTCATCCCGGTCTGACTCACGATTTTAACAATATCGTCAACCCAACGAGCTGGTGGTGGTCGTCAGACTCTTCATTTACCTATCCTCTTCGTAAAATGATAAGTGCGCAAAATTACACTTCATACAAATTGTGTGAATATTATTTTTTTAATGTTTTAATTATTTTATCGATGTTGGAGAAAAGCTGTCACTCAACTTATAGATTAATGATTGGTTTCCGCTGGTGCTTCGACTAGTAGTAGTACTTGTATTAATACAACGGAACTGGTGGTAAGAATAGCACAATCCAAGAACAATGATGACTTGTACCCATAGATCAACAATATAATCACTCACCACTCACCGCTTTCGACGACGTGCATAGGTGAATCTCTATAACGGATTTTCACCATATGCATGGTGGTCGCGACTCAACTGCGCTGTATATATAGGCTTCTCACAGCGCAGTGTGTACCGCCTTAGGTGTTTTAAATATTAATATGTTATTTATGGGGTACCCCTAAGTAACTAAAACTTTTTTTAAGAATCAAAATGCATATAAAGTTAATACTATTTATTCCTTTTGTATGAAGATGAAATAATATTTTGGTGTGTACGGATAATATCAATTAACTTGAATAAAATATAGAATATAATGAATAAAGCAAATCGTGTAATGCGTCCAGAAGAACAAAATAAAAAGTGAAATATGAAATATGTGTTCAGTTACTAACTTTTTACTCTTTGTTATTTTTTTTTGTTCTTTTCCACAATTAGTTTCAGATTTAACATTTTCAGATTCACTTGAACAAATTAGTAATAATCTGTTTATTTTTGTTTTGTTGCAGAAAGACGAAACCCCTTTTAATCTGGTTAAGGTGGAAGTAAGAAATAAATTTCAGATAAATTATTCACGATGAATTTCCGCAAAGTAACGCCTTCGTCAATCAAATATAATGACTAAAAATAAATTTGCCGTTTTATCAGTTAATCGCTAAAACTGTACTTTTTTATTTTGGTCAAATATTCACGCCAATGTTTGTCGTAACGGAGGAAATGTTATTAAACGTACTGATAGGAGACCGAGCGCCTGCGAGCGCACCAGCGCCCGGGGAAATAATATTAAAATGAGACAGTTATCCTCTCCGCACCCGTTCGCATTTCCTAACCAACGACTCGTTTATAATTTCATTGGAACTCCGTAAAAGTTATTTGTTTAGCACGTTAATTGATATCCTTTGAAATAACAAATCACGTATTCAATTGGTAAGTACTTTGGTAGTAAAAAGTTGAAATAAGCTAGTAGGTTGATTAGGATTAGGCAAGAAACAAGGAAAACGATCTCGCGGCTAATCATACCAATGATAGTCTGAACAATATCAAGGTAAGAACGGATTTACCTTATATATTTTTAGACAAGGCGAAAATCTTGCGTGACTGTGTATCAAAAATAGAGAGAAACACTAATAAATACACAATAATAATAATATACACACTAAGACAGCCGTAAGTCTACGCAGAGGCAACATTTTCATCTAGTGGATACACGATTGGAACATTAATCTCTTCAAAACAGATGTACACTCATTTAAACGGGTTTGATTTTGTTTTTTTTTTCTACTATGTCTAGTGCTCTGCCGTCTGCTGTATTTCTTTTTCTTACTATTTTTTTAAGCGCCTATATTTGTCAACTTTTAAATGGCGTTAATTATTTATAACTGTAATTTACCTAGGTACTATACCTAATATAGTATACTTATTAGCTTTAAGTTTTCTTATAAGGATAATAAAGTATTGAATTTAACCACAAATAACAACAAGCTATTTTTGTTGATAATATAATTACCACCAAGTAAATATTCAGAAGATATTTAAATAATACTAAAAAAGATTATCCTGACAATATTGGAAGGCACTTTGATATCGTTCCTAATATTCGGACAAGATTCTACAGCAAACGTTCTCAAAGTAGAGCTTTTCCGTCTGACTGGCGAGAAATAAAAGTAGTCCGGGGATTTGCGCTAAACTGAGACATTGACAGCACTGTCGTCGGAAACGTATCCGAAACGGAAAAACGAGGCTGTATTCAGACGTTTGGCAGGGAAGCTTTAATTTTGTTAATAATCTTTATTGTATAACAATATTAGAATTGATTTGATCACATAAAAACCAAAGATAAATAATAACTTTATTTAAAACTTTTGTTCCTCTTTCTCAAACGGAATATCCATCCGATGTGCCCTGATATACAACTTGGTATGTATGTACTAACGTATTTTTCGATATTTATTTATGTTTAATAGGTACATTCAAATCTATTAAAAAATAATTTAATCAATTTAAGTCCTATGAATGCACTTAGGAACGTAAAAACACTACCACCAATTCAGAAAACATTCCATTCATGGAGAAGAGACGAAAATAAATTCGATCGTTTATCTTCTTATTTTTTTGTCTCAAGTAATATTTGCAGTTAATAATCATATTAATTTAATAGATATACATAGAGGGAATCACTTCCAAACATTAGTATCATTCACATACCTAATGATCCACCACCCTACAATAAATAACCTTTTGACAGTAAAACCTGCTTGATATGAAGCTAACTAATTATGTACCATGTAGCACTATCAGCTGAGGGTATTATCGAACATGATGAGATCAACTAGACACGATGTTTTTTATACTTACACTTATATATAAAATTTAAAACCAAAATTACGTGACTTACAAATATATCATGACACAAAAATTGATGAAACATGAAAAATCTCTATGTATGTATTTAAAGTAGGTACTTAAAACTTCTAAATACTCCTCTGCTTAGAATCTCCTTCAATTTTGTAAATCGTATTCAGATATCGCTTGAAGATGGAATCTCTAATCCACCCTAATTCACTTTTAAGGTATCCTAGCTCCACAAAGAACTTATTCATGAGAAGGAAGTTAAGCTTGTAACGGAAATGATAAATCGAACTTTACGTTTAAAAAAGGTAATTCATTTGTATAATAGGATATATGTATTTGTGTTTTCGTTCTTTCTTCCAGTATTCAGGACAGTTATTATTGTAATGAAGTTACTTATCGTGAGGTAAGAGCTAAATTAACAAAAAAACAACATACATTTCTGGGATTTTCAAAACTAGGACAGTCGTGGATTTGGTTCAGCTATGTTATGAACAGATTTTTACACACTGTTTACTAATGTGACTATTACTTGATGATCTCTATTTCAGTGCGGAACCACGCATCTAATAGAATAAAATATATAATTCAGTGTAGCTATGCTAATTCCAAACATACTTTTCTATATTTAATAACTTTGCATCCGTTACTAAAACGAACGCTGAGATTATAAGAAATGAACTTGCAATGTTGTGCTTTACTTTTGTGAAATACCTAAGTACCTACTGGCCACAAAATAAAGCCGCCAATCTGGAACGATCTCTATCAACTTTACGCGATAAATAAAACATTAAAGAGTTCGAGGGAATAGGAAAAGTTGTGATTCAGTCGATATTGTTATTATAATGAGTGCTTCCGTGGGATATGACGTATATCGATTGACCCATTTATTTCTCTCTCAACGCGTCATGTTTTCTGCAAATCCTCTAGCAATATGCACAATGTTGACGCAGCTTTAAAAAGCTTTTACTTGATTAGTCATTGCTATAACACATTATAAAAAAATGCAAGTAACATTTTGCTCACCTCTAGTAGATGTAGAGGCATTACAATAATAACATGGCGGTGGGGCTGGCTAGCTACCACCCATATATCCAATAGGCACCAATAGGTTTGCTCCGGCAGCTGCACTTGAGAGCCGGCATATCGTGCTACCATCTTGGGCCACATCGTCACTTATGATCAGATGAGATTGCGGCCAAACGCTAAACCTTTAAAGAATTTAAAAAATGGATTAATAGGTTTATTAAACTCCGCACCCGTGGAGACATATATGACAATTTTATCTACATTTTTGTGACATAAGGGTGCCAAAGATTTTTTTTATAATCTATATGGCAACCCAGTCTTCTTCTGTCTTGAGGTGCCCAAGGTTATAACTTAATAATTTTGTTTAAAAAATGATTATAAACTCTTTCATCAGGAATGCTATCTCTTGATGCTAATGAAAATATATTGTAAGCGCCATCTATTAAAAATATGTTTAATTAACATAACAGCTGTTAGTAAGATAGTTTACATTCTTTATTGTGCGAAATATTTGCAAGGGTAAGTCAGGAATAATTTATTACTATTTAGTCATTTTCAGTTAAACAAATTTATGCAATATAGAATGGTGGCTGACGGACAAGAAGCTGACTGTTCCTGTCACAAATAAGTGAAACAAGGTTCCTGCATTAAAGAGATAACAATATAGAACTTTTTTCATACAAAAGTATTCATTTAATTATTCATTTGCAATTCATCAAAATTTGCATACTGCTAACATTTTTCAGTTTCTCGCTGGAAAAACCGCTCAGAACCCCAGTAGAAAACTTTGAACTCATAATGGCTTCTTAATGGGACCCGACAAAAGGTTCTTTTTAGAAACAATATTTAGACACATTTATAATGAGTCTTCGATCATACCTTTTTATTCAAAACTTACCAGAGAAATATACAGTATGTATAATATACCCAGCTTATATCTAACTTCTAAGGACCCCGAGTGCCCGACGACGTGCCGATCGACGGTATTCTGTAGTTCACGTGAGCGAAGCTGCGGGCACAGCTAGTTAATAAATAAAAATCCTCAATTCAGTATCTAATTTGCAATAGTTTATTTAATATATGCGTAATTTCGAGGATTTTGAAGTGATAACTTCCTAAGAGAGGGTAAACCTCTTCGTAACGTAACGCGTTACTGCGCCAGTCTGGCTTTCCTTTTCTACTCCGTATTCTAATGTACCATATTCAAGAATTGTAACTAAGGATAACATATATTTTATAATCAATAAAAGATTTTATTAATAAATAACCTTTGCTCACATTAACATATTAATATAAATAAAGTTTAAATAATAGCCTAAGCTTTTCTCAAGTTATACAATTTCAATATTAAATATTTCAACTTAGATTAGTTTAAGTTATCACTTCTGTCGAGCGTCCCGAGACGCACACGTTTTTTTTTTATAATGTTAATTTGATAGTGTTATGCGAGCAATTATTATTTTTATTCTATAAAGGTTTTAACGCTTGGCCACTGTTTCATTTCATGTTCTGTAAGTGCTTGGCAACAGATTTTCAAATTGAAGGTGGAGGCTAGCCAGGCGGATGTTAGAAAATGTCATATCAAGATGTTTTCCTTCGTGAAAATGCAGGCTTAATGTAGGGGTTCAAACTCAGGGGCACTATGTCTGGAACCTCCTCGTGATGTGCCCCGGGCAACGGCGGCCGCTTCACGGCCGACGGCTAATACCAGACCGACGGCGTTCCTCCTCTGTCTCCTCTGATGAGCAGAGGGATACAAGGGGGGGCAAGAGTGGACCTACTTCGGCTCGTCCATTACGGACGGACTCCTCGTTGACGGCGGAGGAGGAAGAAAACCTCCTTAAAAAATTGAGAGGATACAACCTCTTTAAAAAATCGCTGACGGCGGTGGAGTAAACCACCTTAAAAAACCTCGGACGGACTGTGGTGGAGTAAACCACCCTTTAAAAAATCACGGTCAGACGGTGGAAGACAACCACCTTAAAAAATTACCGAGGAAGACAACCTCGTTAAAAAATTACTGGCCGGAGGTGGAGAAAACCACCAGCATAAAAAATCAAGGACGGGCAGTGGAAGGAAACCACTTAAAAAAATAACCGGACGGTTGAGGATGAGCATCTCGTTAAAAAATCAAAGCCGGATTTGTCGAGGACGGATGGGAGAGTAATGACGGCAGAGGAGGAAACCTCTATAAAAAACCAACGACGGACTGGTGGGGGAGGGGGTGCGTTCATTCGCCTCCTTCTCCTGCCGTTTCATGGACGGCAGAGGAGAAAACCTTGGTAAAAAATTATGGCCGGGCTAGCGGGGTGGGGGTGTGTTCATTCGCCCCTTACCCCCGCCATATGCCAAACATTATGGCAGAGGAAGAGGAGAAAAACCTCTATAAAAAACCCAACTCCGCGTGGGTGGGGGACAGGGGCGGTTCATCCGCCTCCTTCTCCTGCCAGGCCGAACCAAGGGGAGATGGGTCGGGGGGCCTGTCTCCTCATTGCACTAGTTTGGCGGACGGGAAGACAGTTCGTCACCGGGCTGTCTCCGTCAGCGGACGGCCCTTCCGGGCCTTGCCGCCGGGGCGGCGCGGCTGAATGCCAACGCAGTGCCCGCGTCGCCCCAGTATGGCGGCGGACGGTGCACCGTGGAGTTTTTTAGTTAGTAGGAGTCTCACATAACCACTCGTCCCCCTGGGCGAGTGTGAACCCATGATGGGTTTTCCCTCCACGTTAAAAAAAAAAAAAAAAAAAAGTTTATTTTCGTAACTTTATAAACAAATTCTGAGTTATTTTTTATAAATATAATTTTATTATCAGACCATGATTGTGGTTTTTATTTAATAATAATCTATACTTAACATAATAAAGCGAAAAAGTTTTTTTTTGTTTGTTTATACACGCTAATCTCTGGAACTACCAGTCGGATTCGAAAAATTATTTTTGTGTATGATAGCCAGACTCTCGGAAAATAGTATTAGGTCCTTACATATGAAATTAGCATGTTGTCATACTGACCACTTTGATCTGAAATATCTCCTCTTTGGTTAAGAATTCCAAATTCAAATTTATAAATTAATTTAGCTGGTACATTTGAGTTTTGTAAACAGTCATTCATTTGTTTTTTCCTCACTATATTTTTCTTTGGCGTCGCTTATTACCGCACAATGGAAAACATGAAATATCTGATGATTTACGAGTACGAATTCTACCGTGGCACCAGTGCTGCAGAAACAGCTCGAAGGATTAATGATGTGTACGGCGCTGGTGTCGCAAAAGAAAGCACGGTACGTTTTTAGTTTCAACCTTTTCGTTCTGGAAATTTCGACCTTCAGAACCAACCCCGTGGACGGCCGGAGACCAAAGTGGAAAATGAAGAATGAAAGGCTACTGTGGAACCTGATCCTTCACAAAGCACTTCAGAGATAGCTGCCGGCTTCGGGGTAAGAGATAAAACTGTATTAATCCACTTGAAGCAAATCGAGAAAGTAAAAAAACTTGAACGATGGGTACCTCATGAATTGAGTGAATCGAACTTGCAAACACGTGTCGACTGCTGTGTTACTTTGCTCAACCGACACAATAATGAAGTGATTTTAAATCGTTTTAAATTAATTTAAATTTTTCATTCATTTTTTTAGGTTTCTGTCCCTGTATTATGTTATATTGGTGGCGTTTTGCTTAATTAGTATAGTTTGGTTTTTGTGCATAAGTGAAGTGGATTATAAGTATAAACTGAAAGCATGCATTCTGGGATCCCACAAAAACTCCCTAGGTCGTTCTAAAGAGAGAGCCACGATCTTGTTAGACGCCACTTTGAATAAAATACCTACTACTATGAAGGCTTCAAAACATTGACGCTGGCAAGTGGTTTTGCGATGTCAAAAGAAAAAGAACAAGAAGAAACGTTATATTTGGGCAGGTCATATTAATCCTTACAAACAAAAGTTACTTCATCATAAAGACAATTTTATGAAGTTAAATTTTGCTCTTTAGAGTAGGCTATTTGGACACATAGTTCAGGGAGATAATGAAAAATTAAAATAATTTGTACTTGCGAAGAACAATTATGATAAACTACGTAGGTGCATTGGCGGCGCGGTCTTTGTCAGATAAAATTAACTCGGATGAAACCATGAGGTACAGCTAGTACATAATATATGGCTAAAGGAACTTCGTTCCTGCTGGGTATTTCAACGTCTCTGGATTTTTTTCTTCAAAATACTCCCTAACGAATTTCGGTCCCCCTAGTACTATTTTTAATAATAAATAATTTAAAGAAACATCACAGTTAAATTCACTGCACCACTGCTATTGTTTTAACTGTGCGCACTTCAACCACTTCGCGATTCCTACACCCGCATAATTCATTTTAACGTTCGCCCGCTAGGGGCCGCCCCTCATCACTCGTAGCGCCATCCATTCAACCCGCTAATTACAATTTCTCCTATTAAGTTCTTCATCCTCTTAATTACAGACATTATAACGCCAAAGTAATGTTAGGAAAATTAAACTAAACCATTTTTTTTAATTAACATTTATTTTTACTAAGTAATTACCTAATCTAACAAAGAAGCTTATATAAAATAAGTAGGTACTTATACTTATGTATGTTATTATGATTTGAAATTGTAAAATGGCGTAAACAATGCTATTTTTTTTTTTTAAATAATAAAACTGGTGAAATAACTGTGTCTTCAAAATAATAAAATATAAACGTTTAAAGTGATATTATGTAATTTAAAATAGGTTATTCATTTATTAATCGAACAGTGCAAAATAATGGCGAATAATCTTTAAAAAAAATTGGTATATAATATAAATTATATTTATTGAAGAAAAAAAATGCTTGCTTACAAAACACTATTTCTGTTTATTATTTTACAAACATAATTTGATTATATTACAATAAATAATTTGCATGAATGGTTGACAATTTAAAAAAAATGGTAACAATTAAGAGCGTGGAATTCGTGAGTTGACAAAATCTTTAAAAATTTAAGTTATTCATTTAATCATGTGGGTTTATTGAGAAAATGCTTAAAAATACAAATCTGCCAAAAATAATTGTTCCTATTTTCCCTTTGGGAAAATTGTGATTTTTTTCTGGGAGTCACGTGAGAGGAAACGCCAATCAGAAAACGTGACGTCAACGTAAAATATTTCCATACACAGGATATGTGTTATTCTTATGGATATCTATCCAATGAAGTAACTCTAAAAATGTAAAAATCTAGAAATAGTGACTTTTAAAACATATAGGTACCTACTGAAGGAATTACACAAGTTTCAATTGAAATTCTAGTAAACTCGACTACAAGTTGCATTTATTTAATGATGACGTCACGCGCATTCACATGAACATAATGCCGAGTTTTGTGCCATATATTTTCTTTAAATAAAACAAAGTATAATAAAAGGTGTATTAATGAATAAATATTTTATATTAATACACTGGCATTATTCTCAACAATCAAATGTTGTCTACTCGCGAATTATCCCGTCAATTTATTCGGTGTACTTAATTGAATCGGTTTATGTTGTCATAGAACAAAATTAAGTAGGACTCAACTCAATACCGCTTTTGGAAACACCACTTCAAAGAGATCTTACCTGATTTAATGTAATCAGTATTAGCACATAAACATTAACAATATTTACTTTAAAAAATCATTAAACATGCATGAAAACATACTACGTAACTATATCCATGTAAATTACCAAAACATTCGTTTTGTTGTCAAATAATCATTTTTGAAATGTAATTTTTATTTATTGGTTTTGTTACATTGGAAAAAATGTCTTTTCCTGTACCTCTAAATAATTAAATTGAACGATTAAAAAACTAACATTTATTCTGTATATATTTAATAATAATACATCTTGGTATATATATTTTATTGTTGTAGGTCTTTAGCGTTGTGGCCAATCACACCTTATCTTAAGTGACGATGTGATCAAGATGGTAGCACGCTAGACTAGTCGAAGACTGGCTATCAAGTGCAGCTGAAGGAACACACCTATCGGTGTTTGGCGACAGATTTTCAACTTGAGGGTGGTAGCTAGCTAGGCGGGCATTAGAAAAAGGCATGCTACGGCTTCATCACAATGTTTTCTTCCACGGAAAGCTCAGGCTCATTGCAGGGATTCGAACTCACGTCGATCGAGTCCGTACACGCTACCAACTAACCCATCAATGCTTTGTTTATGTCGTTAACATGTTTACACTCGAACATAAAATTAATAATATAACCTTAACCTATTAATTTAGAATCAGCCCTACACCACATTATGTAAATTAAATTGTTGGGTCTTTTGGGCCAAAATTTATAGTAAGAATAAATAAATTTTGCCCTTCGATGATTGGTACTCGATTAGTCTAAATGTCTAAAGTATCATGGAGAGATAAATGAGGACTTTATAATATATCTCATAATGGATCTTCACCTAGTGCTTTTTATTGTGTAACCTACAAGTTTGGATAATGTTATTATTATATTTATAAGCAGTAACTTAATTATTTTATATCGCCAATCGTTTCACAATGTCTTCGATTAATCAACTGCGAGCAAGTCAATTATCAGAAAAGCTTTTTCGTCAAAATAAAATTTACCTAAAGGTTTCTACAAAATGTCCAATTATGTATATAAAACATAGTTCCTAATTCTTAGTTTACAATAACTTATAACACATTTTATTTGGAATACATTAATTAAATACTTACAAAAAATATTATAATTTATAAATAACTACAACTGTGAATAGTACTTAATATTTTTGATGTTTTTTTTCCTTAACATAGCATACAATTAAAGCACCTATAATGTATAATTAAATCTAATTAAATGCCGTATATAACAAAAGGCAAAACACTTCACAAAATCATTTGCTGACAACAGCTTATTTACATTAGTCATTACTTATAATTAATACAAATAATTAGTCATAGCTAATAAATAATTCAATTAAAAAATCTTATGAGCAGACGTCCAGTTCTTAAATACAAATAATATTTTCTTTATTGGTCTATTGTCATAGGGCAAATACTTTCAGCTTCGATCAAAAATATATTCGTGAACTTAAAGCAGGGCCGGATTAAGGGGAGGCTAACAGGGGCTACAACTTTGAGGCCCACACATGAGAAAAGCCTCTTACATAATATTTCTCAAATTTTTCTTTTCCATTTTGACCATAAATACGCGCCCCTTGGTTGTTTTTTTTTTTGTATACCAATGTAAGGTTTATCAGCATTCAAAAAGTTTTAATTTAATTAAAATTATGTTTAAAACTCTTTGTATTATTGCGAAATTCTTAAATTTAATTCAGTTTTGTAATTTAAAAAAAAATCAAGTTTAGAGTTCAAAAAATATGAGAAACATTCACGAAACAGTTTTACAAACTCTTTTAAAACATGTTTATTGCTAATAAACAGAATTTTATTAGGAGCGACCATTTATTTATTGCCCTAAGACCTACCGACATTTAAATCCGACCCTGTGATGAACTCTAAAAATATATATTTGACTAAACATGATATATTTATATACCCGTAGAGTCCGTTTACAATGTTGACTAATGCAGATAAGCCATAAAGCCAAACACAACACAATAAAACATATTATCTAAATTCTAAACAGGAAGACCTGGCATAAATAGCGACCACAAAGCGAGGTACATGCAGTAAATTCTAATATACAAAGGAAAAACCCTTGACTACATATAGATGTTAGTAAAATTGACTGCAACAGCGATGGAAAGCAATATTGCTTCTTAGATTTTAAGTGTTGATTACGATTGAATGAAGTGCGAACAACAAAAATTATTTATACATACTTAAGGTAGAATACGTTACAATCTGATAGATAGTTTAAATATTTTTATATATTTAGGGTACACTATTATTGCAAAGAGGTTTTTTTTATTTGGATGTTTTTTATGCAAGAAGTAATCTCTAGAATTATTAAATCGATTCTAAAATATATTTAATTGATTGATGTCATAGGCTATGTTTTATAATTTTTCTATTATAATTAACGTGCAAGAAGTCACGAGTCATTGCTAGTGTTATATAATTATGTATATATCTTTATATACGAATATAGGTGCAAACATACTTTTACACGTAACGGACGCGGAGAGAAAAGGACAAAAAAACTATGCTATAAACTGAGATAGCACATGAGCGTGACGTTGTCTCAATTTGTCAATTTGATTTGACTCAACACGCGTCGGGTTGCTTAACGTGTTAAAACTATGTTTTAGCCTACTTATGTTGTTCAATATTTCTCTGGTAATATTTACTTACATGTTTAAAACTGAATTTTGACGCATCGAAGTATCTACTCTTAAGGTTTCTTTTTTAAATTAGTTGCGTGCAAAGATTTTAAGTGTATTGAAACGTAAACTTTTTTCAAAGTCCAATAGCAAAACACAATGAATTAGCAAAATGTCACACATACAACAGCGCAAACAAATAACTGGGAACAAGTTAATGTGTTTATATCTTATAATTATCTACACAAGGTGCAGGGATAGTGCTGTTAAAAAAACAAAGGCGGACTTACTAAAACGAAGCGTTATTAAACACAATATAAACCGAACGGGTATTAAGTGCATCACGTCAAAAATACATTTTAACAAAATATTTTTTTTTTGGATTTTCGTTTTCTCGTGTAATATAAAAAATGCATTCTATTTTACACAGATTACAAAGATGATATAGTTGAGTTTTGGAACGCTCCCACGCCCGTAATCGTATTATGGCCGTTTGAGTATTCCAACACTCCCGAACGCACTCCTTTTTACGGAAGCATCCGTTTATTCTATTCAAACAACAAGTATCCAGCTGACATGAATTACGCACTTTCAGCAAAGAAAAATATGTCAAAACACTACTAACATTTTTTTTCGACTTGCGACTAGTGAAATCAACTCTACTCGACCATTTATTCGATTTGTTGTTTTTTTTTTTTTTCGCTATTTAACCTCGATTAGTTCGTCCACGAATCCACTATATTTTTTTAGTTCGTATCCCTATTTTCACCGTGTTCTATTGTTACAGTTATACACATATAATTATTTTTTCCATAACCTTCTCATAATCATATATCTTGTATATGAAGAGGAAAGTCAAACACTTTGACGTACCAGTGAGACAGGATATTTCGTCAAAATGAACTACACAATTTTGTACAAGATTCATCCTGACCCACTATATGTACGAAAACAGCTTTCAAATCGATTTCATACTGTAGCGTAACACGTTTACATCTTTTAAATTCTCTCGTCAAAATTCCTACAAGAATTACCTTAATTTTTAGCCAATTTCTAGAACAAAATAGATTATTTAAATTTTGAATACTCGATGACAGATCTTGGGAACAATTGTAATTTTATTAAGGTCATGATGTGACTTCAAAGGTTTCATTAAATTCTGAGACGTGATATTATTGTTTTTTTATTTGATCATTGCATTTTAATGGTGTTTTTGATCAACTTAGAGTAATACATGAATAAAGACATGGATTCCGTTGAGTAGACAGATTTATACAGGACTGATTTGCCATACACGTTAAAGGAAATGATAGGTGAAACCACGTCTCGATTAGATATACTTTCTTTCTATAATATTAGTACAATGTTGTGTTCGCCTGCATGTGGTTCTTTCTGGTTTTGGACAATGGTATTTAGAGTTGACATACTGTTTACTGTCATCGTGTGGTCTCGGGGCAGCTACTCCTCTGCGCCAGCGTCCTCACTGATTGTGTCGCTCGCTTTCTCTTGGGAAATGTTTTGACCTACATCGAAAATCAATAACCAAAGCATTAATTTAATAATAGTAAAACCTGTGCAAAGAGTACTAGAGCCTATGTAAAGAGTGGTAGAACCTATGCGAAGAGGGGTAGAAACCTGTGTAAATAGTAGCACTTGTACACATAATGGTAGAGTATGTGGACAGAGTGGTAGAGCCTATTCGCAGTGTCGTATAATCTGTGCAAGGTTCGTCTGTGGAAGCATCACCGTCACATCTATTTCAACCACACGTGTTCCTGTCTGAAGCATGTGGTTGCCAAAACCACCACCAAGTTACTCCCGCAAGAGTAAAATGCCCTATTATCACTAGCCTCAAGACTGCAGTCCTTTTGAGGTTTGTTGTAGTTACATAGCTATAAGCTGTAGTCATGATTTAATATAAAGCGGGGTACATGCTCGATTACTACTTCATATCATAAAAACTGACTTTTAAACTTTTCTAAGCACCATAACGTTAGACGTTCTTCTATTTATGCATATCTCTAACAGTTCGTTTCGTAAGGAAATACTTAATTAAAATCAGAGAAACAATTAAGATGATGTTATTAGAAATCTCTCAAACTGCCTAGAGACCTAAACTGTGTGTCAATGGACCTAACATACTCTAAAAATCTTGGGTTCGATTTTAATATTTTTATCTTTTTGGAAAATATCTCCACTACACGCTAAACAAAAAGAAGGCCACTCAACAAATATTTCAGTCAGCTGTTACTTTTATGAATATGAAAAAGGTTTTAGAAAAAGCTCAAGTACTTACCCTTTTTCGCTGATGAAAGTATGCACTTCTTGCAGCTTATGAAGAAAAAGGAGACACGTTAGAGTTTGGCGTGGAAGGCATCAGGTCCATCGTCTTGCACACCCACCCGGCTATGTCCACCTTTTCTGCGTCAGCCTTATGAATCCACTCGTGGTTCTGTTTACAATGGAAACCATAGACAATGCAGGTCAAGAGTACTCTAAACCGACGAGTATGCATGGAAAGATTAATGAATGTTGAAGAAGCGAAAGAGGTATGCCAGAATCTTATCAGGCGGAAGGACGTGGTCTCTGCCTTGCCTATCGACTTACTCATTTATTTATAGTTCGTTTTTTATTCCTACGGAGTGAAATGACATTTCTTGTGTTGCTAGTTTATTGTGTTATCAAAATATTGATGTACACCAATCGGTACCAAAATAGTAAACCCGTATGAGATATTATACCTTTAGCGGAAGTGTGAGGAACAGAGAGTACAGTTCCTCATCCGCCATAGAAAAGGGAGGATCCTCCGGCCAGACGGGTGCTATGTCTGGCGGGCAGCTGCCCCGACTGTTGTAGTCGGGTTCTTGTATATATATTCAACGATAGAGTTAATTTCTATAGCGCAATGTAGGATATTAGGATGCGTCCTATGTGGCTCGCTAGATGTCGCTATGTGTCGCTACGTAGTTGTGTCGATGCATTGATGTGTCAGTTGTGGCGAGAGATATCGCTACAATACCTATTGATTAAGTTTTATTTAAAAAACATGGAACAATCCATACGTCATTAAAGGAGACGAATTCGCATCTCTCGTGGTCGTGCGTGAACTAAAGCATTCCTCTTTTTTTTTTGCAGTTGTTCGCCATAATATATTCATTTTATAGTTTGTTGAATTAAGTAATGATAACAGTTAAGGATCGAGTTAATAAATAAAAACTATCAATCGCGTATTTAAAGTGTTACGATTCAAATAATTGAACCGTAAATTATATATATACGGTAGCACAACACTACAAAAATAAATGTGACAACATTATATTCAAGCTTGACATTAGTGATTGTCAATTCACTCCGCGGGAATAAAAAAGGCAGTATCTATATTAAAAAATCTGTAGTTCTGTCTGTACAATTAATTTTTTGTTCAAATTTCCCGATAGGCATACTATATGAACAATACTGATCAGAAATATACAATTAAATTTTTTTTTGTGTCTGTCTGTCTGTATATTTGTATGTCCGGATTTAATTCAAAAACGGATTGACCGATTGTTATGGAATTTTGTACACGGGAAGTATAATGAGTAATTATATAATTGATGAGCTATAAGAATTTTTAATATTACTTCTACAAGTAAAAGAAAGAAGTTCAAAAAATTATATTTTCATCAATTCTCAACCGATTCTGATCAAATTTTGTAGACGGGAAGCATACGTCATACTATAATTGAGAAGCTATAAGAATCGTTAATAATGTATTAGAAATCGTAAAATAGAACAATAATTTTCAACCGATTTTGAAGAAAATTGTACACGGGAAATACATGCCACTCCTCAATTGATAAGACATGAATTGTCAACAATATGAGTAAAAACAAAATGACGGAAAGTAAATAACTACTGCGTAGTAAAAAACGCGTGCGGAGCCGCGGGCACACCGCTAGTACCATATAAATTCGGCAAACTAGATTAATTCGAATTTTGAATAATTTTAAAGTTTGATGCAGTTCGACTTGTCATTGTATTCTCACTTGGTAAGGATAAAGTAATTTATAAATAATAGAAATTAACTTATATAATTATTATCTATACTATTTTTATAAAGAGGTAAAGTTTGTAGGAACTAATCTCTGGAGAAAAGTGGTCCTATTTTAATAATCCTTTCACTAATAGAAAGCTGCATTATATTTGAGGTGCTGATGATGAATTAGGAGAAGGTATTTTAGGCAATTTGAAATTATAAAAAAAGTATTCGGTCTTGGCGAATCTGGGAATTGAACGCCAGAAAGAGAGTTTGCGGTTACTTTGCTGTTACGCAAATAAGAACATTAATTGTAAAACAAAAAATAATTTTTAGTATTTAGGGCCGTTCAAAAAATACGTCACGCAAAATGTAACCATTTTAATCCCCCCTTCGTCAAACTTTGTCACATTTTTTTGCGACCCTCACACCTTTATCAATAGTACGTCACGAATGATAGATCCGCAGTACATTATTCGTTATTTTGAAATACTTATTATTTGCAATAATAAAACTTTGACTTTGACGGAACAAAGCTAGCGCCGACGTCGAAAAACAAAAAAAAAAAAAAACGAGAAAATGTAACAAGTTTTTAATAACCCTTTGGCTTCCGATGTCACAAAAATGCACGTAAAATTGGCATATATTATGTCATCCCCGTGAGACAAGGTTATTAAGTCATTATGACGGAAATATATACGTAAAAATATTTACATTTTTTAAATTAAAAAAAAAAAGACAAATTTGCAAAATTGTTTGCTGCGCTGCGAACGTCATATTTCCTTAGATCCCTCGACCCTCTTGTCAGATGTTGTCACTTAAAGCGACACCCCTTCCCATAAGTGCGAACGTATTTTATGAATGACCCCTTACAGAAACTAGAAATACAAATTCCAGACTATTTTGTGAGTTTTGAAGTATGAATCGACTACCCCAAAGGTTATTTATAAATATAGGAACTTTAGAACCGCAAACCCTCTTCCTAACTCTCGATTCCAGATTAGCCCAAATAAATACGTATTCAATGTTTTAAGGTGACACACTTGAAATAAACGGCAGCTTGGATAATGATATCGCACTCACCATCAAGGTCTTCAAGTCCGCTCTCTCATCAGGATTTTTCTTGAGACAGCGGTCCACAAAGTCCTTGAACTCGTCAGAGAAGATACCGGACGGGAGCTTCGGCGGTGGTTCGTTTACGATATAGTCAAGTAACTCGAATATCGCCATCGGACGTGGAGAGTTTGGCGCCTGTATAAAGAAATATAGGTAAACAAATTCTGTTGATTATCTAACTTTAATATAACTAATAATTATACATTAATATGAAAAGTAAAAACATTTATTTATATAATTGGTTAGTACACAATTTTTTTTTTTAGAAATCGGATTATTCCTTGCAGTCTATTTTATCAAAAATCAACACAGTGTATTTGCATTTTTATATTTAAACTAGTTTGCCCCGCAGGTGTTGTTTTGCCCCTTCCAGTAGTCAATAACTCGACTAAAGTGAACGAATTTCTCGATCTCGATTTTTTTTTTTTTCATGAAAATGTACACATATCCAACAGTCGAATCGTGACTTATTAAAAAATTAAAGATATTTCAGTTTTTCCAATTATCAGATAAATGTTCAAATTATTATTTCACTAAAAACCTTATTCGGACTATTACTAACATTTAAGAAAATAATCAGCCAAATCAGTCCAACTAGCTGTTCTCAAGTTATAGGTACCAATAACAAGCATTTAATTTTCATTTACATATATCTAAACTTCCCTCCCGAAATAATAAAAACTATCAAAGTTTCTCGTATGATATCACGTCTAGCAAAATAATCATACAAAAACAAAAAAACGGAAGGTTACTCAAATCGAATGTTTTTTTTTTTTTTGTTGAAGTTCAGCCATAACTTCTTTGTTTATGAACTGATTTGGATGATTCTTCTTTTGTTGGATAGGTGATATCTCTAGGGTGGTCTCATTTTAATTTAATTGGTATTGGACCTTCATTCGAAGTTACACGAAGGTAAACTCTTCTAAATAATTGAAGTTGGTTTTCTTTTTTGTAAGAATTGTCTTGTTTAGCGAAGTGTTTCAGGTGTTTCGAAATATTATAAAGTGAATCCAATTTCACAAGTACTATGCAGTGCCTCAGTGTGTTATGTCATTTAATTAAGAAAAACTTCTGATAACTAAGATCAAAAATTATACTCTTATAGCACACCATAACATGAAGTAATAATTTCTTAATACCTATTGTGGAAAACTTATTAGTTTAGAAGAACCATACATTTACAGCGATTTATATCTGGGTACTTAGAAGACTTGAAGAGTTGTAGGTAACACGCGAAAAAATGTATTTTAAGGTACAAAACCAAGAAACCACAGACTACCTTAAAAAAAATATGACGTATTTACAAGAAATGACGTCATGCGCTCTGATTGGCGTTTCATGACACATGAAAAAAGACTGTATTTTTACTTCATAATTTCTTTAAAATATTAAACAAATTAAGTTAATTTCAATATATTTCGACCGATCGTACAAAACAAAGTTCTATAATATTTCGTCACGAATCGAAGCAATCCAATAGGAGCATAAATAAAGTTTATAAAACTTAAAAAAGATAAAATACTTAATGTTAATTTTTCTAAAATATTATTTATTCTTTTTCGATATTAATATACTTTATTTCTCGTACATAAAGTAAAGCAATCTTAAATATAAGTGTAGCTACAATACTTTTATATTTCTAGTAAGAAATGGCATCTCCAAATGGCCTGATGGGCCGCCATTTTGTTACGCTAAAACAGTCGTCTGTTGTGACAGATATCAGGAACGGATTTCCTAATCATGAGAAGGTATCATTTGTTAACGACACTGATGAGAAAACACAGTATGTTACTCATACCATCTTTGTCAAAGTTGTGGTGCTCACGATTCGTGACAGGTCATTTAATAACATATTTTACAAACCTGTCCAGGTGAATGATCTTCATTCTGCCCACCAAATATAGCAGCTAAAGTCTTTGCATCGGGCGGAGGTATGGGATACATTCCGATCGCCATCTCAACCAACGATAACCCAAGCGACCAAATGTCCGATTGTACCGAGTAGTGAGTGCCTTGGAGACGCTCAGGCTGGAGGAAAATTTAATTTATATTAATAAACCTGTATTTCTGTCTATACATTTAATATTTTCCCATATTTCTATATAAAAATCTGTTATAGCTCTCGGATGGGACAGTGGCGAATCGGTATCGCGCTAATTAATCGAGTCGAAACGTCTTCCTATTGGATGAGGAGAGAAGTTTCTAGAAGTCACAGACAAGGAGAGACAAACCTTTTGCTACCGTGAGTGACGACAAAAGAATTGCATAATATGGATAGCAGAAGATTGCATGATCATTTTTTTTTTCATACATTACAACATCAACCAGTGCGACTATTCAAAGACGTATGTATAACTTCTAACGTGCGTACATAGATTCTTCGTTTTCTTTATAAATACTTACAGACATGTAACTCCTGGTGCCCACAAACGAATTAGCCATAGAGTCGATAAGCTGGCCCGATACGCCAAAGTCGCAGATCTTGATCTCTCCGTTACTATTCACGAGTATGTTCGAAGGCTTCACATCTCTGTGCATGATCGCGTGTTTATCTCGCAGATAGCTAAGCCCTTTCAATACCGCCGATGTAATTGTTCCTACAATACATATATTTTAATTAAGATTAATACAAGTGTGGGTAATATTTTATTTATTTATTTATTTACACACTATGCGTTAAATACGCAATGGCGGACTTAATGCCTAAGGCATTCTCTGCCAGTCAACCATTAGGTGATGCAGAGATAACTGTTGGTAGGTGTAAAAGGTAACGGGGTTTTTTGAAATTATGTTTAACCAATTTAATATCACAATATATAAATAAAATATCAACACCAAAACATAATATATATAAGACATATATAATACATATATACTACACATATACAATACATACACATAACAACATCATACATAAATATCAATACAATAAATAAAAATATAATTAGTCAACATTAAGTACTAAATACAGCATTAACCAGATAATTCTGCTAAATGACACTGGTAAAGCCGACGTACCTTGACTTTAAAACTGAAACGATTAGATGACATCCTGATTTCATAAGGAAGCGCATTCCATAGGAGAATAGATTGGATATAGAAAGATGAATGTACTAGACCGGAAGTATGGACAGGACAGCAAAGAATAAGATTATTAGAAGAGCGAAGGTTAAGGTCATGATTAGAGTATAAAAACTGAAAATGTGGAGTTAAGTAAGAGGGAGTGTTGGGAGAAAATAGAATAGAATACAGAGTTGTCAGAGCCCGCAAACTCCGACGCTGGCGTATGGGAAATATTGTAGTTTATTCTTAAATCTTACGAATGGATTTGATAGTCAATATTACAATTCTGAAAAGCTATCCATCGGCGGTCACCGTTGTCATGCCGGCTTGCAAACATCTCTGGATATACAATGGCAGATCCTGAAACCCCGTACGCCTAAATGGCGGGTGTTACGCCTTGTGTATGGTGGTCGCGATCTAATTGAGCATAATTGTCATGTTCTAACACGGAGCAAACTCAAAGACAATTAACATTTTTACATGTTACAATTAACCAATTGAAATTCACAAAGGAGACTACTTTCATCCCAGTTATCACATCAATCAATGAATATAATTAGGTTTTTCAAAAAGCGTATCAGAATTCTTTAATATACAAGCCAATGCATAAGCCAAGCAGTTAGCAAAACCCTGTAAGCCACATTTTTATTTTTCATAGTGAAAATAATATCGAAAATAAATTGTATATTTTTATGAAGATGACAAATATATTTTTACATTTCATCATAGAGGTTAAGCACATTAATTAAGATCAAACACGCGATTAGCTTAAATATTTCCCGCTTAAAGGTCACTAAAAATAAAAAGCTAAAAAAATTAGTCAACAGGTGTAACACAAAATAACAGCTATTTTTTACATTTGTGGCGTACATTTAATAATTTGAAGAAAACCCTGATAAAATACATTACACTGTCATTACACAAAAATCTTGCAACAAACAGACAAGAGACATCTGGAATAAGCAGGGAACTTTTTTTAAAATCAAAACATCAATAAACTTTTTAAGTGCATTTTTTTAATAACTTGGCTTGAAATATCGTCTTACCCAAAATTGATTCAGGAATCTTTCCGGCTTTCTTCAAAATAAGGTCAAGTGAGCCTCCATCCATATATTCCATGCATATTGAAATCTCTCCATCACTGTAGAAAGCACCATAGAAACCAACAATGTGGGCGAAGTTACACTCGTGAAGGACCTTCAGTTCCCTAATAATCTGCTTCTTGATCGCTGGCTTTACTTCGAGGTGAATAAGCTTCCGAGCCATTATCAAACCGGTTGACTTGTGGCGGACTTTCATGACTACACCTCCATTACCTTGGCCTGAAAATATATGTTTGACTTTGTGGCTGAATTTTGCTTAGATTTTCGATGGACATAAAAACAAAACTACTATGATCATACATTATTAATCCATCAAAGAAACATCTTCAATCAATGTTTTGATTAATGTTAAATTAATAGAGATTATTGCTTCTTGGACAATTTATAACATCCATGATTGACTTTCACAACTATAGCTTTACCAAAGAGACTTAAGCGCTCTACAAATCAAAACCATCGACAAGTCACGGCTTGAGTCGGCTACATTGTTTATTAAAACCATGTCAACCACTTGTATCAACACAGGCTACCCGGCGATAAGTCAGTACACAACACACTTAGTTGACCGGTGACGTTGGACGGTGACGTGGGACATGGTATCTCCACACTCGTCAGTCACTGACAGAGGAGACAAAGTAGCTAATATCGTGTCGCCGATAAGTTTTTCGACTTGCAACAATGTGAGTCCACTGACTAACCGGCCAACAACAAACTCACCAACTTGTATCGGCAGGTTGGTGGGTTTGTTGTGTAAAGCATATTACAAAACTGAAAAATAAAATTCTTTTTATTATACCTACCTAATTCTCCCAACTTCTCAAAATCATCGTCACTGAGCTCGCCAATCTTCTCTTTTTGACACAGGAACACTTCTATTCTACGCCGTTGCGTGTCGTCCATTTCAATCTGTTCTAATCTCTCAGTAAGTGCCTCAATGCTTGTTTTCGACTTGCCAGCTAAACCCTGCCGTCTAAAATAAATATACTTGAATTTTAATCTCTCTTGTGTGTGTAGTGTATTACGAGTATTTTATATGTAGGTATGTACTTATTTCTATGTAGAAATAAACATATAGTTATGTGGGGTGGCGGGTACATGTTTTAGTATGAAATAAATCTCTGACAGTGCACGAGTGTTTCAGTTTATATCTCAATTTAACGGAATATTACAGTGTGCTATTAGGATACAGTACAGGATAACCCCAAAACATAAAAATATTTTACACAGAAGAAAAAACTGAATGTTATGAACATAGAGGTATAGAGAAATTTTTGTTGTGTTTCTTGATGTTTAATGTCCACAACTAACTGTATCCACCAAATTTCAATTTAAAACCCCATCAAAATGCCTCTAGTGTAGCAAGAGGAACATTACTTTTCCTTGATGACTTTAAAAAAATACGGAGGTTACTCAATTTTTTTTATGGGAGTTCGGCCACAACGTCTTTGTTTATGAAACAATTTGAATGATTTCTTTTTTTTTTTGTTGTTGGATAAGGGATAACACTCAAAGGGGGTCACATTTTAATTTCATTGGTGTTTGTTCTATGAAACAATTTGAATGATTTACCGTATCTCTTCAAAATAATAGAGGCTGGTTTTCTTATTTGTTAATTTCAATTGTCGTTGGATCTTCAACTGTTGTAAAACTCACAACCAAGGGAATCTGTACAAAATAATAGAGGTGATTTTTGATTTGTTAATAAGTTGTCAAAGTTACTGTTGTAAAACTCAAAAAATATAACTTTGTCTATTTTAAAATTACGATGCTAACGTGGGCCATATTCCGCTTTTCGATGGAAACTTTCATATATAGAGATGGTACACCTGGTTTCTACCCTCCATATACAGTACATACTGCTCAATAATATAGAAGGATATGAGGATACAGAAGGCAACTGTGTACTCATGCCCTAATATAGTAAATATCTGCATTTTACAAACTGAAACAAACATTCTACAAAAATATCAAGCCACCTCATGAATTATCCTCTGTTAATTAATCACAGACAAATCATACAAGTTTCTGATATCCGAGTTCCCAAATATCCTAACTTTGCTTTTATAACTTTTTATTTTTGGGTATTTTATACAGTAGATATTATTATTTCATTAATATTTTTGTAACTCCTTGGAGTAGGAGTGTCATAGATACAGTTTACAGACAGAACTGGTCCGACTGATGCAAATGAATCATCAAATCTGGTTGTGTGTTTTTATGCTATATGAGGAGTGTAGAGAACAAATTCACAACTTTTATTATAAGGGTTATAACTCTTTCTTAATGATGTGTCTGTTGAAAGTGCATTTACAAGGAATAGACTACTTTGCACCACTAATGGTACTAGACTAACCAATGACTCGCTATATAATGGTGGCTCTACAAAAATCCTCATTCCTTACCAGTTGGCACCATTCTTGTTCTGTACTTTACTTGTCATCAATAAAATTCAGCAATGTTGTTTATTTGTGTCAAAAAAGTTATCAATATATAATACTTACTCTGTAGCAGTAGCAGACTTTAGCTGTGGAGTCATATTTGATGGTGTTACTGCTGGCGCTGTGTCTATTGACCCTGGTGGTAGGGTCAAATTTAATTTATTTTTTGACATCTTACTCATTTTGTATTCCGCTCACTTGGCTGTTAACCCATGAAGTAGCATTGATTAAAAATTAGGAGAAAAACCTAAAAAATAAATGAAAATATTAAACATAGTGGTTATTATTTTACCCTATTTGCAAGAAGAATAATTTGTGTACATATTTTAAACAATTGTTAACAAATGGTATCAGGATTTTACAGGCTTGATTTCCACAACTCAATGTCTGTACACATATATTTTACATAATCCTTAAATAGTAAATAACACCACCATAGATTAATTTATTGAGGTAGCAAATATCAGGGGTCAGGAATGAGAATAGTATTACAAGTATTATATACAATAATTTTAAATTTAAACATATTAAATAACAATATATTGAAGAGGAAAAAAGCATACTGTAAGTAGATAATCAATAAATCAAAGCAGGAACACATAAGGAAGAAGAAAAAGGCAAACAGAAGTGAAATCCATATTAAGCTATGATAGGCAGGGCATAATTCCTAAAATCAGACAAAATATAATACATACACAACTTGTATTAGAAAAAAAAATCATACACACCATTATTGACAAATATAATATAAATGTTTCAGGTACATATTAATTTCGATGTGGGTATTCCTCACATAAAGGAGCAAGGAAAGGAAGCATAATGTAAAGCAATTAAACAGTTTACTCAAACATATTCCAAGCAGTTAAAAACACTTAATAGTTGTAAAAATATAAAATCTATATTTCAATGTCAATTTGCAAATTACATAAATTAAATTATTAGTTAAATTATTATTAGTAATTAGTATTAGTGATTAGTATTATTATTATTAGTTAAATTGCAAGTTACACATTCTGTACACACAGAAGGAAAGAAAAAAGCAAGAAAAACTCAAAATTGAACAGACTACTTAACCTGTAGATACCATGCAGACATGCTATGTAAGTTTAACAATTTGTTTCCGGATGTATGATGGCAGATAATGTTTCATTATTATGCAAGTAAACAAGTTTAGATAAATTTGTTCAGGTATCAAGAAAAGTAAGACATTCAAATGCCACATAATATGACATCTAACAAGACAATTTTCAACATAAAAGAAAACCATCTTCAATTATTTTGAGAAGTTTCCTGGTGTATTTTTGAAGTTGAAGGTCCAATGCTAATGAAATTAAAATGGGACGACACCCTTGAGGTATCCCCTTTTCAACAAAAAAATAATCATGTAAATTGGATCATAAACAAAGAAGTTATGGTTAAAAATTCATAAAAAAATATACTTTCAATTGAGAATCACCTCCATATTTTTGAAGACAGTTAACAAAATACAAATTGCCTTGATATGAATAATGAATGAACTAAAAACACTTTCAAATTTAAAAATAAAAATATGAACTTTAATATGTGAATAATAATAGCAAAATATACATTTAAATTGGTAATTGTGATTATATGCACATTTTTATAATTCCAGACTTATGTAAAAGCAATAGTTTTCTAAAGTTAACAAATCAATAATTCTATATATTTCTTGGTAAAATAAATGCCAGTTTAAAACCATGTTTTCATATAGTTTTAAATTGCTAATATTTTGTAGGCTGGTCTGGTAATTTTGCTTATTCCTTTGCACAGGAAGACACTTTTGCCGAGCAGTGGGACACTTACAAACTAGTATTCTTATTATTAAGGCCATATTTAACAAAGTCCTATTATTCATAGGCCATAAATTATTTTATATATTATTATCTTCTTTCCTTAAGCATGCACATAATATATATGATATACCAATACATAAACTAGTTTTTACGGAGTATGAAGAAGAAGATATTTAGATTATTTGAGTAAACCAGACCACATACACCAGAATGTTTGAAAGCTAATTTCCAGAATATTTATGAAAAGATATATATTGCTTTTAAGTGTTTTTAATGGATGTTACCTAATCAATAAATGAATAAATATATTAGTTTTAGTAAAAAGCGTATTATACTGGTAAAAGGTGATGTATTTGAAGATGACAGAACAGAACACACAAAAGTCCTTGGCAACAAATTTCCATCTTAAAATATGGTGGCGAAACGAGTGAGCTCAAGAAAATGCACTACTATCAAGTAATAGTTTTCTAAAAACTGGGTTGTAATCTCTGGGTTGAAATCTTAAGTAAATTACTTAAAACAGTACTATAGGATAAAGGAAAATTCTTTGAATTTTGTAATAAATAATAATTTAAATTAAATCTTTCAGTTCTATTAAGCCATGAATTTAAAAGGCCACAAGAAAAATCATTTGTATAAAGATAAAACCACAAAATTATACTTAGATTACTCACGTCAGAAAATCCTTTGTCACGGCATTGCTAGTATAGAAGTATATTCTACAAAATTTATCGTAATGTATAATCAAACTGAACATAAAATAATGGATTACATTTAAATAATAAATTCGCTATGGTTCACAAAAGGTAAATTGATATTAAAATTTGTCTACAATTTGACAAATATGTTAGAGGTGGGGGTGATTATGAGATATAGGTACTAATGTAATCAGTTCGATTATGACGATAAATCGAGTTATTTCATTTAAAGCATTTAGTATTTACTATTAATAGTAGTTCGAAAATAAGTGGTAATTAATAATCGAATTACGAATGAATGAATGATCAGTGAAAATGGAGTGTTTATTTTTAATTCAATAACTTAGGTTTTGACCCTATATTATGTAATATTGATGGCGTTTTGCGTGATATAGTTTGGTTTTTGTGCATAAGTGAAGTGGATTATAAATATAAGCTGAAAGTAGTCATTTTGAGATACCACAAAATCTTCCTAGAAAGTTCTAACTTGAGAGCCACCATCTTGTTAGGACACTAAATCGTCATAACACATGACACTATAATTCACTTGATAATGGCAGTAATGGTCTTCATTAAAGAGGACCGGTTGCCAAGATAGGAAGAAGAAGACTTCATCAATAACGATTAATTATATATTATCACTCCTAATTGAAATAAATCAATTATGTAAATAATTTAAAATCGCCCACCTCTAAATTATTTTAAATTGACATTCATAATTTACATCAAGTCTTCGCCCAACTTCGCTTTGGCCCAACTGTAAGCTCTATATGAAATAGAAGTAGAAGGTAGAAAATGTCTTCTTTTATAAGCTTTTTTAATTTTGTATGGCACATTCCACATGCATTTTAAAACGTCAATCTGGTAAGATTACCAGACCTACCTACGTATGTGTTTTATTCTGTAAGACCAAATCTTTTTTACCTACTATCAACAGTGTGTTTTGGCAGAATAGAAACACTTTAAATTGTAAACCTAAGGATGAATGATGCTAGCCAGGTGTCAATACTTTTACTCGATACCGTATCGGTGAGAAATTCACCTGGCGATACATCATCATAATCAGTTAAATACCACTATACTTACTTGTATAGATATACAGTGATGGTCGTATAATTAGAAACACTACCAACGGTTCTTGACATTATGTAAGATACGTTTTTATTTTGAAATTAAACAATAAATAGGACAACAATATGTTCAACGATTTATCATTTATTAGAAAAACAATATAAATCCCATTACACAAGTGCAGATTCAATAATACATTACGGACAAAAATTTAAATCAGTTTTAAGATATGAACAATAATGGTCAACATGGTTAGAAACAACAACAAAAAAGTATAAAAAACAGTATTTTTTTTAAGTATTAGTAATTAGTATTGTTATTTACGAAATAACTACTAGCCACAGCCTACCAATAGTTATAATTAATATTTAGTGGCGTATCCCTTATTTTCAATAACAGCACTGCAATGACGTGCCATTGATTCAATCAATTTCATACATTTTTCTAGGAGGATTGATTTCCATGCTTCAACAAATGCTTTATATAGTTCGTTTTGACTGGTTTACGTTTGTTTAAGACTTTCTTTTTAACAATATACCAATGATTTTCTATCGGGTTTAAATCCGGAATATTTGCTGGCCAGTCTAAAACGGATGTACGCTGTTCGCTAAGGAAACATTTGACGCTGTTGGCCGTGTGTTTAGGGTCATTGTCATGCTGAAAGAACCAGGTAATAGGCAAATTATCGTCCGGAGTAGGGAATCATTGTGTGCTCTAAGATATTTTTGTATTGCCATTGATCTACTGTACCTTCAATCTTCCGAACGGGTCCAACTCCACATCGGGAAAAACACCCCCAAACTTTGCTTGACTATATACTCCTTGTGTATTTATAATTAAAAGCATTGTTTACAGGACGTCTAACATAGCGCTTTCCATCGGAATTTACCATATTTATTTTTGTTTCATCACTTTTTTCCATTCTCGTACCGTCCAATTAACATATTTTTAGCGAATAATAATCGCTTCTCTCGGTGTTGCTTGATAAGAAGCGGTACCTTTCAAGAGATTATTTCAAACAATTTAGCTTCCACTAATCTTCGGTGTATCAGTCTTAACTAGATGTTTCTCGGGTCACCAGGCGAAAAAACTTCATTTTTAATCTGGTTGGAGCCTTTACTTGTGTTAGCGACGCATAGGCCTAAGCGTAATGATACGAGAATAACAATTGTAAATATAAGTTGTAAGGATGAATCATTTGCACGAACAATCAATAATTTAATGTTTTGAATATGTTACTATAGCATGTAGGTATGTAAGAACAGTATATAAGTTATGAAAATGTGTGTAATTTAATAAAAATAATCACTTAAAGTACTAAAATCATATATTGTCAATAATTCATATCTTATAAAAGTTATACGTAATGTTTTGTGTTATATGAGTAAAATAGCCTTCTGTATGTGTTTTATAATGTTTGTAAGCTCAAATAGTGTGTATATAACGAGTCGCGAGACGTTTTAGAGTTGCAATGTTTAATGCTTTATATCTCTCATGGTTATTAACCTGTCATGTTAAAGTTAGTGTTTTTGAATAGGTATTTGTGTCTACATTAATGTGAAATAGTTTTTATTGTAATCAAGTAATTGTAATTAGAGATATTAACAATTTATTGTATTCTGTATACAAGTAATAATAATAATAGACAGAGACAGCGATAGTGCAACCACTGCGCATTACCGCGGTTAACGGACCACACCCAAGTTTGGTAATGAGCAGTACGGATAGAGACGCCATCGTCCGTCTCGCTCTCCGGCAAACAATATAAAAGGCGCTCTACTGGGGCCAACGAGCTCAAGTCCGGTGAAGCTGTAAAAGCCGCAGCGGCTCTGTTTGACGATAGGGCCCCTAAGGCTAACAGTGTAGTCAGTTCTTAAAAAAAAAAAATAAAAAAAAAAAAAAAAAAAAAAAAATTGTGGTGCCTGTGTGTCATTTCGCATCTTCACTAAGTTCAACCCGCCAGCGACCCAGTCCATTCCGCTCCGTGCTACGTCATCGCCGCGCCTACCAGCAGGCACCTCACTGCGTGTGTGTACCTTGATGTTTCGCCCTCTTCACGCCTAGTAGTTTCGGGTGTGAACAGGGTTGGTTGCACGTAGTGAGAGGGGCTCGCACGCACTGGTTTCCAGATAGCTGGTTACCGTAGCGTGTTATCCGCCGTCGGTTATACAGAGTACGAGGGAATCTTTTCCGTCGCGTTTGCGCCCTCGGTGCGCGGTCCCGCTCTGTATAGGTTGACGTAGCACATTGTATAATTGGCGTACGCACGCGCTAATTTTAACTTGGGTCTTTTTTAGCAACACGAACAATTAGCGTATCTTCTCTGGGATCTATATGTAAACTAACAATTATTTGCCTAGTTGACGCGTCACAACTTTTATTTTTGCCCATCTTGAACAAAATATAATTCAGATGAAATTTTAAATTGCCACCAAAATAACACAAAAAGCCAAGAAAGAAATGTTATTCTCCAATTTCAAAAAAAGAACGAGCTATGGATGCTTTTTTAAAATGTTTCTAATTAGGCGTCCAAGGGGCCATTAACAGAAAATAACACCTACATGTGTAAGACTCATTTTGTAATTAAAACTAAGATATGTTTAATATTTAATGAGTTTTTTATTTGGGTGGCTATATTATTGCATGATTATTAAATATGTATATTTTTTACAAACATTTGAACGTTGAAGTTACTTTTTCTTTATTCATAAGAAGTGTTTCTAATTATATGACCACCACTGTATTTTTTCGAAGGTTCTAAGTTTCAGGTTAGAGGCAAGTAAAAACAACAGTAATTGTACTTTTTTTAAAGAAAATCTGATTTAGTAGTTATTTTCAAAAACAATAACTTACTTTAAAGATATTTTTAAATATTGTTTCCTGAAGCAGTAAGGTAGCATTGGAAATCAACTTAATTTAAAGTACAAAGGTGGCAACGATGTATAGAACTTTGACGCCTGTTTCTTTATCGTGGGAAAGTGATTTTATATCTTCCCATCTTTCCAAAAGGTTTAATTATAATGAATAAATGCGACATGACGTCAGATACTGTACTCTAAACTTTAAAAAACAGAATTTGTTAAGACTTCTAATCATGTGTGTGTATAATATCCAACGTGTAATGTATACAAAGCTTTTAATGCATAACATAACATCCTTCAAGAATTAAAAAATAATTCACAAATGTGAAATTCAAATCAGCTATGAGCGAGTACCGATCCGAGTACTTTTACCCGATACCTATTCGGTACTCGGTCGCAATGTATTGATAGCAAAAGTACTTGGCATCGAAAGAAACGTATCTAGTAAGTACTTTTATTTACTCGATTCATCCCTAGTCAATATCAAAGGAAAATTTTTCTCAGTTTATTGAAATGTTTGTTAATTTTTTTATTGAATTGTGATAAACATAAAAATGATATAATAAGGCTGTTTCAAGATATATCAGTCAATGTTATCATTTATAAACGTGTATTAGTTTGGTGGGTTATAGTTGAAACAATCGTATTTTATGTGAAAGTTAAATATGATGCTCATGATGAACTTAAAAAATTGTCAATTTATATGATATTAAATAAACATCAACATAATAAAAACAATAAATAATTCTGTGGGTTTTATTATATTCTTTAGATTTAGTTTCCATAATTTACGTACATTATTAGCTAGCGCTAGCCAAGTATTTATAAAAAGTTTCGGAACAAGATTAACAGATTGCGCTACGTTCGTCATGTTGGCATTTGAAACACTAGAGTTGGCCCTCTGTTCCCGATGTATTAGTACCATAGACCAATAACCAGAGGAATTAGTACTATTAATTTACTCTATGATTTACATACTCCTTATTGACATTCGAATAGTGTTGTCAGCAAGTAGGAATCGATGACCAATTTATTTTTAAATGAGAATTCCTTTTAGCTTACCTGGCTACCATAGACCAATCTGGCTACCCTTGATCAAATGTAGGTACATATTCGACCTACTACGGCGCGGCGGCTTTTTTAGCTCAGCTCTTTATTAAGTTTGGTGCCACTTTATTAAGTTTGAGCATCCCCAGTCATTTGCCGATCTGAAATGAAACCGCTAGTCTTTATATACATAACATATTTTCAAAGTAAATATATGTTATGAGAGGTCTAAAATTAGGAGCATAAACTCAAGATACGCTGTGGTTACTTAGAGATTTAATATTCTTAGTGTATGGAATAATGTTATCTGTTACCTATATTATATGTTATTCACAATATTGATAAAGCTCTACTTCATTATTTTGGTGGCTGATGGTATTATTATTTAAAGCTTAACATGATTACTATAAACTTGATGACATCCAGAATCTTAACGTCTCGCCCGATTGCATCCTCTGTTATGTGCTGCAAGCAAAATGTCCACGAGACACAAGCTTACGCTCTACAAGATGTGTATCCGACCGATTATGACATATAGCTGCGTTGTATTCGCACATATCTCAAGATATAATTGGAAACGCTTACAAGCCATCCAGAATAGGTTTCTTCACCGCCTTACCGGCGCCCCTTGGTATGTTCGTATGGAGGATCTCCATAGAGATATGGACCTTCCTTCGATACATGCCTATGTCAAACACCTTTCTCGCTCTTATTTCGACACCGCGTCGAACCACGCGAATCCCTTAATCAAAGCGGTAGCTTCGTATGTTCCCGACCCCAATGCCAGCCGGAGTAAACGCCGGCCGCGTAATATATTCACTGACCCGCTCGACCAAATCGAAAAAGCAAACGCGTTCTACTCCACTGCCTCTCCAAACAGAGCGTGCCACCGCCCACGCCTGCGTAACCACCGTTCTCTCCGCAGAGGACGGGCGGTCAACTTCGCTCTCGCACACCCGTCACGTCCACCCTCTCTAGCGGCAACCCAAGTCTAGGTCCGTTCCTCGGTGTGAAGCCCTTGGGTCAGGCAGCCGCCCGCGAGATACAAAGTGACACTATACGTGCAACACTTAGCTACCCACATACAACATTACACACGTATGAACACACACACGTGCACACCACACAGGTACATAGGTTCTGTAAGGGACCTTTTTTTCTTTTTTTGCCCTAGTTAGTGTAGAAAAACCATTCCGATTATTAAATACACATACGCATGGTCCACTCCTTCCTCCCAGGAGGAGGGGAACGTGCATATGAGTACATGTTAGTTAGTTCGAATTCTCGTAGGATTAGGGAATTAGTTAGATCGCGACCTTTTCGCCTCGTGCGGGTCGTCACAAACTTTCGCGGCTGAGTGCCCTAAGCGCTCGCCCCCAAGTCCGGTGAAGCTGTAAAAGCCGCAGCAGCTCTGTTTTAGGATAGGGCCCCTAAGGCTAACAGTGTAGTCAGTTAAAAAAAAAAGAATCTTAACGTTCTGTAACATTTTTATCACTGTTTTGATTTGAAAATCTATGAAACGAAAAAGCGACACTAAAAAGAGAAACAGTTAAAATATACTGGTTGTTTACTTTATTGCAGTAAAATAAAATAAACTTTTGTATGATATAGTTTTAATGTAGCAGCCTTATGGCAACCAATGCAACCATTTAATATATATGGTGAAAAAAGGAGAAACATACATGTATACATGTCACATGTATGATACATGTCACAGATTAATAATTTTACCAATTGTAAATATTTGTTGTTTTCCAACATGAACACATCTATAACATCTATGTATAATAGAGCGGAAGAGTTTTTTGTTTGTTTAAATATGGAAATCTCTGTAGCTACCAGTCAGATTCCAAAAATTATTTTTTGCATGATAGCCAGATTCACGAGAAATAGTATAGACTCTATAGACTATTTAACATAAGGCTATAACTCTCAGCTAGCCTTAAATATTTATTTTTTATAAGTACGTCGTAAGAGGAAATTTTCCCATACTGCTGATTCGAATTAGTATTCACTTAACTTGTAGGTACAGAATAAAAGAACTTTAACATCGTGTTAAATTCAGATTATGGATACTTACTCCAAGCTGTTAAACATATAAAACGTCACAAGTTACATAATATAGGGTAAATAAGCGCAAGTTTAGGAATTATAAAAACAAATCAATACACCATCCAAACAAGGATTAGTTTTAATTATTCAATCAAATCAATATCAATATTTAATCAAACAAAAAAAAAATTCTACATTCAAATAAACTCCAGTATGTATTGTAATAAACTAGCAAAAATTAGTTTTAATTATTCAATCAAATCAATATCAATATTTAATCAAACAAAAAAAAATTCTACATTCAAATAAACTCCAGTATGTATTGTAATAAACTAACTAAATTGACAGTTGAAAGGCTAATTGACTAAAGCTCAAAGTTTATCAAAAGTTTGTTAGCCAGTGTGCCTGTCTATCATAGAAATGAAATTAAATATTTACAAGAACCTTCAATTTTCATCTACATACTTAGAATGTAACAAATAGCAAATATGACAATATAACCGCTGCTCAAAATGAACGCACATAATGTATGAAATTATATAATTTATTTTATAGGGATACACATTTAAAAGCACCTACTTCACGAAATAGAAAAATTTTCAATGGGGTCTGACATGTTCATTTGGGACAATATTCCAAAATACCTAGTATCAAGAAATATTAAAAAGACAAATTTCAGTCATACTTTATATAGTTTGTTGAATTTTATGGTGATTTTAACTTATTCAAAAATGCATTAATACTGGGTTGATTTTTGTTATCTTGTACATTCTTTCTAGAGTCCTTTTTAACCGTTGTTGTTTCTTTATCGTCCAATTTTTGTTTCTTCTTTTTATCAGATTTAGGACTTTTCTGTTCACCATTTTCATTATTTACTGGTTTCTTCTTTTTAACTTTCTTCTTCTCTGTATCCTCATTTACATTTGGAGGCTCTAGTACAACTGTAGAATTATTCATAATCATAGAAAATTTACCAAAGTAATCCCATAATGCATCTACGCATTTGGCCGGTTTATCAGCATCCACTGTTTGCCACAGTAATCCGTACATACGAGGTTTAAGTTTTTCTGTTGGTTTTTTCATTTCTGTTTCAAATTCGTATTCTAAATGCTTCAATCTTGCTTTCTGTGTTTCGGGTGTTAGTGATAAAACATCATCATCATCCATTGTTGCTTCCTGTAATAATAATAATAACAATCTGTAAACATCCTACTGATCATCACATATCAACAATTTTAAATACCGTGATATCCACAATTCTTTTTTTTTCAATAAAAACTTGTGTTATTGTGTGAAATATGTCTTAGGCTTTAAGGTTTTTCTGATGATTTTCTTTTTTATCTCTATTGATTACCATTATATTACAATCTCACCCGATTTTATGTACCAATATGTATAAAAAGTACATGCTAAGCTTAGAAATAGAACTACCTCTTAAGTGTGGCTATCAACACATATTAATAGGTACTTGGCAAAAGATTTTCAATTTGAAGGTGGTAGTTTAATTATATATTTTTTAGGGATTGACAACAGGGGCACAGTAAGATATACATAGCTATTGACAACTTGAGGTAATAGTATTATTGAATTAATAATTGGTCAGCCACAATTTATGTCAGATTGACTAAGTTAAAAGTAACTATTAGAATATACATATGTATAGGAATAAACAGCGAAACAAGCATTAGAAAATGCCCTATTACAAGATGGACTCTTTAGAATATTTTCATTCAACTTATTCTCCTTGTATTATCCAAACCACATTCGACATTTCCTATAACACAGTTTATGAGCAAGTTACCACTGAGCAAGTAATTACTTCATTTCATATCAATCAATAGTTTTTTTTTTAAATAGTATCCTACTAATATAATAAATGTGAAAGTGTGTATGTCAGGATGTTTAGATGTTTGGATATTTGTTACTCAATCACGCTAAAACAGCTGAACGCATCTCAATGAAATTTGGCACACAGATAGTCTATGACCTGAAATAGCACATAGGGTACTTTTATCCCGGTAAAAGTCATAGTTTAACCAGTGGTATCCTACAAATATAATATATAGAAAGTTTCCATGTTTGTTACTCAATCACGCAAAAAACGGCGATTTTTTTGGTTTGTCGTGTTCCGAGATCAGTCTATGTATAACCAATAATACACAGACTAAGTCGCGGGTACCAGCTAGTCCAGAATATAAATGTTAAATGAGTCTTAAGTTGATTATTGAATGTCACAGTTGAGAAAATATTAAAATTATTTGTGAACAACATAACATAACATACCACCATGCCTATATTCCCCGAAGGGTTAGGCAGAGGTATATACCCACAGTTCACCGAGTATGTTTTTAGGTCCCATGTAATAGGGGGCGAGCCTATTGCCATTAATTGGGCATAAAACCAAACTCCGAGCTGCTACTAAGAATTTCATAGGAAAAACTCAATAACACTTTGCTCAACAAGCAAGCAAGTGAACAAGCATGAATTATACCTCATCACTGAGATATCCATGAGGAACAAACACTTCATTGTCAACTTCATATTCATCAGCATCCTGTTCTTCATCACTGCCAGCAGCACTGCCATCTATGCTTTCACCTTCTTGTTCTTCTTCCCATTCATCATCACTATCCACTTCATAATCTAGATGTTTCTGGAAAAAAATGTGCAATCATATTAGTCTTCAATATGAACTTTAATAGAGCTACTAAACAAATCGAACAAGAAAAAATGGTACCATATATGGTTGGCCTTAACAGTAGATTATGGTGTAATTATTTAAGAAATCTATACCCATATAGTAGGATCAAAAATAACAAGTAATGATGGTCTACCACTTTGTGGAGAGAAGCATGGTGGTGGTGTATGCCACTATCATTATGGACTAATGGAACCATTAATAAAGAAATAGTTATGTAACCATTTATAAAACATTCTAAACTCTGATAGGAAGAAAATTACACAAAATGAGGATTTCAAAAATATTGCACTTACCCCATCTTGACCAAACGGCTTTCTTGGTTTAATAAAAGGACTTTTTTTTCTCCAAGTACCCCAGTATGGTGGTCGTCTATTTTCATGAAAACTAAGTAATTTTGGTCTAAGTTTTTCTCGTGGTGCTGATTCACAAGTAATTTCGCCGGCACCATCCATTGGTAGTAGCTCATCCTCTGTAAGCAGATTTAGTACATTATTTTATAGTAGTGTAACATAACTATGCATTATTACTAAATGGTGTTTTTTTTTTGTGGCAATGTCATTCTCCTTTAATCCAGGAGTTGACAACTTTTGGAAAATTGTTTTAAGCACTATATATAAGTTGAAGATAATATCTATGAATAACATTTTTTTCATTAATGAGGCATAAAAAGTGATTTAAAAATATTTTTAATCCGAATAAAAAGTATGCAAAAAAAACGATGTGTTATGCTCCAGTGACATCATCATTCTGTTTATATGTCATTCTGTATGATAACAATGACAAGTTTGACAAGGCAAGAATTTAACTTTCATACTTCCTGAACGGTGATGTCACGTTTTCTAATCGGCGTTTTAAATCACGTAACATAGACAAAAAATATGAATATTGTATAGGGAAAATTAAATAAATAAACGATTACTTTTTTCCACATTTGTATTGTTTGAGGCTTTTTATCTATAGACCAATATTACTCAATATTTTACTGTAATTTTTAAACATACAGCATACATAAATTATGATTCAAATATCATGTTAAAGCTTGTTTCTCACTACTGACGGAAAATAGATAAATAGTTTAATATTAATAATCTCTATGATAATCTGATATCTCTTTAATGATGAGTATTATGATTAAATTCACTAAACTAATGTATCCTCGGATTGGTTTATTATTTATCATTTTGAAGTCAGAAGTATAAAAAGTTACTGAAAAATCGAAAAGTTTTCATATTATATCTTAAATTTTATTTGTAACATAGATGAAATCAGCCTCTATGGGTGACGGTTGTCATATTACTATTAAGATTCATACATTTTTAGTAGATAATAAATTTATTATTAAGTCATTATAAAGGTTTTAAAACTTACCAACAATCATAACATCATCATCTTCTTTATCAGTCTTTGGCCAAGTCTTACCACTCGAAAGGGGCTTAATTATGCCGTCTTTTAAACTTTTCAAATATAGTATGTTTTCTTTATCAGTTTGATCAATTAATAAATTATCTAACTTTTGTATTCTAGCATCACTTAGATGTACTCTTTTAGTTGGCGCCAGTCTCATGTCTGCTTTTATTGTAAAGTTTGATAGCATTTCGTTTTTGCTAACAGGCCCAACCGTTGTTTGGTCTTTCTCAGACTTTTGTATAGGAACAAAGAAGTTAGCAAATGCTTCAGCAGCTTTTTTCTTTTTAAGTTCTTGTTCTTGTTTTTCCATTTCTAAGGCTTCTTGCTTTTTGCGTTTCTCCTCTTCTCTTGTTTCTTTTTCTTTTCGCTTTTGTTCCTCCTTTTCTTCTTTTTCTTTCTTTTTTAATTCCTCTTTTTCTTCTTTTAATTCTATTGATAAAATGAAGATTCATTCAATAATTGTTTTGATAATCTACATAGATAATAAATTGTATACAAAAGAAACAAAAAATGTTTTGATTATTTATTTTACAAATAAAATTTAAAACAAACATTGTATTTTAAACATTATGCATTAAAGTGCAGAATAAGCTTACTGTGCACAATAATCCACTCATCCGTCATTCCGTATAGCACAATAAGGTACTTCGTTCCAGTAAAAATTATATTAAAATAAATTGTAATATAGGTTTAACCCTAATATCCTATGATTTAGCTAAAATAGAAGATAATCTGTCTTAATCTAGATAGGGATTAGCTACATATTACTTCTTTTATATTCAAATTCACTTACTCCTTTCTAACTCCTTCTGCTTTTCCTTTTCTTCTCGTTCCTTTTTCCTCTGCTCTTCTTTTTCTTCTTTCTCCCGCCTTTTCTGTTCGTCTTTCTCTTCCCTTTCACGCCTTCTCTGTTCTTCTTTCTCATGTTTTTGTTTTGCTCTTTCCTCTTTTTCTTGTTGTCTCTTTTTTTCTAATTCTTGTCTCTCTCTATCTCGTTCTTCTTTCCTTTTCGCTGCTTCTTGCTTTTTCTGCAACTTTTAAATACAAGAAAATTAAAGAATGGCAGAACCTATGCAAGATTGAACTCCATTAGAACCACCATCACTTAATATAAAAGCTGTATTCTCAAATAAGATCTTCTAACTCAAGGATGGCAACCTAGCAAAGAGAAAAGTAGGATTCAACATCAGGTGGGCTGAATGAGATATTTCATTAACTAAAACAAATACATATAACATATTACACTACTAGTAGTGAGGTATCATTATATGCATATTCATGACTGCTTTCATTTGAGATATACATACCAATATCCACATAAACTGCATAGTATTTACACTAACAGAAACAAGTAAACATTACTTTTAAAATAATATACCATTACAATTAAAAAAAGAGTTCTGTGTATTTCCCAAAAATTTTGTACTATGACCACTAATAAAATTTCTTCAAGTGTTCCATAAGCTGAGCAAGTACCAGATTACTTATAGTACGTACTTACTGTACTGTACTTACGTACAGAGATACTTTGGTATCAAAACAAATTTTTGCAATACAAACAAATTTTTACAATAGAGTTGAATAATTATTTTGTAAGGAATTTGACATATATTTTCATTATTGTTAAAGTTAGCTATTTATTATTTTAACTTGACTATTAATTTGAACTTGCACTTATATTTTGTGTATTTTTTAGTTCAACTCATAAATATTATTAGTAATATTAAAAAAAAAGGAAGTGCTAACTACCAATTTAATATGAACACCTATATGAATTTGTCTATGTGTAACACATGTAATGGAAATATTGAATTAAACTATTTCTATTCTAGTATAATAGTACTATTAAAATAGGTATCAGTACTCTCATGTATAGTGAAGTGTGTAAGTGAAGCTTCACTATGTCCCTGTCCTACTTTTGTGACTCACCAAAGTGTGACTGACCAAAGTTTTGAAGCATACTTTTTTTTGGAACAGCTTACCTATTTAATATGTTCACTCATACGGGTCTTACGTATTACGTCCACCGCAGCTAAAAATCCACTAATGCGTCAATTTAAATTTTGACTTGGCACGATCGCTTCGCTCGCTCGTCTCGAGCGCTTCATTCTAAAACTAACCTAACCTAACTCAACGTTTTGGTCACTGGTGAAATGCAACAGCATCTCGCAACCTATACGTCATCAGAATTAAATGTATACGTAAAAAATTCGTGTCCAAAAGCGTAGCAAAGCCATTGTTTTTTATTACTTTTAATGTCACAAACATTAGCGCATTAGCGGAATTTTTGCTGTGGTAAAGTTAATATGTAAGTACCACTCATACCATAATAATTTTAGATAATATAATTAACTTTAAATATTTCTTATATGAGTGTTTAATTATATATACCAAAACCTTACTTGTCTGGGAGTTAAGTTCTTTATTGATGTTAATGATTCATCTAAAGATTCGTTTGGTTCTTCATTTGAAGCTGGCAAATCCTTATTATTCCTTGGTGTTGAAGTATTTGATGATAAAGAATCATTTGACTTTGAATTTGATGGAGAATTTTTAGATTTATTATTTTGCTCCATTTTTTGTTTATTTCTAGTACTTCTTTTTGGTGTCACTGAATTTTCAAGTACATTATTCTTTTCATTATCTTCTTCTGAAATATCCATATTTTCATTATTTTCTGCTTCCATTTGATTATCTTTAACTATTAATACATCTTGATCATGACTTGAAACACACCTCCCTACATTAACAGCACTTTCAGTTTTTATGTGAGAAGGGCTACTTTCAATTACTGTTTCAGTATTTGTTGAAATAGTTTCATAATTTTTTTGTGATTTATTTAATTCAGTATTTTTTTTAGTTTTAAATAATGTATCTTTGTCGCTTTTACTAGGAGATTCATTATCACTTTGGTTCTCGTTTTCACCAAAACTTGCGTCATTCGTTTCATCACTATTTCTAACTCCAGTTTTGATTTTAACATCTGAAGAATCAGTTGAACTATCTAAAACTACTATATTATCAGACACTATTTTGTCATCTATAGTATATTTATTATTACTGTTATTTCTTGGTAAAATATCATTTTCTTGTGTATCTGGCTTGTCAACATCCATCATCTCGACTTCTTTGGATAATTTTTGATCATCTATATCATTTTCTTCAGACTCTAATGAAGCATTAACATTTTTTTTAATACTTCCTTTCTTTTTCTTTGCAACTTTGGTTTTCTTTTGCTTCTTTTTCCAAGCTGCATCAATTAGTTTTACGTAGGGGTTCATTATTTTATTTTGTTTTGGTAAGTTGGAACCGTCTTTGCTTTCATCGTCGCTTATGATGACTGTCTCTTCAACTAAATCATTTTCTTTGCATATCTTACCAATTTTCGAGACAGTTTCTATTTCAGGAGCCGATAGCTTCCTTTTCCTTGTTTGTGGAGGAACAGGGGTCGGTGGAACATCACTTATTAACTTAAATGGTAGACGAGCTTGTTTTAATTTCTTTTTCGAAGGTGTAATTTTTGTTTCATCCGTAGATTTGTTGGTCTTCATGTTTCCAAAATAAAATAATGTATTAGGTTACATTAAGCAGTGGTTTTTGAGTTAAGATTCTTAGAGCTGATGTAACGAAATATACGAAAATAAATACGACCTAATAAATTTATTAAAACCAATAAAGCGCTGAACTTTATTTTGACAGTTTTGATTTGACAAGTGCGAAAAACGCGGGAGTTTTATATACGTTCAAAAACTACAGTTGTTCAGACCTAAAATAATTTCTCAAGATACTAAATAAACCAAACAACTATAACGGTAAACATTGTTTACAAAGATGTAATAAATTTAACTGTAGTTCTATTTAAGTATCTTTAATCTTTGTTTCTATTGTAGTGCATGTATACCTTTAATAGTTACTATACTTTAAATATATTTTAAAAAGAGTAGAGTAAATTTTAAGCTTCATGTTTTGAACGCACTCAATGCACCTTAAAAATGCCAGAGACAAAATGTCATAAAGATAAAATGTCAAGCAGAGATCTCAAGTTCCATTACGTTTCGTTCATCATTTACCAATTTTAAAAGAAGCGTCGAAACATTTATAGAAAAAAAAAATTATAATGATATTTGATTACTACGTGGTTTGATTACTTATTATTGCTTAGAAAAGTCAGAACTTAGAAGGTATTTTAAAGAGTTTATTAACTTATAAAGCGAAATAAAATTATTTTTGAAAGCAATTAAAAGTCATCGTAGTGGCAGGCCACTATACATTCGCAATTCATAAATTTTAAGAAAAATATAAACTTTCTACCTAATACCTTTTAGTCCTCTCGGTAGAGAGTAGTATATTCTTTGTTTTAGTCTTTTAGTTTAATAAAAGCGATTTATTAGAATAATCTATGTCGAAACTAAAATGGGATTTTAGAGACGTGTCCTTAGGACTAAAAAAGCTGAGAGCTTTTTTACTTGGGCGAGAACATAATCTACATGGTCGATTTCCACCTATTGTTGCATCAAGAAGTATTCCACCACCAGATATCCCGCGTGGACCAGAAATAAAGTATTCCGACCAGTTTTATTATCAACGAAACGCAATGAGTTCTGTGCTGCCGCCCGTAGTTGCACCAGTAGCAGAAGGACCGCCTCTAAATCAAGATCCAACAAAGAAGTCTGTACCTGGAGGTATCAGACCAGATGCGGTTAGCAGATTTTTTTATTGTAATACACTATGCAAATGCTCCTTTTATAATATGTTGTAAGTTGTAGAAATCGATACTGTGATTACGTACAGATACATTGTTATTGGAGTAAATAAGTAGCTAAACTGGTAGAGGTCTCTGGTAAACTGATATCAGCTGATAGAATGTATTACGTTACTATACCTTAAATCGGTAAGGAAGTTTTTTTGCTATTCAATATCATTAGGCGTTTTTGCGACTGATTACTTTATTATAACGACTATAGGGAGAAATCCATATAAATACGACCGACAGCTGGGGTAAAGGAGTGTCCTTTTTCAGGCTAACAGTAGATCTTTGTGGTTCCCTCCTTAAGACGTTGGGTTCTTAAAGAGTAACGTGAAGAGATATTTATACAGATCAGCGATGGATTTCGATCACTTGGATATCGCCGCTGTGTTTATATTGTACTGTAATTACCATCAGGGGCAGTGCCGTCGACGTGCCGAACTAATATACAAAGTATAACTCTCAATGTTTTTTTTAATTAATTACTAAACATGGCTCTGACGAGATTGTGGCTTTCTTGTTAAAACTGTCCAGTAAATTTTTGTGGCAATTTAAGATGCATGTTTCTAGCAATTCTAGTTATTACTTTTAATCCACTTCACTCGTGCACTATAACAAAACTATATCACGCAAAATGCCATCACTATTATAAAACATAGGGGCATATAATTCATTTAAAAAAAACATACGGCACAATATTCTTTTAGTGATGTAGAATCATAATCATCATTTCCGCCGAAATACGTCCACTGTTGGATATAAGCTCCGACTAACTAACTAACTATGGGCCTCTTAAGAAAGCTCAATGTCACTCAAAGGGCAACAGAGAGAGCTCCGCAGGTGAACCTTAGTTACCGTAAGCGTTATAGCTAAGTGTAAGATATTATTCAATTATTTTGCCCCCCTAAGGAAAAGAGGTGCATCTAACTAAAACACAAACAGGAGAAATGTCGAAAAATCAGTACGGGAGGAGATACATACGTATAATTCGATTTTAGAATACTTTAAGTGTAATTCAAGAACTGAAAATATATTAGGTGAACCAAAAACAAATTCTTCCTGATTCCGAATATGCCTTTAGAAATAATGTTCAATTAACAAAAATCTAAAGATGCGCCCTTCTTTCTTTGGGCGACGATATATGGGAAAAACCATATCGTTTTAGTTGCAAATAAATAATCATATATAAAGTGAATACCTACATCTTTCAGGTATGCTTCAACTGCGCTCCGAGCCCAGGTTCACCTTGGTGGTGGGATGGCCACTTTTACTATGAGTGTGTTCCGGATATAAGTCCACCTTGCAGTCAAAGCCAGCCGAATGAAAGCACTACAACTTGCCCACCCCCAGATAAATGTTGAAGCTTAAATACATAAATATTACATTAATGCTTATTCTCATAATACACCTACTTAACCGTTAAAATGCATAGAATATGAGTTGAAGTTAATTTTATGGTTGTCAAAAAGCATTAGTAACGAAAAAAAAAAAAATAGTGTTTACCTAATTATGTTATGTACAATGTAAGAAGTTATACTTCTGGGCTACTCATTAAAAATAACCCTAAAAATTTTGTCCCGATTGACCTGCATGCCAACGTTAGTAGTTATCAGGTACCTACCTACCTAATGTAAATTCATTTTACTGACTTTTTTGTGTAAAATCATTTTTACGTTGTATATTTTAGATTAATTAAAATTGTGTTTATTTAGAATAAATCATTATAATATTACACAATTAGGTAATAAAAAAACGTGACCGGATTTGGCTTGTTAGTTTAGAGTTTAGACCATAGATGTTAATATACATTTAATAATGTGGGTAGTATATATGCTAAACAAGTTTCACATTTAGAAATTTTCCTTGCCATATCTTTATACATGCCTGGCCAATAAAATAATAAAAATATACTTCTAGATGTTTTAATAAAGTAAATACCCGGTAATAGGTACGGTAACTTATTATGTGTTATCGAATATATTCCATAACAGGAATATTTAAATAGGAGCCTAATATAACATCTCTACAGTATGCTCAGATCGAAAAATAACAAAAATTGGAAAAAAATGTACAGCCAATCAGCCTCATGGTTTTCATGAGGCAAAACTAATCTTTAAGGATAAGAAAAAAATCAATTTAAAAAATTAATGAATAATCGATTGTTTTAAAATAAAAGTCGATTTTCACTTGAAGATCCCGCCAATAACTCCAATCGCCCTTAAATATCATTCACAAATATCGGAATATAATTTAATAATGAGTTGCTTTTTGAAGTGAAATCTTCTTTAACCGCGTAGGTGATGTTTAATAGTGGAAAAACAACAAGTCACCTTTCAAACAAAAAATACTAGATCAAAATCGGTTTAGCCGTTTGTGAGCTATGGTACTACAAACAGACTCAAAATACACACGTTATACTTATACCACCCTTCATTTTGTGTCGGGGGTTAAAAAACATCACTGTCCAACAAACTGGAGAACATGATGCTCCCTACGGTCAGTACAGACCTGCACCTACTAGTCGGGAAACCTGTTTCTTTATGCAAGCACCTTTAAAACGATTTCAATATCCCAACAAGATGGTGGCAAGGGATTGTTAGAACTTTCTTTGGAGTTTTTGTGGCACCTCAAGATGCGTGCTTCCAGTTTATGTTTATAATCCACTTCACTTAAGAACAATAACCAAGCTATATCACGCAAAACGCCACCAATATTACATAATATAGGGTCAAAAATCTAATTTAATTAATTAAAAATAAAAACCACAACATGACGTCATTTCAAGATCCCGCCAAAACTCCAATTGCTCTTAAATAAATTAACCTATCGATATCGTTATTTATAATTAATTAATGAGTTGCTTTTTTATTTATTATTGTATTCTTAATTGTGTTCAAAAGTATAATATGTAATACAAGTAATGGAACGCACCATCTGTACCTACGGAACTATTTACTCAGTGTATAGCAATTAAAATACTTTTAAAAGTTTATAGAATATTCCTACGTCGTCGCCGCGCGTCGCATTGTAGAAAACTAAATTCCGAGGTCAAAAGGTCGTACAATAATAATACTTTAATTTTTCATTTTTAATATACCATAATATACGCGCATGACAAACTTTGGTACAAGAATGAAAGAACGGGCATTCTCCGTTGTTAACAAAAAAAAAAAATTGTGTTTTTATTGAAAAACGTGTCACGTTAAACGTTTATTTATTTTGATTATAAATATTTCAAGCGTTTATTTATATTTTTCATTAACATATGAAAAATATTATTTAGAATTTCACATTCCTAAATACAGGTTTCAAGAAGGGGGACAGCGCGTACGCAGTCCCCACTACCAAAAATTATGCGCCCGATTTATCCGCATTAGGGATAATCGCAGGGGTCAACCTTTCCGCAGTGCAATGGAAAAGTCTCTCCCTGGGGGAACCGCCTACTTGATCACGGTTACCCCTACGCCAGGTAAGTATGACTACTTATATTAGTTTAAAGAAGTCTATATTTAAATAAAAATAGTGACACCGCAATGTACGGTTTTGTTAGTTTTGTGCAGCGCCATCTTCCGATCACTTTGTAATAGTATTCCATATTACCATATTCACGAATGGCTTCTGTTTCCGACAGACGACTTTAATAAAGAAGGAGATTTTATCAATATTAATATATCTGAAATTCTGTCCGTTTATTTAATTTTTTTTACAAATTTCCCGACATATATGCCTACTTTAATTATTAAAGGTCACTGATAACGATTAAGCCATAAAATTTTCGTTTTTTCTCTTTGGTTAGTACGTTTTGATATGATTTTCTCTGAGAATATGAATAGTAAAATAATGGGTACCCGGCTATAAAGATAGTGCATGAAATTTACTTTAAGCTTAACCACCACAGATCGTCCATGCATCATGATTAGAGCTAATACAATCTAGGTACATGTGCACCAACCCGCTCGTCAGCGCATGATCGAGTTTCTCGGCCCGGCTGCCAGTGCCTCCGTCGCTTTCGTTATCGTTACACGTCATACAGCTCGTAAATTATTCCCTCTCACAGGGTACAGAGTAATAATGACTGACAACACCCTAAACAATCAGTCACAGACCCGCGAAAAGAAGTGAAGCGTTAAAAATATGATATGGGCCGCAAAGTGTCGATCAGTTTAGACCAAAGTATTTATAGTGTCTCTTTCAGTATTGCGAGGTAGAATACTTAGGATTTGCGTGTTATATACTATACCTGTCGGAAGATTAGGAGATTATCTATTACAAAATGAGACAAGACAGCGATACTTCTGCTTTAGCTGAACAAGTAGCCGCGTTCAAGAGCGATCCAGAGAAGCTACGCCAAGCGACAGAATTTGTTGATCAACTCATTCAACAAGCTAAGAAAGAGGCTGAGCTAAAACAAAAAGAGAAAGACAGAAACAAATTCGTAAGTATCAATGTATATTTATCCCCGTAAGGAAATGGAATTGATAGGGCGGTAAGTGTTTAAAGTGGCGTAGTGCTGCTGTAGATTGCAATATTCGGCTTCTTCAAAATAGCAACGCTGTCTATCATCACGATACAAGTATACTTTAAAATGCATCAAAGTCTCCAATAATATTTTCTGCATGCTCTTCATCAAATAGATTATCATCCATCATCCGTGTAAATCATTATAAACAATAGTCTATCAAACGATAATGTGTTCTATGGAAAGCAGGTAAAATAAAAAATTGTAGGTATCTAAACAATCAATTTTTGTTTTTGATAATTATATGAAAGTTGTCTGGGCTTTTTCTTGTTAGATTAGTTAAAAATTTAGGAGCTAATAATAAATCTATGAATATCTAATTTACCTAAGTATATCTAATGGATGGTTACAGTTATCCTAACAATTCTTATCTTTAATGAAACTGTATTGATGTTTATGAGATTATAGTGAGCAATCGGCTTACATTTATCTGATAAATACCGAAGTACCTTTGCAACATGCGTACATAGCCCGATGGGTGTTTGATCGATGAATTAATCAAATAAATGAAAAGCTCAGGTAGGTAGGTCACTAGGACATTAGGCACAACACCAGACTCTAAATGTATCATTAATTAATTTCGTTCGTTGACATTAACCTGTGATCTAATAATGAGAGTTTAATAATGGCTGCTTACTTTTAGTGAAACGTTTTAGTTTAAGTACATTCATCAGCACTAGATCAAGTTTCGACTTCGGTTTGAAAGCATTTCCCGCCGTATTTTATATACCTATAATTTTAATTAGACGTCTAGTTTCCTTAGATTACGACTGCAATCATGCTTTGTTATTTAAATATATTTTTATTTATACATTATATTTGAAGGTAGGTACATGTTAGCGTGATTCTATTGCGCAAAATCATAATTGTATTATTTAAGTATTATTTGAAACATGAGTTTGAGAGTTTTTTTTGATGATTTTGACCACATGATATTATTATACCTACCTACTTATGTTATAAATTTAGCTTTTTTTAGGAATTTGAAATGAAACGTTCATTGCTTAATATAAGTTATTCTGTTTATTGATTGCAAGCTTCCTGCGTTTGTAATTAATTTCTTTTAAATAAAAAAAATATAAATAGCTACATATAGTTTATTTAAATTGTTACAGGAATCGCAAGACCCCGGCGTTGGTAAGTATTATTTATAATATGAAATACGTAAATAATGTAGCAATAAAATTGCTGATTTCATCCTATGTGAATTAACTGAATAAATTTTATGACATAAAAGTTTAATGCAGCTTTATCTATATAACCAATTTGTTAATATTACCAAATTATCTGAGGAGATAGTTTTAGGTGAAAGTATATTAAGTAATGTGCACTATTAATTATTAAAAATAGTTGACCGAATAAATTTAACATAGGTGAAACTGTGGGGCACAGACAGTCAGAGATTTAGGAGCGGAAAATTATATAAAGTAAGTTAAACATATGAATGACATGTTCTTTTAATTCGCGTTCTCGTCGGAAATGTGTGAATGTCGTAATGAGAATTATTTCCTTTACATACCAGTATTTAACCTAAATCTCATTTTGTTACCTACTTACTATATTAAGTTAGACTTATTGCAATTTGATGTTAATTTCATTAGAATAATGTTCAAAGCTCTTAGTATCTACGTTCAATTGTATTAAAAAACGTTAATAGAAAATTAACCAAGTGCGATTCTGACTCGTGCACCGAAGGTTCCGTTTAACTAGATAATTTTTTTAACAGTCACTTTCTGACTGTTTGACGTCACTGTGCCTAATGGTTAGTACAGTACTATACATAAAAAATGGTGACTCATGAGAGATCGGCAATAAATCGTCGGTCGCTGGCTTGCGTAAATGCGTCTTCGTATTTCGTTTGAAAAAACCGATGTTATAGGAGAAAGAGAATACACTGATCAGGACACCGTTCCACAGCTTCAAGGTGCAACTTTTTTGTTCGAGCTGAGACGGGGGCTACCATGAAACTGTGGTTTCGCAGCCCAGCACATGTGGTTCTGGTATGAAAATGCGAAAAAAGAATGAGGTTCGACAGCTCTAAATCATGTATGTTATGTATTTCCCAAGAAAAAGTATTTTCTTACCTTCAGTTCGGGATCCTTAACGCTAGCCTAATTCACTTTTGGCCAATTTTTATTATTTTTTGTAGTATTTTATAATTTACAATATAATCTACAATCACACCAAGTTTGACGCTTGCATTTGCACCGTTTTTACAGTGGAACAAAAAAAAAAACCTAGGAAAACACGTTTCTTGTATCCTCCCTCATCTCTAAAATTTTACTTTTCTTTTATTATTAATATTATTTTCTTAGCCATAATAAAACATATGTTTTTAAAAATTTTACTTGCCACCAATAAGCTAGCCTAAAGGATACATCCATTAATATTAGGACACGTGGGTAGGACGGACAGTAGCGTAGGCTTTGCAACAGGGTTCTTTATAAGGGAAAGGAACCCTAAAAAGTAAAACAGTGACAATGGTCCCTCATTTAATTCAATTTTGCTCTGATTTATTTATTTGTAGGTATATTAAAATTACATTAGGCGGCTAACAATGTTGTAATGAACTGGACGCAAACAAAGGAGGAGGTTCTCAATTCGAATGTTTATTTTTTTATTGATGTTCAACCATAACTACTTTGTGTATAAACCGTTTTTCTTTTTTTTTGGAAAGGGGATATAGATACTTCAAGGGTTGTCTCATTTTAATTTCACTTGCATCGGACCTTGAGCTTCGAAGATACTCTTAAAATTGTTTTGTTGTAATAATATTGAAATAAATAGTTAAGAATACTAAGTATGCATAAATCAGACATTGTGTTAATACATAATACAAAAATAAAAAAGGACAACATAATGAATGCAGTAGAGTTCAAACCCCTGTTTACTGATTAAATAGTCTCATACCATGATATTTTCTTTTTCTCTATCTGGTGGACACAAGCAATATTTCACATATATGTAGCTACACATCTCTGTTATCAAAGTCTAACATAAGATAATATGTTATCAGTGCTACCTTATTTTCAAACAACGTTAGAAAATCAACTTTATTCGATTAGTATCTTTGACGTAGTACGAGTATATTATTCAGATAAAAGATAAATCACAGACCAGCAGTGTGTTATTGGATGCCAATCAGAAAATCGAATAATCAACTTGCATTGTGTTCGTACTTGTTTTGGAATTTACAAGAAAATGTGATTTTATTATTTGCATGTTTACATTTATGAATGGTAAATAACTAACTAATACTTAACTTGTAAGTACTAACGTCTTCTTCTTTTTCTTCTTATTTGTACACTCCTGGCAGAGTGGTCGTGGGCATGGATATTCTAATAGAACAAAGAGAGGCAGGGCATACATAAATTTCTTTCGAGATTTCTCTTCACTTGGCGGTCCGACTGGTGGAATAACTCCACCCTACAGAAGATCGCGGCCAAAAACCTTGTGTTGTGTTCTTGCGGTGAGCTGCGGGGGGGGGGGGGGGTGTTCAAGGTCGGCAACGCGCTAATGATACCTATAGTTTAACAATAAGGTGGCACTTATTGTTTACAACCTTAGTTGAATAAAAAAACATGCTTCCCCTTCCACTCTCCTCTATTTCCTGTCATCGTAATATTCACACTTTTTATAATAATAATAATATTTATTTATTTTAAATTTACATCCAATATTGTTAGTAACTTCTTAGCCTATGTTAGTAAGGACACAAAACACATTTTACCAATATTTATATACACAAGCAAAGTCAGTAATTTGCATAGGTACACACGCTTTTAATTAATTCAGTCCAACGGTGAAGCAACAAACTATCCGGTTTATTTGATAATATCTTCAGGATACCATTATAGAGCTGCCACACAGTCGATTCATCAGGGAGCATGCTTTTGTACGAATCATCGCGTAAAAATGTTCAACACGCACTTCAACAAAAAATATCCTTGATGCGCTACAGTGCCAAGGCAGCCCCAACAATACCCTGAAGACATTACAGTACTGTATACGTAGAGCATTATAGGCAAGCTGAGCATATGTGGTTCAGAAGTTTCTGGTATAGAAGCACTGACAGTAGGCTTTGCGGCAGCGATATCTTTACGCTTGGTGTACAACGAGCAAACTTGCGAACCAGCATATTACCCCTCGCTGACAACACTCTGCGCTCTCTCTTTATGTCTTTGTCATCTTTCGTATTATCCGTAACATAGTGCCCGAGATATTTAAATTGCGAAACTTTTTCCCTCACAAATTCCATCCATACCGTCCTTAGTTTTCATCTACTCTTTTATCTGTCCATATTCGTGCTTAACATTCTTTTAGTTTAGTTTAGTTTAGTTAAGATTTTCATTCCTCCTCATTGACATGCTCATACCGCGCTAACCTATTACTCCTAAATTTCTTTGTCGCTGCTGTTATTTCCATACTTATTTCGATATTGTACTAAGATACTTAAGAATTATTCAGTAACACGACGAAGTTGGTAATCCTTTACCAATAAGTCCTACTATTCTACCAAAATGATCATAAAAAGCGAAAGTTCCTAAAAGGTTTTTTCACAGAGACCGTCGTTCTTTTCATGCCAAATGAAGGTACAGGTTCATTTTGTAGCTGTCTGTTTTTTGACTGGGAAATATAATGTTACTGACGCTTTCTTTTATACATTTTGTGTTTTATGACAAGAATAAATGATACATATCCAAGGCTAAGGGAGAATAAGTTATGGTATTGCGTAATGTTTTATAATGAACTAGCTCTACCCGCGGCTACGTGTACACGTGGACTACAAAATTATTGTTTATTTATAAAGAACAAAAACAATGAAAATATAATAACTACTATTAAGTGAGCGATACCTAATATGAATAACATCGTAACTTTAATCACAATTAAATGTAATAATACGCTTAACAAATACATAAAAGAAACTCATATTTTGAGTTTTTAAGCTTTATCTCTACGACTATAACATATCAATTTTTACTTGAATAAACTCATCACTGAAATTTAAAAATATTACATACTTAATATAATAGTTAATTAATTACTTAATTAGTTACGATTCGAATTATTGATTCGTAAGGAAATATGTCATAAATTTTTTTAAGTTGATAATTTTTTATAACTGCCATATGATGAAGCCTGTGACCAAATTAGTTATGGTGTTAATTCATATTGATGTATCGGAGTATATAACTAATTTCTCTGAAAGGGTTCTGACGATGTGGATGAAATTTTGTATTTACCTAGATAATGTTTTACTATCCAAGTTTAGGTAGGTGGATAGGTTTTTTTTTCAAGATACTGGGCAAATCCTTTACGCCCAGATATAAAGTTCCTACTTATGACGACAAAACTAGTCTATTTTGGTAGGATTTTGGCTAAATATTTGAAACTCCGAAAATATTGGTTGAGAAAATTATTATTAATTATATTACTAAAACGCAACTATTTAATTGGTAGTCGATTAATTACTTAGTAGAATTTCTAAAAATTGTTTAATTTTCTGGCGATTACAAAGAAGTATTAGTCTTCTTTCATTGCTCTTTATTATCATCCTATAAAAGAAAATATTTACAGCCCACAGGATCTTAAACATTGAAATATAAAAGATTTTACGATAAACTTGCCGCGTGTTTATGAAGTTCTCAAAATGGAAGTATTAATATATATACAGGACAATTTGTGTTTCGTCTCCTAATTAAGTTATAGATATTAGATTGTATAATGTTGGTCAACAAACAGATATTAATATTTTTCGCCAAGCTAGCTCAGTATTATAAATGATATAGTCGGCAGATAGTTGAAACGTTTATTCAACCACCACAATATATTACAAATTCGTAAGATAGGCTATTATATAAAATAATCAGAAAACACGTCAGTCATTTTAAAAGACAACAAACGACGCGCTAGCTAGAGCTCTTTTTTTATTCTCTGTCAAATTCAAGAATAGAATTAACAACAACCGATGCATATACAACCTACATAGAGTAATCATAGTACCTAGACGGGAGACGTATATCACGGCGTCTGGAAGTACTAGGGACGGGTTGTCTTACTATATACTCCCCCTCTGGTCTAGGAGAACGCCCTCGTTCCTGGACCAGTTCATAATCCGTATGCTTCGGACGTCCGCGTCGTCGCTTATGTACAACAGGTTTCGGTGGTAGTTCGTTTCCTGTATCACTATCAATAAAACGAGTCAGATCCTGAGCATGGTATTTCCCCAAACTTTCATCAGGACTTCGCAAGGAAGATATTAGAAAAGTGGTTGGACTAAATTTCTTGGTTATAACATAGGGTCCGTCGCGTTTTGGCGCAAATTTGGCGGTGAAACCTTTGCTCCCTTGACTTAGTACATGCGACCGAACCAGGACTTTATCTCCTATCTCGTAAGACTGACTAGGTCGGCGAGACTGATCGGAAATCTTTTTGGATTGATCATGCTGTACTTCGATTCGTTCTCGAATCGCTGATAAGGAGCTAATAAAAGATCTTAGATCAGGAGTAATCTGAGGTATAAAGTTCTCTTTGTCAAGTATCGCCCTCAGATCATGACGAACATCCATGGGGGACCTCATTTCCCTGGCAAACATGAGATATGCTGGAGTAACACCCGTGGTTCTACATACAGCGCTGTTCATAGCAAAACGAATCACTGGCAGTTTTGCAGGCCAGTTTGTGTGGTCTGTCTCTACGAGTTGCTGCGTCGGTGCGAAGCACGAAGGGTCGGTTAAAGTCAGCTTGGATTAATATTGGCGCTGAGGTAAGAAGTCGTTTCAGCTCGTTAAAAGCAGTAGCTTGAGCTGTACTCCAGGTCCAAGTCTGATTTTTCCTTGTAAGCCTTGTAAGTGGCTTTGATACGGATGAAAAATTTGGAATAAACTTCCTAAACCAGGAACAGGTTTGTACAAATGTACGTAGATGCTTCAAGTACGTAGATGCTTCAAGTTAGTGGGTTCTTTTATGTTCAGTACGACTTGAACTTTCTCAGAATCTGGAGAGACGCCTTGTTGGGTAACTACGTGTCCCAGATATTTGACACTCTCCCTGGCAAAAACGCACTTGTCTCGATTCACGCGTAGTTTAAATTCGCGGAGCCGACTGAACACTGCCTGGAGATCCTGGAGATGCTGTTGGAAACCTTCAGATATGACCAGGAGGTCATCTAAGTAAGCAAGGACTGTCACATTAGCCAGAGATGAACAAGAACGCATTCGGTCGATCAGCCGTTGAAAGGTCGCCGGTGCGTTCTTGAGTCCGAAAGGCATGCGCTTAAAGCGAAACGTTCCTAGCGGGCTGATGAATGCGGTTTTATCTCTATCCTGCTCATTTACACTCACTTGCCAGTAACCAGATCTCAAGTCTAATGTGCTCATATAGCAATCTCTCTTAGTTGATTGTAACAGTTCATCAATCAAAGGCATCGGATAATGGTCCGTTTTGGTTACGGCGTTCAAGCGCCTATAGTCCACACAGAAACGAGTGGTGCTGTTCGCCTTAGGAACTAAGAGTGCTGGTGAACACCAAGCAGACTCGCACTCCTCAATGATGCCGTCCTTCAGCATTTTCTCAATCTCCTGATGCATGATTTCCTTTTTCGCAGGGGTCAAACGATACGGAGGTACAAAGATAGGAGTATGCTCACCTGTGTCAATACAGTGCTCAGCAAATAGGGTTGGCTCTCCCCCTAGCTGGAAAATGTCCGTATTGTCAACCAAGAGCTGCGCCAACAGGTTCCGGTCAGGTGGATTTAGCAATGTGCCTTCGTCATCCCTGAGTACATCAGTAGAGGAGCAACAATATTCTGTGATTAAAGAGAGTTCAAAGCGCATATTGTATTGAATGCGGCGTTCATTCGCAAAATACCAACATTTGCGAGAAAAATCCATAACGAGCAGTGTTTCGTTATTACGTGCCTCAGGAAGGATAAGAAAAGGAGTCCTAATGACCTTCTTTTCTAAATGCACGTTGAGTGTAGTCATGAGGACGTCTATGACGCGAGCGAGTCCATCAGCGAACTTAATATGTCTTCGTGCCGGAACGAGAGGGTGTTCCTTTCGACAGAGGAGGGAGTGCAGCGTGTGTCCCGCGATACATTGTTTTGCCCCGGTATCAACCATTGCTGTTCCCGACGAACCTAAAATTTCGATATCAAAAATCGGCCGTAAAATTTTAGTAAATGTTCGTTCAGAGCTCTCTCCGGCGCGCGCGTTTTCTACACAATATATGTCACTACACACCTTGTTATTGTTTAACACATTTTTAGAAATATCATTATAATATAATAAATCATTTTCTGAAAAATTACGAAAATAATCTTTATGCCCTTTTACATCAGGGTCGTCTTTAAGAACAAAAGGAATATCATGGAAATAGTTCTCAAGTTCTTTTGCATAATGAACTTTTTCATCACAAAACTTATTACAATTACATAAATTAAAACATCCAACCTTAACTTCTTTTTCTTCTTTCGAGTTATTGACATAAAAATTGTCATTATTCAAAAAACAATTGTAAAATTTGACATTGCGTCTTTTTGATAGATTTTTGCTGGTTGTGTGTTCGCTCGACAATTTGTTGTCCCGAAAATTACTATTATGAAATATTTTATTAAACTGTAAAATAGGTTCTTTTGTCGAACTATCACGCGACCAGTTATTATGTTGTTCACATGAAACATTTGTATGAACATTTTGATAGTAAGTAGGCAAAGTGTCAGACCTAAAATCATCACGAACATTTTCATTGTTAGAGTTTACACTATAAAAACTTTGTTCATTGTTACATTTTGGACAGTTTTTTTCTAGCTACGTTTTCTGAACAACATTTGTAACACGAAATAACCTGACTAAGAGTATTTGACTCACCTTTGTTCACACACTTACGGCACTGATCACGCTGATGTCCATAGCGTTTGCAATACACGCAGAAGGGCCGTTGCCTGGTCGATGGTATACGCTCATCTCGTGGTGACGAGGCGAACACACGTGCGTGCGTTGCGCGTGGCGTATATTGTTCTTCGGACAATCGCGAGTTCGGGACGTGCGGGGCGTTATCACGCCATGCACTGTCAGTCCCGCCCCCGTGCAGCCGTACGCTCGCAGCGGAGTTTGAAGATCGTGTATTATATGATGAGGATGAGGGACGAGTTGATATTTCGTTACCATTACGCTTCGTGCGACTGGCAGTATAATTTGGAGCTTTTTGCCTTGTAGCTGTGGATTCCTTTAATGAATCTTGTACGACTCTTGCACTTGACAATAACTCTGAAAAACTGTTAGTGTCCTCTCTTTGTAATCTTTTCGAATTTTTCTGTGTAACAAACCGTAGATCATGTCTAACTGGACCTTAGCAGTCAGATCGTTTGTTGGAAGGCGTGTTAGAAGGGCTCGACACTTCGCGACGAATATATCGGTACGTTCATCTTCACCTTGCTCGACTCTGAATAATTATCTATAGATTTTGTATTCAGGTCTGCGATCACCATAAGCATCACGAAGGAACTGTATCACCTCTTTCCAGGAAGTGACTTCGGCGCGTATGCTCTGCCACCATATTGCGGCTTCTGAGGTAAGCAATATAGAAAGGCCCTTGATGGCAAGGTCATCGCCAATATTTGAGCGTTCTTTGTAAGCTTCTATTGCATCGATGAACTCTTCAATGTTTTCTTCTGCCGCTCCCGAGAATCTAGATGAACATTGTGCAAAATTTCCAGTCTTTTCTGCCGTACTCGGTGTTGGTACCGGTGATTGAACAGTCAGAGGAGAAGAAATCGTCGACAAGCGTTGCAACATTCGTTCGCAAACCTCAGCATTTGATTGCTGTATAGTAGTCAGCAAGGCCGTGAAGTTCTCTTGAGACAGCATGATGCTACCATCGAGATCATCGTTGTTGAGAGACTGTCGTTTCCGTGTTTTCGGCATTGTTTTCCGACTATACTTACACTGTGATCTCGATTATGTACACACAGCGTAGATTCCACAAATTTCACTAACTTTGTTGTGGGATTCGGCCTTCAAGTTGGGACGCCATATTTCACCAAGCTAGCTCAGTATTATAAATAATATAGTCGGCAGATAGTTGAAACGTTTATTCAACCACCACAATATATTACAAATTCGTAAGATAGGCTATTATATAAAATAATCAGAAAACACGTCAGTCATTTTAAAAGACAACAAACGACGCGCTAGTTAGAGCTCTTCTTTTTATTCTCTGTCAAATTCAAGAATAGAATTAACAACAACCGATGCATATACAACCTACATAGAGTAATCATAGTACCTAGACGGGAGACGTATATCACGGCGTCTGGAAGTACTAGGGACGGGTTGTCTTACTATATATTTATATTATTTGGTGGTATAAATGTATTTACTCTTCAGTGTACCTACCTATTATGAAATAAATGTATAAAGAAATATTAAATGTTAATTTTTTTTACAAACGGTTCCTTAAACAAGAAGAAGAATAAAAATTAATTCTAAATCATATTTCAAATTCAGTTTCAAAACTGTAGAAGTGTCAGAAATATTTTTTTTAAAGTTAAACTGAAGATATAATCATAAAAGCAGATTCATTGAAAAATATTGCAGGTATTACGGTTGCCTGGAAGAAATCGCTCTAAGCGATAAGGCCGCCTAACTGTACACGAATAATTGAAATAGTTTTTTATGTATGTTTTTTGTTTAGTGTGCAATAAAATATATAGTATAAAACAAGTAAATTACAAAACGTCGGACTGCCCCAAGTTGAGAGAAATCTCCAAAGGCATTTTTCTGTGCCCTACTTCACAATGAACCCTCCAACCATAAGGAGCGCTGGAAATCCTACTCGCCGAAGGAACACAACACAAGGATATTTGACTGCGATCTTCTGTAGGATGGAGGTATTCCAACAGTCGGACTGTCCCAAGTAGAGAGAAATCTCCAAAGACATTTCTCTGTATTCTCCCTCTCTTAAACTTCTGTCTAGATAGTATAAATAAAATATTATAATAAATTAATACTGTTGTATTTTGTTTTACTGTTTGCTGAATATTTCAGTCAAAAACTTATTCTTACGTAATTTACCATAGGTAAATTATAAGTCGTATATTCAGTAAAAAAATTACGATCAGTAGGTATATTTCTTTTTTGTACAAAGTAAATACCTATTATCTAAGATATACGTGTTAGTACGTTTTTAGGCGGTCGATTGTTGAGCTGTGTAAAATTAATGCTCCGACAATCCTGTTGATGGTCACTTGTAATTGCATGTAGGTAATAATTACTACCTACGTCCGTCTATTCAAATGCCTGACTTCTAAATTATTATGCATCATTACGTAAATTTACTTCATGAACGTTAAAAATAAATTTTATTTTTGTTCAAAATAAATCTACACTACTACATAATATAGAGGTAATACTTGTAGCAGGTATAACCTTTTAAATTACTGATCTGATTCTAAAAAATTTTACACAATTAGGGATATACATTTACCCTGGGCCCCTGAGCGGCTATTTTTTTATTCGTATCAATTGTTTCTATTGTAAATTACGCGAACGAAGTTGAAGCCGAATGCTAGTTTAAGTATACCTATATATTTATGCGGTCATTATTTTTATAATAACGCCTTTTATATATTAGAAATCTGCTATTTATTATCCGTGCATGTTACAAAAGTTTAGATAAATTTATGTATAATGCAAAAATTCGTAGGTAAGTAATAAAATTGTAAAAGTATTTTACGGCATCGTAACTCGTACAAAACGAGAGATATGGTTTTCTTCTGTGTTAAACGTAAATACTTATTTTATTTGCTGTTTTGAATTGTGAAGCTTTGAAGCCTGGTTTTATCAACACGTTCAGAGTAACTCCAGACTTGAAATAGATTGTTTATTATAATAATTGTTTGAAATAGTTTCATTTGTTAGTATAACAGTGGATTACTATTTTTTAAAGATAAAGTTATTAATTTCTGTATTAAAAATGAACTTTTTTCAAATTATTATGTTAAGAAAAATAATATGTTTTGTATTATCAGCAATATATTTCCATTTAATTTATGTTAGCACTCGTCTGCAACTTTTATAAGTCCAATTTTTTCGACAATGAGAACTATTGTGATCAGAAGCCATGATTTTCAGAATATATGTCTAAAAAGTATTAACTTCATGAAGTTGTTTGCATCATGATTTAAATGTAAATTGCCGCAATTTTATCTATTTTTCAATTGTTTTTTCTTTCTGAATGAGTGAATCTAATGAAGAAATTCGATACATTTTAAAATATGATTATAATAAAGGCAAAAATGCAACTCAAGCAGCGAAAAAAATTTGAGATGTTTATGGACCTAATGCAGTGTCAGTAAGAGTAGCACAAAGTTGGTTCAAACGTTTTTAGTCCTGATATTTTGATGTTAAAGTTGCACCTCGCTCTGGTCGCCCTGTTACGAATAAAATGCACGCCATTTTTGAAAAAGTGGAACAAGATCGGCATATCAGTAGTTACGATGTAGCTGAAGAACTGGAAATTGACCACAAACCAGTCTTAACCCATTTGAAGAAAGCTGGTTATATCGAAAAGCTTGATATTTGAGTGCCACACGAGCTCACTGAAAGAAACCTAATGAACCGTGTACTCATTTGCGATTAATTATTGAGACGTAATGAAACCGAGCCGTTTTGAAGACATTGATAACTAGCGATGAAAAGTGAATCACGTACGACAAGAACGTGCGGAAAAGGTCGTGGTCTAAGGTCGGCCAGGCTTCATAGACTGTGGCTAAACCTGGGCTAACCCGAAATGAGGTGATGCTGTGTGTATGGTGGGACTGGAAGGCCATTGTTCCTTATGAACTTTTACCACCCGACAAAACTATCGATTCCGATTTCTACTGCCAACAACTTATGAGATTAAAGGAAGCAGTTGAGAGAAAGCGGCCGGAATTGATCAACTGGAAGGGTGTGAGCTTTTCATCACGATAACGCTAGACTATACACATCTTTAGCCACTCAGCAAAAATGAAGAGAGTTTCGCTGGGAGGTGTTAGTGCATCCACCATTTAGCCCTGATCTTGCACCTTCAGATTTTCACCTGTTTCGGTCTCTTCAGAATTCTTTAAGTTCTTTAAGGTTAACATCAAGACAGGACTGCCAAAACTATTTGTCGCGTTTTTGAACAGAAGTCCCAAAGTTTCTACAGCAACGGTATCATGTCTCTACCTACAAAATGGCAGAAAGTCGTCGAACACAACGAAAAATATATACTGTAAATAAACCGTGAAAAAAATATCTTGAGTTTTCATTGTCAACTTTTTCCCAGACGTATTATTTATTAAAGCTCTCTCTTTTTTATCTTTACTTTTATAATAAAGCTGAAGGGTTTTGTGTTTTGTTTAAACACGCTAATCTCTATAACTGCCGGTCGAATTTGAATTTTTTTTTTGTAAATGATATCCGAATTCACGAGGAATTATATAGGCTATCAAAAATTAGGTTACAACTATCAGCTAACCATAAATATTGATTTTTGTTATGCAAGTCGGAGGTGGAAGTGTTCCTGAACTGCTTTATGCGCGTGCGCTGGTGTAATGGTTAATGATATGCAAATACAATGTTTTAAAAATATTTGTCTTTAGTATATCTAAAAAAAGTCATAATCCACAATAAGGTATTTTATGAGAAAAATATGTTGAATATTAAAAAGCATTAATATATAATAATATAATGCATTTTAGGCATGGCATATTAATCCTTACGAACAAAAGCTACTTCATCATAAATACGATTTTATGGAGTTAAACTTTTAAATCATCTTATTTGGACACATAGTTTAGGAGATATTGAAAATTAAAAAAAAAGTTTTTGTGGTTCTTTATGTAATTATGATAGGCTACACGCTCATTGACGTTGTTTGTCGTATAAAATTAACACAGGTAAAACCATGGACCACAGCTAGATTGAAATATTAGTAAATGTTTATTAATGAATTAATTACCATTGATGTTGTACATAAAATATCTTTGTTAATATTTACAATTTAAGTCAGTTACAAATGATTCTCTTAGTTGTAGTAACGAGGCTGTAAAAATCAAATACTAATACAATTTTTTTTCTAATTTTCATTAATTTATCTGTTGTATGTTTTTGTAACTAAAGTTACAATACTATTGATATTCAATGTCGATATTATCCAAACTCTTTCCAATATCTCAAATAACGCCTCTTGGTTCTTTATTTCCTATCCCTAAAGAGCTTGAAATCGATAAAAATAGACTTTTTTTGTTAAAACAACAACACTTTTCTATGTAATCTTTGGATGTAAACGGTAATTACGTAACTAATACGTAGTTCAGTTTGTTAACATTTCTTGACAAAGTCATTATGCTCGTTGTCCTCTATCGTTGCTTGTGACGTTATTTGCATACTACTTGGGTTCTTGAGCAGATAACGATCTTTGTTTATGGCTTATAATATCAGAGACTGTCTGACTGCCGGATAATACACGCGACAACCTAGAACGTAAAATGGAAATATTAATAATTTATACTATATTGTCTTATACATTATTGTTAAAGAATTAATAAGAAGGAAAATATGTTGTAATTATATATTGTGATGGTTTTATCTCTAAAGAACGTGTATTTACTTTGTTACAATTATCTATCGAACTTGATAAAACTATGCTAACAAAATGCATCACTATTTATTATTTGCTTATTTCTGTAGTTTTATATGAACGAGATATTTATTTTTTCATTTCACTGAGACCACCAGTTATCCCTGTACCTAATATGTTACTAAAACAGTATTAAATTTGATAAACAAATTACAATACACTTTTAAAGGTACCTAATCAAAATACGCAATAGAACAAAAGCATAACAGAAAAACATGAGTAGATAGGTACACTAAATAATGAATCAAAATTAAACTGCAATTTTGTATGGTTCTGCCACTGGTGACAATTCGGCCTATTTAAGGCTACATTTTTTAATAGGTATGTGAATAATAAATTACATAATAGTTAAATGGCAATTTAACCGCTTTCCATATATATTATGTATTACAATAACATTTTTCCCATAATTATTATATTACTATATACCATATTTTTCTCATACCATACTTGGTATGAGAAAAATTACTACAGAAGAAAAGGGAGTTTTCTTGGCCATTTATTTAATAACTAGCCGTACCCGCGGCTTCGCTCTCGTGAACTATAGAATGCCATCGATAGGGCACACGCGCGAATTTTGTTCCCCGCCCCCGGCTATTTTATATAAAAATGCTTATCGTGAGTGTTCCTTAAAAGATAGATTATGTAGTACATTAATTTGATATATTTTTATGGTTTACTCAGCGTAAGCCATTCAAGCGCCCGAATTGATTCATTATTTATTTATTTTTGTAATTTTAGGAAGGCTTACAGACTAATATATCAATAATAAAAAAGAATAAATAAATTAATCAAATTCATCGTGATTATTTTTTATTTGAGCGGAACACTTTTTTTTTTCTAAAATAAAAGTAGCCCATGTTACTCCTTATAATATCAGCTATCTGGCAGTGAGAGTCCTGTCAAAATCGGTCCAACCGTTTCGGAGGTTACCCGGAACAAACAAACAGAGACAGACAATTTAAAAAAAAATTGGTGTTTTGTTCTATGTATCATATATACCTTCATATGCATTTACTAAAAACTTATACTTTGATATTACAAACAGATTTTACTAATTGTATAGAAGATAGATAGATATCTAAGAAGAAAAATAATATCAATGAAACGTAAATTTCCTTTGAATGTAATTTTATCGTCGATACAAGTTTGTGGTCACTATACAAATAAGTAGTGATAGAGATTCAAAATAACAAGAAAATAGTATTTTTCTATAGCCACAGGAGTCATTATATTACTTTCGGTTCGACCAAAAATTGTAACTATAAGAAATCACAACTGCACACTGGAAGCGTAATAAGTAATAACTAATAAATTTATTAATTACTTAATTTTAAAAAATCTTACAGTTCACTCCATTTGACCAGTGAGTACAGATATTTTGAGTTATTTTAGTAGTAAATATAGTACAAATATTGTCGATACATAAGTTATCTCCGAAAAGATTTATTGTCTGTAATTTTATTTCAACTATCAAACATAGTCGTTATGTCCGACGTCGTTACGTCCTGTATTAAACTGACTCACCCTACTCTAAAGAATCAGGGTTCTGTGACAAAAGGGTATAGGGAGACCGGCCTTTATTCGATATAATCAGCGGCAATACGTACCAACGCTTTTATATGAGGGACGTAGATTATTGAAGCCAGACACGCTACTTTTCCAATAATATTCCGTTGCATTTATTCGGCTTTTATGTATGCTCAATACAAATAATCCATAACATTAATTTTCGGAATTTTATTACATGTATCTCTATATATTAAATACTAGCGGTGCCTGCTGCTCTGCACGCGTTAACTCACGGTTTCACCCGTGTTAATTTTATACGACAAATATCGCCAACGAGGTACCCGTGTAGACAATTTTTATACTTTGTGTAAAACTATCTACGTTTTTATGAGGAATAAATTAATTTTTCAAATTACAATATAGCCTATGTTACTCGCTGATACTGTAGCTTTATATTGGTGAAAGAATTTTTAAAATAGCTGCAGTAGGTTTTGACTTTATCCATTACAAACAAAAAAATCAAATATTTCCTCTTTATAAAATTGGCATGTATATACCCAATGTTTCTTTGTAGGTACTCTATGCGCTTCTAAACCATTAAATCGATTGCGAAGAAACTTATATTATTGTGCGAATGTCCGTACAATCTGTGTAAACAGATGACGTACAAATCGCATAATTTTCAAGATAATGGGAACAAGTCCCAGGCTAAAGCTAGTATCTATACAAATAAAAATTATATGCTGTTCGTTGGTTAGCGCATCACTTGACAACGGCTGGACCTATTAACCTATTTTTTGTTTTAAAATGTTCGTAATAATCCGAATAAGGTATTTATGGCAAGAAAATTAAAAAAGTTTCTCGGGAAAAACTTTTTTCTATCGAATTTTTGTGTGAACTCAAGATAATTACTCATGATTCTAAACATAGATATGAGTAGGTAATTCTTTTATGTTTTGTGCTCGGTCATGAAAAAATTATCAGAAAAAACGGGATAGGTGGCGCTGTGATCGAGTTATTGACTACAAGCTATGTCCCGCGGTTTCAATCGCGTATAATATCAAAGACACCTTAAAAAAAAATTAAAAGTAGCCTATGTGTTAATCCAGGGTGTCAGTTACCTGAGTACCTCCATACCAAATTTCATCAAAATTGGTCTAGCCGTTTGAGCGTGAAGAAGTAACAAACATATAAATACACTCACGAACTTCCGCTTTTATAATACTAGTAGGATAACGGTAGTTAAAGCTTTGATTTCTAACTGGATAAAAAGTATCCTATGTGTTGTTAATCCAGGGTGTCAGCTACCTCTACACCAAATTTCATCAAAATTGGTCTAGCCGTTTGAGCGTGGAGAAGTAACAAACATTAAAAATACTCACAAACTTTCGGCTTTATATTAGTAGGATGAGAAGGGTAGAACAACGCTTGCCGGTGTAGCTAGTATAATATAAATGTGATTGTGTTAGTCCTTTGTCTTAGCCGGACGGGTTCTAATAAAATTTGGCATACAAGCCAATTAAATCGTGGAATAATTCATAGGATATTTTTATCAATTATCACTAAACCTTAATTTACGCTTATACAAGCAAGTGGGTAACGTCCAATTTTTTTTTTTAATAGGTAACCCATTTTCGCTTAATTATAAGCAAAGTCTTTATCTACCATGTTAGTACATCCATGAATAATAGTTTCATGTTCCTAATTATGAGTTCAGAATTCAAAATTCTCAGGAGTGTCGTAATTAATTACTTTAGATAGTGTACTTAGGGAATACGTTGAACTTGTGAAACAATTTTTTTGCACCTACGTACATTATTTCATAGAAGTAAATAAATTAATGTTATTTTCCAAGTATTAAAGTGTTATAATTTCAAAAACGTTATTTTGATCTATAACTGTCTGCTTTATATAATAAATTAAAATTAAAATAAATTTAACTACCTAATAACCACGAAACACTGACAGGCGTTCAGTCGTTTGATAAAACCATTTATTCAAAATTTTGAGGTATCAGCTGTATTATATTGTCATTTTGCTATAAAACGTAGCATAGTGTTACCATACGTCCCGAATATACAGAACTGTCACTGTATTTTAGTATCGAGTCTCGTATTGCTACTTGTCCCTTTTTTTATCAAAATCCGAAACTGACATCTATACAATTAATAAAATTGAAGTGTCAGTTTGTAATGTCCAAATAACAGCTTTTTATTAAATGCATATGAAAGGAGGTATATGGTGTACTTATAACAAAACATCAATTTTTAAAATTATTGTCTGTCTGCCTGTTTGATCCGGGTAATCTGCGAAACGGTTAGACAGATTTTAACGGGACCTTCACTGGTATTATAAGGAGTAATTTAGGCTACTTTTATTTTAGAAAAAGAGTTAAGGCTCCGCGCAAAGAAAAAAAACTGGTCAAGTTTTAAATGGCTTACGTTGAGTAAACCATAATAATAAGAAATATAACAAATTATTGCACTACATAATTTGTGGACATTAAAAAGGTCTACAAAAATTTTGTGAGAGTATATTATTATCTTGCAAGGATCACTCAAAATAAGCATTTTTGTCTTTAAAATAACCGGGAGTCAGGGTAGCACGATTTGCACGTGTGCCCGACCGACGGCATTCTGTTGTCAACGCAAGCGAAGCCGCGGGCACAGCTAGTCCTTGATAAAATTAAATCTAAAATATGTCAAAGTATGATTGGACTTGTTTGAAGTGGTTTTTTAATATGATAATAAGCCATTAGTGTATATTTTTGTTAAACTCTTAAGACGTATATGGGCAAGAAATGCGGCCCGGCTCGGCTTTGATCCGGCCCGCGGTGCACTTAAAACCGCGTGAAAAAAGAATGATTTAGATTTGGAAGCACATATAGATCTGCACCATTGCACTCTAGAATGATATCTAAGCAGGCTTAATGACATGGGCGCCTCCCGCATTACCTACTTTCAGGGTGTTGCATCAGCATCTACATAATATACAATATGTATAAAAAACCCCATCGAATCCGAAAACGGTATACAGGTAACCCAATGACATTACCAAAATGTTATGTACTAAAATGTTATTGCGATTTAAAATTAACATATTTAGTTTTAGTTACCCTAAAATTTAGCAAATTTTTAAAACGTGATAACACCGTCACCTGCCCCGGCGCGGCGCCGCTTGTATTGCCTTGTGAGTTACCTCATTTAACAATTTTTTTTACATTTTATTAGGGGTAATTTTTTTTTACTTATAATCTGAGATAGATAAGAAAAACAAAATATAATCTCGATACCTATTCACACCTTCACGGATCCGACGGGGTTTTTAATACATATTGTAAACACTGATAACCAACAAAATATAATTTTTATTCATGTACCTATTGTCCTTTTTTATAGTAGTAGCTCGGCACATTGATGGCACTGTCACTGATGGTAAGCACAGTATAATCCAAAAGCAACGGTGACCACCGAGAGATCTAAATCCATCGGCAGTCACCCCTATCATGCTGACCTGCATATATATATCTTCACGTTACGCTTGAAGGACCCGATATCGTATGAAGGAAGCACATTGGGCGGAATTGCCGGGAGATGGTCCCACAGTTTCATGGTACGGCAAAGATGAGTCATAGAAAACTTTTTAGTTCGTGCCGAGATAGAGGTTACCGTAAAACTGACTCCAAAGCAAAGCGCGTGTGGTTGTGGTGTGGAAAGGTGAGGAGGGTATTAAATTGAACGGCTCTTCAGAACACACCATGATACAGACGGTAGAATACGCTCAGCGAGGCGATGCTATTTATGTTGATCAGCAACCTAGACGCCTTAAGTTTTTATTTAAACAGTAACTTCAGAAATAAATCTTAATCTATTCTACATTTTTTTTCCCGACCCCTAGTGTGTTCTCCTTGCACTCTGCTGCCGGAGCTAATGCTTATTGATACAAATTTGGAAACTCTTAGCGGTTGTGTATTAGTTGGATTGATATCAACATTGATTATTTTGTTTCTCAATTTCAAACTTCTCGATTTATGTAAATATAGAACATATTACATTTAATATATGTGTATATTAAACCATGTAATATTTACGGTCTGCGACTAAGTAAGAAATGTTATTCTTTGCTCTATTATAAAGTGTCCCGTAACATTTCTCAACGTTTATGGCAAAATATAATGCCAGTGAAATGTTATAAACTAACATGTTCGTTAACCTTCATAATTTGTTACAGGTAACATGAAACGTCGGTTTGGACGGGCACGCGTCTTCGTTCTGCGCATGTTCGACGCCCTTTGCAACTGTACGCAGACCGCGGCCGCTGCCGCTCGTTCCACCGCTCGAAACAACCCATTCACTAAGCGCTAACCCGATCATAACTCACTATTATATCGGCGAGAAAACGTAATAGTACCCTTTAATATTGCCTCGTTGGTACCGACTTTGAAACAAAGTTCAAAGGGCTTTACACTTATTTTTATAGATGAGTTCTCTTTTATCAGTTTTCATCGAAATACTTTGAATTGTGTTACAGATTTTTATTTCTATGTAAATTTTCTTGTAGTAGTTTCATTATTTTGAACTCAATGGGATTTAATGGAATTTAGTATTTACAGTATAAAGAATATTGAGCATTATGTATTAGAAAGTTTTAAATCGCCCTTAATGCTATTATTTATATATTTATGGAGACATTTTTGTATATTATCGCGTTTAGTTAAATTATTGATTCTATTTTAAGCTTTACTTAATTAATATCATTTGAGACCATAATTTTAATACATACTTACACTCGATAGTAATGTTTCCTTCTAGGCGTAAAGTGGTAATATCTTCTCCGAAATTGTCACTTATTAATATCAGGTGAAATTGATTTACAATTGGACGTAGTTAAGCAGAAAAGACTCAACCCACAATTTAGTCAAAAATGAGCTATTGATGCCAAGAGGGTCTTTTACTTAAGATCTTTCATTCAGCAGTTTACATATAGTGGCATGGGAACCAACCCATACATATTTTAATTTACTTTAACGATCTAATCTGTTTAAATCCTTGGTCATAAATTATTTTTTACTGGAACAGATCCATTAAATAAAATCTAAATAGTTTCAAACCTTTTGGATCGTTTTAGATATATTTCCTTCAAGCGAAAAAAGCAAAATATAAATTTCTTTATAGCATCATAAAATAATACACGTCTGAACTTTAAACGTCAATAACTCGAAAGTGACTTTATTTAGGTTGAGTCCTTTCTGTTTAACTACGTACATTATTGACATAATATGATTTAACAAATATTGGAATTTCTGTTCATAATAATAATAATATATCACGGCCGTAGAGGGAGAATTAGATAACTAACAACATCAGACTTGAAAAAAGACACTGATTTTTGGTAAAAGTTACTCAGTTTTTACGTAAGTATGACAAAAAAATTTATTAGTGTTCTTTAAGGTATACACTGTTATAATATTTAGCTTTTGAGTCTCCCTCTTTTCATTTATGTGAAAAAGTCTAAAAAGTAGTTACATAACTAATTTTTTTGTTTCTGAAGTTTTAGTATATTTTTTATATGACCTAAGATACCAGAGCTCGGGTAAGATCAAAAAAGTCAAAGCAATAAAGTCAACTTCGATACAACTGTAACTATCTAATTCTCCTTTTAGCGACATAATATTATGTAAACATGGATGAACCGTGATAATATTATATTTCAAACTTTTCATTTATAATTAACCGCAATGGACGCATAAATAATACCTACACATATCTTATAAAAATAAGATAAATATCTAAAATCTAAAAATTAAATCTAATATTTAAAAATTATATTACATAATAATCGAAGATCGATTCTATAACTAATACTATTTCTGATATCTATCTACATATTATGTGTAACTTATATCTAAGCGATCTGTCTAGCTGTCACAAATTTAGTCTTCCTAATTAGTAGTAGTGTCTCTCATGCGGTGTTACATGGTGTTAATTGATCGGTGTGATGACGCTTATAGCCTGTAAGACGTATTTTGGCATATTAGTACTGTATTTTTATTAATGTGTAAATGTTTTTCATTTTTATAAGTAGGTAATTAGTATGTATGTTTAAGGAATCACCTGTAAATTATATTTTAAACATTATAAAGTGCATATATTTATATCATAGAAATTACAATCAAATCATTACAGTAAAAATATTTACAGAATCTTGTTACTTGTATCAAGAATTTACTGGTAATGTTTTATGTTCAAATAACATGTCACTAAAAGTCTCTACACACCGAAGATGCAGCGAAGCAGAACTTGTCGCGTGTTTGCGTGACAGTCTATACAAGGCCGAGTCGTGCCGGGACCGCCGGAAGTTTAGGTGTGCGGTATAATACTAGGGGCGGCAAAATAAAAAGGGAAAAGAAATCGGGTCATAAGAATAAAGAGTAGATAATGTTGTTACCAAAGTTATGACTGTCTTACTTGGTTCTTGGTGAGCGGACTGGTTTCTGCAACTAGGCCCCTGGTGGGTCCTTTTGTATGACGGGTGGGTTTTGTTAATTCAGCTACCCGATGTCCTCCAGAAAAGCTAGCAGCAGCTCGCTTATGCCGGCACAGGCCTCCCTGGGCGTTCTCGGTTTCCCGAGGTAGTGAGTTCATTGAGACGCAACGCTACTGCACTCCAGCATCACGTACGCGACTGTCTTCTCTGCAGTCAATCACCCTCTGTTTTATTGCCTTGCGTCTAGGACACGTAGTTGCCAGTAGTTGTTCTATTACTTTTGTTAGCCACGTTAGTGCCGCATCATCTTCACACCACAGCTTCAGGGCTTCGTCAACGGTGATCGGTTTACCTATAAATTGCGGAGAGAAGGTGATTTTCGGGTTTTAACATCATGCAGGATGCACCTTTCTTGGTATCTTTTTTCACTGAGATGGCATGTTAGTCGGTCAGTTGGTAGTTGTCTGGCCTTCCTACCGATACGTAAAAATTGCTTTGCGCAATTTCGGCATAGCTGGTGGCAGGGCGCGAATGTGCTGTCAAGTTTCTGCTTCTTGTGATACCCTCTCGGGGACATAGTGTCATACATCCGTATTCTGGCTCATTACTGACCGTGGCCTGTGCTGATCTTGAGATCACTATGGCCACGCGCTTCCGGTGATTGTATATGCTACCGTACTTGGTCTACACTCCGCTAACTTGGCGCCACCGGACCTGGCAGTCACTTCGGGCAAGCGCGCAGATCACGCCAGCAGGGCATGCTTGCACTGTTGGCCACCTCTTTGCGTTTGGCTTGTTGTCTCTATTTATAGAAGACGCTTCGACCAGCGGCGTTTGAAATAGGGGTGCCGGTTTCTAGAATCAACTGTTTATATTTGCTTCCTCCTCTGTTTGTTCCTGAGCTTTTTAGCATTCTTACCCTCTGGGACATAATCTACAACGAGGTATCTAACGTTGGTACTCGTAGGGTCGGCCGTTGGCTCTGGGTCTCCTTTCTTAATTCTTTTGTTCTAGATTTTGCCTTTCGGTTCAACGACAGGTCTATTACCGTCTGTTGACTGCGAAGATCGCCTCCCGTAATTAAGAGTACCTATGTAGAGAGATCTAAATAATTTTTGTTATTAGACGTATAGTTTGGTATTATAGTTATGACTGTCTTTGTCTAATGTTTTGAAATTGTGTGTATTTTTTATGTAAGAGGGTAAAAAAATTGTATATCGGTGCGAGACTTAGACGTTAACCCTATACACTCTACAGCTATTCTTTACTTGCTATTTGATGGCGGCATGGCGACGACCATCCTGCGCGTGAAATAATCCTGAATAATCCAGTCACCCGCAACACTGTAGTTTGCAGTGGATTAGCCCACCATGAGGTTAGACGCGACGCTTCGACGACGGTAACGTTGGTGTGTAGAGCCCTTTATAATAATATATTATAAAAATTAAAACTTATTACGACAATTAATTCATATTATTTTTATTATGTACATCTTTATCTCAACAAAAAGTTAAGTATATTCAAGTACTTAGTAATCAATATTTTAATGTCATAAAAGTCATAAAGCTCAAATCTATATTGCATACTTATTATGCGACCACACTGAGGTACTTACGTAAATTATCATGATTTTGTTAAAATAAACAATATTACATAGTTGGACTCGCCCAGTCCCCCAGTTTCTAAAGCAGTTTCAGTTGATTACAGTGCTTAGTCTGTACGTACGTCCTAGTTCCTAAAATCTCAAATGAAATGCTAACCTGATTAATAATAAGGAATTTAAAAAATATATTAATTTTCAACGTAGAAGCTTGAAGAATGCGTAAGTTGAAACTAATTTGTTGACTTCTAACTTACGCTTTTGAGCTGCAAATTAGAGTGAGAAAATAAAAAGTGGTAAATGAAACAGGTGATAAAAAAGTTAAGTTACACTTAAATAATTGACTAATATTAGGTATCTATTGTGTTTATAGTTGTGAGTTTTGTAGGTGTTCATAATATGATATAATAATATGATAAAGTTTAAATATAAATCAATGTTCCATGTGATATCCTGCCTATAACCTCTACTTCCGGTGTGATTCTACAGATTAAGAACTTCTAATTATTATAATATAATAATTTTATAAACTAAACGTGCGTTTTATTTCGTTTCCGTGGTTTTGCTTTTCTGGTACATACTTATTAGCAATTTTTTAAGCAAATATTAAATTATCCTTTTCAGACAAATACATCGTCTCTCTACAATAATTTGTCAAATGACAGTTATGGAATACTGAAGATAAACATAACATGTTTGTGCATGGCGTTAAAGCATGATAATTAAGTAAGATAACATAATAAGTTATGAGTTGGGCTTACGAACAAGCACAGGTGATACCGCACTTAGTTCGAACAGAGAAGCTTAAGTATTGAATTAGAAAAAAGAAACTATGAAACATAACTTTTTTATTATTTATCTGAATTATTAAATACCAATTTTCATAGATCTATCTTCAAAAATGACGGATTTTCATACAAACTTTCATCCCCTTAGACCAAAGATCATTCCTTAGTACTCACCTACGGTATAAAGGGAACCCGCATGCAAATTGTCACGGTCTTTGCCCCCATTAATTATCCTTTATATATATAGTTAAATACATGTTATTTAGAAGCTTAAAGTACGAATGATTGATGATACGAAATGGTATGTAATGAAGTGGTATCGAATTTATTCTTAAACTCGCCTTCAATACTTCCTTGCTCTTTTACGTAACTGAATAAAAATGACTGATCGATTGAATGATGACTTGATGACCGAATAAAACTTAATAAAAAAAATGTCACTGAAATAGATAAATATAACATATCGCCCGAGTAAGTGGCGAGCTGACTCGGATTTTAACATTTATATAAATTATTTCTTGAGGTCAGGTTAATAGCTGGAAAATAGGTATTTAGGTCAACCAGACGAAGGCTTTCGATAAAGTAATATTACTGTAGAATTATTTATTTTAAAATTTTACAAATTAAATATAATCATTACGACTGGTCATTGGAGATTTATAATACAGCGTTTTGTAAAACTGGTATTGTTATTTATTATTTTGTTCCTATCATACCAATATGTACCTACAGAGCATCTGAAGGTAAGTAGGTACCTACAATACGGTAAAAAAAACTATGACGACGAATCTCAAGAGACAAGGTTTCATTTATATTCTACGCTTCCATAGCGGTTTTTTGAAGTCCGTTATCATACAATACTGTGTAAGCCAACAAGTAGGTAATTGACAGATCACGAAGCGTGAGGCACCGAAGTAAACCAATAAGTTTATTAAAATGTGTCACCTTTCAGCAGTTAGGCATGATTACACCGAAAGACTATTGTTAGGTACCGTACTTGGTAGGTGGTACTTTTTGAAATAATTATAGTTCATTTGAAGCGTTCAGTACAGAGTAGAATTGATAGCTGCAATAATTAGAATTACAGCAAATTATGCTTAATTTATGAATTTTTCGAATTAATCGAGACATGCGATATCGATTAATTTACTTAATCGAGATGTGTACTTATCACTAATGTATATCTGCTGACCAAATAATAATTTTGTATTAGAATTGTTTATTTTGCAAACGTATACATTATCAAACTGATTTAAGCATCTAATTATTTTTTGATATGTACCTACCTAATCCTCGATTTACTTGTTGATCAGTTATTGCTGGTATTTTTTATGGCAGTCAAAAACATATTTTATTGTAATAATAATTTTTAGCAAATTGTTCTTGCTGATCAATTTTCCTTACAAGATTACATCTAATCCATGGACGTATATCTAACCATACTTAATTCATCAATAAATATCTTATATGTACTTATGTATTTCTTCTTGAAGTTGAGGAAGCGAATGTAAACTGAGACCTTTGCATGTTTAATTTATTCCTAATAAATTATTTGCAGTAAATAAATCGCGAGTACATATTATAAAAAAACATAGGATTTACCTTTAACTATAATAATTATATAATATACGATTGATTTAAAGTGGATTTTTCAATCCTTGTTTTGATATAAGTACAATATTGATAACTATTTAGAATCAATTACCTTCATGTATATTGAAGAGATTGATAATATAAATGCAAATTCGGTTGAATGTTATTCCTGAATTTGGATAAGTACTTCGTGGGTTCATTCGTAACTTACTTTAGTATATTAGATACGGTCGTAACAGAGTGGATTGCCTCTGACTTCTAAGTAATGTGCATGCATAATATAAACCACTATTTAAACATAGTTGCTGTTGTAACTTTGTCTGTGTGTTTATCAATAATTTGAGCTGATTGCGATAGACGGGTATATAATTATATACATACATGTACCTATATTTTTTTCTGGTGATTGCTTATAAATGATGTTATTACATTTTGTTACTTTTGCTATGTAAAAGAATGTGTTAACATTGTTTATAATACTCAATTGTTAACTGTTGAGTCACTTTTTTCATTAGATCAATATGGCACCTGCTATGAAGTGACAGAGACAAGTTAACTTGTCTCTGGTACCGATGACAATTTTATTGACTGTCATTGTTACTTTTTATTACGGGTGGCTAATGATCGCTGTTGTACTAAACCATGGTTATTATAATAATATGTATTAAATATACCTAAGTCCGGCAAAAGCGCGTCGCTTACCGACGGCTACCGCCCGATCAGTCTCCTAAATACGTTAGGGAAAATTTACGAGCGGCTCCTTCTGAACCATCTCAAGTCCGTAATAGAGGAGAAAAACCTCTATCCGCCTGAGCAGTTCGGTTTTCGTGCTAGACATTCTTGCACTCATCAAGTGCACCGCCTCACGGAGCACGTTACGTTTAACTTTGCCGAGTTGTATAAACCCCGCCGTACACTTGCGGTCTTTTTCGACGTTGCCAAGGTCTTTGATAAGGTCTGGCACGAGGGATTGATCTACAAGTTGTACTGCCGTGAAGTCCCCGATAGGTTAATTAAAATAATTCGCGACTATCTTACAGATCGCACCTTTCGCTATAGAGTGGAAGGTGAGTTATCTACGCCCCGTCCTATACGCTCAGGCGTCCCCCAAGGTTCGATCATGGCTCCTAGCTTTTTCAACCTGTACGTCAGTGATCTACCTAGACTCCCGCAGGTCAAGCTAGGGCTATACGCTGATAATACAGTCATTTATGCCTCGAGAAGGAATAGATTCCACCTCAGACACAAAGTCCAACGCGCCGTGACCACTCTCGGGAAGTGGTTTAACGAGTGGCGAATAGCCGTTAATCCCTCGAAGAGCGCCGCGATGCTCTTCGATGCGGATTCCTCACGGTTCCTGTGGAGGCTCAAACCTTTTGAACTCTACGGTAATCCGATTCCCTTTGTGAGAGAGACCAAATATATAGGCGTAAGTAGTAGGCTCTCTTTTAGACCTCACACCCGTAGAGTTAGGAACAGGGCCGCTTGGGTCCTGGGCCGTTTACATCCTCTGTTATGTTCGGTGAGCAAAATGTCTACGAGACATAAGCTCACGCTCTACAAGATGTGCATCCGACCGACTTGTTGGACATATAGTTGCGCAGCTTTCGCACATATGTCCGAGTCGAACTTTAAACGGTTACAAATCATACAGAATAGGTTTCTTTATAGTCTCACCAAGGCCCCTAGGTATATTCGAAGCGAAGATCTCCATAGAGATATGGATCTTCCTTCGATTCATGCCTACGCTAGACAACTCTCTCGCTCGTATTTCGACACCGCGTCGAATCACGCGAATCCGTTAATTAACGCAGCTGCCACTTATGTCGCGGAACCCACGACCACCCGGCATAAACGCTGGCCGCGTAACATTTTTACCGACCCGGACGATCGCATCGAAAATGCAAATAAATATTATTCATCCGTCTCTCCAAACAGAGCGTGTCAGCGCCCACGTCCGCGTAATCACCGTTCTCTCCGCAGAGGACGGGCGGTAAATTTCGATCCCACACACCCCCACGTCCACCCTCTCCAGCGGTAACCCAAGCCTAGGTCCGTTTCCTCGGCGTGAAGTCCTTGGGTCAGGCAATAACCGCCCGCGCGATACAAGTGACACTATACGTGCAACACTTAGCCACCCACGTACAACATTACACACGTGCACACCACACAGGTACATGGGTTCTGTGAGGGACCTTTTTTTGCGCTAGTTAGTGTAGAAAACATTTCCGATTACTAAATGCACATACGCATGGTTCCTTCCTTCCTCCCAGGAGGAAGGGAACGTGCCTATGAGTATATATATTATTAGTTAGCTCGAATCGTAGGAGTAAGGATTCGATTAGATCGCGACTTATTTGCATACGCGACGACCGCCCGAGCCGAGGTCCGGCCACTTTGGCACTTTCCCGCGAGTCGTCCCTATAATTTTCGCGGCTGAGTGCCCTCTGCGCTCGCCCCCAAGTCCGGTGAAGCTGTAAAAGCTGCAGCGGCTTTAGGGCCCCTAAGGCTAACAGTGTAGTCAGTCCTAAAAAAAAAATTTTTTTTTATTAAATATAGCTAGCGGTTAGAACTGAGCAAATTACATGCTTTGCTTTAATTACAATAAAAATTACGAAATACTATTATCACGCATGTATTTCAAATACGAAATACAAAATATTTTTAAGTCGTGTATTTGAAATATAAAATACAAAATACAGTAAAGTGTGAGTTTATGTAAATAATAGGTACTTACATATGAAATTAGCGTTTTATATGGAAAAGTAGAACAAAAAAATATATGAAATTATACATTTAATCAATCGAAGTATGTACCATTATTATCTATACACTTTCGGCATATTACAAGTAGTTCATTGATTTCATTACTAAAAAATTGTGGGAGCGAGAACCAGTAAAATCTTTGAAGTCAGTTTCGATAGCCGCGTCATCGGAATTGAAATTATTACTGGCAAGAAATTGTCCAAATTCAGAAAAAAGTAGTAATCTGTTGGAGCAAGGTCCGGGTAGTTTGGTGTGTCTCAGGGACATTCTAACCGCAATTCGTCTAATTGAGCGACAGTCTGTCGTGAAGTATGGGGTCTAGCGTTGTCCTGAAGCAGCAATGGGCTAGAGAGATTGACCAGTCTCGGTTGTTTAACGACTAGCTTTTCCATCATGGTTTGTATTTTTGACAATAAAGATCATTATAGTCTGGCCAGATCTTAGGAATCTGTAGTGTATGACACCAGCACTGGTCCAATAAACACACCAGTACCTTTTTATGAGTCATGTAAAGCAGCACTCAATGCGTGTTTGTTGGCGTGCTTCAGTCAATTCATCCGGTACCCATTTCTTAAGTTTTTTACTTTTACAATTTGTTTTAAGTGAATTAAAATTGTTTTATCACTCACACCGAATCCTGCCGCTAACTGTGACGTGGTTTGCGATGGATTCGCTTCCTCGAAAACCTTTAATTCTTGATTATAAATTAGGTTCTTCGGCCGTCCACAGGGTTTGTTTCGTAAATCAAAATTTCGAGTTGTTTCTGCAGCGTTGGTGCCACGGTGGAACTCATATTCGTAAATAACGCGATATTTGAAGTTTTCCATTTTGTGAAAAGAACGATGTCAAATAAAAATCGGATAGTGCGAAAACAAATGAATCACTAAATTCGAAACACAAATACACAAGCCTAAATTTAAATTTGGAATTTCTAACCAAACGCCAGATATTTGCTATGAAAATGACCAGTTCAACAAAACGGCAATTTCATATGTAAAGACCTAACAGAATTGAACTATTCCAACCCAGCCTATTAATCAGTAAAAGAAGAATTTCCAGCCCTTTTTGTAATTTGCCTCTTGCCTCTTTGCTTCTCATCTGTTGTGATGCTTTCTGACAACCAACGCATTTTGTAACTAGAGTGGTAGCGTGACTCCATTAAGGCTCTATTTATTTCAGGTGACAGTTTAAAAAACGTATCATATCTTCTTTCTAAGCTTTCTTTTAATTGTGATGCAATAACAGTAAAATGCCTCAAATCGAAATCCTGCAGCCAATCTAATCTGGTTTTTATAGACATTAAAGTAGGCAGAAGTTTGCCATAGTAACAGTTGTTGCTCTATATGCAATCTAAATCTGTAGCAATTTTAATACAAGGTGTCCAGAAAGGGTATCGGGTATTTGTTTTCGCGCCATATTCGAAACGGGGTGTCTAAAGGGTGCGGGGAGGGGTTCGTGGCGTCCGCCATTTTGTGGAGTTTTAGTCACGATGGAACAGTACTCGGGGACGCATCGCGCATTTTGCGTACGAGCGTATTATCGTAATGGTGATTCAATAGTGACTGCTCAACGTCTCTATCGTGCGGAATATCGTACACGCCACGCGCCAAGTGACGATAGCATTAGGAAATGGATCAGGATGTTCGAGAAAACAGGTGCGACAGTTAAAATTAAAAACTCTGGTCGTCCTCGTTCAGTTCGCGATGAAGAAACAATTGAAGAAGTTGAGGCGTCGGTTCGTCAAAATCCGTCTTTATCCATCCGAAAGCGAAGCCAAGCGTTGAACATCAAAAAATCGTCTTTACATTCGATTTTAAAGAAAGACTTACATCTAAAAGCCTATAAAATTCAATTGGTTCAAGAATTGAAGGATACGGACTATGCTAATCGACTGAATTTTGCGAACGAAATACTGCAGCGATTTAACAACTTTAACAACATACTGTTCAGTGACGAAGCATATTTTCACCTGAATGGTCATGTTAATAAGCAGAATTATCGGTACTGGGCAGTGGAGAATCCGAGACGAAAGCATGAACGACCCCTGCATAGCCCAAAGGTCGTTGTTTGGGCCGCTATGTCTGCTAAAGGCATAATTGGTCCTTATTTTCATGAAGATCAACGAGGCCGAGCAATTAATGTGAATAGTGACCGTTATTGCGATATGTTGCGAAATTTTTTGGTCCCAGAGTTGCAGGAGTTTTCAGGTTTCAACTCAAGAACGTGGTTCCAGCAAGATGGGGCCACTTGCCATACCTCAAATGACTCAATGGAAGTTGTTAACGAATTATTCCCTAATAAAGTCATTTCGCGAAGGGGTAACATCAACTGGCCTCCCAGAAGCCCCGACCTTAGCCCGCTTGACTATTTTGCATGGGGATACCTTAAAAGTAAGGTTTATCAAAACAATCCGACGAATCTAACCCAGTTAAAGCAAAACATCAGGTCAGAAATGGCAGCAATATCGATAGCTATGTGTCAACGTGTTATCGCCAATCTTCGTTTCCGTTTAGAAGAGTGCCAGCAACGTAACGGTCATCATTTGGATAACATCATCTTTTCCAAATAATTCTCCAATTCATATGCTAATAATAAACAATAAACTTTTTTATTGCATACAAATAATTTTTGTTTCATTGAACTTACAAATACCCGATACCCTTTCTGGACACCTTGTATTTCAATGAATTCCTCCAAGTATTCCATTTCTATGGCCGAGAAAGTGGTTAGTCTTATCCAACTTATCAAATAACTCATTTAATTTTGATTTACTTTTCATTAGCTGCACTATAGAATCATGAAGAGAGTTCAATCTTGTGGGACAGTGATATATTAACTGATGTCCAAGACAGTCTTTTATGACTTCAGCCGATTTGGGCTTTCTGGACATATTCCATAACAAAGTACATTTAGCAATTGCTGAATAGTGAACCCTGCTACTAACACGAGAATCTTTTATGAAAATATTCATATCTGTAGTGGCCAAAAGAGTTAACGTGTGGCTGGTACAACTGCAGGTGCAGTATTGCCAACGTTAAAGATTGACATATTTACTATTTAGCGGTCGCCATTTAGTTCACGAAAGCTATCGTGCGTTATTTTCTGCTTAACGCACCCATTAATAAGATCGCTAAATATATTTAAATTCGAATGTATTTTGAAGCCATAAGTATTTGAAAAACTAACTACAAAATACCTTAGAGTCAGGTATTTGAAATACCAATTACAAATTACATTTTTAAGAAGTAATTGAAATACAAATACAAAATATGTATTTGTATTTTAATTACATTTAATTCAAATACTGCCCAACCCTGCTAGCGGTCACCCAATGATCGTAATTTGACCAGTGACGGCAGCGACTTTTTAATCATAGACTATTTTCTGTTTGATATGTGCAGTAAGAACCATACAAACATTACAAACAGACACTTCAGTTTTATTATTTGTATAGATAGAGTAAGATGAAACTATTCGGGCCTTATCACTTACAATTAAGAATGTGAACGTTCTCGTAAAAACTCTTAATTACTTTTGTATGATGAAGTCGGTAGTGATTTTATTATGCCGAAAAAAAGCAAATTGTTCTGTTTACACTTCACAGATTATTTTTATTACCTGTGCTGCCATCTATCGAAACACAAGATATAAGTTTTGTTATTAGAGTCATTGCCATTTTGATAAATACGAAATGGCACAGATGGCGTTAAATACAGTTTTTGAAATAATCCAGTTTCTTGCCGCTTCCTTCTCCGTTATTCATATTCATAACTATAAATACCCATCTCGAATCATAAATATTTTCTAATAAATTATTTTAATAAATCCTTCTTTTAAAAATAGTACATTACAAAGAGCCCAGAGGTAAAGTTTGTGGGTTTTAATCTCTACAACTACTGATCCGAAGAATGCTACGTACAGGCTCTTGGTTATTTAAGCAATATAACTAAATAACTTTATGATTTATAGGCTATGTTTTATTGTAAATAATTTTTATATTATTTAAGTAAGATGAACAAAGTCGCAGGAGGTTGGAGGAATTAATAAAATGAATTGGTATAAACAGACTTTATTAATTAAAATTATTTTCTATATTTTTTATAATTTGGTGACCTATCTCTATCGCGTTTCTTCTTTTTACCTTTCCTTTTCTTATCAATGTCTCTTTTACCTTGTGACATACTTCCTTTCTTTTCTTTTTTCTTGTAAGAATCGCATGTTTCGGAACTACTACTGTGATGTCTTCTTTCTTTCTTCTTATGGTTTTTACCATGATCTGAAAGAGAACTTAAAGATTCATTACTACTATATCTTTTCTTTTCCTTATTTCGTCTGTGACTTGACCTATCTTCGCTACTAGACGAATTTTTTCTTCGTCTTTCTTGTTCTCTTGTTCTTCCATTGGAATGTTGTTCATTATTCTTTTGTCTTCTGTCTTCTTTGTGATCATTTACCTTATTATCTTGAACTGCACTTGCCTTTGACGAATTACCTTTTTCATAATTTTTAGAAGATTTTCGTGGTTCCATTTCTGATTTTTTGTAATCAGCAAATGTGTCAGCATCTAAAATTAAGTAAAAGTTATAGTTTAAAAAAAATAATTAAACCAAGCAGTTCAGTATGCGTCCAAATATTGTACCTTACAAGCCTCTGAGTGAAGAATAGACATATAAATAAGACTTCATGTTGAAATTTAAATCTTCAACTGAATCTGTGAATGAAAATTTAGAATTATTCTTTTTTAATTCAGAAATTGTTTTAATTTAGATTGCAATATTTGAACACATACACCAACAATTTGCAAAAAATATGATATTGTTCTTAAATAAGGTATTTGTTACCAAAAATATGTTTTTTTATTTAAATTACTTTTTTAATATAACACTAAAAAAGAACATTTAAAACTTAATCTGAAGAATAACTATGGTTAAGATGTAGTTCGCTCAAACACAGTGCCGAAAGGACTTGATTTAAGCACCATGATAAATTCTAGCATCATGATATGAGTATGATCTTCTGGCCATTATTTAAGCTAGTGTCTTACTTGGCAGGTTCTGGTGGTACAATTTCCAACATATCATCATCACTTAGCATAGGTATGTTTCTGATAAAAAGTTAAATCTACAACACGATTTAAAAACAGTAAACCAATTCAGTTAATTTCAGCATATGCTGTATTATTTTAAACTAGCTGTGCTGTCCGCTCGAATGGACGTCAGAAGACCGCATACTGATTATAAAACTCACAGTTTCCTAAAACTTTAATATGTTTTTATTGAACGAAGCTATATCATGATAATTTTGGTTTTTGATAAAGAGTAAAACAAAAAAAAAATTGGTCAAAATCTTTCCAGTAGTTTTTGCTTGATGCATACACAATGACAAATTTAAATAAATCATTTTATTTATATAAAAGATAAATTTCACTCACTGATTACTTTTGATTCCTTATCATACTCTGATTTGGTGACAGGATACATCATAAATTCACTTAGACTGACTGTTTCTTTCTTTATAGGTATGTCTACAACCACACGGCCATTGTCTTCATCAAGACTTACAATCTGAAATGCACATCATTATTTTTAAACAGCTTCTTGTGACACCTAGAATATATTTTTCTATCCCTCCATTCAACCGAAAAAGGTCCACTGGTGGACATACACCTCCTATAGTTTGGCCAATGATCCCAATAATCACCAGGTCGACAGTCTATCTATTCAATGTGTTCAGTAAATTCTTATTTTTAATACCATCCTTTGTATAGTGTAAATTGTTATACTAGAAATTTTAATGGCGTAAAATTGACCATTTCAAAATATCTATGAAATGACTTGTGACGTGAGTTTTTACAATCAAAATATTTATCACATTTGACATTGGTAAAATTGCTTAGAAAGGTAGAGAGCTTAAATATAATTTAAAAAAAAATTACAAATAATTTGACACCTATGAACATTATGACACAACCATTAGTTATGAAAACATCCCAATCAAGAAGAGCCAGCAAGAAACTCAAACAGGTTTACTAATAATATTAATAATTTAAAGCCTCTATGGTTATAATTATTTTTTATAGAAATAACATGCCTTTCCATAATATCCGCTAAATTTTCCTGTCGTAATTTTGACAAAAGAATTTTTGATGATAGTCAATTCTTCATCATTTTTGTTATCTTTGGCACTTTTTTTCTTTTGATTTTCAGTGATAACTTTATCAGCTCCCAGACCAAGTCCTTTCGGTCGTAACTGTGGTTGTTTATATTTAGACCTGAAATAATTCATACTATTATTTTATACCTAACTCAAGATGAATTAATTAAATTTTTATAGTAGACCAATTAATGCCACATTATGTATATAAATCATGCCTAGATACAATAAGAACATATACTAACTGTTCTTTATCTTGCGTCCATCCCATGCCACGTAACATTGCCATACCAAACTCTTGTACTGGCACTGCATCATAATCATCTAAACTTGACTAAAACAAAAAAAAAAAAAAAAACAAATTTAACATTAACCATTATAAATTAAAATTTAATTTATGAAAAAAAAAAAGATTTCAGACATGAAAATGTTTGAGATTCCAGAAAACTGTGGAATGTACTTTTGCTTTAAATTAAATTCAATAGGGAATTTATTAATAACATGACAGTTATATTTTTCTTACTTCAACTGACATAAGGTATAAGTTACACACTCAATATAAAAGTATTTAATGATAACATAAAACACAAACAAAATAACTTTGTTTCAAATATAATAATACTACAACTAGAATATTAATTGTATTATTAGTATCACCTCACAGTATCAACACAATCCTGAAAACTAATATTTAATCTAGAGTCAAGAGAGAATGGCCTTACTGTTCAATGTAGAGACAGTAAAAATATGCCACAAAAATAAAATTTGATAATTATTATTACCTCTTTTTCCCCTTTAATAACAGGTTTAGAAGATAGAGCTACCATTAATTTAGATGTTTCCACTTTGACTTCTTTTTTAGCATCTTCCATTAACTCTCTAACAACCATTTGTTCAATTGTTTCATTATCAGGTTGTTTCTCTCTATCAGAAATGTCTACTTTTGTTGGTTCTGGCTCAACTAATACACTTTCCACTTTATCAGCAATTTCTTTCAATCTTTCAGCTGTTATGAGAGTATTAGGCTTCATAGGTATTACTAATGGAGTATTCTCTTGAATAATTTCACCCCTGTAATGTGTAAAATATTGTAGGTATATTAAATTTCAGTAATAGTTATTTATAATAGATGGTTCATCATTTAAAAAGTATTTACAATAAATTATATGATAATCAGTATCAATGTAAATAAATGAATTGTAGGAACAATGAACTTAACTTTTTAGAACTTGTATAAAATTTAAATTGTAATGACTATTAATCTGATGTTGAATAGTTTATATCTAGGCATGTACAAATTCTTTAAATATACAGCAATTTGGATTATTACATATTATATACTGTCAGCTGACAAGAAAAACATCATGAGAAATGTTGCATTTATCAACACAGTGAAGAAGAACAGATCTACAAAATTATGCATCTCAATAAAAAAATCTTATTTAATTGAGCAAGTATGCTGATTATGCCCTCATTTCAGCCAAGAAGATGAATACAGAGTGAGTGAGTGAGACATTTACAGGCTGGCATTGTTAATGTAAACTAAAACTCATAACTGCAACAAACAAGTCCTCAAAATATACCCTCGGAAGACAAGAGCACAAAAATTGTTAAAATTGTGTAAAATGAGTCAAGTATGCCTATGTTCTTTAAAAACATCCCTATATATGGACGGACAAAGATACATCCTAAAGTGTAAGGCATATTTCACACAAAGAACAATTATCTACTTCAGAGCAATATTAGCAGAATAAATGTCTATCATAATAATTACAAAAAGTGAAGTTATGCCCTTGTCTTAATGAAGAAAGTTAATGTTAAATTAAAGTAGTATAAAAAAAACACTTTATGATTTTGGACTTTGAACATAACACCACCTAATATTAAGTGTCTTTTATTGACATTTAACATAGGTGCTTTTTAAAATTTTATTGTGAGTAATAGAATGGAGCAGTACATTATAGGGCTCAGCTTTAGATTACATGACAATGAGTGGGACTCCAACTTTTTAGTTAGATCATTTTATAGCTCTAGTTTAAATATAAAACTTTCGACTTTATGAGAAATAAACAATACAATTAATGTGAGTTTCAAAGAGTTTTCATCAAATTTTATGGTCTTTTGCAAAGTAATGTCTCCTGAAAAACCATGGTTTTTTAACAAAGTTTCCTCCATTATTTGTTGTCTCCGTTTGGATTATGCATGCACTCCTGTACATTTAGCTAAATTAAGAATTAGGTACCATTCGCTTTGTGAATGTGGCTTAGAAGATGGTTCCCCTGAACACACATTTTTTTATTTTTCCAAAAACAGATATTCCTTCTAACCTTATGTGTATCTTAGCTTTAGTAATTAGTAATCCTTTCAATTTACATGTTTTGTATCAATTTATACTAATTAACAAAATAAAGCTTTAATTATATAATGTGTATATCATTCACTAACTTTGGGTGTATTAATAAATTTGTTTGAATATTAAACATACTAAAAAAATTTTTTTGTACTTCTATCATTTGTCAATCAGTCTCCTTTGTTTGTAACTCTACCAACCATAGAGAATGTACATTCATACCTACTGACATTGGCGAAATTGTGTTATTTACACATGGTGCTATAAATAAGAAGTTCACTTTTGAAAGACAGGTAAAAGTTTTCGAAGATTGTAATTTATATCTATAATTTTCTTGTAACTTTTTGAATGATTATTGTGTCATTTATGGCAAATACAACAAACTTTACTACATTTTGTGCCGTTTTGTGTTTTTAGTGAGATATTTTCATTTTCCTGTTGTGGTGAAAAAATTGGTTAGGTTGGGTTTGAACTGTCATCATAATGACAGAAATAATTATTATTAATTAAAAATTTATATAGAAGTCCTAGACAGAGATAACCTCCAAATATTAAAAAAAATAATTACTCAAAAATCATTTGTTTCCGCACTTTCTTCTACACAGAGGTTTAACTTCTCACCCTCCGCCACCCCTTCACATCATTAAATTCGGCGGCATGTAAACTAAAGTCCAACCATTGCACTTATTGTATTCATAGTTGTAAACTAGTTTATATAATTTCGCTAACTTTAGGTAGGTAACTTTGCTCTTAGGTTTTGATTACACATATTTTACTTTCTTAGGTTATATTCTTGTCAACGATTAAAGACTCACCCAACAACTTTGATTGACTTTTCTTCTACACAGTCGATAAATTCTTTTTTCTCCTCCACTGGAAGCTTTTCCAGCTTTTTAGTTTTCATAAATCCAAATGATATTTTTTTGCCCTCCATGATTCAACGATTCATTCACATCAATAATAATTTTAAAAAAATCGAGTGTTTTGTATTTTTTTATAGTATTTACAATGTGAATTATGTTTTCATATAAATTTTTTTTTTTTTGTATTATAATTTTTTTGAGTAAATTTCAGAAATCTAAAGAAATACAATTATTTATTTGTTTTGTTGACATTTGACATTTATGACAAGTGACCACAGATAGGGATCCACAAAAAGTATCAATACCCGAGTAGTATCGATACTTTCGTTTTGATAACTAAAATTTTTTAATCAATTCTTTTATTCTAGTATTTTACTAGGTACGATACATTCGCAATTACTCGATACTTTTGTACTTCACTAGATTGCATCCGTCAGTCACTGGTTTCGTCTCTCGTCCGTTGGGGCGAGGGTCCGCTTCAGGGCGAACCCTCTTGCAGAGCCATCTCTTTCACCCGTAGCTACGGGTGCTTTTTGTTCTTCAGGTAGCCTCGCGACCTAATTCGCGAGGTACCGTAGTGATGATGATCTATTAGATTATTCTCGTTGCTATAAGGCTCGCCACGTACTAGTTGTAAGGGAGAGCCTTTGGTGCGGCGCTCGTGTTCAGTTATCTCCGTTCTTAAGCTATTTCCGTGGCAATTTCTTGCAGTACTGCTCGTATGTGGGTCGTCAGCTTCTCGCCGCGGCCCCCGCGAGTAGTTTCGATGGTGGTTTCGACGGTCTTCTTTAATTGGGCCAGGATTTCATCGTCAGAGGTTTTCATGGGTACTTTGGGTACAGGCAGTACCTTGGCACCAGTGGCGTAGCTAAAGGAGGGCAGCGGGGGTGGCCCGCCCCGGGTATCACCCGTTTAGGGGTGACACTCGAGCCCGACTATGACCATCAGTTGTAGTTCTTTTTACCTATAAAAAATCGTAAATCTATGGCAGAGAGCATAACCGCCACTAATAAAATTATCTAGGTAACTATGATATCGTTTAGAAAAAAATACAATGTGCACCCTGTCAATCGATCTGGGATTCCCCCAAAATTTAGTAACCCGTTCGCGCATAACCAACGCTAGTCAGGGGATTCCCTCGATATAGCGCTCGTCACTTGTATTGTGGATTGGGCCATTTCTTTTGTTTCCGACCGCATTCATTTCTATATTCTCTTACGTGAACGTGTAAACATCTAGTGCAAAGTGTTTGTTAATTATTAGATATTATAAACAACATTTTTTGTATAAAAACCGATTTAATATAGTCGATTCTTGAAGAAAACAAACAAGGTAAGTGAAGTATTTTTGTTATTACAGGTAATACTTACATTTTTAATTCATTTAGTATCTAATAGCAGTAGCTTAGATTATTTTGAAAAACCCTTCAATTATTTTATTCTCTTTTAATTACTGTGCATTTTAAAACTATATTATTGAGCCATCCTAAATGATTATTTTTTTGTTTCGCCTGGGCAAGTATTACTATCTACTAAGGGTATTTATTTATTAAAATAGGCTTTAAAGGCTTTGCTGGCGTAAAAAGATTTTATTTATATTTCTACACGTTTTACGATATTACTTTAGGTAATGTTTAATTGTAAATAATATACTTATTTATTATTTACTTACTTATTATTTTCCGATCTAATAGCAATGGGATTTGTTTACAAAAACGGAATATATTATATTAGATTATATTATATTAAGGATTGTTAATTTATATAAAAATATATTTCACAAAGCTAGTTAAGTAACGTGTAGGTGTTTATTTACTGTTATAATTAGTTTATATAATCAACGTATCACTAACAAATTAAAAATATTTTTTAGAATACCCAGAACGAAATATGCCTCGGGGAATTCATACTTCGAAAAGAGAAAGCGGGTTTCAACAGAGAAAAGCCAAAAAGGCTAACATGGATGAAATTCAGAGCATGTCCGGTTCTCTTTTCAAATATGTCACAAAAGCAAATACCGGCTAAAGTTCAAGTAAAGTACCCGAGTCTCCTGCTGACGAAAGTTATGATTCACATCTTGGAGACTCACATTCAGATAGCAACATCGACAATACAGAACCAATGAAGGCGACCCAGGACCTTGACGGAATCAAAATAAATAATGAAAATGACGCCGTTAATGCTACTTTCGGATATAGCATTAGCTTCGAAGAATCAGTTCAACACTTGAGAGATGTTTCACATTGGAGTTTACCGGTACCTGATAATGTTCGCATTGACATAATAAAAAATGGCAGTGAACATTTCCAGAACAAAGAAGGACCGTTTCCTACTGTATCTCGTCATGGTTCAAAGATTAAAGGTGATTCTTGTCATCTTTCACAGGAATGGTTTTATAAACAGATGCCTAGTGGTGAAAAAATTCTACGATCATGGACGGTATTTTCTCCTATATCAAATAACCTGTACTGTTTTTGCTGTCGTTTATTTGCTGTCAATAACATACAAACAACATTTACAACTGGATTTCAGAAGTGGTGGAAACTAAATCCTAAAGTATTAGACCATGAAACTTCATGTGAACATTTAGAAAATTTCGAAAAGTGGAAAACTTTGTAAATGAGATTAAAATCTCACACCACAATAGATGATGCAACCTTGCAATTAATGAATACGGAAAAACAGAACTGGAAAAATCTTTTATCTAGATTATTAGATTTACCATTGTTTTTGGCTAAACAAAACCTAGCATTTCGTGGACATGATATAATTCAAGGGTCGTCTAATAAAGGTAATTTCTTAGAACTAGTTAAACTGCTGTCAAAGTATGATGTAGTACTCAAAGCAAGAAAGCAAGCAAGAGCATGGAGCAAGAAAAATCACCTAAAGTAACATTTTTATCGCCAGAAATACAAAATGAGTTCATATTTCGGAATCATGTTTTTTGATAGCACACCTGACGTTTCACATGTCGACCAAATTCTGAAGTGATTCGTTATGTAAAAATTAATAATAGAAAAGTAGAAGTCAAAGAAGTATTCTTAGGATTCTTTCCTTTACATGGGGAAAAACAGTTGATTTAAGCGATGAAATACTAAAGAAGCTTGAAAACGATGGCTTAGATATTATGATGTGTCGTTCTCAAGGTTATGATAATGCTGCAGTTATGAGTGGTATACACGGAGTAGTGCAAGCTATTATAAAAGAAAAAAACAATAAAGCAATTTTTATTGGTTGTATAGATCATTCAATTAATTTATGCGGCCAACATTCGTTCGCACAAAATGTGACTTGTTTTACATTTTTCGGAGCAGTGGAAACAATATTTAACTTTTTTTCAATTTCCACAAGCCGTTGGGAAGTGCTCCTCAATCACAGCAAAGCATCTGTTAAAAGACTTTCGACAACGCGCTGGAGTGCTCATTATGGTGAAGTAAAAGTATTGGGTGTAAATTTTGATGGGATAATATCTGCAATTGAGGAACTATGTGATCAAGACGTAAATTTAGAAACTAGAGGTGCTGCACAAAATCTTATGCCTGCTGTGTGCAATTTCTCATTTCTTTGTTTTCTTTTCTTTTGGAATGATGTGCTAAGGGAAGTGAATAATGCTCAGATTGCATTACAAAGTAAAGGTTTATCTGTTGATGAAATAATAATAAAACTAGAAGCACTTCGTCTATTCATTGGAGAGAAACGGGTGCATCTAGCAGAAGAGGCAATAGATTTTGCTGTACAAAAATCGGAAAAATACAACATTTCGATGGAACGACGAATTCGTCGCAAGAAACGCATGCCCGGTGAGTTAGCATCGTCCACCGATGCTGGACTTACACTTAGAGCGGAACTTCAAAAGGACATGTAAGAATGTCTTGACAGATTCAATATTGAACTCGAAACAAGAGTAAAGTCCATTAAAGACGTAGCTTCATTGTTTGAGGTTGTGCAGTCAAAGACCTTGCTTTCGGCAAACACTGAACAGTTAAAATTTGCTATATCAAAATTTACTAACCTTTACGATAAAGTATCAGAAACAGAACTCCTTTTAGAAATACCAAGATTGAGAAGACATTTAAAATCGGCTAATATTACTGTCTCTAATTGGGTGACACTGGACTTTTTGAAATTTATTGTGGAATGTAATTTTACAGAATCTCTTCCGAATCTAACGGTCGCACTAAAGTTATTTATAACAATATGTGCATCAGTTGCTTCATGTGAGAGAAGTTTCAGCAAATTAAAATTAATTAAAAACTACTTGCGGTCTACAATGACTGAAAGCAGATTAAACAATCTTGGTATTTTAACGATAGAACATGAAGCAACACAAAATATATATTTTGAAGACGTGATTTCGGAGTTCGCTAGTGTCAAAGCTAGAAGAAAGAAATTTTAATTTTTAACAAAGTAATTTGTTTCTCATAATATTCAAATATTTGTAATAGGTACTCGTATTTTAATAAAACGTAAATGATTATAACTTTTTTTATTTTAACAGTTTCGATTGAGTTTTGGGGTGACACCTATAAAATCCGCCCCGAGTGCCACCTATGCTAGCTACGCCACTGCTTGGCACTTTGGTTGCCTGTAGTCCCTCTATTTTGGCGTCTACGAGTGGGCCGCGTTTTGCCCCCGCGCTCCATCGGGTCGTTGGCTGGCGCCATCAGCGACGACGGCGCCACCTCTTTCACGGTGGTTAGCAGTGGCAGTGTTTGCCCACTGTGTTCTGGTGATCTCTTCGATGTCCTCGACACTGCACCTGCACGCTTGTTGCGTAGTTCCGCGCGGTACACAGGGCACCACGTATAATTTGCTGGATGTGCACCGTCGCAGTTGGCTCAGTTCGGGGGTTCGTCTGTCGGTCGCCCGCAGTCCCGTGCGTAGTGTGGGCCCCCGCACCGGATGCAGATAAGTTCCTTATGACACTTCTGGGAACTGTGCCTGAATAGCTAGCATCTGTGACATTGTGTGGGGCTCTTTTTACCCCGCCAAGCTTCTATGTGTATATACAGCAACTCCTCTATGCGGTATATTGCTAGGGTGGTTTCGTTGACCTCTTGATCGCTGCGTGGTATATGCACCCGGGGTGCCCCCTCGTGCCCGGATGCACTTCACATATTCAGCTATATGTCCCTTTCTCTGTAGAACGGCAGCTACGTCATCTGGGTTTGTGTCCACTGGGAGCCCTCTGATAGCTATCTTTCGGTTTTTGTCTTCAGGCAGCGAGTACGAGAACCACTCACACTCCTCCTGCTGCGTCAGGTATTCATGAATTGCACGGTATTCTTCCTCGTAGTGTGGTAAAAAGCAAACGCCTGTCGCGCTAGGGCGCGCGTTAGGCGTTTTCTTTAGGATGCGCGTTAGTTCCTCCATATGGAAGCTCCAACGCGGCATCTTATCCACTACTAGTGGTGGTATTCTGCACTGTGTGGTTTTCTCCTCTAGTGGCTGTTGTGCGTCACCCGTGCTAGGGCTCGCTCTCGGTACTGGTATAGGTTTACTGGCAATCTTAGCGCATGAGTTTTCGTCGGTCGGCTGGTTTATTTTCGCCGGGACGGGTGATCGGCACTGCGCGGGGAGTGCGGTGCCCCTCAGTTCCTCGGTTTCTTTAGTGGATGTCTCCGAATCCGACATATACATGTCTTGGGCTATCTGGTTCTCGTCGACGGCGGGAACGGGCTAGGGCGGGGGACGCGTATTACTTCGTCTCCGTCTCTGTCGCTTCTCATACGCCTCGCGCTTATCTTGCTCCGTTTCGGGCAATATTAGAAATCCAAGGGTCGCATACTCCAAGGCTGTTCTGTCTTCCTTAGACAGCTCCCTTTTACTCTCTCCGGCCTCCCACACGCGCGAGTACAGCGCCACCCAACGCTGCAATTCTACCGTTATGAGCGACGGAAGCAAAACATCGCCGGACGGCGCCGCGGTCAAGGCAACATGTGGTCGGGGAGCCTATGCTAGAGGGGGGGATAATCCTCGCAAAGCTCGATCGCAGGTGGCAAGTCCACGAGTGGCGGGGAGGAGGGTTGCAGCTCTCGGCCAGTAGGGCGGCTCGTTGGTCGAACGCAGGGCTTCAAGTTACTTCCAGTTTGGTGATTTGGTTTCGTTTGGGCTTCTTCGGTGGCCTTGTGGTTGGCAATAGTCTTGGGTTTCTTCATGGTTTGGCTCTGAAAAGAGCCTTTGGCAGCTGTTTGGCCCTTAGAAGGGCCTTTTGAGGGCTTACTGCATGGGTTAGGCGCCATGCAACAAGTGGCAATCAACGAGACGGACCGTGGTGTGAGCTGTGTAGCAATCACATGTGCATTAAGTGGCGATGTAAAACTTCGTTTACGCGGACAGTATACGCGTCTGGAGCTCCGAACACCGGCACGGACCGAGCGCTCCTGCATCCATCAGATTAATGACAGTGGGTATGTATGTAGGTACCATAGACAAATAGTAGGTACTACTACTCTTTCCGATTTATAATTCCTTCTGGTTATTTGTCTATGTTTATAATGTTGTCTCTCTCGATGGAGTGATAGCTTTTGGGGAAAACCGATTGAGATTGAATGATGCATGTGTGACCAGGTGTGTTAATTTTGTACCAAAAAAGAAGTGTTTATGGTGATTAAATAAATCGAAACAATAATCATACTGTAAAACATCTTAAATGAAATGTGATTAATTTATTTATTAACGTTGTGAAAATAACGCACACTTGTACAGTAATGATTCAACAGAAAACCCAATGAGATTGTTTTTATATTGAGAAATTTAATCATTATTTAATTGCAACTATAACTGTTGTTCGGTTGGTTTTAAGTGCATTAATAAGATCTGTTCGACAAAGTAATATATTCTATATATATGTAGCCAGCGAATATTATACATAAATTAATATACAGTACATAGGCTATACTCAGTGAGGCCATTATAGATCTACCGTATGTTCATGCCCATAACCTATACACTGAATTTTTAAAATTAGTTAGTTTCAAGTTATAATGTACTTAATACAAGTTTAAAGTTAACTAGCGGTGTGCCCGCGGCTGCGGACGTGTTAGTTACTATCCAGTATTTATTTACATCCCGCAATTTTTTAAAATTCATATTGTTAACAATTTATATGCCGTATCAACTTAGGAGTGTCATTTATTTACCGTGTACAATTTTCATCAAAATTGGTTGATAATTTATATGATATTCTACGATTTCTAACGAATTACAACCGCTTATTATAACCTCTCAATTATAGAATTACGCATGCTTCCCGTCTAGAAAATTTAATCAGAATCTGCTGAAAATTGATGAAAATTAAATTTTGTGAAATTGCTTTTTACTATGTCTAGAAGTAATATTGACAATTGTTATAGTCTATCAATTATGTAATTACTTATACTTCCCGTACTAATTACAACCTAAAACCTCGCGAATCACTAAAGAACAAATTTCAGGAATTTAATATCTTAACTTTGCCCTCCCGATACATCCTTGATAACTTAATGTATTTTCGTAAAAACTTAGTCAGGCTAGGTTTATCAAAGATCAGCACAATATTAATACTAGAAATAGAGATAAATTAGTCGTACCGTGTATTAGACTAAGTAGGTGCAATAAGAGTTTTTAGGTATGTAATAGTGTTAAGTTTTATAATAAGATCCTGACGCATATTACTGATTTACCGGGCAACAACTTCAAGGACCATGTCAAGCAAGTTTTACTGTCCAAAGGTTTTATAGGGTTGATCATTACGTGAATGATAGTAATGTCTGGAAGTGACTCCCTCTCTGTGCATCCACTAAATTATTATTATTGTACCTGTTATATTAATATTTGTACAGTTAACAAAAAAAAGATAAACCCAATCGAGTTTCTTACCGGTTCTTCTCGATGTCTGGGACGTTTTCCGAACCGTTAGTAGTGTTTTGACGTTCATAAGTGCCTTCTTAGGGCCTAAATTGAATAAAGATTATTTTGATTTGATTTTGATTTTGAAACATTTCATCAAAATTTGTTATGAATTAATAAAATTTAGTATTTTTTACGGATTATGTTGGAGTGGTAAAAAAACCAGTAAAACTTATTTTAACTGCCCTGGCAACATTATTCATACGATCGCACGTGTCGTTATCTGGTTGTCAAGGATACAGAGCTAAATGCTTGTCCCACATTTATTGTTCTGGCGGTTCCATCTGCCTTTTTCTTAAATCTGTGGTCACTGTATTTTCCATTTTCATTTGAGTCTTTTTTATTTTGTCCATGGTCATTTTTTCCATTCATTTGGGGAAATGCTATAAAATGATTGTAACAATTGGTTTTCAATTTCTTTAGATGAGAAGCCTTTGGCGGGTTCAATAATAATGCTAGTCAGTAGGGCTATAGCACATTTACTTTGTAATAAAATAATACAGGTTTTAGAGAATGTGACACCTCAACCGCTTCACAGCAAAAATATTATATTCAAAAATGAATATTAGACACAAAAATTAGGCTATTATGTCTTATTGTATTTGTAACAATGTTAAATACAAAGTACAGTATTTAATTTAAAATTAAACGACCTATTAAAATATTAATTTAAAAATAATAATTCCAAAATTGTCGTATATAAATGGAAACGCACTCCATTAAAGTTATAGTTATTGGTATGCACTCTCAGAATAATGCAAACACGCACCAATGCACTTACACTGTACTATGATATACCACAGCGATGCCAGGTGGAGGTCCTGTCCTCCGCAAATTTGGCCGCTGTTGTCACGGCCAGCCCTTGACGATTAAATGCAACTGTGACAGTTCGATAATGTATATTATTTTGAATATAATTATACTGTTATTGTATTCGAGCATCGGTCACAAACGTCGGTGGTCACCAGTTTGGCGGGTTCATTAATAATGCTAGTCAGTAGGGCTATAGCACATTTATTTTGTAATAAAATAAATAATACAGGTTTTAATACATAACGTGACGTGAAACCAACAGTCTGAATTTTTATATCTATCTGATATGTCATCACCTAAGTATTTTTAATATTAACGATTAGAAACAGCCAGTACAAAAATAGTGGCGAATGAGGCGCCACAAAGCCTATATTTTTGTTTGCGGCCTTCTATATTGCTTTTAGCTTAAATGCATATAATCTCGATTGAGTTTAAGTCACATGGATAAGGTGGTAGTTTCAGAACTTCATGGCCATATTGATATACGAGCTCTTCTGCTTCATACTGGGGTGAAGGCTTGTTTAAACCAATTAAAGGAGTTTCAGCCTTTAGGTAATGTGTCTTCATAAGGAATTCTATTGATTGCTAGCCTGTTCTGAATTTCAATGTTTCGGTTTTGAATTGAAGATGGCTTGTTGATTTGTTTTACGTGGTAACTAGCATTATCCATTAATACCACACTTTTTTGCGGTATTTTTGGTTTTCCTGTAGCCATTTTATAAAGTTATAGAACGAGCTCAAGATAGCGGTACTACACCCTCCCTCGCCCCGCTCGCTCAACTCCCTGCGCGAGCGCGTTCGACTGCCACCGCGATATAGGTCGTAGTGCTTTCCGTATATTCATATTAATCTATGGTAGTGTTATGCATTGGCAATGGCAAGGTGGCAAGTCCTTGAGTAATTATTATTTATATCTGTCCTTGAGCGTACGCGCGCCTATTTTAGAGGTGGGCGATTATGAATGAATGATATACTTAATCGAGATATTCAATTTTAAATGATTTACATAATCGAGCCCTTTAAGAAGTATATATACTCAGAGGTGGGCGATTAATAATGATGACTGAATTGAGATGTACTTATTAAACCTTTAAAGCGCGAAGCTAAAAAAAGGTCGGGCAGACGTAAACAAAGTTGTTTTCAAGAACACATGTTACCAATTAGTTAAAAAAAAGGTCGTTCGGTCGTAATAATTATAATTCTATCAATTTAGGAACTACTAATATTAGTAGCTTAGCATTAGTCATTACTAATGGTAATTCGATTATGAATAATCACTCATCATCGAAATATTAGTAATTAATCGTGGTATCTTGAAATATTTTCATAATTGTATGATTACATTAGTGTACTTCATAATCGCTAATCGGTAGCCTATTTGTATTAGCAGAGCGCTGAAGCGCGTGCATGTCGCGTTTCAAATAGCGTATCTATAACATTTTTATAACTTTGTTAAATTGTATGTTGTGTCTTTATTTAACATATCATGATAATAGTCAGCTAGAACTAGATTTTGTACTATATGGCAAGAATGCATTAAGAAAGATAGATAGGGTACGAAGAAGTATAATTATATTTAGTAACTAAAGTAGGTAACTATGAAATCTTTAATAATATTAATATCAAATTTCCCTTTAAGTCAATATGTTTCAGAAACATTCTAACAGGGTAATTTCACACCCTGACACAACTAATTACTAACATGCTAATGCTGTTAAGTTAGACGTAACTTATTCGTTATATATACCCTCGAGGCGAAGTGTGAATATTCATAGCTGGCGTAATATTTGCTAGGGTTATCTTAGAACTACGCGGACCAGTCCATTGCTTCTATCAGATCAAGTTTCTGTTAATTGCAACATCAAACTCAAAAGGATTGTAAACTGTTCACTAATAATAATAATTAAGATTATCATAATAATATTATGTATGTGAATGTTTGTATGTTTAGTTAAGTGTTTACTCATCACTTGGCATAACGACTGTTATCAGATAAGATTGTTTTCCGATAACCACACGAACGAAGTCGCGGGTATAGCTAGTATAATAATAGGAGTGATAGCAGCCTATAACAGTCCCACTGCTTGGCTAAAGCCTCTACTGATAGACTGCGCGCGCTAATTTCCACGCTACCTTACGACATATTATTGACGAATTCAATCGCCGAGAAATTTATACATATTTCTATACTTTTCTTACAAGTGTTATTACCATTTGCTGTTCTCTACGAATTTAACTAGAATATATTTCAGTGTCATTGATATACAATTATTACTAAAATAAAACAAAGTTTGATTGACTGCAGTAACTTTTCTGATTAGAAGTAATTTTCTAAAATAGTCCGTTGAAATTTGTTTCTCAACTTTTATATTTTCAATTTGGAAGCAGGTGCTTGTTTTTACCTACGAAGTTAGGATTACATAAGCTTGTACTATGCAACCTTAAGGGTCAGTAGGTTACTTGTATATTAGTGGCTACTAAAACAGCTTGACCCAACTATATTTTATCTCATTATGAAGGTATGAAATTTACAAACATATATGATAGGAAATAGTGATAACCTTTTTCCTAAAGTACCAATTAAGTTTTTTTTTTAATTATGTACCAATATTTCTTTATGCATTGATCAAGTATTGAATATTTATTTAGGTATTATTTATACAACACTTCATATTTTAGTTCAGAGTGTAACTACCATCTTATGGATGGCTTTTATTAGGAATTTTTCTTTTACTGTTCCTTAGACACCGTTGTAACTAAATTACATTTTAATATATGCTCAAAATTACCTAATACGCGATAACTAGTATATTCCATATTACAAATATCGAATTAAAAGCCTCATATAACTCCTCCAGCTTGCAATAAAACTTAGGGTTGAAAATCTGTCGCTAAACTAATCTATCTTCACAAAGACAGCTAAATAAGGGCTAGTTTACTGTATTAATTAGTACGTTTATTAAACATTTCAATTTTGCAAAAAAGAAAAATCTTGTGGGAATGATGTAATTTTCTCATTTCACTATGTAAACAAAGCGCGAATTGTTTTCCTGGGGAATGGAAACTATTAATTTATAATACAAATAGGCAATTTATTTCTTTTTCGGCTTTGTAACAACACGGGCCCGAGTCTGCATAATTATAATAGAGGATACAGACGTGTGAATAAACACGAGTGTTTTTTCATAAATTATGAACAATTTCAACTTAACTGTAACTTCAGGGAAAGTAGAGCGGTCACATTAAAATCGGTCATTCGGAAAATCAAATTTCCGTGACAACAGGCGTACCTCTATATAAAAAAGAACTTTTTACGACAAATTCGAGGCTATACGACTCATAATAAATTAAATGGTCGAACATTACGTCCAGAAATCACTGGTTTACTCTGGAAGAATGCTAAGCAGGTTAATCTTTGTTAGACATTACTGTGTGCATCACTAGTAAGTAACAACATTATTTCCATCTATTTGTCATTGACTTGAAATTTAGATAGAGACGTAATTCTGTTGTTGGCCGAGGTATTTTAGACCGAATGAAATATTACACTCAATAGAAATCAACTAGAATTAAAAAAATAATTAGAACGCTAGGTAAAATAAATCAAATGTTTTCTAATTACTTAATTTGTAAGATGACTAATGGACTTCTGCAAATCAATAAAATGTTAGATAACTTTTTATAATTGATGTCTGAATAATGTTATTTTCCAGGAACATATTTTATTTAGTATTTTCTAAATATGCGAAATTCTTTAGCACCTTTGTAATTTGAAACACGACGAAACGAAAAAGCGACACTAAAGAGAGACAAACATATACATTTATAGGATTTAGATCGTGAGAAAGTAAGATAAAATATTATACATAGTTTATGCAAGTCCTGATTTTCACGACTATAATCGTCGTCGAATTGGCCTTAGTGGTGTGACGACCAGAATTGTACGCACTATTGTACGAGTGATCTATAGTTCGTGTCTCACTAATTTTGGATTTTAAAAAGAGATTTATAAGAAGATAAGTTTTTATGTTTTCTGAAGTTTTCATTTCTACTGCGTGTGAACAGCAGACATGTTTTTTATTACTATATTTTTAAGATATAATGTGTCCTATTTTTAAAAGACTCCATAGAAGAAAAAAAAATTCACAGTTTAGCTTTGTTTGTTTAATATTTCCATATTTTTACATGCACCGTTACATTTCCAGAAACCGCTACATTTTTGTTCATTGAAATTTAACAAAATTATCTATGAGATAAAGTAGGTAAGTCTTAAGTTATTCAAGTCAAAGAGCTCCAAATTGATTTCAGTAAAACAAAAGAGAAATATGAAAAAAGGGCTTTGATCTAAGTATTGTGAAATGTTGAGCAAAATAAGACTGAAATGATGTTAAATATAACAAAGTAACTCAATTTCTAGTTGATTTTGTTAAACAAAAGAAGTTATAATTTTTTACCTTTCAAAACACGACGAACCAGTGATGCTTATACATTGAAAGAATTTCAAATGGAATTACTTTTTGATATAATTCTACTAATTCCAAGTTTCGAATATTGTCTTACTATTGTTCTTGTTGGACTTTAGCTAGTACCTATATGAAATAATAAAAGCAAGTTGATATCAAGTTTATTCAGCATAATATGTAGGTTCATTTATATTTCGTAAATAACCCACTAGGTAGGTAGGTTGAGTATAGTTAGTATGAATTCAAAATCAGTGTACTACTAAATACATTACATCCATACTAAATACTTTCCAATTCCATCTACACATAAAAAGCATTATCTCCTAAAAATGACAAGTTATTCTTCATTGTCTTGATTATTATAAAATATTATAAAAGTAACTTTATTACGGGTCTAAATGTGACTATAGGTAATTTCAAAAACATTCAGAACTATCTTCAGCATGGAGTCCGGTGATAGAAAAACCTTCACCGCAGATGCGATCAGTGGATATAATGAGTGAGTGTAGTGTGCCAGAACCAGATTTTTTATTAATTTTTTTAAAGAAAATATTAATTTGAAACTAATTAGTTTTCAACAGCGAAAATTATAAGCTTTAAAAATTATGTTTAAATCACTAATTTTGATTAACATTTAAGGTCGATATGACGTTGCCGCAAAAAACCACTTTGAGAAGTATAATATAATATATTGAGATAATGTGTGTACAATGTAAATTAAAATTTAAGAAACCTCTGACATAAATAGGCTATTCTTTGGGAAGTTTCCAATGAGCCCAAACACGATATCTTTGCTGTAATAAAGTTGGTGACTAGTTAAGTATTCTGCAGACTCGGTTAGACCTGTAAAAATCCTTACACCCATTTATCAACTAGAAAAGAGCTGATATTCTTCAAATGGCTTATCAAATTTATTTGAATGCTAGCTAAGAACACTTTCGATTAAATCACTTTTAATACAAAAATAAACAGATACACTGACACACACGTTAAACTTATAACACTCTACTTTTGACGTCGGGAGTTAAAAACGTGATGGTTTTGGTATAGTGTGATTATAATTAATTATAAATTATTAATAGCGGCCCGCCCCGGCTTCGTATTGTTAGCAGAGTAATACATTTGTTCACGCGGTGCACGCCAGTTAAGCTCCCATACGACATGATTTTTTAAATCATTTCATGATCTTTAATAGTCATTGTCATATTTCAGCTAATTTACACAAATGACAAAACCTTTATAAATTATAAACGTAAACCTTCCTCAAAAATCACTCCATCCATTGCTAAACTTAAAATAGTATAAACAAGAAAAACATAGATAAATGCAAGGCTAAATCATTACATGGACAACTCTACAGAGTGGTATACCATTTCCATTTCTTTATTTTCTTGATGACAGCTCTTGTGAAAACTTGAACGAGCGTCTTTTTTACATTATGTATGTATTATTTTATAAAAATATGACGTTTACACACGTACAAGGTTATACCAGAGTCGGAGAAACTGATAGGGATGGATGGAGCTATGTCGATGTAACACGATAACAGACCCGATATTTTTTACAAAATGTAAGAAACTAAACTACTGCCGGATACTTTTATACAAATTTATTAACTAATATTATATTTCATTACAAGATGTTACACGTATTAATTCTTGATTGATAATGCCAACTTCTTCAAAATGTTTGAAGCTGTTGTAAAAAAAAGTAGGTACTCGTTAATGAATCGAAATAACTATAACGGCAGGTAATTTTTATTTATTTATTTTAATCAAAATCTGATGAATCGTCACTGTCGTAACCGTAATAAATATATGCGATCGATATCATTACTTATTTGGTGACAACACTACATACAACTATCAAATTAGAACTGTCATCGAGAAAATAAAGAAATGGAAATAGGATAGTAGAAAAATAAATCATAGTTATAGAAGAAGGCTTATTCAAGTGGCTTAAAAAACAACCGGTATCTTCAATATAGGTATTAGAACCAAATAGCAATAACCAGACATTTCGAACGGGACATTAAAAAAAACACGTGTTTGGTAGGTATCGGCTATGCTTGACCAAAGATGAGACCGTACAACATATTGTCTTAGAATGTGCAAAGTTGGCAGGCACTTACTATACCAAACGCCACAATAACGTAGTACAATGTTTATATTGGACCCTTTAAGAAAACATAATTTTGAAGTCTCAGTTCTTATATATATGTATATACAAAATAGAAAATAAAATATACTAAATAGACATTACCATACCATCTGACCATAATATAGCGACAAAGGAAATAGATAAACTAAATAAATACCATTTTTTCAAAATAGAAACGACAAGACTTTGGAAGACGCCAACAGAAAACTGCCAATAGTCATAGGTAGCACAGGAACTGTTGCTAAATGTATATATAAATATCTAAATAAACATACATATAATATGGAAACAAACAGCCATATACACAGTAAAAAAATTAAGTAACAAAGTAACAGTTTTAGGGAACACAGTCTTTAAACATCGGGGACACACCGGACCTCCTCTTCCTTGAGGCGAGAGGACGGTTAACACCGAGCATAGCCCGGACAAGGAAAACCATTTCCATAAACATAATGATCCAAAAAAATAAAAAATAAATTTATCGCTTACTTTTACCTTATTAAGCACAATAAAAAGTTTTCAATGTATCATCCAACTATTTAACTACTAGTTTCAAAGTACAAAGTATTTTGGGAAAATTTCATTTTAAATCTGCGAGGCTTCTTTGTAGTAGGCTAGTGTTCGAAGACCCGACTACCAGAGCAAGGCAATCTCATTAAACTGGCGACGAATAAACAAGATTATTCTACGGTTCAATGTCTCATCCCAACTAAGATTAAAGACTTTGTAGGTCGGTTTTTTTACTCAATTTCATTTATAGTACACTTCTAGGAAAAATATTGCGGTGTGGATTGAACATACTTTTCTTTGTAGAATATATTTTGTTGACGTTGGAAGTCTCGTAACAAGTTTGTGGAGGCTGCTCGTAGGGAAGTTTTTAATACGATTGCGGTGTCAGTACAGATCAAAGCTATTCGCGTCACTGCATGTACACTGTACATAGTTAGTCTTTTTAAATTATGTTAAGCCACTGAAGTTTAGCCGAAGTTGGGTATATTTTTTTCTCTTATAATCCGCCTTTATATGATGTTGTTATCAATATAGTTATTACGATGTTTTGAAGTAAGTAAATTTTGTCTGAAACTAAAAGTTATAAGAAAATGGACATAATATCGACTTTGAATCTATTTGGTGAGCACGATTTTTTTCTAAGCTGTCACCATTAATGTAAATGTATTACTTTTTCTTTAAAAAAATAATAATATTTAAACAGTAAAACAGTTCCTCAATAGAAGAAAGACTTTTCAATAACTTTCTATAGTTCTGAGAACGCAGCGGTAAACTCAAAATCTACTGAACCGATTTTAAAAATTCTTTCACCAATATAAAGCTACAGTATCAGCGAGTATCATAGGCTATATTATAATTTGAAAAATTACTTCATTCTTCATAAAAATGTCGATAGTTTTACACACGGTATAAAAAAAAGCCTAAAAATATGATTTTAAAACGGGTGAAACCGCAGGGCACAGTAGTTCATAATATTTCACTACAGACAAAATTTTTAGTAACATTTTCTTGTAGTATTAGAACATATTAAGTTTTACCGCATTTTGTTTTACCGAGCCGTGTATTGAATTATTTTAATTTTTTATTATCTCCTAAACTATGTGGCCAAATTACATGTTATAGCAAAATTTATTTTCATGAAATTTCTTAATTTTGAATAAACTTTTATTCGGAAGGATTAATATGCTATGCCTTATAAATGCTCTTTTATCAATGAATTTTCAATAAATTTTTGTCACAAAATGCCTGATTGTGGCTTATGTATACGAGCTAGGCATATGGTATCGCAGACTTTTTTAATATTTACTAAGGACTAATATTTTTGTAGATCATTGTATTTACGTATCACTAACCATTTAACTAGAGCCCGCGTATAAAGCAGTTCGGGAGCGCTTTGTGTTCCCATATACTTAAGAAAAGAAAAATTTGAAGGCTAGCTAAGAGGTGTAACTTAATGCTAAGTAGCCTATGCTATTTCTCATAAGTCTGGCTATCATTTATAAAAAGAATTTTTTTATCTAACTAGTAGTTGTAGAGATTAGCGTTTTTAAACAAACAAACAAAACAACTCTTCCGCTATAATATATTATTGCATATTATATATTTATGTAGGGCGGGCTTCACTTCACAAAGTTACATATTATTTCTATTGTTAATTATTTCCTATTTAGCAGTTATAGTGTAACCGAACAAAAACTTATTGTCTTTAACAAAGCTTATTTAATTACAGGTCTTCCCGTTAAAGCCTCTATTGTTCTGGTTATTGTATCGACCTGAAGTATTCTTAAGCAATTAGTCTTTGAAAGGTTCTCCAGCATCGCTTTCATTAATGTTTCTTCTATATTTATTTAACGTTTAGGTTTATTTATATTAATAAATCTGTACTTCGGTTTATACATGTAATTTTTTCCAAATATGCCAGATAACTAATTTTAAATCAGATCATTGATCTCGAATTTGATATTTAATCTTTTTTGTCTATTTGTATGTCTGGGTATAACTCAAAAATAGCTTTACAATTTTAATGAAATTTTGTACGCGGGATGCATATGTAATTTATGTATTCTCAACAAATGTTTATAAAATTTTGTACACAGGTTACTTTGTAATTGGTAGGCTATAAAAATTATCAATATAAACTCAAAATAATCATAAAGAACAAACAAAAGATAATTACGATACTCAAATAACTACTGCCTAACAAAGGTGCGCGATGCCCGTTGGCACGGTTAGTCAATATATAAAGTGGTGCTTATTTTTAAATTAATTAGTCCATTATGAACCTATTATAATACCAGCTCGTAAATGCCGACGAAGTATTGGCAATTTCAAGCGCTAAGAAATGTATAGTGCTGTACTTAAGAGTTTTCGAGTGGCCGCGTACTGGAAGAAGCAGAGTGGACAGACCCGACACAAAGTGGATCGACGATCAGATGAATGCTGCGGGTAGCCAATGGATGCGGGCAGCCCAGGACCGGTCGTTGAAGCGATCTCTGGGGGAGGTCTATGTACAATAGTGAACGTCCTTCGAAATGATATTGATGATGAAATGAACGTAAATTCAAATAAATTAATTGATACATAGTTACGCACAAACAAGCGAATATCGAACCTATAATCTATCGGTTTTGATCATTCGAGCACCTTAACTGCCACTAGTCACTATATCGTCTTGGAAAGAGTCATACACCTACATATCTATCTATACCTACTATAGTAGTTAATTATAGGTCTTCTAAAATTTATCCTCATTTTTATCTTCAGCCAGTTATCCTGATAATGTCTTTTTTATTACTTAATGCAAATATTTATCATGATAAATGGAACGAAATTATCATTTTTGTTCTTTTGGACACATTAGAATATAAAGGAAAAAATAACCTATGTGAACCTGGCACCCGACTTTGCAAAAAAAATTATTTGATGTTACCATTCGATAGTGCTTCGTTTGTACCCGTTTGTACCACTTTCATTTTCGTTTGTACCTCAAACTGAAAAAAGTTATTGCGTTTTCAAAATTTGACCAGCACCCCACTTTGAGATATCAAAATTATGCTAACGGATTCTGATTCTAAATTGCTTGTACACGTTTGTACCTCCTTTCATTTTTGTTTATCTCCAAAGCCAAAAAAGTTACAGGGTGTTCAAAATTAAGAAAATTATAACAGGCTTATTTTACAAAATATAGAAAATCTGTAAACGGCGTTTGTCGTGCAATAGTTTTTGCCTTCAGGAAACGCTTTCAATAATTAAAATATTCCAAAAAATAAGAAAATAAACGCACTTTAAAAATATTTGTGAAAAGTGCTGAATTTAGTCAATTCTAAACATTTCGTAAAAATCTAAATAGAAGTCGTCGTGCAATCGTTTATACCCCTAGAAAACACTTTGAACATTGAGAATATCACATTAGAAAAGAAAATAAATGCACCCGAAATTTTTCATACAGATGAATTTTCTTAATTTTCAAAATTTCGCCTATCTTTAAACAAGAATTGTCGTGCAATCGTTTGTACCCATTTGAACCTTTTTCATTTTCGTTTTTTTACACCACATTCTACACAAGTCGCGTGTATTTTGAAAAAGTGTTCACCCGGAATGGTGCAAACTTTACCGTTCTTAAAACTAAAGGGACACGGTAGTTTAAAGTGAATCCATAATTGAGCATAGAGGACGTCAGACCAACCGGGTTTTAAAACTTTATATTCGCGATCACTGTATAGTCGCGTTTCCGGTTCAATTTGTTTCCAAACCTCTGTAGGAATAACAAATTGCTCGCGTAAGGGAGGTACAGTTGTATCAGTCGTATGAGCTTCCGTGGACCAATTTAACTGATTACATTCCTCTATACTTCTAGCTTTCGAGGTGCCTATGAACTTTTCTAACTCTTCACTTTTTAGTAAATTATTAAGAATCTCGTTTCGATTCTGGATAATGTACATATAAATATATTTCTTATTCATCTGTCCCCCTAAACGGTCAGATGCTTTTTCCCAGACCTCGTCAGTAAACGGGCGAATTTTACCTGAGTTATCAATGAAACTCATACTTTTTAATGCTAAGATTATTTTCTCAACAGATATTTTTGATTTTCTTGGCATATTCGTAAAAATATTTTTTTTATCGTTTGTATTTTTTGATGTCATTTAACGAAACTTCTTGACTATTTTTCGACATTTTCTTAATAAATACTCTTAGCACTTAAACACGACGTCCTTCACTTCCTACCGCAAACTAAACTAAAACAATGTATCTTATTTTTTTTATATTTGAATTTGTTATAGAAAAAATTAGTTCATAAACATTGCTATTTTCATCTTAAAAATAACAAAGATTATTACGAGGTAATTGATTTAATCATTGCCAAGATAGAAAAATATAAGAACATTCAAAGTTTTAGGTTTATATACAATGTTTAGTCTACCTCGCCATTACGTAATAAAAGTTATGCAATAATTATGAATATAATAATAATGTAATTGTAAAAATAGATAGAAATACATAATTTATTCCTCATTAACTGTTGTGAATAGCGAGATAGACTACATACATGGATAGTAATATCCATATAGATATGGACCATATCCATATATGGATAGTATATTATGTTTTATCAAAAAAAATTGTAAGTAGCATATTAAAAATAAGAAATATGTTTTGGTAGAAAAACAATATCAAAAATAACTTTTTAAAGATGGGTCGCTTATTACCATCCACATGGTGTGGGCCTCTTGGGGATCCCGCCATGTTAAATAATGGGAACGCATCATACGACACAGTACCTCTACGGTGATGCGGAAATCTGTGTAAAAAAAAAAATCTGGTCGAATAATTGTACAACATTTGATGTGAATTTCCTTATATAAATAATGAAACTATGAACTCTCAACAGGATATTCGCAGAGAATTAAGATTTAGCGTTTAAAATGAAGTAAAAAAGTAGAAGGGCTTTGTTAATTAAAATGGATCATGAACTTTCTTTGTGATTTTCGAAACTAATTAATTTAAAATTTATAGTGTCTATATATTTTGTAGCTGGTATCTACGTGGTAAAAGAAATATTGCTACCAAATTTCAAATCTAGATTTAAGAATACCACCGTATTATACGCCCAGCAAAGCGGGCGGGGGGGTAACGACTAGTAATTTTATAAAATCTTACAGTCCAATATTGAAGGTCTCATATAAAAAATTAACACCTCACGAGACATTGTTTGATTTAAAGGATATGAACCAAGATCCAACGCCATAGCTGCTACGTCAGGTATCAATCAGTACAATCAACGCAATGTAGGTTGAGGGCAGAAGCCGCCGCCCTGGCGGCGGCTACCCGGGTGGTCGGCTTAGTGTTGCGGCGCCCTGGATATTCGGCGTTGAGCAGGCTCGATGCAGGAACAATAATTCTCACAAGTGAAATTGATTCCATGAAAATAGAATTAAATAATGCATTTAATAAATAGCTCGGAATGAGACTTCCGACTCCTATATTCGTTTGGTACTTTTAAAATTATTATTGTTGGTAATAACTTTACCAAATAAAATATATAAATATCGATGATTATACTATTTTCGAATATTTCAAAAAATATCAGTTTTTACTATTCAAAAGTCTATCGTATATTGATAATCGTTTGAAATTACAAAAATGTTTTTGAATAGTAGAATTATAGGTAAATAATTAAAACCTATGATTAAGAAAACATATTTTTATCTTTGCATATGTCCTTAAACTATCAGACGTAACAAAAATTGGCATGTTGACAGACCATTGTAAAGAAACAATGTATTATAATTAAATATGATAAAATTATATGAAATTCTATATTAAAATAAAGTGATCGTATTATAAATGGTATATGAAAGGAAAAATATATTAACTTAACCGATGCCCTGGAAATTTGACAATAAACAAATATGTAATATACACGAAAATATTACAGGAAATACTAGGTAAATAGGACTATTAAGATAAATAGAAGCAGACCACATAGACCTAATAAAACAGTTGGTATATTTATTTTTCTATCGTATTCTGGAAAGTGTCTACAATATTCTTTTTTTGTTCTAATGTGACTTTATTTATTGTACTACTTTATTCGAAGTTTTGTTGAACGGAAGTGACCATATCGTGTTCTTCGTTTAGTGTAGCTTGTAGGTCTAAAACGGGGCTGTTAGTAGTTATTATTGAAATCATCTGTATCTGATGGTAAGCAGTCATCCCCCTCCGTTATAAGTGTATTCTGAAATCGATAGTAAATTTAGTACGCACCCAAAATTCTAATTTATTTATCTTCATTTATATAACGCTAAGGATTCAACCTGAAAGTGGAAAACACTCCAAAACGGAACAAGGCCGATACATCATCGTTCCGAGTAAATAATGTTTGGTTAAACCTTTAAATGCATCAAATTATAATAAATTTACTTATTAAATAATGTTTTAATATAAGTTTCCTAAGGCTCCACACGATTGCATGACGGTTCCTGTTTAAAGTTTGTTGAAATTTTGAAAATGGAGAAAATTCAATTTTATGAAAATTTCAGGTGCGATTATTTTCTTTTCTTATGAGATATTCTCGAATGTCCAAGTTTTGCCTAGGGGTACAAACGATTGCACAACGATTCCCGTTTACAGTTTTGTGAAATTTTGAGAATTGACTGAATCCAGCCCTATTTCATAAACACTTTTAAAGTGCGTTTATTTTCTTATCCTTTGAGATATTTTCAACATTCAAAGCATTTCCTGCGGGTACAAACGATTGCACGACGATTCCTGTTGAAAGTTTGTTGATAATTTGAAAATTGAGAAAATTCAATTTTTCGAAAATTTCAGGTGCGATTATTTTCTTTTATTACGAGATATTCTCGAATGTCCAAGTTTTGCCTAGGGGTACAAACGATTGCACAACGATTCCCGTTTACAGTTTTGTGAAATTTTGAGAATTGACTGAATTCAGCCCTATTTCATAAACACTTTTAAAGTGCGTTTATTTTCTTATCCTTTGAGATATTTTTGAGATTCAAAGCATTTCCTGCGGGTACAAACGATTGCACGACGATTCCTGTTGAAAGTTTGTTGAAAATTAGAAAATTGAGAAAATTCAATTTTTCCAAAATTTCAGGTGCGATTATTTTCTTTTCTTATGAGATATTCTCGAATGTCCAAGTTTTGCCTATGGGTACAAACGATTGCACAACGATTCCCGTTTACAGTTTTGTGAAATTTTGAGAATTGACTTAATCCAGGCCTATTTCATAAACACTTTTAAAGTGCGTTTATTTTCTTATCCTTTGAGATATTTTCGACATTCAAAACGTTTCCTGTGGGTACAAACGATTGCACGACGATTCCTGTTTAAAGTTTGTGGAAATTTAGAAAATTGAGAAAATTCAATTTTACGAAAATTTCAGGTGCGATTATTTTCTTTTCTTATGAGATATTCTCGAATGTCCAAGTTTTGCCTAGGGGTACAAACGATTGCACAACGATTCCCGTTTACGGTTTTGTGAAATTTTGAGAATTGACTTAATCCAGCCCTATTTCATAAACACTTTTAAAGTGCGTTTATTTTCTTATCCTTTGAGATATTTTCGACATTCAAAACGTTTCCTGTGGGTACAAACGATTGCACGACGATTCCTGTTTAAAATTTGTTGAAATTTTATAAAATTGAGAAAATTCAATTTTACGAAAATTTCAGGTGCGATTATTTTCTTTTCTTATTAAATATTCTCGAATGTCCAAGTTTTGCCTAGGGGTACAAACGATTGCACAATGATTCCCGTTTACAGTTTTGTGAAATTTTGAGAATTGACTGAATTCAGCCCTAATTCATAAACACTTTTAAAGTGCGTTTATTTTCTTATCCTTTGAGATATTTTCGAGATTCAAAGCATTTCCTGCGGGTACAAACGATTGCACGACGATTCCTGTTTAAAGTTTGTTACAATTTAGAAAATTGAGAAAATTCAATTTTACGAAAATTTCAGGTGCGATTATTTTCTTTTCTTTTGAGATATTCTCAAATGTCCAAGTTTTTCCTAGGGGTACAAACGATTGCACGGCGATTTCTATTTAAGAAATTGGCGAATTGTTGAAAATTGAGAAAATTCTATTCTACTTTTTGAAAATTTCAAATGCGGTTATTTTCTTTTCTATTGAGATATTCTCAAATTTCAAAGTGTTTTCTAGGGGTACAAACGATTGCACGACGATCTCAGTACACTGACTTTCTATATATTGTAAATTCAATATCTTAAAATTTTGATTTTTTTTAAAGTCCTGTAACTTTTTTGTGTTTTAAGATAGGCAAAAATTAAAAGAGGTACAAACGTGTGCAAGCTAAGTGGAATCTGAATCCGTTGGTATAATTTTGATAACTCAAAGTGGGGTGCGGGTCAAATTTTGGAAATGCAATAACTTTTTTCAGTTTGGGTTAAAAACGAAAATGAAAAAGGTTCAAATGGGTACAAACGATTGCACGACAATTCTTGTTTAAAGATAGGCGAAATTTTGAAAATTAAGAAAATTCATCTGTATGAAAAATTTCGGGTGCATTTATTTTCTTTTCTAATGTGATATTCTCAATGTTCAAAGTGTTTTCTAGGGGTATAAACGATTGCACGACGACTTCTATTTAGATTTTTACGAAATGTTTAGAATTGACTAAATTCAGCACTTTTCACAAATATTTTTAAAGTGCGTTTATTTTCTTATTTTTTGGAATATTTTAATTATTGAAAGCGTTTCCTGAAGGCAAAAACTATTGCACGACAAACGCCGTTTACAGATTTTCTATATTTTGTAAAATAAGCCTGTTATAATTTTCTTAATTTTGAACACCCTGTAACTTTTTTGGCTTTGGAGATAAACAAAAATGAAAGGAGGTACAAACGTGTACAAGCAATTTAGAATCAGAATCCGTTAGCATAATTTTGATATCTCAAAGTGGGGTGCTGGTCAAATTTTGAAAACGCAATAACTTTTTTCAGTTTGAGGTACAAACGAAAATGAAAGTGGTACAAACGGGTACAAACGAAGCACTATCGAATGGTAACATCAAATAATTTTTTTTGCAAAGTCGGGTGCCAGGTTCACATAGGTGAAAAAATACCAGAAAATATTATATAATATTAGCCAATTATGAGTCAGTCAGCACATTGCTTTTTATATATTAAGATAAGTATAAAATACATTTACCATTGATTACCTTAAAAAAAGACGAATGGTCCTTGAAAATGGTCAAAGCGATTCATAATTTTAATCATTAACACGTCTCTCTTAAATGTTACAAATAATTGTTCAAATACTTACCGTCAATATATTATCTCGAAGGCGATCTTAGTCGATATAATGACCGTAGGAACGAGGTAGACAGTGGACGGCCGAGAAGCAATGGCGGACATTTAACATGTCGTCTTGGTACGGACCGATAATTGGATTCATTGCCAACCCCATGATATATCGTGGCCATTTATTGCCCCCCGGACGTATTGACGTTAAAGTTCCTAGGTAAAATACTATCGCATTAATGTAACATTATTATATCTAAGCTTTGTCATGTGTATTATTTATATTGGTTACCAGTGATATGAAAGGTTTAGGATATTTGCTATGACGTCGTATTTATTAATAAGGACAAAACGGTAACTATATATCCATTATGAGGAAAGAGAAAACATCTACCGCACTATAACTTATTCTGTCAGCTAGCGTATTTGCTTTTTCTAAAACAACAGTGGTATGTAAGAAGATTGAAGAACATTCATTCCTAACTTGTGGGATTGTGAGAATTTCTGCAAGTCCGTATTTGCTCTTACTAAAAAATCATTGTACAATTTTATGAAAGTGAAGAAATTATATTGTGTGTAGTAGTTACCGCGGATTTTTATAAGGTATACTATAATATATTTAGCAATAGGTCCTCCTTTACCTTATTCTAAATTATCGTTTACTCTTTTATTTTTTACCGTAAGATTGTCAGCATCACCTGACTATTGGAATTACTTAGCATTAATAGCAATCTGAAATAATGATATAAGTCTGTACGGGTTTTGTAGATAGCGTCAATATGCTGATTGAATTAAGTTGTATTTTATAGCAATAACATTTTATAGCAATGATTGCTCAGAGGTAGCATGTACGGATACCGCGTCAATCGATGTGAGTTTGAATCTCTGCAATGAACTTGTGCTTTCGGTGAAGAAAAATATCATGATAGTGGTTGGGTATTTTCTAGTGTCAACCAGGTTATCTACTAAATATAAGTTGAAAATCTGTCACCAAGCAATTATAGATGTGTTCCGACAGCTTCACTTAAAAGCCAGTTCCCTACATGGCTTAGCGTGTCACTATCTTAGGCCACATCGTCACTTAATATTAGATGAGATTGTGATCATAACATTAAGCGCTCAAAAAATGATTTATATTCCATAGTTATACTACAACAGCTTACTAATTTTCTTAAAAACGAATATTAAAGAATATTTTTTTACTAACAAAACTCATTTAAGATTTTTTATGAAACATTTAACTCAGATATTTTCTGAACAAAATACGTAATTTAATTAATGAATAGTAATGAATGACTTGAAAGTTTTTGACTTGTTTCGTAAGTCGACCAAGACGCTACGGCGGCGCGGCAGCGTATTCGGAGGCGGAAACATGATGAGAAAATCCTATTTCAATTTAGAAATATCCAAGTTCAACGTTAATTTTCTTTTGTTTGTAGCTTTCTCTTAGCTTCTTTGAGAGCCTGTCAGCGAATTGGATCTTTTGTTTAATAATTTTCATAACATTTCTCAAAGCGATTTGTACAAATTTTAAAATTGTACTATTTCGAAGGTTCAGGTTCTATTAAAGTTAATATAAGGACTTACTTTGGCGCGCCATATATTCAGTTGCCTTCAGGCTATATAATGCTCTGGTATTTACATGCAACATCTTTGTGTCTTCGGAATTTCATGACTTGCTACTCGCTGCTATTTTTAGCTTGTCATCAGGAGCTATGCAGTCACTTTATCTAACTAATATTAAAAAATTAAATCAGAAGAGCTCTTGACGATTCGGACCAGTGTCCGAAAAATAAGTGTGTGCAGAAAAGTTTCTTTCTTTACCCAAAGTTGTTAATGATAAGTACTTTAATTTGCTTTCATATTATTATGATCAGTCATATTGTATATTATGTATAATATGATATGTTCAGACATCATACATACAATATGTGAATTGAACTTGTATATCTGTATGTTTAAAATACTAATCGGGAATTATATTAACCCTGATAATTATTTTTCAATACTTCAATTATATATAAAATGTTTTTCATCAGTGCATATGGGTGAACAAAAAAAATTAAATAAGGAAACGAATTGGACTATTTGAGTAAAGAAATAAAACATATAAAATAAATTATTGTATAATTTATTATTAAATAAAATATTTAAAGAAATATAAATATTATAAGAAAGGAGTTCATTTAATATTAACAATAGTGTGACGACATCTACATAGCGACATCTATCGAGCCACATAAGACGCATCCTACTATCCTACATTGCGCTATAGAAATTAACTCAATCGTTGAGTATATGTACAAGAACCCGACTATAACCGTTGGGCAGCTGCCCGCCAAACATAACACCCGTCTGTCCGGAGGATCCTCCCTTTGCCATAGTTGTTCTACAATAGTAATGATTTAAATGTTAATCATTAGGTAACGAAGATAGAATTGTACAATATTTTAAAAATTTATTTAAAGATGATAAAAGGCTCATTTGAATGATTCGAACTCTTTGACAGTAACGTTTTTGTCTTTAGCAATTTTTGTTATTCTTGTAAATTTTATCTGCGGAAGAACAATTTAAATATTTGTTACTATACGAAATTAAGAAGTTACACAATTCTGCGCACAATTTTACTTTTTTTACTTTGGTAAGAACACGAATGAAATCGTGAGTTTTATGAGTTGTAAATTAATTTGTTATTTACTAGTGAAATACAGATAGACCGTTGTCAACATGCAATAGATCTTATTTTGAATATAAACATATTTGTTTTAGTAATCATTGCACTATGTTATATTAAATCATTAAGTTTCTTAGACGATACGTTATAAACATACATACCATCACACCCGTATTCCCGAAGAGTTAGACAGAGGTGTACACCCACAGTTCACCTGGTATGTTTTTAGGTGCCCTGTAATAGGGGCATTAATCGGGCACAAAACCAAACTCCGAGCTGCTACTGAAAATTAGATAGAAAAAAAAAACCAATAAAATTTTGCTCGATCTGGGAATCGAACCCAGAACCACTAGGCTAGACCACTGGGCGGTTACGAGTACTAGGCTAATGAGACTATATTTATTACATATTATTAATTGTTTTATAGGCTATTATATTATAGAATTATAAGAGGTGTTTTTCATGGATTACTTTTTTAAAGCAGCTAGGTAAAATGATTGTATGGTACCTGATGGAAAGTACGATGTAGTCCAGTAACAACGGTGGTTACAAATGACAAAGTCTATTGGCAATCATCGTTGTCTTGCTGTCCTACAAACATGCCTCTTCAAACTTCGTTTGATGAACCCAATATCGCAGGAGGGAATGCACAACGGCAAACATGAGAATTTGCAAACTTCTTTGAAATGAATGCTACGATGTTGCTGTGGTTTTGAATTCTCGAATTGTGCTGTAGTTGAAGAAAGATGGAAGTCGTGGTGGTCTAGTGTTCTACACCGGTGGAATATCGATTCGATGTCGATTCGCGATACTGTGGCATGTGCTGGTACCAAATAATTTTTCGGAATTCGCTTACATTTACTAATTCAAATTGGTAACACTATCTTCTAACGGTGAAGGAAACCATCGTGAAGAAACCTGAACAGTTGAGAAATATTCCAGTTCTTGAGAAACTATCGTCAATATTAATTTTCCAACCTACGATTTAGGGAGGGAAGCATTTGGTGACGCGTTTTTATTATAATTTTGTAAAACTAAGCCCTGCTATATTATTGATTGTATTACTATTGTTTAAAATTTTATTAGTTTATTATTCTATGATATCTTAAATCGCTACAAAATAACTTCTTCCCGGTTGTATTGAAACTTCAAATAAACCTTGACGAGTACAAACTGCAACAATCAATTTGAAAAGTAATAAGACAATTTTACTAAAAAAGTAAACCAACTTCACAAATTTTTAAGAATTCCCTTGTTTATCTTCAAAGTTGAAGGTCCAATGCCAATGAAATTAAATAAGACCACCCTTGAGGTACCCTCTATTCAACAAAAAAAGAGTCATCCAAATCGGATGGCTGAACATCCTTAAAACTATACATTCGAATTGAGTAACAACCGACTTTTGTTGTCTGTTAAAAAAAATGCAATAAATTATAAATATTATTTTTTAAAGGCGTTCTTTTTACGATGCCATACTTCTGTTAATTCTTCTTCAAAATTAATTAAACATGTTTTAGTTGCGTATTATCAAAGCATAAATGGGTCATATATCGTAGGGAAATCTAGCTGAGGTGAGGTTTTTATTTAGCTGCTGTTTTACATACACGAAATATACCACGTGGACGAAGTCGCGGCCATAGTTAGTAAATAATAATTTCATTCTAATAATACATTGCAAGTATTGCAACAAACCACTTAACTTTATAAAGAACTTTTACTGCACGTAATTCTTGAGTATTAACAGTCATTATAAATCAACGCCGTAACAATATGACGGGTTCGTGTTAAATTTAATCAATTTCATGTAACAAACACAGGTGCTACTCGCATACCGCATGAACTGCGAATAAATCTCAACTGAGCTAAATATGCATCATTTACATTCGCGAAAAGCAGAAAATTAATCCACATTGTTCAGAACTGTTCAAAGTTACATCAACGAAAGTTTGATAAGGGTCGATGTTAATGGCGCCTATAGTGTAATCTCGATGTTGGGACCAGAGATGTGTTATTACGTCGGCGCAACTCGTAAACTTATCGTCAGAACGTTTGGTCCCGACATTATTGAGTTGTAAACTTACCGATTGGTATCTCAATGTCGATAGTGTTATTAGAAATTGTTGTTATTTGTATTTTATACCTACTTAGAAACAGTAAGGTGATCGAAGTTTCTTCGATGAAGATTCATATTATCACATAGTAAGTTATATTTTTCTTAATGGTTATTACTTATTAAGTTTTTAATACTAAAGCGCTGGGCTCCGGAGCGACGGTTTTACGGTAACCTACATTTCGGTACGAACAAAGAAATTTGCTTCGACTTATCTTTACCATATTGTGAAGCCGTGGAACTGTCTTTCGGCCATTAAGTTCCCTCTTTCCTAGGGGAAGAAGTAAGGATAGTAGGATTCCTACAGCGTGCAGTCCTTCAAACATAATTCGTTTTACTAGGTCAAACGATTTATTTCATATACCGGTGTGTCGTACAAACGCTGACATACGAAATCCAATTACAAAAGTTCTTCGCATACATAGAACCATCTAATCTCACAGTAGATTATCACAGTTCATGTTTAATAATAATAAGAATCCCATCAAAAATATACTTAATGTGAAATGAGCGCTAAGTTCAATATTATGGATATATGCCTTGGTTGTTGACTTCAACGACAAAAGGAGTTATATCTAAATGGGTGCCAAGTTCAATAGTCAGTCCTGACATTTATACCGTATGTCTAGATTCTTAACGCCTTCCATTGACCTCATGATTTTTATTAATGTTGTCTTATTTATATAGCTAAATTTCCATTATTATTATTATCGCTATTGTACTTTCCTTTAACATTATTATTACTATTATTTTTTAAGTGCAGGCTCGTTTCATTTTTCTTTCATTGTTAATCTGTGAAACATATTATGTGAGGGTACATATTATTTTTGTTACTGGTTTTGTTCTCATCTGAATATACTAAAATAAATAATGTGAAGAGACATTTGAATAGGCCGACATAACAGCGACGTTACATGGTAGTTGCAGATGTTATTGGATTGCACTGTGTTCACCATCAGGTACAGTGACTTCATTTTAGAATAGATTATTTTAGTTACATTATTGTTATTGTAGAGTATCAACTGGTACCTTTGTTAACTGCAAACCCTACAAGTGTAAAAATAAAAGTCCTTGGGTAAAGTTAACAAAATTTTAATAAGAAAAGTATGGTTAAGAAAAAGGTAACAAAAAATAGAGCTTCTATGTAGTCTTACTTTACGTTATAATTTTAACCTTAATCATAGGTAACTTCCTACCTCCACGCCAGAAGGGGAAGAATAGAAGATAATGTCTCAACTCGGTTAACTTATTCTGTAGAACGTAATGAAAATAAGTCTTAGTATATGTAAGTGGGAAATCAAAGTCAAGCAACTGTTGGCAAGATAGGATCACCATGAAGTAATTAGTTTAGTGCTATAATTTTTAGTTTCTGAAGGTAAAAGCAAATTGACTGAAAATTGTTAGGAGATTCGGATGGGTTACATAATTGTACTTTGAAGCTGAAGAAAGGTACAGCCGCTGGCCAAGATAAGAAAGACACAGGGTCTCTCCGCGCTCCATTCTGTAAATCAAACTATGTCGGTAGAAAGTTTATATTAAAGGTGAAGTGAAACTATAACCCTGGTAAAAGCGGGGTTTTATAAACCGGCAGCGTGATTATTTAAGGGAGACAGCATTGGTCAACCCACAATATCTGGTGGACGGCCCGAAGGCAGCACATGCCACCATGCAAACCTAATCATGACGATCGTAAAAGTATAATGGGCTTCCCAAACACTAACACACACTGGTGGTTAAGAGTTGATTACTCCGCGATTTTGTGGTGAAGAATAAGGGGTGTTTTTTTTTTGAACTGACTACACCGTTAGCCTTAGGGGCCCTATCCAAAAACAGAGCCGCTGCGGCTTTTACAGCTTCACCGAACTTGGGGGGAGCGCTTAGGGCACTCAGCCGCGAAAGTTTTTGACGACTCGCACGAGGGTGCCAGAGTGGCCGAACCTTTTTATACGTTTCACGATGGAGGGGAAAATTTACCGTACTTTTAAATGGCGGATTACTAATAGTATGCAAATGAAGATCTATTAGAATGACGTTTGATTGTATGTTGCAATGATATTCAATCCATCGTTTTTAAATGAAAAAATAATAATTACAAGAGGCAAAGGCATATGACATCTTATATTTTACAGATTCAGCATTTGAACATTATTCGAGAATTCTTTTCCAAGCAGGGATATTTCCCAATAAAATGTTTTCAATAAACTACCTATTCACAGTGATTTTATTCATTTAGTTATTCGACTAGAAGGGATCGGAACAATTTATAACTCTATGTGGGTTGCAAAAAAGATTTTAATAGTCGAGTAACATTATAGTTAATTTAATAACGGTTACATAGATAATATGTATTTTATATTTGTTGTGTATTTTTATCTTTATACAATGTTTTGTACAATAATAATGTGGTTAATAGCGGTGTGCCCGTGGCTTCACTAAAGTTTATTACGCCGTAATTATTTTCATCTCGTAATTGTATTTTTACTCATATTAATGATAATTCATATAGCCTATCAATTGAGGAATGACATAATATATTTTATATTCACATACATACCATCACGCCTGTATTCCCCGAAGGCTTAGGCAGAGGTGTACTAATGTACACCCACAATTCGTCGAGTATGTTTTTAGGTCCTATGTAATAGGAGGCGAGCCCATTGCCATTAATCGGTCACGAAACCAAACTCCGAGCTGCTACTGAGAATTTCATAGGAAAAACCCAATAACACTTTGCTCGACATGGGATTCGAAACCAGGACCTCGCTCATAGCAGTCGTGCTAACGCCCACTAGGCTATGGAGGCAGTCAACAGTTTTTATATTCTTTAACATAATAAATATTATGTATGTATTAAAAAGCTGGCTTGGTTTATTATCAACTCGTATGTTAATAAGCGACAGTGATTTAGCATGTTGTTCACGAAAATGACAGTTTTATTATGAAATATAGTGCAATTTAGCTTGATATTTTCGTAATAAATATACCTATGTTGTGAAAACAAGGGTTCGTGTTTATATTAGTTATTTTTAAAAAAACATAAAAATAAGCTGATTATACGTTTGTAAAATAAGTTGTGTAAAGTTAATATACTTAGCAGGTTTAATAGATAATACATATTTTATTTTCGAATTCTTATTCTTAATCATTTATAAAAAAAAAATTTACTTTTTTTATTTCAGCTAGGAGAATTTAATGACAAATAAGCAAAATCCAAGAAAATTAATAATAAACCAAGAATATTAAAATAAATGTCTTTTAGTATCTTAAACAAAAACGATGCTAGGAGACATTGTAACCACACAAGTAAAAAAGAATAAAGGAATCGGGGTTGAAATCTATTTTATCCATTACTTTGTACATGAGACGTGTAACGCAGGTAACTCTTTACAAATAAAAGGAAAAAAACCGGAAAAATGTCACCTCATCCAAACAAAAGTAGAAAATAATGTACTTTATTTGTGAAAGCTTTCCTGTTATACTGCGTATTTACTTCTTTTTTTCTCCTTTTCAATATATTTTATAGCTTTTTTTCTTGTTTTAGAGATACGACTAATCGTTTGACAAAATAATTATATACGAGGTATCTCCCAAATGTATCCGATCTGTACTCATAACTGTCTTTAATTTGTGGAATATTTTATTGGATAGTAGGAATAATTTAATTTTTTATGCGGACCTAATGCATATTTCTACCCTTTACTAAAAGAGAATAACTTCTTTTTTTTTTAACGCGGAGAGGCCCGTCATGGGTAATCCGCGCCAGAGGAAGCGAGTGGTTATGTGAGACTCTTACTGACTTAAAGTCCACGGAATACCATCTACCGCCTTAATGGGTGAACACGAATCCGGTAGTAGCACTCTACAGCGTCGCCCGGGCGGCCAGCCCGGCTAAATGCTGTTGCATGCAAGCATGGCTTTCACCTCACTTGGCAGTGAGAGGTCCACTCCTACTATCGTGGTCAGAGCACGGCGCTGCCTCTCCCACGACCCAATGCAGATTTCTACTCTATACTAAAAGAGAATACCTAACCTATCCTGAGCCTATTCGCTCAGTACCCATAAGTTACTAAATTGGTTAGAATTTTAAGAAAATTTCAGTGATATTTCAAGTTACGGTTGTGATATTTAAGTTATATTTTTTTTTAATAAATGCAATTACATAATAACAGGTGATCGCGACCGACCACTGAATCGGAAGAGTTTTCCATTTCGATCGCTGGAATTCTCGAAAACTATAAAATACTTTGAAAGTCTTGCGGCGGCTTACTATATCCAAGCCATCAGCTCAAAATTAGGTATTGTAAATTTACGATATAGGCATATAAATAAAGGCAGAGCAACTGATCTTAAATTTTGTCCTTTTATCTGAAGAGAAATATCAGTATTTGAGAGAATATCTCTTCAGTTAACTTGATTGTTCGAATCTACTTATTTGTGCGAGTCAACATTTTCAGAATTGAAAATAATAAAATGAAATAATGACATTCGTCGAAGTAACAAATTCGTACCTTTGTCTTAAATCCTACAATAACTAACAAAGTGCTCCTACAATAACAAAACAACAAAACTGAACAACCGCATGCGTGATCGGTTGGTAGTCAATAATTACGTGCTATCCTATGAAAATTACGCGGATGATATACAGTACCAGGCGTCAAAATCCAAAGAATATTTATGAGTTCGTACTTCTTTATTTTCTACCAATTTAAACTGTAATAAAAGCTATTTTCATAACAGTAATAGTAAGTTGGCAGTCGATCACTTGCTGCCTAAATATTTTGTGGTAGATTGCCGACGTTATTAGTTTGTGCACCCATGCACAAGATAATTAAAGCAAGTATTGAAATATAGTACTTAGATATTTCGTTTCACTGTATTCTGTAAAATAATACTGTTCCAAGAGTTGCTGTAGGTCAGTCTGGTTTTTTCAAAAAGTTTATTAATCACACTTGTATTCAAATAAAGTGTTGTGTTATAATATGTATTTAATGTGGGGTTAGAATGCGTCTTATTTTTTTAATTATTCGACTCCACTCTAGTGATAATGGGCACAGTAGGGTCGTCACTAGAAACTGTGCTCGCTAAATGAAGACACCGCAACACATCAGCAGCTTATGAACACAGCCTATGTAATAGCCCGAAACGTCGAGTAATTAAAAAGTAAGACGTGATCTAAACCGGTTTTAAAGACTTATACTAGCGGTTTGCCCGCGGCTTCGCACGCGCTTGTTACTACGCAGTAGTTATTTACATACCGTAATTTTATTTTTACTCATATTAATTGAGGAATGCCATGTATTTCCCGTGCACAATTTTCATCAAAATCGATTGAATATTACTATTCTATTGTACGAGTTCTAATGTATTTTTACACCCGTGGTTATAAAAAATGCCGATGATTGACATGAAGAAGATTTATTTGAATTCCACACTGTTACAAATTACACGAACTCACAACACTGTTATTTATTACACCGTGGTTTTGCTTCCTTTTATCGCTCGTTGTTATCGTTTTGTAATTCAAAACTGAACTGCCTCGGCGCCGCGCCTGGGTCTCTTATATACATTACATTATCTACATTAAACGACCGCAGAAACATCGCGAAGCGTCGCGTACTTTCATTGATGTTTACTTTCAATGCCTACTCGATGACGTAATCGAGGCGATAAGCCCTATACACGTGTGTGTAAACAGCGATGTTTACACAAACATGCGCCCCGGTTGTTTATGATGCGAACATTATTTCGATGTCCTGAGAAGTTTCTAATTGCTTCGAGATTACTTCGGGAACAGGATTTTTTATATCTTTTTAATAGGGTTGTAATAGGTCGTAACAGTATTATTAGCTATTCTTATAGCCTTTCAATTATGTATGGTATAAGCTTCTTGTCTATAAAATTGAATCAGAATTGGTTGAATCAGAGTAATTTTGAAAATTCTTGTACCCATAAATTAATGAATAACATAACCATTCCGTATACAAAATTTCATAAGAATCGGTCAAGCCGTATTAAGTTAAATCCGGACATAGAAACAGAGAGCAAATTTTTTTTAATGGCATATTTGTGATCAGTATCGTTCATATAGTATGCCTATAGGGAAATTTTGGAAAAAATATTAAATGTACAGACGGAACTACAGACTTATTAACATAGATACGTTAAATCTATAGTTATTGCAATGTTGTGTCACAAATAAATCGGAGAATAACTTTTGTATGATATAATTATGATTTTGAACAAACGTTCATTAACATTTTTATATAAATAGATCACGGTGGCACGCAGATAATTTCATTAAAATTATAAAAAAAAAGCGTTATTTTTCATCACAGTAGCTCGTAAAGAGTAATAAGAGCTGTTAATAAATATGTGTGTAAGTATAATGAAGTGTTTGATTTCAGCCAACCCGGTACACTAATGGGTTTAATAACGGGATGGGGTGATATATCGCTTGACAGGCTTACATATATACACATATTAACTTCGATTTATAGATATATATAAGTATACGTATATTCAAATAGTATAGAAATTTGTTTTATATTTTTCGTCCTCTAATATTTTCCTCACAAATTACATTCCCTACTAGTAGCAATAAATAATATTTATATCCTTATTTCATCGGCTCGTTGGCGTGATTGTTAGAAAGAATGTAATATCATGTCTTCAGGGTTAAGAAAGTTAGGTTTGTATCGCGTTCAAAGTTAACTCAGTGAACAGAAAATTTATTTTTGCGCAAAAAACTAACATTCTTTTAAATCCTGAAATACTTTTCAGAAATCGTAAAAAAATATAATAAAAAGGAGATCTTAACCGATTTTGTTGAAATTTGTTAACGGAAAGTATGTACAACTTATTCCTTGATGAGCTATAACAATTTTCAATACTACTGCATAAAAAAAAGGATAAAATTTTTTTTTTCCTCAATTTTTATTTCATTTTGTAGGCGGGAAGCATTATAATTGACAGGCTATAAGAATCGTCAAGAATAGGTTTAGAACATCGTAAAAAAAAGTAGTAAAAGATTTTGATGAAATTTTGTATTTAGATAATTATTTAAATTCCAAGTTTACCTAGGCAGGTGTTTTTTTTTCGTTCTTGTAAGACTTCGAGCAGAGCTCGGTCGCCCACCTATTGTCAATAACATAAATAAAAATAAAATTACGGTATGTAAATAACTACTGAGTTATTTACATTCCGTACTCTCACCCACCTCTATACTATAAAACTAGTTAAATCCAATATAACTACATATTATTAGCAATTAAGCCAAAAGCCATGGTTTCACTTTTACTTCTCGAACAACACTAACTCCCAACATGTTTTATTTAACGCTTTAAATACTTTTTATCTGTAGATAAACTGTATACAGATTACGATATAAGCAACTTCCGTATTAAAATATAATTTCGTTATGTTTCCAACTACTTCCGCTACACACTGGATACACCATATTTATTCTGATGTCTTCAGTTCGTCCATGTCAATATATTTAATCGGCATCAGAAGTTAATACTTCTTTTACAAAGATCCAAAAAGACTACATTCTGTATTACTAATACCGAAACTAATTTGTATTTAGTATTTTAAACTATAATTGATCAACTTATATACAAATATGTAACCAGTTTATTTTTAAATCAATGGGAAATTAACACTATTGCAATTTTCGCACAATCGTAACACTATAGTGAAAAAGATGAGTAGATAAAACCTTCACAATATTTGAGTTTAGTTTCTCATGAAATATTTTATATATATGCACATACATTATCGTCCACTGTCAAGAGTACGCATATACATAACAAGTCGTTTTCCTCTCGAATAGAAAATAACTTTTCATCGAAGAGGTCACCGAGGACACGAGTGAAACAATTCCGAGATCTCTCTAGAGGAAAACTGTAGCCTTTTATAACATATCCTATATAACTACCGGAGAAATCCGTCCGGGAGACGTAAGGTGGGAAAATGATTTTGGTCCTTTTGTTATTCCCGTGTGTAGTTTTTGAAAGTATAAAAGATTGCGGAAATACGATATTTCTTGAGGAAAAAAATGTGGAGCTTTTGGCGCTCGTATATAATGCGATAACTAGATAAAAGTAGTCAAGTGCAGACTTATAGGGTTCCGCATATGTTTACATTTTGTTTTTCGTATATTATTATTAAATAATAAAATATAACTGTTGTATATCGATCGAACTGTGGTATACGAGTAAAGTATTTTGAAACATCTTCTCTTGAAAAATTGATATTGACGAAATATTTTGTTTAATAAATACTTTTTCATGTAAACTTAATGCAGGAAATTATTATTTTTATAGTAGTTTTTTTGTGAACATACATTTGGCTATGTAAATAAACTGTAGAAAAGCATGTATGATTTAATTGTGTGTAGTAATTAAAATAATAGTTATAAATAATTTTGCGAGGATCTCTAAAATATCGTTCGCGTATTTGACAGAAATAAATAGACGCAAGTTTGTTGGAAGTTGTCCCCAAACGTATATGCGTTCGTCACAACTCCCAAACCTCAACAACGCAGCTAGGTGTGAGCCTGTCGATCCTTCAGATAAGTTTTCAAGAAGTTTACTTTAGCTTTTGAATAGAACGGTACAGCTTAGACTCTTCAAATTTTCGTACTTTGTCCTCTATTTGTAAGTATTCAGTGAAATATATCTTATAAGAAATATTTTTATCTTTGCAAAATCGATTGATCCGTAGTCATTTTTAAAACTAACTTTGATGTAAGTATATCTATACTTAATGTAATATAATATTCTAATGCTGAAGAGATTGTTTTGTTTGTAAATACTTATCTCTTGAAGTACCAGTCAGATTTAGAAAATCTTTTCTAGCCTATTTATTGAGGAAGGTTATAGGATATCTAACACCACGTTACGACCTTTAGGACAAGTCCGGTGAAGACTATACCAAGTGTAGGTAAGAACGTACGGTAAGCGAGAATAAAGTACGCACAATTGCTTCTTTAGAAGGGCCGTGTGGTACAGCGAGACGTATCGGAGGCTAAAGGGCGGTTGGCCACCCGATGAGAACCGAGCATTACCGAGAAGTGCCGCACTATGAATGCTTAAACTAAAAAAAATATAAAAGCATTTGGTATAAAACACTACAAAGTGAGCCGAACAAGTTTGGTTTTCTTATGAAAAAAGTAAATTCACCAAAATTTGTAATTAGTAGTATTTTTTTTATTTTGTAATTTTCTTTTGTTTTGTGTGTGTAATAAATAAATGTATTTTATTTTAATATCGTCAATTCTATAATTACTTATATTTCCCGTGTTCAACATTTCATCAAAATCGGGCAAGAGTTTACGAAAGTTTCATAAACAATTATCAATTGACAAATGATATAAACATCCCGTGTACAAAACAAAACAGTCAGACAGACAGACAAAAATTTTTTGAACGGTATATAGTTTCGTATATATAGTATGCCTATCGGGAAATTTTGCAAAAATATTTAATGTACAGAAAAAACTACAGATATATTAATATAGACTAGTTGACGCCAGCAACTTCACTCTCTTGAAAACGCACTTGGTGTTTCATGGAAACTACGTTTATTATCCATATTAAAAGTGTACGGCCTTTTATTTTATTTTATTATCACTGCTTATCCATTAAAGAAAGGAGTAATAACATTAAAATAAGATTCTTCATCGCATTTAGCTCTATATTAATCTGGATATTACAATAAATATACCGAAAATTATAATATATGAAATACACTTATTTGTTAAACTTTGAAGTCAATAGAACGATCGATGCATGAATGCATAAAACACCAACACATGGATTTGGATTTGGATAATTTGGCGGAATAAATATTGTGTCTGTCCTTGGTAAATAAATATATCTCGTGTTTACATCATCAACAAAAAAAAGATATCTTAGTAAATACGCTAAAGGAATAAAACAAAAAAAGGAATACAAATAATATAAGTCGTAACAAAGACTTACAAGGTGAACTGATTTAATAAAATCATAAATCTTTTAGGACAAATTGCGTCACCCTTTTACCAATTTTATTTTCCGGAGAAATTCCCTCAGCTATTACTGATATTTAGGACGCGGGATGGGAACAGTAAGAAGCGTTAGGTAGACTTTCGATGCTTAATAAAAAAGTTCTTACCCCTATTTAACAATACCGTTATTCTTAACGGTCACATACGTACGTCAGTGCTTTAATATTCACTTATTTTCTTATACTCCTCGGAAACGTGGACTATTTACCACCGCCGCATCCGCACGTTAGACCAATTCCACTTGAAATGCGTGCGAATTTTTTTAAAGATACGATGGTCTGATCGTTTGCGGAACACCGAAGTGTTTTGACAAGCCAGTGTATGTGGCATTGAGGCTTATTTAATCCGACGACAGCTTCGGTGATGCGGTCATGTATCACGCATGGCAGAGAATTGTGTGACAAAGCGTATTTTTTACTCTGAGCTCGAGAATGGTAAGCGCAAATAGGGCGGTAATATCTCAGATATAAAGATGTGCTAAAGCATCATATGAAAAAATTGTGGCATAAAGCCCTCGCGTTGGGAAGATCAGGCTACAAAACGTCCGGATTGGAGAACTTTGGTTGCGACGAAGGTTCGAATCCTTTGAACTACTTCGACGTGCAGCGCTTCATGCCAAACGATAACTTGAAGACCCGACCACCCATATATAAATGGTGTTCTCACATGTCAGCAGTGCGGACGCACCTTTCAGATAAAGGTTGGATTCATAAGCAACACCAGCAGAGCTCATGAACGTAGGAATTGAAGAAGACCCTGTGGCTGAAATTGGTCAGGGAGTTCATCATTTCTATTTCTAGTCTGTTTTTATGTAGTAGGTACGTGTAGTACCTGTAGTTAGTTAAATATAGTTACTGGATGATAGCAGCGCAGGACCTGTCACTGTGGCAATTTTTGAGGGAAGTCTATTTCCAACGGTGGATGTCTTTCAGTTGAAATAATAATAATGTATCAAAATATGATCTTGCTGAGGTGAACAACATTGTTCTTCTAATTACAAATTTACGGTTTTCGGATTGTTTCTTTGCTTTAAGACGTTGCTTCTTGCCAAATTTCATGATTTCAGGTCAACTGGAAGTAGCCTATAGGTTTGTATTACCTTTGCAAGTGTTAAAATATGAGGCATAAACGATTACGTTGACTCAGAAGTTTGATTTTTTCACAACTCCAAGGGATTGCAGGTCTGAGTATTTTATATTAATTTCAATTTTATATCTATACGTGCTCCTGAGAAAAAAGGTCTTATAAGACAGACAGATAGACGAACAACGAAGTGATCCTATAAGAGTTCTTTTTTTAATTTTGATGTGTCTACGGAGCTCTAAAAAGTATAGTAAAATCATTTTTGTGCGATATATACGTTGCGTACGTAGTGGGATGTGGGTGGAAGCTTACGATACCTAATTCGAAGTCACATTAGCTGTTAGTCTAATGCAGCATTTACAGCAAGACTAGCGTACAAGTTAATGATATTACAGCTTGAATCCGTTGGCATCGAAACGACAATGTAAATACAATACCCAAATATGGTACGAAACTGCAGAGCAACCAGTCGTAAGCTTTAGAGCCTGCAAATAATGATGCGTGAGGCTCTAACGACTCAGTCCCATTTTGTTTAGGTGTTTAAACTTACATTTGGAGTATAGCCAACGATGTACCTATTTATTGACGAAATTTCATGAAAATTTGTACCGCGTACGTGTGGATTTCTGTTGATGGTGTTCGAATTATTGATACGAGTGTTTGCTTGCTTGTGTCGTTTGGATGATTGCGTTTCGTGTAAATTGAAACTGTATAGGGGTGTCAATCAGGGGTCATAGGTTTTGTATGAGCAATGATGGCTTAGTGGTAGCGTGTAGGTACGGACATCGCGTCGATCGTCGAACGTTCGAATATTGAGCCTGAGCTTTCAGTGAAAAAAAACCTCATGATGAAACTATAGCATGGTGGTAAGTCTTTTTTCAATTCTCGCATTGCAAGCTATCATCCTCTAGTTGAAAATCAGTCGCCAAGCATTAATAGGTATTTTCCGACAGATGCCCTTGAGAGTCAGACTTCTACTAGGCTTAGCGTGTGCCATATCTTGGGCATCTTGGGCCATATCGTCACTTAAAACCACGTTAGATTGTGGCCATAACGCTAAAGTATTTAAAAAAATCAATCTAAAACAGGTCGCTCATTTGGATATACCACACAAATACATACTTTACTTTTCTGCTATTCATAGTGATTCCAGAACGGCAGGGCTCGTAGAATTAACTATTTCTGGTGACTCTGGCACTGGAACTAAACAAAAAAGCACGTAAATATGTTTGAAGTTCTATTTCTTTATGCGCGATATGGAAAAATGATGAGTGAATTTTTACAATATGCACGTACATTGTAAGAAAAAGCCTACACTATGAAGTTGCATAATAAACCTCTTGTTTTATTGTGGTGAAGATAGTAACACTCGATTTTATGCGTCATATAACAAAGTAGTACAACTTCTGACACGTGTCAGAAGACACGCATTCACTTTTTACATGCATACATACATTAAATTATTTTATAATATTATTGTAAATTAGTCAAGTGTCTGCATGCTTACTCTATTAATTAGGTATATAGCAAAGTATTTCATTTTCTTTGCCAGATTTTAAGATATTCTCTTTACTAAATTTCAATAATTTATTTATAGTTAAATTTATTCTCATAAACGAACTTCTATTCATATTTACAATCGAAAATTATTTAAGTAATGAAAGGAATATCTTAATTAACCCAAACACTTTTAAGTCAGAGAATTGCTAACAAAATTATTCATTTATCATAATTTAAAAAGCCGCTACTCAACAAAATAAAGGCAATCAATTTCTTCTATCCGAGTGCCGGTTCTTTAATCAATTCGAGATAAATTGCTTGGTCAGGAAATTCGATCCGTTTATAATCACTTTTTATTAACTCAATTCCATTTGAATTTAGAACGTTTCTTGAGAAATTTTCGATTTCTAGAAAGGCTATAGATTTTGTGAGAAAAAACGAGTCGTTTACCCTCGGATGCCTTGGCAAATGGATATTCGGACCCCAGACCCGTTGATAGCCGATCTTTTATTTGTCGTGCGAAAACGAATTGGCACTCAGTAGTTGGTAGTGGATGCTATTTATTTACCTATTTAATAGATGCTCTTCACAATAAATTTATCCAACATGAATAAGTTAGTATGCAAAATGAAAAATCCGCTTACTTCAAATCTTACTTTTCATAGTGGGCTTTTTATTCGTCTATTAATAAGAGTGCGTATTGCCTAGATACTTTTAATACGTCACACTACCTGAAGTGTAGTGTCGTGTGTTGAGTCAAATCAAATTGTACTAATTTTTATACCAGAAATACATTATTAACACACGACGTGACGTCGTGCTCATCTGTCTATTTGGGCTTAAAGCAAAGTTCTGTCCTTTTCTCCCCGTATCGCGTCACATGTTAAAGTATATTTCCGCCTCATATTAAATTTCGATTTTCTGTAAGTATTAAAGTCCCTAAAAGTTTCTTCTTTAAATTGTTATGCTATTTAATATATCACATTTTCAACATTGACTCAATTACAACACTAATGTCGCTGATATCTTTTAAACAATTTGGCCTGATGAGGATGAGACACGTCACTCGGTACCATCATTTGTGTATTGTTTTGTTTCTATTTCCCTACTTTTAATTTTACTTTATACAAATAATAGTTGACTCGTGTGAATATTTCGCACATCATAGAGTGTAATCAAGCTAATTAACAAATAATAGTCATATTAGTTTAAAAGATTGTTAGTAGATGACGCCTTGAATATATTTTCATTAGCATCAACAGATGACATTCCTAATGAAAAAGGTTTTTTTAACGAAAACACTGACTTTACAAAATATAGCGCGTAATGTAAGCTTTAAAATGATGTTTGAATAATTATATGTCGATGAAGAATTAACGGAGATATGGCGCTTCTAGGAAAACACCTTTAAGAATAACCTATAATGATATTTGATTGATCTAGGCTTTGCTTTGCGGAAATCCATCGTAGTTACTTTATCTTATAATATATATATATATATAATATATAACATAATATATTTAATCTAATCTAATCTATCTAATAATAATCTTATATATTTTTCTTTGCTACTTCTGCCTGAATAGCTATACAGTTATTTCATTTATCTGCAACAAAAAATGTTTGTTATTAATTGTTGAGGGGAATCTCAAAATATTAAATCTGAAAGTAATAGTGGAAAAAGAGAAATATCAAAAAGAGAAATGTTAATAGGTAACTGAAACTACTTCTACTTCCGCTTCTGCTTTTACAAAGAAAATTTGGATAAAGTAACTATAATGATATTTTCTTGCTAAGTCACATTAAAAATAATATACCAATTTTATTTATCGTGTTTTACAAAAAATAAAATGATTTGAATGCAGGTAAACAAGTCGAGCCAACCCTAGCTACTTAAATTCCCGTCTTGTATTTGTAAAACAAAGCGGCTGAGTAAAGTGGCCAGCTTGCAGTCATGAATAAATGCAGTAATCCGTGTTCTGTGTACACATCACTGAGCTTACGGAACAAATATCTGTTATGAAAGTTTGGGAGCACAGTGAAAACTACGGAATACGAACTTCAGCATTTAAAAATCTTCCGAAAGTGCCCTGTACGATTCTATTGCTGAAACAATATTACGCAATAGTAAAATCATTCAAATAAATTTTGTTTTGAAATGACTATAATAATAGTTATTATTACATTATATGCACGGATTTTTACAGAGTATCTAGATAATCTAGATAGTTTATTAATAGTTACAAGTATATAAAACAAATAAGATTTACGTTGTTCATTAAAATATGTCTACATTTAATATGATAATGGAATTCAAGGATATGAAGAATTAGGTAAGATATTTCATGAAGATATTAATGCTGTTGTAATGTTTAAAAGTGTTTTACTGGTGGTTAATTACGTAATTGCAAAATAACCATTACGAAACGTCATTCACATTGCACGAGCTATTATCGTACATTGCAAAAGTGCATATGTTGCATCGTGTGTCTAAGTCTTAATCGGGTGACTAATTAATCAATCAATAAATCAGTGTTAATTTTGCACTCAACGCGGACGGTTATTTTTCTATCATACCTTGATCGCCCGTTTATCATTTTATCATCATCATCATCATCTTCTTACCCCTTATCCTTAAGGATAACTTAAGTAGGGTCGGCACAACATGTTTTCTTCTTCTAATCTACTCTATCAAATTTCATCTCAGTATTCACAACTTTTTACGCATATCATTCTTCAAATAATCCATCCATACCTTCTTCGGTATTCCTCTACTTCTGTATCCATCCACCTTCATAATTAACATTCTTTTAGTTATAAAACTTTCATCCTTCCTCATGACATGCCCATACTATGCTAGCCTATAACCCCTCAACTTACCTTATTTCGTTTATCATTTTATCAATTAATATAATATTGTAGGCTACATCCTACAACACACATCGTTTCATATCTGCAATTTATTCTCTCGAATTATTGAAGAAAATCGAAGTACAGAAAATTTATTTTATTAATTTTTACTTACTGTGCATTAATTAATATTTTCAATTGATTTTACGGGCTGTAAATATTTCGATTTACATTTTCGGGCGATTTCAATAAACAATTCGTTTCTACGAAACTTATTTCACATTCTCATAGTAAACAAAGCACTTTATTCGACATATTATTGGTTTTATCCGGGTTTACATATACGAATAACAGGAAAAAGGATCAAACAGTAAACATTTTAACAGATATTTTTGTTAACTTGCTTCTTTCTCTATAATAGAAGTGGAGCGGTTCATTATTATCAGTTTGTTAAGCTTCTTAAGTTTGCTATTTGTTTAACCATTGTAGGTGTTAGGTATTTTCTTGACTATAGGAATTTAAGTTGGAATAAAATAATATAATGTTATTTCTTTTTTTATAAACTAGTTCGGTAGATTAACGGTACTGTTCCCGATTGTAAGAACAGTACAATCCAAACACAATGGTGACCACCGAGAAATCGGTAAACCATCGGCTGTCGCTGTTATTACGCCGGCCTGCATGCTTGAAGGACCCGATGTCGAGGGAAGAGGGAACACGTTGGCCAAGACACGGTTCCACAGTTTCACAGTACGACAAAGACATTGAGAACTTTTTAGTTCATGCCAAGATGGAGGTTACCGTAAAGCTGTGACTCCGAAGCCCGACGCGTGTGGTTCTGTTTTGGAAAGGAGGGGAGGGAATTCGATTTAACAGCTCTTCAGAACATTTACTGACGGTAAAATATGTTCAGCGGCGCAATGTTCCTGCGTAGCTGAAGCAGCTCGATGTATTTAGTAACATCTGCATAATTAATAATGCGAACGTCCGTCTCTGCAACCTTCGAACTTCAAATTCCCGATGACTTTTACATACAAGTATATCAAATAATATAGTTTTGATCTATTAATTAAATTATTTTACATTTTAGAATTCTGAATTCTCACCGTTAAACATAGTTTAGACCTTTAAAAGCAATTACTTGTACTTATAACATGGTCTAGACTTATATTTCACCTTTAATATCACTAAATTAGACAACGCTTAATAAACGTTAATCATAAATTTCTCCTACACTCATTATTATTACGAGTTTTAGCGCAATTAACTTTGAAACACTGTAGATAACTTTGTGAATATTTGATTACAACGCTTTACATGTTTTGATAATTAATAGAGCTTTCTCGGTTTTCTTAACCTCAAACATAATTATCCTTTCATTATTTAGATCAGTAGCCACAGCATTCAATATCTAACCCGTCATTATATCCGACGGTTTTCTAATTAAGTGGAGTGAAATAAGCCGATATATTTCTTTGAACAAATAGAAGCTAAGAGATTTATCCGTCTTGTTACTACGTCGCGTCGTCCGGCAATTACAATTGTAGCAATTAGAAATGTGTTTGTTTTTTACTTTAATTAATTATGGTATTGATTTTTTATGTAAACAGATATTTTATATATGATATATCAGTGAATTTCAATTTGTACTACATAACGTATTATGATACAGGTCTTTTAGGTCTCTATCTAATCTAAAGGTATCTAATTACAAAATATCAGTTATAAGCCGATACGCAAAAAGTTTCAAAGTTCCACTTTTATAGCTGGCGCCGCAGATGTTCTTTCTACCTTTTCCAGTATTCAGTTGCGTTTAACTCTACCACAGCGCTATCTACCGCGTTCTGAGATAGGATAAAAACATTCACAATGAAAAAACTCTTTTGGCCTGGCTACACGCACCATCTTGCCTGCGTAGTCCAATCAACGCGACGGAATGTGAAAGACGGAACGCCGTACAGTGGCTAAACGTGCAGGTAAGCTCGTGCAAACTGGACTCTGCAAACCACAGAATATAATGTCCTATTGAGAGTTCGTCACGTCACGATGTGGCCAACAGAAGAGAATTTTTTATTAATAGCATCATTGTAATGTTTACTGATAAAAAAAAGCAACAAACATTGATTTTCAATCAATAAATGATAAGGTTCATTTTTTTGATCCTGTTGGAATATAACCTTCGTCTTAATTTTGTACAATGCCGGCAACGATTTTTATACCTAACTCTATGAAATGAATTAAAAATTCCTTTGAATAACTTCGTACATCATTCATTTTGACGTATGTTTTCTAAAACAATATTGCCGGTCTGAAACATCAAGCGCGGTTTGAATTACCGACCATACCATAGATGTAGTATAATAATATACTATTCCCATTTCTTTATTTTCTCGATGACAGTTCTAATTTGATAGTTGTAGTGTTGTGACCAAATAAGTAATGATATCGATCGCATATATTTATTATATTTTGAACAAAGACAAATTTGATTAAAATAAATAAATAAAGATATTACCTTTCGTTATAATTATTTCCTTTCATTGTCGAGTACCTACCTATATCTATTTATTTTACAACAGCTTCGAAAATTTTGAAGAAGTTGGCATTATCAATCAAGAACTAATACGTGTAACATCTTGTAATGAAATATAATGGCATTATCAATCAAGAACTAATACGTGTAACATCTTGTAATGAAATATAATGGCATTATCAATCAAGAACTAATACGTGTAACATCTTGTAATGAAATATAATGGCATTATCAATCAAGAATTAATACGTGTAACATCTTGTAATGAAATATAATATGTATTAGTTAATAAATTTGTACAAAAGTATCCGGCAGTAGTTTAGTTTATTACATTTAGTAAAAAAATATCGGGTCTGTTATCGTGTTACGTTTATCGATGCAGCTCCATCATTATCAGTTTCTCCACCTCTGGTATAACCTTGTACGCGTGTAAACGTCATATTTTTATAAAATAATGCATACATAATGTAAAAAGACGTTCGTTCAAGCTTTCACAGGAGCTGTCATCGAGAAAATAAAGAAATGGAAATGGTATAATACGATCAAGTAAGCTCGCCGGCAAAACCATGCAAGCCAAAACTGCGCAGTCCAGTCTTTAGCATGTCAACAATTGCACAAGCCGCCTGCGCGAGTTAACGTCTTATCGACCACACGCACACTCTTACATGCGCAAACTGGTTTGTGCAGGCATGCTCGCAGGCAAGACCATGCGCATGGCCAGGGCAATTAGATCATTAGACCAAAAATTGGTAAACATTTCTCATATAATTATACCAACATCAAATAGATGTAAATATATATACTTATAGTTTTAGTTTAATAAAGTAGAAAGTTTATTTATATAAATATCATATTATTTTATCAATTTTAAAATTTGCATTTAGTTATAACTAGCTGTATCCGCGGCTGCGCTCGCGTGAACTACAGAATGCCGTCGACTCGTACTCGTACTCGTACCCTCCTCGTTATATTGTGGGTGATCCTTAGAACATAGACATCTCTTGCTGACATTTTTGTATGTTTACTTAATTGTTACAATTATATAGTACATTAATTTGATATACCCATCTCTTATAGTTTACTCAGCGTAAACCGTTTAAGCACCTGAGTTGATTCACCATTACCAGTTTTTTTTATTTGCGCGGAACTCTAATTCTTTTTCTGATATAAAAGTAGTCTAAGTTACTTCTTCAAACATCAGCTATCTGCCAGTGAAAGTTCCGTCAAAATTGGTCCAAGCCTTCTGGAGATTACCCCGAACAATCAACAAACAGACAGACAAAAATTAAAAAAAAATGCATTTTTGTTATCGTATATACTTTTATATGCATGAAGTGAAAAGCTGTAATTTTGACATCACAAACAGACACTTCAATTTTATTAACGATATAGGTGTGATACAAAATGTAAACTTTGCATATGTAAAAAAACTGAATTGTCGTTCATCTAAAACTGGCTTAATAAAAAAAAATCTTATAACTTGCTTATAAAAAAAATGTTCATCATATACGGTGAAAGTTAGTAACAATTACGATTCTTTTAAAAGTCATATTCGACTTTTACCAAATCAAATAAAAATCCTTGGTGTAAAATATTACGCAGATTTGTATGTAGGTAGGCTTTGTTTCCGAGAGTTACTCGACGAGTGGTACCAATTAGTGGGGGTTCGCACTTTGCAGCGCAGTCCGCGTCGTTGATTGCTGTCGTCGCAATGCGAACGGTAGCATTGTCGACTGACTGTTGCATACTGTGTCATAACTTTTTTCATTTACATAATATACATATATACAACAACTCTGTGTATTTATGTATTAAAACTCCATGAATCACGTGATTTGTATGTTTATATATTCTGTATCATACATATAAAAACTTTTGTCCTGAAAACTAACTGACGGTACAACGCACAGCCTAAACCGCTGATCGTAGAAGCCTGAAACTTGGAGAGTGTGTTCTTAGTATGACGTAGGCATCCGATAAAAGGACTTTCCGAAATTCTACCCCTAAGGGGCTGAAAAATGGGGGCAAAGTTTGTATGGGACAACGCGATTCCTTGGTCCAATCTACTTCAAATTTTGCATAAACCTTTTTTAACAGAATTGATGGAAGACGTGTTTCGTATTTTGTTGAAATTCATCCCCTGACGGGGTTAAAAAGGGGTAGAAAATTATTTTGGCGGTGATTTGCTTCGAAGTTGATATCAATACTCCTTAGTGCTTGTGATTTAATTTACATTTTATTTTGACACATGTTTCAAAACTCAATCCGATTTTATTCAAAAAAGTTTGAACTCACTTAAAAACATAAGCAAATACTCTATAAAATTGTAATATCTCGAAAGTCACCGTACTATATTAGTACTTCATTTGAAGGTTTCTAAGCTTAAGGAGGTTGTAAGGAGTCGCTGTAAGGAGGTGTGTAAGTACTTTTAGGACACGGCCTCATAGGGACGTAGAGTTCGAAATTTGAAATGGTAAGGACTAGAACATTTTGGTTACAAATTATACGAAGCATTCCATATTTAAAAAAAAACATGTAAAATCTATACTAATAATATAATAAAGCGGAAAAGTTTTTTATTTGTTTGTTAAACACGCTAATCTCTGAAACTACCAGTCGGATTCGAAAAATTCTTTTTTTACATGATAGCCAGACTAATGAGGAATAATAGTATAGGTTATATAATATTAGGCTACAGTTTGTAGCTCGCCTTAAATATTGATTTTTGTTCGTAAGTCGGAAGTCGAAGCCCTCGCGAACTGCTTTAGTCGCATGCGCTGGCTTAAGGGTTAATGTTCAACAAAAATATTGGCCATTAGTATATATAAAAAACTCAGCGATAGCATATATCTATCTCTTATACATGAGCCACAATAAGGTATTATGCAATAATTTTTTTATTTGTTGAAGAAAAAATTAATTTAAGAACATTATTTTTAAACATGGCATATTAATCCTTACGAACAAAAGTTACTTCATCATAAAGACAATTTATAATGAAGATGAACCTCGTCTTTTTTGGACGCATAGTTGCAGTTGATTGGTACCAAATTAAAATAATTCAACACTTGGCTCGGATCTATTATGTCTATAGTAGTTAGCGGCGCGAACGAGCCATTCGATGCTGCGATGTGACCATCTGAACGCCCGATAGAAATATTGTCATTATTGAAGTATTATAAATCATCAATCAGTGATTTATTCTAAATTATATGCGGGTGAAACCGCGGGCACAGCTAGTCAATATATAAAAGGCTTTGTCCTGATTGACACATCATCGCTCTGCCCAAACAACTAATTATAGACATTAGGAGAGGATATTTATTTTATTTTGTGAAAGGGTTTCTCGAAATACAAAACCTAAAGAAGGAAATGGACTCGCAATATTTGTATGGGAAATAATATTTAACGGGTCTTAATATAAAACTTGTTATTAGGTCCTTACATATGAAATTAGCGTTTTATATGGAAAAAGTTACATGAAAAAAATATTATGAAATTATACATTTAATCAATCGAAGTATGTACCTACCATATTTATCGATCTATGCACTTTCGCCATTTTATAGATAGCTCATTGATTCCGTTGCTGAAAAAATTGTGGGAGCGAGAATCAAAAAATTCTTTGAACCCGGTTTGGACAGCCTCATCGGAATTGAATTTTTTTCCTTGCAAGAATTTGTCCAAATTCCGAAAAAAGTGGTAATCTGTTAGAGCAAGGTACGAGAAGTATGGTGGGTTCGGAGACATTCTAACCGCAGTTCCTCTGATTTAGTGAGAGGGCTAGAGAGATTGACCAGTCTCGATTGTTTAACGGGTAGCTTTTTCGTCAGGGTTTGCAATTGTTGATAATAAAAATCTACCGTAATCGTCTGGCTAGATTTTAGAAAGCTGTAGTGTATGACACCAGCACTAGCCCACCAAACACTCACCAGTACCTGTATTTCTAAGTCAACTTTTGAGACAGGATTTGGCCGGTTCTCCTGGGTTCACCCCCACTGTGATGAGCATATCCGATTGTCGTAAAGAATCTATTTTTTCTCCTCCGGGATGAAAACTTCACTTTTAGTCCCTGTCACACGGGAGAAAAGTACCTGATTCTCTCCCGGTGAGATGGCAAATGTGCGCATGCGCGTACTTTACTTTATCTCCCGGTAACCTAGCAACTGCGTGTTTATATATAAAATATATAAACTTTTCATCCCGGAGGAGAAAAAAATTATAACGCACCTAGGGAGAAAAGTAGGATATTCACGCCCACCCGCGATTTTCACCGTCGCCTTCGGCTCGGGTAACAACCATACGCGCGGGCGTGAATGTCCCACTTTTCTCCCTCGGTGCGTAATATACTATTTGTCACAAGTAACAATACGATTCAAAATTCCCTCGCTATTGTTACGGTTGAGTAAAGTAACGCAGCACTCGATGCGTGTTTGTTGGTGTGCTTTAGTCAGTTCTTGCAGTTTTATACAATATAGGCATACGTACTATTCAAAACGTCATTTAAAAAAGGAAACAAAAATCCCGACTGTAACAAAAAAAAACACTTCACTAAAAAGTTTATTTTTCTTTTTTTTTTTAATTTAATTCCCATACGTCATACTTAAATATTATATAGCCTATGTCACTCTCACAATTAAGACGAATCTATCGACATATCTTATGCTAAAATCCATCAAGCCGTTTAGGCTACAGAGCATGCCAAAAAATATACATACATACATACATACGCTCAAAAAACATAACCATCCTTTTTCGCAGTCTGGTAAAAATGATTAAATTTTATATTATACTTATATACTATTATACACCAACATCATTGCACAAAATAACGGCACAAACTACAATATTTGGGCGACCGAGCTTTGCTCGGTATTTAAAAAAAAAGAAAAAGAAGAAAAAAACACCTATCTAGGTAAACTAGGAATATAAAACATTATATAAATACAATATTGTGATTCAAATCGGTGGCGCCATTTCCGAGAAACCAACAACATATTATATATACAAACTATAAATAATGCTTCCAGATATAAAACACGCAAAAAGGGAACCTTTATATGCCATTTTTGATGTTAGAAACAATGATATTTTTTTTATTTGTCGATACGGCAATCGTGAAATGTGGGCGATTGCCTTCAGTTCACAAATTCTATCCTTTTTGACAATAGAGTTTCCTCCATATGCTGTGATTTCCTATCTCTTTTGTTTTAGCATGCTGATATACCATTTCAAATTGCTTTTAGTGTGAGTATAACGCGTTTATTAATAAAACGTTATTGGTTAGAAAGAAATGAATATATATATAATATATCGATCTTTAGCGACGTGGAACTGCGACAACGGATATTACGTAAGACATAGAAAAATGTTAGATAATTACCTGAATATTTCGAAAATAGAGCGCGGTTAAAGCTTCTATACTTATATAAACATATCAGTATTTAAAAAAAAATTTAGACAATATTTGCCGTGAAATTTTCTAAACCGCAGTTTTAGAAAGTTATGTGTTAAATTAAACTGCTACACTTGCAACAAATACGAAAACGCTTGTTCAAGTTTTACGTATTTTAGCCGGAAAGTGCTCATTCTGCGGTACAATAACTTAGCCGTCCACGTCACTGCAGGTATATTTCATTTTCGCAAAATGTTGTCACCAAATTTTAAAATACGAGTAAATAATCAGAGCAGAAAACCAGTTTCTTGAAGTCATTCGTGATATCAAAATCTCAAATGAAATAAATATATAATATATTAAGCACTGAGTATACTTGCTTGTTATAGGATATGTTTTTATAATTACTAGCGATCGCTTTAAGGTCGAAATTCGATCAGCGACGTTTTGATCATAGACTATTTTCTGTTTGACATTTGCAGTATTCATGAACCTAAACAATGAGTATTATCTACATAACTTGCTATCACTTTTCGTTGAGTGACAATGTCAATATTTTGGGGGATCTAAGTTCAATGGCACTGGTCTGGTTAGGGTTCGCAGTATTCATTTATTTAATGTTATATATTAGTAACAGATAATATAGACTAATTTTAGCTTTTTCCACACCTTCTCCATATAAACTTAAACTATGGCAAATCCCACAGTCTGTTGTGCACGCAATACGCTTAAAAAGGGGTAGAATGTTTTTGCTTCATGTATTATTATATAAATTCCTTTGATTATACAGTATATGTATCTAATATATTATTTTATTTTTTTCTAATATATTCTTTCGTTTATAAAACAGTATTAAAACTCAAGTATATTTTTAGTCGCAAAAGCTGTCCGGTGAGAGAGTTGGCTGCGATTTAATATTAAATAAACAAAATATTACTTGAAAGTGAAATAAATCAAAGAAAAAAAATAAATCTGTGCAAGATACCGATTAAATAAAAATTTAAGGTTCAAATATACATAATATAAAAATATGTACATCATAAAAGTAAGTTACAGAAATATAATTTCAAGGACTATTGAAGTTGTATGCTGTAAGTTTTCTTGTGGCTATTGTCACATAGGTCAAGGTGTACAGGGATCAGCATTTTATTATCATATGTCACGTGCTACCAGCCTTCGATTTTCCCATTATGAGAACCAATGTGGTTACAATAACGATTTATACAACAATATAAATTAAAAATTTTACAACCAATATTATAAATCTAAATTTTCATTTCAGTTGTAGCTTATGAACAGGTAAATAAAAATACACAAACTAGTATTGAAATGTATTTAATTTTGTGTAATAGATATATTATTTTATTAAAAAGTACTTAGTCTAATATTTACTTACGTTTATTGTTTTTACTTTTTATTTAAAATATTTACGTTTGTGATCAAAAATAATTATTTAGTATTGTATTACATATTTTCATTGTGAAATGTAATGTAATAAAATACCAGTCTGGATGTGTCCCGGTGTTAGGCAAAGGCCTGTTGCGAGGAAAGCCACGGGCTTAATCATAGCACAATTCAGGATATATTGGAGATTTCAAACGCCGAGAAATTCGCTGTTCTATAATTATTCAACAAATATTTAAATATTTATATTTTTCATCAAATCAAATTTCTACCGTACCGTACAAACTAAGTTATGAAGATTTTGTCAACTCGCTGTACCTCTGTGGTCTCTTTGGTCATTATGGGACGCTTGAAACTATGCTGCGGTTGTCGCGGCACACAACTTGGCATCGAAATACTGAACCAGCCGAGATAAATCGCTGTAATAAAACGCGTTTGATGATAACAATATCAATTTGTCTTGAATAAATTGTTAATCTCTGCTGTGGTTACATGCATCTTTAAAAGGACAGTGTCCACTAGTGAGTTGGGAAATAAGCTAGGAATAAATAAGTTTCGGCATCAATGGGAAAAATCTTATTATATATTCTATGTATACAAAATTTTAACTAAGTTTCAAAGAATTTTTTTTTTTCCATGAGATATAATTATTAATGGAAATTGGAAGGTTATGTGGACTACAGAATGCCCGCGCGAATTCTACTCTCCCGCTCCCAGCTATTTTAAAGACAAAAGTGCTTATTGTGGGTGTTCCTTAAAAGATGGACGTATAGTCTCTCTGACATTTTTGTAGGTCTTTTAAATGTCTACATTGTTTAGTATATTAATTTGCTATATCTTTTATGGTTATTCCATTTAAGCGCCGGAATTGATTCACCATGGCCAGTTTTTTTTGTGCGGAAGCCTAATTCTTTTTCTAAAAAAAGTAACCTAAGTTCCTCCCTTTTTTTTTAGATCTGACTACACTGTAAGCCTTAGGTGCCCTGAAGCCGCTGCGGCTTTTACAGCTTCACCGAACTAAGTTCCTTCCTATAACATTAGAAGTCCTATCAGTGACAGTCCTGTGAAAATCGATCCAACCGTTTCGGAGATTACCCGGAACAGACAGACAACAATTTTAAACCTTTTTTTTATTTTGTTCGTATATTTACTAAAACCTGTGTAAAAACATAACAAACAGACACTTCAATTTTATTTAATTGTTTATATCGGTTGATATATCAATAAATCAAATATTTTCATAGTTAGTAAGTTTAGGTTTAAGTATCATATTGATAAGAGATGGCGCTGTCATGTTTTTGTACTGGGTATCGTTTGATTTTTTACATCGTGCATATGGGTTTGTTTTTATAAAAAATTGTAATTTTATTTATTTGTATAGATATACATAAAGATGTTCACCGTAGATCTGTAACACAATTTACGGTATATGGACTACAACTGAATATCAGAAACAAAAATATTTCCCCTCGGAATTTCGGATTGGGCATTACAACTGAAAAACTCTCTGCTTTGCTTTCGTCAGTAATTTCAATTTCAATGAAACATAATAATCTCAATAATACAAAATTATTAGTGACCGTTCACAATCTACCGAAAGTTTACAATTTCACTAGAAATATCAGATAAATAGAATCCGATGACATATATATAAATACACATCGCGAGAAAATACGTATATTTTTTCATTAAACACTTTATTGGATGTATAGAAACATTTTAGATAAACTTAAGAACTATCAAATATCTACATGAATAAAGCCTAAGGAGTTAATGCAATTCTCTCGTTGTATAAGTCTTCGGAGTAGGCACAGACTCGCGAAGGAGCTGAGAAGCTTACTTAATGAGATGTGAAATTGAATATTAGACACGATATGAGACAAGTTGACTATCTAATTCATAAACTATTCATTAGTTATTTGCGAGGCTTGTTTTTATGGATACTTTATACGCAGGTTTAAACACGCCGGATGACAAGATACCATGGTAAGCGTAAAAGGGGCTAGCGTCCAAAATATTGATGTTTATACAATATTAAAAGCTTGTTGCTATTCGGTAAGCGCGATATTATTAAATATAAATATTAAATAGGCGTCTGTGTTACAAAGTTTGTCGTCGAAGCGATTAATTTAATATTTTGAGTTAAAGTCTTTATTATTTGTGAGACAAGGTTAACTGTTTATAATAATGTTAAAGAGCTATTCTAATATTATTATATGTGTAGTGTATACGTTGTAAATACAATATCCGTACTATTGACGTGTGTGGTGGCAGAGGATCGGAGAGCAACAGCTCGCCGCTCGGCGCTCACGCATTCACAGTCGGGACTTTTAGTATATTATAAAGTACTCTGTGGTCGGGTCACGGGACCAGTAACAGTGGCGAACGGGAATGTCTTTCGGAATGTTACAATAAGTATAAATTAGATGTACATTGTACAGAAAGATTTAATTTCTTGACAATTTCTACATATACATGGACACCTCATACAGATTTACGTAGCTTTAATATTAGTTTATGCAAGCGCTTATACGCAAGATAGCCCCTTCGTTTACCTGTGTCTACTCTAGAGATATTTTTCTGAGAGCAGCGGTAACGCGAGTTGACGCTCTTTTGCGCGCAAAACACGCGCTGATGCGCATTTACATTTATGTGAACGGTTTATGTCAGTTTAAAGACAGTTTAGATGCGCATTGTCAAAACTCGTGTTCATCTGGTCAGAGCCTTAAATCTATGACATCTAACGTATTGGCATTTTTATACAATTCCAAATAGAAAAAAAATATCTCAAAAAACTATTTGTTTCCGCACTTTTTCTTTCACAGGAGGATTACTTCTGACCATCCATTCCCTCCTTCACTCCTTCACTCCTTCACAGAATCAAATTCAGCGATAGCGATTATAAAGTCCAGTTACTCATGCGGCAGACTGGCACGGCGCTTTGCCGTAGCCGGCTCACTGCGATGAAGTGCACTATGCGCTAACAACATTTGGAATAAGTGTCTTAACACATCCGGCGCAGTAAACTGAGTTAGCGCAATTTGCGCGTCGTAGCGCAGTGTTACCCATATCTAATTCATATAGTCTATATCAATTAGGAGATTGTAAATTAAAAACTAAACTAAATTTCATCCAAATCAGTTGAGAATTTTTTAACGTATTAAATACTGTAAACCTCAACTTCAACCTCAATGCTGTGCAGAATCATGAAGCGGAACATCAACACCCAGCTTGTCCGCTACATAGAGGATTACTCTTTGTTAAGCGATCGTCAATATGACTTTCGCTAGAATCAATCAGCAGGTGATCTATCGTACGTGTTTCGATTGATAAGCACGGCGAGGCCTTTTCGATTAGTCTTGACATAGCCAAAGGTTTTCATAGGGTTTGTCATCATGACTTCACATTATAGCAAGCCCGTTAACAGTCGGTGAGAAACAAAAAAGAGGCAGGAGGCTAAATAGAAACTCTTTGTCTAGCATAAAGTTTTATTTGTTCATTTTATTTGCAATGCGTAGTTTGAAAGCGCCCGTATTTGTAAGGCCTAAGTATAGATTACAGTATAATTTAAGTGAGCAATGAAATTTTATAAATCAGTCAGTCCTATTGTTAATACAATATTTTTTTAAGTAATACTGTTTTACTACAGAAAAATTCTTTTGTCATCACCTTCGTGCTTATTCAGAAGTTTGTTAGCGCCATGACATTTACTCTTTTACTTCGAAAAGGTAAACAATCTATGGAAAGTCGCTGACCCTTCAGTAAATTGATCATAGAAAACAAATCAACCCGCGCACGTGTGCCCTGATTTTTGGAGCGGAAGTAAATTTATGTTTTATCGCAAAGCAGTAAGTACGTATATGTAGTTTTATTTACTTTTGTATTTAAGGCTAATGATCGAAAGTTTTGCTTCATACAGTAAGAAAGTAAAGCTAAAAAGCAAGTAACTAACATATACAGTTATACATATCATTGTATTTAATAAATATCTAACAATAGCAGTCTCTATATAATAATAGATAATACATTTGAGTGTGAACAGTTAAGAGAGCGACAGAGTTGAGAGTGTAAAGAAATTGGAACGTGAATCTATTATAGAGTTAAACTTAACAATAGTTTGGGATAGATGAATTTTACCTACCTACCTAAAAATTGTGTAATAGCTAATTAGGCTTAGGTATCAGTCACTAAGCACGCTCCACCTCCAGAATAGGTTGCTGCATCAGAAAAACTACCTACTGGCCACGAACTGCCCTGGCCAGTTTGGAAAAGTCTAAACAGACTGTGGGCTCAAGTCAGCCGCTGCAAGAGTAACATTAACCGATGGGGCATAATCGCCGAGAGTGACATGCAGTGCTAGTGTGGTTTCCATTTGCATTCCATGCCACACTTGCTCACATGTCCAGCTCGGACAATGTCGTGGAAGTAGCCACCTACTGGTTAAAGTAACTTTAAATCAGAGGTTTAACAAGACACGAAAGAAGAAGGTAAGAAGAAGAAATTCAAGGAGACTGAGTGTATTGTTTAATAAATAACAAAATACCTATCTTGTAACTAATTGTGTTGAAAAGCAATAAATCATTTTCATAGACATGACGTGGAATCCTTGCTGGATATAATATATCAAAAATTCATTTCCGCGAGAATATATAAATCAGTTATCACGAACGAAATTGAAAATAAACACGACATGATGGTATTTTGAGTAGAAAATGATATATCGTCTGGAATGTTTATCTACTGAAAATATTATTAACTTGTTAATCTTGTGGTTAACTAGGATTTCAAGAGAGATCTTCCTCACAACAATAGCATAAGATGTTAAGGATGAGAATATTTGTACTTGAGTTCTAGGCTTTTTTGTAAACATATATGCATTAGAATAATTATACAAATACTCCATTTACATTTTAGATCATAGCAAAAAAAAAAAATTTAGTTACATTTCTGCAGTATTAAAACGCATTAACTCCATAAACGATTTAGGAGGTGAAGGATTCCCAATTCATAATCGAAGCTCAATTTAATTAATGACTATAAAGTCCAATGAATTTTATTCTGCATAATAAAATTACAACGATTCTGAGTTAGTCGGATCATAATTGTAGCTGTATTTAAAAACTGACGACATAATTATCTGAACACTCCAAGCGAATGGATTTTTAAATTGCAGTGAGAGAAAATTGAAAACGGAATGAACGGGGGTAAATTGTCCAGAATGTTGATAGTCACCATAAGATGTCCATTGCGATTTTATATACATTACAGTATTACATTTGAGTAAAATATTTTTTAATTACTGTTTCACATAACTTAGCATAACAGAACACTCAAATAACACAACACATTAATTTCCTCTATAGTTTTTACAGTGGTCATATGCTATGGCACCACATTTTACCAGTGAATCCACGTTAAATATGGTAAAAGTGATCCCACTATGTAGTAGGACCTGCAAATGTGGCAAGAGTAAGCTCGCTACGTGGGTCTCCAGCCCCACAAATATTGTAAGAGTGAGTTCTTATGTAAATTTATAACAAAAAGCGTACTGTCATTTAATTAGAGTTACCATTCTGTTGATGGCGTTAACATTTTATATTCAACATCATGTTTGAAGAAAAACTCTTCTTCTTCTTGTTTTGGCGCCGCTAAAAGCACTTGCCAGTGTCAATGGTTTTTAATTTTCGTAGAATTTTCTAATAATTAATAAACAAAGTGGGGACACTTGAGAAGATGGTGGCTCAGTCATCAAAACTCTCTTGAGAGTTTTTGTGACATCTCAAAATGCATGCTCCCACTTTATATTTATAATTTACTTCACATAAGCAGAACAACCAAACTATATCACGCAAAATGCCATCAATACTACATAATATAGGGTCAAAAAAGTTAATGAATAAAATAGTATAATACGCACCGGGCTTCGGCTCGGGTGACAACCATACGCGCGGGTGGGAATGTCCTACTTTTCTCCCTAGGTGCGTTTACAATTTTTTTCTCCTCCGGGATGAAAAGTTTATATATTTTATATATAAACACGCAGTTGCTAGGTTACCGGGAGATAAAGTAAAGTACGCGCATGCGCACATTTGCCATCTCACCGGGAGAGAATCGGGTACTTTTCTGCCGCGTGACAGGGACTAAAAGTGAACTTTTCATCCCGGAGGAGAAAAAAATAAAAAACACAACATGTCACTTCAAGATCCCGCTTATAACTCTACATCTATTTATATCTATAATGTGCGATATATTTGTACGGGTCTTATAGAACTGTATAATCCTATGTAGGGGTTTCTCCTATATACAAATGTACTCTGTGGTGGGTGTATTATGGAATGGGGTTGCCAAACTTTTTTATGAAATTGGTTGGTATGCCACTAAGGAGTATTACAAAAACGTTTTTATAAGTATTTAAGAATTTAGTACAAATAATTTAGGTTTTTACATTGCACTTAAATAACGCTTAGGGATTCCACAAGGACAGCTTCAATTATTACGGGTGCGAAAGCGTAGAGGTCAAGTAATTTCGTAACATAATTTTTTTTCCTCGAGCTTTTATAATTCCGTGTTGTGGTAAATATAGTTTATATCTAAAAGTACTTTGTGGGTAATGCGATTAACTTAACGAGTACTTATAACAAAAATTATCATAAAGTCAGTTAATTAAAATCTCTTTATAAATTAAAATGTATTAAACACTTTAAGCTGGGAATAAAATATTATCTAAATCCATGTGATGGTGAAGATTATAAGTTAAGTAATTCAACAGAGAATAAAGGCAGAAACATAGTTTTAACACGTCACGCAACTCGACGTGAAATGACGCGTGTTGTCTCAAACCAAATTGTACCAATTTGTATGGACAGAAATACATCTTTATCGCTTTCATTTCTGTCCTTTTCTCTCTGCGTCACGTCGCGTTACGTGTTATAAGTATGTTTCCACATTTAATTTTTTTTTTTTTTTTTATTGGTGGGGTACTGATCCCCCACCCCCTAAATTTACCTCTAACATAATCAGAGATATATGGTACATACATACATACATACATTAGGTTAAATAATTTTTTCATTTTCCCACACAATTTAAACCTCCGACTTTATTTCGCTACAAACCCTTTAACTATGCCTCTCCCTTTTTTATTTCATTTATTCAAAAAATCATTCTTAATAACTACCATACAATTTTTCTTAAAATTAAATATATCTAATGTCAATAAATAAAATTACAATTTTCATCTTTAAAATTACCAACTTCATTTATGTCCGAATATATATTTATAATAACAATAAAACCGAACAACTAGTAACATATACAACACAAAAATTTAAATAAACAATTCTCAATTAATCTATAATTATCCTATGTGACTAGAATAAAATAAAAATCATGATAATTTAAAATGGAGACATATTATTTATTTCTTTTTGACGTAACTTTTACAATTTTTCCCATAAAGTCCATGAATGGACATCTAGTCTCGTCATCCGACACCAACATTACTAGGTTTTCCAGCTCCACCTTACGGCCGAGCCTGGACTCGAGATCAAACCTGGACGAGCCGAAGCGTGGACAATCTATGATGAGATGGAGGATTTTCTCGGCAATATCCGGGTCGCATTAATTAGAAATGATAAACATGTAGGAATAGTTAAAAACTGAATACCTATAATCTGCACTATATAGCTAATTACTGTTACACCCGTGGCTAAGAAAATGTAGTAGTTAAATGAATATTTTCGCACACGAAAACAAATTTAGAACTAACTCACTGTTACAGCTGTTTTCAGTCTGATTCCTAACCTTTTCTAGATTTTTGATGTCTTTCGTTTATGACTTCTATTGTGTGTGGTAGTTTGCTTTATATATTCGGTAAAAAAGAAGGGTAGAAAATTTCAAGACATGCTCTTTTTATAACTTGTTTATGTTTGTTTATGATACTCAGATCAATAAGATTTCAGTTTGTGCGTGTTCCGCGAATTAATCGAAGTAATCGTGATTATGTTTGCAGATAATTCTAAAGTTTTCTAGATATTTCTTTAATATTCGAAAAGAGTGCATTTAATAATTAAATTCGAATGTATAAATCTATAAATTTCTTTCTCATGTTAGTTCTGTAAAGCAAACAGAATATAATTCCTTGATGAATATTTATGTGAGTCAAACTCGTTACGTCTTAAAATATTTTAAATAATATTATCTAGGATTACGTCATCAATATCATTCATGTTTACATAAATTTATAATTTGTTCTCTTGTTGTGGTTTTGTTATACCTGTAATCATATTGAATAATGTATCGATATGACTTATAATCATAAGTAGGTATATTGTATTATTATTTTTATTTACGCCTCTCTTTCACTGTAACATGTATTCATCGATGACATAATAGATGCCCATGTGGAGGAGAAACAAATGGTGCGGAAGAATAGATCATAAAATGTTGCAGGAATAAATATTAAAAACGGTTTTTGTACAAGTTTGGCAAATTTTTTTTTATTGTAAGTGCACAAACTAGGTGTATTAGCAGAACATAAAAAAGGGTCGAAAATGGTCGAAAAGGACACCGTGAGATATTAGTTGGTAAGAGTCTGGCATAACCTTCCCTTGAGTGGCTCGGCTCGGAAAGTTAACCAATGCAGGATTTCACGACGATTAATAAAAAATCATCATCTAAATCGCGTGAACGTAGATATCAGATAATAGCCAAATAATATTGTTTGTCTAAGGGTGATGGATATTTATAAATAGGTAAGTATTTACCTCCCCTTGTATGTAGTTATTCGTCCTCTAGTAAACACGTGATCCATATTTTACATCACCCACACATAATACTACGTACAAAATTAATGTAAATATGACACATATTATGATCTTAATGTAATATCCACAAAGGTCCCGTGTATTTGTCCTTTTATTTGATGATTATCAAATAGTAAGAATCAATTGCTAATATTTCGTAATGATTACTTTTCAGTAATGAAAATTAAATTTATTTCAACAACCATTTGATATTTGGAAATATTAATAAATTCCTAAATTAGAAATATTACAGCAACCAGGCAGACGTGACTGGGCAAGTGCTATTCTCATCGCGCTCATAATGGGTAGACTTTTTGTTACGTTTCCTCGGTAGGTTTGCTGACGCTCACTTCCTTCAGTATCACATAACATATGACCTGAATTTCTAAAGTTGAACTTAACTATATAAATACAAATGAAATGCTGTTTGGTGGTAAGCGCATCATATGAGAACGGATTGTCTGATTTGGCAATTTTTTTATGCACTTAATAGTCCAAATTAGGGTTTTTCAAATTTCCTGAAAAAATGTCTAGTTTCGGAAAAAATTGAACGTCCTTTTTTCTATCGGATTTTTGTATGAACTCAAGATTATCTCACGATTCAAAGGATGGATACATATACTAAATTCTTATTTTTTTCCGTTCGTTATAATCCTTGAAAAGTTTTCAGATTCCAAAGAAATTAGTTTTCAATAATAATATAGAATAGGATTTAAAATCAGTAACATAATTAATTCAGTAACTTGTATGAAGTTACTACTTAATTAATTATTACATTTCACTTTCACGTCTTGAATAGTTTATTTGCTACACGTAAAAATACTGGTTGATTTATTTGTAACCGAGATTCTAGATAACTGGCAATTTTTAACAACTTTAATTCCAGCAGTACACTTTTTCTAATTTTTTTTGCATTTTAACCACCATGAAGGTTTACTAAAAATTCGTGCTTATGTTGTTCAAATTTCTTCTTTGTAACATCATTAGTTAAGGCTATATGTTGTTCTATTTTTAAGCAGAAGCTGTTCCAGGAGAATATAATAAAAGGATCTATATAAGATAGATACGAGTGACTAAATTATCTTGGAGCTTGTGGGGTAAGGGGTGTCGAATTACATCTTCAGGACTGAGACGCTCAAGCCCACCTCAGTTGCACGTGATGGACCCTGCTGAGTAACAAACGAGGAAATGGTGATAACGTGTGGTAGGGCTATTTTGCTTGACTGGGTCGCAACTACCATTCATGTGGTAAAAACCCCGTCATAGTGACTTGCTTTTGCGTGTCGCGTTTTGGGATCAGCCTGTTCATATTCAGTTAAATGTATGCAGGCCAGCATGACACCCGTGACTGACGATGGATTACGATACTTCGGTAGTCACCTTTGTGTTTCACCATCATGGACGGTATCTTCAATTTACCGTGCTTCTAAACAACAACAACAATTTGACAACCTCTCAATCAATTTCGTGATAAGCATTATCCGGTTTAGAATAAGCCGATTTACTTTTCACCAGTAGTGACCAATAAATTGATAACATTATAATCTACCTTGGATTGCATAAAAAAACTAAAAAAGTAAATGGAATTAAGAAAGTATGGACCATGGTATAAAATGTAGTTGTATAAAAAAAATGTATTTATTTACGTCTAACACCAATAGGTGTGGTCCGGCAGCTGCACTTGAGAGCCAGTCTTCAATTAGGCTTAGCGTGCTACCATCTTGGGCCACATTGTCACTTAAGATCAGGTGAGGTTGTGGCCATAAGGCTAAACCTATAAAGATTAAAAAATCCTAAGAAGTTATACATTTTTGGAGTAACAAAACAAAAATAGTATCCCACATGCCAACAACGTGATGAAGTGAACCGTTAGTGATGATAATAATTTAAATTAATTTTACTAACCTTTTTTCTTATTGAGTAAAATAATTTTACGTTGTTTATATGATTATTATTTATTATGATTAAATTGAATTGAATAAGAATAATGTTTATTTATTTATTTTTCAATAATGAAAAAATTACAGTAAAATTAGTTTTACATCTACTAAATGCATTAAAATAAGTATAACTACAAAAAAATCATAATGGAAGAATCTTTATGCACAAATAATTTATTTAGTTTTACTCTAATAAATATTTGTTATGACATTAAAGCTCTATGTATTCAAAACATAATAATCTATTTCTGTAAGACAGGTGTCAAAGAGATATATATATAAATTTTATCAACTTATGACCTTTATATCCATCTGCCAATTTATCACGGATACACCTATCACCCAAGTCACATTTTATGAGTAAATATTTCAAGACGCTTGTGCCACGTCGTCGACGGAAATTAACGCTGTAAATAGTACGGAGCAGGCGTCCTATCTGGGAAATAGTTTTAGCGATAAGATATTTTTCCGCAACTTTCAATTTCGCAATTTTAATGTAAAAAATATTTCCAATAATTATAGTCAACTCTTTTTTTTAACGACACTACAATTCTACATTTCTGAGGGCCGTAAATAGTCTACTCTACTATTTTACTCTTATAAAATTTCTATAAATTTAAAACTGTTGAAAGTTGAATATTTGATATTGTAGTAATTATTTACGCTTGTTATTATGCAAATAACTGCCCATATTTTCTGTAAAAGAGTGTTATACAAATAACTTTAGTATAAAACTTGTTCATTGTAGCATTATAATTCACATCAGCGTCGGTGGTAAATCGAATCTTTAACGATGTCAGAAATGCCATCGCCCTCCGAAATGAGGGTTCGATTCCTGAAAAACAATATTTATGTTCCCTTGTATTTGGATATTTTATATTTGTGTTCAATTTGTTCCTCAATTTCTATAATGTTTAGGGGATATCATTAAGAAATGTCTGATCCATCTTAATGTTAAAGTTATTACCTACTATGGATAAAACAAATTTTTTTATGTAAATAAATACTACTTACACATGTTTACTTCTTGATTTTTTATACGAAAAAAGTTGCCGGGTGTTTTTAATAACTTTTAAACGGCATTAATAAGTTGCTTTAATAACCAGTTTTCCTGCAGTTATTGTTGAAATTATGCCGTAGTTTATTTTTATTGTTTTAATTTCTTTGAAAAGTTGCACCGATCGGTATAATTAAGGTCGTAAATATAGTTTCAAAGGAAATTAATTATTCTTGACTTTCCCGAATTTTGTTATATGAAATTCTTTATGATTATTTTTACAGAATAATATTTGAAATAAATAATAAATTTGTTTTAGTTTCATTTATTTTGTATAACAATATCTATTCTGTCTAAAATAATTATATTTTAGGAAATATATACAATTCAAACACACAATACTAAGTATAGCAACTCAAAAGAAAATGTTTGACAAAATACAAACAATGATTCAAAATCCCTTGAATAATTTTTAAGCATTGTTTTAAATTATAATATAAAATTATATAATAACAAAATTGTAATAAATTAGGTTTTAGTGACATTGTTTATAACTAAGCGAAGTTCGATGCTAGCAACTGACGCCTTAAACCTAACTAACTTTTCTACGTGACGTATCGAAAATGCATCACTTTGTAGGAAGACTTATACGAGCTGACTTTTAAGTAGTTTCCTCTGTGACGCGCTTGCCATTATCTAAAACTACTTATAATAATACTTCGTTATGTATAGACTGTCAATGAGAATCTGGCAATAAGAGTCTTAATCTATTATTAAATCTGTAGTTCTGTCTGTACATGTAATTTTTTTACAAATTTCCTGATAAACATCTTATATCTTATGTTATTATATAATATGTATAATACAAAAGTTCTGTTTTTTGTTTGTTTGTTTAAACACGCTAATTTCTGGAACTGCCTACCAGTTGGATTCGAAAAATTATTTTTGTATAGGATAGCCAGATTTACAAGGAATAGTATAAGGTTATTTAATTTTAGGCTAACACCCTCAGCTAGCGTTACATATTGATTGTTGTAAGGTAAGTCGGAAGTGGAAGTATTCCCGAACTACTTAATTTATCAGAGTGTACTGGCGTAATGGTTAATGTTACCCTAATATAATGTTCTACAAAAATATTGGTCCTTAGTATATCTAAAAAAATCCCGCAGTAACATATGCCTCTCTCTTGTTGTATGAGCATTATTTTTACCCATATCATATTAATCCTTACGAACGAAAATTCCTTCATCACTAACACAATTTTATGAAGATCTTTGCCCTTTGTAGTATGTTATTTGGACATATAGTTTAGGAAATAATGAAAACTTCAAATAATTTGTAATTGCGGAAAGAAAGAACTATTATTATAAGCTACACGGATGCGTTGGTGGCGTGGTGTTTGTCGGATAAAATTAATACGGATGAAACCGTGGGGCACAGTTAGTGTATTATAAATGACAATAAATACGACAATGATAGATATTACACGAATTTTTTTGTCCGTCTGTTGAGTTAATCCGAACATAGGTAATTTGTATGTCTTGTGTATAATTGATAGGTTAAAAGGTTTGTCAATAATGTAAATAAGTAAAAGAGAGACGTGAATAGCCTATAATAGTGTATTATATGTACAACATATAGCTGTATTTCTACTTATCTCTGCGTTATATCTTTGTTCTTTCTCATGTAACGAAATGTGTCTAAACGTGACGCAACCTTGAAATTTTACTCTCAACTAAATGTAGAATCGTCGCCTAAGAAGTTTAAGTTCTAAAATTGGTAACGAAATTAGTGCGTAATAGCCGCGGGGCATCGCTAGTGATTTAATAAATTCCTTGAAGCGTATTTGCGTTCTTTAATTTTCCGAGGACGCCTTTAAGCCGCGGCTTTTCAGCTAAGACTTTCAATTTACGTCTCGACATATAATTTCATCGTTTCATTGTCTTAAACGGAATCAAGAGTGGAAACGCTTATTACGAAATGGAAAGATTAAAGAATTGTTTTGTGAAATTTGAAATTAAGATTTATATTATATGTACATTGGAATAAAATTACGTTATATTTAGAATTTTGTTTTGTTATATTTAAAATGAAGATAGATGGTGTCAAGGACATAAATTAGTTTAAGTGGCAACACTTATTTTTACTTAATATATGTTGGCAACTCTGCGACAATCTCTTACTTCTATGGTTGCGTGGTGTGTGCACGTAAATCGGTAAATCTAATAAAAGTGTACAATTACAAAGCCTTTCTCTTCTGACTTTTACATTGGTGCCGAAACTTCAGTCTAAATAATCCACGAAAAAGAAGCTATTTTTAGTAAGATTGAAAATTTTACATTGGCGTGCAACGTCCGCCATTTTGCATATCCGTGTGCCTCCAAGCTCGCCACGCATCGGGAACCTAGCTATTTACTGCTTGTTGCTATAATTGTGCTTGCATGTGGTTTTATAACGCGCACAATTACATATACGGTGGAACAAATAACCTCAATAATACAGATCATCAAGAAATCACTGCAATATGGAGATGGAACGCAAAAAAATTGTGGCGGCTCGAGGTCAGTGTAAAGCCTTTATTACACGATTACAAAAGTATATGGCAGGTGATGTGGAAAAATTCACCGTAGAAGACTTCCAGGTCAGAAGAGAGGCATTATTACAAAATTATACAAAATATCAAGAATTACAATTAGATTTACAATGTCTTGATGGCAGCGTCGACGAAGATGATGGCAACGTCGACCAAGATGATGGCAGCGTTGACGAAGATGATGACATCGAGGCCAAATATTTACAGCTCCTTGCTGCGTTAGAACGTCGCATTCACAACTCCAACCGAAGAACAGTGTCAAGTGAATCATCGTTGTGTCATAATACAAACCTACCAGTGTTAGATATACCTTACTTCGATGGTAAGGATGTAATAAATTTTAAAACATTTTTAGAAATGTTTACAGCAGTGATTCATAACAATCAAAAATTAGATTCCATACAAAAGCTATGTTTTTTGAAGAAGTATCTAAAGGGAGAGCCTCTTCAAATTATAGATAGTTTGCCCATAATTGGTAAGTCATATGAGTCAGCATTAGAGCTTTTAAATATTAGATATAACAACCCAGCCATATCAATAAGTACTCATGTAAATCATATAATAGACTTGCCAATATTACAGCGAAGCACTGCTATACAAATAAGAAACTTTGTTGCTAGTGTCAGGCAACATATTACATCATTAAATAATCTTGATCAACCTGTGTCACAGTGGGATTCCATACTTTCATGTATTTTGATTAGAAAGGTTGATTCATTAAGTGTCAGATTGTTTCATTCAGTTAGAGATACCACAACTGTTATTAAGGTTGATGAGTTGCTGAGCTTTTGCCAATGAATGATAAATCTTACAATAAAGTAAAATCAACTGTTAATTTTGTGACTACACACAAAGAAAATATAAATAAACAATGTACAATGTGTTCTCAAGGCCATAAATTATATAAATGTCCTAAATTCAATGCTCAGTCACCTCAAGAAAGAATTAAATTTGTTACAAAACATAAGCTATGTAAAATGTGTCTTAGTTTTCATACACAAATATGTAGATATAAGTTTAAATGTTCTATTTGTAATTCCAGCACACATAATGCATTATTGCATCAGGCAGAAGAACAACAGTCTGAACCGAGAGCACATGTGGATGATCATAGTAAACAAGTAAATTTACACAGTATTTCTCAGCCAATCCTTTCTAAAAGTATTTTATTACCTACAGCTAAGATCTCAGTTATTGGAATTAATAATAAAAAATATGTAGTTAGGGCTCTACTGGACAGTGGAAGCCAAATATCATTTTGTACTACAGCATTAGCAAAACAGTTAGGATTACCACTAATTAATTATAATAAAAATATTTCAACTTTAGGTAGTATTCACAATACTTTCATTAATAAAGGTGTTAATTTGTGCATCGAATCTTTGGTTACAGATTTTAAATTAAACATCAATTGTTCAATTATAAATAAAATTACATCCAAGCTGCCACAAACACAGATTGATTTGAGTGGTTTTATAATTCCAAATCATGTTTCATTAGCTGATCATGATTTTCATATTCCAGGAGACGTGTCACTGCTGCTCGGCAGTGACATATTCTTCAAGGTCATACTGGATGGTAAGATTGAAGGTGGCCCCGCAGACCCAATCCTATTGAGCACTCAGCTAGGATACATTGTCTCATCTACAGGCATGTCAACTTACAATACATCCATCGCTATGCATACAGTACTCGATCCTGAACTTGATCATTGTATCGGTCGATTTTGGGAGGCCGAAAAGGTACCAGATATTTATCATGAGTCGCTGCCAGAGAACGAGTATAGTGAAAAGGTATTTCAAGATAGCATTTCATTACAAAATAATACATTACAAGTCAAATATCCACTCAAGGTTAAATTACAGGACATTGACCCTTCCAATTCATTTACAATTGCTTTACAAAGATTATACAATTTAGAAAAAAGATTTACAAAGGATCCTTCCTATTACACATTATACAAACAAATTATACATGAATACATTAATTTAGGACATGCAAGGATAATTAATTTAAAACTTTGTGACCCTATAGATAAACCATTATTTTTTCTACCACATCATGGAGTGTTTAGACCTGAGAAACAAACGAATAAACTCAGAGTTGTATTTGATGGCAGCGCAAAGACCAAAAATGGTCTAAGCCTGAATGATTTTATGTGCAACGGATCTGTTATTCAGAATCCTCTATTTGATATTCTTCTTTTATTTTGTACATACAAATACACAATACAATGTGACATTCGTCACATGTATAGATTAATAAAAATTCATCCTGAACATAGGTGTTTACAAAATATTTTATGGCGTGAAGATAATGTCATGAATGTTTTACAGTTACAAACAGTAACCTACGGGTTAACTAGTTCTTCCTTCTTAGCTACTAGATGTCTTACTGAGCTAGCTAAGAGATACACAAATGATTATCCATTGGCAAGTGCTGCATTGCTGAATAACTCTTACATTGATGACATCCAGTGCGGTCACAGTACTTTCCAAGGTGCAATGCAGCTCAAAAGTGAACTTATTTCTCTTTTACAACTGGCTAATTTTAATTTACACAAGTGGGTTTCTAACAAACTAGAGTTGTTAATGGATATTCCAAGGGATAAGTTAGGTTTCAACCACAAAGATCTGGATCATAACAAGTCTATACACAAAATACTAGGCATATCATACGACGCACGTGACGATGTATTCCGACTGAGTGGGCAAGCAGTAACACCTACCAAAATCCCAACCAAGAGAAGCATACTCAGTTCTATAAGTAGGTTGTTCGATCCGATGGGTCTAGCAGGCCTTATAGTCATGAAGGCTAAACTATTTTTACAAGAGTTGTGGTTAAGTAAATTAGATTGAGATACCCCTTTGCCCGTTCATTTGGTAAAGTTTTGGAGTAAATTTTATAAAAACATTGTCACCATGCCCGAAATTATCATTCCACGTTATGTGCAACTTACAGAGGCAAGTGATATTAGCTTAGTTGGTTATTGTGATGCGTCATCAAGTGGATATGGCTGTTGCATTTATATAAGGTTAAAAATTAATTGTAAATTCATTACATACCTGCTATGTTCTCGGTCCAGATTGAATGGTATCAATTCTAAGCTAACAATTCCTAAGTTAGAATTAAATGGTGCATTACTGTTATCAAAACTAATGTTTCATGTGTCTAAAGTTTTAAATATACAAAGTATATACTTATTTTGTGATTCAAAAATTGTACTTGGATGGTTAGAGGCAGCACCTGTAAAGCTCCCTGCTTACATAGGAAACCGTGTCAGAGAGATAAAAAAGTTGTGTCAAAATTCATCTTGGTATTTTACACCTGGAATATTCAATCCAGCAGATATTTTGTCTAGAGGATCTGATCCTGTAGATATTTTTGATAATTCACTATGGAAGCATGTACCTGACTATTTAGTAGATTGTAAAAATTTCAACTTTTATTTAAGTAATATAGAAAAACCTTTCATAACTTACAATGTACTTGACAACCTTCAATGTAATACAGTTTTGAACAATGAATCTATTCACCCTGTTTTTGAGAAATTTTCAAGTTTGTTTATGACTATATGTGTAATAGCTTATGTTTTAAAATTCATTAAAAAATGTAAAAAATTAATCAAAGACATATTAGTTAAAGAAACTATTTATAAAGAAGTGCTTCATATGCCTTTATTACGTACGCAATAATTTCTACGTTGCGTATTATTATTTTTACTCATATTTTATTATTTATTAAATGTATTATTGATTATTTTTGTAACATATAAATTGCAGATTGACATACAAATACCTCCTGTGTACAAAATTTATTAATTTCTGTAAAATCGTTTTTGAGTAAAAATATACAGGCAAAAAGGTAGACATGCTTTTTTAAGCCGTATAAATTTGTGACCTTTTATCTATCTTTTATTTATCTATCACAAAATTTGGAATAATAACTACATATATAGACCAAATTACAAATTTATTAATATAAATAAGAAATTTCATACTTTTGTTCTCGTTAATTCTCACTGAAAATTAATATAACCGAAATAGAAATAAGTATGTCAAATTAAAAAAATATGTTTTCAAATCATTAAATATTCATTAAGAATTTATCTTTAGTATTCATTATAATGTGTTTATTTATTATCTTTTGCCCGCGACTTCGTTCCTGTTGTTTTCGAAACGAAACGACTCGCGCGTCACCTAATTTAAACTGACTGTACTAATACACAGCCTTCTCGGATGGACGCTCTCCCTTTTAAATTTCACCATTGCTTGAGTTTGAATAGTTTAGGACAGTATAAACAAACAAAGTAACATCTTGTACAAGGTGCTGCTACAGTAGCGACATTAATTAAACACACGAGTTGGTCTAGTGTTCTGTAATCATAAAAATAATAGTTCAATAAAATGGTAAAGTAATATTTTCAAACAAACTAAGTAATAAATTACGTAAACAAATTTGCGTCAGTCTATGAAGTCGATTCATTCATGAACTGGTATAAGTGTATAACCTACTCGCAGCGGGACCCCTACAAAGGGATATCTCTTTCCTGCATTACACGTAAGTAAGTGTCAAGTGTCTCATTCTTCTTCTTGTTTTTGCGCCAGTGTCAATGTTTTATTTAAAGCCTTCGTAAATTCGTATCAGTTACGACGCACGACTGCAGTTAACTTCATAAGTACGATTGTCTTTGAATATGCAATAGGGAAAGAGATGATTAGTTAATTGACTGACTGACTAAATCCGTACATAATCTGATAAATAAATATACCGTGTAATCCCGAAGTACGACTAACCAAAAGAAAGCCTCAGTGAAGATCTTTATTTTATTACCATGTGTATGGTGCTCACGATCCCTACCAACCGGTTTTAATCTATCCATGTTTTAACATAAATCTTTGAAATGATCCAATCTGTCTATTAAAAAAAACGAACTCTACTCCATACCGCCAACGTTGGACCAAAGCGTCGCTACGCTCAACATCCGCCAACATTGGGTCTAATAACCGTTCTGACCAGACGCATTAAATGTTGCACATCAATAAATTTAAAATATCTGTAACATCTGAAATTGCGTAAACGGATACATGTGTTCATTTAATGTTGCTATTGTAAGGCCACGTTGTTTATCCGAGTTTAATTGATACTGTAAATCCAGAATCAAAAACATCGTTTAGTATTTACAATATTAGGAATCATGTTATGCTTAATTTATGAAATAATGCAGCTGTGATGATAATAAAAATACGAACATAAAAACGACGAAAAATATATATTTTTTACAGAAATAAGTTTCTCGTTTAATATGACAGTAAATCAGAAAAAGTTCCAATAACAAATAGTTGCCAAGTCACCACCTCTGGACGCTCAACTCTGAATTCAAATTTAAATTAGACTTTAAAATAAGCTCTGAACTATTCTCCAATAATATTTTAGTTTGGAACTCGACTGTAAAGACTTTTTTGCATAGTTACGTAGGTAGATTCTACTGCTCGTAAATAATTTTAATAGTAAATCTCAAGACATGTAATTTCAAAAGACCTTTTGGTAGGCAGCAATTTTGGTGTTGTTTGATCGGTTGCGTAGAGTAGTTATATTCTGCTTGTCCCCTTTAACGTTCCCATTGTTCGCTGTTTTATATTCCATAAGAGGTTACAGGGCCGTCTAAGCATATTCGACGCCGGGGTGGGAAAGTTAGCCTGTCCACCCATATTAACTAAAAAATAATTCTTAGTGGTGCAGTAAGTAAATCGATGCTTATGATAATTTTATATTATTATTGGTGCATATATTTCTATTTAATGGATTGTCCTCGTGGTTGCTAAGTCAGTAGGCTCGCAGGTACCTATAAAAATTCATGACGATCGGCTTGGGTCCCCTGGGACTCTGCGCCCTGGAGCCCTAGGTAGGTAGCCTTACATCCCTTGCACCCCAGTGTAAAGACGGTGCTGATAGGTTATCATGCTCAGGCTTCCTACTAATTCGATTTTACTTCTTAAGTATATCGCTGAAAAGCCATTCCATAGAAGCCATGCTATTAAGTTTACCTACGTCGCATCTTTGACTATACGTGAACCCAGTTGGCCAAATAGAAGTATTAACAAGACAATTATTAACAGAAAAAGAAAATCAACTTCAATGATTTTGAGGAGTTTCGTGATGTGTTTTTGAATTTGAAGGTCCAATGCCAATTAAACTCAGAGTTGTATTTGATGGCAGCGCAAAGACCAAAAATGGTCTAAGCCTGAATGATTTTATGTGCAACGGATCTGTTATTCAGAATCCTCTATTTGATATTCTTCTTTTATTTTGTACATACAAATACACAATACAATGTGACATTCGTCACATGTATAGATTAATAAAAATTCATCCTGAACATAGGTGTTTACAAAATATTTTATGGCGTGAAGATAATGTCATGAATGTTTTACAGTTACAAACAGTAACCTACGGGTTAACTAGTTCTTCCTTCTTAGCTACTAGATGTCTTACTGAGCTAGCTAAGAGATACACAAATGATTATCCATTGGCAAGTGCTGCATTGCTGAATAACTCTTACATTGATGACATCCAGTGCGGTCACAGTACTTTCCAAGGTGCAATGCAGCTCAAAAGTGAACTTATTTCTCTTTTACAACTGGCTAATTTTAATTTACACAAGTGGGTTTCTAACAAACTAGAGTTGTTAATGGATATTCCAAGGGATAAGTTAGGTTTCAACCACAAAGATCTGGATCATAACAAGTCTATACACAAAATACTAGGCATATCATACGACGCACGTGACGATGTATTCCGACTGAGTGGGCAAGCAGTAACACCTACCAAAATCCCAACCAAGAGAAGCATACTCAGTTCTATAAGTAGGTTGTTCGATCCGATGGGTCTAGCAGGCCTTATAGTCATGAAGGCTAAACTATTTTTACAAGAGTTGTGGTTAAGTAAATTAGATTGAGATACCCCTTTGCCCGTTCATTTGGTAAAGTTTTGGAGTAAATTTTATAAAAACATTGTCACCATGCCCGAAATTATCATTCCACGTTATGTGCAACTTACAGAGGCAAGTGATATTAGCTTAGTTGGTTATTGTGATGCGTCATCAAGTGGATATGGCTGTTGCATTTATATAAGGTTAAAAATTAATTGTAAATTCATTACATACCTGCTATGTTCTCGGTCCAGATTGAATGGTATCAATTCTAAGCTAACAATTCCTAAGTTAGAATTAAATGGTGCATTACTGTTATCAAAACTAATGTTTCATGTGTCTAAAGTTTTAAATATACAAAGTATATACTTATTTTGTGATTCAAAAATTGTACTTGGATGGTTAGAGGCAGCACCTGTAAAGCTCCCTGCTTACATAGGAAACCGTGTCAGAGAGATAAAAAAGTTGTGTCAAAATTCATCTTGGTATTTTACACCTGGAATATTCAATCCAGCAGATATTTTGTCTAGAGGATCTGATCCTGTAGATATTTTTGATAATTCACTATGGAAGCATGTACCTGACTATTTAGTAGATTGTAAAAATTTCAACTTTTATTTAAGTAATATAGAAAAACCTTTCATAACTTACAATGTACTTGACAACCTTCAATGTAATACAGTTTTGAACAATGAATCTATTCACCCTGTTTTTGAGAAATTTTCAAGTTTGTTTATGACTATATGTGTAATAGCTTATGTTTTAAAATTCATTAAAAAATGTAAAAAATTAATCAAAGACATATTAGTTAAAGAAACTATTTATAAAGAAGTGCTTCATATGCCTTTATTACGTACGCAATAATTTCTACGTTGCGTATTATTATTTTTACTCATATTTTATTATTTATTAAATGTATTATTGATTATTTTTGTAACATATAAATTGCAGATTGACATACAAATACCTCCTGTGTACAAAATTTATTAATTTCTGTAAAATCGTTTTTGAGTAAAAATATACAGGCAAAAAGGTAGACATGCTTTTTTAAGCCGTATAAATTTGTGACCTTTTATCTATCTTTTATTTATCTATCACAAAATTTGGAATAATAACTACATATATAGACCAAATTACAAATTTATTAATATAAATAAGAAATTTCATACTTTTGTTCTCGTTAATTCTCACTGAAAATTAATATAACCGAAATAGAAATAAGTATGTCAAATTAAAAAAATATGTTTTCAAATCATTAAATATTCATTAAGAATTTATCTTTAGTATTCATTATAATGTGTTTATTTATTATCTTTTGCCCGCGACTTCGTTCCTGTTGTTTTCGAAACGAAACGACTCGCGCGTCACCTAATTTAAACTGACTGTACTAATACACAGCCTTCTCGGATGGACGCTCTCCCTTTTAAATTTCACCATTGCTTGAGTTTGAATAGTTTAGGACAGTATAAACAAACAAAGTAACATCTTGTACAAGGTGCTGCTACAGTAGCGACATTAATTAAACACACGAGTTGGTCTAGTGTTCTGTAATCATAAAAATAATAGTTCAATAAAATGGTAAAGTAATATTTTCAAACAAACTAAGTAATAAATTACGTAAACAAATTTGCGTCAGTCTATGAAGTCGATTCATTCATGAACTGGTATAAGTGTATAACCTACTCGCAGCGGGACCCCTACAAAGGGATATCTCTTTCCTGCATTACACGTAAGTAAGTGTCAAGTGTCTCATTCTTCTTCTTGTTTTTGCGCCAGTGTCAATGTTTTATTTAAAGCCTTCGTAAATTCGTATCAGTTACGACGCACGACTGCAGTTAACTTCATAAGTACGATTGTCTTTGAATATGCAATAGGGAAAGAGATGATTAGTTAATTGACTGACTGACTAAATCCGTACATAATCTGATAAATAAATATACCGTGTAATCCCGAAGTACGACTAACCAAAAGAAAGCCTCAGTGAAGATCTTTATTTTATTACCATGTGTATGGTGCTCACGATCCCTACCAACCGGTTTTAATCTATCCATGTTTTAACATAAATCTTTGAAATGATCCAATCTGTCTATTAAAAAAAACGAACTCTACTCCATACCGCCAACGTTGGACCAAAGCGTCGCTACGCTCAACATCCGCCAACATTGGGTCTAATAACCGTTCTGACCAGACGCATTAAATGTTGCACATCAATAAATTTAAAATATCTGTAACATCTGAAATTGCGTAAACGGATACATGTGTTCATTTAATGTTGCTATTGTAAGGCCACGTTGTTTATCCGAGTTTAATTGATACTGTAAATCCAGAATCAAAAACATCGTTTAGTATTTACAATATTAGGAATCATGTTATGCTTAATTTATGAAATAATGCAGCTGTGATGATAATAAAAATACGAACATAAAAACGACGAAAAATATATATTTTTTACAGAAATAAGTTTCTCGTTTAATATGACAGTAAATCAGAAAAAGTTCCAATAACAAATAGTTGCCAAGTCACCACCTCTGGACGCTCAACTCTGAATTCAAATTTAAATTAGACTTTAAAATAAGCTCTGAACTATTCTCCAATAATATTTTAGTTTGGAACTCGACTGTAAAGACTTTTTTGCATAGTTACGTAGGTAGATTCTACTGCTCGTAAATAATTTTAATAGTAAATCTCAAGACATGTAATTTCAAAAGACCTTTTGGTAGGCAGCAATTTTGGTGTTGTTTGATCGGTTGCGTAGAGTAGTTATATTCTGCTTGTCCCCTTTAACGTTCCCATTGTTCGCTGTTTTATATTCCATAAGAGGTTACAGGGCCGTCTAAGCATATTCGACGCCGGGGTGGGAAAGTTAGCCTGTCCACCCATATTAACTAAAAAATAATTCTTAGTGGTGCAGTAAGTAAATCGATGCTTATGATAATTTTATATTATTATTGGTGCATATATTTCTATTTAATGGATTGTCCTCGTGGTTGCTAAGTCAGTAGGCTCGCAGGTACCTATAAAAATTCATGACGATCGGCTTGGGTCCCCTGGGACTCTGCGCCCTGGAGCCCTAGGTAGGTAGCCTTACATCCCTTGCACCCCAGTGTAAAGACGGTGCTGATAGGTTATCATGCTCAGGCTTCCTACTAATTCGATTTTACTTCTTAAGTATATCGCTGAAAAGCCATTCCATAGAAGCCATGCTATTAAGTTTACCTACGTCGCATCTTTGACTATACGTGAACCCAGTTGGCCAAATAGAAGTATTAACAAGACAATTATTAACAGAAAAAGAAAATCAACTTCAATGATTTTGAGGAGTTTCGTGATGTGTTTTTGAATTTGAAGGTCCAATGCCAATTAAATTCAAATGGAACCACCCTTGAGGTATCCCTTAACAAACAAAAAAGAATCCATCCAAATCGATTCATTAACAAAGAAGTTATGGCCTAAAAAAAACATTCCAATTGAGTATGTAAGTAACCTCCGTCTTTTTTTTATGTCGGTTAATAATAAATATCATAATGGATTAAGTTTACTCGTGACTTTGCTAAACCGTAACAAACATGTGGTTTGTGGATTGTTTGTACATGTGATTTGAGATGTTTCCGAGGAACTTAAGAACGCGGGATTCCATCGCAAGTATTCCATATTCGAGATGTTGCTCGATGTCGAGCTCTGGGATTAAAGAGATATTAGTGCGAAATATAATACACGTTACTGCGAGAATTCTACTCAAGGATGTAAAGCATACCGTCAACAGTGTTCGAGCATCTTATTGTTATTTAATCCTTAGTATTTTAGATAAGACATCTTAATTCTGTATAACGGGAAACCAAAGTTTATTATCATAAAGTACTAAAGATTATGCATTTTATATGTTCTTATACTATACTTCAGATATATTTGGATTCACTAGTCTATGCATATGGTAATAGAGCGGTCACATTATAACGGACTTTTGTCTGAGATGAAAATGACTTTTTGCAAACTTCTTTCCGCGAAAAGGCGATTATCCTGTTGAACGTAGGTATTTTGTGTTTTCGTATTACGTGGAAAATACGAGAACATTTTAGTTCTTGTACGAGGGCATTCTTCATCGTTAGCCTATAAATATTACTAATGAAATAATAAATGTACACCGTTTCATAAAATTTGTTGATACATGCAAAGGAGCGCATTTGAGGTCTATGGATTGATATTACACTGGTTTTAGCTAGAAACAACAAGACTCGTATGTTATTTTATCATGTCTTTATATATTATTTTTCTAAGGTTAGGTGTTTATTGTGGCAACGCCATATTTCCGTTAAATATTCATCGAAATTAATGATTGAAACATAATTTTTAAAGCTTATATTCTCCGCTGTTGACGAAAAATAGACAAATAATAATGAGAATATATTCAACTAACATGTAGGAGGCGCCATCTATTATCGATCTTTTTAACTAACATAAAACTGTTAGATTGCTTACATTCTATGTCGATAATGTGCGAACGGGTCAGCTTGTTTTTTGTTAATTCTTGTATGCATATGAAAGTCGTGGTAGTCTAGTGGTTTAGACCGGAATGCACCAATAATTTTTTTACTAACATTTACTAATTCAAATTAGGTAACACTATCGGCTGACGGTGAAGGAAAAAATGGCGAGGAAACCCGAACGTTTGAGAAATGTACTTGTAGTACCACTGTATGTAGGAAAATATAGAACTGTTGATTTATTTTATGTTTGAAATCGCCAATACATGGTGGGCTAGCGTGGTGATACAGCGTTTGCCTTCCCTTGGGAAGAGTTCTTCGCCCAGCAGTAGGATACAAACAGGTTGGTATTATTATAACAAAAAAAAAAAATATACCCTATTCATTCGCCTCTTCCTTCCTATGGCGATTGGGATTTCATAATATTGGCAACGTCTCAGGAGTTATATTATTTTAAAGTTGTTTATTGAATCTCCTAATTTTCAAAAATCCTTTCGTAGTGTTCATATACATTATTTAAGGCAATCCTGTGCAAAGTTTTATGCTTATAAAGACACCGGGATAAAATGTGCGTTGTCTGTTATAAAATAGCCTTCATAATTTTACTAGCTGTGCCTGCAACTTCGTCTGCGTGTTATATTTCGTTTATGAAAAACAGCAACTAGGAAACAAGACGATTTTTAACAAAAAAGAAAATCTACTTCAATGATTTTAAAGAGTTCCCTTGTGAATCTTCGAAGTTCAAAGTCCAATGCCAATGAAATGAAAAGGTGGTGCTCCCTTGAGGTATCCCAATCGAACAAAAAAGAATCATCCAAATCGGTTCATAAACAAAGAAGCTAATATAACATTCATAAAAAAAAAATATACATTCGAATTGAGTATCTCGTCTTTTGTTGAAGTTGATTATAATAAACCTCATCTGACAGTACTTGACTAGTACGGTTTTGAGAACACACAAGTAAAATCATTTTAAGATTTAACCGATATTATCCAAAAGACAAAGGCTGTGTAGTTTAATACAAAAATTCAAAGGTTTGCAATCTTGTAGAAGAAGCCAAGTTTATTTAATTACTTTATTTTTATTAAACGTTAATATTTAGTGAATAATATCACATTAGAGTATGTATGTTTAATGTAATTTTATAAAAATCTCGTTAGCATTAAACATCACCAAACAACGACATCTATCGTAGAAATTTAGATCGAAACAGGCCGAACTGTAAAGTGAGTAATCAACTCAGATATTCTTAATAAAATATGAATAGGCCCAAACTTTAATTATTAATACACGTGTCTACAGAATATATACTTAAGTGTGACAATAAATATCAATCCATATTCGTGATGATTTTAATGCGGGATAAATCTAACGTAAAAAAATATTTCGTACCTATTTGTATAGTATTAATATCAACTAACTTCCTTGTGATGTCTCAAAACATTTAAAAGGAATAAACCATGCTTGTATTGTGCTATCTGTGAATACTCCTGGAAAACACACACGTGTCCATGCACTTGTTTTTATTGAAAATGACGAGAAAATAAAATAATTTGGATTAATTTCGTAATCACTTCACTTTATTCCACTAAATATTTGAAATGTATTACATAATTTCATATTATCTCATCGTATTCGATCCAGTAATATCATGATTGACGTACAAACTAACAGACAGGCAAAAATTCCAAAAACTGTCGTAATGCTTACTATCCATGATTCTAAATTCCCCCATAGTATTTTTTCTCAAATATTTTTAATGTACAGATTTCTACTCTTTACTGTTTTATTATAAGTATAGATTAAATAAATTTTATATGATATACGAACTAACACATATTAATATTAATGTGAAAATTGTAGAAAAATCACATGAAGTTTATATATAATAACACATTATAGCTGGCAGGCAATTTATATTGTGTGTATTTAATATGAAATGACTCCGTCTCGTGAGACGGTAACTCAAAGCTTATTATTATAAACAGCTAAACATAACACAGTCTGTAGTACGGCCGTATTTGGATTCATTACACTGTATCAACACGGTTCCATGGCGGTGACAGCAAACATGAGTTGGGGTTGCGGTCTTATATACCACGGAAATTATTTAGGACTCACTAATATTTACGCGAGTTTTTCGGCGAGTTGTTTGACTGCTCAGATAAAATGTAACTACACAACTAACTAAACTAATATAACAAAACAATTAACAAAAATGAAAATGGCTCGACTGAGATGATTTGAGTATAATAACCTCCATAAAATACGCGACATACTCGTAGATATGTTCATTTTATTTATTCACATCAAATAAACTATAAAACTTAATATACTGTTGCAAAAATAAAAATAAACAATACCCGTGGTGATGTAAAGCATTATTTACAAATAACTGCTAACTGCGAATTTTCTATATTATAAATCTATGTTTGTTTATTCATGAACGTTCTATGTATTTTGACATGAAAGTACGTTGATCCTGCCATTGTTTTTCATGCTATTCAAATAACAAAAGGGTTAACGAACCAAGTAGTCGAATGTATCATAAGGTTAAATTAATCTCTATAGAATATTCTTTTAGAGTTCAATAGTTCGTTTGCTTGGATATTATTTGGAAGTTCTTATTGCGGCTACTGTATGGCAGTAACCTACACAATCTCTTTTCTTTTGTAGGTTAATAATCTAACAGCTTCCTTTTCGGGTTTTCAATCGCACACAAAAATAATTCTGGACTTCTTATTCATGAAGTTAAGGGTGTTTGAAACTTCTATGCTCTTTTTAAACAGAATTAAAAATAAAAACTTATACATAGCTAACTTATAACATAGGAATCGGGAATCCAGCTCCGGTCGCCGCATACATGTCGACCTACAAGCCTCTTGGCAGCTGGATATATTATACTGGCTAATACAATGAGGTATTATGTATTACGTAGTTCGAGTGCACGTCTGAGTGCTAAATTACTACATAACTATGCCTTCATATGCACTGAGATACTGCTTAAATAACTCAAAAACATAAGTAAAATTAAGGAGTGACATTTCATCAGTATCAATGTATTAATGCGCGCGGTATCAAGAGGAGCATAATTTTTGTTTGTAAATAGCTGCTTCTAGTACGTAGTAAATAATACCTCAATGTGCTAATACTGAAACGCGACAAACCAAAGGAGAGTTACTGTGATAAGTTTATTAACATGTGTATGATGGTCGTGTACAGGTCTCTATCACCCTGGTTGATAACTGGATATACGTGTACACCATAGATGTATATTATACTTTACCGTGCCACTAAGGCGAGTGTTATGCATGATGCATGGTGCTCGCGATCCAGTCTGATAAAATTTTCACATTTATATTATTATATTTAGTTGCTTAATTTCATTGTGATTAGTTTCTGAACGTAACTACTTATAGAAAAGCATTACTTTTCAGAAGTTGGTACAGGCGAGTCAAGGAATTACTACAAGTCAGGTTTATTGCAACCGTTTTTTAACAAGATATATTATCACGGTAATCATATTTATGTATATTAATAAAATTCAGTTTATAATGTGGCTGAAATTGTCAATATTATACAATAATATAATATCCTATACTAAATATTTTGTTTGTTTGGTTATTTGAACGAGATAATATCAGGAACTATTAGTTCGAATGGAAAAAATGTTTTAGTGTTGGATAGCCCATTTATCGAGGAAGGGTATATATAGGCTATATAACATCACGCCACCACCAATAGGAGAATTTGATTTGAATTGAATTAGAGATATTGCAGAAACGGGGGAAATTTATTCCTTTTGAGAGCTTCCACTGTGTGCGCTGCGTGAATGGTTATAGTTATTCGACAACCGTGTGTGAAGAAATTGTTTCTCTTAAAAAGTTCTAACAAAAGTCCGCGACAGCATATGGCTATCTTTTAAGGTTAACTCAATTTAACCTTTTTAATGATAATAAAATTTGTTTTAAAATAATGAATTATTTGCGAAGGTGTTTTTATATACATGGTAGTAATCTTTATCGAAATAAATATGTTATTCATCATTAGTATTTTATTTTGACTATAATCGCTCTTTTTAGTAATTGATTTAAATGAATATCTTAAGAGATATCACAGTTTTAAAATAACTCTGGAGCAAAATAATGATCAAGTATCGCGAGCGCGTTTTTATTATGCAGAATAATGTGGGAGGTGGGCGGTTCCTGTAATGCAGTGCCTACGACCCACTCTTTCTAACTGTTTTTCTCTCTCTCTCTTACATGACGTAAACGAAGTTGCGCGGGTCAGCTAGTTATATTATAAAAACAAAAAGTACCTCTATCGCATCTGTTTTTATAGGGGTTTCATTAATGGGTGGAGTGATTCATAAGGAATGTTTAGGTCTATAGTTCATTAAGTGTTTATGTAAATTGCCTGAAATATGATTGTTGAAAATGTCAGAAAAAATAATGCCGACTGGGAGCTTTACTGGCGTGCGCCGCGTAAACCAATATCTATGTATAACGGGATTATTTCTCTTACAGTTACATATTTTTAATCAAAACCACATGCTCGAAGCAACAGGCCGACTCGACACTATGACCAAAAAATGTAGGCTACACTTTGCTACCAGTACGAAGCAGGGGCGGGTTGCTAGTATAATATACAACCTTCAATGAAGAGGTATAGGTTATTAAAAATGAATGCCTAACATAAAACTTGGACTTTCATTAATGGTTTGTAAATGAATTATACAACGTTATTATGGGACTCAGAAACTTCACTAATCCTTGACAAGTTCGCTCACGTACGGTTAAAGGTTCGGGTTAGCTGTTTGTTAAATTTTCTTTTATCTTACACAATCTGTCGATTGAAGTTTATGCTTCCTTAATTAACCGACTTTAATACAAGACAATTTTTAACAAAAAAGGAAATCAACTTTAATGATTTTGAACAGTTCCCTTGTGCTTCTTGGAAGTTGAAGGTACAATGCTAATGAACGTAAAATGGGACCATATCGGTTCATAAACAAAAAAAACTATGGCTGTACATCCATAAAAAAATACATTCAAATTGACTAATAATTAATACCCAAGGAAATTCTTCAAAATCACTGAAGTTGTTTTTTTTTTTTTAATTGTCTGGTTTATTTAAGCATTTAACTATGTCAAACCTAAAATTTGCATATCTAATAATATGTAGGTAATTGGTTTCTCGGAAACGGCTCCAACGATTTCGATGAAACTATGTATTTAGATAACGTTTTACATTCCAAGTTTACCTAGAATAGGTGTTTTTCTCTTTTTTGTTAAGATATCGAGTAAAACTCGGTCGTTCAGATATTAGTAGTCAAAAAAGATACAGCAAGGTTTTAATAAAAAAAAAAAAGAATAACAAATATTATCTTATACGTAAAAATCTTATATACATTTTTTTTCTATATAATATTCTGTTTAATCCGATGACCCCTTTTTATCTTAAAAAACCGTTCAAATATCTTCGTGATTTACATACATGTAATTTGAGATTGTCTGAAGATCTTAACTTTAGAAATACCTAAACATACGACTAGTTTTCTTGGCAAGTCTTTTTCAACCCAGGCAGCTCGGCTATGGAATGCATTACCCTTACCAATAAAACGTTCGCAATCACTTAATATTTTTAAAAACTTAGTTAAAGATCACTATTTATCGCTTTGATCAGTTCTATTGAGGCTTATATATATATATACATATGTGCGTGTTTGTGTGTTTGTATGTTTATGTGTGCATGTATATGTAATTTCATACCATGTATATAGAATTGTAGCTTTTATTTTTAATACTAATGTTATTGTTTATATATTTGTTCTTGTATTTGTATATGTATGATATTAACTAGTCTATCTTTATATTTTAATTATCTCGGTCTTTCTTTCTTCCAATCCTTTGTAAGGTTGCCTAGAAGAAATTGCTTTAAACAATAAGGCCGCCTGTTGTTTCTGTTCTGTTTTTTTTTTCTACTTTTGATTTTTATTGTACAGTGTATGTTTGAAACAATAAAGTATTTTCTACTCTATTCTATTCTATTATTTACCAAATCTACTATCTGGTTGTTACCACTTTTAATAGGTGACGTAACCTCTTATATTGTATTGGTTAATTGGTGCGATATGGATTTAATTTTACACACTTTTGTATGCTTCACAATGAGAAAATCATTTATCAAACCGTTCAGTGTAATGGCAATTGACTGATATCATCTACATTTTCGAATTTGACTTAATTTCATTACACTTATGTATGTGACATGCCTTTGTTCAAGACTTTAGTAAAAATGTTTAATAATATGAAGTATCGTGTTCATATGTGCTTTGATTCTCCTCTTTAACTATCCGTCTGCAATTTGTTGAGTCTATATATCTTGCCCGCACTCACATTGTTACACAAAACTTTATAACAAGTGACGTTCTTTTGAACATCATAAAAACTAGAGAAGCTAACGTTGGATATAAGTTATAATTGGCGTAGTTTATAGTGAACTGATTTAAAAAAATGGGGTTTTCTATACTTTAACGCGCTTTTATAATAACTAACTAATAAAAAATGTTATCAAATCTTAGAAGTCAATTTTAACCTACTTTTGATTGTCTTATCGAAATGAAACTTTGTATGTTTATGTAGTTCGGATGACAAAACTATAATTTTGTATCTTAGAGCTAATCTGTTGATGGAGCCAGGAGTTGAAAAGTGGAACTCTTCATTGGCTACTAGCAAACCCCTCGAGCTTAGTCTCATATGATTTGTGTTGACGTGCCCAATAGATTGGGATTTGGTAACGAGAGTCTGATGATGGTGACTTTGACGGAGTCTTGGAAGCGACATGTTGTAGGGGTTTATTTTTAATTTATTTACTTAGGTTTTTGGACCCTATATTATGTAATATTGGTGGTGTTTTGCGTAATATAGTTCGGTTTTTGTGCATAAGTAAAGATAGATATAAACTGAAAGCATGCATTCTGGGATCCCACAAAAACTCTCTATAAATTCCTAACAAGGGAGTCTCCACCTACTTAGGATATTGAAATCGTCATAAGACAGGACACTATATTTACTTGATAATCGCAATAATGGTCTTCATTAAAGAGGACTAGTTGCGAAGTTAGGAAGGAGAAATGTAAAAAAAAAACGTATAATATAATAGTAATAGTAATTCATGTAAAAGGTGTTTTAAACGCCGCTTTTTATTACTTGTATGTTTATGCGTACGTGGTCGTTGAACCTTATGTAATTCTACATTGGTATTCAGACGAGCGCTTTAAAAGCGTCGGCGGTGCGTTAATGAATAACGCGTTCTTGACTTGCTTGCACGTACGGAAACTAATGAAATTGCGTACGGAAATTACTCAAATAGTGAAATTTGCGTTACATAATGATGTATATTGCTGCTTAATTCTATTCTTATTCTGGAGCTACGTTTCCGTACCATTAAGCGGCGTATTTACCAGAGATATGCGAGGTAGCTAGGCCGTGAGAAACGGTGTGATGGTTTCCACCAAAGCTGATTACGCAGTACGAGGATGCGTAGTGAAGCTGTGAAATGGTGTGTAGCTGAGTATTGCGAACATTCAGCTATAGGTGGTTGGAGACAGATTTTTAAACTTGATACTGGTCGCTGGCGAGGCGAGCATTAAAAAATGCCCAACACCATGCTATGGTTTCGTCACGAAGTTATCCTTCACCGAAAGATCAAGCTTTCTGCTCAGGCTCAGGCTAGGCTGCCCTCTTGCTTAAACTTGGCTGAGCCTTTGCAAGGACGTACCTACCTACTTCATTCAGTTGTAACATAAGATTTGATAGGTGTATTTTTAGTATAATTAAGATCAAGTTCAGAATCAGGACACCTCAAAATGAATTAAAAAAAAGGATAATTTAGGAGCAATGATGTTGATCGACGTGAGTTCGAATCCTTGCAATGAACCTTAGTTTTCGGTGAAGGAAAACATCGTAATTAAACTATAGCATTGTGGTAGGGCTTTTTCTAATGCCCGCCGGGTTAATTACCACCGTTAAGTTGAAAATTTATCGACATGCGTCTGTAGGCTACATCGTCACTTAACATTAGGTATAAATCATATAGAGAATTAAAAAAGAAAAAAAATTGTTCTATGTGAGTAATTTTTTTTAAAGTTAAAATAACGAACTCGTATTAACTTTATTTTCATACGAAAGTAACGCAAGTACTTTTTCAATTTCCCGAACGATAGTACAATGTTGCAAAACGAAGCCGAACAATCTAGCCGTGTAATTAATTAATCCAAATAAACTTTGTATAAAGCTTTTTTATTTTCCTATATTAATTAAATAAAGAATAAACTAGGGAATTTGTTACATTAGCTTAAAAACCTTTGTTTGAACAAAGTTAATAATAAATGAAATAGTAAATTACCTACCTTCCTAAAATCTCTAATAACAATTATACATTAATCAATAATTATAATAAAAGAGTAAAGAATCGAAATCTGTACATTGAAGATATTTGAGAAAAAATAATACGGTGGGGTTTAGAATCATGGACAGAACATATTTTGATAGTTTTTGAAATTTTTGTCTGTCTGTCGATATGTTTGAACAACAATCACGCAAAAACTACTTAACCGAATTCAATGACATTTGTGGTATGATTGTAGCTTATAGTCTGAAGGTACATTTAGGATACATTTTACACGTATGAACAATTTTGTACTATAAATTTCGTTTAGGTTATGTACGTATAAAAGGAATGTATGTGTATGTAACTCTGTAACATATTTAAAATATCTACTGAAATGAAGTGAAAAGATACCAAATTGTTTTATTTTTACATAATTTTCAGTAAAATCAATAAATGGAAATGTAAGTTCTTATTTTATTTTCCAACAGTATTCATAGATGTCATTGTACGACGGTTTGGTTTAAATAACGTATATTTTCTGCATGTACGTATATTAATAATTTAAGAAATGGTTTTATTATTATTTTTGAATATTTAATTAAGTAAAAATATGTATTCTATCTTGATTTCTACGATACATCTCGTTGTTTGGTATTTTTGTGCAATTATTATTAATTAATAATAAATAAATAATAATAATAATTATTATTATTATTATTATTATTATGTTGAATAAATGACACTAAACAGACTTACTACAAGGTGTCCAGAAAGGGTATCGGGTATTTGTAAGTTCAATGAAACAAAAATTATTTGTATGCAATAAAAAAGTTTATTTGTTTATTATTAGCATATGAATTGGAGAATTATTTGGAAAAGATGATGTTATCCAAATGATGACCGTTACGTTGCTGGAATTCTTCTAAACGGAAACGAAGATTGGCGATAACACGTTGACACATAGCTATCGATATTGCTGCCATTTTTAACCTGATGTTTTGCTTTAACTGGGTTAGATTAGTCGGATTGTTTTGATAAACCTTACTTTTAAGGTACCCCCATGCAAAATAGTCAAGCGGGCTAAGGTCGGGGCTTCTGGGAGGCCAGTTGATGTTACCCCTTCGCGAAATGACTTTATTAGGGAATAATTCGTTAACAACTTCCATTGAGTCATTTGAGGTATGGCAAGTGGCCCCATCTTGCTGGAACCACGTTCTTGACTTGAAACCTGCAAACTCCTGCAACTCTGGGACCAAAAAATTTCGCAACATATCGCAATAACGGTCACTATTCACATTAATTGCTCGGCCTCGTTGATCTTCATGAAAATAAGGACCAATTATGCCTTTAGCAGACATAGCGGCCCAAACAACGACCTTTGGGCTATGCAGGGGTCGTTCATGCTTTCGTCTCGGATTCTCCACTGCCCAGTACCGACAATTCTACTTATTAACATGACCATTCAGGTGAAAATTTGCTTCGTCACTGAACAGTATGTTGTTAAAGTTGTTAAATCGCTGCAGCATTTCGTTCGCAAAATTCAGTCGATTAGCATAGTCCGTATCCTTCAATTCTTGAACCAATTGAATTTTATAGGCTTTTAGATGTAAGTCTTTCTTTAAAATCGAATGTAAATCCGATTTTTTGATGTTCAACGCTTGGCTTCGCTTTCGGATGGATAAAGACGGATTTTGACGAACCGACGCCTCAACTTCTTCAATTGTTTCTTCATCGCGAACTGAACGAGGACGACCAGAGTTTTGAATTTTAACTGTCGCACCTGTATTCTCGAACATCCTGATCCATTTCCTAATGCTATCGTCACTTGGCACGTGGCGTGTACGATATTCCGCACGATAGAGACGTTGAGCAGTCACTATTGAATCACCATTACGATAATACGCTCGTACGCAAAATGCGCGATGCGTCCCCGAGTACTGTTCCATCGTGACTAAAACTCCACAAAATGGCGGACGCCACGAACCCCTCCCCGCACCCTTTAGACGCCCCGTTTCGAATATGGCGCGAAAACAAATACCCGATACCCTTTCTGGACACCTTGTATAAAGCGTTATTATTCCTTGGAAAATAACTGTTTATAAATTTAAAGATATTAAATAAACTTATCTTTTCGTGTAAAGGATTGCAAAATTGAACAAACAAACGGGGAATCGAGGAAAATTATGATAGATAATTAAAAGCCTTTTAAGTTGGGTATTATCAAAGTTTACAGGTACGGGTCAAATAATATAAAGTGAGATTGAGGTGTGGTGAGGTTTTATTTAGTTGCTGTTTTTCATTCACAAAATATATGCCACGTGGACGAAGTCGCGGGCACAACTAGCTATTAACAATATATGTATTAGTAGGTAGTAAAATTTTTAGATTTATATTAGACTAGTTGTGCCCACGGCTCCACTCGCGTGGACTACATATTGATACAACATAAACTGACAGACAGATAAAGATACGTTAAGTTTTATAATATGTATAGATATAGATAAATATATTTGGTTTATTATCAATTGACACACAAAAATATATAACCTCACAATATTCTAATGTTCGTAAGCTTTTAGGCGCAGAGATTAAACTAAAGCTAGCCAGAGCGAACATCGAAAAAACCTGCTGGGAATGCAAAACTAAATTGGAATGTAAATCAAGTCCGCCTGTTCTGTGTTCCTCTCGTTTCCCAATACACCTGATTACTGAAACGTATTCCATGGCAAACAATACAAAACAAATACCTTTGCCGTGTTGCGCAATGGGAGCAAAAATTTTGTTATTCCGTTTTATGCCCATAAAGTGTTTGGTTGTTATGCGCATATATAAGCATTAAAATATCATAAATCTAGATAGTATGAACAAGTCACCATCCATTGCCTGATATTTAGTTATATATAGATACATAGATATATACATAGATGTATTTGCGATCGATACTAGGGATGTACTAGGAACTGATATTTAAATGACATATAAAATACAATACACTTGATTACTTAAACCAATATTTGTAGTCGTAGTGCGAATTATATACGTTCCAAATAGGAGCCTCTAGCCCCAACCCAAAATTCAGACCATCTTCCAATTAGTGCAGAAAGTAACTCCTACGTAATAATAATTTAAGTATGTTTATGAGGTGTTGAAGCATATACTGTAATATGTTATATAAAATATAATTTAAAATTCAGCTTTTCTTATAAATTTACTGAATTTATAATGCAAATGGAAGCCGATTCAAAGATATCGAAAGATTGACTTGGCTTTAATAATGTAAGTTAACTTGTAGATATTTTAGTAAAAAACAAGATTGCATCGAATGATTTGAAGATTGAAGTAAATTGATTCTTGAAAACTTGATAAATGCTGATAAATGAGAAGCAATAATATTTTTTCCTAGTGCTTAGACCTTGAAGGTCATTGATTTCAGAGAAATGAACCAAGTTTCAATAAAAACGTATTACCTCATTCACTAACTGATTGTATAGGAAAAGGAAGATTGGCTGTCGAACCATAACTAGGAAAAAGGTTTTTATGTAATTGAATAAAATAAAATACAGTAGCTATTTGAGTGGGTTGTTCTTTCAGTTCTTCAGGTATATGTCTTCTGTGAAGATTCAATTACTGATCCTTTATCTACTTTAATAGGGTTTATTTATATCTACAATGTAATTTGGATACTATGTGAAAACCACATTTAAATATTTATGACACAGAAATATTTATTACACGTTTTATCACGTTTTATATTAGACGTTTGTCAAAGTTTTCGAACAGAGTGCATAATAAATCTTGTCCGTGTCCGATCTTTAGCTTGGGCTATCCTATCGTTGTTAAGATTTTTAAATAGTTTCTTTTATTAAAAACCTCAATCCTTCAATGTCTTGCCAGCTACGTTTCCTATTAATATGCTTTCATGTAAGAATATATAGGATTACTAAAAACGAAGATCACTTGCTGGTACTGTCTACTACTCCCAGTCTACGAAAGGAATTCAATAAATGCTCGTGGAAAATGTTTTTGTAGTGAACAGGCAAAAGATTTACATAAATTCCATATAACAAAAGCAAAACTTGAGCTACGAAACCATCCAAGCAGCTTCAATAAACTGCATACGTTTACGTTTTAATAAAAATGTTTATCCTAAGCACGTACGTTCCAATAGTAAATATTAAATTCCTTTTGTTGAATTCATAACAAGTTCAATAAAAATCTGTCTGATATACTTTGATTTTACTTTCAAGTGATACGATTTTTTATTGTTATAAGAGACTATTTTCGTCGTCCTTCTTTACGGTAGCACTGCGAAGTTACGTCATTTCGCCGTATTATGGTAAGCACAGTAAAATCCAAAAGCAACGGCGAGCACCCCCATGCTTGCAATCCTCTCGGCAGCTGGATGTAAACTGGCTGATTCCGAAACGCGTCAATCCAAAAGAAAGACACGGTGATAGGCTTATCCATACTATGCTCATGGTGGTCGCGACCCAGTCGGGTGAAGTTTCCAATCACCCCGCTTGATTACTATATGTATACCGGCTGATCCAGCAAAGATTACTTCGAAGAGTCAAGAGGCTAGATTCTACTTCTTTATTTATTTAAAACAAAGCTTTGTACTTTTTTAGTTATTGATGCTACATTGTTACTTCTATACCGTTGCTGTTTACAAAAATGCTATTGCGAGACTCTTTTTGAGAGGAATGTAGCAACGGGAGAACGGTTGCTTTGCGTAAAGATACACTTGTCGGTGGTGATTTCGCAGTCCATACTCGAACAGGTTTAATTACCTGTAAAATTGTAATCATACTATATTATGAAACAAAGTCCCTTGCAGCGTCTGTCTGAACGTGATAAACTCAAAAACTACCGGACGGATTTTCGTCCGATTTTCATCAATGGAAGGAGTGATTCATGAGGAAGGTTAAGGTGTATAATTCATTAAAGTTTTGCTTACATTGGTTGCTGAAGAAAGAAAAAATTCATGCCGACTGGATGCTTTAATGGCGTGCGCCGCGTAAACTAATAAAGTTATGTGTATTACTCTGCTACCCATGCGCAACCGGATCGGGTTGCTTGTTGTAAGTAATTTTGTTTTATTCGTTATAGATTTAGTATTCTAAAGCTAAGCCTAGTTGAGGACTGACTCTCAAGTGTAGTCGTTGGAAACACCTGTAGATGCTTGACGACAGTTTTTCACATTGAAGGTGGTAGTTAGCCAGACGGATATTAAAAACGGTGTACTATGGTTTTATCACGATGTTTTCTTTTACTGAAAGCCGAAAGCACTCATGTTAAAGCATTTCCCCTGATTTTAATAATTTTTAATTACACAAGGAAGATTGCGGCCCATTAGCCGAGATAATCATTTGGGTTTTTGTGTTTAATACTTATTAGCAAATAACGGTCTCATCGTCCCTCAATTATTACGCTCTCTAAGCGTGTAGGCTCTTATTTGATACTTACGTTTATCCTTTAGCGAAAATTTTATTTTACGGCACAGCCTTTCATAGGCAATAAACCGGAGTACGTTTATATTAATGCAAAGGCCCTGAGAGCTTTGTAATGATTGTTTGCAAGTTTGATAAAATGTTATAGGTACATCTTAACAATCATGTATTTTTATTTTAGCTTTTAATAAGTTGGGTTACTACATCTCGTATCTTAGCTCAGCAAAAGTGATACTGATAAATACCGCCTATAAATGGATAAAGTATGAAAAAGTCCAAGAGTTTCTTTATGGATTTCTATTTGTTGTTTAGTTAACAATTTATTTGTTATTATTGCAGACTGAGGTCGTTAAAAATAAAATTCGGCACCTTAAGATTTTTTTAAGCCAAGTGATTAGTGGTAATAATATGTTTAACTTTTTTATTATCTAGAAGCTAGAATTTAATCAAACTAAACGTGATTAAATTAATTAATCAATTTTGCTATTAAATTGTAAAAGTGAATTGTCCTTAAAAGTAAATTAGGTTGTCGCTTAGCAACGAGAATCTAACAATTACTATTTCAGGGACTAAATATTATTTTAAACAAGCAACAGGGAAGTAAGGTTGCAGCTGGCGCGTCCGATTCGCGCAATTTTTTTCACAAGTCTAATGGCCGCTCCAGACTCACGCCGCGCCATGGACACCAGTGAAAGGGCGTGCACCTGAGTGTGGATGGATCTCACGCCTGTTAGCACCTCTGTTTCTGTTCAGAATCGGTTTTTTGTGACCGCGTCAAAAGGATCGCGGTCGCGTAACGCAAACAGCGTGAACGCTTATCCACATTCATGGCGCCGCAGTTCGATTCGTTATAAATTGAATATGCTTAACAATTAACACTGTAATATAAGAATTCTATTAGATGTTTAAATTATTCAACATTTATGATAATATTGCCAGATTTCACTGTACTTTAGGGATATCATGTTAAAATAAACATGTCTAAAGCATAGTTAACTCGTTCCGTTGCGATGTATATTCATTATATATTTGTTTTGTATTCTTATTAAACAAATGATTATAAACTGTTAGTGCCCATGGATTTAAAGACGCAGCAGTTGAAGTTACGTCCATTCAGTACTAGTGAGAAAACCCGACTGTTAATATTGTGTGTGGAGAGCACTTCACGTCGCGCGGAGTTCACGGCGCGAGTCTGGAGCGGCCATAACCGTTTTTTACGCTGGGAAGTTCTACATAGATTTACCCTCTTGCTCTTGGGACAAGATGTGCATGTCAAACTTTCAGTGACCCAGCGTTGTAACCCCTACAGTCTTATTAAGGGACCCAACTCGACATCTGGGGCCGTACCGTCAATTTGCTGTACTACTATATATAAAAAGATTGTTTGTTTGTTTGTTTGAACGCGCTAATATTTGGAACCCATTCAGATTTGAATTTTTTTTTGTTGTATTTTATTTATAGCTTATGTATTGAAGAAGTTTATAGGTTGTATATCTTTACAATATGATCCCAGGGAGAGGAGCGGTATTCATGAGCGTTAAGCAATCTGGCAAGTTATAGGCAAGTACGGGAAGTGAGAACGAAAGGATACACGGGTGCGTTGGTGGTGGCGCGGTGGAGAGTTCGTTGAATAAACTTTACACGAGTGAAGCCGTGGTACAGTGCTTAGTTATATATATAGACCAGATAAAAAAAAATACTAAAGCAATACTTTTTGATGGAAAAACCACTTAGTTAAATTGATTGTAGGTAGGTAGTAACTTCTCAACGATAATATCTTGTTTATAATTTAAGATTGTGATTTAAGATATATGTATTATTTTTTATTTATTATTTTTTAATAAACATAATTTACAATACATATGTACTAATGACAGTATTGATGTGATATGCAACATTATCAAATGTTAGTCTCATTACGGCGCCTGTATAATTCACTAGTTGTTCAGCAAACGAGATGGCGGTAATGATGTTTGTACAACATTATGTAGGTACTTCGATTTCGTTAACACTGATTTATGTTGATGTCATGTTCCAGCTAATTATCCAGTTTTATTGAAATCTAAATTTAGTTACCTACTAATCCTGACTTGATAATAATTTAGCTATTACATTTGTTATCTACTTTATATTTATACTGCTATTGTATTTGATTTATTGTTTGATTGGCAAATGTCCACACACTACACTGCATGATCTTTGATCGGTTCAAGTTTCATGGCACATTTTATCAGAATCCGTCGAGACGTTTGAGCGTTATTGATGGGCAATTATTCGAATAAACGCACTAATATCTATGCACCTATATTATATTTAAAAATATTCTAATTTATGTTTTAAAAAATAGCGAATAATTTAGTACATTAGAACGCTGATTCAAAGTTGAGGGTTTAAATCTAGTACAGCCTTTCTTTGAAAGAAAATGCAGTGAGTAAATTACCATTATATAAAGGTGGTATCGCTAATCACCTTGTTAGTAACCACATTCAATTTGAACATCTGTCGCTAAGCACCTCTATCGGTGAGATAAGGAACTTATCGCCATTGCCGTTTGTAGGATTAACGTGTCTATTTCGAACGTAACGGATCTTGACATTATGTAGGATTGTTTCAAACAAAAATATAAACCTATATTTCAAATAAGTCTGTAAGAGATTTTACGTTAAAATCTAATCGATACCTTTATATATAATAGGTGATGTTAAAGTATTTGTTTCAAAAAGACATACCAGCTGACTCATGCGAATATTTTGCACATTATAATATGATGTAAATAATCTAACTAACAGCTGTCATGTTAGTTAAACAGTGAAAACTTTAATTTTAAACTATTTGTATAATATATGTTTCATCAATAGCTGGGAATAAGCTTTAAAACAAGGTTTGAGTTATTAATATTGATGAAAAATTAACTGAGATATAATATTTCTAGAAAAAAAAAAATACATTTGTGAAACAATATTTATAATTTTTAAGGTATGTATCTGATGGATATCAATTTTTGTTGCTAGGCCAAAATAGCAAAATACGGAGTAATAAGTAATTACACAAGAAAGGTTTTCGCAATGTTGGAGCCTTCCTCAGTCAAATGATTTAAAAAAAAACCAACTTCAAAGATAGAAACAATTTCTTATGATCGTTGAATACGTAACGTGTTTGTCACCTCTTAAGACGTGAAAATGAATATAAAACAGGAATTTTGAAAACATCATGTCGTTTCATAGAAAATGTATGAAATAAGTATTGGAATACTTTGTCTTCTCGTACTCTTTCCTATCCCCGTACCCGTAATGGGTTCAACATTTACGTATGTACATACCTTTCAGCAATTTTCTGCGCGTTCATGAAACTGGAGAACTTCTTGAAAAAATACGAAAGATTAAATTGTGCCCTAGGTCAAAATAAAAATATCATTAAACCAATTTAAAGTGTAATAATATAATTCAAGTAAACAATCTGAGAAATATATTAAAAGAAAAATAAAAAACGCAAGTGGAGATTTAAATTTTAAAAAATCACAAATTTTTTTAAGCGGTTTTTACCGTAGTCCATGCATCGTATCCGTAAAATTCTTACTCTGAGTTTTACATATTCAATGACTGTACGTTATCCTGGTTATATTAACTGAACCACATACATAAATAAAATATAGTAAATACTCCCGCGATAAAACTTGTTGAAAGTAGTGTTGCCTGATAAGCTTTGCAAATATACCGAACAAGGAAAAAGAGCATTAACAAAAACTCAAGATATATTATTAAACTAGCTATGCTCACGGTTTTACCCTTATTAAATTGTTATGATTTTTTCAGGTGGCCAACCGCCTTCGGCAGACGGACACGTATACCCCGCGCTGCGCTACACGGCACGCCTGTACTAATACTTCGTTCTTACTTAGCGTACTCTCTGAAATACACTTTTTATGGTAATTACTCCGCTTCTGAGGGCTCTAGAGTGAAGTCATATAAGTCTAGTTATATCCCTCATTGATAAATAGGATATAAAATGGAAAAAGTTTTTTTTTTTATTCTGACTGGTAGTTTCAAACGAACAAACAAACAATATCATGATCTTTATAATATTAATATTTATAGATATATTAGTATAGATTAAATATTATGTACCGTTGCACACTCGTCTCGAAGTGCGGTTCACTTTATTTTGAGTTGAAATTCACTACATGTGGCTTTCATTACTTCCATATTACAGTAAATGCATAATTCATCCTTTACCATGTCGACGGTTAATTTATTTTGGCTATCTATCCATTTAATAGTGGAGGTGGTGGATTACATTTTAAATTAAATCTTTGCACGTATGCATTAATTTACGGAGCTGCCATTAGTAACAGCACAACAATCAAATATATTGTAAATAAACAAATTAATTAGCGATGTTAATGAGTTACAAAATTATTGCATAAACCTACTTTTGTATTTTTATCGATCGAACGTCAAACAATGGGCTAAATTACTGAGGAGCTCGTTTAAAACTGAACATCTGGTAACACTCGATAGAAATATTCTAACAGTCTCGTCTTTCATTCCACAATTACTGGCCTATCATTATAAATACTTATGCAGTTTTACAATCCTAGTATTTCCGAGAGCTGGCGATACTACTCGAATGAACTGGAGTGAACCATTACATTCTTATAAAGTGATGTTATGTCTGAAGTTTCCATGCACTCATGGCATATTGGTAGTGTGTACGGACAGGCCATCAATCGACGGTGAGGTCGAATCCCTGCAAAGAGCCTCAGCTTACGGTGAAGGAAAACATCGTGATGAAACCACAGCAAGTTGGTAGTGTATTTTTCAATGCCATGTTGCTCATTTTGAAAATCTATCGCCAAGCAACAATAGGTGTGTTTCGGCAGCTGCACTTGAGAGCCAGTCCTCTTATTAGGCTTAGCGTGTTCATCATCACTTAACATCTGGTGAGATTGTGGCGAAACGCCAAAATTAATAAAGATTAAAAATAAACTCACGACATTAGGTTTTTATTTATTTCTGCAGTAATTATTTTCGACTCGTAATTTTTATACTCATCTTATTAAAATTTCTTGGCACCTATCTATTGCGGAATTACATATACATATTTCCCGTCTAAAAAAATTCCCTAGAAATCGATCAAGTCGTTATATCCAGTTATATAAATAAACAGACAGGCAGACCTCTTTACAATATATATGAATAAGGAATAAAAAATAAAAAATATATACAAAACAGAACAACCTGTATAAATAAACTTACGTTTACTAACGAGGTTCAGAATTGAAGATTTTCAATAATTTAAGAAATGAACAATAGGTAAATTGCTAAAATTTTACGAAAACAACCGCGTTTTAATGAATAGAACAGGTGTATTTAAAGACATATTTAGCTGTATAGGCCTATCGAATGAGCAAGAAAAAGGGCCAGCCGCCAACATAATAAGGTTGGATGATCACTATAAAAGTGGCTGTGCTTATGATATTGCAAAAGCCTCCTTTTTACGATTTATTCTCGCGAAATAAATGCTGGCTAGAATATTTAAAAAAAAAGAAGTATAATACTGCTATTGCAAGTTATAAAACAAACATCGTTTACAAATAAGTACTTCGAACATTATTTCTTACATGTTAGAACGTAAACAATCTAACAGCTGTCATATTTGATAAAAAGATTGTTCGTAATGAAAAGTATTTTTCATAATTTTTTAACGAACACACTATTTATTTATGAACCTAATTTGATGATTTTTTTTTTGCAAAGGTGATGATACCTCAAGGTTGGTCCCATTTTAATTTAATTGGCTTTGGACCTTCAAATTCGAAGATACAACAGGGAACTCTTCAAAATCATTGAAGTTAGTTTTCTTTTTTGTTAAAAATTATCTTGTTAGAGGCAATTTTCATAAATGTACTTAGATGTTTGTTTGTGGTTACCTTTACTCCGCTTGGTAACGTCCTAATTATTCATATTATTTTAACAATAACAAATTTTGCTAATTAATTTAGATAAAAAATTTCATTCTTTGTGTTTATTTTTGAATCATTTAGGAATATTCGAATAATTTGCCAATAAATTGTTTATATTTATTGAACGGCCAGATACGGTAAAAGGAAATGATGCAATATTAAAATCCAGACCACTTTTATAGTGATCTGCTTCAACAATATTATGTAAGCATTAGACCCTTATTACTCTGCCCTTTACTCGGCCGGTCGACATGTTTATGTTCGAAATAACGTCTATAAATGATGTTACCAGATGATACCTTTTTTACAGTTAAAAAAAAATTTTTTTTTAAACAGTGAGAGATTAATTTTGTTTAGACATTAATTTATTTATTACCTATATGAATAGTTAGAGACCATTTTCAAATTTCATGTTCCAAGGTTTATTTTAATTTTCCATATAAATTAGTAAAAGTGTAGTTTAAGTCAAAACGTTTATGAAATAATAGCTGACCCAGCAGACGTTCTGCACTTTTCAGTAGTTATTGGTGACCACTGCGCCACTAAAGGATCCCAGCATATCTATAAATCATCGCCCGAATAAAGCAAATATATTATGTAAATATGACCTCAATCGGTCAAGTCATTCAGAAGTTATAGAATATCTAAAAAACGCCCTCAAGATTTTTATAAATGTGATATTGTACTTCCTTGGATAGAGACAGATTTTTCTCGTGAGGTTTTCGATTTTTCTTATTATCGCGGTCGGAGAACGTGCCAGTGCATATATACCGCGCGATTTTATTTTTACGTTCCGTAAATTTTTACTCTTGACTAATAACTGTAATAAAAAGAATTCGTTCTACCTTGAAAGCTACACAATGTATTAGCATACGTTACACGAACAAGAGCTTGCACACCGCTTCAATTTATGAGCGTGTAATATCGGGACAATTGTCGTGTGAAGGAACGACACTGAGAGAATGTTACAACCGGAGCGGTTCTAATTTATTGAACGTAATAATATTCGGGCTCCGGTCTGTGTCTCTTTAACTTCAACTGAACTCCGGCTGCTATAGAAACATAATCTTTAACGTGAGAGTACTTATAAATACTTTATTTTATACTAGAAGTATCCCACGGTTTCATTTGTGTAAAATTTATTCGACAAATATCGATCGCGCCGTCACCAACACATCCGTGTAGTCTATTGTTGTTTTCACTTCCCGAACATGTCTACAGCTTGCTATTGCTAGACATTCATGGTTTCTACTCCGCTGCTTAGGTGACGTGAATTTGTATAGCATAATGACCTTTCTCCAATAAACAAGAAGATAAGTTTTCAAATCTGATTGTTAGTTACAAGGATTAGGGCGTTCAAACAGACAATCTCTTGAGCTTTAAACTTTTGGTATAGATTTGATCAAATTAGATCCAATGTTTGGGTGGGGTGGTAAGAATCTGTACCCAACTGGATCACGACAACCATGCACATGGTGATAAACACGTCACAATGACTCTCTTTCGGTTTGTCGTGTTTTGGGATCAGCATTGTATATCCAGCAGCCGAGAGGCATAATACTTTGTTGATCCTTGGGTGGTAGCAGATGTTTTTGGATTTAACTATGTTTACCTTCAGGTAGAGTGCCATTACTTTACCGTGCTTCTATAAAAAAAGCAACACGTAGCTACAATATATTTAAAACTCAAAACCGGAACGCATGGTGTACCGGAAAACGGAGACTATGTTTGCGTTCATTTTTCCCTGTAAATATAATATTCGCAGGCCCCATCAACCGAACTGAATTATTGATATACCTCCCACAACATCCTATATGAACGATTAATTATGAATGTATTTCGACTACTAAATAGAATGTATGTGGTTTGATCTTTTTACTGGCACCAGGTGTTTTCGTTTACAATATTTCGCTCAAGCGCTGCTTAATTTAATATGTTACTGCGATATGTTCATCAGTCTGATGACTACGTACAAAAATGTGCCTTGTACAAAAATGTACTTTGTAGGGTTTTAAATTGCTTTTTATTGTGATTGTAAATAGACGATTTGCTTTACAGACATACAATGCTTTTGTTGATGCATTAAATTGAAGCCATTAACTTGTATATTCTAATCTAATTGCTGTGGATCGGAAACAAAACTTATCTTTTTATAGTTATAGTTTACTAAAAGTACTGGCAGCATGTTTTTGTGTTTCGAATTTAAAGAGATGTCAGAAGAATAACAATAAAATGAATGCACTAGAAATGTAGAGAGAGATCCAATAAATTGTGTGGAAGACGAACCAGAAGTAAATTGTTATTATTTACTATACTAATAGTATTAATTGAGCAATTCTCGTGTGTAATATTTTATATGTAACTTATTCGATGTAACAACTTCAATGAATTTTTATATTTTAACTGTCACCGAAGCCCGTGCATGCTTGAAGCATTAGAAGCGTTACATATGCATTGTTGATCCTTGAAAAAATTGTTCGATTTCCTCTTGAAGATACACAAGGTACAGATCCCACGGATCTGTAGTATAACACTTACTTCGAGAAACAAAAAAATAGTTTTCCTAATGAAATATGTTACTTTTTTTAGGTGCCCTCAAAAACATAAGCCATAGAGATATCTAACGAGGTAGGGTTGAGAAAAATCTCTTTGGAAATTTCTATTTGGAAGGATGGTTCCAAGGTCGGCAACTCGGTGGTAATACTTCTGCTGTTACAAGTGTCCATAGGCTACCGTAACCGCTTACCAGTAGGCGGACCGTAGGTTTGTTTGCCACCTTAGCTTTCTTTTTTTTTTAAATACTAGTCTTAAGCCATGACACTCATGTATTCTAAAATAAAGCCATAATAATATAATTGTTGAATTTGTTGAGTTAAAAGACTTAGAAACTTTGTGCTGGATTTTAACTGTGAGCTTTACTGCTTGACTTGGATATAGTTGGCATTTTTCCAACAAGTTTTAAAATATGTCTCTATTCCGGACTTAAATTCTAGCTCGGATCTACATCACTTTGAAACAGCTTAAAGGCTTAAACAAGTTAAAATATATTGAGATAAAACAAATAAATATTCTCACCATGATTTTCGATTTTGAATCATATTTTAGTACAGCCAAAAACGGCAGGCAGCGCTGCTGAACTGAGTTGCCGCAATACGGATAAGCTGGGATTATAACTTCACTTCATGCTCTTTTGTTGAATATTAAATGAAGTTAGTGATCCTAGACTCTACTTTTCTACGATATTATTAGCTTCTGATCTAAGATAAACACAATGTTGATGAGAGTCTTATGCATGGTGGTAAGAAATTTTCTAATACCCACCTTGTTAGCTACCTCAAGTTAAATATCTTCGGTCACCCCGTCATTAACGTAAGGTGAGATTTAGGTCCACCGTTATAAAATAAAATAATTAATTGACGCGATTCCTACCACCCCGCTATATTACTGCATATGCACCAGCTGATTTCGGAACACAACATAGCAAAAAAATCATAGATGGGTATTATATTTTTGGGATAACACTGGTTAACCTATGTCTGTTATTGGAATAAAAGTACCCTATGTGTTATTTCAGGTCATAGACTATCTGTGTGACAAATTTTATCTAAATCCGTTCAGCCATATTTGCATGATTGAGTAACAAACATCCAAACATCACACTTTCACATTTATTATTATATATTACTAGGATTTTCTCGTAGAAATAAAGTAGTTATGTTTATCGTCATTCAAATTACATGTAATTACTAGCAAGCCCAGCTGAGCGTTGCTGTGCCAGTTTGGAATCCATATGGAGCATACTTTCAAACATCAATTTTTATATATAAGAAGAAGAAGAAGAAGAAGAAAAAAGTAGAAGAGCAGAATGTCATCATTACTTTCGCGTACATACACAGTATACACGCTCTGAAAGACACAGCATGGCCAGACCCACCACAAGGTAGACCAACGACCTGATGATGATATTTATCTTGACATTGTGCCTGTTAATAAGCAAAGTATGGACAAGGACAATTGGTGACTACCGAAAAATTGGTAATCCAGCGACGGTCGTACTTCTCAAGACGGCTTGCAGCTTCACAGTGGCTGCATAAACTCTGACTGATCCCGATACACGAAACGCCTAAATGTATCACTATGGCGAGTGCTACATCTGTATGTGGTAGTCGCGATCCAGTCGGAACTATTATATAAACAAGATCTACCTAAAATGTATTTAAACATTGTTAATTCATTCTTAGTCTATGGAGCCAAAGTTACATGATAGCTGCCATCAATGCACGAACAAAGAAGTTCGCTAATTCTTACCTTTGCCATACCGTGTTAATATGGATCAGACTCCCAGTCAACATGTTCACTCTTTCCTATAATGTTGGGTTCTTCAAACGGGGCATGAAGAGGCATTTCAGCAGGCTAATGATCAGCACGGACAACGCCGTGGAAGTAGCTACTTACTAGAACACCTAAACCTAAATCAGAGGCTTAACAACGACACCAAAGAAGAAGAAGACCGTTCCTACCATCAGGTGCTGTACAGTCATTTTGCCGAGCTAGTACAAAAATACTAAGAGGCTTACTCGTGTTTATGCTTTTTTAGTATATTAGAATTCAGAGGTTTAATACTATAGTGTCCTATTAAACACAGCCGCAGTAATACTAAGCTTTAGTAATAAGAGAAAACTACTACGCAGTAATAACACAACTGAATGCATCGCAAACGAATATTGTATCGAGTTAGTGAAATTGAAAGCCACATCCCTCGAAGTAAGCTTCGAGTTAAATTATAGTTCTCGCTAGATTTAGCTGTTAGTTTCATATAGAATATTTCTTTCTATACCTTATTTCTTTTATAAAAGGACCTTTCAGTATAAATAGTGGCTGCTATTTTCGTTGACGTGGGAAGGTTTACTTGGCTTTCTTCTAATGTTTATGAAGTTGATGTGCGCGTAAGTTACAATGCTCGGCTTCCTCTAGCAATACGTCATATTAAATAACATTCTATTTAAATATATCGGGGAATCGTCAATGTGATTATAGAATCCGTAATTAGTATCCGTACTATTGACAAGCACAATTGGCTGGGCGCGATAGCAACAGGTGTGCTTTGTGACCATACGCAATTTACAAGCAAGCATCAACCGGCTTGAAGACATTAGAATAGTTAACATTCTAGCTTGAACTGTTGGCTTGTGAAGACCTCAGTTAATAAGTCGCTTACAATAAACACCGTTTCTGAGGTCGTCTCGGTGTCCATCCTGGTATATTCAGTGTAAATTGTAACAAAGTCTACACAATGAAGTTGCTTACTAAACCTCTTGTTTTAATTTAGTGAAGTTAGTTACACTCGATGTTATTTTATAAAATGATGGGTGATTGCCATCTTTTTTCTCTTATCCCCAAAGCAATTTTTCTGTCTCCTATCTCTCTTAAATAAATAACAAAATATGTTGAAATGAATTTATTATAATGAATGCTTTTTTGTTTGTTCAATAATTCATAATTGTAACGCTAAATATCTGTATAATATTTTTGGATTTTTGAGTCTTTACAATTTTTGTGTTGAAGATAGTCACAATCAATTTTATGCATCAAATAACATCGATTATGAATATTCAAAGAAGTTTAACTTCTAACACATACATAAGTACACGCATCTTTTCTCTTTTTCATATACAGGTTGAGTATAATTTTATTGGCTGTAATTTTACTAGGTTTTGAATAGAGTACGTTCCTAGAACATTGGAGTCGACCGATAAATGAGAAACTTTCGCCAGTTTCTATCTTAAAGCGGTCCTACAACTTGCAAACCAAAAGTGATTTGGTAGCTAGATTCAGTCTTACTTCTGTTAATTCTAGACTGGTTGATTTCGTGACAGGCTTTTCATTGTGTATATTTTTTACATTATGTGTATTTTATTCGAGTACGAGTAAAGGTATACAAATACAAACGTACGCTAATATTATCTTAACAATGTTTTTATGAACTCAAAAAATTATGCTTATATTAACTTACGTAATTAATATGAATCGTAGGTACTTACTGCCTACTGCGTTTAGTTTATTTAAAAGTACATAGTATGATTTCTTACTTTCTTCTTTAGAGTTTTCGCAACAGTATTGTATTTTACCTCCTGTAAATAGTAATTATGCGTACAGGTTTTTATAAATAACGTTTACAAATATTTCATGCTCTTAAGTTAACTACATGAAATGTTAATTTCGTAATTTATAGGACTGATGAGATAGGATGGACTATGAGTCTTTATAAATTTTCATGGTGTATACAATATTTGACATGTTTATTGAATAAAAAAAGTTTTTATATTATATATACTTTTTCTCTGTAAGTTCAAAGGAGCATATTAATAAATATCATTACATAAATAGACCTAGTACATTCATGATAGTATAAGGTATGAATGTCTTTCTTTAATAATTAATGGACGTGTTTTCGTGTATTAACGTGAACTCTGTCTCAAACATGTATGCTACTTATAACATTGAAAACTGTGTTTCATCCTAGCCCATTTTGGCTACAGCGACTTTTAATTTACTAAAAAGGTACAAAATGATATTAATCAGAGCATTGTTGTTTTGCCTTTTGATGCGCCAAATTGTGACTAATGTATCCAATGTACGAAAGTACGAGCGTATTTCGGACAATATAATATAACTCTGCCGACACATAACTGTAAGGTTCTCATACCTTACATAAAACTTACCATAAAAATTGTTTATGTGCTGGTAATGAATTTGCAATTTTCATTACCTCATTCTGATATTTCTATTCTTAATCGCATGCAGCATTAGTAGCATCATCACAGAGTATAGTTTTCACAAGATACAGTACATAAAGTAATAACGATTTTTTTTGTATACATTTTATAAAACATAATAACTCGCACCTTCGGTAAGATAAGGGCACAATTGTTAAAATATGTAAAATGAGTTAAGTACGCCTAAGTTCTTTAAAAATATCCTTGTATCCGTTGAAACAAAGACGCTTCTAAAAAGTGTAAGGCATATTTCACACAAAGAACAATTACTTCAGATCAATATTAGAAGAACAATTTGTTTATCATGAAATACTACAAACAGTGCAGTTATGCCCTTGTCTTACTGAAGGTGCGAATATGTATAAGTGAAGATTATTAGAATTCATCCATCTACATAAACACAGTTGAGCCACAATATCCGTGAAAAGCGATATGTGTGACACGGGGTCGCCCTGTAATCCCATAGTAGTTTCCCGTTGATCCACTCGGGTTCTCTTTCACTCGGGATACTTTATAAGTATACTTATATGTTTATACATATATTATATTGTTGTTCTCGTATCATGACGTATCTATTTTGTAAAAATTTCAAAGTTATTACTCTATTATACTTAGTACTATATCGGTTCCCTCGGCTCCACAAGCGTTTATTACGCAGTAATTATTTTGTTCTTGTAATTTTATTTTTATTTATAGATTTTATTGGCAATTTATATAGCTATTCAATAGAGGAATGGCATAAGTTTCTTTTGTATAAATTTTCATAAAATTCAGTCAAATCGTTTTTGAATTAAATCGGGACATACAAAGTAGAAGACTAAACAATTATTTCATATTCGTTATCAGTAGATCAGTATCTTTTATAAAGATATCAACTAGAGAATTTGGAAAAAAATTACCTGTACAGACAGAACTACAGATTTATTAATATAGATAGGTATTTATATTCGCCGTAAATGTCTATTAGATACAATTGAAATTTATTAATTTTTTTAAAATTAATTAATTTTTGGTCAAACTTACTTTGCCGCCTTTGATTTTATATAACCCAAGTATAACGTCAAAAAAGCTTAAAACCCATTATGTAATTTATGCGTAAATGCTGTGTAGGAAAGTGATAAATATCAATCGAATTAGTTCACCTATTTATTCAAGTTTAGTCCATCCACCCAGAAATCCCTCTTAATCGTATTGAGTACTAGATCATGACAGTTTTGATTCAGCACAATATCTATTAGATAAATTTCAGGTTCATATGACATTTGTCTATTAATAGAATATCTGTCCATGTACATTATTATCATATTCATTATAATTTCATGTACTCAACCGGCGAAATATTATTTTGAATTTTTGGTTATAATTCTCAAACGTTACTAACTTTTGTGAACTCGTTCGTTCTTTTTTATGTAAACTACTTGAAGCGTACAATATTTTTCATGTTTAATTTTTTTCAATCTGCAAAAGTTTCTAAAAAGAAATTCCGACGCCGGTATCGAGTCATAAAACGGCAAGATTGGTAGAGCCCGAAATGTTCTCGCTGCTCGGACGAATTGCCATACGAATGAAGATTTTCCGGAGCTTTTCTCAACCGTACTAGGAGCCGTAAACATTGTTTACCTATTTCTTAGATTTTCATCAAGTATATGTTTAATATAATATTTTTATTCTAGTATAATAAGATAATGCTATAATATAACTACATCATTTTTTTTGATGAAAATCTAAATTTAATAATAAGTTATTATAATTAAAATCTCTAATTAAGTTGAAAAGATTGTTATGAAAGCAAATAATATTATCAAATAAAACTTTGATGTATTTTTATAAAGTCGTAAGTATATTATTATACCATATGTATCAACAACACATAAATACCATACATACATATAATACATTCATAGTAATATTATATGGTAATAATTGACTCTACCTAGGTTTTTAAAATCTATAACTGTATTTTATATAGTACTAAATAACGGGATGTAAATAACTACTACACCGCTAGTTTGATATAAATATGTACTACTGCATTTTCAATGCAATAAAACAATATCTAAATTATTGAATGGATTCTTGAGCATTTTCCCATTATTAACAAGAACTGTTATTTTTAAATGTATCGATATATTAGAATTTTCTGAATTAATACGATATTTGTTTGACGTTTTATTAATGTTTTTTATTCACTAATTTATTACTAATATTAATGTCGAGTATTTCATACAGTATAGTGACGGAAAATAATACAATGAAATAATAATATTTACAGTATCTATTATTGAAATGTTAGTAATGTCTGGTTCAGTTACACTCACTAATTAGCTATTAAAAAATATTTAATGAGGTACATAGAAAATAATACCGACATAAATTATCCGTTGTCAACTCTTCGACTATACGGCAAACACTACCAAAGAATTACAAGGAGTTTCCCTACAATAACCGAACATTTCGCCGGCGGTTCTCTCGTGAAAATGTAACCAATCTTTTTTAATTAAATTACTACGGGAAAAAATGGAATGTAGGGAAATATGTCGCGATATTGTTAAGTAATGGAATTCACGGTATCCACAAACAATATTATACTTTTTCGTATTACGCCAGTTATTATAAAATAAAATATTTTGTTATATTGTTGATTATATTTAAATTGTTTATAACTGCGTGATTAAAAAGTATGTGAAAGAGAGAGACATTAGGATGAACTGCCGAAGACACTAGGATTTTCCTTGACGTCATCGTTTCGGAATTACAGATCTTGTGGGCATAATCAGGTTTAAGTGCAAGGACTGTAGAGATGTGCACGGTCTGGCAATCCAAGTGACAATGATGTCTGTTTATTTTGGGTTACTCCCAGTAGCCTGCGACCTCAGCTATAAAACCACCCTGAGCCTCGCATGTTTGATGTTATCGCTACCTGCAGGTAACCTGGTAACTGATCTTGAACATCCACACTATCCGAAAAGCTCCAGCTAGAATTATCTTATCTTCAGATTTCAACTTAGTAGGTATAGTCTCAAACTATCTTAGAATCCAATATTAACGGAGGCCTTATAATTTTATTTAAAAATGGTTTATATCAAGGTTTCACGTTTTGAGTTGTCTCATAAAAAAGTGTTAATAAACATAGTCTATACTGAAAATAAGAAACCATTAATACTGAAGAAATTATAATAGAAAATTATTACCAATTAATTATCGCCTATAATTTTTAATTATAACAAGATTCTCATTAATTATTATTATTATCTGTATAGTGCCCACTCATAGTAAATATGTCTGTAAAAGTTTTCTGAAATAGTTGTGAGAGCGGTAGCTAGCATAAGAGTTTTAAGCGGCTATCGGCATAGTCTACGCTGCTTCGAACTATATCATTTTTATTTATTATCCCTATAAATGTGTATTTACTTTAACTAGCGATTGCCCCAAGGTCGAAATTCGACCAGCGACTTTTTGATTATAGACTATTTTCTGTTTGACATTTACAGTATTCATAAACAATGAGTATTATCTACATCACTTGCTGTCACTTTTCATTGAGTGACAATGTCAATATTTTGGGGGGTCTAAGTTCAATGGCACTGGTCATGTTAGTATTCGCAGTATTAATTTATTTAATTTAATATATTAGTAACAGATATTATAGACCAATTTTATCTTTCTGTACTTCTTCTCCATATAAACTTTAACCACGCCAAATAACACAGTTTCCGTGCACACAATACTCTTAAAAAGGGACCGAAAGATTTTGCTTCACGTATTAATATATAGATAATGTCCTCAATAGCGCGGGACCATTCTGTTGATTAAAATGTAAAACATCGGATTTGCAGCATCGGTGATAATAATGACAATATCATTAATATAATTATTATGTAAATGAAATAGACGTCCTAGCAAAGATTGCATGGAAAAGATAGCTGTCAACAAATATAGCCGTCCTTTGTACTTATCGCACAATTTGAAACGTTCAATTAGATCTCTAATTAATGATGTAAAATAAAGTTCAAAGCTATACAAATCCGACCAATCTGTTCAATGATAGAATACTTCTTATTATTTTTCAAAATTCTCAACTTGTTATTAACTCATGCTTACGCGCTATCCGATTGCTATTCACCAAAACTTTCACTCAGCTTATAAGTACCCATAAATAACAAACTTACATATAAACGTTGATTAAATATAAGCGATTTTTAACTTTAGCTCTCTTTTCTCTAACAAGATGGATTAGACAAAATGGGAATTCCTTTAATCGATGCAGCAGCAGATCGAAAGCAGTAAAATATTTTATATTAATAATGGACAACTTGATTATATTTAAGTTTAACAAGTTAGATCTACCATAAGATATAGTTTGACTTGTAGTGTCGCATTGAAGAGATGCTTGCGACGTTCATATTCATTTAGTACATTCGAAACCATAGTTGAACAAGGTATATCAATGTGTGAAGAGTCTGGCGGAGGATGCGATCTCCCAGGGCGAAGTGGTGCTGGCGGTGTCCTTGGACATCGCCAACGCGTTCAACACCCTGCCCTGGAGTAGCATAGGAGAGGAGCTCCGGTATCATGGAGTGCCCCCTTACCTCTTCCGCATCGTCGGGAATTTATCTGAGACAGAGGACTATCACCTTCCTGGGTCCGGAAGGGTGGAGTCGGCGAGACATATCTATCGGTGTTCCATAGGGGTCGGTGCGTGGCCCCATTTTGTGGAACATCGGCTATGACTGGGCGATACGCGGTGTGCCCCTCAGTGGTATCAGTGTCGTCTGCTATGCCGACGACATTCTTGTTACAGCGCGAGGGAAGACGCACCGTAACGCAACAATTCTAGCCACAGCGGCGGTGGATCAGATCGTGGGTCGAATAAGGCGTCTGGGCCTCGATGTGGGCCTGAGTAAATCCGAGGCTTTTTGTTTCCACGAGCCTCAGAACGCACCTCCTCAAGAGTCCCATATAATAGTGGGAGGCGTCTCCGTCGGCGTCGGGTCGACGATGAAATACCTGGGAATCGTTCTCAACAGCCGATGGAGCTTTGTGGAATACTTCCGGCAACTGACTCCCGACTCATGGGCACATCGGGCGCACATGCTCGACTAATGTCGAATCTCGGTGGCCCAGTTCCGCTTGCCGGAAGCTCTACCTCGGGACCGTACAGTCAATGGCCCTATATGGAGTACCAGTGTGGGCGGATAGCCTGACGGCCCGGCATCTCGCATTCCTGCGTAAACCGCAGAAAGTGATGGCCGTCAGAGCTGTCCGAGAGTACCGTACGGTCTCGTTCGAGGCAGCCTCCCTATTGGCCGGATCTCCACAACGGGATCTTGAAGCGAGAGTCCTCGCGCTGTTGTTTAAATGGCGCGAGGAGGCACTGAGGCGGGGGGAAAGTCGAGCACCGCGGGAGATTGTGGCATACAGGTTGGAGCTCCGCCAGACTCCCATTGTGGAAGAGTGGAACTCACGACTCGATCACCCTAGCTAAGGCGTGGCTAACCGTTGAAGCCATCGGGCTTGTCCTTTTTTTTTTTAACGTGGAGAAACCCGTCATGGGTACACACTCGCCCGGGGGGACGAGTGGTTATGTCAGACTCCTACTCACTAAAACTCCACGGTGTACCATCGGCTGCCAAAGCGGGACGCTGCGGGCAATGCGGTTGCAATCTGCCACGTCGCCCCGGAGGCTGGCCCTTGTCGGGCCCCGGCGCTAAAGAGAGACAGTCTGGTACAACCCCGACTGTCTCTCAGACGGCTGAACCAGTGCAATGGGAAGACGGGCCCCCCCGACCCGTCTCCCCTTGGTCCAGCAAGGGCAGAAGAAAGAGGCGGTTAAGAGATGGACCCTCACCTTCCGGCTGACAAATGTGCTCTCGGGATATGGCTATTTCGGGAGTTACCTGTGCCGCATAGGTCGGGAGATCGCTCCTGGGTGCCATCACTGTGGCTGCGCGGAGGATACTGCGCAGCACACCTCAGCCGTTTGTCCCGCATGGGACTCGCTACGCCTTGGTGTTGTGGCGACGGTCGGCACCGATCTCTCGCTCCCGGCCGTGGTTCTATCTATAGTCGAGAGCGAGAGCGGGTGGAACTCCGTCCCCTCGTTCTGCGAGCAAATCATGCTTGCAAAAGAGGAGGCGGAGAGGGAGAAGGAGCGTAAAACCATGCTCCTCTCCCGCGGTAGCGAGCCAGGCACCGGAGGCCGCGCGATGATTTCCGGCCACCTTAAATGGGTCTACAGGTAGCGGGCTTAGGCATGTCAGTCACCGTGTATTGCAGGCCCGAGATGGAGAAGGCGCACTGGTGTTCGTGCGCCCTCCGAGGTTTGTTGGAGGCTCACTGCCTCCAATCGCGATGGGATCCGGAAGTAAGGCCACACCTGCCGGATTCAGTGGACATAATGCGCAAGCAGTTCCCGCTCCCCGGCCAACAGATGAGAGAGGACACCGTGGTGTTTTAGTCGGTAAGAATCCGACATAGCCCTCCCTTGAGCGACTCGGCTCGGGAGGAGAATCCAATGCAGGATTTAAAAAAAAGAAGGTATATCAATGTGTTAATCCTGGTAAACCGAAGAACCGAAGAACTGATGGAAGATAAACCGTAATATCAACAGTGCTTAACGTTGTTTGTTTATTCAATACCTATTTGAAATTTCTATCATACCTGTTTAACCATTTTTCTTTTTTTACATGTGTTTATACAAATCATACGAGCCTGATGTTAATGTTAATGTAATACTATGAGATGAGATTGTATGACCAAATCTGAAACTAAGGGAAATAGAGAAAAGTAGTAGTAGAAAAAGGACTCATGTTATGACAAAAATAAAATTGCTTATTTACTTATGTCTAATCTAATATCTTACTTGAGCGGGATGTCAAGCTGACTGTTTTAAAAAAATATGACACCCTATATTATTACTCCAATGGATTTTGCTACAAGTGGATGAATAGTTACAAAGGAATGTATTATTTTAAAGTAAATAAAATAAAAATGGTTCATTTTTATAATTTACTGATTAGTTAAATACATATATATAATCGTAGCTGTTCAGTATGGTAACTTGCATAAATGTATGCGTCTTTTTAAAGTGTCTACTGCGTTCAATATCACAATATGGTTTATCCTCGATAATATATCTGATCGATAAGATAATGAGCTTTGTAAAACCTCAGCTGTATCGCAACTAATTTTGTAAATTTAATAATTAATGTTACCTCATATAAAATGATCTATTGGAGTATCAATTCAACAATTAATATGTTCGTTATTATATATTTGTTAAAAATAATTTTGTATATTTTACGTCTTTTTATAATTCCAGAGTCCTAATATTAATCCGTAACAAGCCTAACACAAGAACGCCAGTTATGAGCACAATTGAATTTATGAATTAAGTATTCTCTTATTCTCCAAGTCGGAATGTTTCAGATGATGTCGTAATTATTATTCATGACAATAGCTCAAGGATACTCTCAACTGTACAGTTGCGGCGGAAGTGTACTTGCATGTCTAATTTTGTTGAATACCATTGTTGTATCTGAATTTAATAATAATGAAAAAAATATCTATAAAATCAAAATTTTATTTTTTGGTATAAATATCAAGTTTTTGTAGGTGAATTATTGATACTTTTTGTTTTGTTTTAGTTACAAATGTTATTAATTTTAACTAATAATGTTGTAATATAGTAATACATTAAACATCTTGCTAGCAGTAATCTGGAAGGAGTTTTACTGTATAAATTTTCTAACATCGAGTGCCATTGGATGTTATACTTTAATCAGAGAGAAAACCGATACATTGTATGGACAATTAAAATCTTATTAATAAATATGATCAAATTTAATTACAGAGAAAGTCACAAGATAATTTTTGGTGTATCTTCGAAGTTCCAAGTTCAATGCCAATGAAATTACTAGATGATCCCACCCTTGAGGTATTCCGTACCCAATAAAAAAATAATCATCCAAATCGGTTTATAAACGAAGAAGCAATGGCATAACATCCATAAAAAAATATACATTCGAATTGAGCAACCTCACGTTTTTTGTTGAAATCGGTTAAAACCATTAATTATAAACTCCTCTAATAATATGAGTAAGTACATTAATTCTTCCTTTAAAGTTAAGCAGACTCGCAAGAATGGTAAAACGTTTCAGCACCGAAGCCCATAAATAACTGAGCCTCGCTAAACCCTCCAGCTCAGATCGGTGCGTTTCGATGGATATAAATCCTATAAATGGATTAGTTAACTCACGTTATACTAATCTGATCATACGAGATTACATGGTAACAAGTTAATCATTAACATAAATTTTAATTTTAATTAAAAAAAAAAACGCAAAATTTTGATTAAATTGCTGTAGCTTCTATCTGCCATAAATTTATTTTTCATTTGGGTCGCAAATAAGGTAACAATCTTATTCGAGCTGTGTACAAAAACATTAATTAAATAAACATAAAATTGGGAGTTAACTAACAAATGTTATTTTAATTATTTAGGTTTGGTTATCGATTGCTTTTCCCCTTCAAATATGGTTTTTAACCATGATGGACTAAATTCATATCTATACTAGTTTATACTAATATATAAAGAGGAAATATCGCAGCTATTCTTCTTATTTAATAAACTTTTAGAATTTTTAGAAACGTGAAGGCACGATAATTTTAATAGCAAAAAATACGTTATTAAAATTAATTATAAATTTACATGAATTTACTGTAATATTAAATTTGAATCTTTACAAATCATAAATATTAAACGTGTTAAATTACTTACGTCATATTATTACATTTTCCTATTTATTAGTCGTGAAATATATCTACGTAGAAATACATAACTATTGTACAACTTCTGGGATGGTAATCATGTCACGTAAAGTTTTATTTACATAATTACCGAAGAAACATCGAGTACGAACTATTCAATTATGTAGAACGTTATCAGACAATACGAACGGGAACGGTGACATCACATTTACAAATAAAGAAAATGTTGAGAGTCATGACTACCTACAGCTTCTAGATTCATATAAGAAATCAAATAAAAACGGAGCACGGAACTTCAGCATTGGAATGACAATGGCGCAGTCGCTTATAATCTTACAATGAGCCTAAGTTTTCGATGAAGGAAAATATAGTTTTTATTTTATATTAGCACGGCAAAGACCGACCGCTTTGCCTGATGGTAAGCACAGTATGATAAATAAACAACGGTGAACATCGAGACACTGATTAATCTTAAAAAGCGACAAAACAAAAAGAGTGTGGAAGGTTTATCACCATGTACATGATGGCCGCCACCTAGTCGGGTATATATCTCTCTACTTGATTACTGGATATACACCGGTCATACCGGAACGCGACGTGCCTTAAGTGCAACTATGGCGGGAGTTACATCATATGTATGGTGGTCACGATCCAGGTGGTCACTTTACCATGCTACAATAAATACATATATATATAGAATCATGATGCAATATCTTCAACTTTTTATCATACTCTGTGTTAAGCAATAAATACATTGAAAACGATAGACAATAACAGTAAATATGAAAATATACGATAAATCATGTTTGACCTACACCAAAAAGAGGTTAGATTTATTTGCTCACATTAGTCAGATATTCAATACTGTGATGTGTCATTAATTTAGATTCAATAAGGCGAAAAATATGAGATACGGACGATGAAATATGGGTATCGAAAGAAAGATAAAAATGCGGTCAACAGAATACTAAATAATAAATGCCACAAAAACAAAAAGAGCTGAAGAAAGAGTTTGTTAAAACATGTAGTGTTGATTTAACTGGATATCATCATCATCATATCAAGCGAAAGACGTCCACTGCTGGCCTCTCCCAAAGTTTGCCACAAAGATAGGTCTTGTGCTACTTCGTCTAATGGCTTCCCGCAACACTCAACATCTAGACTTAAGTGGCAGTGGTCGGCGCACGTAGCTCGTAGAACGAATGGTCGATGAGACCAAAGAGTTCTGAAGTGGCAACCACGTATCGAACTGTTTCGCGACCACAGCGGTAGGCTTTATAAAAATACATAACACTAAGTAATAAACAAATTGAATTGCCTGAATTAAAATTCACAAATTAAATTAAGTGCTGTGCGACTTCTAGGTTTTCTTTGCAGGGAACTCGTCTGCACTTCGCAAAGACTAGAAACTAACTGAACTTAATGAAATAGAAATAATAAAGGTAATGAAAAAGTGCAATTTAGCATTTAAAAAGTATGGGAATGTGATATCGCTGAAACAGTTAATTTAGGGAGTAGAGAAGGGTTGTAACACAACGAAGAATGTAGCGTGGGCAGACCCGCTGCAAGGTGGACCGACGACCTGGAGAGAGTAACTGTTTATTTTATTTTTTTAATCCATATATAAAAGTATCACTTTAAACAACGATTGATCGTAACATGTTCAGTATTTTGTAATAATAATAATAATTATTATTATTATATTATTATAGGCTGGAATATTAAGAAACTCTTAGGGTGAATAATATAATATATTAGATATCTAATATTTAAGAAATTTTAACAATGATAAGCGTCGATTCTGTCCCAAACCATTTACGTAAGTAATTTTATTAATTCGAACCAGCGGGTCGTCGACAAATAATGGACTGGAAAGGAGGATGTTTACGGGGCGGGGCTTAGACTAAAACCTCGCCAATTTTCAGCAATCCAGAACATTTTGTTAATAATAAAACTTTCCTAAATTGAAGTAAATGGGGTTATTCAGCGTACTCCTACAATTTGGATACGAGGGTTATTTTTTATTATTCCACAATTTAAAATATAAAGGCTTGCTTGAAAATATAAAATATAATTTACGAACGATTTGGTTTGTTTATTTTAAGCTACCTAGATGTCAAAACTATCAATAAAATGGATGATTTTTTATTTTTTCAAGTGACGTTCAGTATCGATGTGTCAAAAGATGTTAATGTATTGAACCAAGAGGAACTGATTTTTGACTACGGCAACCAGAACTCGCCTGTAGGTAGTTGGATATATTTTAAACTTCTTAACTAGTTAGAAAAGTATTAGAAACTTACCAACATGCTATAGTTTCATCGCAATGTTAGAATTTACTGAAAACTCAGGCTTGTCATAGGATTCGAAGCCACGTCGATGGGTAACTCATAATTATATGAACAATTTACATAATCAAATCAAATTTCTGTTAATTATATGTTTATACAGCGGGTTCGCGCAACTTTTACCAGGTACCTCCTTGTGGGTCTTGTCTTCCAGTTAATTGCCCGCTTCTCGAGAAACTAACAACGGATGTCAAAGATGTTCTGTATCTCTATGCAACGCTGTTTACTAGATAGACTTTGTGTGATCTTCGATTTAATGTGATGATCTTAGATTAAAAATTACAATTTTAATTTAAGATATATAACTATCTGTCTAGTGTGCACACTCTCACATACTGAAAACACACTAATCGCAGCTAAACTATATGGAATACACTGATTTGTTGAATCGACTCACGCTTCATCTATTGTCCAAAAGTTGTACTAATTCAGAAAACTTCCCAGGCGTGCATACAATAACTTACAAACAGTATAAATAATGTATTTATCACCAAGGACAATGCAGTCATTTTTGTGTATGATTCACTTCTGACTTCCAACCATTCGATTCCTGTTTTATGAGCGAATAATGTTAAACTTAAAGTATATTCAAATACCTTTAGAAATAGAATATCAAATCTTATTTAACTAAAACTACTTTATCTTTCACGAGAATCGAGAGAAGCTCGACTGTTCGTGAATAAACGTATTTCTTCAAACAGTGAAAAGGTTACTTTTCTAACGTGAATAAAGTTCTCTTCCGAGCTCCAACTTTTCAGCTTCATTTTCACGGTTAGCGAGCCCAATGTATATTCTTTACGCCATTCTAAGTATGCTACATTTTTTGGACAAAGATAACGAATATTATATTACCGTCAGGATAATACATACGTTCGCGCCATATACTTGTCACTTTTTTATTATACCACTCAGCCATCATTGCTTGTACATATACGAATAGATAAGTGTATGTGTTTGTGTGTAAGTTTTCGTAACCTTAATATTTATTGTCTGTATCAGAAGATTATGTTAAATATCATTTTTAAAATTGGCACTTAATAACAATGCTATATATTATTATTCTAAACGGGGGCTGTGCAGGCCTATGCAGTCCTGTATCACTGCGACCAATGAGATCTATTGTGATCGTCCCACACTGCTAAAGCTCCGCATCAAGTCCTATAGCTTTCATGATTGGCAGAGAGCCACTGAACTTCTTCTGGAAGCAGCACGTGCTTTCCCAGAATCCGGTTACGTTTAGGTATTAGTGGGTCACAATCACACAACAGGTGCTTTGGAGTTTCATCCGCACTTTTGCAAAATCTGCAATCTTTTGTGCCCTGGACACCTATGTTGTACAAATGTTTATTTAGACAACAGTGTCCAGTGAGTGCCCTCACTAAGATTCGTAGCTGATTTCTACTGAGCATCAGAGCTTCTCCAGCTCTACGCTGGTTAAACGCGCTAATAAGCTCTTTGGAATGATTTTGTCCTGGTAAATTGTACCAGAACATTATAGCCTCTTGGTTGTAAATGTTCCTTAAGGTTAATCGAACAAGGCTTTTTGGGATACCACAGAATGGTTCAGGACCAATCTGTTTTTCCGCAGCTCCAGCTCTTACAAGTTTGTCCGCAGACTCGTTGCCTGGAACTCCTGCATGCCCCGGGACCCATCGCAGGATTAGTCTGTTATTTTTACCCAGACAATTCAGCACTGCCACATAGTTGGCCACAAGCTTCGATTCTGTTGAATTCGAAGCCAGTGCCAAGAGAGCGGCCTGGCTTTCCGACTAAATGTAAATCGTGTGATTAACGTAGGCCTTTTGCAGATTGATATTTGCACACTTAATTATGCCGTACACTTCCGCTTGGAAAATGGAGGTGAAAATGCCAAGATTAATGTGTTTACTAAGATTGGGTCGCTCCTCATATATTCCATAGCCTACGTTATGTCCAGATTTGGACCCATCAGTATACCATAGTAGTAGAATACCTGGTTTCCACGTTATCTCGGCATTAATCCAAGAGTTCCGTGGAGGGATCTCTAATGTTAGATATACATGTGTATATTTTATTAGTAGATATAAGATACCATATAAGACAAAAGATTAATTTCTATCATATAAACGACGTGACATAAAGGCAATCAATTCATCGTCGGCTGGTAAGCGGAAATATTCTGTTAATTCACTGGTAAAAACACCATCAAATATGATCCCAACCTGCTTTGCCGTGTAAAGTTATTTATTTGGTTATTACATCATATAAACATAACATACCATCACGCCTGTATCCCCGAAGAGTTAGGCAGAGATGTACTAGTACACCCACAGTTCGCCTTGTATGTCTAAACATACGCACCTAAGACCTAAGTCCCAGGTAATAATGGGCGAGCTCATTGCCATTAATCGGGCACAAAGCCTAACTCCGAGCTCCTACTGAGAATTTCATAGAAGAACCCAATAACACTTTGCTCGATCTTGGGATTGAACCCAGGACCTCGAGCACAACAGTCGCGCTTAGGACTACTAAGCTAATGAGGCAGTTATATTATCCAACAATATTACACATAAGACATTAAACAGTATTATTACAATCTTAGATAAGTAGTCTACCCGATGCGCATGTTATTAACTAATAGGGAACAAGACAAAGTATTATTCAGTAAGTTCAATTAAGTATTATAAGATGACAATGTCATTCGTAGAAAAAATTATAAAATCCTAATATTTTAAAATTAACTCGCATAAAATTATCTTTGCACTACACATAAATGAAAACCATGAGATCAATAAAAAAAGTAAAATGAAAATCATGATAAAATTTAAACAATGATTAATTATAACAAGTGTGAACAGAATAGAAAGTGTAAATTATAAATAAAGTATTAAATACAAAATTACAGAATAAGGATTCTTTCTACCCTCACAAGTTCCCTTGTGGTATTGCGTTGAAAGCCTTCAACCCAGGCCATTTCTCAACACGTTTTGTTGTTTGGTATATTATTATCTCTAACATTTTTATTTTATAACATCCTTTTGAGGATACCTTTTTTTGTTGAAGGCAAATTATTAAAAAATTGAATTAATTTTTTTTAATGAACACTATATGGGTAAAGTCAAGGAAATAAAAAAAAAATTAAGTGAGTGAAAGTGTCCCTAGAGTATATTTGCATTTGTTGGTATTTGGTATAACGCAGTGATTTTATTTATTTCACTAAAATGTTAATTAAAAATAGTTTGTGGTTCTATTTAAAAAAGTAAAAAGTGATTCACCGGGCATTCTCCGGGCGTTTTTCTCATTCCCTTTTTATTAGATCACGTTATAGGAATTCGAGGCTAAGTGTGTAATTTTTTTAAACCATCAGACAGTTGAACTCGTCAAATGACCAAGAACGGACGGCGCCATGCGTTTTCGGGTAATTTTCTAATTCTTGTCCAAAACATATGATAAAACATTAACTTCGATATGTGTATGTACGATGCATCGCAAGCAGAAGCATTGGGGTTAAACCAGGCCAGGCCAGGCTCGGTTAAATATTTTTTCCAGATTTGTGGAAACATTTCCGCTTTGGAATAGTATAATATTACTTTTCCACAAACTTTAGGCATATAATAATTGTTAGCGACGCATGGGCCTAAGCGTAATGATACGATAATAACGATTGTAAATATAAGTTGTAAGGATGAATAATTTGCACGAACGATCAATAATTAAATGTTTCTAATGTTTTGAATATGTTACTATAGCGTGTAGGTATGTAAGAACAGTATATAAGTCATGAAAATGTGTGTAATCTAATAAAAATAATCACTTAAAGTACTAAAATCATATATTGTCAATAATTCATATTTTGTAAAAGTTATACGTAATGTTTTGTGTTATATAAGTAAAATAGCCTTCTGTATGTGTTTTATAATGTTTGTAAGCTCAAATAGTGCGTATATAACGAGTCGCAAGACTCAAGTCCGGTGAAGCTGTAAAAGCCGCAGCGGCTTTAGGGCCCCTAAGGCTAACAGTGTAGTCAGTTCAAAAAAAAAAAAAAAAAAAAAAGAGTCGCAAGACGTTTTAAGGTTGCAATGTTTAATGCTTTATATCTCCCGTGTTTATTAACCTATAATGTTAAAGTTAGTGTTTTTGAATAGGTATTTGTGTCTACATTGATGTGAAATAGTTTTTATTGTAATTGAATAACTGTAATTAGAGATATTAACAATTTATTGTATTCTGTATACAAGTAATAATAATAATAGACAGAGACAGCAATATTGCAACCACTGCGCATTACCGCGGTTAACGGACCACACCCAAGTTTGGTAATGAGCAGTACGGATAGAGACGCCATCGTCCGTCTCGCTCTCCGGCAAACCATATAAAAGGCGTTCTACCGGGGCAAACGAGCACCTACCTCGACTCCCGGAGGTCGAGGTAGGGCTATACGCTGACGATACAGTCTTATATGCCTCAGATAGGAATAGATCCCACCTCAGACACAAAGTCCAACGCTCCGTGACCACTCTCGGGAAGTGGTTTAACGAGTGGCGTATAGCCGTTAATCCCTCGAAGAGCGCCGCGATGCTCTTCGATGCGGATTCGTCACAGATACCGTGGAAGCTTAAACCTGTTAAGCTCTACGATAATCCGATTCCGTATGTAAGAGAGACCAAATATCTAGGGGTAACCCTAGATAGTAGGCTCTCTTTTAGACCCCACATCCGTAAGGTTAGGAACAGGGCCGCGTGGGTCCTGGGCCGGTTGCATCCTCTGTTATGTTCGGTGAGTAAAATGTCCACGCGACATAAGCTCACGCTCTACAAGACGTGTATTCGACCAATTTTGACATACAGTTGCGCCGTGTTCGCACATATGTCCGAGTCGAGTTTCAAACGGTTACAATCGATACAGAATAGGTTCCTCTATCGTCTCACCGGGGCCCCGTGGTATGTTCGAAGCGTAGATCTCCATAGAGATATGGAGCTTCCTTCGATACATGCCTACGTTAAACAGCTCTCCCGTTCGTATTTCGACACCGCGTCGAACCACGCGAATCCGTTAATAAAAACAGCCGCCACTTATGTTCCGGCACCCACGGACATCCGGTGCAAACGCCGGCCGCGCAATATTTTTATTGATCCCGACGATCACATCGAAAATTCGAATAAATATTACACATCCGTCTCTCCAAACAGAGCGTGCCAGCGCCCACGCCCGCGAAACCACCGTTCTCTCCGCAGAGGGCGGGCGGTCAATTTCGCTCCAGCACACCCGTCACGTCCACCCTCTCTAGCGGTAACCCAAGCCTAGGTCCGTTCCTCGGTGTGAAACCCTTGGGTCAGGCAACCGCCCGCGCGATACAAGTGACACTGTACGTGCATCACTTAGCTACCTACATACAACACTACACACGTATGAACATACACACGTGCACACCACACAGATACATAGGTTCTGTGAGGGACCTTTTTTTTTCTTTTTTTACGCTAGTTAGTTAGCGCTAGTTAGTGTAGAAACATTCCGATTATTGAATACACATACGCACGGTTCCTTCCTTCCTCCCAGGAGGAAGGGAACGTGCCTATGTGTATATTTAGTTAGCTCGAATCGTAGGTGTAGGGATTCGAATAGATCGCGACCTATTTGCGAACGCGACGACCGCCCGAGCCGAGGTCCGGCCACTTTGGCACCCTCGTGCGAGTCGTCCACAAAACTTTCGCGGCTGAGTGCCCTCTGCGCTCGCCCCCAAGTCCGGTGAAGCTGTAAAAGCCGCAGCGGCTTTAGGGCCCCTAAGGCTAACAGTGTAGTCAGTTCTAAAAAAAAAAAAAACCGTCGGGCAGCTGTCCGCCAGACATAACATCAATCTGGTCGGAGGATCCTCCCTTTTAATGTGGAAGTGGTAATAATCGCCATGCGATTTGAAGAGATTGATTGGTATGAAAGAGGTCTTACGAGGATAAAAAGAAATAGTAATTTTTCATTCCTTGAGCACTTCATTCAATGGACGTAACAAACGGGCATACTTTTGATGTTAAGCGTTCAGTGAAACCAATGTATCTCCATTTATAATTCGAGAAAATAAAACCACCCTTATCAAATTTTGAGAAACAACATGTTATTTCTTGTTTTATCTTTATTTAGACAGATAATAGGTATCTTTATACAATTTTAAATTATAATAATTAGTAACTTTGTTAGTGTTCGTTTAACTTCTAAATGACATTACCGGTTGAGTAATATTTCTTATGTCGAAACGATGGTTCATAATTATGCTACAATTCGAAAGGTTGAGCTGTAGTTGTTATTAACAAATTAAATAATTAGGTAGCAAAATTAATCGCATATACAATAAAAGTTGGCTTAATGTCACAAAGAAAATTTCAAAGTCTCGACCTGATAGTTAATAAGCTATGGGAAAAGGCAAAACAACGTCTGCCGAGTTTTATTTTCTTAAATAAACGCTAAGAGAGTAAAGTAGTAAACACACTAAATAACTGCATATTATATCTGCTCAATACTGTAAGAGGAGTTTAAATGTAAAATCATATGAAGAGTTTAAACAAAATGGCTCGTTCAGTACTGGCTAAAGAAGCCAAAGAGTATCCTCGACTCGGGGGACAATTCAAGCGAATATAGAGAAAGTTTAAAGTTGTATTACATGAATGTACATAAAGTGCATGTTGCATCGAGCTCATTGCTGTTATGTGACCTCAGAGACGACCATTTAGCTCGGTACTCGTGAAAATGTACTTTTATGACTTTGCTATGATTTATTTAGGTATTATTTTGTTATTAGCTGAACACATTTACGGAAGAATGTACGGCAGCTGTTATATTGCGTTTGGTCGGTAATGTTTTCAACATTATGAGCGTTAAATTACACTGCGATCTCATTTTTGTCCTAAATACCTCTTAAAATAAAACTTTAAGCTTCTAATAGAAATTTAGACAACTTTCTAGTGGTCTATAACATGGAACAGGGACTAGATACCATTGCTGGTAGGTACATGTATGAAGCACATATGTATAATATGGCATATACTTTCGATGACTTACATTTTTATTCTGAGTATGTTTATTTAACACGGATTAGAGATTAGAGGTATTTCTTAGGAGGTATATAAGTACTGACATACATATGGCATATAATTATGGTAACTTATTTGTACTGACTATATTATTTAAACCGGGTTAGGGACACAGTGCTGTTTTTAGTTAGACCGCATCTAGTGAGTATTGCAAATTTCATAATGGACTAAAACATCGAACAAAGAGTTTCTCTTAAATTTTGCATCGCCAATGGAATTTCGTGTTCGGAGACACTGAAAATGTTAAAAAAGGCTTACAGTGAATGGACTTTGTCAAAAATACGTGCTTATGTGTGTTACAAAGCGTTTAAAAGCAGTCGGGATATACTGGAAGATTTGCCTCGCCCTGGTAGGCCATCAAAGCCGTCAACTGGAGTTAACATCGCAAAAATGAAGAAAATAATTCCTGAAAATCCTCATTCAAGTTTGAGAGAGATAGCCGCTGAACTTTCTGTGTTTCACGAGTCGATCCGTATCATTTTAAATCATCATTTGGGTATGAATCATGTTGCCACTCGGCTAGTCATAAAATACTTCAATTTTCTCCAAAAAAGTCAATCGCTTAAAAGTCGGTGAGGACATGCTCGAACGAGTCAATTTCGACCCAACAGCCAGGAAACACATTGTTCTGTCCTTTTTAGTATTAAATAATATCGTTTTTTATATATTAAGTATACAGACCCATTTCTGATTTGGTTTCTATAGGCCCACGTGAAGAAATATGGCGATAATGAGTCCATTTAAGAAAACCGTAAAATAAATATTAAAGTATGTTACATACGAGTATATCAAAAATGTTTATTTTTTATTGAGAATCATAAATACCACAGCTATTTATTTCTGATTAAAAATAAATAACTAACGTGCCTTCAGGGAATTTAATATATTAGTACGATATAAATTTATTTTGATTATTACTTGGCATGCTTACTATAGTAATTGTAAATATTTTCTTCTAATTATAATTATTGACATTATGATATAGATGATTACGTTTTTTTTTTCGGTTATTATAATTATTTTATTTGGAAGACTTTAAGGCAATATAAATTATCTGACTGACTTCAAGAAAAGGAGGAGGTTATCAATTCCAATGAATATTTTATGGATATTCAGCCATAGCTTCTTTGTTTATTAACTGATTTGGATAAATACTTTTTTGGTCCCATTTTAATTTCAATGGCGTTGGCACTTCAACTTTGAAGATACTCCAGGGAACTTCTCAAAACCATTGAAGTTGTTTTTTTTAGTTGTCTTGTTTTATTTAAATTTTAAATATTCGCGAAAGTTAGTTGACCGTAATAATGTGACGGGATAATATTTACGAAATACTCTCCATTAGTACATTAAAAGTATCAGGGAACCATGCGATTTGAAGAGATTGATTGGTATGAAAGAGGTCTTACGAGGATAAAAAGAAATAGTAATTTTTCATTCCTTGAGCACTTCATTCAATGAACGTAACAAACGGGCATACTTTTGATGTAAAGCGTTCAGTGAAACCAATGTATCTCCATTTATAATTCGAGAAAATAAAACCACCCTTATCAAATTTTGAGAAACAACATGTTATTTCTTGTTTTATCTTTATTTAGACAGATAATAGGTATCTTTATACAATTTAAAATTATAATCATTAGTAACTTTGTTAGTGTTCGTTTAATTTCTAAATGACATTACCGGTTGAGTAATATTTCTTATGTCGAAACGATGGTTCATAATTATGCCACAATTCGAAAGGTTGAGCTGTAGATGTTATTAACAAATTAAATAATTAGGTAGCGAAATTGATCGCATTTACAATAAAAGTTGGCTTAATGTCACAAAGAAAATTTCAAAGTCTCGACCTGATAGTTAATAAGCTATGGGAAAAGGCAAAACAACGTCTGCCGAGTTTTATTTTCTTAAATAAACGCTAAGAGAGTAAAGTAGTAAACACACTAAATAACTGCATATTATATCTGCTCAATACTGTAAGAGGAGTTTAAATGTAAAATCATATGAAGAGTTTAAACAAAATGGCTCGTTCAGTACTGGCTAAAGAAGCCAAAGAGTATCCTCGACTCGGGGGACAATTCAAGCGAATATAGAGAAAGTTTAAAGTTGTATTACATGAATGTACATAAAGTGCATGTTGCATCGAGCTCATTGCTGTTATGTGACCTCAGAGACGACCATTTAGCTCGGTACTCGTGAAAATGTACTTTTATGACTTTGCTATGATTTATTTAGGTATTATTTTGTTATTAGCTGAACACATTTACGGAAGAATGTACGGCAGCTGTTATATTGCGTTTGGTCGGTAATGTTTTCAACATTATGAGCGTTAAATTACACTGCGATCTCATTTTTGTCCTAAATACCTCTTAAAATAAAACTTTAAGCTTCTAATAGAAATTTAGACAACTTTCTAGTGGTCTATAACATGGAACAGGGACTAGATACCATTGCTGGTAGGTACATGTATGAAGCACATATGTATAATATGGCATATACTTTCGATGACTTACATTTTTATTCTGAGTATGTTTATTTAACACGGATTAGAGATTAGAGGTATTTCTTAGGAGGTATATAAGTACTGACATACATATGGCATATAATTATGGTAACTTATTTGTACTGACTATATTATTTAAACCGAGTTAGGGACACAGTGCTGTTTTTAGTTAGACCGCATCTAGTGAGTATTGCAAATTTCATAATGGACTAAAACATCGAACAAAGAGTTTCTCTTAAATTTTGCATCGCCAATGGAATTTCGTGTTCGGAGACACTGAAAATGTTAAAAAAGGCTTACAGTGAATGGACTTTGTCAAAAATACGTGCTTATGTGTGTTACAAAGCGTTTAAAAGCAGTCGGGATATACTGGAAGATTTGCCTCGCCCTGGTAGGCCATCAAAGCCGTCAACTGGAGTTAACATCGCAAAAATGAAGAAAATAATTCCTGAAAATCCTCATTCAAGTTTGAGAGAGATAGCCGCTGAACTTTCTGTGTTTCACGAGTCGATCCGTATCATTTTAAATCATCATTTGGGTATGAATCATGTTGCCACTCGGCTAGTCATAAAATACTTCAATTTTCTCCAAAAAAGTCAATCGCTTAAAAGTCGGTGAGGACATGCTCGAACGAGTCAATTTCGACCCAACAGCCAGGAAACACATTGTTACTGGTGATGAGACGTGGGTTTGACATGCAAACTAGTCAACAAGCTTCAGAGTGGCGCCTTCCGACTGAACCGAAACCAAAAAAACCAGGCCCAAGTCGATCAAAAGTCAAAGACATGTTGATTGTTTTCTTTGACTATCGCGGTGTCGTGCACTCGGAATTCTTACCGGAAGGTTAAACGGTAAATAGGGTATATTATTTGAGGGTTATCCGGCGATTAAGAAAGCAAATTCAACGAAAAAGGCCAGATTTGTAGAAAGGAAATTTTTAGATTTTGCATCACGATAATGCGCCTTCGTACAAGGCCATTCATTGTGAACAAATTTTTGACCAAAAACTCAACAAACACCATCGAGCAATTACCGTATTCCCTAGATATAGATCCAGCCGGCTTCTTTCTTTTTCCTAAACTTAAATTATCACTTCTTGCCACCAGTTTTCATTCGGTAGAAGACATAAAGGAGAATTCACGACGAGAACTAAACCAATTCCAGATAAAGCGTTTAAAAAATGTTTTGATGATTAGATTATTCGTTGGCGTACCGTTTATGAAGGAGCATACTTTGAAGGCGATAACATAAATTTGGATGAATAACTAACATTTTATATATTATTGATATTTTCTCGGTACTTTTTGACAGAGTAGTATACCTTAAATTCATTAAAAACAATTTTTTTTTTATTCATATTTTTATTACAAGCAACAACCAAATGTTTTGTTTAAAAAATCCTCCTATTGAAACGCCATTGCGGTTTCATTAAGCAGAGTTTTCTCATCAATACGGCACGAGATGACGAAGGCTAACCAAGTTCATGAAGGTAATCCATTTAAAAATACTTCCTCCATACCGCAGTAGTTAAATATTTGTAATTTATCAACAAATAATTTAAAGTAATATTTAACTGTAATTTATTGTCTTTGCTATGTGCATCACAAACGTTTGTATCGTAATTAAAATTTATATGATGTCGGATGTTTACATTGGTATAATTTTTATTTAATAAATTGTATTGCGACATAAAAGACTCACGGCGTAATTTTTTTTTGGCGTAGACGAAGCTGTTTGTCCCTTTATGTTTTTTAAATTTATTGTAGTTTATTAATTAATTAATGCAAATTTATTCACTTCTATAAAATGAATATCAGATGATTGATGAACTTAAAAATAAATAAACAGAAATACAAAGTACGTAACATTTTTCATGTAAAGTTTTATTAAGTTCATATCTTTGATTATATTAATCAAAGGTTCATATTAGAGATGAAACGGACATCCGGTAACTATCCGGTATCCGGCCTATCCGGCCTTGTTTTACGATCCGGTCGGATACCGGATAGTAATTCAGTATCCGGCCGGATTCCGGATAGTAACATTCAAAAAATTCTCATTATTTTACACAAGGTAAATCATATCACTATAGGTTATGGACACCATTGATTTTTATAAAAGCAAGTCAAAAATGTGTTTGTTTTATTAATTAGTTATTTAGTTGGCAAATTGTGGTGAATGAATACCAAATTTCCCGCATTTGTTGGTAAGAGGCGACTCCGATAGGCTTCGTATACCAGACCAGCTTCTGAAAATAGCTTTTCACTGTAAACGCTACTGCCAGGTGCTTAAAGATAAATTCTAGCAAACCTTCATAACTGCGGGTACTAATTCAAATTAACTGATAATGGAATAAACAAACGAACCGAGAAACAAACACAAACTGATACGCGCGATAACACCCGAACGCGCCCGAAAATTTCCGATTTCCTACACCACGCCAATATTCAAATTAAACTGATCGTGTTATGTAAAGCGATATAGGGCTGAATATCCGGCCACGTAGCTTGCCGAATATCCGGTATTTGGTATCCGCCAAAACAACTATCCGTTTCATCTCTAGTTCATATACCAAAAAATGCAGTAATGTTAACAAACTGTGAATGTGTCCGACTGTTTAGTACACGCTAACTACCCATATTTCAGCACTTAAATCCTTTAGCTAGTACAGAGTGTACTGGTGAAGCAATTTTTAATAAAGTTTTGATTAAAGTGCACATATTACACTTTTATGTTCCTTATAAAAAGAATATACATGTTTATTATTTCATTTGGACAGCATATAAGCATTGTAGTATATTAATATAAGGATCAAAGAACTGAGTTAGATTAAACTGTTTTAGAAAACAAGTACATGTTATAAATTTGTTATAATCGAACTCTTATTTTAAATAATTAAATATTAGCTGAGCCCCACGGCTTTACTGCAGTTTCATCCGTGTAAAATATATTATTTCACAACTCAGAACCGTGCGGCCGTAAATGCACCCGTATAGCCTATGGTTGTTCTCACTACTAGTACTTGCCAAATTGCTTAATATTTATCATTACTGCTCCGCTTTTTAAAAGCTGTGTTATAAATCTAAATAGCCTATTATAACTTTCCTCAATAAATAGGCTATAAAATACGAAAAGATTTATCAGATCTGACTTGGGTAGTTCTAGAGAGTTGCGTGTTCAAATAAACAACCTCTAGAAATTTATAATATTAGTTAATATAGATAAATAATAGTGTAATTTATTAATAATATAATAATTCATTGTAGGCTATTGTGCTTATATGTTTAAACTTAATGCCAATCATCAACAACATGGGAACAAAATTAACGATAGAAAACAAAAGTTTACAAAATGCTAAATCAGCGACCCATTAAACTAAGCATTATACAAAGCATATGCACGATTTCGACTGGGAAGAATTGCCTTACTGCAAAATTTATCCAAACAGCTTAAATAAAGCTGAATGGCTTCTTTCTCTATTCGACTCCATAGAGAATCGAAGCGAACACGAGAGAAGTTTTGAATGATATTACATAAACTTTGTTCAATGCATGTTGCAGTGAGCTTACTGTTGATATGGCTTTAGGCACTGGCATTTTGCTGAGTTTCCGTTATTGTGATTAATTCTCATATAATTATGTTAGTTGAAAGGATTTTGTGAACTGTAAATGATGTGTTCATTTAGTTCAGTCAGATGTACCTAATATTAAATTACACTTAATATATTTTTTATTAGTTTAGTAGACTTAATTACTATTTTTATCGTAGCACGGCCAAATGACGGTATTGTGTTTCATGATAAGTACAATGTAATCCGAAAACAGCAGCAGATCGACAATTCCTCGCACTGGCTGATCCCGAATCGTGATAAACCAAAAGAGAGCCGCCGTGACGCGCTTGTCACCATTACTAGAAGTAGGTACATTAGCTGTGGCAGTGTTAGATAATATTGTCTTATCCCTACCACCTGGTGCATTTTTCATGTAGATCACTAAGCTTATAAGTGTGTAATAAAAATTAATAATCGAAAGAAATATTGCGGTCTTTACAGGCTTTAACATATTAAAATAATACAATTTTCCTGTAAAATTACAAAATCTTCTGTAAAATAAATTTAAATGTAGTTGAAAACAACAAGCGATAAAAGGAAGAAATTTGTAAGAGTACCACAAAGTAGTGCAAACAAACGAGAATGTACTCAATAAAAAATCAATCTATTTCTATCTATACATATAATAAAAACGTAACTGATCGATGTCTGTACTTAAAAGATATATGAGAAAAACTATTATTGGGGGCTTTTATCAACGCAGTAGAACCCAGATCAATGATTGTTACAATTTTGTCTGTTTGGTGGCCCATCCATAAATTACGTCACACGTTTAGGGGATGGGAGGGGGTCGACGAAGTGTGACATTGTGTGACAAGGGGTGGAGAGGGGTCCCAAATTTTGTGACATCACAATTTTTCAAAATATAATATTTTATATCTAGAACATTACATTACAACTTAGTACATTAGAACTTCTTTAAGTCGAATACCTCCCAAACTCCAAAGAATGTGTTCCCTTACATGCAAGCCCCAAAACCTCCGTTGCACTAAATCTCAACCCTTTAGTCAAAATAATCAGAGAAGAAATTAAATTGGACTTCTGTATCTCGAACATAGCAATGTTTTATTTAACAACTTTTACAACTCGATTATTTGAAACTTATTACCTTTATAGTTCGAAGAAAAATAAGTTACCGACTTTAAGAATATTATCGAAAATGTAAGTACACCATTGTTTCTTAGAAAAGTTTCAGCTTTACAACATTTTAAAGATTTCGACTTGGATGCTATTTAGATTGCCACAAATGCTCCAGGAAGAAGTGCTTTTAAAAGGGTGGAACGAAGAATTGCGCCTCTTAGTCGTGAACTTAGTGGTGTTATATTAAAGCATGACAATTTCGGTTCACATCTCGATTCCAGTAATCGAACTACTGACTTGGTGTTAGAAAAACGAAACTTTGAGAGTGCAGGCATTGTTCTGGCTAATATTTGGAACCAAATGGTGATTGATGATTTTCCTGTGGTTGCCGAATTCATTGCGCCAACAGATACTAGACTGGATATCGAACAGGCTAAGGTATTGAAAAATGATGCAATTTGGTACGCACATCATGTACGTGAATCACAATATTTATTACAAATAGTAAAACGAGAGGATGTTCTATGTTGTGTTGTGCGACGATCTAGCCTTTGGTGACTATTACGAGACGGGTTTTTACCACCACCTGTTTTGATGAAAAAGACGTGTAACGGGTATGTTATCATGGAAAAAGATGACTGTGAAAGAAAATTCGCTCCACTGTTACTTCAGCTATCTTTGGATCTCCGAGCTTCATCATATTTGAAGCAAGTTCCGTATGATACCTATTGCCCCAGTGTCGAGGCATACTTATTTAAGCGATCGTCTGGCATCTGTGGTCTATATTTTGCATCATACTAGGTCACTAACCTACACAAGAAATCACATAAAACGCAAGAAGAAATATTGCCCATCGCGAAAATTCGGCCTCAAAGAAATGCTGCTAGACGTGCCAGGGAAATTCTTTGTTTGAATGATGACAATGAAGCTTTATGGTTAGATGAAGGAGATGTTGACACAATGAATGTTTCTGATGTTGACTGTCCAAATGAGAACGATGTGACTACTATGCCAGTTATAAATAATATAAAGGAATGGGTGCGAAGTGTATGGACTGAAGAGGATTAAGTTTTTATTTTTCATTAAAGTGATTTTTTTATGTTTTGTTAATTTTTATACCTTTGTAATTAAAAAATTGCAAAATATGTGACATCACACTAGGTAGGGGGGGGAGGTCTCACAAATGTGACCAGCTGTGACAAGGACGGGAGAGGGGTTAAAACATCATGAAATTCGTGTGACGTAATTTATGGATGGCCCTTTATCTGGTGGACTAACTTTGTGCGCGCTAATCTCAGAAACGGCTTAACCGATTTGGTTGCGGTTTTCTATAATATATTGCGGTAAGCTTCACTTAAAATTTTGTGTTTCTTTTACTTCAAGCAGTTAATAAATAATAAAGTTATATCAATTTTAAAAATCACGTCGAACATTTGTTCGATAAAAATGCTATAAAATAATTGTTCAGTTGAATTAGCTGAAACTTTAGGTAACTTTATATTATATGTAAAATTATTATATTAAAAATTTACATAAAATTAAAAGATGGACCGTTTATATGATTTTACAAAATTTCAATTTAAGTTGACATCAGATCCATAAGATAAATCATATTAAAATGGGGTCAGCTTAGGCTGGAAAGTTGTCGGTTGTTCATAAACACGCGAGCGCGTCTGTTGCCGCTCGCTGCTTGGAATGGAAATTCATTCCGAAAAAAAAAAAATGATTCGAATCGAACTCTAATGAATCGATTCACAAAAAATTGAGGTCTAAAAGATCGATCTCTCAAAAATCGATCTTTTTTCGATTCACTTTCGGATTTGTATTAACAATATAAAAATCCCTAACATAAAAAATTAAAAGGACACCACAACAATCCATCTTTTGTCATTTTTACCATACAAAAGTATCAGTTATACAGAAACACAGATATGTATAGCGAGAGAGAGAGAGAGAAAATTTATTGCAGGTATAGAGAAAGAGATTTCATTTCCAAAATTTATTATTATAAACTATTGTCGTTATTCTTCTGTTGGGTAATTTACTGTTATGAATCATATTTTAATTGTTAAATGACACCATAGAGAATGACAGCATAGTGAATGATAGCAAAATGAAGATAGAATAATCCATACTAATATTATAAATGTGAAAGTGACTCTGTATGTCCTTTCTATTGCGTTTTCACGCCTAGACCGCCGAATCAATTTTGATGATTTTTGGTAAAGACATAGATTGGACATTGGGAAAGGACATAGGTTTCTTTTTGTATCGTAAATAAAACTTTAAGTGGGGAAATGGGGGATGAAATTTCATATGAAGAACCGATCAAAACAATTTTGATGAATTTTGGTATATTGGACCTTGGAGAAAGACATTGGGTATCTTATGGCGCGAAGATAAAACTTGAAGGGGTCAAATAAGGGATGAGTGTTTTAATGAAGAACCCATTATTTCTCAATTTAGGGATATGAATATTCATATTTATGCTTTTAGGAATAAATAAAAGTATTTCGCGTTTTTGAAAAATCATCCCACAAGGCGGTACAATAAAGAATGATTTACTATAGCCATATACATAGAGTGATAAACCCATCTATGATTTTCGTTTAGTTTGTCGTGTTCCGAGATTATTCGGTGTATATGCAGTAATATAGCGGCGTGGTAGGGATTGCGACCGCCATACACATATTATTATTTTTTTTGTTTTTTAATGGATAAACTGAAAAACTACGGGACCGATTTTAAAAATTCTTTCATTTATATAAAGCTACATTTTAAGTAGTAAATTCGTATCATGTTATCTTTTTCCAACTAGATACTTTCACAAAAACCAGGTTGATGTAAGTTTTCAGGACTGAATTCGAAGAAAGATATAGGCTGTATTAGTGATGTTACATGAAAAAAACGACTTTGTTTTTTTTCACTATGCTGAAAAAAAACATAGTACCCTTGTTTTTTTTCTGATTTTGGATTTTTTTCAAGGAAACAATCTCTGGATAATAAATGTTTTATTTAGGTATGTATGTTTTCTGATTTCTTATATTTTGCTTAAATTAAAAATCGAATCGATAAGTTACATTAAAACCTTATTCTTCGTCTGTGTCAGTACCACTTTCAGTATCGGTGTCACAGGTAGTGACACACTACACACACACACTAGTCTTGTCAGTGTCGGAATTTTCACATTCTTCTGTCTCCTCTATATCAAAAATTTCAGATACATTTTCTTTTTCATGTTGTTCTTTATGTTCTAAAAGTGAAAAACTTTGAGATTGCAATTTCAAATTGTGAGCAATGTAAATAATTTTGCTAGCCCTGTCATTTGTCAGTCTGTTACGTTTTTTGGAATGAACATCACTGTAAGTACTAAACGTTCTCTCGCATGCTGCCGATGTAACTTGAAGCGAGATAAATTTAAGGGCTACTTTAGATAAAACAGTCGACTTGCAAAGTCCTGCCCACCAGGCCATGGGAGTTAACTTATTTACGGACACCACAGAAAAGTTTTAGAAAAAAACCTTGTTTTGCAATATAATTTGCAAGCTCTGTCAGTACAATATTCTCATAATCTGGCATTTTTACAGCAGCATTATAAATTTGTTCTGTAGCAATTGATTCTTCTTCTGGTGTAAGATCGCATCCTTTAAAACGAGGATCTAATAAGTTACAAATTTTGTGAACGTCGTATATCGCGAATTCTTTTCTATGTTTAAGTATTTCTCTGACCTTTTGCCCTTCGGATATGGACAGGGTCTTGTCTAAAATATTTTCTATTGAATCTTCAATTTTTTTAAATAAACCTAAATCATAAGATAACTGTGGAGTGTCACTTTCCACAGTTTTAATAGTATCTGATATAGGTTTCAGTAAATTGCTGAATCCCGTTACTTTATCCCAAAAATCGTCACTTAACATACATCTTTTTACTGTGGTTACTTTATTTAAAGCATCTGATAGATTCTCGTCAATTGCGATAGCTCTGATAGTTTGCTTATTATCTCTTAAACTTTCCAAGCAAGTAAAGAGGGAAACCCAACGAGTTTTTACGGGCAGTTTAAGACTTATTTTGACGCTAGTGATCGATTGTTTTTCTATAAAGGCTGTATTAAGCTTGTGAGAATTCTTAATAGCCTTAATACATGCTACTGCATTAGCAGTCAGGGTCTTAAAGCTTGGCAAAGTTTTTATATCAGTAAATATTAATTGAAGAGAGTGTGCCAGGCATCCGTAGGTGAATAAGTTTGTCTTTGCGTACTTTGTTTCTAGTAGTTTCCAAGTTGCCTTCATATTAGATGCATTGTCGGTCACGAGGCCATATATATTTTGCTGTCCAATTTCTTCAATTATAACTCTAGTTTCCAGTGCCATGAATTCGGCAGTGTGAGATGATTTTCCTGTCGGTAAAACTTTATACATGAATGGTTTCGGTGTTGTAACAACAAAATTAACAATAGGTTCGTTTCTAATGTTGCTCCTGTCATCTACAGCCAACCCGACTGAATCAGAAGTGGCAATTGCTTCTGCGACCATCGTTGACACTTTCTTGTACTTCTTTTCCAAAAACGGTTCAGACAACATGTGTCTAGATGGTATTTTGTACGCGGGTCGAAGGAACAAAAACAATTCCATGCAGCAAGGATTGCCCATCATGCTAAGGGGTGCTCTGATCGCATAAATTGCTCTGCTGAGAAGTTCATCTGCCTTATCCTGAACTTCTGGATTCATTTTGTCTACAAATGTTGTAATACCTGTTGTCTTCAACTTGATGAACTTAAAAGTACTTGCAGTGCTGGAGCTGGAGCTTGATAAATCTAGAAAAAAAAGGATCAACCATCATATAAACAACAACTAAAAAATCATCTCCATTATACATGTGGAGAAAGGGTAGTAGGTTCTCTAAAATATAGAATTTTTTTACCATTTTTAATTGATCACTTTTTCAGCGTAAATATTATGCAAAATTACAGTTTTCTAGTACTAAGAGTCTCTGAGATAAGCACCTAAGCCAGAGACAGACAGACAAACAGGCAAAACAAAGGCACTCTACTTGTTTATCACAAACAACAATCAACTGAGTCAACAGCGATCCAAGTATCTTAGACGTTAAAATAGTTATTTAATTCATTTAACGTAATTATTTAATCAATTTCATCTTTGTTCATTTTATTAACATGTAGTAAACAACGTAGCTTAAATTTTCTTTATAATTAAAATTTACTTTCAATTTTCGCACTTTGAATTGTTTTTGCTTTTACTTTACAATCTTTTATGACAGATTACTTCCAATGGCGATATTCGACTTTGGTTAGCATATTCATGTGCCAGTATTTAATAATTTGAATGATTCACATAGACAGTGTTGAAATAGCAAATTATCTAAACATGCCAAATATCATTTTTTTATGTTTCTTTTTGTGGTAACGCCCAATATCCTGTATTTTTTCATTAAAATTATTGATTGAAGCATCTTAAGCTTATGCACCCGGGACGAAGCATATTAGGTCGTTTCTTATGAAATTGGCGTTTTGTTGAACTGGCCACTTTGATCTTCAATATCTGCCGTTTGGTTAGGAATTCCAAATTCAAATTTAGGCTTGTGTATGTGTTTCGAATTTTTCTTTGACTTCGCTCTTTTCACAAAATGGAAAATTTAAAATATTGCGTTAGTTCCACCGTGGCGCCAGTGCTGCAAAAACAGCTCGAAGGATTAATGATGTGTATGGGGAAGCTACTGTAAACGAAATCACTGTATGTTTTTGGTTATAAGATTTAAAACGCATATAAAACGCTAATTTTATATGTAAGGACTTATTAATATATTTGTTTGCGCCTAAACGTGTACTCGATGACCTCATAATCGGGCACAACCCTACCGTGAATGACGATGGTGAAATCTCTTCCGCGTCCTAAGGCATCGCTCATTGCCTTGGACCCCCTCGCCCCGCGCCATGCGGGGATGACGAGTGTTAGATACGTCTTGCACCGCCGTGTGTGTACCGCGCCGCGCCGCAACGGTCTCTACTATTATGAGATACAAAATATTATAAACTATTGTTGTCTGCAGTGTGTTTGTGTAATTGGATCTGCGCAAGAGATTCTCTAAACACAAGAAGAAACCGGAGTTCAAGGTAAGTGGTTTTGCCTTATTATTAGAGTCATCGAAGTGCACGAGGGATTCCGCCATATTTCATTTCAAAACTTAGTTTAACGTGACTTATAGAAAAAAATACAGTCCACTAAACGCCCGCGCCCCACCAATATTAATGCTTTAAATTTAACATGTAGGAGGCGTCATCTATTGATAATCTGTTTAACTAACATGACAGCTGGTAGATTGTTATATTATTTGGATCTTTATTTCTTTCTCATTATTCTTTGGCTCAGATTTTTTTTAATTATCGCTACCAAACTTCAAACTTTTTGAAATTATAAAAATATTTTAAATATATTAAAAACTTAATCAGTACATCCATATTAATATTATAAATGCGAAAGTAACTCTTTCTGCCTTTTACGTTTTCACGCCTAAACCGCCGGAACCGATTTTCATGAATTTTGGTATAGAGTATAATATTGTATATATAATATAATATAATATAGAGTATAATATAATATAGTATAATATTGGACTTTGGGAAAGAACATGGGCTATTTTTTGTTGTGAAAATAAAACTTTAGTGATTATAGGGTATGAAAGTTTGTAAGACGAACCCATCAAACCAATTTTCATTATTTTTGGTATGAAGGTAGAATGGATCTTGGAGAAGGACTAAGCTACATTTATTTGTAGAACATGGGATGAAAAGAGGAGTATATAGCGGGGTGTGGGGGGGGGGGGGTTGTAAAATGGTGTTACGACCACCATACACATAGTGATAAAGCCATCTATGATTTTTTTTGGTTTGTTGTGTTCCAAGATCTATTGGTGTATATACAGTAAATACGTAGACTAAGTCGCGGGTACCACCTAGTTCAATTATTAAATGTTTATTTTCACATCTTTATAAACAAAACTAAAAAAATATATTTAAATATATAAAACATCTCGAATCAGCGGAACTCGGACGGACCATCAACCACTCGTACTGTACATACACCAGTGCGTAGAAACACATCTTCATAGCATAATATATACCTAGAGCGAAATGAACTTCTTTACTACCAGGTGTCTCACGTCACCTCTCGGGTTGTTTTTTTAATCCAAATGTATATTAAATACACATATACATTTTACATTTGTATACATACACCAAGTAAGAATAGTCAACACAAGTATTAGGGTTATTTGTGTCAATAAATTAAATCAAAGCCAAGCATAGTGCTGCCATTATAATAAAATACATTTAAATAATAAAGCTCATAGAACCAAAAAGCATAATTTATTCAATAAAAGTCGAAAGTAGTTAAAAAAGTCATATTTCAATAAAGCTCACAAATTGTTTGAAAATAAATATTCGTTATAAGCCAAAAATCTGAGTTTGAAAGACGACGCAATTAGTGTCTTAAGGAGTTTCGATGATCAATTTTCAACTTTTAAATTTCCTTATTTGTGCAAACATTTCAAACAAAACTTCAATATTTTGCAGATAATTGAGTATTGTCGAAATGTTGGTTATTTTTGGATGACTTTTTTAACATAATGGAGTTTTAATCTTACATATTAAAAACTTGTCGTACTACATTAAGTTTAAAACATCAGCTTGAATGCGGATGTCAAAGAGGCCTGAATTAATTGAAAATAACAACATTCTATTTCTTATGCTTTAGAATATGCTATGTTAAACCAATTAAGTTATCAATTATTCTTTTTATATTTTAACGTGATTATTAGTATAAAATTGAGATAAATTTGAAAAGACATCAGAAAACTTCAGAATATGAAATTGTTTCTCCTCGACGTATTAAATATTTTTAACCCCCGACACAAAAGAGGGATGTTATAAGTTTAACGTGTGCATCTGAGTCTCTGTTTATCTGTGTATCTATCTGTCTGGGGCATCGTAACTCACAAACGCCAGCACCGATTTTCATCTAGCTTTTTTTGTTTGTAGGGTGACTTCATCGAGAGTGTTCTTTGCTATGATTCAAGAAAACCTGTTCAGCCATTTGAAGATTATCAGCTCTCTTCTGGTTGGTAAATCGATGAGAGCATTTTCTACAGGTCTGATTGAGTCGAGATTTGGTATTCTGTTACTTCAATAATATTAGAAAACCTTTGACCCAAAATGTTGCAGCATCATCTGGTATCCGGAGGATACCTAAGTCCTTACCAACGTACAGCAGAGATATCGTGTTTAGGCTCATTGGAATGGTCTCAACGAATAGGGTACTTGTGTCGGGGGTTCATTAAATTTTCAATTTTCCTATTTATTTATATAAGCTGTACAAATTGCAATATAAACTAGTTTTCTTATATGATCCTGAAAAGATAATTATTGAACAATGAAGTAAAAAATTTTAGAACATACAATACATTTTATAGTAGTAAAGTTATTAGAAATTGTAAGCGAAACATTTTTTCTTTCAATGAAATTAGTTCAATAAAAATAATTTAATTTAATTTGAAATATATATGACAATGTAATAATTAGGTTTACTAAGTAAATATGAGATAATATAACTTTTAATCAACTTTCAATTCATCGACTACAGTATATAAATTATCTAATAAAATTAATCAGTCATAGATAAATGTGATGTAATTTTAAATTATTTGCATTTACCTTATTGACAGGTGTAAGTATGTAGAAAGCAAATGAACGGTTGGCTTCGAATTTGTATGCCTTATGAGGAACTGCAACTACCTAGCTCTAGCTCTGATAACGGCTGCAAAATTCTTAATCACCAATTAAATTTGCGTTCATTTGTTGAAACACAAATAACAATTCTATACTAACTGGATTAGTATATAAACTTAATTTGTAAATATGACGCATGTATGATATTATACGTAATATTCGTGATGGAAAGTATACCGAGATTCAGCAAGATTTTTATTTCAGGAGGAAGAACTTAATATTTAATTTTAATTAAATTAAATTATAGATTATTTATACTTACAAAGTTACATTATTTTTACACAACTTAAAAAAAAAGTTAGTAAAATGAATGAACATTGTTATCATTGACGGTTTAACTTCATTATGTCACACTTCCGTCACAAGTTGCGCGCGCAGCTTTAATTTTACACTCTACTTAACGTTTCAAAAGATGTATAGCTTCGAAGAGAAAAAAATTCAAAACCCTTAGAAGTCACACCCATAAAAATTATAACAAAAAAGGCAACGTTAAAAGTAGAAAATGACAGGAAAAAAATTATAATAATATGTCTGCCAGGAAAATAAATAAAGCATGGAGCAATCAGATCAACATAATTATTATTTTATTTTTTAATGTCAAACAGATAAACGACTCTGATTAAATAGATTTGCATATAAAACATGTAATAGCTAGGACTTTTAAGACATTATCCAAGCAGGAACGGCCCGTACAGCACCGGAGTCATAATATTTACCTTTTCTACCCTAATGTTGCTCCCCTACATACATCATAATATATTACGGTTAATTTTATACAATTTAAATCGTTCTTCATACCTTTAAATTGTATACACGTGAATACCCGTTTCTGTCTAACAAATGACAGTGCTTTAGAATGCAAAAAATAAACAAAGGTGTTAGAGAATACAAACCGAATGTAAATTATCCTTATACGTCACGTGTAATGGAACTTTTTACACGCAATGAAAAGTGTCCCCGGGCGAAAGTAGTTCTTGACCCCTTTATTAAACATACAGCTTGGGTTTCAAACTCATGTTTTGGGTTAACAATTAACCAAAATGTAAAATTGTACAACTAAAGCTACATAATTATAAAGTTCTAACTAGATTGTACCTTACTTGGTATCGGTCGATATACAACCAAAATACAACCGCGTACAGGAATATTTTCTTTTTCTATTTTCAATAAAACTTTAAAATAGTTTCACAAGCAAGTTCAGCAGATAGGTTCAAAATCAAATTAATTCAAGAACATACATGAGAAAACTACCAAACCATTAACAATTATTGATATTCGATATATGTATTGTTATAATTATTTTAGTTACCACTTATTTGATTATTATTAATTAAAAAAAACTTTTTACACCGTTTGAAATAATACATGTTATAAATGCGAAAGTATCATACTTTTGAATGTTTGTCTATTAATGAAATTCAAGCAGCTGGACGAATTCTAATGAAAATTAACATAGAAGAGGATTATATCGTGAAATAGGTTATACATTTTATATAGTCATACAAATATCGCCCAGCGAATCGGGCAGGCGATAGCTAGCAATATTATTGAAGCATGTTTCTACATTCAAACACAGCGTAGGTGAACGGCTAGCTTAATTGTAATGAAATTTACCATACAAATATATGTATATAGTGGAACAGGAAATTTGATACGTTTTTGTCTGCTTTTTTAAATAATTTACAGTTTATACCCACCGAATCGAGCGTGTAACAGATAGTAAGCAATAAATGTGTATTCCATTCTACCTAGATAATGATATTGTAATTTTTAGATTATTGTTTTCATTTGTTTTTTAAACTCAAAACAAAACGTATCGTACTTGGTTTTGAACTAGTTTAACAAAATGTTACATGTTATAAAATTATGGACAGTTAGCGTGTAACGAACGCTCGACACTTGTCGCGTTCACAGTTTGTTAGCAGTCCACGCACGAAACGTTCCGGGGATTCTGTGAAGTGGTTTACGTTATTGCCGTAATAAATTGTTATATTGCTTTAACAATAAACATGCGAATTACACTGGGCAACTGACCGTTTGTTGGTTAATAGCTATTTTCTTATACATATTATCAGAGCTGTAAATACTGAATTTGGCGTTTCTAGTTTTTATGATTGCAGTAAACACGCAGTTCATCTGCTGTCTTGATTTTATGGACCGCAGACTTGAAGCTTGTTTTACATTTTCAAAAAATATTATATCTTAAGAAAGAATATAATTAAGATAGAATTTTGCTAGACACTCTTGTTTTAGTTATATAACGCTTTTCTAGTCGTCTATTGTATTAATTTGAGAGTCCAATTTGAGGGTTCAAACTGGACTCTCAAAACCGACAATAGACGCAAATATGACATAACCATCCATCAGTACTGCTATAGTACGCATGATAGGTGACATGTGTCCTAATCGCATAATAAATGACAATCATAAACCGATAACTACCAGGGTGCCAGTTTTCTATTTATTCTTTGAGTATATCGAACTTGGCGACCTTATCCATCATCTTCCTTTCACTACACAGTCAGTCGGATTGGTCTATAGAACCACAGCTTCACGATACCGCCCATCACGGTACGAACAAAGAAGTCTGTAAATTCTTACCTTTCCCGTATCGTGCAGATGTGAGATATAGAAAGAACTTACGATATTGGGTCCTTCAAACGAGGCGTGAAGAGGCATTTCAGCGGGGCGGAATGACATCGATGACTGTCCATGAAATTTATATCATCGACAGTCGCCGTTATTTGTGTACTGTACCGTACTTATCATGAGATGCTGTACAGTAATGTCCAGTAAAAATCATTTGCAAAGAGTCTATCTGTGTTTTTCATCAACTACATTGGGGTCCAATCCTGCATAAAGACTTGATTATACATGTAGCACATCAACATCGCCACCTAGCACGATATTATCACCAGACAGCCTATATCACAACAAATAAATAATATTATTAAACATTGAAATATCATTTTCTTAATAGTAAGTGGATTTTTACAGCCGAAAATAGAATGTTTATTTAAATTATGAGGATATAAAAGTATTTCGCTTATGACTGAGCTATCAAGGAAAATTTAACAAACATGAAAATTGAAAATAAGTTTTCGTCCAAGTCTCGCGCTCGAAAGACAAGGCAGTAAGCCCAGCGGCACATAATGTTTATTGCTCCCGTTTTATGTACATAAAAAAAGCGATTTCCTTTTACTGTGATCATAATAAAGTTTATTATCATTACATATATTAATATTTCCCTCATTATTATTCAATTCAAACCATTTTAATTTTTTTTTAATCAATGTTGTTTCTTTCTGCCTTTCATTCCATTTTGTTAGTATAAATATTTTTATTATCACAAAAAATAATTGAATATCGTAATATTTATTATTTGTTAATTTTAATTTGTAATCTTGTATTATTTATTTATATAAATGTATACTTATAATATTAAATTACTAATATTATCTTACTTATTGTGTTTAGTCAGTATATTCCATATTTGTCAATCATTCATAATATCTTATTGTTACTGATATTTTAAGTCAAGATTTAAGTAGTACGACTGTAAAATGTATCCATATATTTTAGTCCCCGCAATAATTTGTATGCGATATCATTTTGGTATAACATTGAGGACAACAATTAGCTAAATCTTAATCAGATCTAACATACAATTAATTATATTATATCGAGCAGGAAAATACTCTTGCTATGTTAAGCAGTGTTCATAAAATATAATAACAAGCTGAATATCATCGAGAAAGGATCATAAAAGTAATATAATAATAGCGGAAATAGTACGATGCCCTTTACCCAAAAAAGGTACGCACGAGTACCACCAATAGAAGTTAAATAAGGAATGGTTTTTAGTATAATAATTACGTACCTATCTAATAGTCATGTTATATACAGAAAAAGTCAATGTCGTATTTTATGCATTAAAAATTTGTTTAATATTTAGTACTTTTGTTTTTTGAATGTTAAATTTTATCAATATTATAATATAAGTCATAAGAATCATTAAACTTAAATAATAATGAGAATATAATGAAATTAGAAAATATGTAAATTGTATATGTGGGACACAATTATATATAGAATGGGCCACTTTGGTACGAAAATGTATGTGTATTGATCTAATAATTAAATTACAAAATTTTAAGGAAGTAAGTAACCTTTAATTGAAGATTATTAATAAAACAAAAATTGTCTTTTTCAAAGACTTATTTTTTAAAAACAATACTATAGAAACTACCATGGACTCAATTGTTTATTAAATAAAATAAAAGTTTAGGTACAGTCTCAGGTACTTGTATTATTCACAACAGTTCCAGACATACACAAAGCTCTCTTCAGTAATAAAAGGCTCCTACTAATGATACCTCAATTTACTCTGGTATTATTACTACCGTTGTGTGGTTGAGCATATTAATGCACTTTATATGCGCTTAAATTAACTTAAACAGCAATGTTCGAGAAGTCCTCTTTGAAAGATTAGTATCTGCAAACCACAGGTATTACAGAAATCAGACCATGTTTTTCACTTGGGAAAAATAAAATATCATTCTTTCGTAGGCTTCATTTTTATTACTCCGTGATTAATGGTACCTATTCTTTAGCTAAAAATGCTTTCAGTTTTTGTAAGTAATGGGTTTGTGCTTAATTATACCTCTTAGAAGTCTCATTTGAGGTTATAAATGATAAACTTACGTAGTCTCTATTACTCCTGACATTGATAACGGTTACAAAGTGGCACTTCCAAATTTTTTCACTGATTGACAGATATCTCGTGAAACCTTTCTCTATAGTGCTATGTGGAACTAATCTTTTTCTATAGTTTTAGTATTGTAGATTGGTATTTTATCATCATCATCAGCCTGTATTTCTCCACTGCTGGGCATAGGGCTACCTCAATGGGCGCCACTGGATCCGATCTTCGGTCCTTCGCATCCAGTCGAATCCAGTCACCCTGCATATGTCATTGCCCCGCTCCACCTTGTAGGGGGGCGTCTCCCAACTTTGTTTGCCTAAACGCGGTGCCCACACCAAGACTCGACTACCCCATCAGCTATCAGTTCTTCGGGAAATGTAACCAGCTGACTTCCACTTCATCGAGCTAATCCTTCGAGCTATTCCGATAACCCTAGTTCTCTATCTGATCACATCACTTCTGATTCCATCCTTTAAAGAAACTCCGAGCAAAACTCTTTCCAAAGCTCGCTGAACGACTTTAAATTTGTGAATCAGTCCAACCATCAGTGTCAATGTGTCGGTTTTGTAGGTCATTACATGTAGGATGCACTGATTGAAGACTTAGGATTTGTAAACATAAAATTCACTTTAAAATGCAAAAGAGTATAAGGTAAAATAAAAAAGCAAACGAATAAAATACTGTAAGATATTTATTATATTTTTGTCCGTTCGTGTTTGAAAGATAAGAGATACGGTAAAGGTCTACAGGGTCGCAATCACAAAGAGCCGACGAATAATGACGTAAATTTTTGTCATAATTTTAATTAAAGGCTAATTTGCGACATTAACAAACTGGAAAATTGGGCTTTGTAGGTACGATTTTTGACTAAACGAAATGCTCAAATTGGTTGAGCGAATTCTGCGTGCGAAGGTGGATAGAAGGAAACAACACTCATAAAGATAAACTTTAATTGTTTCGTCTACTTTCCGTAATTAATTTTAATGAGGATATCGTTGTTTGTGCTAACGTAGCGAGATTATCTTCCTGATTTCAAAATATGGTTACCAGAAAAGGTTTTTATGACAAGAGTTTGATCTTATATCATTAAATATAACAGAATATTCACAATTCCTTTTTATTTAAATCCATTGCTTATTACTTTTCTCTTCAAACAAAAGGCAAGAAATAAACAAAAAGTCTATATTGTAAGCTTAAGTAATTCTTGTTTTAAATTGGTGACTGGACTATTATTTAGTTAGGCCCCAGCCAGACTGCAAGAACACTCAGACGAGTTCCCTAATTTTTTACAAGACTTTATTTAACTTGCCTTATTATTATGGGTCAAATTTTGCAACTGATTTTTGAAAACAGATAACCCAACCGCTTGAGCTGACATTTTGCATACACGTTTACCTTGGATGATTAGCTAATTGATGTCATTCTTGTAATATTGCGGACTCCCAAAATGACGGACCAGTAATTGCAATATATCAATAATTTTAATTTAATAAGTTAGTAGCGCAAAGAAAATAGCGCATTGCATGCTTTTAAAATTATTGAAATAAGAAATCAATAAATAGTAATAAATAAATAATAATAATAATAGAAGTTTTTATTTTTTACTGTAAGGATTGCGCTAAACAAAATAAAACAAACAAGGCAAATTTAAAATTTCATAAGCCTTCGACATAAGTAACCTATTCATTGAAACCATTTCAATGAGCCCAAATACGATATCTCTGCTATAAGTTGGCGAGGAGTTAGGTATCCTACAGATTCCAGATGATGTTACAGCATCAGGTCAAGGTTACACTAATATCATTGAAGTATCAGAATACTAAATCTCGACTCAATCAGACCTACGGTAGATGCTCACATCTATTTATTAGCAAGAAAAGAGCTGATGACCTTGAAACGGCTTAACCGATTTTGATCAAACATGTCTAAGAACTAACGCTAAAAAAAATTCTTTCAAATTCAAAAAAAAAAAAACCGCATTCAACACGGTTAACCCGTTTAAGAGCTACGGTGCCACAGATAATCACACACAGATAGTGGTCAAAATTATAAAATCCCTTTTTATTGCGTCAGGGATAAAAAAGTAAAGATTAAAATATGAAAATAACATTTGAATTGGTAAAATTGTTGTACTATTCTTTATACTTAAGATTGTTTATTCGTCCTCAAGTATAAAAGTTATAATTTTGTATTTTATGAAACCTTTGATTCAAGTGTAAAAAAGTTATAAATAAATAACAATAGGCTAATTATATGAAGAGCTTTTGGTAATATTGCTATCTTTTGGTTCCCTTTTACGCCACGCCTACTTACTGTTGAAGATGATTGGAGGCAGTAAACACTCCGTGAGCAAAACCTTTCGATTGGTATGCCAATAGTATTCTCTCTGTAAACCATGAGTATATTTACTCAGTTTATCCGGTCAATGGATGAAAGGGTCTAGTGCTAAACAGGTAAAGCGATTCATTGAGTTAGGTTTTAGTATTTATTTGCGCTTGGTGAAATGAAATATTTCAAAGCCTCTCGCTTGAAATCAAACGCGTAACGCATTTGATAGTGTAATCCAATATGTACTTGTGAAATTTCAATATGTGTTTTTTAAAATGTATTAAATTATGTAGAAATGCCAATCTATCTATCTAATATTTCCTACAGACAAATATTTATGTTTCTTAATTTTTTAAATAAATATCTACTTATTAGTGAGCAGTAGCTAATAAGAACTCGTTAATCAAACCCTTTTGTTATTTATTTCCGTGTTTGTAACTAGATATTTCGCAAAATATTCCATTTAGGATAATACCAAATAATTTCATATAACATTACCTATCAAATTCTATAATGATACATATAATTCCTAATTACGTTTAAAAATGTACTTGGTTATCTTACTTGGCTTACGCACTTCAACGGGTGTAGACGGTAACGCTAAACAAGTTATATTATAATGTAATATACACCAAAACTCATCATAGTGAAATATATAAAAGAGATAAGATAGAGGAAATTTCTTTGGAGATTTTTCTTTACTTCGGGCAGTCCGACTGGTAGAATACCTTCACCATACAAAAGATCGCAGCCAAATAACTTAGGTAGCGCTAGCGCATTGCTGACCATTAATCCCTGTACCCTAAAGGGCCCTGGAAACCCTACTCACAACAGTAACGCAACACGAGGTTAGTTGACTACGATCGAATCTTATGTAGAGGTTAGGTATTCTACAAGTCGGACTGTTCTAGGTAGAGATAAATCTGCAAAGAAATTTGACATTTCTATTTATTAAGAGTAATGATTGTCTTACCGAATATTTTACATATCTCAATTGCCTCATTACTCATTAGCCTAGTGGTCCTAAACGTGACTGATACGAATGAGGTCTTAGGTTCCATTCCTAGGTCGAGCAAATTTTTACTGGGTTTTTCTATGAAATTCTCAGTAGTAGCTCGGAGTTTAGCTTTGTTCCCGATTAATGGCAATAGTCTCACCCCCCATTACTTGGGACTTATAAGTTATAACATATACGGCGGACTGTGGGTGTACATTTAGCCACCTCTGCCTAACTCTTCGGGGATACAGGAGTGATAGTATGTTATGTATGTCGTTAACTTATCTCGTTGTTTTGTTAAATAAAATGTATACTTATATGATTTTCTTTAGTAGTTTGAAACAAGTTTTTATGTAGGTTTTATATCTCTTATATTAAAGCAACAATTATAGTTATTACTCCTGCATCCTCTGTACCTGAAGAATTATGCTGTGTGAAGTTTGGTATAGGATTTGATAAGTTTTATAGAAATTTAAATTTAGACTATTTCAGGAAGGACAGAGCTATTGTACTTGGTTTCTCGGAAACGGCTCAAACGACTTGTATGAAATTTTGTATTTAGATAATGTGTTATATTTTAAGTTTACCTAGATAGGCGTTTTTTTAAGATATTGAGCTAAGCCTGGACGCCTAGATATTTATATATAAGTCTACAAGTATTTATATACCATCACCATCACTATACCAAATAATAGTTTCATAAATTTATTTATTTCAATAGATAATTTGCGAATTTCTGTTGACGCCTTGACCTATAATTATATGGTAAGGTAATAAATATAAACACCTTGTTTTAATTCTAGCCCTACTAGTAACCATCTCACAAAATTAACGTGATGCTAAGGCACTATAAAAATTGCTGGTAATTTTTTCACGCAATGCAGGAATCAATTCGGGAAAGGTATTTTTTTATTTGTGTTTTAACAAAACTTATTTTACAATTCATATAAGTTCGTCATCGGTTTTATGCTAAAAGGTAATGAAACACAAATGTAAATAACACGTAAAACTGATTTATTTACAAATTTTATTTACAATTTACAACTAAGCTTTAAACTTATGTTTAAGGATCAGTTGGATAATATATATGTCTTTGTTAATATTGTAGATATTAGTTATTTGATTGGGCAAATGTTAACAATGCAATTAACTTTTTTTTTTCCAAATAAATTTTTTAATGTTATTCTACAGAGTACTTTTGTTTTCTTTTTAATACTTATCCTAACTAAAAAAAATTTATTATTAATAATTTGTTTAAAATTATTTCACACCGTTTTCACTATTACATAAGTAAATTATATTGCGGTGATTTTTGTATTTTAATTTTAACCCTTAGATGTAAGTTTTTTTTTTATACAAAATTCTAAAGATAAAAGTAATTTTGGAAATAAAATAAAATTATAGTAGTCTTTGCGATTACCTTTTTTGATATTTATGTTTCCGATAGGCCTTTGGATCATAAAACACACAACACGCTATTGCACGTCTGAGATGAATTTTGTATTCTTAGACCTAAATATTATGCTTGTAAAGACGCAAATTTTTCCCACACTAAAGATTGTAAAGTAAATATTTTTTATATGATATCAAATAATAATAACATATTCTAAATAACAAAAAACTATAAAATCAAAATACATAATTTTTTAAATATACGTTTTTTATATTACTTACATATTTTATTACATAATTCAAAAACATGAAAGTACATAATTAACGTAAGGTAAAGCGCTCTACACACCAAACCCGCGGTATCCGCCGACACATGATTGCGGGTTAGTCGACGGCTTCACATCGTTGCAAATCGAAAAATTTTGTCGTTGACACGATATGAGCAACGTTGTCTCCGCCGTTAGTCACTGATGAGTGTATAGATACTTTGTGTCTTTTGAATCATTCAGTAATTAATGTTCAACATTTAAACAAGAACAATAACAGTGAACTAATGATAGTAGCTTGGGTATTATTATTGCTGTGTCCGTTCCGAGGGCACGAAATTGTTGGGTTACACCAAGTCTATTGAGTTGCAGTTGTTAAACAGTGAAAGATTAAATGATTTGTATAAAGACGACTTGATTGTAGCCCGAGTGGGTACAGGTCGTCAAAATATTTCTAAAAAGTAATGTCGCCAACACGAAGCCGCCGCGCCGCGCCGCCGTTTCGGTGGGTTCGATGTGTTCGGTGTGTAGAGCGCATTACGTGGACAATTTTACACTCAATACAGAGTTAGCTATAATTCGGCATTCAAGACTACTGCGTTTTGGTATATCATCTACATTTTCTCAGTCATGCAGAAAATCTGACTTTAAGCTGCTGCTGGCAAGCTTTAAATGAACTGGCCCAACTACAAATTGAGTTATTCTTGGAGGAAATTGAAACTCTTTTAAGTCATACAATATAAATTGTTTACTATATATACATACATTGCTACAGACATGCAGCTTTTATAGAGATATGATCATATTAGGGTAACTGACATATTTTTCAATAAATTCACTTAACACTAACTGACGAATAAACACTTTTTTAACTGGTGGGTTAAGAAGTATGGAATTTTGCACACTAGTTCCTTTTATAACTTCGGTGAGTACGGAAAAAAGATTTTAGAAAATTCATTGCCTTAGAGGGTCAAATATGGAGAGAAAAATATTTGTCGTTTCACTGCGATCAAAGGGTAGTAATTAGCGGAGTAGATTACCCAAAAAGTATAGAATTTGAGAAAAGTTGGATGGTTCCTAAGGTGTCGCCAATGACAAAGGTGGCAAACAAGCATACGGCCCTCCTGCTGGTAGTATTTACCATAGGTAATCACAAGCGCGTTACTGACCGTAATTAATTCTAAATGAATCCTTTAATAATGATTTAATGAAAATTATTGAAAATCGAAAATGAAAATTCCCAATGAAAAGGTATGAATCAATAGAGTGTTTTATTACCACCCGACGCTACTTGACTTTGATTTCGTTTAAATGAAAACAGGATTGAAAGAAATAGAAGACTTTTTCTGGATAATTTAGTTTTATTGTATTTTACTTCATTTTCTTATTAAGGATCATAGTTACAACCTAGAAACACTTTGTATTCTCCAAACTTAAAAATTTTCCAATTGTTTGTAGCTTAATTGTTTTTTTTTTTTTATGTTTATCTACGTAAATACTAACAGACAACTTTATACTATTTCACTAGTTTTGTGACTCAGTTTGTAGTTAACATAAATTATTTATCATTAATCTATGAATATTTCAGTCAAAACTTAATATTATTATTTATTATGTACCTCATTAAAAGAAACTAATATTTAGAATTTTTAGATTATGGATCAGTGAATTTATTCTTCATTATATATAAGAATCACTAGATAATTGTACGATCCGTTACTTTATAAATAAGTTGGATTATAAACTGTCGGTAGGTTGTGAATGGAGACTAATAAATTTAAAATAAGCAAAATCATAACAATAGGGACTTGAGAAATGTAAATTTTACGGCTAATTTGATTCTGATACTTACTGACTGCTAACTTCTCCACTCGCTTTGCTCACTCGGCTCGTGCGTTATGATCACAGTTTCAATCTAACCTAACTAATCCAGTTTATAAACCTACGAAAATGTAAAATTTAATTTTTCCGTTCATAATCTACCGACAGATTACAATCTAACACTAGATTGTTTATAAACTAATGGTTCGTGCAATTATCCGGTTACATAATACATATCTAGATACTGTAACATAGACATGTGGCTATTACAATTCTTTTGATTAAAGGTTATTTCTCGTATTAATTAATACATACATATATTTTGCTAATAATAATAATAATAGCAACTTAAAATAGCAACTAACAATAAACGTTTTTGCATGTATGTAAACTTACATCGATAATTCGTTTCCTCATACGTCTGTTTTAACTAAATTATTTTAACTATTTATTAATGTCTAAATCATTTATAAACTAAATTTGTTTCTCATTGTATGCATTTTAAATTAAGATTTCGCAATATCTGGTCATCTTGTGACATACCTTCTAATATGATAATTGTTCCACATGATTTTTAAATCAACGTTGAACAATAAACAGCTCGCCTGTAAAAGCAATGATGTGTATCGTAGGGCCGACGAGAACAATGTTTTACTTTGAATTATTTTGATCGATAGTAATATGAGATGAGGTAATGAAGGAGCTAGTTTCGAAGCGGTGCTCTGCATTGCTGCCGGTCGCTCACCGCTTACCACATGGACAACCACCGACGCTGAGTCTATTGAAAAAAGGGTTTTAATTAAATTCATTTATAGCAGCACTTATAAATAATTGTAATTATTATATAGTTCAAGAGTTAGTTAACGCGATTCATTATGAAACGCGCAATGTATTTGACTGAGATTCAAACCTCAGATTTGTATATCACCCCTTTTTAGAGTGCCGTAGTCACTAAGGAACCCTTATAGTTTTGCCATTTTTGTATGTCTATTTGTCCGCGCCTTAGCTCAGAGTTTTGTTAGTACTATAAAGCTGTAATTTGACATTGGTGTATACATCTTAATCACGCTGACGAAGTAGTAAAATAAAATTTAGGAAAAAAAAATGTTTTTGGGTACACCTCTACTCGTCAATTTGGATGATTATTTTTTCGCCGATCCTATGGTGTGAGGATAGATAGATATATCGTTGGATAGATTGTTCAACAATATATCGGATATGAACACGATTTTTTCAGTTCAGGGATCTGTTTGTAAAATAATAAGCTTTAAATTGCAATTTTTTGTTAGAATCAAATAGGGTAACTAAATAGTTGTTTTTGGATATGCATAAACATCACGGCATTCATGTCATTTATAAAAAAAGTAAAAAAAAACTATCACAGCTAAGTAGGCTTTACAAGTTAACGGTTAATTGTTGACCAAATTATAAAATGTACTCGGAATCTTGTCCCATAATGTTAGAAATATTACAAACATTTATTTCATCGACTATAATGAATGTGTCTATAAATTTTAATAGTACGGAGTACCTACCTAAAAATACTACTTTTCCAGGATCGCACAATTAGAAAATAAAAAAAAGATTATTTTAGCAAAAATAGATAAGTACGTTACTTCTTTGTTATCATAAAAGACTCTGTGTAAATATTTCATCGAACTGAATTTAATATTAATATAGTAATTATGATAATATGAGTACCAATTTTTAACAAATAAGAAAACCAATTTCAAGGATTTTGAGAAGTTCCCTAGTGTATCTATCGAAGTCGAATGTTCAATACTAATGAAACTAAAATGGAACTACCCTTAAATATCCCCTTTTCGACAAAGCAAAAGAATCATCCAAATCGCTTAATAAAAAAAATACATGGCTGAGCATAAAAAAAAACTTTCGAGTAAAGAACTTCTTTTTTTTAAGTCTGTTAAAAAATAAATACCTTTACAATTTGAATAGCATACAAACAAGTTGAAACGGTAAAATGTCTTATATAAAATAAAACTAGGTAGTTTCCTAATAAAAAAATCAGGAATGTCACACGTTCCGTAGGCGTAGTACTAAATTTATTAGTAAAAGGTAGTGAAAAAACGCTTTATGTCACGGCCTTTGGAATAAATGGGGGGTATCGAGGGAAATGAAAAATGCAACGCCAGTACTGAAACGGAAATGAAGCCGTACGTTACATTTTATTGATTTGTTGAATACAAAAAAAAGGTTCCAAATTCAATGATAGCCCTTCCTGCTTACATTCGTTTCACGTAGAAGTATAAATTAAAGGCGAAATTTTCACGGACGATTTTTTACGTATTTGGTGAGTTATTTCAGTAAGTGATTTGAATACAGATCTGTGTTAATGATAAAAAGGAAATACTTGTTTTTGTTGTTCTTTGAAAATAATGTATTTTTTGCAAACAATTTAACAGAAAATTTTATTTGAAGTTGAAATCGTAATATAGATTAGTAGAATCTCGACTAATTGTAACTTTATGATCAATATAACTGTACAGACAAGAAAAAGTTAAGACTTCTTCTTTCTCTTATCCAACCTAAGTAAGGTTGGCACAATGTTTTCGTCTTTCACTCTCCTCTAAATTTTCACATTTTTTTTATACACAAATCATTCTTCATATAATCCATTCCATACCTACTTCGGATTTCCTCTCCTCGTATATCCGTCCATCTTTCATATTTAACTTCATATTCAACAGGGAAAAAAAGTATTAAGGGAAATATTTATTGACAAAAGACGATGAAGGTATTTTATGTGAAGTTTTAACATTTAAACAATTAACGGCTATAAGCTATTTTAAACTTTTTGAACCGTATTTGAAATGTTGACTATAAAAAAAACCAGAGGCAGTCATAAGGACTGCCAGCAGAAGTGATAACTCAAAACAATGGAATAGCTGTTCTTTTTTGATATTTTAAATCAATTATAGTCTGAATTATTTTAATTTGTTAATTTGTAAACTGCTATTACAGCATGTCGGTGACGCGAAATCACAAGATTTTACTCATCCAAAACAGTCAAACATGCATATGATACAGTCGAGTATATACAATGTATTAGTATATATATGCGTATACAGGTACACAGGCCGCTATACTATGCGTCGTTAGTCTGGAGCAAGCGCAATACGCCACAAGCATGTCGAGGTCATCAGTGACGCGGACCCATAAGTTTTTACCCTACCAAATATTTCTCAACTCGGCTAAAGAAGTTTATATTTCAAAAACTATAATAATTAAAGAAAAAATAAAATGTTTTTTCCTTTATTTAAACATTTTTCTGTTTAAACCTTTGTTACACGGTTGACATTCAGAACTGTCTATAGATAATGCTAGATAAACGTTTAATTATATTATAAAAATTCTGTCGGTTGGTACATATATTTTTTTCAGAATTTTCTTTTCTTTCATTTGACATGCCACTCATAACGATAGCAAAAATACTAATAACACACGGGAGTATATCTATGTACATAAAATGTGTACACAATATACATATAACCCATGGAAAGCGTTCGGTAACGATGATGCGAGTTCCATGATTTTAATTCACCCATTCTTAGTTATTATTTACACGATCTTAAGAGAAAACACGAGCGGTGTTTCGTCCATACATACATATTCCTCTGTTTTATTTCTGGATAATGGCACTAGAGCAAATATTCTTATACCATACAATTTTGCACAATTATATCGCTGATATCAGACACCCTGCAAACCAAGTTGACAAATCCATGCAGACATAAGCAAAATCTTTATTGAATAATTCTTGAAAAAATATTAAAATTCGTCCAGTTCTGAAGAAACAGGGGAATACGAAGTTATTTTTCGGTATATTTTACATACATTCATGTATTATGCCCCTTTCTCAACTGGGTAAGCAGACAACACGTTCTTCCACTTGTTATGATCCTGGCATATATCTTTCGCTTCTTCAACATTCTTCAATCTTTTCATGCACGCTCGTCGGTTTAGAGTAATCTTGACCTGACCTTTCTTCAGGACGTCTATTTTACGTAGTTATAATTAGCTATAGTCGTCTCTCTCGCGCTCTATTTGCTCCTTAGGAAATAGCGCGATAGCAATAGATTCCTGTTAAAACCGATTCTTCAATTTTCTTATCGACTTTATTTCATCATAAATCTCTAAACCGATGGCAAATTATATTGTCCGCATTTAGGAATCTAGTGTAAAACTAAATGGCAGCTATATTAAAAGTAAATTATTGCACTGGATTCTATAAATTACACGAAAGTTAAACTTGACTTCAACATAAAACTGGCAACTAACACGGCGTTTTATTTCAAAGTGATAGAGTTCTATGGCATTTATAACAATAAATTAATAATAGATAAGGACTCAGTCAAGTAAAGTCCTAGAGGGTGAACAGGGAATCAAACAAATAGTTTTAATACCTGTGGGCAAAGACATAGTGAAAGTGCTCGTTCAGAAATACATGTAGTTGCACACAAGACAACATTAAATAAATGGTATTACCACAAGCATTTTATTTAATTTTATAAAAAATATATTGATATATTATTTTAATAATTTCTTTACTATTATTTATTTTTCCTTCGTAATATTTTGCATTAAACGGCTGGTTATTTTGTTCAAGCGATTTGGAAAGCGAATATTCATAAGAACTACAAAAATATGGATGAACATGATCGACATGGATTTAAATTAACAGCAACTTCCCAAAATAATATTTTTAGGCCCTTGATGAATTAATTGATATACGCAACGAAGACAAATTATAGCCGTAGCTTAATTTAATAATTATGTATATTAAATTTTCCTTTATGATGATTTTGTCGGAAAATTTATAAACTTTATTAAAGTATAATAAATAGGTAATAGTGATTTTTTTTAATTTAAATTTTTTAAGGAAGCTGAAAAGTCAATGAGTTCTTCCAACAGTCACAATAATATTTTTTTAAGTTTTATAATTATAATTTTATTAAATTTAAATAGTGTTCATCCATTTATCATTGTAATTGACTCAATATTATTGACTTATCTATAATCCGGTTTGTGGATTGTAATATTCAATAAAGCTGCTAATATTAATCAGCGGTGGTTGGATTCAAAGACTCAATTTTATTGGTAGACAATTAGATTCCGAATAATAGAATTTTGCGTAAGGTTTGGTATGCGAAGAACTTCAAATAAATTAGTAATTTTATTATGCTGTGAATGACATCTATAAAATTAATAAGCATATAACTTTATAATTTATAAATTATATTTTATGATGGATTAAGATATTTAGTCTAACATTATAAATAGTTTTTAGTCATTTTAAGTCATCATTCCATTTTCAAATTCCTTCAGATATCTCAAATTGTGAAACGCCAAGAAATAATTTTATAATTACATTATTCAGAACCAGATAACGATGGTAATTGACATAAATTGAACGCAAGATAATCTAAAATTAAAAGATTTATTATTCATTTCCGATATAAGCTAGTGGGTATAAACCCACTAGCCTACTTCTGGGTTTAATACACCTATGAATTAAATAATTATTTGTTATCAGCAACCGCCGTGAATTCATTCTCATTAATTATATATTATTAATAATAAATCACAGTTAATAACAATAAAAAGCTTATTACACTTTGGGACAATGTAGCTTACTTATTAGTGAAAGTATTTTTAGAATCGGATCAGTAGTTCCGGAGATTGCAATATATTATTCACAAACTTTATCTCCTTGTAATATTATATATTGGAAATGCCTCCACCCACTATGACGAGTGAACTCTCAATGTAAGAAGTTGAAAAACAGGTACATGTTCACAATATGAACTAATGCGTACACCAGTGTGCGATAATGGGAATTAATTGAAATACTGTACACAGCTCCATACACTTAAAAAAACATCTTATGCTCCATAGATAAAACCTGGATATACTTAGTAGCAGTGTAATAGTAGTATAGATTTACCCGAACTGCTTGGTGCGCATGTATAATTGCCGGAATCCCGTGGTGAAGCTCTGGCGATCAACAGCCTGCTGGTGCGTGTACGTTGCTCGGTCTCCACGCTAATGCCGCCTCGCTGCGCGTAATTAACGACATTTGTGCCCCGGTACCAGTAGATAAAGCTGATAACATAGATTAATATTCTAGTTTTAATTTTTTTATATGTGAAACTTGTAACGTTGCGTTTGGACGGAAGTAAGAACGTTTTAATGAGACGCCGCGACGTGCCATTGAACCAGCGTCGCGTCTGATTGTCTCTTTCCGACTCAGGTCTCCCCCTCTCAACATTTATAGTGAACGCTTTTCTCTCTACTACACACACTCACTATTTAAAGTATGTGTTAGTATACAAATGTGGTTACTTATGTTAACCTTATAGGTTATTCGTGAATATCAGTAATTTAAAACTTAAAATACATCATTAAAATAATTAAATAACGCTGATGCTTTATTTCATAAATATCTGTATACACACGACGCAATAGGAACGAATTTCATAGGAAAATTATACTGCCACAAATAATAAATGTGAAAAAATGGCTACAATCGGATTACAAACCGATAAAAACACAAAAAAAAAACGAACTGAAACAATATTTTTGGCTGCAGTCTTCAGTTTAATATAAACAGTAGCTGTTCCCGTGGCTCCGACCAAGATAGTTATTGTGGGTCATCTTTACTGCTGACGTTTTTGTAGTTCTTTTTAAGATCTACAACTATATATACATTAATTTGATATATTATCTCTTATCGTTTACTCAACGTAAGTCATATAAGCGCCCCAAAAGCGTCTTTTTTCGAATTGATTCACTCTTATGTAACAAAATATATGCTATAACCGGACCAGATAGCATAGCTGTGAATTAAAAAAAATGTAAATCGGATACGTGGTTATAGCTTGAAAAGAACATAAACGAACAGACAGATAGAGAGACATTGAGTTTTATAATATGTAACCTCATTTTTAAGGGAATTAATAATTAAGCTTTTGTGAAACGTAAACAACTTGTTAAAAGCAACTTAGTAACGAAGTTACAGACGTATATTTCACATTTGTTGTTTTACAAATACGCTCTGTTTAATGAACTTAAAAGTCACTCAATGAAATGTTTAATGGTAAAGTTGATCCGCAAAGGTGGAAGTTTCGTGTTTTACTAACGATTTCGTGCTCTGGTTTGAGCGAAGTTAACACTGCCCAAGGCTTGCCCCAAGTTCTAATAGATTTAGCGTGTAGTTCAGCTTTCCTTGTTTGGCTAAGACTCCCAAGACACATAATAGAACTAGGATTTGCATTAATTCTTAGTCTATATTGCAAAATTACAATCAGTTTCATTTCAAAAATTTGTACATCGAGTACTAAATGATATATTCAATTATTGATTTGAATTGAATAAAATATTAAGAATAAATTAAAATACAAAATTTAATTATAATAAATTGATACTGAATATAATTTTTCCAGAAACAACTACTACTCAGAACAACTTCCAGTAATCTACACAATTAATAAAATTGAAGTGCCTCTTTGTCATGTCAAAATAACTGCTTTTTACTAAATGCATATGAAAGTATATAGTATATACAATACCCAGAAAAAAACACCCATTATTAAATTTTTTGTCTGACTGTTTCTTACGAGTAATCTCCGAAACGGTTGGACCGATTTTGACGGGACTTTCACTGGTAGATAGCTGAATTTATAGGCAGTAACTTAGGCTACTTTTATTTTAGAAAAAGAATTAGGATTCCGTACAAATATTAAAAAAAAACTGGTCACGGTGAATCAATTCGGGCGCTTAAATGCTTTACGCTGAGTAAACCATAAGAGATATAGCAAATTAATGTACTAAATAATTGTAGACATTAAAAAACCTACAAAATACTCTGGGACACGTTTATCTCCTAAGAAACACCCACAATAAGCATTTTTTTTCTTTAAAATAACCGAGTGCTAGTTACATAATATTTCTTAATTTATATTCTGACTAGGTTTCATAGACATGATTGAACGACATTTATCCATACCTTCGTTGGTATATTTCCATTAAACTATTTCTACTAAAAATGACTGGATTCAAATTATATTATTTGTAGCTGGTTTATACGAATTAGAAGTAGCCTATTAAACCTTATAATGAGTGAGAGTTTTCTGCGATTTTACTTTGCAATTGAAGGGTTAAAAACTAAAGGGTAATGTGCCAAAAAACTTCAAATCGATATTTATATAAAAATACAGTCTAAGTGCTTGTCTAACAATATCCAAATGGGTCCAAGTGCCTATCAGTATTCCCTTTTTACATATACAGAGATAATGTAGATATGCGATCAAACTGCTAGCTAGCTAGGGTACATGCAAAACAAAACGGCCAGCGCGTGTGAGCGTGTGGTACATTTGAACTTAGACCCTTTAGATTTTCAATGCTTCGATTTGTAGTAATGCTTACTAAAATGAGGCGCGTGCGTGTGCCTTTATACAAATGTGCTACGTCAACAAAATACAGAGCGGGACCGCGCACCGAGGGCGCGAACGCGACGGAAACGATTCCCTCGAACTCTGTATAACCGACGGCGGATAACACGCTACGGTAACCAGCTGTCTGGAAACCAGTGCGTGCGAGCCCCTCTCACTACGTGCGACCAACCCTGCTCACACCCGAAACTACTAGGCGTGAAGAGGGCGAAACATCAAGGTACACACACGTAGTGAAGTACCTGCTGGTAGGCGCGGCGATGACGTATCACGGAGCGGAATGGACTGGGTCGCTGGCGGGTTGAACACTTAGAAGATGCAAAAATGACACACAGGCACCACAATAAAATTTGCTGTATTCTTCAAGTCTTCAAGACACAATACAATTTGTAGGTACTATCTTCTGGGTACTGTTCCTTCCAGTTTCTTGAGTCTTGAGTCTTAATGCTTTAGCTTGTGGCACCCGTGTGTGCTCGTTGGCCTTTTTTTTTTTTTTTTTTTTTTTTTTTTTTTTTTTTTTTTTTTTTTTTTTTTTTTAGAACTGACTACACTGTTAGCCTTAGGGGCCCTAAAGCCGCTGCGGCTTTTACAGCTTCACCGGACTTGGGGGCGAGCGCAGAGGGCACTCAGCCGCGAAAGTTTTGTGGACGACTCGCACGAGGGTGCCAAAGTGGCCGGACCTCGGCTCGGGCGGTCGCCGCGTTCGCAAATAAGTCGCGATCTAATCGAATCCCTACACCTACGATTCGAGCTAACTAATTTATACACATAGGCACGTTCCCTTCCTCCTGGGAGGAAGGAAGGAACCGTGCGTATGTGTATTCAGTAATCGGAATGTTTCTACACTAACTAGCGCTAACTAACTAGCGTAAAAAAAGAAAAAAAAAGGTCCCTCACAGAACCTATGTACCTGTGTGGTGTGCACGTGTGTATGTTCATACGTGTGTAGTGTTGTATGTAGGTAGTTAAGTGATGCACGTACAGTGTCACTTGTATCGCGCGGGCGGTTGCCTGACCCAAGGGTTTCACACCGAGGAACGGACCTAGGCTTGGGTTACCGCTAGAGAGGGTGGACGTGACGGGTGTGCTGGAGCGAAATTGACCGCCCGCCCTCTGCGGAGAGAACGGTAGTTACGCGGGCGTGGGCCCTGGCACGCTCTGTTTGGAGAGACGGATGTGTAATATTTATTCGAATTTTCGATGTGATCGTCGGGATCAATAAAAATATTGCGCGGCCGGCGTTTGTACCGGATGTCCGTGGGTGCCGGAACATAAGTGGCGGCTGTTTTTATTAACGGATTCGCGTGGTTCGACGCGGTGTCGAAATACGAACGGGAGAGCTGTTTAACGTAGGCATGTATCGAAGGAAGCTCCATATCTCTATGGAGATCTACGCTTCGAACATACCACGGGGCCCCGGTGAGACGATAGAGAAACCTATTCTGTATCGATTGTAACCGGTTGAAACTCGATTCGGACATATGTGCGAACACAGCGCAACTGTATGTCAAAATTGGTCGAATACACGTCTTGTAGAGCGTGAGCTTATGTCGCGTGGACATTTTGCTCACCGAACACAACAGAGGATGCAACCGGCCCAGGACCCACGCGGCCCTGTTCCTAACCTTACGGATGTGGGGTCTAAAAGAGAGCCTACTATCTAGGGTTACCCCTAGATATTTGGTCTCTCTTACGTATGGAATCGGATTATCGTAGAGCTTAACAGGTTTAAGCTTCCACGGTATCTGTGACGAATCCGCATCGAAGAGCATCGCGGCGCTCTTCGAGGGATTGACGGCTATTCGCCACTCGTTAAACCACTTCCCGAGAGTGGTCACGGCGCGTTGGACTTTGTGTCTGAGGTTGGATCTATTCCTATCTGAGGCATATAAGACTGTATCGTCAGCGTATAGCCCTACCTCGACCTCCGGGAGTCGAGGTAGGTCACTGACGTACAGGTTAAATAGGCTAGGAGCCAGGATCGAACCTTGGGGAACGCCTGAGCGTATTGGACGGGGCGTGGACAATTCACCTTCCACTCTATAGCGAAAGGTGCGATCTGTTAGATAGTCGCGAATTATTTTAATTAGCCTATCGGGGACTTCAAAGTGATACAACTTGTAGATCAATCCCTCGTGCCAGACCTTATCGAAGGCCTTGGCAACGTCGAAAAAGACCGCAAGTGTACGGCGGGGTTTATATAATTCAGCAAAATTAAATGCAACGTGCTCCGTGAGGCGGTGCACTTGATGAGTGCAAGAATATCTAGCACGGAAACCGAATTGCTCAGGCGGATAGAGGTCTTTCTCCTCTATTACTGACTTGAGACGGTTCAGAAGGATCCGCTCGTACATTTTCCCTAAAGTATTTAGGAGACTGATCGGGCGATAGCTGTCGGGAAGCGACGCGCCCTTGCCAGGCTTACGGATACCTATGACTATGGCCTTTTTCCAGGCGGCTGGAAAATGGCAGTGGGCTATGGCTACATTGAAGATGCAGACCAAAAGAGCTATGAGGCGATCGGGAAGAAGTCTAAGTACTTCATTCCTGATCCCGTCGGGACCTGGTGCTTTTCTAAGCTTAAGGCTTTTTATAATGGAAAGAACCTCCTCAGACGTGACTGGGGACAGGGAGTCTGTCGCGGGGAGCTTATCCAGCTCCCGCACGCATCCATCGATACCCTCGACCCGGTCGGTATTTGCATCGACACTGTTCGGAGAGCACTGGTTCTCCAAACAAGTGGCGAGGCACTCCGCCTTGTCGCTGCTATCGAAGGCGAGCGGTATACCGGGACCCCTCTCGAGGGGGGGCATAAGATAAGAAGCCTCTATTTTGAGGCTGTGAGCTAATTTCCAGTAAGCCAGATGCGACGGCCTTAGCCCTTCGACGAGGGCGTCCCATCTGTGACTTCTGAGTTCTAATATACGGGCTCTAACCGATCTTTGAAGTGCGCGTAAACGTGCGCGGTTTTCCTCGGTCGGATAGTGGTCGTGCGCACGAGTCGCCGCGTTCTTTTCCGTCAACAACGCCCGCACGTCGCAGGGAGTACGAAGCGGCGATCGCTCGCCTCTTCGACCTCTCTCGAGGCCTCTCCGATGCCGGCCTGCAGGTGGTCGACCAGGGAATCGATCGCGAGATCTACGTCCGCAACGGACCCCAATACGTCCGGTATCCTATCTAAGCTGGACGAGGACGGCCTGTCCGCAAGATAATGTTTTAGCTTGGCATAGTCAACCACTTGGACCGAAGGAGCTCGTTGGCCCCAGTAGTGCACCTTTTATATTGCTTGCCGGAGAGCGAGACGGACGATGGCGTCTCTATCTGTACTGCTCATTACCAAACTTGGGTGTGGTCCGGTAACCGCGGTAATGCGTCGTGGTTGCACTATCGCTGTCTCTGTCTATTATTATTATTACTTGTATACAGAATACAATAAATCGTTAATATCTCTAATTACAATTATTCAATTACTATAAAAACTATTTTACATAAATGTAGACACAAATACCTATCCAAAAACACTAACTTTAACATTATAGGTTAATAAACATGGGAGATACAAAGCATTAAACATTGCAACTTTAAAACGTCTTGTGACTCGTTATATACACACTATTTGTTGTTACAAACATTATAAAACATATACAGAAGGCCATTTTACTTATATAACACAAAACATTACGTACAACTTTTATAAAATATGAATTATTGACAATATATGATTTTATTACTTTAAGTGATTATTTTTATTAAACTACAAACATTTTCATAACTTATATACTGTTCTTACATACCTACACGTTATAATATCATATTCAAAACATTAGACACATTAAATTATTGATTGTTCGTGCAAATTATTCATCCCTACAACTTATATTTACAATTGTTATTCTCGTATCATTACGCTTAGGCCTACGCGTCGCTAACACTTACCTTGGCGGATCAGGTGCGTGTCTGGCGATACAAGTCAAATTGATATCAGATCCGGCTCTCACAAATAACTCGGGCCCCGACAAAATCTCAGCCTTTGACACTGTAAAAAAATAGTCTATTAAAATGGTTCTCGGAAAAAAGCGCACATTAAATTATCGTGCACGAAATAACTGCACAGAAAAAAGCGCAATGTTACTTAAGCCCACAAGAAATATCTGCACGTGGTAAATTGCGCACATGGAATTAATCGCACACGGAAAAAATCATATGTTTAAATGCACTTAGAAAAAACGCAATGTTTTTTATTATGTGAATTCAAACGTGAATGCATCGAGCACTTAGATGTTTTGAGATTTATGAATAATTTTTCCGTTAAAATTAGTTAGGATAGTTTCATGGAACTACCTGTGAGATTTGATCTTTTTTTTTGTTTTTTTTTTTTTATAGCGTTTTTAGAGAAACATTAAAGGCTAATAATATAACTTCACGGTACGTTTCTAAGAAACGGAGCAGAAACCATGAACGTCAAGCAACCTGGTTAATATTGGAAGTGAAAAGAACTAAACATTATTTTAAAAGCATGGAAACACTTTCGAGTAGATATTAACAATATGGGTACTAGGGCTACAAGGTAATTCATACTTGAAGTGTGGTTAGCACACTTTCAGAGTACCTAATTTAATTGATTGAGAAAATATAGTGTTAATCATAGTGGAAATAATATTAAATTTTATGTTACATTTAGAAATAACATAGAAATAAATATAAAATTATGTATTCTACTAATTTCATCGTTGAAGTTTTGTAACACAACACAGTAACAAAGAGTTTTTGTTTTATAGTATAAGATTTGAAATTGTATTACGAGGTACTTTAAAAGTTTGTTACAACTTGAACATCGAACACGATTAACAAACTGAATTTAATATTTTTTTAAAGTTATAAACTAGAAATATAAATTGTGATATAATTATATTACTAACGGTGTGCCCGCAGCTCTGTACGTGTTTGTAGTTACGCAGTAGTTATTTACATCCCGTAATTTTATATTTACCCATATTGTTGACAATTCATATGCCGTATCAATTGAGGAATGGCGTGTATTTTCCGTATACAATTTTCATCAAATAATTATTTAATTTTTTCCTTATCAAAAGCATAATTATCAATATCCCTAATTTGAGACATGACGAGTTCTTCATACAAACTTTCACCCAAGTTTTATTTTCACCATATGTGGAATAACACAGTGAAATAATTCACTTGTAGCAAAACTGTATAATCCAGATAATTTACAATAGGTATATCGCTTAGAACATATAAAATCACGCGAGCCGTGATTGACAGCGCACGTCATATTTCTATCATAAAATAAAACAGTAATTATGCCGTTCTGCGTAGTTAAACAGTTTAAAAACACTTCACACTATCATTTAATAGGTAATTAATAGAAATACAATACATTTCTTATTAAGTATAATAATGTCATTAAATCAAAAAATCAGATTGACAATCAACAAACTGGTTGGTATGGCAGCTGATGTCATTTCACCATTATCGCGCATACGCATTTGGTTTTCCCATATTTTGTTCATAGAAATTTTCAACCCCTTTTCCCATTTTATTTCATTGGCATTGGACCTTGAACTTCGAAGATACACCAGAAAACTCTTCAAAATTATCGAAGTTGGCTTTCTTTTTTGTTAAAAATTGTCTTGTCACGAGTAATTTTGAATAGGATTATAAATACTAAAATAGTTTTTTTTAGATCTGACTACACTGTTAGCCTTAGGAGCCCTAAAGCCGCAGTGGCTTTTACAGCTTCACCGGACTTGGAACTAAAATAGTTTTTAATCGTCGTAATATATATGGACGCGTGTGCTATCGGGCCGACAGGCACTCTCTACCACGGCTGCGAGTGAGTGACTCGATGGCGCTATCGTGCAAGCAGAAAGGGAGGCGCACACGCAACACTGGGACGTACCCAGTGAAAAGAGCCGTACTCGGCGCGTTACAAGTTTACTTAAATGATTAATTTAGAAATAATCATAGAAACTAGATTTCTGAACAAACCATTGAGCAATAAAACTTTTCTTCTTCTTACTCTTATCCCACCTAAGTACGACATGATTTTCTTTTCCACTCTTCTCTATTAACTTTCATTTCAGGATTCACACCTTCATGCATATTATTCTTCGCACAATCCAATCCATCCACAGCATCTTCATTATTTTCTTCTATTCCTATATCCGTCCATTGTCATACTTAACATTCTAATAGTTATGTGAACTTCATCCCCCGTCATGACATGTCTGTACTTCGCTAACCTATTACCACTCAACTTGCCTGTCACTGGTGCTATTTCCCTATTTCCTCTGATATACTCTAGCAATCTTATCCATTTCCAGTTACACCACACATCCAGCTTACCAGTCGCATCTCTGCCACATGTAATCTATATCCCAGCACTGAGATTCATACCGATTTAATCTGAGATTTAATCTTATACACTTTTCCCTTAACTTTCAGAGGCATTCCAAGATTAGACGTGATCCTCGACACCTGTTGTCATTTCATCCAACCTGCATTTATCCTATTCTTCACGAGTCAATCAATTTTATCGTTGTTTTAGATTACTGAACCGAAATACCGAAAACCGGAGCTGGCTGATAAAGACATGTAAGGCTATATGAGAATAACAGGATGAAAATTGATGAAAATTAACTGGATGAAATTTTGGTATAAAACTTAATTTGATATGAATTAATTAATTTTCCATGAACTTCATGGAATCATTACATAGGTGGCGAACGATTACTAACAGACGATTTAATAACATTCAAATGTTGCGGTTTGAATATCCTATTCAACAAACGACAGAGGATTAGTCAAATCATTATACTTGCTAAACTTACCGACGACTGTGAGTCTGAAGGATAAACTGATTTTAGGCTCGGTAGACACTTGGCACTCGTAGGCGCCGGAGTCACGCGGCTGTGCAGGCGCTACCCGCAACGTCCATTCATCAGAGCTGTCTGTATGCAAAGCCGCGAACCGAGCGTCGCTGCTGTATGTATGCACGCCTACGGTTAGAATGTGGAGATCTCGTTTTCGTATCCATGACACCTGTCGACAAAAACATACTCCAATCAAATTAACCACTTAAAATAAAAAACGCTGGGCTTGACTGGTCTCTGAAAGGTCTTCTAATGAACTATCATTAGATTTTTTTAATTAGGTTTTATTTTTGTAAATACAAAAAAAAATGGCAATTATACTCGAATAAAAAGTCTAGCCAGGCATTTTCTTTCGTTTACAAAATTATGATATTTTAAAAATAAATATAAGAAATCGAATCAGGAATATATAAATAAACAGTTTTTATTAAACATAGCTCTGATTATTTTCATTTAGCTTTTTTGATATTTTGTAATTATACAGAAAACATATTTTTAAATGTAAGTGAGAATTTAAATTAGGATAACATGAGAAAGACTGTTATATTTACAATTGTTCCTTTTATGGATTTTAGTTTTATTTATTATAGGGATAACAACAGACATCACAATATTGATAGCAATAACAAGGAAACGGCTTAATTTAATCTTATCTGCTAGCCAACTAACATCTAGGATGGTTATATACTTTTGAAAAACTAGTTTTATTAAAAAAACTGCCGAGCCATGTCAAAAGCTAGTAGGTAAACGTTTCGACACTAACTGTAGATTTCTTATGTCCTATACATATGCTTAGGTCATAACTAGTACGAACTGATTCTAATTTAGTAGAATGGTCGTTATAAACTGTGATGGTCGATTAAGCCTCCAATTAAGTGTAACGCTATTCAAGCACAGACGGAGATATTCTGCACATATAACTAGTTGTATATGTAATTTAAACTGGCTTACATAATGTCTGTATTAAACGTAAATTGATAAACGAATACTAACTTCGTTAGCTGTACTCCGTAACAATTTGTATTAAAAAGGTTTACAATTTTCAGTTCTGATTAAGGCAATTGCTTGGATATAGTAACAGAGATCCTGTAGTGTTTTGCAATTATGTATATTGAAATATTTATACCTATGATAAAGCTATGAATATTTATGAAATTATCTAATAAATATTTTGGCTTTTAAATGTTTAAGGTCATTCAAATATTCTATGATGGTAAGTAGATCTCAACAAATATTATGTTGTTTTTCAAATATGTCACCGGATAATTGTGCGAACCGTTAGTTTATAAAAAATCTATCGGCAGTTTACAATCTGACTTAGATTGATTATAAAATAATAATTCGTTCAATTATCCACTATACCATATACCAAAATAATTAAAAAAAAATCGGTACCTACGTTTTTAAATCGGTGTGTCTCAGTCTTGACTCTTGACTATAAAGTAAAATTCATTATGCGAAATTGACTTTTGCTGTTGAGGTCTTGTTTTGACAACATAAATATTCATAAATGGGAATAGCAAATTCGTTTGGGATTTCAGATACCTTGATTTTGTTAATTTATTTTACTTTAATTAAATTTAAATTATTTAAACTCAATTGTAAAATTGTCGTCGTCTCTCATTTGCTGCTTTGCTAAATTAGTAGGATCTCATGTTTTTTAATATTTCTATTTTAGAACGATACTATGTTTCATTTTATAAATTTAGTGTTTACTCGTATTTAATTTAAGTACAGGGTGGGCCAGAAAGGCGTATGATTTTAAAAACACTCTTGCGTTTGAACCTTATGAGCGGGGGTTGCGCGGGTGGTGGGGATGAGAAGCTCGGGTTTCGGAATTTTAGTCGCGACGGAACGCTTCACCGGAGCGCAGCGTGCATGGTTCGACGTTTATTTCGGCGTGAGTTTGGATTGCATGACGTAAATCAGTGTCCGAAGGAAAGTGTGATTCGATCGTGGGTCAAAAAGTTCGAAGCTACTGGTTCCACTCTCAAACAGAAGCCTGCGGGACGCCCAAGGTCAACAAGAACGGAAGACACAATTGAACAAGTTAGAGCTTTAGTTCAACATAATCCTGGTCTATCGACTCGCAAGCGATCAGCTAAACTTGTGGTGTCCAGAACATCTTGGCGTCGCATTTTGTTGAAAGATTTGAGTGTGCACCAGTATAAAATTCTCATTGTGCAGGAATTACTGACAAATGACCCAATTTTACGACGAGCTTTTGTTGAAACAATGTTGGAACGCTTTCATAGTTTCAACAATATTCTGTTCTCTGACGAAGCCCATTTTCACTTAAATGGGCATGTTAATATACAGAATTGCCATTACTGGGCTGCAGAGAACCCACGTGCAAAACATCAAAAGCCTCTGCATTCACCGAAAGTAACCGTTTGGGCGGCTATATCAGCACACGGAATTATTGGACCCTATTTCTTTAAAAATCAACAAAGGCAATCTATCACTGTAAATTCCGACCGATACATAGCCATGTTGTTAATGGGTTTTTTCTTTCCGCAACTGCAACAATTTGAAGCCTATAATCGTGTGACGTGGTTTCAACAAGATGGTGCGACATGTCATACATGTAATGCTTTGTTGGCGGCCGTAAACGAGATGTTTGCTGGGAAACTGATATCGCGCCGAAATGACATTGCATGGCCGCCTTTCTAGGCTTCTTCTGTCCGTTATGTCTGTTAGGACTTCTGTCCGGATCTACCGAACTTTTTCAATATTAATACCTGAAATGTAGAGTCTACTCCAACAACCCAGCCACGATTAACCAGTTGAAGATAAATATCCGAGAAGAAATGGCAGCCATTCCTCGCGCAATGTGTCAGCGAGTTTTTACCAATTTGAGGTTCAGATTCGAGGAATGTTTGCAGCATGATGGTGCACACCTGAATGATGTAATTTTTAAGAAATGAATTTCCCAGATGTCTGTTTTAATTGAAATAAATATGTGTATGTGTATGTGTATTGCATTTAGTTTTTTTTTTAAATATTTTTTTTTTAATTCGCAAATCTTTCTGGCCAGCCTTGTACATAAATTGTCCAAATAAACAATCAACTACGGGTAGAGGTCGCTAAAATTATTTATATATTTTACAACGTTTAAAATTAAGTTTTGTGATTTTTTAATAAATAACTAGTTGTGCCTGCGACATCGTCCACGTGGAATTTAGTATGTGGCGACGGCGAGGAATAGTAAAAAAATCAGGGCATATTATTTTTGACATTGAATTAAATTAATGCTATATTATTATATTGTTTTTTATAACACAACAATAAAATACATATTCGTTGGCGTTACGCTTTTGTTACTATCGGCTTACGGTTTTATGGGCTAAAAGTAGCTATAAATTTATGATAATTGCATTATTGAACTTATTTATGTGTTTATTCAGGCAATATCTGATGTTTAACGTGAGAAGTTGGGACTATTACGTATTTAATCTTTAAATGCATTATAATGTTTTTTTACCACATTTAAAGGCATAAGCTGAAAGTAGTTATGGTAGCAATTGACATATTAACGCAAATAATGCTATTACATTACTAACCTTGCAAAGACGTTTGTAAATTTTATTTCAAATATGTATGCCAGTATACTTATTCCACAAGCCTAGTGAGCGACAGTAATATCCTAGACAGACATATAAATGTTCCAAAATACAAATAAAACACTTGCTGTTTAAAAACGTTAAGAAAAAATTCATACTTATAGCCTATAAATATAATACATAACGCGTCCTGCCGATCGTACGTTTCACATAATCTGCTTAATTCGATATGAAAAAGGTATATCGCTGGTCGCTCGAATCGTATGCGCATCAAATCACATACTGGTGTGTATAAAGTGTTTCGCGCGATATATAGTTTTAGTAAAGGCCGTTATACGATTTAACGATATTGAAGCAATATATATATTCTGATATCTTTATAGGATTCATATCACCCACTCCTACTTGACGGTATTCCTCAGTTTCCTGTGAACGAACGGAGCTCACTGTTTTCCAGAGTAATGAAATACTGAGAAAATCTCGTCCACTATATATCAGTCATTTTTATTGAATACTAATTCAAATCATAAGACCATGAATCAGAAGCTCTTACAGGAATATCCAAGAAAAGTCATTTCAAATATTAACCGGTATTAACCAGAAGACATATGGACCGAATAATTCAATATAAAAATTTATGGTTTTGCAATTCCTTAGTAAAAGCTGAGTTTATTTAACAATTTTATTTTTATTAACCGTTAATATCCAGCGAGTATTGAAGCATTATAGTATGTCTGTTTAGTATCTATATATATAATAAAAACGTAACTGATCGATGTCTGTATATAGAAGATATATGAGAAAAACTATTAAACGACATATTAATTACTAAAATATTTTTTATTCTGATTTTTATAAAAGTTATACATATACTATTATAAATTGTTTTGTAGACGTTTTAACGTAGTACATTATTATAAAGGTGAATATTTTTTTTGATTAACCCATCAAGCCGTTTTTGAGTTAAAACCGGACATAAAAACAGACAGTCGAAAGTGGAAGCCCTCCCGAATAGCTTTTATCCGCGTTCGTGTAAATACAATGCTCTACAAAAATATTGGTCCTTAGTGTATCTAAAAAAAGTCCGCGATAGCATATGCCTATCTCTTATACATAAACCACAACAAGATATTTTGCGATTTTTTTTGTTGATCTTTAAAAACTTGATAAATGAGCATTATTTTTAGGCATGGCATATAAATCCCTATGAACAAAAGTTACATACTTCATCATAAAGACAATTTTATGAAATCAAATTCTGCCCTTTAATGCATTTTATTTGGGCACAGCTTAGGAGATAATGAAAAATTAAAATAATTTGTAATTGCCAGAAGTGAGAACAATACATATGAAAACAATAATATGAAGACACAAGCATGTTGGTGGCGCAGTGTTTGTCGGATAAAAACACGGCTGAAACTTTGGGGCACAGCAAGTAATGGAATAAAATCGCGATATCGAAAAATAAACAATTACATCTATCGGAGAAATTTAGAACGAAATTGTTAATAATTTTACAAATTTAAAAATATATTAATATTTACAAAATGAGTAATACCAGCCTAAAATTGTTAATACTACCTTTATAGAAAATACACCTAAGTTTGACATTAAAATCTAAGATAAAAGACAAGTTAAGAAAATTAGGACGAAATAATTTCGTATAATTTCACTGTATAGGTACTTAAAATATAATACATCATTACTTATAAATACATCACTTTTTATATTATGTGTATAAACGCAATTTCTAGACGATAAAATGTTCATATTTGTTGAAATGTGTCCTAAATGTCCCTTCAGATTATAAACTACAATCCTACTAAATTTCATTAAATTCGGTCCACTAATATTAGGTCTTTATCTATGAAATTGCAGTTTTGTATGAATCACCCATGCAATCAATGCATCTTTGCCAGCGCAGTGGCAGTTTATTGATGCCCTTCTTAAAGAAATCAGCTGGACGGGAGGCAACAAACTCTTCAAAGGCATTTTGTACTGCCTCTCTGGTATTGAACTTTTTTCCCGCCAAGGAGTTATTCAAATTCCGGAAAAAGTAGTAGTCTGTAGGCGCAAGGTCTGGTAAGTAGAGCGGATGACGGAGAACTTCTAACTCCAGTTCTTGCAACTTGGAGACCGTCATACTACTATGAGGTCGCGCGTTGTCGTGCAGGAGCAGCGGAGACGAGCGATTGACCAACGCTGGTTGGAGATGTGCCAGCTTCTCCATCATTGTGTTCAGTTCTTCACAGTACACATCTGCAGTAATGCTCACCTCGTTTGGTAAGAAGCTGTGATGAATCACACCGGCGTTAGACCACCAAACAGTGACTATCACTTTTCTAGGGGTAAGTTTTCGTTTAGGGCATTGTTTAGGTACTGAACCAGGATCCAACTAACTTGCTGAGCGCTTGCGGTTATCAAACAGAATCCATTTTTCATCCCAGGTAACAATGCCGTTCAAAATTCCTTCATTTGTGTGTCTGTTGAGCAGTGCAAGGCACGTCTCGACGCGTACTTCGCACTGGCGATCATTGAGTTCGTGGGGCACCCATTTGTCAAGCTTTTTTAACTTGCCAATTTGACGCAAATGGACCAATATTGTTTTGACGCTAACGTCGAAAGCGGCTGCTAATTCAGCCGTAGATTGTGTATCATCAGCTTCCACAATCGCCTTTAATTCGTCATTGTCGATCAAAGTCTTCGGACGACCGCGAGGTTCATTTTTCAGATCGAAATTCCCAGAACGGAAGAAAGCAAACCAATAGCAGGTGGTGCATTGGTTTGTAGTGTTAGCTCCGTAAACGTCGTTGATTTTGCGTGCCGCTTGTGCCGCGTTGCTGCCACGACGGTACTCATATTCCATAATTACTCGAATTTTTAACGTATCCATGATGACAAAAAAGATTGAAATGCGATGAAAATGTAACACTAATCAATAAACAAATGACTACTATTGGAAAAAGAATTCCATGTTTTTAAAATAAAATTAATTTGAAATTAGAATTGTTAGCCAAACAAAAATTATTTTGATTTGAAATGGCCAGTACTGCAGAACGGCAATTTCATAGGTAAAGACATATTATTTGCATGATTGGCGTTCAAACATCCAAACAGACAGACAAAAATTGCAAAAAACTATCGGAATGTATTCTGTCCATGATTCTATACCCCTCCGTAGTATTTTTGCTCAAATATCTTCAATGTACAGATTTCGACTCTTTCACTCTTTTATTAAAAGTTATAGATAAACATGGTAAGAGGTGAGTATCCATCATCCATTCCAGAATATTAGAAGATCAGAGTCAATCAGTGCATCCTACCGACCATGACCTACGGACCCAAAATATGGACACTCACGATGGACTGCTTCACAAATTTAATGTTGCGCAGCGAGTTGTGGAAAGAATTATGTTCGCAGTTTTTTTAAAGGATTTAACCAGAAATGACGTAATCAAACGGAAAACTGGGGTTATCGACATAGACCAAAGGATTAGCGCTCTGAAGTAGCAGTAGGATGGTCACATATACCGAAGAACTGATTACCGATGGGGTAGGCGAGTTCTGGAGTGAAGACCACGTTTAGGTTTTGACTTTTGGTTTTGGTTTAGGCTTTTGAATCCCTTGAAGGCTTTTGAAGGCCTTGGCTTAAAAGGCTTGCTAGTGTTTTTACCTACTGCGTTTTTGTAGTTAGGCCACTTTGTTTGGAATACAACATAAAGTAATTATTTTTCGCATTGTATTGTCAGCTTCGGGTCTCTTCGCGGGAAAAGAGAGAAATATAAATTTCTTTGGAGATTTACGTCTACTTCGGGCAGCCGAATGGTGGGATACCTCCCTCCACCCTACAGAATATCGCAGCCAAATAAACATGTATTTTGTTTCTGCAGTGATCTGAGTAGGGTTTTTGGAGCTCATTAGGGTAGGGGAGTAGGGGAGTACAAGGTCAGTAACGCGCTAATGATACCTGTGGTATTGCAATTGTCTATAGACTAAGATAAGAGCTGTTTACCATCAGGAGGACCGTTTACATATTAAAAATAATAATAATAATCATTTATCGCTAAAAACAAGCTGCAAGTGAATATGATTACGTACACAATTTGGCAATTTAGACTCAGCTAATGCTATGTGACGCGGACACCACATAGCGCTGGTTTTCAATCTGCCCCACATTTATAAACAGTCAATATGCGCAATCAGCAGCTCGGCTCAGCTCGTCACATGTTATTATAATTTTCTTAATTTAAAGAAAAGTTCAAGTCAAATAATATTTAAAAAATTATAAGAAAATGTTGGTATTTAAATTAATGCCCATAATATTATTATAAATTAATCATCATTAAAGAGAGTAATATATTAATAACATAAACATAATAAAATATTAAGTATTTAATTAATTAGTTGATTGTTTAATTGATTAATTGCTATTGTGGATCACTTCCTTCTGTTCTTTCTGTTCGCTTCTGTTTCTTGTTGTCGTGTGCAGACATTATATCGTTAAAAAACGAGTTTGGGACCATTTTGACCATATTAATTTACCACACCTTAATACCAACGTTAGGAGCTACTAACAGTAGCGCTGCGCTAATCATACTCACAAGGGCTCCACAGGCCGCAGGTTGAGTATGTACGGATTTGATAAAAGCAGACAAACAAACAAATAATTAAATAAGTGTTCTTTGTATGTTTGTACACAAATTTAACAAAATTTTAAATATACAATTCTGTTTTATATTCAAATCCTTATCAGAAGTCAGATAAATTTTTGGGAACAAAATAATTACTCTGATCATATTATAACTTAACTACATAGAAAAGTGGTCTAATTTAAACATTTGAGCAGTATAATTATTAGCGTAGTTTTCATTAAAAACTTTCTATAATTATTATATTTATATAACCATTCTTCAGATTTGGAGTCGGGATTAATAAATAATTAATGAAATAACATAGGCTTTGATGTATATAATGAATATCAATTTAATTAACAGCGGCAATCGAGTTTAATTTGTAGTGCAATATTCAACGAATATAAGAAACGATACATTTATTTTAATGCGTAACACGCGTTTGTTACTGCGCAATAATTATTTAAATTCCTTTATTTTTACTCACATTTTTGGCAATTCATATGCCGTATCAATTGAGGAGTGGCATGTATTTCCCGTGTACAATTTTCAACCAAATCGGTTGAAAACTATTATTCTAATGTACATTTTCTAATGCATTATTAACAATTCTTATAGCCTCTCAATTATAGTATGATGTATGTTTCCCTTCTACAAATTTGATCAGAATCTGTTGAGAATTGATGAAAATTAAACTTTTTGAACTACTTTTTTTGAATTGTAGAAGTAATATTGACAATTCTTATAGCCTATTAACTATGTAAATAGTTAGACTTCCCGTGTATAAAATTTCATGAAAACGGTTAAGAATGAATAAAATCTAAAATTTTTGAAAATTCATTTTTTTACGGTTCCCGAAAGTGTTATTGAAAATTCTCATTACTTATCATTTATGAAATGACTTATACTACCCGTGTACATAATTGAATTAATGAAATATTTTATTTTTATTTTTATTTTACATTATCTAAAAGTAATATTGAAATTTCTTATACCCTATCAACTGACCGATGACATAAACATCCCGGGAACAAAATTGCATAAGAAGCGGTCAAGCCGTTTTTGAGCGAAATCCGGACATACAAACAGACAGACTGACGGCCAAAAAAATTATTTAATGGCATATTCGTGATCAGTATTGTTCATATAATATGCGTATCAGGAAATTTTGGAAAATATTAAAAGTACAGACAGGACAACAGATTTATTAATATAGATAGTTATATTAAATAAATCAACATTGACAACGCTGTCATTTCAAATCAACAAACTGGTTGTCATGGAAACTATTTTTTCCCACTTACATATTTTCGTCTCGTATTTTTTACCCTTAAAATTTTATTTTCGCTACAAAAAGTACGCTATGTTCTTTCCCAAGATACAATCTATCTCTATACCAAAATTCATCAAAATTGATTCAGCGGTTTAGGCGTGAAAACTTAACGGACATTTAGAGTTACTTTCGCATTTATAGTATTAGTATGGATTATTTTCTCTTCATTTAGGGGCTTTTACAGCTGGTGTATGCCAGACCCATCGGAGCATACCCAAACTCTACAAACGATAACATGATTTCTACAGAAAATGAAATCCCAAAAAAAACATGCTGTATAAAAAACGGCCGTCTCGATTGAGATGGTTTCTCCATAAAAATATAGTGAAATTTCATAAACAGCCGAGTGTAGGAGGTGGATATAAAAAAACTAGTAATATTGGCTAAAATCTGGCCTATCTTTTACACGTAAAATTTCATCCTTTAGAATCTACTGAGCCTAAAACATTTTAAATAATGACAAGTTATGTTCTTTAGATGTAGGTAACACATTGCACCGAGTGTAGAATATCTTCTATTTTCCCACACACTTCATAGTTAGGTGAATTAAATTTTTTCATAAATTGTCCAAACTTATTCAGTGGAACATGTCTGGAACCAAACCTTAGAGCAGTTTTGATTTGGACTCGGATCAATTTACATCCCACAAACCAAAGCCCTGGGGGTGCTTCATTTTAGATTGTTCTGTACTATATACCCAAGAGAAACTACATCAAGATGTTTTTTCCACAGGTAACGTATAGCTTTTTTGATTTTTGGTAACATTTATGTGTAATTGGGCACTACGTCATATTCGGTGTCCTTTACTGTAGCTAATTTAGCCAATCTGTTCGCTTTTTCATTACAACTTATACCTATATGTCCAGGCATCCATTGAATTTTTAATGTTACATCAGAATACTGAATATCAAGAAATATTTTATATGTTATCGATATACCTCTGTATCCAGAGGCACATCGAGTAATATGCTGAATAGCAATTTTACAGTCTGAAATATTTATTTCAAATACGTAAAAAAATATATCTCAAATTTTATTTCCTAATAGGTTTCCTTATACAATAAACAGAAACCCGCATGCAAATCAAAACACATTATTTGATTATAGTATATTGTCCCGAATTTTCTATCGATATTAATAAATCTATAGTTCTCTCTGTATACACATTTTTGGAAAATTTCCTGAAAGACATTCTTTTTTTTTTAATTTTTCTCTGTCGAAATTTTTTCAGATTTAACGCAAAAATGGTTCGACCGATTTTTTAAATTTGTAAACAGGAAGCTTATGCCATTCTCAATTTAATTTAATTTTTTTATTATTATTTTTATATCATTTCCATTTCTTTATTTTCTCGATGACAGCTTCTGTGAAAACTTGAACGAGCGTCTTCTTTTCATTATATATGCATAGTTTTATAAAAATATGACGTTTACACACGTACAAGGTTATACCAGAGTCGGAGAAACTGATAGGGATGGAGCTATATCGATAAACGTAACACGATAACAGACCCGATATTTTTTTACAAAATGTAAGAAACTAAACTACTGCCGGATACTTTTGTACAAATATTATTATATTTCACTACAAGATGTTACATGTATTCATTCTTGATTGATAATGCCAACTTCTTAAAAATTTTCGAAGCTGTTGTAAAATAAGTAGGTATAGGTAGGTACTCGACAATGAAACGAAATAATTATAACGAAAGGTAATCTTTATTTATTTATTTTAATCAAAATCTGTTTGTTAATATATAATAAATATATGCGATCGATATCATTACTTATTTGTTCACAACACTACAACTATCAAATTAGAACTGGCATCGAGAAAATAAAGAAATGGAAATAGTATAACTGATTTTCAAGAATCTCATAAACGGAAAGCATGCGTCATTCGATAATTGATAGGCAAATAATATGATAATTGCTATTAACATTACTATAAATTACAAGTCGACGAAACAAATTACTGTGTAGTGTAAACGCACCGCTTGTATACCATCTAAAAAATAATATAGTTCACATCGATTAAAACATATAAGGCTACTAATGCTTCGAAACATAAGCTTACTTCTAAATCTTTCAAATAGTCAAACATCTTAACTATTAAATCCCTTCTCATGTCTACTAAAAAAAATTCTGATAAATTTATTTTTGTCTAGAATACGTAATTCTATGCATTCTCTTTACCTATTTGTGCGATCGAGCTGCGCTCGGTGTCTTAGAAATACATATTCGCCTATCTAAATAAACTTGGAATGTAAACGATTAACTAAGTACAAAATTGCATCCAAGCCATTGGAGCCGTTTCAGATAAACAATTTACATAAATACATATATAAAAGAATTGCTCATTTAATAGCATTAGATTGGATTAATGTTGCGTTGTAATTTCACACTGTTGCGATCACAAGAAGTACCTTTAATTTAGTGTGTGCTTGAGGCGCTGGTTCCAATTAACGTTATCTTCAGAGATTATTACGCTTCAAATTTGACTTGATATGCCCAATTATATATCAAATAGTTTTTCTCGGATTGTCGTCTGTATTTTTGTACTATTTCGTTCGCTACATCCCAAGCTACCTAAATGCCAAATTTCATTGCGACCAGCTCAGAGGTTAATCGTGGAAAGTTTCCACACAGAATTTAAAAGACAACAATGCGAGATAATACAAAAAAAATCCGACAGAGCCACTTTCACCATCATAGTATATTATTAAATTGAATAGAATTATCCTTTTTCTCAAATCTGTGAGATCTATATAAAAAGGTAAATTTATTATATAAATATGTTATACTGGAAATATCATATTTCGCAATAAATAGTATACATATACCCCTCCCAGGCAGTCGAAAATATATTGAATGTTCTCAGGCTATGACGGTGTAAGACAGCTTCTTGATATTTTCTCTTATTCTTTACCTTAAGTAAAATTTAAGCCAGTTAATCCCAAAGTTGTCTTTATCGACCCAAAAAAAAATTATTGGGGTCCAATGGGGAGGGGTCTAGGTTTAATTTTGGCTTTCCATTAATGGAATAATCCATATAAACAGATAGTACATACTTATTGACATAAAATTATAATATTTATATTACATATTATAATGTCTTTATATATCATATATCTACATAAAATATAAATCTACGTATGAAGTAAAAAAAACATATTCTCATGAAACGCGAAAAAGAATTTTTCAAAATGAGAATCACTATATCAGCTGTTAAAAATAAATTGAAATTGATGAATAAGCAAAAATAAATATCAGGTAAGCAGGGAGTTAGATCCTAGAAAATTCTGAGGCATAGCACACCTAATAGCAGAGATCTTCCAGCAGGATTTGCTGGAGTGGGTCGTGGGAACCTTGTTCCCTAACCCTACGGAGACCTCCCACCGCCGCGCCGATGCCTGATATTTCATCTCGTTTCGTATAATTATATAATTAGAAGAATTGCCTTCATTATATTGGTTGGTACTAAAATGAATCATAGAAATCTAATAGACTAAGCATTTATTTATCGAGCGAACAGTGTGCCGACCGAGACTAGACTGGCCTTAAGTAATTGCATAAAATGTATCGCTTATAATTTTAAATAACTCGTCCACACAAAGATCAAGTTGTACAGAATCACTCGATCTGAACTACGGAGCCACAGCGACACGGTAGTGCCCACTATGGCACGAACAAAGAAATCCGCTAATTCTTAACTTTGCTGCGTACCGTACCGATGTGAAATAGTCTTGCAGCTAACGTGATCCCTCCTTCCTATGATATTGGACTCTTCAAACAAAGCGTGAAGAGGCATTTCAGCTGGCCGATGCAATTGAAATATCAAATAGCATCTGCCTATGAAATTTGTGTAATCGACGGTCGCCGTTGTTTGTGAACTGTGTACCGTACTTACCATCATTTGCTATCCTATTATTTTGCTGATACAGTTTAAAAAAACATTGATGCTACATATCACTGCTGTTATCTATATATAATGCACGTATACATTTATTCAAACATTATCTGTACAACCAATTAGAAAAGTTTACGTCCGAAATTCACCGCTTCAGGATTCTCTTAAACATTTTATTCGTATGCCGCTGACTGTATACTTGAGTGTTGTATTTTTCCTCTGTAGTTTAGTCATTCTCAGCCTCACGTACTGTCTCGTTTTTATAGTTCACGTAGTGTTACGTGGCTCCCTCTTCCTCGAACAGTTTTTGTGCACATTTCAACATTTCTTTTGGGACGTGACGTATCTGTTACTGAGCTTAAATTCTCCATATAAGAAGTGTGGAGTATAAAAGCCAAAGTAAGATAAGAAATACCTATTACAATTTTATTCAAGGAGGAGATTTTAAGATATTACAAAAATTAAAATATGACAGACAAGTAGCGGGAAACCGGGTTTACAGGCTTATCGGTCCCGCATATGTAAATAAATAAAATAAATAAATAAAATCACCAATTCACCATTATAGCATACAGGTTAAATTTACCATTTTACCAGTATAATCAAGTAAAAGAGACATATTGTAATTAAAAGAATAAGTGAATTGTGAACAACTTAATTCAAATAACAAAGTAAGTAATAGAAGATAAAACATTGAAAAATTAAAATATAAAAAGCTAAAAATACCGAGACAAAACGAAGCTGCTTATAAATGGATAACAAAAATATTTAAATTAATTAAAATGGATGTCAAAAAAGAAAAGTTGTGAGAAAATACAATAATCAATGTTAAGAAGATCTCTCGATGTACCGGTCGGTCCCACTACGACATGCGGCGACCTGTAAAGAAAAATCTTCCGAACTGACTATACTGTTAGCCTTAAGTGCCTTAGACCCATTAGAGGTTTTCACAGCTTCACCAAGCTCGGGACCTGCACCAGCAGTAGACCGTACCGTAAGCCGATCAGGTCCTTAGAAGACTTACGTATCCGTGTCAGAGCAGCCGCATCAAAAATAAGTAATCAACGATATACGAGACTGCTCAAAAGAGCATTTATCCGTAGATGCAGAGCCTGCATAAGAGTGAATGGCAAACAATTTGAACATTTATTATGAATTATGTAATGTTAAATGTTGTTTTTTATTAAACTTCAAATGGTTAGGTGCAGTTGAATATATAAAAATATTCCCATATGAAATAGTTTGTTATTTAATCAAATTTGCTCCTTTTTTAATATCAATAATTCACTATTTACATAAGATACAGTAATGAATTATACCATTATGAAATTTACTTAAAACCAACATTATTTTAAAATTATTGGACACTCTTGTTTTCATACATTTTTTTAATACCCATGAAGCTTAAACTTTGTAAAAAGAAATAATTTAGCAAAATTAATTCAAGTTTTTTTTTAATAGTACCATAACTAGTCAAACTATTTACTGCTTATCGATTGGCATAGTTAGTGTATAATAATAGATCAACAAAAAACCGATAGAATTCAGTAATTTGTGGTCGGAGTGTACAAGAATGTAAAACAAGATAAAAATTTGTAGTTTTTTATTTAAAAAAATCATATCTTAGGTACTACCTAGGATATATTTTCATTCGCATTTTTTTCAGAACGGCCATTAGTTCTGCTATAAGCTATTTCAAGGTTATCCATTCATTATTGGACACCCTGTATACCTATATATTGTATTACAGGGTTACTGTATAATATCAAACAATTAAAAGGCCTTCCCTCATACAGGCAAGACATTTTAGTTTACGGACATATTATAAATTTTGAGTGCTGTTGTAATTTTTACTAAGTAAAGTGCCAGTATATAGGGATTCTTGTAGAAGTCGACAACCTATAAAAAAAAAAATGGTGGTTTAAGAAAGGATTTAAGTTGTGTATACTTTAACGCATTTGAACGAAATAAAATTAAAATACTTTCAATTATTAAATATTTTAAATGATATTATCATATCTTTTATTTCTTTTCGTAATATCGACAAACTATAATAAACCCGAATGTTGCCAACATTATTATGAACTTTCAGAAGTGTGAAGATTCTATTAACTATTTAACTAATTCTAAGAAAATGATATCAGTTAAAGGGAAAACCCTCTGCATGGAAAACGATATCACTACTGAATAAAGACCCTTGTCGTCATAACTCATGTAATTGAATGATAAAGTTTAGTAGTTGAAATTTATTGGATGGGAAAGACATATTATTATATAGTTAGTCTTAATGTAGGTATTAAGAACATTTTATTGCGCAAATTATTAACTATGGGAATTCGTGGTAATTTGTTCAGATGGGTTTCCTCATATGTAAAGAATAGGAGTCAAACCGTTGTTCTTGGTGGTTATGCCTCTGGTGAAGTGATGTGTAAATAATTTCTTTACCGTGGCGAACGTACTTATGCAAGTATGATTAATTTAAATTCTATTTGTATTGATATCCCTTGGCCCAATCTAGAATATGGTTTCAAAAATAAGATTTAGGTACATTGAACGCTAAGTATGCCCACTAACCTTTGAATTCAGCAACCCAGAACACTTCTGCTCTGCTAGTCTTCGGCAAAACGTTCTTTCCAGCACAAAACCACAACTTCTTCAGAACTCAATGTTCTTTACCCGGACGGAAATCACACAAAAAAAGACACAAAGGTACTGTCACATACAAAAATTTCATCACTAAAAATTATCCGACGAGAGTTTTAGGCACAGAGCCAAAAGCAAACTGAAGCGTCGCTAGTTGATTGCGGTTGGTGGTAGTTCGGCAATATATAAGGGCCAATCAGATACGCTTATGTCACACGACAGCGATAGTTTCAGCGAATCCAAGAGCTACATTCTAGGATCGCGGGAACCTTAACATCCAATGCATGTTAATTTTGAAAACCGTTAAGTTATATACTTTAGGTATTTATGCCCAACCAGCCTCTGAACCTGTCAAAATCCCTTCAGGCGTTCCGCAAGGATCCTTGTTGAGGCCTATTCTTCTCACTATTTTTGTTAATGATAATTCAACGTGATTTGTTAACTCTGATATTTTACTTTATGCTGATGATATGAAAATATTGTGCCCAATAACAACCTAGGACGATGCAATCGGCCTGTAGCGGGATCTAGATACTTTCCAAACTGTAAAAGAATTTCATCTTAACGTGTTCAAATGCTAAGATTGTTCTTTCACAGGTTAGCGCGATTCAATTAAACAAAATTACATACTCAAGAATACAAGCATTGTAAATATTATCAAGTGTTAATAATTACAATGCATGATTCGAAACTTACATTTGATTCGCATATTGATAATATAGTAAGCAGTCTAAAGCACTTAGTTTCGTCCTTCGTTTGTTTTCAGAATTTAAGTACATTAAAACATTGAAGATATTGTATTGTAATTTTGTTCCTAGTCATTTAGAATACGCTTCTCAAGTGTGGAACCTGAACTATAATGTACATACATATCTTAACATATCTAGTATTAAACGCATCCAGAAACATTTTATTCGATACCTACAATGTTGAATCTTACTATTTACCTAATTATATAGAGCGATGTAAACATTTTTATTTTCTTCAACTCTATGAATGACGTAAAATAGCTGATCTAACTTTTTTAAGTATCATAATCAATCTAATTGTAGACTGTGCAGAACTCCTATCGAAAATTCAGTTGTGTTTGCCTACAAATTTATCATTAAGATAACCCAAACTTTTATCTACCATTTGTAAGCACAAATGCCTCGTAGCGCAGTGGTGGTAAACGCTCTACTATTGAGCCGATAGGTCGCGGGTTCGATCCCCGCCCATGATTGACTTTGTGTGACGAGCATAAATGTCAGTTGTGTGTGACTGGGTGTTAAATACCTATATATGTATGTATATCAGCTGTTCAGTTAACATATTATAAGCTTTGCTTAGTTTGGAATTAAATGGCCGTGTGTTAAATTGTATCCTCATATTTATTAACATATATACAAAATTAATTCTTAATCCAGGTTTGCAAAAAATTAATTCTTTAAATGATAGTGTTGATATATCGATATATACGATATATTTAATACAAGTGTGTCTTCCTTATGGCGCAGTTTATGAAGAGACATTTTGTTAATTTTTAAGTCACTATTGTAATAATGTTAGTTGTGTTTCTCTTCGTGGCTGACTCTCTTTCTTTTTTGTTTTTAATAGGTCTTTACCTATGAAATTGCCGTTCTGCAGTACTGGCCATTTCAAATCAAAATAATTTTTGTTTGGCTAACAATTCTAATTTCAAATAAATTTTATTTTAAAAACATGGAATTCTTTTTCTAAAAGTGGTCATTTGTTTATTGATCAGTGTTACATTTTCATCGCATTTCAATCTTTTTTGTCATCATGGATACGTTAAAAATTCGAGTAATTATGGAATATGAGTACCGTTGTGGCAGCAACGCGGCACAAGCGGCACGCAAAATCAACGACGTTTACGGAGCTAACACTACAAACCAACGCACCACCTGTTATTGGTTTGCTCGCTTCTGTTATGGGAATTTCGACCTGAAAAATGAACCTCGCGGTCGTCCGAAGACTTTGGTCGACAATGACGAATTAAGGCGATTGTGGAAGCTGATGATACACAATCTACGGCTGAATTAGCAGCAGCTTTCGACGTTAGCGTCAAAACAATATTGGTCCATTTGCGTCAAATTGGCAAGGTAAAAAAGCTTGACAAATGGGTGCCCCACGAACTCAATGATCGACAGCGCGAAGTACGCGTCGAGACGTGCTTTGCACTGCTCAACAGACACACAAATGAAGGAATTTTGAATCGCATTGTTACCTGCGATGAAAAATGGATTCTGTTTGATAACCGCAAGTGCTCAGAAAGTTGGTTGGATAATGGTTCAGCACCTAAACAATGCCCTAAACGAAAACTTACCCCTAGAAAAGTGATGGTCACTGTTTGGTGGTCTAGCGCCGGTGTGATTCATCACAGCTTCTTACCAAACGGGGTGAGCATTACTGCAGATGTGTACTGTGAAGAACTGAACACAATGATGGAGAAGCTGGCACATCTCCAACCAGCATTGGTCAATCGCGCGTCTCCGCTGCTCCTGCACGACAACGCGCGACCTCATACTGCACAGCAGACGATCTCCAAGTTGCAAGAACTGGGGTTAGAAGTTCTCCGTCATCCGCCCTACTCACCAGACCTTGCGCCTACAGACTACTACTTTTTCCAGAATTTGGATAACTCCTTGGCGGGAAAAAAATTCAATACCCGAGAGGCAGTACAAAATGCCTTTGAAGAATTTGTTGCCTCCCGTCCAGCTGATTTATTTAAGAAGGGCGTCAATAAATTGCCACTGCGCTGGCAAAGATGCATTGATTGCATGGGTGATTACTTCCATTAATACAAATAAAAAATACATGAAAAAAATTCGTTTAAATTTCTTCATACAAAACGGCAATTTCATAGGTAAAGACCTAATATTTATCTCTTCTATTTGTGAAAACTTGTAATTGGCCTTCTATTTCGATTATTTTTACTACTTTTTCTATTAACTGTAAGTTTTCCTATTAATGTAAAAGAATATAATAAATAAACAGTTTAATTTATTGCAACGTGATTTTTGAGTGCTTTGTCGGTTTTTTAAGGCCACTATACACTATGCCAGCTGGATGACTAACACAGCGAGCTTACTGCAAAAAGTGAACCGCCGCGCCACCACGCCGCGCGTCGCGTCAGCAATTGTCACAATTGAAATCATGCTCGCGGCTCACTGCCGATTTTTGTGGCATAACCGCGCGACTAAATCTCGCCCGCGGTGGTGCCTTAGGCACAGTATGTAGGAGCTCTTAAAAATCCAACGAACTTTAATGTCCTCTTGATTCGTCTTCTTACAAATATCTAAAGTAGTTTTTAGTTTTGAGGCATAATTTGCTTCAATCGGTTTTTTCTTTTTAACTATTTCATTTCATTACATATTTTTTGAAATTATCAATGAATCGGTTTTTTATAGTAGTATGTCATAGTGACGTCACTGTGTCTGATGGAAAGCACAGTACAATCCATTGCCTACATAGGCAGAAAACAAAAACAGAAAAAGGATTATGTGTACAATTCACACGTGGTAGAAGTGAAATCTTCACATCTATGTTTTTTTTTTAATTCAGAAAATGATCAAATACACACTAATTTAAAGTTTATGAAAATGTACATACAAGTACTCACAATCATTTTTCACAATATCATTTTCAATTAATGCACATTTGAAATATCCATGGTAACCTAACACAATATCAATCAGTAACAGAATGTCATAAGTGTTGTCTAAAAAGTTTTTGTTTCGTGCCTTTTTAGTGAGGTAATAAAATTCATTATTGCGTGGCAACAAACCTCTTTTGTACCATTTTACCATAGCCTAAAACTTTGTTATCTCATTTTCTCCCACGTTAAATCTTATGAATTTATGTGTCTTTCTCTTTTTACTGTCGCTTTCGCTTTTTCGTTTCATCGACTTTCAAATCACAACGGTGCTAAAGAAACTGTTCGAGAAGGTTCGCGTAATATGTGCTGGGCCCTTAATTAAATCATTCGCGAATCAATCTCTCTCGAAGCGTTTGCTGCGATACACAGTAATTATTCTAATAACAAACAAAAGGGACTCACCTCCTCAGAAGCGGGCGGTGACCTTGACCTTGTCCCGTCGACCTGGACTGCAGATTGTGAAATATGTGTGTGTAAAGTGAACTTAGTGTGTGTGCAGTCTCAAATCCCACAGGACACTATCACGCAAGCACTCTGTTCATCAAAACCCTCCTGGGACACCAACTCAAAGTTATACAATGCAAAAACTTCAACCACCGTAAATCATATATACCTCAGCGCTAGCCGAACATCCGGAATGACGTAGCGCGTACAAAACAAAACGCGAGTTCACGGCCAAAGCACGAAGTAGTCTGGCCTACGTGCCAGCAAAGCCGTCGGACGAAGCTAGGAGGAGGAGTGGTGCAGCGCCTGCGCAGAACTATTGCCCCCGCGCATACAATACATTTCTAACAGAAGTTTTCACTTCAAAAAATAACGGCGATCATCGAGAGATCGATAATCCATCGCCGATCATCTCTATCATGCTAGTTTGCAAGCCTTTCAGCAACTGGATATACACTGGCTGATCCCGAAACGACACAAATTAATACATAAGTTATACGCTCGATTATTGGATATACGCCGGCTGATCTCCGTTCGTGACTCGCCTAACGGCCGTTTTCAATAACATATCTGAATTTAGTATCCTCGATTAGTACTTAATTGTTATAAGTTCTGTGCTATCTTTAACTAAATACATAATATATCGACTTCCCTCTAATCTATCCAGCATTAGGATATGGATATACATTATGTAGATACGAAAAACTATCAATTGACAGCTTGTTAAAAATCAGTAAGGACAAAAGGTTATACTATTTTCCTATCTTTAGTAACTGAAACAACGGATAGATAGGTTATTGAAAACGGGCGTAAGTGTACAAACAACTATGGCGAATGTTACGCCTTGCGTATGGTCGTCGCGATCCAGTCAGACACAATTGTTATGTTCTTCCAACCAGCTGATACGTATTTAAAAATGTAGAACAATCATTCCAGACCGTGAATAAAGAGACGATGGCAATTTTGTCACAACATCAGTAATTTCCCCATTGTCTTGTAATCTGTTTGTAATCACGTGTTCCGTTTCGGCAAAGCTGAACAAAGCAGCAAATACACGACTGCGATAATTTCACTCTTGGGAAATCCGCATGTTACCTTCTTATAGCAAATTATATATACGTCGTGACATTTGGATATTATTTTGTTGTTTTCTACGTTTTAAATTCAGTTTTGTTTGTTACATGTCTAAAGATTAATTTAAACTTAACTTTTAATTTATTAAAACAATACAAATATTTTGTTAAAGTTAATATTATAAGTATTTACATAGTTAATATCCGAGCGACTGAGCTACATTCGGGATTTTGCAATAAAAAAGACAAATATGTAACCATTACTTAAATAAATTATTTGAAACTCTTATAAATGTTCAAACTAGCTGTGCCCACGGTTTCACGGGCGTATAATTTAAAATAAATCACTGACATAATTCACAATAGGTACTTCACTATAGACAATATTTTTAGTAACATTTTCTTGTGCTATTAAAATATATTGATTTTCACCGCACCTTGTTCTACCGTGCCGAGTATTGAATTATTTTAATTTCTCATTATCTCCTAAACTATGCGTTCAAATTACATGCTTTAATGGGCAAAGTATATCTTAATTATTATGAAATTGTCTTAATTATGAAGGAAGTCTCTATTCGTAAGAATTAATATGCTATGCCTAAACAGAATGCTCACAAATCAGTTTTTAATTTTCAATCAATTTTTGTCACAAAATGCCTGATTGTAGCTTATATAAAAGACACAGGCACATGGTATCGGGGACTTTTTTTGAATGTGCTAAGGCCCTTATGGTACGCTTTGTTTTCTGACTTACTTAGTACAAATAAATATTTAAGGCTATCTGAGAGGTGTACCTTAATTTTAGATAGCCTACACTATTTATTCCTCATGAATATGGCTATGAATTCGTCTGGTAGTTCCAGAGATTATCGTGTTCAAACAAACAAAAAAAAAACTTCTGGTTTATTACATTAAATAAATAAATATAGATATAGGCAGTTAAGTAGATTAGGTATGTCGTGGAAGTAAACTATAATTCGATTCTATAAAAAGTAATAAACTTCTAAAACCCCGGTTCCACACGTTGAAGCTAACGGTGGGGCCAACGTATAGAGCCTTGGTAAAAAGAAAAAATAGCCTGTCGATTTATCATCATAACAAACATTTAAATTACAAAATAATCCTACAGTGTATCTATATCGAGCAGTAAATAACCGTAACATTGTACTTGTCATAAACGTAACAACCATTAATAACCGGAGGGCAATCGACACATAGTATTTTTACAAAATAAAACCGCCACTACTACGACGCGCTGGAGCTTGGCTTTGTTCCAAAATACGGGTTTCACGGGCCGCGACCTAATTCGCTTTGCTTTATTTGACGGCGACGCGGAAGCGACATCTCGTTGCACTTACCAAAGTTTGTAGGAAACTCTAATTCCACATACGAACTGTTAATCCTCTTTGATGAAGAACCATTCGATTTCACCAGATTTATAAAAAGAAGTTGTTTTTTTTTTCGACTGCTTAACCGTAAGAGTTATTACTACTTCTTGAAATACATTATACCCATACTTAATATTAACGTTAAAAAATACTTTAGCACCGTTGTAATCTGAAACTCAACATAACGAAAAAATATAATTGAAAATAGACAACAAATACATCTATAGGATTTGGCCTGCGAGAGAAAGAGATCAAATACATTATAAAGTGTTTCCGATTATCTCGGTCCTATCTTCGTACTTGTGTACTGCGTATTACGAAAACTTGAGAAAAGGCGTCATAGCCAGCGTGGTGTATTGTTCACGTGTATCGTTTTATGTGAATATTTTTATTTTTTCTGAAGGTTTCACTTCTACCGCGCGTGAACTGCACACCTGTTTATTTTATTATTAGCTAATAAGTAAAAACAGGTATAGAATATAGAGTTAATGATGACTGAATAAAGGCGAGGGAAAATATCGTGATGAAAACATAGCATGGTGGTAGGGAATTTTCTAATGTCCGCTTATCTAGCAACCCACCCTCAAGTTGGAAAACGGTTGCCAAGACATATAGATGTTTTTTATAGATGTTAGATCATTTAACATCAACTTAGATTCTGGCCAAGCGCTAAACCTATAAAGGATTAAATATTGTCGAAGAATAATTAATTAATTCCTAGCCATTTTTTCTCACTAAAATACTGTTCTGAGTTCAAATTTTATCATTACTCCGTCATATCCGTATATTTTAAATAATCAGTTCTATATTTCTAGTTTGTGTTTGTAGTAATAGATTTTAGTAGCAGCACAGAACGAAACCTTAGTGTTCATGCTTGTTTGGTAGTATCTACCTGAATATTAATAAAGATGATTGGTAACTGAGCATATATTTATATTATCCCAATTAGATAATAAATATTATATTATATAGAGTGAAGAGTTTAATGCAATTCAGTAGGCATAAAAATGAAACAATGTATTTCAAACAGTTCTTGAATGGAGAGTATATTAAATTTAAGTAAAGAATCAATTTGTATATGAAACTACGTTAAAAAATATCCAGAGTTGCGTTTAACGGTTTCCTTAATCTATAATGGAGGTAATAAAAATAAACGATGGACAAGAAATTACTTCCAATAGAGATCCAGAATATCATCGCGAAAAAAAACTTATAAGGAAACATTTTTTTCCTTTAAATATCTAATGAATTACTTTATTATAATCTTATTATTATCAATCACTTATCAATATATAGATTTATAAGTGATTGATGAACAAATAGTATAAATAATTAAAGTTATAGGAGTTGTTAAGGATTTATTTATTATTAAAGTAAAATTTAATTACTTTCAATGGCTACTTAATACCAAAATATTTTTTATAATGTGTTAATAACATTCAAATAAATAATAAACATAGGCTGAATAGATAGGTATTTATAGATCTCTTTTCTTACATTCTTGATTTACATTTATCAATTTCGAATACGCCAAAGCTTTATTCATTCGAAGAATTAATAAACACACGTATAATATATTTTTACTGGCGGTATACTCCCGGCTTCGCATACGTTTGTTAGCCAGTAATTGATTTCATCCCGTAATTTTATAGTCCGTCATGTGAAAAATTATATTCCTAAAATAAATCGTCAAAAATAGTTCTTAATAAATTTTGATGAAAACGGGAAGGATATTTCACTTCTGAATTGATAGACTATATAATACATATATGAATTGTCAACAATATTAATAAAACTCAAATATATAATACCTAATTACCTAAAAATATATAATTACCTATCAATACTTAAAATAGAATACCTATTAATTATACTTAGAATGAAGTATGTTTCCCGTGTACAAAATTGGATCAGAATCGTCTGAGAATTAATGTTTATTTACAGTTTAATAAAGTACCTAATATTGACAAATATAGTAGCCTATCAATTATGGAATGACTTAAACTTCACGTGTACAAAATTTCATAAAAATCGGTTTAAGAGTTAATGAAAAAAATATTGGATTTTTTTACGAATTCTGAGTTTTATTGAAAACATTTATTATTCCTGTGTAATTAAAATCATAAGAAGCGGTCAAGCTGTTTCTGAACATACAGAAAGACACAGAAAAAATAATTTAATGACATGTTCGTGACTAATCAAGAAAAAAAAAAATGTAGAGACAGAAATACAGATTTATTATTATACACGATTTATAGATAATTATCTTATCACAATTTATGTACCTATATCTCTGAGTAAGTTTAAGAAATGAAAGTTAACTGTAATGTTAAATATTCAAATTATCAAAACCTGTATTCAATAACGGAAAAACAAAATTTTTCAACTACCAATACAAATATAATATTTCAGCTGTGCTCAGTTTGTAATCAGGGTTTAAAGGTAATTAAACAATTATAAACTCTTTTTTTAAGTTCTTGTTTATAAAGTTATGAAAATAAACATTTTATTATTACCATAATGTAGAAACTAATTATAAATTTATTCAGTAGATTTCATTTAGGTATTAACATTATAAAAATAATATTCACAAAATAAAAACAGTTTTATAAAACAAAATCCCAAATCAGCAAGACTCGAACCTTAAAGCACTCGTACTGTACATGCAATAGTGCGCAAAAATTAAAAGCAACCAATTCCCCGACTGTCATAGTTTTGAAAAATCTATATAATAATATGTATGATTTTTAGTACCGTTTGGATCGGTCACTTTTTCAGTTTAGCTCCCACCCCGCGATAAGTAACTTCGTTATAAAAATACATCAACGGTTTTAAATAATAAAATTTAATCACATATAAGACATAACATAAAAACTATTTATTATGTAACAAAGTTACTGGTGATAGATAGTTAATTTATATCCATTTGCGATTTAAGGCAAATATAAAGTTATATGTCTATATAATATTTTATTCTTTGAGTATGAGCAATTGTGTGTAATAAATAAAATTGCGATACAGCGTACCGTAACCCTAATTGGTGTCATTATGGTTCAATCTTTTTTGCATTAGACAAAAAGGACCTCTTCATGTTCATTTTATTATCTTTATGGCGGGTGATTTAAAAAGGCGTTCATTTAATTTCGTCCTATATATTTTATTCTGTGTCTTTTTCAGTTTATAACCTAAGATTTTTTTGGAATTTTCGGTTAAAACATTTAATTTTTTATGTGTACATTCTCTAGATCCTATACTTCCGTTTGGTTGAGTAGAGAAGATATAATTATTTAATTCTTCTACTTCATTATTACAAAAATGAAGCGTGAAGAATATATTTTTATACATGCTCGCTTTCATGAAATGTCTTTCTTTAAATGAGGTAGGTAGAGTAAAATAATTGAAGTTAGGTATCTAAGTAAGATATATTGCTTTGTAGTATAATAGAAAGGGTATTAACGAGTATTCTGGGCACGTTGCCGAGGGGAATTTTGGCACACTTCGATTGTAATTTATTTGTACGTATTAAATTATAATGATTTTTTATATTTGTAATAAGGTAATAACAGTTTTATTCGATACAGAAAAAAAATTATTACATCATGTTCTTGAACGTAAGCATATTTATTATAATCATACTTTTCCGGGCATTTTTATTATTCCTTAAGTAGGTAGATCGCGACACCGGTGTTCGTGGCAAGATGTGACAATTGATATTTTTGAAACATTTGATTACAACAACGTCCTGAAAGCGAATCTGTATAGGATAAAACATTAATTTTGATAAGGGTGTACGAGTGTGTGGTGAGCCTAGAAAGAAGGTTTTTATAGTTTCACCGGGCTTGGTGCACTGCACGCAAAAGTTTCAGCGACCAAGGTGAATGGTTTGCTTCTTATTGTTTAATTAAAATACCTGGACTGGGAATAAACCATAAACCAAATTTATATTTTAAGATTTGCGGAATCTGTTCTACTATTGGAAGACTTGTACTCTCTTTGAAATTATAGATAAACACATTAATTAAAACTAATAATGGGTAACAAAAGATTTCGAAAACTCATAAATACTTACACGGCTTATTATGAATAATAAAATATCCTTAAATCACTAAAAATTATTGTCATAAGGGAAGGTCGAGCTGAATTGAAATTGTTAAACAATTTTCTTAATTTATTACTCACATACAACGTATAAATTTAATTTATGGAACTTAATAACAAGAGTAGGATAGCGTAGCCGAGTAGAGGAGACTAATTAGAAAAGTTATTTGTAATTGAAGATGAAATAGTGCGCGGTAAGGTTACTCAAACTTACACGTTGTAAGTTTAGTTTGAACGCCGTATTTACACTAAGCAGTTAATAGTCAACTAATTGCTTATGAAAAAAAAGCAATTGCTTGTTTGTAAACCCTCATTTTTTTTACATAATATGTGTGATTTATAGATTTTTTTCTACTTATGTGATTAGGAAGCTAGTTTTAACTCAAACCATATAATTATTGTATCGCGTAGTTTTTGAACGTAATTTCGGACTTAAATCAAATACAGGTGTTTGTAATAATATGTTGCACGAAAAAAGATTGCTAGTATTCGTTAATAGGATACTGTAACGAAATATTGTAGAAGTATTTTTATTGCTCACTTGTTTCGATATACTATGACTGGAATTGGCAGTTTTTGTTGCACTCAGAAGAGAATAATTTATATAATATAATCTAACGGTACTTTATAGTTAGTCTACTTCTTGATGGATCCTTAGTTGATAGAAGTAAATCTAGTGTAATATTATTACGCTACGGTTCTATTTATTTAAATTAAGGATTAAAATATTAACGAGGATTCACATGTTTCTCAATTCTCTTTATTTTTCTAACAACAACTGTTGCCAACGCAACCACTTCAAAAAACGAATACATTCGGATTTCACAACATCCTCCGCACACCGAAACAAAGTATTTAACCGAATGTTATATTACTGAAGTTCAATTAAATTATATAAAAATTTAACAATTTACAACTTTCTTCAAAGCTCTATCACAATATTAAAAAATCACAACCATTGCCGTTTTTAATTTTAATAATAGTTTTATTAATAAAAATTAATAGAACGTATCATATTTCTCTGACATATACTTGTATTAATAGCTCGTCTCGGGCATATCTAGATTTTAATTGAGCTATACACTCCTTATAATTATCACCATATGGTGGGTAACTTTCTACTAATGCACGAACCTCTGTATTGTGTGTGATAGATTGCAGTAGATAATACATGTTGTCATCATTATCCATTGATAGGTCCTCGTCTATCTTTTTAAACTGACCCCAAAAGGATAACCAATTTTTCACATTGCCATCAAATTTCTTTAACTCAATGGGTGGCAATTTTAATTGTTTAATGTTACCTTTAATTTCTATACTGCTGTTATTATAATCCTCGTATTTAGCGTTTAGAAGCAGCCATCTCGTCTGATATTTTTCACAGTCTTCCTCTTCTGACTCTAAATCACTTTCTTTCCAATCTTGTGTAGACAAAAGTAATTTTCTTATTTCTTCATTTTGACACTGAAGCCTCTCATATAATTCTTTTAATTTTATCCAGTGCATTCTCATCTCACATTGTTCCGGTTTTTCTTTATTTGTCTCATAATGCCGGCTCAAGGTGGATTCCATATTATTCGCTGCCTTCGTGAATAATCTACGCGTCACAGTTCTCTCCTTAATTTTTGACTCCATATTTAGTATCGTAAATTACCACAGTCACGGTCGCCACAATGTAATATTATTACGCTACGGTTCTATTTATTTAAATTAAGGATTAAAATATTAACGAGGATTCACATGTTTCTCAATTCTCTTTATTTTTCTAACAACAACTGTTGCCAACGCAACCACTTCAAAAAACGAATACATTCGGATTTCACAACATCTAGATTATACCAGACACTTACCTATAGATAGTCAAGATTACGAGATCAATATTTATTTTTAGCCAATAAATAAACTTTTACTAAAATTGATTAATTACTATTTATTACAGGACTGTGTTGGTCATATTGTGATGTCAAGTAGTACTGCTGCTAAATACAAGTTAAAAGTATGTGTAAGAGTAGTCTTTTGACCTCGTGAGTTATACGAACGTTAAGAAGATTTATTATACTTAAATAGCATATTTTATCAGCGCTGTATTAATCACTATTTTTGCTTAATGTTTTCTTAGGCTAATCTAATCTAGGGCCATTAATATTAGCAATGCTTTAGCACATACTGAGTTTGGATCTTTTTTGATGTAGAATGCGGTATCTGTTCTGCAATGTTGGAATATTATAATATAAATAAGTAATATTCCAACCTCTTGCAATGTCGTGTTTTCAACATCTAATAGATGTGCTTTCTTCTTTCCTTTCTGATTTTATTTCATTTTCGTGTCAACGTTTTATTATCGTGGTCCTGGCCGCCGCTAAAAATAGATATAGGAGGAACCACGACCATTGTGTTTATAGTCAAATGTTTGATTACTATAGATACTACGTAAGCGTTAAGCACAAGAACTGGAGAATTTTTTATTAAAAATACTCGCGTAAGTATTTCCATCCACTGTGGTGATTATAATAGGCACAACGATGGAATTACGGCAGCGCAGAAAATGTGGGACGTGGCCGCTTCAACTTTTTCAAACTTTCAGGGCGTTATTTTTTCTTCTCTATTGTAAAAGATTAAATATATTCACTTATTTTATAGAAATTTCATAAAATAGCTTATTTCACCACTTCTTGTTACTGATTACTCTAAAACTATAAACCGGAAATAATAGTGAAGTATAATAATATGGTCATCTACTCGTATATATAAGAACGGAGGCTGATGGAGTTGTTTAATATTTCGTTTCCCTAAAAACAGTTGCACAAGGTTTGATGAATGCGCTGGCACGTTATTATGGTGGAGAAGCCAGTCGCCACTTGTTCGAATACTCGTGCGACCGTTTTTGAATCGCTTGTGCCACTCTTTTATTTGAGTTTGTCCATACAAGAATCTTCAAAGGCCTCCAGCATTATTTCTATGGTTTCTACACAACTCTTTCTGAGTTTGGTTTCATTTTCAACAATAGAAAATTCGACGAAAGCGAAATCGGCAATGTACGCAAAGACACATTATCACATCAAATTACATGTGAACGTTAAGCCTAATTTTGAATATTTCACTAACTCCATTATTCGTCACCTTCCGGATTAAATCTACTGCGCTAAAAGGGTTAGGTCGTCTTCGACTGAATCGTAGTGTGTGATAATTTATGGAGGAAATGAACGAAGGAAGGGTCCTTTAGTATTAAGTTGACTTCTTAGACTCATTTCCATAATATCATTGTTCTATATACATATAGACAATCTCCGGACCATTTATGGTGAAATATTTAACTAATATTCTCATGACTGTATCTATATGTAGAATCTTTTTGTGGTCATCTTAATATATGTAAAATTCTGTTAGTGGTTATGTACCATCTAAATGACTTGACCGATTTATTCACACATTGTATTTGTTTAATTGAGAAGATGGTTCAAAAAGATCAAAATAACTTTTGCCGGGCTAGCAAGTCTATATGTCAATAAATCTTGTGTGCGTTTGTTTGTTATATAACTTCTAAACGGGTTGACAGATTAAGCTCATAATCACATAATATATTATTTGTTTTATCAACACCATGGTTAATGGATATGTTACAATTCGATATGTGGTGCTGTAGTCGAGTCATTATCTACCAGAAAGGGCAGAATAACGTCTACCGGGCTAGTTAGTCTTTAAACATAAATCATGTGTGCGTCTATTAGAGATCATGTAACTTCTAAATAGGCTGACCGATTATGCTCATATTCACTTAATATATTTGTTTTATCAAGACGATGGTTCATAGTTTATGTTAGGATTCGAAAGGTAGCGCTGTGGTCGAGCTATTAACTACCGAAACGGGAAGAAAAATATCTACCGTATCAGCTAGTATTTTGGGTTGTCAATAGGTTGGGTCTTTATGCGAATGATAGCGATGTCGTGAAGTGACTCACTCATCCACGTCCGCATCTACTAAAGTATGAATATGATTATTAACTGTGACTATTTACAGTTGACCGATTGCCGGCTCTTCTCGATGATTGGGATATTTTCCAAACCTGTAGTAAGTGTTTTGTCATTTGTAAGTGTTTTTCTGGGCCGTAAATTGAATAAAGTATTTTGATTTATTTCGTAGGTACATTTTATTTCTTAGTCGTAACATTCTGTGATTATAATGTTCTTTGATACAGATAAGGAAAAGTTTGTTGGTTCATACTGATATTTTGTAGTAAAACTATATTAAGCTAAACTGGTTTAATTTGTTTGAATAGAAGTGGGTATTCTCTGAACCGTTTAAATACATAATATCTATTTATGAAAATACATAACATAATTTATTCTTTAATACAAATATAATTCCCACATACTATCACTTACTAAAATATATTTGCCTGAAGCTTTGTTTCAAAGCAACTGACGAGAAATGTCACGTCATATAGCTCTTGGGCTTTTTACCGATGCTCTTTCCACTGGCAGACGTCAGTTTTGCCTGTTACGAGTTTTACGTATTTATTCACGATCTCTCTTTATACGATACTGTAAAGTAAAAATACATTGACGTTTCAGGATAGTTGCCACACAGTATTAATATTAGAACTCGTAAAAAAGCATAAATTTATTATTTCTTGCTAACTATTCGTCTTACTTGTAATAAAATTTTCCACAGGATAAGTGTTATCTACAATTTATAGATTACTAGTGACTTGCCCCAGCCTCGCAGGAGTGCAGTTGACAAAGTGGTGTACTTTATATTTAAAGGAGCATGATTTAGAGCTTATCGCTTTAGTATTGATTGTTCATACCTATGAAAAATGTGCTTAGTTCGCGACGCACAATTAATCATAGGCGCGGAATGCCTCCCAACCGTTTCGCTGCTAGTGATTTCTTTGGTTGCGCATGATTATTAATCTGTGAAGGATAATTTTTATCTATATTAAATGCCCAAGTTAAGTAATATATTTGTCTGGATAAGGATTAATAGTGAATGAGGGAAAATAGCTTTGCAAAAAACTATTTTTAGTTATTATATTGAGGATAAAAATGGTTATTGTGAGTCAACCTTAGGAGATAATCGTATTGCCATCGCAGATTTTTCTCCAGGATTTTTGAAGAACTTTAGTTTATTATTTTGATGTATCTCTTAAGGTTTAGCCAGCGTAAACAATGTAAGCGCCAGAAAATCGATTTATTGACGACTTTATTAGAGAACATTTGATTTTCTCTACTATATACAACCTTAATTACAATGTATTGTATACACAAACCTTCCGTAAAAAAATCTCTAAATGACAGTGAAAAACGTATAAATATCCGTTGCGTAGTAAGGTACTTCTAAAGAAGAAGTAAGCGGACAAACAGACAGACGCGGATTGCGACTTTCTTTTATACTATGAATTGAATAGAAATTCTCAATATAAAATAAAAATACGAAACAAAATTAATTACTAAGTAATAAACACACGCGGAGCCGTGGGCAGCGCTAGTAAAAATAAACTTACATACAATATTTCATTAAACAAGTAAATGCAATTTTTTTTATATTATTATAAATTTTGTTGCTAGGGATTCTGCTTGCTTAAAGGTAATAAATATTTGTTATTGCAATAATTAAACCTGTATAACTTCTCAAGCGATACCTAATTATGAAGATTAAAATTTATGACTATTTAAATTTTTTTTAAACAATAAAAAATATTTTTTAGGGCTTATCGCATCTGGAGATCTAGTTACTAGTTGGGTACTAAATTTAGTTATTGTAATTGTTGCAATAAAAATTGCACTTTTTAAATTTTTTTCACTAGCGAGTTTGATGCCATAAAGAATTATTTACCAGCTAACCAGATGTATTATAGAGAAGAAAATATTATTGTTGGTAGTGCAACGAGAAAATCATTAACATGTAAATATATAAATAATACAATACATATACATACAAAAACAAATATATCATAATCATTATGACAATATTAATATTAAAATAAATACATCGATTGGATGTCCGCAGGTTCGAACCCCGGTATGTGCCAAGGAATTTTTCGGAATTCGCGTACATTTACTAATTCAAATTGGTCACACTTTTGGCTGACGGTAAACAAAAATATAGCGAGGAAACCCGAACGCTTGAGAAATGTTTTTGTAATACCACTGTAGGAAAAAAATATAGAACTGTTTATTTTTCGGTGTTTGAAATCACCGATACGTCGCGTCGCGTTGTGGACTGCTGTGGTCCCTTTCCCTTGAGAAGAGGCATTTGCCCAATAGCGGGATATTTCCAGACTGATACTATTACACTGATAATATTCACAATATAATTCGTATAAATTATGGTCATTCTACCTTGCTTATTAAACAAATAATGCTGCAGTTGCGATTTGAAATTGGTGATTGATCTACCGTCTTGAATATGACGTAGTAACACATTCCACAATTTGGAGGCTGTTATCTTCAAGTAGCTTGAATAGAGTGTCGATTTGTGCTCAGAATTCTAATCCATGTGTATTAGCCGAGATGAAAATAAGTTTGGTATGTTAATTTTTAAAATTTATATTTTAATATGCTAAACAATATATTCGCTCATTTATGATTGTGGTTCGGGAATTAGTCATGAAAATAGTCAGTGTATCAAGCACATCGTAATTCAGCGAGATTAACATGTAAATTCCTAGTTATTTCACATATAGCCAAATTGTTCCGAGCACGCTCTACCAATGTGTGTTCCTGTCACTTATGTATTAAATCTGTGCTTAATTTTAGACGAAGCCACTTAATATTTAAATTAAAGTTTGCTTATTAATTGAAATATACTAATAACTTTCACAAAAGCTTTTGTGAAAAAATTACTTTGGTTTATTATCTACAAGGTAAGATTTATACAGTCTTATTAATATCTTTAATGAAGGAAAGCATTCTGTTGTATTCGTGAAAAGTTTTTAAATATACTTTAATTGCAGTACTGCATGGCATTTCTTTTAAGTAATGATTTGGGTGGTAGGTTGGTAAGAAAACTCATTTATGAATCTGAGCGCTGTTGACATGACTTCTTGTATGTTGTACTACGTAGTACGTGTACATACAAATGTTCGCAGTCAAGCTATTGTTAAAGGGAGTAACACAATATATGACTTTTGTTTTCTTTGCCATCGATCGGACACACGCTCGAATCTTGCTCCCCAGTCTCGGTTATTTTAAAGACAAAAATGCATATTGTGGGTGTTTCTTAGAAGATAGACGTATAGTATCGCTGAATTTTTGTAGGTATTTTTAATGTCTAAAATTATGCAGTATGTACATTACTCAGCGTAAGTCATTTATGCGCCCGAATATATTTACCACGACTACTGCTTTTTTTTTAATTGCGCGGACCCTAATTCTTTTTCTAAAATAAAAGTCGTCTAAGTTACTCCTTATAACATCAGCTATCTGCCAGTAAAAGACCCGTCAAAATCGGTCCAACTAAAAATACTTATACGTCATAAATTATACATTCATTTTTTCATTGAAATAAATAACTTTTCTTATCTAAGAATTTCTTGTAAACTTTTCCTTCATACAAAACGTAGACGCGGCTCCGTTTTAGATAAGGAAGGTAATTACTTACCGACATTATGTCACTTTTGCAAAAGTAATCTCTGTGAAAATAAGTTACCGAAAGTGTTCCCAAAAATGTCAAGACACTCTTTAAGAACTTAATACTTATCTAGATATTATGTTGTGCAATATAGAATTCTTTTAGTAGAAGTAGTTGTACTCTGAGCTTATTTAACAATTAATTTGTACATTTTTTAAGTTAAGTAATTGATAGTGTTCGATAAAAAATCCGTTACTATATTTGACTAAAACTCTAAATAACGTAGATATCCGCGTAAATGTAAATTTTATTTTATAAAATAAAAAAGGTTTTTATATTTTATTTAATAGATTCAATAGTTTTATCTGTTCTACAAATACGCGAAACGGTAGCCGCAATAATGATTCCTACGTTACGTCATTAAACAGTATACATCATATAGATGAGTAAGTCAAAGACATTTTTTGTTCATAAAAAGTCTCCATCTAGTGATGGTAGTTGAAATTAAACTGTATAAATTCACAATAATTCATTGCTACTAATTGATATGGAAATTCTAGGGGCTTATTATTACCATAAAATAATATTAAGCCACATTTCTATGATGGCTCAGTTGTACTATCTACGGACATCGCATCGATCGACGTGAGTTCGAATCCCTACAATGAACCTGAGGCCTTTGGTGAAGGAAAACAACGTGATGAAATCATAGCTTGTTTGGTGTTTTCTAATACCTATCATCTGGCTAGCTACCACCCTCAAGTTGAAAATCTTTCTCCTAGCACATATAGGTATGTTTCGGTTGCTGGATTAGAGAGCCAATTTACTACTAGGCTTAGCGTTTTTCTAACTTGTGCCTCATCATCAATTCATCAGATGAGATTGTTGTGATAATGCTACAAAACTTATAAAATGTAACAAGATAGCTAAAGAGCCAGCCCTTGACCTAATAGATCATAAATCTAACTATAAAAGCGGTTTACTTACAGCACGATCAGCGAGATTCTTTACGCGGCAATGTAGATAAGCCGGTTGGCCGACCGCGGCGGTGTATTCACGCTTCGTTGAATTGTCGAAGTAGGGCTGCCCGACGCTCTCTGTCGTAGCGGTATTATTGATAGTGTCAAGAGAGGGCGTCGTAGTGCCATCATCGATTGTTTCACCGGTGCCACCAGCCGATATACCTGTAAAAAACAGTATGTGTTGGACAAAGTTTTACAGGTAGCTGAGAAATTATTTTGTTGTCATGTTGCTAAATTTCTCTGACTCACCTATCAAGAACTTATTGGATGTTTTCAGGTCGCTATGTATTTTATTTTTTTATTTTACAGTGTCAAAGTTGGCTTGAAATTAGTAGCGAGGTGTATTTATTGAAACAGTTTAAATGAAAATATATTTACAAGTAACAGCTTGGAACTGTTATTTGTGAACTGAAAAAGCTGTTACTAAATACTACGTACCTGTTCGACATACTAGTGTAACAAAAGTGAACTGTTTCAGTTTGGAACATGCTCTTCTCTATTCAAGCTTAAGAATCTTTACTTTGTTAGAAAGAGATACAAACAAATATGACTCGGAACCAGCTCTTTACTACAGTAATAGAAAAAGATAGTATCATGGAACGGGCTGTTATTTTGGTATAGGTTTTTGGAAGTGTAATTTCTCTGGAATGGGAACAGGTTTGTTATTTTACATTTAGGTCACCCTTTTTTTTTTATAATCTATTTTTAATTTAGGTACTGGGGTTCAAAAAGAATATGTCAATCCCATCACAATCTAAACATAGCATCACACAACTATCTTAGTCTACTAATGACAAACCCTTACTTAAAACGCAAGTATCACTTTTAGTTGCAAAAGCTGTACTATAAGAGACGTGGCCGCGATTTGATAAAAATCTCTTCCCTTCCTGTTATACTTGACAGCCGGTCTTCTCTAGGGGTTCAAGTGATTGTTATGTACTGGAGTATATAATACCTCAATGGTTCAATTAATGTAATTTCAAAACATAGGAACAATTTTTATCCTGTTTTTTATTCTATACAAGCTGTGCCCGCGGCTTCACTCACGTGGACTACAGAATTCCCGCGCGAATATTACTCCCCCGCTTCCGGCTATTTAAAAGACAAAATGCTTATTGTGGGTGTTTCTTAGAAGATAGATGTATACTCTCCCGAACTTTTTTGTAGGTCTTTTTAATGCTTACAATGATGTAGTACATTAATTTGCTATATCTGTTATGGTTTACTCAGAATAAGCCATTTAAGCGCCCGAATTGATTCACCATGACCAGTTTTTTTACTTGTGCGGAACCCTAATTCTTTTTCTAAAATAAAAGTACCCTAAGTTACTTCCTATATCATCAGCTATCTATCAGTGAAAGTCCCGTCAAAATCGGTCTAACCGTTTCGGGATTACCTGGAACAAACAGATAGACGGACAAAAATTAAAAAAATGGGCTTTTTGATAATGGCGTCTGTATGACGTTTTATTTTGGCCTACACATTTTGTCCTTGTCTTTAGCTTTAATAATAAATATGTTTGAAAGGGATAGTAATATTAGTATGACTACACTAAGCGTCCAAAGACAAGCAACTGTGAAAAGACCGAAATGGTCGTCGTGCCGCTTAAGGGAACTTTCGTATGCAGTTAGTAAAATACTGTTATTTTGACATTACAAACAGACACTTCAATTTTATTAATCGTATAGATTTAATATTTCGTAGCTCTTGCGTTATTTCACGATCTTATTACGAAAATTAAAGCTATTAATTCTAGTTGCTTAAAATCCCTGATTTCTTAGAAATTATGTTGGTAATTCTAGTCTACTATAATTTAGAGGACTTTGCAGAGCCCTAATCAACAAGAATTTTAGCTGACTCTAGAACTACCAAATGTAGAAAACTTTTACTTATAATAACAAACTATAAATAGATATATTATGATTGTTTGTATATAATATTTTTTATATATATTATTATAATATAATTCTAGTGTCTACATTTTACAATTTATAAAACCTTATATGCTCTTGCTAGAAGGTAATTAAGAGTAATTAGGTTTTAGGAGCTATAACGTACGAAGCAACATATTCAATGTAATAATTATTTAATTCAATTAGAGGTTTGAATAAACCGATTTCCTGATCCGATGTCAACGCAGGAAATTAATAGATGATGTCAAATACACATGACATACTTAATATAGCATGGGGAAAATTAGGTGTTGCACAACATAATTTTATATAGGTAGTTGCAGTATTTGAAATTTTTTCTTACTTGTCGACGGTTCACCGATCAACGATTATCGGGAAATTATTGCTGAAATTAAAACATTACCTATAGTCTAAGGAGCAATGGGCATTATTATACATTCATAATCTTATCGTTACTATACTGTGAAATGTAAAACTGTGGATCCGTCTTTCAGTTAGTATGAAGAGATATTTATGCAGACCAGCATCGCAGCAAAGACCAGCGATGGATTGCTGATCTCTTGATAATCGTCGTGGTTTTTGGATGTACTGTCATTACCATCAGGGACAAAGCCTTCACTTTGCCGTGCTATTATATAATATAAACTATCAACAAAAACTTTGCTTGAAGAAGAACTTAATATTTTATCATGTGTTATATTCTTGATATTTTTTTTTGTAGTAGCTCGGCAATTTTCATACTGTCGCTATTGCAATCATCATGGTGTATCAATCAGGCAATCCATCGGTGGTCGCTGCTGTCATGCCAGCCTGCATAAATATCTCTTCACGTTACGCTTGAAGGACCCGATGTCGTAAGAAGGAGGGAAAAATCTGATCGGGAGATGGTTCTGCAGCTTTACGATACTACAAACATAAGTCATCGAGAACTTTTTAGTTCGCTCTGAAGCCCAGCGCGTGTGGTTCTGTAGTGGAAAGGAGATATAAAATATATAAAAATATTGTGTACATTCAAGGACGAGGTACTTCAACTTTTTTAGTTGTTTGTCTAAAGATGTCATTATTTATCTAACATTTCATATATTCCAGAGCAAAAGTAGCGTATTAAATTTAAATTGACAAGAGTTCCCACTTCTACGAAATATGTTTAAAGATTCATATATTTCAATATCATATGTTATTGGTAAACGTATAGGGGTCAATCAACTAATATACCTACCTACAATTTGAAGAAGTTACAGAACATTTTTTACAAAAAAATAAATTTTACTTTTCTTTTATTTTGATTAAAGGGCTCTGACGGCGACGCGTGCAAAGACGTCGTAAAGACAAATACAATGGAAGCTACTTACGTTGAAAAAACCCGTCTATGTGTTTTCTGACAAAATTTTTGAAGGTAACGATCTTATATACAATTTTATTGTGTATGACTTTTATCGATTAGTAATTACATAATGTCAGGGACAGCATAGAGTTGGATAATAGCGTAATCAAAATAGTTGATTGACTTATAGAACTAACATATATATATATATATATATATAATTATCATTGATGGCTAACTTCATCATGTCGTATTTCCGTCAAATGATGCGCTCTCAGCTCTCAATTTTACCCTGTACTAAGTGCACCAAACGAAATAATTTAAAAATAAAGCTATCAATGATAATAATAATATTCATTTGAGAAACTATTTCTGCCATTCTATAAAAATAATGTAATGGAGTGTAATAATATTTATTTATATAACGTTAAATTATTTTTAAACAAAAAAAGTCACTCAGTAAAATGAGTTAACTTTATTATAATTGATCACAGCATCGCTGGCGCGCGGGATAAAATTTTCGTACATATTTTTGTTTCGCTACACTAAAAAAGTATAAATTCTTACACGCAATGTAACACATGTTGCACACAAATTAAACACAATTTATTAATTTCAAAATTAAAAACATTTTGTTCAATTCAGACCCTAAGAAGGCTTATTCATATACACTACCACCGTTTCGGAAAATGTCCCAATCATAGAGATAATAATAATAAGAAACTCATCGGGCTTACTAACACTTTTTTAAATTGTGTTTTTACAGTATTTTTATTGTTTGCAGTTATTATTATTAACAGTGAATTTACAGAGAGGGAATCACTTTCAGACATCACCGTCATTTACGTAATGATCCACTTTTCGCCAATAAAACTTGCTTAACGTGATTCTGGAACTTATTATCCGGCAAATCGGTAATATAGTTCTTAGGATGTTTATTCCAGAACCTAAAACAATTACCTAAAAAACTTTTGCCTTACTCTAATCTTGTAATGTTGGAATGTTTTTTTTTCTTTTTTTTCTGACTGGCTATACTGTTAATCTTAGAGGCCCTATCCAAAAATAGAGCCGCTGATGGCTTTTATAGCTTTACTGGACTAAAGAGCTTATGTCACCGTCCGATCTACCGCAACCGATTTCCGGGGGGAGGGCTAAGGGGCATTGGCCGCAAGGTCGAGCGTCGATATTGACTCAAAATAAAAATATATTATTTGAAGTAGCAAAAAGTATACAGTCCACCTAATTTTGAGGAACCATTGCAGCCTTTAGCCTGCTTATAACAACATTCACATAAAACTGAAGTCCTGAACAAGACCAGTCACTAAATAATAGGTTCCTAGTTGCTACCCTTGAGTACTGAGTTGGAAAATCTCTTATTGCTAACCACGTACCTTATAATGGAGCATAATAGACAAATTAATAATATATGAATAAGTAGTGGTTCATTTATATATCTGTTCTTAGCCAATTTCGACTACAGTGACTGGATTCTATCCACGGCCTGTGTGGTGTTTGACCCGTAATTGACTCAGGTATTCAATTTACGAGCGCAATAAATGCACGTTAAGGTACCCTTTAAAAAGTATTGTACATAGGCTGCACTAAAAGTATCGGGAATGGAATATTTCCACTTTTCCTGTCATATTAAAATCTTTTTAATTAAAAACTCCTTGGTTTTAAAAATCGAATACAATTTATTAATTAAAAAAAAGATTCTCGGTCTTGTCACAAGGTTTTGTCAAACTTGTTTAGTCGTTGAGAAAATGGAATTGACTCGAGAAAATTCAAGAGCGATGATTTATTATGACTTTCGAAGTGGTTTAACACAAAACCAGATGTGTTGACCGGATGTTTTCTGCATTTGGTGATGAAGCACCATCCAAAGCCACAATTTATCGCTGGTTTGCTGAATTTCAACGTGGACGTGTCAAGCTCAGTGATGATCCTCGTCAAGGTCGTCCAAAAACTGCAGTCACCCAAGAAAACGTTGATGCTGTGCGTAAGCTGATTGAGGAAGATCGACATGCGACATACCGTGAAATTCAGGTAACTTTAGACATTGGCATGAGTCAAATACAAATAATCTTGCATGAACAATTAGGTGTAAAAAAGTTGTTTTCCCGATGGATACCGCATTCGCTCTGTGAAGAGCAAAAAGCGGCTCGCATTACTTGGTGCGTCAGAACTCTCGAAAGATTCCATGCAGGAATCTCAAATGCTGTATACAACATCGTATCAGGTGACGAATCCTGGATATACGCGTACGAACCCGAAACAAAAAACCGGTCACGAGTTTGGGTGTTCGAAAATGAGTTAAAGCCAACAAAAATTATTCGTTCACGGAGTGCTGCAAAAAAAAATGGTGGCCACGTTTGTCTCCAAAACCGGCCATGTTACGACTATTCCTCTTGAGGGACAAAGAACGGTTAATGCAGAATGGTATGCTAGCATTTGTTTGCCACAGGTCGTTTCTGAACTCCGTAAAGAGAACGGCAACCTTCCGCATCATCCTCCATCACGACAATGCGAGTTCTCACACCGCGCTCAGAACAAAAGAGTTTTTAGAGCAAGAAAACATAGAATTATTAGACCATCCGCCGTACAGATCTGACCTAAGCCCTAATGATTTCTATTAGAGTTAGTGTAATTAGTAGTTTCCAGAAACATAACTGTATGGAACAGTATAATTGTTCCAAGTTAGGAGTCTAGTATGTATAATACTTTTCAGATAATCACGCACGAATTCTAGAGCAAGCCATCTTTACTCCTCAAACGTATTAAATTTCGATTCGATTCGATCGAAGCGATCGACTTCCATAGAGAAGATTCAACGTTACACATTGTTATGATCGTCTGTCTTAACAATCATTTTCAATTTAAATAATATTATAATATCTTTAGTTCTTTTATTATATTCTGCTTATTTATATATATCTCTAATAATATTTCAAAAGCATTGGTTAGATTGTTCTATTTTATAAATTTTTCTGTTCTGTAATCTGTTATTTTACGTTCCTTTTAGGTTTTCCATCGGCATTGTTGTATTTAGTGATAATATTCTCTTTGTTATTGTTTATATAAATATGTCATTATTGACACATTTATCAATTATAGATAATTTTAGGACATGCGCTATAATGACATGTTTATTGATTATATTATTTGCTAGGATATGTTATATATGTTTATATATATACTCCGAAACTACTGAACTGATTATGATCAAATTTCGTAACTATCATTAATTTGGTCCAACTTAAAAGATAGGATAGTTTTTATCTTAATTATTGACAAATTACGGGATGTAATAACTACTGCGTAGTGACAAATGCATGTGGAGCCGAGGGCACATCGCTAGTATATATATATATATATATATATATATATATATATATATATATATATAGAAATATTCAATGCTGTATGACTGATGAAAATTTGAAAATGAAATTTACAAATTATAAATTTCAATAAACAGAATATAAAAAATTCGATTAGTCATTCGAAAAGGGGTCTTTGATTTGTAAAGACTGGTTATAATATTTGACCTCAGTGTAGTATTTTGTACTATTATAATATTGAAAATTAAAAGTAATCTAATATATTTAGAGATATTAACATAATCTTCACCTTAATAACCCTTATTGTATTTGGGTAGTTAAGAAGTTAACTTAAAGACCAATAAAGGCCTGCAGTGAAGATGTTCGAAAGAAAACTACGGGGAATTATCATCATAATCCCTAGAAGGCGTTGAAGATATAAATTTTATCTTTGAAATTGTATTATTTCTAATTTCATGGGACATGTAAATCTCAATGCATTAACCTCATCTGTTCGAGGACTATATCCCGAGGGCTCTTCCGATGACCTTGGTGATGTAGACTTTGAATTGTGATTTTTAGAAGTATATAACAAAATATTTGAAAGTGAAAATTTGGTATCTTAACAATAATTTTTATTAAATAAAGATCTAATAGGTACTCTTACAATTAAAAATTCAATTTCTTTTAAGATTTATTTTATAAAGTTGATGTAAGATGCCTTTAGAATATATTATGTATATATAATTTTATCTTAATTTCATTTCGTATTTCCTTTAAGCATATAACTCTTTTTCCAAATTTCAGTTATTTTAATTGTCCACACACGATAGTCCCTTAAAATGTCAATTCATTTATTACGTAACTGGTGTTTGAATCCTATTTTAAAATAATAAATACTGTCGCGAAGAGCGAGCGAAAATAAGTAGGTAATTTTTCTTATTTCATACAAGGCATCGTTCGCACCTGCCATTTTGCGTATGCCTACATTACTTGTATATTGAAAAGGGGAGCTTGGGGAAAATATCAAATAATTTTCCAATAACAGGTTTTGATGGGGTGTCCATAAAGTAGGTATTCACATAAACGATGAACAAATAAATACATTGCCGTAGCTATTATTGAAACATTTTACATGTGTATAATATTGTACCATTTTAATAAACAGTACCTACCTACATTAAAACTGTCGTTGTAAATTTCTGAAATAGGTCGATTTATATATAATTAGAAATACTGATGGATTTACGAAAGATTACACCAATTCAAAGTTATGTCATACTCACATTTACACATTTCGATATTTGTAGCGACATCGATCATCGCCATAACTGGCGCACCCTACACATAGCGACATCTCTACTGACGCATCCTACATAGGGGACATCTATCTAGCCACATACGATGCATCCTACATCGCAATATTGAAATTAACCTAACAATTGAGTATATATACAAGAACTTGACACCAACCGTCGGCTTATTTCGGTGAAGCTGTAAAAGCCGCAGCGGCTCCAGAGCCCCTAAGTGTAGTCAGTTCTAAAAAAAAAAAAAAAACCGTCGGGCAGCTGTCCGCCAGACATAACATCAATCTGGTCGGAGGATCCTCCCTTTTAATGTGGAAGTGGTAATAATCGCCCCCACATATGGTGACCCCGACTTGATAATTTTCACCTTATCAGTGGGTGGTTTTATTCCTTCTGATGATACAGTGTAACCCAAGAATGTTACTTGAGTTTGACCAAAGATACATTTTGACGGGTTGAACGTAATACCATGGTTTGCTAGGCGTTGAAGTATTGTTCGTAGATATTCACGATGCATAGCTTCGTCAGTTGAGGCTATGAGGAGATCATCGATGAAAGGTAATACGAAGTCGAGACCTCGGAGAACTTCGTGGATGAAACGCTGAAACGTCTGGCCAGCATTTTTTAATCCAGGGAACATTCGTGGGAATTAAAATAGGCCAAAAGGTGTTATAATAACTGTCTTCCGACACTGTCGAAATTCCAACATAACCTAACCAAACCAGTCGAGGTAAGCTCTAGATAGGTAGATATAAGAATGCTTCAATCGTTCAAAGAAAAGACTAATCATTAAAAATAAGTCAAATTATTGTTTGTTATTTCTTCACTATTAATTCAGGTGTCCAGAAGGGCTCCCATTTGGGACCTGTAATGTTTAATATGTTTATAAATGATATTGATCAGCGCTTCCAACATTCCAAATTCTTTCTATTTGCAGATGCCTTAAAAGTCTTAAAAACCATCAGGTCTCCTAATGATTCCCGATTATTACAAGAGGATCTTTATCGTCTAGAAATATGGTGCTTCAATAATAAAATGAACCTCAATGTTGATAAATGTTGTTATGTTAATTTCTCACGCAAAAACAAAACCTTTACAGTCATACAGTATTAACAATACTACATTGAAAACCTTGGATTCAATTAGGGACCTGGGAATAACACTTGATTCTAAATTGCAATTTAATAAGCATATTAATAAAATTGTAAGAAACGCTTTTAAAATGTTTGGATTTGTCTTGAGAAATTGTAAAGAGTTTAAAACTCCACATACTAAAATTTTGTTATATAATGCTCTTGTTAGATCAGGTCTCGAATACTGTAGTACTATTTGGAATCCACATTATGATGTCTACATAAAGCGCTTAGAAAGTGTGCAGAAAAGTTTCCTGTGGCACCTAACACATATAGTCGTCGCCTCATTAACAAGCTTAAGAGTTATTCGGATCAGTTAAACATTTTTTAAGATGTCAACTCTAAGCAATCGTCGACAACTGTTGGATACTGTGTTTCTGTTTAAATTGGTGAATGGTATCTTGGATGTGCCTCTGTTTCTTTCAGAAGTTAATATAACCTTACCATCAAGAATACCACGAACAGGAACCTATAAATTATTTTGTGAGAAACGATCACGATTCACCATTAAATAGACTCATGAGAAATTACAACATTACTTCCAAGAGTATTACAAATGAAGTTGATATCTTCTTTGATTTTGTTATTAAAATTAAGAGAGCATTTTGTTGTTCGTGAGACGAGAACAAAATTATTGTGTACCTACTTTAAACATGATTTATATTTGCTTGTGATTGTTTTTATTTTATATAGCTGTTTGTATCTTTAAATTACTAAAGATATACAATGTAATAGGATTTAATAATGCGCATGCCGTCGTTGCCTATTATTAGGGTCACATTTAATGAAAATAGTGTACTGCATAATTTTTTTAAAGATGATGTGTTGATGTTGATTCTGTTGCCGATATAAGTAAATAAATAAATAATTTAATACGCTTGAACATAATATTTGCATCTCTTCTATATAGTTCATTTAAAAATAATCCGATGTCATCTAATATGGACATAGTAATTAATATGAAGAGTGAAAATATTAATAGAACTCGTTCATTTAGATCAATCAGATCCTTATGGATTAGATAATATTATCTCGCTAAACAATGACCTACCAGCAAGCTAAAAATTATTATCAATTAACGAATTTTTAATAGCAAAATTCATAATTGTCATTTATCATTGTACTAATAATAAAGGGGAACTATATTATTAATTATGTACTATACTATATTAATATTAAATTTATTTAAATTGTAAATATTATACTTCATATGACTTTGGGAATAAAAAAATGGCTACTGCTAGTGCACCGTGAAATCACCGATAAGTTTAGATTGTATATGCCTGTTTCATACATAACATGATAACTACTTGCCTGCATAATGCCAGATTGGTTGTCGTTTATTGTTTCTGCTCCGCTCCGAAGCATAGTAGCGTAATATTACGTCGCTTAAAACCTTTCTCAATAACTAAGCTATAAAATACAAAATGTATTTTTTTTATGTGACTGGTAGTTGCAGAGATTAGCGCGTTTAACACACTAACAATAAAAAATATCTTTTGATCTTTATTAGTAGTCAATACTAGATTAGATATTAATATAATAATACATTCTTTATCATAATAACCTTCTACCTACTTCAAAAAATAATTCTATTCAGACTCAGATCGAAACCACTTCGTCAAACTGACGGCGTCGGATAGTCACTAAATTAGCTATCACAACCTTCTTATGCTAATAACGGCTTTACTTTGCAATGAAAAACTTACCCTGACCTCTTGCGGCCCTGCTGGGTAGAGATTGGAAGAACCGTTTCAAAGCCACATCGTCCGTCATCTCGACGGTCGACTATAAAACTGACCTCTTTTGTGACATGGTTATTATAATACGATGACTAGGGACAAATTTATCTACGATCTTATATGGATTTTTGGGGTTTTTCTTATATAAAATCAAAGAAAGAAAGAAACTTTCAGTTGCTATATATTGATCAATCATTTAGAAATGGAGGAGTCCCAGAAGGTTACCCTTAATGTTGTTTTTGAGCAAGAGAGATGACAATAATAATGGTTAAAGGTTATGAATTTCAACCACCATAACTGACCAGGCCAGAGACGAACACGTGTTTTAGGTTCACATTTGTTCTCAATGCCTCGTCTAATACAGCCGACCCTCAAGCCGTGAAGGGGTCTCAGGACATGGTCTCAGTGCCACACCTACTGTGGCTGAGAATGTATGCGCAAGTTATTCCTGCGGCCCATCCTCAGGTTCGAAGAGAACATCCTGGGTTTTATTTGGTAGAAGTCTGAACATAACCCACTACTGCCCGTTGGAGGGAAGTATCCATGTAGGATTTGTGGATGTAGATCACTTAGCGAAACATCCTGATACCAGTTGTTATATTTTATAGATGACTAAGCCCAGCGGTTTCAGTAGCGTTAAGTTTTTAAAATTTTGATTTACATAGAAAATGCTTGCGACCCACACGCGCTGTTACTTCGTTCTCGCTTAGCGTACTTTCTAACTGACACGTTATTTAGTAATTGCTCTCCTCCTAAGGTCGTAGCGTGATGTTTGATATTCTATAACCTTCCTCAATAACACTTTTTAAGCTATCGCGTATTTTAAACATTATAATAGTATATATTCACTGCGGGTCTAGAACGAGACTTACTTTTTGATACTCGATGTTTAAGCCTGGTTACACAGGCCGAAATTTTTATAATTCTTGATATCCTTAATTAAATTTGCTTCTTAATAATTTGGTTATTTATTTTGAGATGCAGGATGATACTACAGCTAACAAAATAACACATAAATAAGGAAATAAAATAAAGAAGCAATGTAAAAATTCACACAGAAATACAGTATCAATAGGTAGTTCTATAAATTTGGTTGGTAAATTTAGGTAAACAATTGCCTGGTTAAAGTTTTCTTAAGTTTGAGAGAACTGGTTGAATGAGATTAATGTCTATGACATGAAAGAGTCTTTCTATATGATGATTTCACTAACGGCACGTGTAAAGGGAACTTGTTTCTTGTAGACACAGTAGGTACCTACTCGCATGTTAATATTACTTAGTAGTTCTGCACAGTCTACCGTAAGTGCGCATATCTTTAGTAATTTTGTGTAAATATGTGATAGCTTGTATTCCGGCAACTCAAGTGGTTCCTCCGGCATGGAGCCCTTGAGCCAAGCAACCGCTCGCACAATACAGTGACACTGCACTTGCAATCACTACCTACCAACAGACATCATAACACTGCATTACCACATACGTGCACACCACACAGGTATATAGGTTCTGTAAGGGACCTTTTTATTTGACCAGTTAAATTTAGACCAAATTGCCAGATTACTAAATGCAATATTCGCGCTCGCCCCCAAATCCAGTAAAGCTATGAAAGCCTCTAAGTCTAAAGGCTCCAGGGCCCTTAAGGCTAACAGTATAGTCATAACCAAAAAAAAGTGTGCTGATATAAAAATATTCAAAAACATTGTGGAAAACTATTATATAAAGTTCATATAACACGTGATTGATAGCTCTCTCAGAAGCCTTAGAGTAACGAAAGTAATAGAAACGTGAAAGTGATCTTTAGCCTACTTAGATGGATGTTCACAGTAATAGAAACCAATTTTATTTCTATTGCCTTTCCTACAGAATTTATGATACTACAATCAAATTCTCTCAAAATCTAGGTATTGTAGTGTGAAATAGCTTTTACTGAGGCCGTTGAGCTGGATAAATGTTAATCTGCGACGCGTTCGTGTTTTCGTTGTTTTTTTTTTAGCTGCTCTTAATATAAAATATAGGTAGCAAGAAAATGTTTTTATAACGCTATAGTTACACTTGAACAATGAAGCGGCACAAATTGCTTTCGGTCGTACGTGGAAAATGTTTGCGATCAAAATTGAGTGAAAATTATTTTGAATTCTGTCACTTACACAAAAACGGTTATCACGATTAACTGCAGGATATTTTCTATAGTGACGCTTTTCAAATATAATCGCTCATTGTTCAATATATAATTGAAATTTTTAACTTTTTTAACTTTAACTTTCTTGTTACAATGTTTTGAAATCTACATTATTTTTAATTTTTTAAATTACTTAAAGAAGGAAGAGATTCTCAATTCGAATGAATATTTTTAATTGATGTTCAGCCATACCGATTTGAATGTTTTATTTTTTGTTAAAAATTGTCTTGTCCGATAATTCATTACAATTCAAGCAAATAATATTTTCCGTCTTGATTAGTCAAATCATTACAGTAAATAGAATTAGTACGTAGTCTTGAACCTGTTGATAATTTTTATATTTGCCGGACAAAAATAAGACCAATTGCAGACAATAGGCAAATCGCATTCTTGTTTGTGTATGAAATTGGATAAAGCATGCTGTGGTCTACAAATCCCTAAAAAGTAAATTTTGAATTACCGCCTGCCACGAAATACCCTAAACACTCTGATTGTCTTTTCCTTTCTATTAACTCTATTTGTATTAGAGTTTTTGATTTTTCATATCTATATAAAGTGATTAAGGTATGAAACCGTTATGAATAAAATGTCTACACAAAAAAGTTCATGCCACTCGCATCTAGAACATTCCACCCAAATCTATTCAGTATAGAACCATTATAATTAATTACATGTTAAAAAACTATCTTTCAGTTGTTTTAGTTAACCGATGTTAACAGTATCCTAATAGGCAAGTCAGTTTATTTTTTGGTATTTGAATATTAAATTTATAGCTCCACATCAGAAGAAACACATTTGACTGTCACGAATTTTGTGGTGTCACTACTAACTAATCATGTCACCATTATTAACTTTAAATAGGATAGGAGCTCAAATTTGTGTTCATTAAGAAATACTATACTCTGTGGTGAGATATTATTTCGTCAGAGCGAGCGGGCATTATTTCAATTGGATAATAGCAATAAACTGCGTTATTTATGTACCTAAAAACAACAATTTATAAATTATTAAAAAAAAAATTACGAAAACGATCAACAAAGATAATCGATTCCAAAAATAATCCAATTTTACTCGATGTTTTTGATGATTGTTTATCTGAATAAAGTTTAAAATCAATTAAAAAGATAATAGAATTAAAAAAAGGTGCAGAAATTTAATGAAACATTGAAAAAATTAATTTATGATATAATATCACGTCTTTGTCAAGTGTATAATTTCATAAATAACGATTAAGTTTAAAAACTTTCATAGGTACTTAATAATTATCAAATAGTGCAATGAGGAATAAAATTTTGTCTTCTGTATTTCGTCTACGGTTGTAAATAATAGTTTTAATTAAATGTCATTAAGTGAAACTGCAAACTTACTAATGCTAATTATCAGACAACTACGAGTTAAACAGTGAAACTCTTCGCTCACAACAACCAACATTACAAAACGAATTAATATTCTTTAACCGTACCTCTTTGAGTGAAGGTTCCGAAAAAGGGCATTCCCGTTTGTTACATAATTTAGTTCATATAGGAGCGAGGAAGATAAGTGGTATCTGTTGCTAGTAGGTAAGTGAACCTAATAGTCAGCTAAAACGCATCAAAACCCTGCTAACGGCTATACGTGAACACTTCAGCTGAGCAAGAAGTTTAGAAACTCCATTTGATTCGCTAAAACGCTTGTTAAGGGATAGCCCAATTAAGTAGTCTCGGAAAGATTGAGAACTTTATATAGACGTTTTAGGGTTACTTTGGAAGTTTCCCTGTTACTAGTATAGATACTTAAATTGTTTGTTCTATATCACTTTTAACGCAAGCTATACACTGAGATGAACATGAAAACGATAATATAATAGGTACTAGGGTAGTCCTTGAATTTTTATGATCACTAGGTCCGACCGTTTTAGAATTAAATAAAAATTATTATATTCTGCAAGTTTCAATTCTCCTCTTTGAAGTTTAAGTTTTCTATATAAATAAATAACATGAAGTTTTAATTGTTCGAAAAATTTGAAACTTGGCAGACATCAACCCTTATTATAATAGCTTTTTCTTAGAATGTTTACAGATTTTTAGCTTTTATAGTTTTAGATTTTCAGCTAAATGATTTTTTTTTTTCAAAATTTATAATACAAATACATACATTTAAAATTTTAAGTAATAGCTACCTTCTATTATCAGGTTGAAACCTGTCAAATTCAAAATGTTTGAAAAATTTATCTGAACGAAAGTTCAACAGTTTTCAATATCAGGACCATCCTACTATAAATACATAGTTATTTTTTATTTTAATAGAAAAATAAATACTACTGCTCCATTTAATGAATCGTATTATAAATTAATTTATTACAAATATTTCCCGTACTTAATAATTGTTCGTACTTTTGTTGTTACTACTTAGTCCCTATATTAAATGCGTAATTATATTTAATCTAGATTATTGCTCAAATTAAACTGTATAGTAATCTGAATTCAAACTGGCTCAGTCGTTTCTATGCGATTCGTGTTTAATCAAAAAGACAAACCGATAAAAACACATGTTCAAGAAAAGATTCTAATAGTTTCTATCATAGAACCCTTCATGTCCTAATTATTGTTTCTCGAATGTACTTCTTCCGCTATGTCTTAAGGTATAAATTAGTAGTAAATTCCAATAAATACGCCGGCCACTTGATATTGAACTAGGCATTTAGCTCGTAATTCGCATAAATTCTATAGAATATCTAGTATAAATTTTATGTTGCAGGCAAATATCTTTTGATGTAGATAATTAGGGTAAAATAATGTTAGTCTGGGGTTTATATCTAACTTTATGAACGATCGTTACCCTCTGCACGCAGGGCCGTAATGTGAATCTCTGGTTCACTTTCTTTGATGCTCATAGTTATGAAGATAGTAAGGTCTATGTAGAATGTATTAAAGTTAATGTTTGAAAGGACTTAATTAATTTGATAAAGTACATTATGGACTCAGTGATAAAATTATAAATAATGTGAATTCGATATTTTATATTTTTATTTAAAGGTTGCTCGAAAACATTGAAATTAATGAAAATAAAAATTTTGAGCGACTTTTAAAAATTCATATAATAAGCTGAGATTTGGTGTTTAAAAATATTCAAATTTCGATTATTTTTAGGTTTTAGGTTTCAATTTAGCTGATCTTGAAAGTTCTTAAAACATGATTCTTATATATACATTTTTTTGAAGTGAAAACTTCTAAAGGCACGTTGTGCGATTTCGATGGTTTAATATTATGAAATCGCGTCACCTCAGGTCACTGACACCGACAGGTAACAACAGTATATCTGTAGCTATAAGTATGACGTATTGACTACATTACTAAATTTTACATTACCTTTTTATTTGGAAGTTCCAAAGTGAATTCTCTTGCAAACGAGCAATGTACGATGAAAATTAAACAACTCATAAAATCGTTCTTGGGTGATCGTGATCATAACATAACAGAGAACCAAAATTCGAGTGAAACAGAAATATTACTTCAGTATAACAGAGTGTGACAGCATATCGCATGCGTGGACTACTCAACACTCAATTGATCTATGTGATTGTTACCTACTCGGAGTACTAACATTAGGTAATGTTAATAATTTCAATTTACATATTATTAATTTTCAATTATTCCTAATATAATTAGTAAAAATAAATTAATAAATATGTAATTTAAAAAATCACAACTATTCCAAAGTTTGAAATTTTCTTGTCTGTCATTCCCCAACATGACTGCATGCTTTTTAAATTTCATTTTTTTTAAATATGTAATATAATATGCAATGTTCGGTGCATTCGGCATCGGTCGCCGCTGTCATGCTGGCCTGCATAAATATCTCTTCAGGTTACGCTTAAAGACCCGATGTCATAAGAATGAGGGAAAACACGGGGTGGGAGAAGGTTCCACAGCTTCACGGCACGACACAGATAAATCATAGAGAATTTTGTAGGTCGTGCCAAGATGGAGATTACCGTAAAAATGTGACTCCGAAGCCCAGTGTGTATGGTTCTGTTGTGGAAGGGAGAGGAGGGTATTTGATTTAAGAGCTCTTCAGAACACTCACCATGATACAGATGATAGAAAACGATCAGCGAGGCGATGTTCCTCCGCAGCTGAAGCGGCTCGATGTATTTGGTAACGTCTGCATTATTAGCAATGCCAACAGCCCGTCTTTGCAACCTTTTTCCTTTTTCCTCCCGACCACATGGACTAAGGTAACATATCATTGATATGCAGAAAAAACACACAGCCTTTCATTCAAAACACAAACGAATATTTTAGTTTTTTGAATTTTATTAAAATACTACGAAGTTTTTTAACTTCGCCATCTTTTTAATTGATTTTTGCTACATTTATGCTCAAGAAAATAATTTTTACGCTTCGAACATAATGGTAATTTCTTTAAACTTACTAATAAACAGCAACGACATCAAGTAAAATTGGATTATTTTTGAATTGTCTTTCTTTTTAATTTCGGTAACTTTCTTTTTATCAATTGAAGCTTTTGAATTGATTATAAAAATGCATCAGTTCCGAATAGCAGATTAATTAATGTTTAGTTAATTATTATTATTTCCCAACACTATAGAAAGAATTTTCATAAGATCCAAGAACGTCTTCATCAATCAAGTAAGAAGGGTATCATAAATCTAAGAAATTAATACTCGTGTGTAACATTGTTTCAAAGAAGTCTTGTACGAAATTGATGTAAAATATTCATAAAGGAACAAAATGGAATACAAGCTACTTAATAAAAAAAAGAGTGCTATACATACATGCCTACGGCTTTCCTCGTGGTAAATGTTTACCGCAGCCTATGGAAGCTTGTAACACCAAAGGTAAGTTACCCCCCTTCTCAAAGAAACTCAGAAACACTAGTAACCGCAGGAATACACCACAATGTTTATTGGCTGCGAGGGTGGGAGGTATCAAATCCTCATGTATAGTATTATATGTAGATCTACGAATGAGTTGTGAAATTTACTTTCATGTAAAAAGGGATGAACTGCTTTGAGGAAACTTTGAGGACTCATAACAATAGCAACGTGTTTTATGCTGCTACATACGTCACGAAGTATTGGCCTACTTATCACATAAAGTTCAACATAAAAGCGTATGCAAATATACTTCACATAAATACTGACATACCATTTTGTCTGGACTTTGAGTTACATTTTCACAGTAATTTATAAACATAACAGGTATTCTTAACGTACAAAATACAAGGCTACACTCAACCGTTTTGATTTTGCTTTATGTAGATACGAGTATGTATATGTCACAGGATAATTGTACGAACCTTTAGAGAGATTGTAAACTGTCGGTAGATTAGGAACGGAGAATAAAGTTTGCAATATAACGTTTACATTTTTGTAGTTGTATAAACTAACTGGATTAGTTAAGTTAGGTCGAAATTGTGATCATAACAAATTACCACAAATAAATTAGCCGTTGAAACTTCACATTTTCAAGTCCTATTATCATATTTTTACTTTTGAAATAGCTGACCCTAATAGCTACTCTTGTGAACTAACACTTATTTTTCGAATAATTATGCTGTAACATAATTATATAAATAGTATCTTAGAGCACAATGTCTAATAGTGTATACAATTAATAAAATTGAAGTGTATTTTTGTAATGTCTAAGTAACAGTTTCTTACTAAATGCATCTAAAATACATACGATACAAATACAAAAGTAATTTTTAACATTTTTGTCTGTTTGTTCCGGGTAATCTCTGAAACGGTTGGACCAATTTTAACGGGACTTTCACTGGCAGTCTGGTGATATTATAAGGAATAAGTTAGGCTACTTTTATTTTAGAAAAATAATTATGATTCCGCGAATTAAAAAAAAAAAACTGGTCATGGTGAATCAATTCGGGCGCTTAAATAGCTTACGCCGTGTAAATCATAATATATAAAATTAATGTAATAAATCCATGCTAATATTATAAATGCAAAAGTAACTCTGTCTGTCTGTTTGTCTGCTACGTTTTACGCCTAAACCGCTGAACCGATTTTGATGAATTTTGGTATAGAGATAGACTAAACATAACATACACTGAACAACTGAACTGAACATAAGCTACATTTTGTAGCGAAAATAAAACTTTAAGGGAAGAAAATAGGGGATGAAAGTTGGTAAGAAGAAAATATGGGAACACCAATGTGAATGCGCCGTAATGGTGAAATGACATCGGTTTCCACGCCAACCGGTGTGTTGATTTTTTGACATTGTTATACTTAATAAGAAATATATTGTATTTCTAATACTTACCTATGCAATTATAGTCCAGTATTCTTTTTAAGATTGGCTGAAGTATTTTTAAACTATTTAACTACGCAGTAAGGCATAATTACTATTTTATTTTATGATTGAAATGTGACGTACGCTGTCGAGTGCGGCTCGCGGGGTTTATATATTTTAAGCGATATACCTATTGTAAATTGTCTGAATTATACAGCTTTGCTACAAGCGAATTATTTCATTGTATTATCACACATGTGGTGAAAATAAAACTCAGATGGAAGTTTTATGAAGAACCCATCATGTCTCAAGTTAGGGATATAAAAATTCATATGTACACTTTTGGTAAGAAATAAAAGGGGTTTCACGTTTTTCAAAAAACCTTCCCGCAATCCGATACAATAAGGGATGATTTTAACTATTTTTTTAAGTTTTATTGTGACGATTAATGTGTTGGATTCATACTGGCATATAATTACAATATCTCATACACACAGTGATAAACCTATCTATTATTTTCTTTTGGGTTGTCGAGTTCTGAAATCAGCTGGGTCTATGCAGTAATATAGCGGGGTGTTAGGGATCGCGACCACCATACACATAGTTATAAACCTACATAAGATTTTTTGGTTTGTTATCTTCTAAGGATCATCCACAATAAGCATATAACCGTGAGCGGGAGTAGCATGATTCGCGTGTATGCCCGATCGATGGCACGAACAAAGTCGCGGACACAGCTAGTTTTAAATAAAATTATAAGGTTCTTAAAAATTACAGCAAATAAAACTTTCATATCATATGGACTTAACGTGGTCTATGTTTGCTCAGTTCCCATCATCGTAAAATGGTCGTAAATATCATAAAATGATCGCAGATGCTTTCATACGTTGTGATAAGTAGCTACTCAATTTTACATTACCCTGAGAGAGCGCAATATTAATCCGATCATCATAAATCACTGCGATCAGGCGAATAAACATTAAATGTTTGTGATATAGATTACTAGCAACCAGGTCCGGCTTCAGCACAGGTAGCAGAAATAATTCCATAATAGTATTAACTCTTAGTTTATGCGGCGCACGACATAATTTTTTCCTACATGTTCAACAATCATCGTCATATTTCAGCTAATTTAACTAAACCATAATTAATCAAACACTTAAACTTTCCCCATGAAACACTCCGTCAATTGATGAAAACTGTATGAAAATTCGTTGGGTAGTTTTTGAGCTTATAGCGTTCAGACTGATAGACAGACACGGTGGGGTGACTTTGTTTTATAATATAGTATGACGATAAAATATCATGTACTATTATAACGTTAGAGATAAAGGAGACGGGTGTTTCTCTGAGCCCAGAATGTTATTAGTAGAAATATGGTTTATAAAATCGAATATATTTTTGTTTTTAAACTCGTACAATATCATTAAAATTCACAATCAACAAAATAAGTAAACTAATAACTTAAAAAGATAATAAACATAACCCTTTTTTAATATTAATCCTAAACCTCTGCTAACTGCAAAAAATCGGCATTTTTTCTGTGACTGTTTGATAATGCATTAGCTATTATTTTACACCGTTTTCGTATTTTTGCATCTCTTTTTTTACCCAGACCCAAGTCTGTATGAAAGAGTATCCGTCTCCTTTAGAGGATCTTTAAGTTATTAGTACTTAGACTAATTGGTACTTAAAAATTATTGTCATGTCATGAACGCCGACCTGACAGCGACAACCGGTAAAGAATATTTGATCATTCGGTGGTCACCAGTGTTTTTTGCTGTATTACTGGTTGTTCGCATGTAGCTATTTCTAGTTGTCCTTAACAACTCGGCATTACATCTTGTTGGAGGACAACCTCTTTTCACAAGATCTTCACTCGAGAACTCTATTTTCACAACTCCCAACGATTGTTGATTTCTCGACAGATGTTGCATGCCCTTTCAGTTTTCTTATTCTATGACAAATAAACTCATGTTTTTTTCCGCGCAGTTTAAACCACATTGGAGATATGGTACATAAGAAAACGTAATTTACTGGAAAATCGTAAGCAGAAAATCTTAAATTACTTCTTAAGACTGTTCGTTTAAGGTATCTATTAGCATGAGCGTCAGCAACATAATGCAACGAAAGAAAATACATGGTAGGGACTTACTGTTTGAATAAAAACTGAAGGTGTATAGACTGCCATTCAAATTTGAAAGTAACGTGTATAATTATCTATAAATTGTATTTATTAGTTATTAGCATATACAGTATGTAGACGCTGATGCACCTTCTTAAAAGTAGCCATCAGGGTTCATGTTTATTGTTATAGCAATACAGTAAAAAATTAAACCATCATGTTATATATACAAATAAATAATATTGAATTCTCTTTTCGTAATTTCAAAACAACACCTTTTTATTCAATGCATATCAAAGTAACCTTAAGTAAATGGTAAAAATTTAAAAAAAAAATTAATAATAATCTGTCGGTTCCGAGTAATCTCCGAAACGGTTGGACCAATTTTGACGGACTTTCACTGATAGATAGTTCATGTTATAAGAAGTAACTTTTTGTTTTTTTAAAAAGAATTAGGGATCCGTGCAAATATAAATTAATTCGGAAACACGCTTAAATGGCTTACGCTGAGTAACCATTAGAGATATAAAAATTAATACGGTATTACATTAAAAAGACCTACAAAAAGGCAGCGACAGCATATCTCTATCTTCTAAGCTCATGGAGAGGGGGGGGGGGGTTGAGTAGCACGATTCGCGCGTGTGTCCTATCGACGGAATTCTGTAGTCCACAGATATTTAAGCAATACAATAAAAATATATTTACCAAAACTAGTGCTCCGATAATATACATCGGAATGGACGCCTTTAATTACATATATACATTTCCATCACGCCTGCCATTATGGCCTTAAGTTTGATATTTCCTTGAATGTTACAAAAAACTTAAAAAATTAACTATTATTAAGTGACCAATTCTTATATAAAGAGCATTAAATTTTATATTTAGATAATGTTTTACTTTCCATGTTTATCTAAATCTTTTTTTAAGTTACAGAGCAGCTTATCTCGGTATTTATTAATAATATAATATTGAAATTAATAACAGAATATGTCAAAATGTTCAACTCGGGTACGACATGATAAACCACCCAGGAGTAAGATCTTTCTATTTGAAATGTTGCTTAACCGCGATAAAAGGGTTCTGTGGTCCGATGTCTATCCTTAATATAACTACAAAGGGTTTGAGGGTATTTTGTTACATGAGGCTTATCTAGAGAAAAAAGGATTGATAAGTAGAAAAAGTATCTTTCTGAACTTTTTGAGATGAAATAAATTAAATTCAATTTCAACTACGTACTGTTGTTTAAAAATGTTGAATAAAGAATTAGCCGTTGGAATTAACACAGTAATACATATATTATATTATGAGGAATTATTTAATTTACTAATATGTTTTTTTTTAAACTAATAAATATAATCTGTAAGTAGCTATAAACACGCTAAGCCTAGAGACTAGAGAGGAAACTTGACTCTCAAGTTTGACTGCGGAAGATATGCTACTTGGTAACATATTTTTATTTTGAGGGTGGTAGCTAGCAAGGTCTGCATTAAAAAAATGTCATATCAATATGTTTTCGTTCAAGGAAAACTCAAGCTCATTGCAGGATTCGAACTCACATCAATGAACGCGTTGTCCGAGAACGCTACCACATTAATGAAAAATAGTAAAAAAAATGTCTGGAAAAAATCTACAATTTACTACATATACTCAATAAATAACGTCTAAGAATTACTAGAAAAATTAATGCGCATTCTGTAGCACTAAGATTCGCAGAGCCCACTTTTCCATTTTCCAAGTATCGTATAAAAACAAACAATTCTCGAAACTTCCATCACTCTTTAGTAACCTTCAATTGCAATTAAGGAGAACCTTTGAAAAGTGTGGTGCTTTTGAAGTGATAATTTTTTACGGGATGGTCAACCGCTTCGTATCGTAACGCGTTACGGCGCCACTCTGTCTGGCTTCTCTTCTCTACTCAGTGTTCTAATGTACATATTCAAGAATTGTAACTAAGGATAAAATATTTTTTATAATCAATAAAATATTTTATTAATAATTAACCTGTCCTCACATTATCATATTAATATATATATATATAAGTAATAACCTAAAGCATTTCTCAAGTTAAACAATTCCAATATTAAATAGTTCAACTTAGATTAGTTTATGTTATCACTTCTTTCGAGCGTCCCGAGACGCACACGTTTTTTTTTTTCTGTATTCGTGTATAAGATTTTTAAATGCATTACACGGATTTTAGTTACACAAACGTGTAATAATATCCATAATTTGGTTTACGTGTACTATATGTAAAGATTTTTGAGAGTTGCCGTCATGATGGCCTACAAATAACAAGCCAAAATTCACAAAGTGAATGGCTAATGCTTAAATACGATTTAGGCGAAACGTCGAAGCGCTTCCACTATTGCGGGCTTTTTAACCACGTATAGGTAGGTACATTTATAGATGTATTATATAATTGGCCATGATCCAATTATTGTTTTATATTTATTCTGTTTAAAATCGCCAAAAATATACAGTGTGATTAATTTAGTACTATAATTATATTTGGTAAATCCTGTGAAAATAGACTACGTACGACCCAAATTTGCTTTATTGCAAAAAGAATGATCAGAAAATTGGAAAAATGCTTTTTCGGTTGATTTTATCTTTCAACAAAAAGCATTTCTTCCCGTTCCGGGACAAATATTTGTTTAGGTTAAACAAGTATTTGCGTTGAGCCCTAACGTTAGTAAGACTTCTTATTTCCAGTTTCGGTGCAAATTTAGCATTTCTGAGCTTTTTTTAAATTAAAAGGACGACAATTCGGTAAATAGTTTTAATATTTTATGTTTATTATATTTTTTGCTTTTTGTTTTGTATATTTTTTATGACAATAAATAATTTTTCTTATCTATATTTCTTTTTCAAATACAGAAATGAATTATAAAATTTTAGACATCATTTCAAAAACCTAAACAAATGAACTCTGAATATAATGTGCTGTGTAACCTTAAATTTATTGATTATAGGTATACTTAATTTGTATTCATCATATTATATTTCATTCTGTATAAATTGTATAAAATTCCAAATTAAAACCAATAAGTGAGTTGGATCTTTATGTTTAAATTAAAATATTTATAGTTTTTTTTACATAGTTTCTTTTTTGTATGCTTCAATCATGAAAATTTCTTTTGTTGCATAGAGATACCCCGTTTACCTTGAAAATCTTTGTCATATATTTTGAAGTTAAAATTCTTTAGAACCGTTGTGATTTGAAACTCGATAAAACGAGAAATCGACACTTAAAAGAAACAAACATATAAATCTATAGGATTTAGCCTGCGAGAGAATGAGATAGAACACATTAGATAAACACGGTTAATGAAAGTCCTGATATTCCCGACAATGATCGTTGTCGAATTGGGTCAGCGGTGTGATGACCAGATTTGTACGCACTGTTGTGTGTACAGTACGAGTGTTCGATAGATTAAGTCCTGTTAATTTAGGATTTTTAAAAAGAGGTTTCAAAGAAGTTTTTTTATGTTTTCTTAAGTTTTCACTTCGTCCGCGTGTGAACTGCACACATTTTTTTTTATCGCAATAAATAATCGTCGATTCCCTTATTCTATTTATACAAGCCCTCTCATATTTATAATACGATAAAACCTACACAACCACAATAAAAATATATTGTTCTGAAAATAATGACCACAATAAAAACCACTTAATCGGTATTGATGAACGGATCCTGTCCAGCTATGGCCGAGCTACTAATTTTGATTTATTTGATGTATAAATAAGAATTAGCTTCTCATCGTCACTAATGGAGGTCGAGTGGGCGATAAATACGCTGTTATTAAGGTCGAGCGTATTTACTTGTTAGGTTAGCGATTGGTGCCTCGATTTGAGCAAGTTACATTTACTTTGAAAACCTAGTCCAGTCAACTACAGTCTTGCAACGCTGGGTTGTAGCAATCTGTACCGAATTGAGTCGAGACCACAATGCACATAGTGATAAATTTGCATAGTGTGCAGTGACTCTTCTTGTTTGTCACCTTAACGTCATGACAACGAAGAGGTTCGCAGAGTCGCGTTGTTTTTGGATTGTAGGTTCTGTACTTAACATCAAACAGAGTGCCATCACTTTTTCGGGTTACTATAGAAAAGAAAGTTGTCGTCACAGGACGCCCGGTAGATGTGACACATCTTAGTGAATATTTAAAAAAAAACCCGCTTATTTTATTACAATTTAGATGGTGATCGTGACCCCCACCACTCCACTTGATTGCTGAATATACACCGGGTGATCCCAAAACACGACAAGCCAGAAAAAAGTCGTGTGAAGATGCTTTTTTTATTACTATGTGTATGGTGGTCTGCGATCCCTACCAATCTTATCTATTTATCCATGCAGATCCATCCAGTTATCTATCCATGTTTTAACATAAAAACCGAAATGATTCAAGTCTGTCTATTAAATAAAGCATAAAAAATTTGTTCCATAAAATAATTACTGTTTATTATATCAATATTCATTTTTATTAAATACAAAATACAAAAATTAAAAAATTTATTTATAATCGCGACAACTCAATTATTTTCATAATTATATATTAATAATTTCATAATTCATAGCATATTTAAAAAAAAAAAAAACAATTTGTTTCGAAGTGAGGATTCGAACCTAGAAACCTAGAAAATATTCTTCTGCTCATATATTCCATCATATAGCTTGGCGAGGCATCTCCATGGCCTTTATCGCCACGACAACAATTAGGTTTACCCTTGTCTATAGATGTTTCACATCAAAAAGATGAAGGAATAAATGAATATTACGAAATGAAAAAGGTTTGCAAGGATATATAGAAATTCAAACTTACTAACACTGTCCACTCCAGCACATCGTTCACAGTTTGATTATGTGGCAAACGCTTACGAATAAAGTTAAATACATGCGATGTATTTAAAAATTAATATTTATGGAATAACTTTGTACCAAATAAAATAAAGGCACTAGATGTATGAATTAATACTTTATTGCACTTTTAGTTTGTACGCAACCTACGAACATACGCAACTTGTCAAATTTTTTTATCAAAATCGATTTCTAAAAGTGTTATTGAAAATTCTCATAACCTATCAATCGAGAAATGACATGAGCTTTCCGTGTACGCAATGTTTTATGTTTATAGTACCATGTCATATCCTTTTATTTCAAGATTGTATTACTATAGGAGACCGTTTCGTCACCCAGAACTGACCTCTGACAGTCTGGTGGCCTGCAAATGACCTCTAGATAAGTCACACAAGTATATCAGCAAGGACATAACACGTATATGGAGAAACAAGTCCTCGATTATCATGACAGTGATCGATCGTACCTACAAAGAAAAATTGAGTTTCTACGCACCTAAGGATAAAAGGTGCAACTCATAAGTTTGTATATGCAAATAGTTCATGTAATTGCATCTTTTTAAAACGATGTAGGCTTAGTGGTAGCGTACGCGGACACCGCGTCGATCGATGTTTCGGTGTCAAAGTGTTTGCACTGAATTTGATGGTATGTAGGTATAATGCATTTCAAAAGAACGGTGACTACCGAGAGATCTAAAAACCATCACCAGTCGTTACTGTCATGCCGACCTGCTTAAATGTCTCTTCATGTTCATGACGTACCTGATTTTGTAAGGAAGAAAGATCTTTGAGCTATAGTGAAGATAAATATCGTTTTGAAGCCATATAGCGTTTTCTATTGTTCGCCTGGCAAGTTATGTAATTACCACTCTCAAATTGAAAATATGTCGCCAAGTGCCTTCTCTAGGCTTGCTGTCTTATTGTCTCCGTTGTTTAACATTACGTGAGATACTATTGAAGGCGCTAACTTAAAACAAATAATGAAACTATATTTCAAAGTTATCAATCAAAATATTTACTTCAGTTTGTTACTAGCGTTATTTATATCGAATAAAGGAATAACTGTTTATCACTACATGTAGGTACCATGGTTGCAGTATAATCGGGTACAGGCCTGTTACTACCATATCCTTGATTATTGTTCAACATGGTGTACCACTTTTCCAACATATCTTTGAAAATTTCTGTGTACTCGGGGCAGCCTTATGTAGAGTTAATATCCTTGTATTCCTTGTGCTCCCTAGGGTCAATGTCGGCGACGCTCTAGCAATATCTCTGGTGTTACAAGCGTCTATAAGCTACGGTAACCGGCCTCCAAGTGGGCTGTACGCTTGTTTGCCATTTTAGTTGTATTAAAGAAATTGGAAGTTGCCTCTACTGTCTTTTTATGCGACGCCCCTGACCCTGAATAATCCTTCTGTAATAATTCAATATATTTTATAACGACTTGCTGGCGCCTACGAATTTAATTCAGTTTATTCCCGTGAATATGATATTTCACGGCAACTACATAATATTATGTGCGTATTGTATGTATATCGTATTGATTAAAAGTTGAATGTTTATTTTTCTTTTTTGTAATTTTATCGTTACTCATTATCTCCTATGAAAAAGCGTAGGTAATGATATGTAAGCTACTTCGGGAAATCGGCTAAATCGGTAGATTAGCCTGGGCAAACAAATAGATAGACAGAAAGAAAGACATGCAATTTTTTAACAAGTTTTTTTGTTACCTTAATAATAATTATATGAGCTCAAGAGAAGACCTTTATTTCGTATTTATTTCTATAGATAATGTTAACTAAGACTTCAAATTACCTAATCAGAAGACTAAAGATGTTTCAGATATTGTCGTACCCTTCGGCATGTTAAAGGATTTTCTATAATGTATTATTGCTTTTTAATGAGAAAATAAATAAGTTATGGATACTAACGTAAAAAAGGCAACAAAATACGATTGTTACCTTCATATAGCAGTTAATCTGAGTTAAACCGTTATTTACTGGTTTTTAGGCAGGCTGGTTTTGTTGTATTTTCGAGGAAAGAATAACAAGGTTTTGGTTTTCATTTAATTGAAAATGATTTATGATAATTCGTTATTTATGTTTATTTCGCAACCTATACGCTCAATGTAAATAATGTTAGCAAACAGATTTTTTTACAGTACCTGCTTTTATTGGTTTGGTAGGAAAGGTCAAGTCGTTTATTTGTTTTATTAACTAGCTATGCCACACGTTTTCACCTGTGTTAAATTTATTTGATCAACTCTACAACGCGCTGTTGCCAACGCACCTGTGTAGCCTGTAACTGTTTTCACTTCCCGTGCTGACCTACAGCTTGGCAGATTGCTTGACTTTTATGGTTACTAATCCCCTCCTTAGAGTCGTAGATTAAAGTTAAATAGCCTATTTAACTTTACGATACCTCAATAAATCTGTAATATTATGCAAAATATATATTTATAAATCTGACTTGCAGTACAACAAACAAACAAACAATCATACAAAAAACTCTTCAGCTTTATTATATCACAAAATTAATTTAATATACATATACCAAACTTTTCATTTTTCATAATTTGTATTTACGTTTCGCCAATAGCAGGAAACATAAGCCGTAAAATTAAATTATGCATATTTGAAAAAAAATTGCGGAGATAAGGGATAGTCAGAAAAATCACCTTTGAGAAAAAAAAATGATGGTTCATTGAAAATAGTTATAATTTATGCTAGAATTATAAATGCTTGTCCAACTCCTGACACTCCCAATTAAACAGAAATGAAAGCAGAAGCGAATGTAGTTAAGGTAGAATTTCGAGAAATTAGGTTAATTTCGTAACATAAAAATGTAATTAATAAGTAAGGATTGGTGTAAATCAACTTTAAAGTGGAGATAAAGCACCAAATGTGTATTAGAAATCAGAAGAAAATCACCTCTTGTTGTGAAAACGGGACTATCCTCTAACTTACGATTAACTGTTATTATAATATCAGTAAATCGTAATTTGAAACGGACTGAGCCGCTGACAAGAATTATAATATGTTTTCTTTTCTCGTATTATTTCACTTATTATGATACTCAAGTTCGGTAATCTTTTGCCCCTTGCACGAACCACCCTACATCCATTTACTCTTATTGCATTCCATTACCATCCCTCAGAGATTCGTTGACGAATGCTTTTTACAAAGTTTTTATGTTGTTAATTATTATATCGAGTTGTGACTGGAGTTCCAATCATATTATGATCTGTGTTCCTTGTTTGTTTTTATTATTCCCTTAATATATCTGTGAAATTTCAAAGTTGAACAAATATTTAATTAATTTTTACTATTTTGATTGTATAATAATTCTATAGCTGTTTGATTAAATTTCAATGTTTTGTTTTTTCAGTTTGATTTATCTAATGTGAAACCATTCATTCAAAATGTTTATAAATTATTACCTTGTTTTTTTATTGTGTTAACCAAAATATAAATGTTCAATTTAAAACAAGGTTGAAATTTATCGACATTCTCACATTTCTACTTAGATCACAGCTCTATCGAATTCCCTATACATTAAATGAAACAAATAAAATTGATTATCCATTCACAATTCTAATATTTCATTTTCATAGGATATAAAAAAATTGTTTCAAGTAATAACTTTTCAGCTATGTCTGGGTAGCGAACGACCTTTTAATTTGCACTGGCGTCAAACTTATTTTGTCTAGTATTGATTTGTTCTGGCATTGGAACAAAGCCTTGTATAAAAACTTGGCGACGAACCAGTAATCCTGTAATAGTTGTGTTTGATCACTTAACAAAGTGTTTTTGTTTTGTTGTTTTAATTAAAAAACATAGGTACCTACTTTTAGCTATTAAATCGTTAAGAACGATGTAGATATCAAATCTGTAAAATACAGATTCATTTTAGTTTTTACATGTTTCAGTACCTAAAACTTAGAAGCCTAGCTAATCATTTTTCAAATGTTTTTGTTTTTTATACGTATTTAATTAATTAATTTAGTACACAATTCATGTTTTTATATTTTATTACTATTGTAGAAATATACTTTTTTGTTTGTAGGTACCTAATTTTATATTTTTCTATTTGCACTACTAACTACAGAGACACCTTTTTACAACGTATGTAAATCAATACGTAGATTTTTATAAATACAACAAAATTAATTTATAAGTGAACATTTGTAATATTCTTATAATTTATAACAATAATTTTTAAGCGTCTAAAATATTTTTAAATTACTTCTAGTTGTTATAAATATGTAAAGTAATAAAAAATTTGCTTTCCAAATTTTAATGTAGCTTCGTTCAAACACGTTCTTACTTTGAAGTTGGAGTAAACTTGAAAGTCAAATGCGGGTAGTCGTTCAAAAATATCATCACGTTTAAAAATTGTCAATAAAATAACTGGTAAAGAGATATTTTCATGTTTTAACATATTTTCTTAGCTTACTGTTTCAAGTATCCAGTGACGGTTGATATACATAGGTAGGTATCTAAAATCATGAAATCTGCATGGTTACAATATAGTATTTTTATTTATCAATATCATCATCATCACATTCAGCTAATAATCGCCCACTGCTGTGCTAATCTCATCGATGTTTTTCCCGCGATTTTTACAATATCGTCCACCCAACGAGCTGGTGACGTCCGACTACTCATTTACCCTTAAGTGGCCACCAATCCGTCAACGTTTTAGTCCACCTGCCATTATGACTCTGCCTGGCAACATGTACTAACCCAATTCCATTTTAATTTTGTGATAATTTCTCGAACATCGCAGCAGCCCTTCTTAGTATTAATTCATTTTTTATTTAAATTTATTTTTATTTATAGTAATACTCAAATAAATGTAAACTGTTATAATATGTTATTTTACAATATCAAAATTATGTCCTCGACGTCAACAGAAGGGTGATATAAAGTTTAAGACGTGTATCTGTGTTTCTGTCTATGATATTATAGCTCCCAAATGGCTGAACCGATTTTGATCTATAATAGTTTTTTTGTTTGTTTTAAAGTTGACATAAATAAGAATGTTTCTTAGCTATGATTTAAAAAAATCCGTTCAGCCGTTCCCTAGCTACTGTTTATTAGCTCTTTTCTAGTAGATAAATAAATGTGACCATCTTTCACAGGTTCGATAAAGTCGAAATTTGCTATTCATATACTTCAATGATATTACAAGAACATGGCAACTTTGACCTGACGCTGCAAAATCATCTGAAATCTTCAGATTACCTAACTCCTCCCTAATTAAAGATATATCGAATCATATTTAGGATCATTGGAATAGTCTCAATGAATTAGTTACTTGTGATTTGTGTAAGGGGCTTATTACATTTTCAATTTACCTTGTACTAACTACTTTAGTAAAACAAGTTGAATAAAGTAACTTTGTTAAACAGTGACGATAAATTAAAATTTAGACCTTACAAATCATTTTTATCACTTGAGCTTCGATTCAGGGCTGTTTCGACAGATATATCTACCTATTGTAATTATTTGTCTATGAATCATAAATCTCAATATTTTTTCTGAGATTTACTCTTGTCTTTATTTACGACACCATCAAACGGTAAATAATTTGGATGTAATTATCACGGTAGACTGATTTTCGCAGAGCAAATTATTATAGTATTTTCGTAAATGTATTCGTCTACTAAAATTTTATCGAACCAAGGCAAATATACCGAATAAAAAAACCATTCAAACGAGAACTCCCAAACGTCGCTTCGAAGTTAAGTATACTTGGTATAAAATTAATCAAAACTTTTTGTACAGTAACTTATGAGAAGCAGGCAGGTAAGAAATTACTTATTGCCGACCAACGCAACCCCTTTCATGCGAGGTCGGCTACTTGACCCTTGGCTGAAAATAAAATCGCTTTGAGTCGCGAACACTAGAAACTAAGGGGTACTACTTACCACGTTAAAAATATAAATACCATACAAATATATTACACAATTACATGCTAAGGTTGCAGGAAGCATACGTTAATATAGATAAATATGGCTAAATTATAAAGCGCATGAGTTGATCATAACCTAAATTTAATCATATTTCATTATTTATATTAAACCACCAGTGCCCCACGACTCCGCATGCATTTATTGCGTATTAATTAATTTTCTTGCCGTAATTTTGCGTTTAATCATATTATTGAAAACTCATATATGTAGTTTATCAATTAAGGAATGACATAATATACTTTTTGTGTACAAAATTACATCAAAATCGGTCGACAATTATTAAGAAATAATTTTCATAAGTAGGTATTATTGACGATTCTTATAGCTTTTCTTCTTATATTCTTCAATTATTTCATCAAAGTCAGTTAGAATTAATAAAAACTATTATTTTTACGATTTCTAAACGTACTATTGATAATTATTACTGGCTATCAATTGAGCAATGGCATAAACTTCCCGTATTACAAAATTTCATAAATATCGATCGTTTGTGCCAGACAGACAAAACTTATTTCAATGCCATATTCGCAGTGTCCGTTATAAGATTTACATGGATTGACAAAACTACTGATGTTTTAATATATATACAATTAAAACTAATTTGAAATATGGTTCCAATATGTACATAGCTAACGAACATATCATACACATATCTACATACAAACGTAAACATTAATATTATATATCCGAATTTGTCAGATCAATGAACCAAAACGTGACTATCGATTGCGTCTCCATGCGTTCGGAAATTGACTTGGGCAGTTTCCTGAATTATACGAACTAGGGGAGCGATTTGCTGATCGGATCCCTCATTAGGGCAAGCAAAGTGGACCGGACTAAAATATAATTTTCTAAAGTGTTAACATATCCTTACGAAAATACATGTTATTTTGATAGTTTCTTTTATTGTTTTAGAGAAATATTATTGAGTCTTATAAGTATGCATAACAAGAACAACCGTGAGTCTTTAAAAGCGAATATTCCATGAGGCTTAACGTCGCGTCGTCACAATCTAAATATAAATCTAAAGTAAGAAAAAATCTAAATATCAGTAGTTATAAAATAACGGTTCTCAATGTTATATAAAAATACTTTTTATATCACCAGAAGATATTTTGAGCGTACTGTGGACTAAATTTTCCCTTTAAAGTAAAATTTGTAAACTTAAGTAACTTACATTTAAAAATATTTGAGAGCTTAGATCACATTTGACAGCTCAAAAGCTGACCATTGATAAACAGGTATATTATACAGAAAAACAATTTAAAAATAAAACACCGGTAAAACAGGGAAAATTAAAATTAATCTACAATATTAATTTTCATACACAAAACATTGTTAACGATATGATTATTTTATTATTAAAAATATATTTTTACTAACAATTCTAATCTGCCAGCCCTACTTCGTTAGAAGCGCTCTTCCAGTAACTTTGATTCAACATAATAATTACATCAGTATTACATTAAGGATACTATGTATTTTCCTATAATTTCATTAAATTACTTTTTATATATGCTTATAATCTAATCTCTGAATGTATTTGAATATTGCAGAACTATTTTTCATACAAATTGTTTACTTAAATGGTCATTTGTCGATTACAACGCACTGCACCGAGTACACATTAATTTAATAAAATATAGAACGGTTCTAGATATTGTGGAATTAATTATACCAATTAAATTAATTTGGATAGAATAAATGAGTAAGTAATCTAGTTAATGAGTATGTAGTTAACAGCATGCAAAAGTCAGACCAAACACGAGAAGAACACGTTTATGAAGTAAATATTGATAGCAATTATGAGAAGCAGGCTCATTTCTAGCAATGAGTTGACAAGATTGGGAATAAATAATAGAGTTTAATAAGGTTTTATTCTGGTAAGAAATGAAGATGATCTTTTATGAACATTGAGATTTAAAGTAACAAGTAATTTGTTTGATCAACTTATAACATTAAAATAGAGTTTAGGAGTTTTTAACTGATGGAAAAAATAATTATGAAAAACATATTTTCGTCCGTAGTACTTTATAGGAGGCGCCATATATTAACAATCTATTTAACTAATATGACAGCTGTTACATTTTTTACATTACAAAATGTGCGAAATATTCGCACAGGTCAGTTATTATAATAATAAAAATGTATACCTAATGAATAATCGACTTTTATTCTTTCTTTGTGTTTTCATAGCACTTTTAATTCTATATACTTAAACAAAACTTCATAAATAATCCTGCATTTAGTATGTACATGCTATTAATTACTGTTTATATAAAGTGTTGAACTTCAAAATGTATACTTGTTAAGGTTTTAAATATTATTACCATTTAGATGTAATCAGTGTTTTTCGTTTAATTATTCTGAGAAGATCTAACACTATATTTTGCTTAGGGCCATAAATAGAACACGATAGCATTTGTAAATAAGTTTAATTCAAATATACTGCAGGCCCGAAAACGCAATGGAACATTGCATACACTTTTGTGTAGATTACGTGACCTGAGAAATACAGACTACCTGCAAACATCATTTATAATTATGTTAATGGTATCTTGACATGCATACATTATGAACGTACGTTCACTGCATAAAAAGGATCCATTTTTTACATTATTAGCACTGCAAAGTGACTACACAGTGCCTAATTATAAGCACAGTACAATCCAAAAATAATGGCGACCACCGCCTATCGTCGCTGTCGTGGCGGCCTGCAAACTACTAGGCAGCTGGATATAACTAACCTGAAATGACAAACGCGATATCGACTGGCTTACCACCATGTGTAGACCTCTTACCCGGCTTGATTACTGTATATGCACCGTCTGAATCCGGAACGCGACATGCCTAAGCCTAAGCTTGGCACTATGGCGGGTATCACACCTGGTGTATGGTAAGTAGTTGCGATCCAGTCAGACACAAATCGATTATCATGTTCTATCACCTATCAACCCATATTATCTGTATTAGACTTAAATATCGAAGCGCTTACTCTCAATTTAAACGCTGGAGAAAGTCGCCGTAGTCGAAATCGGCAAGAATGATTATTATAAATACCTGAAAAGAGCAATGTTATTCTATGATAAACAAAATATTAATACTCCAAAAAGTGAGTTATGCTTGGAGGGAAACAAATTATGTTACACAACAGTTTTACCTGAATCGATTGAAAATGTTATTACACTATGCAACAGGGTCTTAAGTGTAGTTACCGGAATACACCGTCAACCACAGAACTTCAACCTGACAGCTAACCAAGGGGATATTACAATTATTTTTATTTTTCTTCATCGAAATCTTAACTTATTTTAATATTCCAACTCGCTGTTTGCGACTCTATATTATATAAGTCTACAATTACTAAGCAATTATCGCTTGATGTTTCTTTCATTTGTATTCTAAAACTTTAATTTCAATTACATATTTTGCTGATCATAAGCTACTCCTAATTCATATTACATTGTGTGTGATCCCTTTATTAAATAATCATTTATTTATTCCTTTATCATTTTGTCTCTTTCCATTCAAGGTATTCAATCAAATATAGTATCCTAAATCATAATGTTTATTAGTTGGAAAAGAATATTTAATGACATTTATTTAGAAATTGTAATACTAGAATGTAATAAAATAATAAAAACAGAGCCTTATGATCAATATTTATGATTTTTTTTTGCGCCATCTTGTTCATATGGATGACCAATGGTCATTGACCATATATTTCCTAAAGCTATCTTCTACTCAAGGAAAGCATGCAACTGGCAGGTAGCTCTTGCGTTACAAGAATGTCTCAAATCACCATCTCATTGTACGCTTATCAACATAACTCGCGAGTGTTGGGAAGAGCTAGCGCAACAGAAACGAGGGGCTGTTAGTAGTTTTGAAGCCAGTCATTTCTGCACTGATAATCGAAGATAACCAGGTTGGCTGTTAACGGACATGTCAACGACACATTAGAACCTTTTAAAAGAAAATGTTATGTTAAAAAAAGAAAATGAAACAATCCAAAGACTACGATAATTCAGTACAACTATTAGATTATTCAAAGTAACAGGTTTATAATATGTTTAAAGTATCCTTAATTGAAAACTATAAATTAATACAATACGCGCCCATAAACTTCGCAGTTAAGTGGGGAAGTTATTCGCTTAATTGCATTAAAGTACGAACATCTCAGTTTCGAGGGCAATATCATATTGTATCAAAGTAAACAAAATTTCTATTTGAAGTAACATTAACTTCTCACAAGATAATTATTCACTGTTAATTTCTCGTGGGAAAAAGCTTCATACATTATATTAAGGTCTTTTTATATGTTGTGGTTTATTTTATTACAGACCGAATATTTTCCACATGATGGCACTATTTATATAGACAGGTTCTTTTTAATGTGCGAGGCTTCTTTCAGATCTGGCAACTTCTGGTTTTAGAGCTTATGATATAACACACTTCAGGTCGCCGATGAAGCGGATTAAGTCTCATTTTTTTACCATGCAGGTTCACAGTAATTTTTTTTCTATTTTATATAAGTAACGTTTATTTATTCAGTTGGCAAATTGCATATATATTTTGTTGTTGCCATTTCAGTATCAATGAGGAGTAGATACATTGCAGTTTTCCCGCTGACAGCTGAGTTTAAATGGCGACAACTATAGTCGATTTTTTTTATTTTACACTGCATTTTATTTTCAGTAATTAGGCTAAGCTGGTAAAAGTAATATATTTTTAACTCTAATTGTTTTAACCGAAATGCAACCACAAAGTAACACAGACCCAATTGTCTGATAATATAACCAAGGTGGTGGGAAATCTCTGAATGACATCCGCAAGATCGTAAAGGATATAGTATAGGCCATACTCAGCTGAAAGTAGATGGATGGTATTGTTGTAATGTTGCTGTAAACAAAAGTACTTATTTCCATTTTTCAATTATGGCATTAGAAAATTTTCGTTTTTTTAATATACCTATTAATAACACACCTGTTGCTATTGTTTCAGATTTTCACCAGTTGTTAACGCGACTCTACACGTTGTCACCAACGTTCGGGCGAACGTATGGAGCCGGCCAAATATCGTTTAGATTTTTACAAAGGCTGTATAGTTAGAAAAATAATCAATTATTATTATTAAGTGAATTAAATACTTATTTATCTAAAATTATTGTCTTTTTGCATTTGGTCGGTTATTTTAAAATAATAATTTAGTGAACATATTATTAATTACATCTATATTAATCAATCTGTAGATCTGTCTGCACATTAAAATTTTTGAGTAAATTTCCTGATAGACATACTATAATAATATAAAAGACACTGATCACGAGTATACCATTAAAACTTTTGTCTGTCTGCTTCTATGTCTGGATTTAACTCAAAAATGACTTGACCGATTCTTATAAAAATTTGTACACAAGGTGCTTGTTATTGGTCAAGTAATAGGGTATAAAAAAATTTCAATATTACTTTTAGAAATCGTGAAAAAAAATAAAAAAAATTTTTTTCGTTATTCTTAACAGATTTTTATGAAATTTTGTACACGGGAGGTGTAGTAAGTACATCATTGATGGGGTATAATAATTGTCAATATTACTTCTAGAAATCGTAAAATTTGCTCATAAGTACATATATTTTTCTTCTTACAATATACAAAAAATAGATATTATTTTACTATTATTAAATTTCTATATATCTATTTTATTTAAGAATCTATACATTAATTCTCATCTTGTATAACTCAAAAAATACATTCGAAAGATAAGTAAGTGCTAAAACTCGCAAGTAACTGCAAAATACAATCTTGCATATAATCAGAGTTGTCATTGTGGTGGGTAATATAATAACAAGAATGAAATTACATATTTCATATTATGCATAGTACGTATAATACTCGTAGATACCCGAAGGTTTTAGATTTACAACTTGACTACAGTTGGCTAAACTACACATTGCAACATGTGCGCTTTCAAGAGTGTCTGAAAACTGAACTGTCAAAACAAGCTGCTTGTTACATAAATCTTTCAATGAAGATAATGCAATAGAATATTACATTTCATTTGTCGACGTGTAATTGAATAAAACACTTTACTAACTAAGTACCACATAAATATTGTTATTAAAGATTGAGATGACTATTTAAATGATGAACTATATAAGTGCCGTTTGTTTGAATGTATTAAAAGTTTACATTATATTCATATATTTATTTCATACTGCCTCATTAGCCTAGCGGTCTTAAGTTCGACTACTATGCTTGGGTTCGATACCCAGGTCGGGCTAAGTGTTTGGCATTGTGTCCACTCCTATTACATGGTTAATAAAAAACATACCCGAAGAATGGTGGGTGAACATTATCATCATGCCATCATGTATCGGCGATGTGCCTCGACGCAAAGGCAGTTCATGGGTAGTCCTAATAGCATCCTGAGCACACTCGCTTGTAAGATAGATTGTCCCTTTATGATTCACTGGGCTGCGTTACATGTACGTCCAGGTGTATATTTAGTTAATTAAAATATTTTAAGAATACTAATACTAGGTTAACTCAGTATTAACAAAATAAATGTATAAATGTGTGTGTATGGATTTTATCTGAAATAAAGATTACTATTATGATTATTAGTATACCTCTGCCTAACCCTTCGAGGATACAGGCGTGATGGTCTGTTATGATATGTAACCTATTTTATACTAGCTGTGCCTAACGGTTTCAACCGTGCTAAGTTTATTCGACCGCCGCCAACACACCCGTGTAGCCTATCACTGTTCTCATTTCCCATATTTGCCTGCAGCTTGATACATTGCTTGACATTCATAGTTACTACTCCGCTCCTTCAAGTCCTAACGTTATAGTTATATAGCCTATAACATTCCTCAATAAATAGACTATAAAGTTCAAAAATATTTTTGTGATCTGACTATTAATTAGTTCCAGACATATAAAGTGCATTCCAAAAAAAAAATCAAACAAAAACAATCTCGTGCGCTTTATGATATTAGGTTTATGATATGAAATGAGCGTTTTGTATGGAAAAATTAAAACAAAAAAAATATTATGAAATTATACATTTAATCAATCGAGGTATGTACCATTATTATCTATGCACTTTCGCCATTTTACAGGCTACTGCTGAAAAAATTGTGCGAATGAGATTCAATAAAATCTTTGAAGGCTGTTTGGACAGCCTATTCGGAATACAATTTTTTTCCTTACAAGAAATTGTCCAAATTCCAAAAAATTTGGTAATCTGTTGGAGCAAGGTCCGTGGAGTATGGTGGGTATCGAAGACATTCCAACCGCAGTTTCTCTAATTTAGTGACCGTCTGTCGTGAAGTATGTCGTTGTCCTGAAGCAGCAGTGGGCTAGAGAGATTGAGCAGTCTCGGTTGTTTAACGGCTAGCTTGTTTGTATGGTTTGCAATTGTTGACAATAGACAATACTGATCTGCCGTTATAGTCTGCCCTGATTTTAAGAAGCTATAGTATATGAAACCATCACTGGTCCACCAGACACTCACCAGTACTTTTTTCTGAGTCACCTTTTACTTGTGACAGGATTTGGCCGGTTCTCCTGGGTCAACCACTATGATGAGCGTTTTCCCGAAAATTCCCTAGTTATTGTGACGGCTGAGTAATGTAACGCACCAGTCAAACCGTGTTTGTTGGTGTGCTTCAGTCAATTCATGCTGTATCCATTTCTCGAGCTTTTTCACTTTTCCAATTGGTTTCAAGTGAATTAAAATTGTTTTATCACTCACACCGAAGCCTGCTACTAAATTTATGTTGTTTATTACCTTTAATTTGATCTCTCGTCTGTTTCTTGTTACTCGCTATATTATATTTATCATGTAGTCTACACTTTTAATTATAGTAGCACTAAGCAATGTTCTTTGTCTATTTTTCTTTACTTGTTTTAGTGTTTATTATGTAAGTGTTCAAATAAATAAATAAATAAACTCTGACGTGGCTTGCGATGGATTTGTTTCCACGATCACCTTCAATTCTTCATTATCAACTAGGGTCACCGGCCGTCCACGGGGTTTGTTTCGTATGTCAAAATTTTCAGAACGAAAACGTTGGAACCAAAAATGTACCATGTTTTATTTTACAGTAGCCTCCCCATACAGCCTTCGAGCTGTTTCTGCAGTGCTGATGCCACGGTGAAACTCATATTCGTAAATAACGCGATATTTTAAGTTTTCCATTTTGTGAAAAGAACGTTGTCAAAAAAATCAAATGATGCGAAAACAAATGATTCACTAAATTCGAAACACAAATACACAAGCCTAAATTTGAAATAAATTTGAACTTGAGATTCCTAACCAAACGCCAGATATTTGAGATCAAAGTCAAAGACTACAATATATATTGATCACAGTGGCCAATTCAATTCAACAATTTCATGTGTAAGAAACCCATTATTAACTACCTACAGATAGCATACATAGATATGGGCTGGTATGTAATACCACAGGTAACAGCGGCCGTCTTGGTAAGAAAAAAGAACTTTGCAAATTCTTATGTTTGCCGTCGGTACTGTGAAGGTGCTGAATTGCCTCTCGGCTAACGTGTCCCTCCTCTGTCCTACCTTATTGGGTTCTTCGAACGAGGCATGAAGTGGTATTTCTACAGGCAAGCATGACAGTGACGATTGTCGATAAAATTATTTACTAGCAATCGCTTTTATTACTGGACTGTTGTACAGTACTTTCCAACAGGTAGTGTAAAATCATTTTGCCTAGGTAATATTAAAAACAAATTAACAATAATAAATGTATGTAAGTGTTATAATTTATAATAATAATATATATTAACATATCATTATAACATAACTGAACAAGTAGGTGAAATATACTACGACTCTTATTTAATTGTTACTTAGGTATATATTATTACATATTACTAGCACTGTCCCGTGAATTCACCCGTGTTATATTTGGATTGTACGTGCCTGTTTTCATACATAATATTATGATAACTATTTGGCTACAGATTGTCAGATTGTTTGGCGTTTATGGTCACTGCTCCTCTTTTAAAGATTATAACGTGATATTAGATGGCTTTAATCCTTTCTGAATAAATAGGCTATAAGATAACGAAAATAATTTTTCAAATCTGATTGGTAGGCTAGCGCGTTCAAACACCCAAACAAAAAAATATTTTGAACTTTATCATATTAGTATTGATAATTATAGAAAAACAGCTTCTAGAACAATCTAAATTATTAAAAAATAGCCAAAAAACACGACTCTAAGAAAATAATTCAGTACAATTTTTTTTCCCATGATAACTTTTAAGTCGTTTTCCAGACGTCGTAAATAAATATTATATAGCCTGTCACTCCCACAATTAAGACAAATCTAACAACACCTCGTATGCTAAAATCCATCAATCCGTATAGGCTCCAGAGCCTACCAAAGAAATAGACACACATACGCTCGAAAAACATAACCCTCCTTTTTCGCAGTCGGGTAATAAAACAAAAATATGAATTTTATGAATATTAATGAAATATGAATTTCAAAATATGAAAAAAATTATAATACTAGTAAAACAGATAGTAATCAACCTAAAAGTTTACAGTACGTATTAGCACCGTATCTAGATTATCCTGGATAAGCCTAGATAAAACCTTCTTACGTTTAGTAGGACTTAATTTCCCGGTGAATTGAAGAGACCACGCTGGCCTATTGTATAATTTCGGGTCGAAACGCTTGCTCTGAAGTACCTTGGGGTTAATTTATCTAATTGTCACTGCAATGCGTTAACAAAGGGACTAGGGTAAATGTTTTCATCATTGTCCCGAGGGATTATAGACACATTTTTTGCTTCATTAAAAGACATGGCTGCCAAAATAATTTATACCTGATTTCCTTCTGAAAACTATTTCGTAGCTCAGTTATTCTTTCAATGTTATAAAAAGAATTATGAAATCTATATAATGCCTTGATAATAAAAGAAAAAAAAGCCGTATTAAAAGTAACTATATTTTGAATAAAAGTAGAAACAAAGAAATCACTTACCTAAGTGACAGAGCAAGCACAGCAATGCCGCGAGCCGCATAACGATATTGTCTTTTTCACATCATTAGTGGAAAAACACGCTTCTTGCGCACATCTTCGTTAGAAGTTAACGCTTAGGTCATTTCCAGTCACTTGACTATATATAACTTATTTTTTTCATGGCGATTCTGAAAATAAACAATATTTAAGTTTCATATTATCCCTGCAATTCCCATAACAAGTATAATGTATAAATTTGTGACTCTTTTGTGTTATGTCAATGTGTCTTATTTATTGGTTATTAATACTACAGTACCCCGAACATTTGGCAACTAAATTCTATACGTGTATTTGTCACACTTAACATTGGCGAAATTACCTACATAGGCAGATAGCCAAAATTACAATAAAAAAACAATAGTTATTTTATTAACTCTAATGAAAATTATTTCAAACATTATAATATATTTTCTATATATTAATACGTGAAAAGAATATTGTAACCCTTTTTAAGCATATTGCACGCACGGAGGAGTGTGAGATTTGGCATGGTTAATGTTTATAAATGGAGAATGAATACAAAAAGCTAAATTTTATATAATTATGTATAATAATATGTTACCAATACATTACATAAAATTAAATAAAACATACTGAAAAATGTCAAACACAAATACTTTGTATTAATTGTCGCCAGTTTTAAAATTTTGCAAAGAAATATTTTTTTTAGATTATCCGTACAAGCTAACTATGCACTATGTAGATAGCACGACATAGTGGTCGCTCGTTGTCTAACCTGACGAGATTGCTACAAAAAACAACCCGATGCGCCACGCCGCGCCGCGCCGATAACTGTCTTAACTGAAATTATGCTCACGGCTTACTGTATATCCGCCCGGCAAAAACTAACCGGCTGTGCTGCTGGCACAGTGTATAAGAGCCTTAATAAAAAACATAATATATACAATGATCATTGAGGTATACTCTTTAACACAACCTCAAATATCGTTCACACTTAAAAAAAATTCATGATTTACGGTCGAATTAAGACCACTGGGCGGTTATTACAAAAAACCGTCTTGCTATAAAACATGAAACTTTGATTTCATTTATTAATATTAATGCATTTATCTTATCCCAAGATGTTAAACAGAAAAGTAATATTCGTTAAAGAAACAACAAATATCCAAACATAATGTTTGTTCAGCTTGTTATAATAACCAGTAAATAAATACAGATAATAATATAAGAGGGAAAACTAAACAAACTTCTGATCTTCCTTATTCATACTCAGTAAAACTTATTCTTAACTTATCTTCATTTGCTCTCCGGAAGAAGTTACGGCTCTGGGGCAATTACATGCGTCAAAAATATTATTAAACTAACTAGAGATGGAATTACAATTTCTTTGGGTGACACCAAGTACAATCAATGTTAAAGTCATAACGTTTCGAATTTAATTAATTTATAACTATACCATTTCCATTTCTTTATTTTCTCGATGACAGCACCTGTGAAAACTTGAACGAGCGTTTTTTTTTTACATTATGTATGCATTATTTTATAAAAAATATGACGTTTACACACGTACAAGGTTATACCAAAGTCGGAGAAACTGATAGGGATGGAGCTATATCGATAAACGTAACACGATAACAGACCCGATATTTTTTTACAAAATGTAAGAAACTAAACTACTGCCGGATACTTTTGTACAAATTTATTAACTAATATTATTATATTTCACTACAAGATGTTACATGTATTCATTCTTGATTGATAATGCCAACTTCTTAAAAATTTTCGAAGCTGTTGTAAAATAAGTAGGTATAGGTAGGTACTCGACAATGAAACGAAATAATTATAACGACAGGTAATCTTTATTTATTTATTTTAATCAAAATCTGATGTATCGTCATCGACATCGACATATGCGATCGATATAATTACTTATTTGGTCACAGCACTACAACTCTCAAATTAGAACTGTCATCGAGAAAATAAAGAAATGGAAATAGCATAGATGATTCGTGCGAATATTTCGCACATTATAGATTTTTTTTTTCGAACTGACTATAGTTGTAACCTTGATAGCCCTGGAGCAATTAAAGTCTTTGGCAGCTTCACCAGGCTTGGATTAAAGAATGTAAAGAATCTAATTTACAGCTATCATGTTCATTCAACAGATTGCCAATACATAGCACCTACAATATATTTTTATTAGCATCAACGTAAATGGATGGCAAGATGAAACCCTAACAAAAAAGTTTTTTAATAATTTCTTAACTAAAACATTAATTTCAATTATTAAGCAATGAGTTATGAAACTGCGACATCCTAATTAATATTTTATATCTTTATACAATTTGTTTTCGTGTAAACATCAAAGTGTGCAGAGTTTTCGCTTAAATGGGTGCGAGCTTTGATCAGCTCGACTGTACCGTAATGTCTGTGACTGTGAAGTAGGCATCCTTTCGCTTATAACACATTTGAGCCTTTATGTAATCAACAATGCTTACTGGCTGCTTCGTACGTACTTTTAAAGTAGCAAATATTCTATATAGAAGTCAAGAAACTATTATTAATTTTTAAGAGAAGTTTTAAAACCGAAAAGTAAATTCAATAATGGAAATTGTACTGTAAGAAAAATTGATTTCTGTTTCGAATTATAAAATTAAATAATAAAAGTTTAGAAGTATATTTTCAACTAATTTACATCCGATCATAGAAGTGGGGTTGTAGGACACGACAATTATTTCCGATGGGATTGTGACCACCATACACCAAATGTAATGCACACCCGTCATAGTGTCACGCTTAGGCTTATCCCGTTCCGGGATTAGACGCTGTATATCCAGTAATGTAAGTAGGTGGTAGAGATCTATATCCAACTGGGCCGTAAGCACCAAGAATAATGTTATAAACTCGTCATAGTGACTCACTTCTGGTTTCTTTCGTTTGGAAATCAGCTAGTGTATATCCAACTTTCGACGCGCTTGCAGGCCGGCATAATAGGAATGACCTGCAATGGACTATGGATCTCTCGGTGATTGCCGTTGTTTTTAGATTGTACTGTACTTACTAAAAGGCACTGTACAGTCACTTTGCAGTGCCACAATAAAAAAAGCATTCGTTAATAATCGGTGTCGAAGAAACAAGAAAACATAATTCACTAAATAAATTTGATGAACTTTCAGATATTGAAAAACAAAATCCGTTAGTAATTATATTAGTACATTAAAATCTTTAAAAATATGGTTATATAATTTTAATATCTAGATAAATATTTTAGCTAAAATAAGATCAGGCGACTTGTATTTACAGTCACGATAAAAAAAGAAGCAATTTATCCTGCTCACGTCAGATACCAGTATTATCGAGGGCGAGAACTGAGATATCTATCTCAAAAAGGCATTATAATATTTGTAGAGATTTACTCTCTTTTGATCACAGCGTCTGGCTTTAAAGCTTTTCTATACACGTTTGTGCAATCAACAGCACTAAGGAAATCTGTGTACTCAGTGTCCCGGAGGCTTGTGATACGAAATATGTCGAAAATTTTCTAGCAAGTTTACTTCACACAATGTAAAAATATTTTTTATTGTATCGAGTACCAAACTATGAACCATAATGTATATTTTCAATCTTTTTAAACAGGTTATTAACTATATAATTAAATATTATAATAAAACAATAAAATTATTTTTCTCAAACATGCATGGAAATATTATTGTCATTATATTCGAAAAAAGAACACGCGATGTATTGAATTTACGAACATGCCAAGAATGATAAAAGATATCTAATCAAAGAGTGTTTAATAATCCCAGCGCGCCGTTTCATACAACATTGCTGGAGCGTTGTAATCCAAATTCAAAAAACGCTCTTGCAATTGATTTGATTTTCTTTGTGTGTAAATTCAATACTTCGCGTGTTCTTTTTTCGAAAATAATGACAATATTTCCATGCATGTTTGAGAAAAGCACTATATATGCCTCGGCGGAAATGGCATTTGCCTGTCTCCTATTAGTGAACTCCTCGCCTACGGCTCGGCCTTCAAACTCATACTCGACCTGCGATTGTCTATTTCACGGCCTTTGCAATAATGTACTATTAAAGTAATACCTAGCTTTATTATATTTAGCACATATCAATAATTACAATGATACATAATAATATATGATGGACCTCGTGGTTCGTGGTACAACCATAGTAAGCCCAATTTTTGTGCGAAGTTGCGACTTTCACCCCCGCACAAAAGAATTTTTTTTACGATCAACATTATTGTCACGCCTGTATATGAGTGTTAAATATCCATATAAATGTATGTGTATTAAGTGATTTTTTTGAACTGTAAAATTCAAAAGCAACGGCAACTACTGAGAACAGCAATCCAACGCAGGTCGTCGCAGTAATGCTGACCTGCAAGTATCTGGGCAGTTGTATATACACTGGTTGAACTTGAAACGCAACAAATAAAAAAGCCACTGTGAGGGTTTTATACGAATTAAATGGTTGTGTAAATTTTCCCCCTCAAAAACAATGTTAGGTTTAAGATAATTTTAAATTAATTAAATAACAAAAAATAATTAAGCCAACCTACTTATATCGCAGTTGAAAGATAATGCTATAAACTTGTATAAAAACAATATATGAAAAAAGCATTTTCTTCAACATAATATTTTTTGTCTATTCTTAAATTTCAGTACGATTTACCGAGAAAAACATCAAGAAGGTTTTCGGGGCATAATAATCGTGCGACTGTTGGCTATAGCCGGGACGGTTGTAAAAATTTTACGCTTCGGGAAAAGCGTTTGTGCAATCAGAGAGGATTGTGCCGGGACCTAAGCTAAGCCGCGCTAAGCGGCGTAGGCACCGGGAAAACATTTCGACCCGCCTGAATCGCATTACTGATTTCTAAAAAGGTATTGTACGGTTTAAGCGCTTACGCCTTTGCATCTTGAATCGCTTCTCTTGTTTATTTAATGAAGTAGTTGTTAGTATTAGTAACTATATATAATTTTTAACCTTTTACATTCTATTTTCTGTAATGAGTTAAGTAATAATTTATAATCATCTGTTAAAACATAAATATGAAGACGAAACGTGGACGGCAATGTAATAGGTCTGGGAAAAAATGTTTTTGCATAACGTAGGTATAAACTTGTTATAAAATTTCTTTGACTGTACTATTTGTATCTGGCTGGTTTTGGTAACATTAAAAAGGTTACATTAAAAAATAAAATAAATAGTTGCGTCCATCTATTTTTCTTTCTGTAAAAATGAATTAAATGAATGAAGAAATTCGATACATTTTAAAATATTATTATAAAAAAGGCAAAAATGTAACTCAAGCAGCGAAAAAAATTTGTGATGTTTATCGACCTAATGCAGTGTCAGTAAGAGTAGCACAAAGTTGGTTCAAACGTTTTTAGTCCGGAAATTTTGATGTTAGATGCACCTCGCTCTACGAAGCTCGCTCTGGCGCTGGTACGAATAAAATGGACGCCATTTTTTAAAAAGTGGAGCAAGAAAGATATATCAGTAGTTACGATGTAGTTGAAGAACTGCAAATGACCACAAAACGGTTTTAACCCATTCGAAAAAAGCTGGCTATACAAAAATGTTCGATATTTTGGTGCCACACGAGCTCATTGAAAGAAACCTAATGAACCGTGTACTCATTTGAGATTCATTATTAAGACATAATGAAGAGACTTTTTGAAGAGATTATTGATAACTGGCTATGAAAAGTAGATCACGTACGACAAGAACGTGCGAAAAAGGACGTGGTCTAAGGTCGGCCAGGCCTCACAGACTGTGACTAACCCTTTTTTTTTTTTGTTAACGTGGAGGGAAAACCCATCATGGGTACACACTCGCCCGGGGGAACGAGTGGTATGTGAGACTCCTACTCACTAAAAAAACTCCACGGTGCACCGTCCGCCGCCATACTGGGGCGACGCGGGCACTGCGCTGGCATTCAGCCGCGCCGCCCCGGCGGCAAGGCCCGGAAGGGCTCCCGCTGACGGAGACAGCCCGGTGACGAACTGTCTCCCCGTCCGCCAAACCAGTGCAATGGGAAGACAGGCCCCCCGACCCATCTCCCCTTGGTACGGCCTGGCAGGAGAAGGAGGCGGATGAACCACCACCTGTCCCCCACCCACCCGTCGTTGGGTTTTTTATAGAGGTTTTCTCCTCTGTCCCTGCCATAATGTTTGGCATATGGCGGGGGTAAGGGGCGAATGAACGCACCCCCACCCCGCTAGCCCGGCCATGATTTTTTACCGAGGTTTTCTCCTCTGCCGTCCTGTAACGGCAGGAGAAGGAGGCGAATGAACGCAACCCCTCCCCCACCAGTCCGTCGTTGGTTTTTTATAGAGGTTTCCTCCTCTGACTGTGGCTAACCCTGGGCTAACTCGAAATAAGGTGATGGTGTGTGTATGGTGGGACTGGAAGAGCATTTCTCATTATGAGCTTTTACCGCCCGGCATACCATCGATTCGGATCTTTACTGCCAACAATTGATGAGATTAAAGGAAGAAGTTGAGAGAAAACGGCCGGAATTGATCAACAGGAAGTGTGTGGCCTTTCATCACTATAACACTAGACCACACACAAATTTAGCCACTCAGCAAAAATTAAGAGAGTTTGGCTGGGAGGCGTTAGTGCATCTAGCATATAGCCCTGACCTTGCACCTTCAGATTTTCACCTGTTTCGGTCTCTTCAGAATTCTTTAGGTTCTGTAAGTTTAACATCAAGAAAGGACTGCCAAAACTATTTATCGCGTTTTTTTGATCAGAAGTCCCAAAGTTTCTACAGCAACGGAATCATGTCTCTATCTACAAAATGGCAGAAAGATATCGAACAAAACGGCACATATATACTGTAAATAAAACTTTGAAAAAAATGTCTTGATTTTTCCTATAAAAATGAGAATAAACTTTTTCCCCGACCTATTATTTGGTTTTAACAGAAAACTATTGCTGTCACGCTATTGCCGAACGAGCAAATAGAGCGCGAGAGAAACAACTGTAGTTCGGATTGATTATGCCAATGTAAGATAAACAAAATCATAATTTCGTATCGCCCAGATATCGCCTCCAAAAGTGAATAACGAATAACTCACAAAGGATGTTTTTCTTTAATTTTTATGTTCATGAAATTTATTTTACTGAATAGATTCCAAAACAGATATCAGATGATAACGACAGTAAAATTAGGCAATATTAATAATTTTAGAAGACTTTTAAAAGTTATAGTCATAGTTAATCGAATAAATCAAAACATAGGATCATGGTATTGGTAGATATAGATATGGCTTTCATTTAAACGGTCAGTTATTTAATCAGGTTTTGTTCAACTCCAAAAACTTATTTTGTCAACAAACTAAGTGTATTGATTGAGCTGCTTGTGGTCGGCTAAAATAACTAAATTGATCAGCAACTAATGTGATATTGGGTAGCCTTAAAATTGATGGCATAGAAAATTAAACAAATATATCTGTAGCAGAATATATTTATTTATTCTATCATATCTAAACGTCTGACACCTTTTTTCTTATATGTCATAAGGTTTAAAAATGGAATAATTATTGTTTTTAATTAATTTACTTTTTAATTAAATAAAATTATTTATAAAACTTATTCTAACAGAAATACATGAAAGACCCATATTCCCATAAATTGAGCCCAAGCTGCATCACAAGACATTTCCTTTCTGGTTTGGTTCAGACACATTCGGATATACACTACTCTGTCAAAAAAAATACCGGTAAAAGATCAATAATACACAAACTGTTAGTTATGCATCCTTTATTTTATCGCCTTCAAAGTATGCTCTTTCAAAAATGATACACTGACGCCAACGAATAATCCTATCATCACATCATTTTTTAAACGATTTTTCCGAAATTGAGTTTAGTGCTCGTCGCGTTTCTCCTTTATGTATTCTACCGAATGAAAACGGATGCCACTAAGTGGTAATTTCAGTTTAGAAAAAGGAAAGAAATCGGCTGGAGCCATATCTGGTGAACAAGTTTGTTGCTCGTTGGTTGTTCGTTGCTCGATGGTAAAAATTCGTTCACAATGATGGTCTTGTGCGAAGGGGCATTATCGTTGTGCAAAATTCAAGAAATTTCTTTCCACAAATCTGGCCTTTTTCTTTGAATTTGCTCTCGTAAACGCCGCATAAAGCTCAAATGATATACGATGTTTATCGTTTGACCTTCCGGCAAGAATTTCGAGTGTACAACACCATGACTTTAGCGTGGTTTTTTGGTTTCGGTTCAGTTGGAAGGCACCACTCTGAAGCTTGTTAACTAGTTTGCATGTCAAACTCGTAAACCCATCTCTCACAACCAGTAACAATGCGTTTCATGAATATTGGGTCGGAATTGACTCTTTGCTATGCTATTGAGTTTTTGCAGGAAATTCAGGTCTTTTGGGACTAGCCGAGCGATAACATGTTTCATATCCAAATGATTATTTAAAATGATACGGATCGACTTGTGAGACAGAAAGTTCAGCGGCTGTCTCTTAAACTTGAGTGAGGATTTTCAGTGACTATTTCCTTCACTTTTGCGATGTTAACTTCAGTTAAAGATATTGATGACCTACCAAGAGGAGGCAAAACTTCCAGCCTATTGCGACCGTATTTGAACGCTTAGTACCACTCATAAGCACGTGTTTTTGATAAAGTCGATTCACCGTAAGGTTTCTGTAACATTTTCAGTGTCTCAGAACACGAAATTCCATTAACGATGCAAAATTTAAAACAAACTCTTTGTTCGATGTTTTTGTCCTTTATGAAATTCGCAATACACACTTCATATGATCTAACTAAACACAGCACTGTATTTAATCTAAATGACAAATGCAACTCAAACTCTGTGCCTAAATGAAAAACAGTTGTGCCAATCGAAGAACAAAATAAAACAAAAAAAAAATTGAATTTGGAACCATAAACAAATCATCGATTCCCGATACTTTTTTGACTGAATGATATCATAGAATTTGTCGAATTTCACACAATTGAGTGTATCACTTTTACAAACGAAATAACAAAACCTGCTAAGTGGCTTCTGGAACACGGCCTATACGGGAAAATAATATTTTTCTCTGTTCATTTCATTATAGGAAAACCATGGAGAGAAGGCTCACTTTGCTGCAAAGAACATAAATTGATACTCACATAATATTACAATCGCAACTGGGACCATACTAGCACATTGGGTACACCTACGTGCCACTGCGGCGTTCCATAAATAAATCGTGTTGTTGTCCTAGTAGATGTAAATATCCAAATGGACTTTTGTCTGAAGTAAAATATGGTTATTTTTATGAAATCCGCCCAACCGCCCGCGACTTCGCGTTAATCTATACTAATATTATAATCCCCACTTTTCCACGGCAAGAAAACACACCGATGAACGCATAGTGCTTATAAAAATCGTAGTTTATTAAAACCTTTGAAATAATCCTTTATTGTGAATATCTTCATCTTCATTCATTTTTTTTTTTAAATAAGGACTTAAGTATCTAATGAGAAATATAGAAAAAAATTATCAAAATCTATCCATCTATCCAGTGCTCGTAAGCGCGACTGCTATGCTCGAAGTCCTGGGTTTGATTCCTAGGTCGAGCAAGTGTTCTTGGGTTTTTCTATACAGCAGCTCGGATTAGGCTTTGAGCCCGTCTAATGAAACTAGGCTCGCCCCCTATTATATGAGACGTAAAAACATACCCGGCAAACTGTGGGTGTGTGGGGTGGGTGGGTTAGTACATCTCTGTCTAACCCTTCGGGGATACCGGCGTGATGGTATGTTATGTTATGTCTCTTGAAATGAAATTGGAAAACGTAAACCATTTTAGGCATACAGACTGCATAAGTGATTTAACATGTTAACTAAATAATATGTATGTATACATACATATGTACTAAATATTCAATGCCTTGAAGCTTCAGTCGTGAATTTCAACGCTAGTAAATTTGATTAAATTCAGACATTGCTGTTGAAATATGCAACTCGTTCATTAAATTAATAATATGTATCAAATACATGTTTCTACGAGAAACAGAATTTAAATTATTACTTAAAAGTAATACAAAAAAAATTGTATTCTTCTATGGTCATTTCCATTACAGCTTCCTTATAGCGAACTAAGTACTTTTTAGAGATAAACATAAAATACCATCACGCCTGTATTCCTCGAAGGGTTAGGCAGAGATGTACATACGTACACCCACAGTTGGCCGAATATGTTTTTAGGTCCCATGTAATAGGGGGCGAGCCTATTGCCATTAATTGGGCACGAAGCCAAACTCCGAGCGGCTACTGAGAATTTCATAGGAAAAACCCAATAACACTTTGCTTGACCTGGGAATCGAACCCAGGACCTCGATCATCGTTTAGAGATAATTTTAATATAATTATTAAACTATGTACTTTACCAGAAAAAAATTAAAAGCTCTATTGAAGTAATGTTGGCTCAGTAATACCGTAAACGGACTCCGCGTCGATCGACGTGAGTTCGAATCCCTGCAATGAGCCTGAACTTTCAATGAAGGAAAACATAGTGATGAAACCATAGCATGGTGTTAGGGAATTTTTTTATTACCCTAATAATATATCTAATAGTAAGGCTAGGGCAAGTTGAAAATCTGTAGGCAAGCACCTATATAATTATATGTTTCGGCAGCTGCATTTGATAATCAGTACTTCCGCATCTTGAGCCATATTCATCCACTACACAAGAGGTGAGATTGTGACCAAACGCTAAGCTTATAGAAAATATAAGAAAGTTTTTATATTATAAAAAACTATTTTTCTAAATTATAAAGAAATATATTTATTTATTTTATTAGTTTTTTTTTAAGAACATTACACAGTATCTATTAGGTCTTTACCTATGAAATTGCCGTTTTGTATGAAAAAGTTTAAACGATTTATTTTCATGTTTTTTTTTTTTATTTGAATTAATCGAAGTAATCACCCATGCAATCAATGCATCTTTACCAGCGCAGTGGCAGTTTATTGATGCCCTTCTTAAAGAAATCAGCTGGACGGGAGGCAACAAATTCTTCAAAGGCATTTTGTACTGCCTCTCGGGTATTGAATTTTTTTCCCGCCAAGGAGTTATCCAAATTCTGAAAAAAGTAGTAGTCTGTGGGCGCAAGGTCTGGTGAGTAGGGCGGATGACGGAGAACTTCCAACCCCAGTTGTTGCAACTTGGAGACCGTCTGCTGTGCAGTATGAGGTCGCGCGTTGTCGTGCAGGAGCAGCGGAGACGAGCGATTGACCAATGCTGGTTGGAGATGTGCCAGCTTCTTCATTATTGTGTTCAGTTCTTCACAGTACACATCTGCAATAATGCTCACCCCGTTTGGTAAGAAGCTGTGATGAATCACACCGGCGCTAGACCACCAAACAGTGACCATCACTTTTCTAGGGGTAAGTTTTCATTTAGGGCATTGTTTAGGTGCTGAACCAGGATCCAACCAACTTGCTGAGCGCTTGCGGTTATCAAACAGAATCCATTTTTCATCGCAGGTAACAATGCGGTTCAAAATTCCTTCATTTGTGTATATGTTGAGCAGTGCAAGGCACGTCTCGACGCGTACTTCGCGCTGTCGATCATTGAGTTCGTGGGGCACCCATTTGTCAAGCTTTTTTACCTTGCCAATTTGACGCAAACTGACCAATATTGTTTTGACGCTAACGTCGAAAGCTGCTGCTAATTCAGCCGTAGATTGTGTATCATCTTCATCAGCTTCCACAATCGCCTTTAATTCGTCATTGTCGACCAAAGTCTTCGGACGACCGCGAGGTTCATTTTTCAGGTCGAAATTCCCAGAACGGAAGCGAGCAAAACAATAACAGGTGGTGCGTTGGTTTGTAGTGTTAGCTCCGTGAACGTCGTTGATGTTGCGTGCCGCTTGTGCCGCATTGCTGCCACGACGGTACTCGTATTCCATAATTACTCGAATTTTTAACGTATCCATGATGACAAAAAAGATTGAAATGCGATGAAAATGTAACACTAATCAATAAACAAATGACAACTTTTGGAAAAAGAATTCCATGTTTTTAAAATAAAATTAATTTGAAATTAGAATTCTTAGCCAAACAAAAATTATTTTGATTTGAAGTGGCCAGTACTGCCGTTCTGCAGAACGGCAATTTCATAGAGAAAGACCTATTATATATTAATACGTAAAGTAAAAAAGCTTTCGGTACCTTTTTAAGCGTATTGCGTGCATGGAAGACTGAGATTTGGCATGGTTAAAGTTTACATAGAGAAAAAGTGCAGAAAGCTAAAATTTATCTATTATATCTGTTAGTAATATATTAAATTAAATGAAATTAATACTGCGAATCCTAACCCGCCATGAACCCATTGAACTTGGACCCCCCAAAGATATTGACATTGTCACTCAACGAAAAATGACAGCAAGTGAGGTAGATAATACTCATTGTTTAGGTTCATAAATACTGCAAATGTCAAACAGAAAATAGTCAATGATCAAAAAGTTGCTGGTCGAATATCGAGCTTGGGGCGATCGCTAGTTTTTATAATTCTAGATAATTAGTTTACCCCATGCGTATGTTACTTACTAATATATAGTAAACAAATGTTGTCAGTGAATAAAGTTTATACCAATTTCGATCACATTAATTTGAAAATATAATATTGTAAAAAGTAGGTTATTGATATTATTATTGATATTATAGGCATAGATTTAAAAAAAAAAGTATAGGAATGCAAATATGCGTCAATTAATGTACAAGGCATATTATCTATGTTTTTATGAGCTGTAAATGCGTTACTCAACTATTCAAACCTTTTTGCAACTCACAAAGTTATAAATAGTTCGGATCCCTTCCAGTCGAATAAATAAACGAATAACGTCACCGTGAATAGACAGTTTATTGATACCATTTTATTGGGAAATGTCCCTGCTTGGAAAAGTATTCTAGAATAATATAAAAGTAACCTTTTCCTATCGTATCTATTAACAATAGATTTAAAATGGCATATTATAATAATTTTGTAGGCACGCTATATAACTTTATTTTTATCTAGATTAGCCCCATATCAAAATTGCAAATCTTATTTACATATGTATTATAAACCAGAATTATTATAACATATCTGTCCCTGACAAGAGTTTTTTTTTATGAATTTCATGTTTTTATCTTAAAATTATTTCGTGAAGCTCAATAAAAAAGTTCATACTTCAAAAAGTATGAACGCCACAAAAGTATATACGACACCTATATCAAAAAGCCCTTTTTTTAAATTTTTGTGTCTGTCTATCTGTTTGTTCCGGGTAATCTCCGAAACGGTTGGACCGATTTTGACTGGACTTACGCTGATAGGTAGCTGATGATATAGGAAGTAACTTAGGCTATTTTTCTTTTAGAAAAAGTATTAGGATTCTTCTCATTTAAAAATACTGGTCATGGTGAATCAATTCGGGCGCTTAAATGGCTTATGCTGAGTAAACAATAAAAGATATTGCAAATTAATGTACTACATAATCATAGGTATTAAAAAGACGTCAAAAAGGTTCGGGAGAGTATACATCTATCTTCTGCGGAACACTCACAATAAGCATTTTTGTCTTTAAAATAGCCGGGAGCGGGGTGCAAGATTCGCGTGGGCATTCTGTAGTCCACGTGAGTGAAGTCACAAGCACAGCTAGTTTGTAATAAAACAGTAGAGTTGCAATGATTCAAAATATTAAAAAAAAAAAATACTACGGAGGGAAAGCAAATTTTTGTCTGCTTGTCTGTTAATTTGTGGAACAACAGTGAAAGAACAGGGTAGGAAACTGACTGATTTATTAAATAATAACACCTACCTACATGTATCAACCATCGTACAATATACCAACCCTACAGTTTGTACGCCAATTAGGCAGAAACTATTGGACCAAATTTGATGAAATATTGTGTGATTGAATTTTATAGCCTATATTAACATTTATTAGTATAGCGTGTAGTTTCGTAGTACCTATAAAATAAGTATGAACATTCGAATGGTGTATAAACTGCGATCGAATTAGAAATGTATCATAATATATATAAAATAATGTATGTATGTGTAATACTGTAATATATTTTTCAACACACTTGCTCATAAAGTGGCTCTAATATCACCGCAATTAGGCACATAATGACACCTGTAATCAAACTGTGACTTTTTCATTGCTATTATTCACAAGTGAGTTATAGAGTTTTTTTTATTTTATTGGTCGAGTTGCTTTGTTCTTAAAAAAAGTTTCGATACAAAAAAGATAATGATCAATAGAACAAATAAATTAATGTACCTATTGCTTGCTCATTTCATACAGCTTCGTATTTAAATAGATAATTTCAACTTGTACGTGTTTAATAAATAAAACTTTCACTCAAATATAACTTTTGTTTTCTCTGTAATAAAGAAAACGTCTATGGCCGATCGCCATTGTTAGATGCGCGCGCAATCTGATTAATTTTTCCCGCCATAGCGAAAAAAAATTCACAACTCGTTGTCACTGTTGAAATTTTAGTGATTTTTTAATTAAAATGTCTACAAGTACTAGTTATTAAGAAAATATTTTATGTTGTACACCGCCCGATATAAGTTGTGAAGCCCTTAACGTTATGCAAAGTTTACTACCTGAAAACTCCAAGGAAAAATTATTTTTTATTATTATTTTCTTCACAAGTGTGTTGAAAAACGTCGTATGATACACGTGTGTATTGGTGATTACCGTCCTCGGCTCTCTTAAGACCCTCACCTAACGGCTCGGGTCTCAATGGCGCCTCAGAGGTAATCACCAACATTACACACTTGTACCATAATGTACTATTAAACATATAGTAAAATGAAGTGAAAGTATAATTATTTTATCTTTACGTAATTTACAATATGATTAATTTGGATTGATTTTTCTATTTTGTTCTAAAATTCTACGATAGATATCGTTTTTTGGTATTTTTTACACTATCAAGATTTTTATTAAATTATATTATACTAAACAGACAATCTAATCCGCCCTTACTCACACTGTACTAACTCGTGTAAATTTGTTAAACAACTAACCAAAAAATTGGTCTATAAAACTGGATTACTAATTTGAAAAAAATTGGTTTAAAAAACTAGATTACTAATTTCAATTTTTTTTTTAAATCACTATCACACACGTAAACCATTCTTAAATGTATCAATCCAACTGATATATAAAAATAAATCACACAAACCTTTATTTATAGGTTATAATTATTTATTGTAACAGCAATCGTGTTACCATAATCTATTTACCCAAAAAAAATCAACTTAATTGCTGGTATTTAAGAATAACGTAGAACTCGTAACACAGAATACGTAATCGTCTAAATATAGATAATTAATAGATCGATAAATAAATAAATGTAATGGGTAATTCTATAAATAATATAATGGGTAAAAGGCTTAAATTTAAATGGGTCATGTAATCGATTCTTAAAACCGTCCAAAAACGCTCAATGTATTTTAATCGTCGTTAGTGAGGGTTTTCTCACTCATCGCATGCGATGAGCAACCAACCGCCGCGCCGCCCGCCTTCGTATCCATGGGAGAAATTGTTTCAAAGGAAATCATCCGTAAGGTGAGAGATACGACGCATCGTAAAAATTATAAAATTCTTACAAATTCCGTAAAACATTCTAAATAGATTTTTTTATTATAAAAATTACATTTTCTAATTGTTTTATTACCACATAAAACGATAATTAGATATATTAACTTATGTATCCCATGGTTTCATCAGTGTTAAATTCATTCAGCCAAGTCATTTTTTTTAGAACTGACTACACTGTTAGCCTTATGGGCCCTAAAGCCGGCTGCGGCTTTTACAGCTTCACCGAAAGCCAAGTCATCCGTGTAGCCTACCTTTATTCTCAATTCCCTTACTGACCTACATCTTGCCAAATTACTTGAAATTCATGGTTACTGCTCCATTCTTTAGAGCCGTAGCGTGAAGTTATATAGCCTATATCGTTCTCAATAAATAAGCTATAAATATAAAATAAAGGCTAAAAAATTTGACTGCAAGTTCCAGAAATTAGCTCGTTCAAACAAATAAACTCTATGTATAATATTCATGTAATAGGCTTTATTTAGACGCCTAATGTTGTATAAATAATACGGGATAATACTTAATGTTAGGGTTTAAATCAAAGAACAACAAAAACATATATATACGTAAGTTATTTATATATAAAACAGACACAAAAAGTTTTTTCAATATACTTTATAGGTTTATCATTTCACTTCAAACTCACCTAAAGCTAAGTGACGATGTATCAGTGCCAAAGATAGTACTAAGTCCTAAAGGAAGACGTGACTTAAGTTCAGCTGCCGACTGCTACTTATAAGTGAATGTCGACAGATATTCATCGTAGAGATGGGACAATGCTATATCATAATACAGAGGTTTTATTATGAATTTTTTCTTCACCGAAAGATTGAATTAGTTGTAGAATGCAGACCTAGTATTACAAGAGCCGGCTTCCTCTACCAACACGTCATATTAAATGTCATACTATTTAATACAGTGGGGTCTATTAATAAATGGATATTCATAACTAGCCTACTGGATGGACTGAGTGAAAGGATATTTAAGGAGTGGCGCACAAGGAGCGAGGCATGCAGTCGAGTGCTTTCAGCGCTCGTCCCCAAGCCTGGTGAAGTTGTAAAGTCGTCTGAGGCTTCAGGGCCCTTATGGCTAATAGTAAAGTCAGATTAAAGAAGGGAACAAGGCAATCTCACTTGAACTGTGGGATAGTAACGCTGTTGGATAATAAAGACCTCAGTTAAAAACGGCCATTTTCAATTACTTATATATCCGTTGCTTTCAGTTACTAAAGATAGACAAAGATAACCTTTTGGCTTTACTTTTTCCTTAATAACCTATCGATGGATAGTTTTTCGTATCTACATAAATAAATCCATATCTTATAGCTTGAATAGATAAGAGGGAAGCCGATATCTGTCTTAAGTTGAAGATAGTACTTATTACAAATATGTACTAATCGGGGTTAGTAAACACAGATATGGTAATGAAAATGGCCTAAATCAACTACAAATGTACACACGTACTAGAGACGACACCTCAACAGTATTATTTGAAACACACGTTCGAGTGCATACACTCGCTTTCACAGCTCGAGAAACAGAAATTAAAGTCAACGAGTGACATTTCATCAGTAAGTTCAATGCATAAATGCGCGCGTGCCCCCCCCCGCGGTATCAAGAGGAGCGCAAGTTTTGCTTGTGATAGCTGCTCTAGTACGGTATAGTACTTATATAATACTTCAATGGTGCCGTCTCGCTGCCCGCCTCGCAGCATAATATAATAATACTATGTTAATAAATCGAATACGCTACTAGACAACCATCATCGCATCTTTCGCTGGAACAACGTTGAGTAATGACCTGGTCGAAACGGTAGGTATCACACTAAGACTTATAGCCGGAATGGTATTTAATATCAGTTATCGAACTAAGAAACGAATGTGGTAGTTAGTAGGCAAGCCATTGCTCAGCACTATGCGATGATCGCATTCCGATATTTTGCTTTACCAAAAACTATGGTTCATTTTACGACTCATCAATCCCACGGTCTAAGCGTAGCATCGTGATTAGTGCACCATAATTCCTTAATAAAAGAATTTCAAGGAATTACAACATTTAAAACCCAATAATATAAGCATTTAAAAATCCAATAATATAGCATTTAAAACCGAATAATATAGCATTTAAAACCCAAAAATATAGCATTTAAAACCAAATAATATAGCATTTAAAACCCAATAATATAGCATTTAAAACCCAATAAAATTGCTGTTAACCGACTTCAACAAAAGACGGGAGGTTACTCAATTCCAATGTATATTTTTTTTAATGGATCAGCCATAATAACTCTTTGTCTATGAACCGATTTAGATTAAAAAAAAATATGTTGTATAGGGGATATCTCTAAGGTAGTCCCATTTTAATTTCATTGGTATTGGACCATCACTTTCGAAGATACACCGGGGAACTTCCAAAATCATTGTAGTTGGTTTTCTTTTTAGTAAAAAATATCTTGTATTATTTGTAAACTTGTTATTATTGTACGATTGTTCTCTTTCTTAAATCACTAACAAAATAAGATCATACTATCTCCGAAGGGTTAGGCAGAAGCTTAATAATGTACATCCACAGTTTGCCGGGTATATTTTAGGTTCCATGTAATAGGGATGAGTCTATTGCTATTAATTGGACACGAAGCCAAACTCCGAGTTACACTACTGAGAATTTCCTAGAAAAACCTAATAGGTAACACTTTGCTCGACCTGGGAATCCAACCCAGGAACTCGGGCGTAGCAGTGGCATTTACGACCAATAGGCTAAAGAGGCAGTTACCTATAGATAAGTATAGATATTATTAAAATTACTTATATGTCATGAACAGAATATTTCGTTTTGTTTTCATTAATTTTGTGTCATACCTGCAGACGTAATTGTTAAAAAATTAGTTGAATACTGTAATAAACAAATTATAATATTAATTAAAAATACAATAACTGCTTACCGATTTATATACTTGTATTAATGAAATCCGATAAAATACGCACTACACACTGTAGGAAAACTTAACGAAGTTGTTGTTAATCTTAAAAATATTTACAGTTTACAATCACGTTCACGTAAAACACGCTTTATTTAACTAAACTTATTAAGATTTAATAAAGTTTTATAGAACACCAGCGAATAGAGTACTTAGTTCACTGCGTACGAACGTTCGAGTTTTGAAATCTGAATCGGTTTTTAATATCCTTAGGTCGTTCGTAAGGAGCGAGACCGTCGAGCAGACTGGTGCCCGCGGTTGGTACAACGCACCGCGCATGCGCAGAGATAACCTCTTATAATTTGATATCTCACATCGCCGCCCTTGTGACATTCCGTGGTAAAATCTACTCGTAAATTATTCAATTTTATTTACTTATTCGTACGCATCTGCGTTGTATAATATTGAGCATAAGGATTTTTTGAAGATAATTTGAGTAGATGATTTCGTTGACATACCTACAGCAATACGAAGATTTTAAAAAATGTGTGTTAATAAGGAAGTACGTAAGAAATTATATTTTTTTTGCGTAATTAAATAAAACTATTTATCCTGCCGGTCAAGAAAATGATTAACTTACCAATCAATGATAATAATATAAACTGTAACTGTATATTATACTGAGTTCTAGTTTTAATTGTGTTAAAATAATTTACCGTTGTATAAATAAACATTAAGGCATATTCTCACACAATACCTAAAGTCAATAAAATGAATTAACATTAATACATTATTATCAAGAATGGGTAACTTCATCATGTCATCATCTTCATCATCATGCATGTAGCGTTCAGTTTTACCCTCTACTAAGCGCGCCAAACGAAGTTATAACTTCACAAAATATTAATGAAATTATATATCATACAGAGCCGATTAATAGTAGATTACACAATAATGTGAAAAAAGAGGGAATATAATTCGAGGGACTGACCTGGATCCCGAGAGCAAAGAAGGAGATTCTAAAATAGAATCCTGAGCGGAGTGAGGGATACAAGGACCGAGATTAAATTTATTTTTTCATGAATTATTTACTCTACTTTTTACCATTGACTGCGAGAAATTTCAAAGACACGTCAGGTTTAGTGTCATTTCGTTACACGAGAGAGAAGATAGACATAATATAGAGTAATAAAGCAGGATGGTAAGGATCGCAACCACCATACACAATATAGTGATAAACCCATTACAGATTTTCATTTGGTTTGTCGCGCTTAGGGATCAGTCCGTGTGAACGCGGTAATGAAACGGGTTATCAAGAAAGAAAGAAGAAAAGAAAGAAAGAAAAGATGGTAAAGATCGTGGTCACCATACACATAGTAACTAACCCATCACTGATTTTTATTTCAAGAAGTTTCATTTATACCACATCCACGTGCATTTTTTTATAGGTACATAATTTATATAATTTGTGCTAAAAAGTTTTTATTCTCTTGTGAGTAAAAAAGTGTTTTATTCACTGTTATTGATGAATAAAATGCTCTTTTTCGAATGCCAATGGTAGCAAATAAATTTACTATGTTGGTACTAAACTTTACCAAACATGTACAAGAATACAAGCGGCTACTTTCTCATATTATAACTAAAAGAATAAACATACAGATTGGGATAACAAAGTTGTTTTAAAATCCACTATTAATTTATCCGAATCGGAATTTAACCGAAATCTGTATTAAAAAACATGAGACCCACTTTAAATTGTTAATAATCTAATTTTGTAACAAAATATCAATAAATGTCTATAGGTATATAATCTATAAAAGGAATTATATTGCAAAACTATTTAGGGTAATAATAATGTAAATGCGAATTTAAATTTTGTTCTAAAATAAATTCTAAATTTTTTACCGTATATCGGGTTTATCGCTATGACCACAATCTCACCTGATGTAACGTGAAGATATGACATGAGTAAAGTGCAACTGCCGGAACACACGTATAGGAGCTTTGCAACTTGAGAGTGATAGTTAACCAGACGAGGCATTAGAAAATACCATTCTATGCTATGGTTATATTACGATGTTTTTCTTCACTGAAAGTTCAGGCTCATTGCTGTGATTTGAACTCACGTCGATCGACGTTACCACTTAGCATCATTGCTTCAACTTCAACTTTTTGTAAATTTATGCCTCGCATTATTATTTACTATCTGTGCCTGCAGCTTTGCTCACTTGAAATACAGAATACCGTCTACAGGGCACACGCGCGGAACTCACTCCCCGCTCCCGGCTATTTTAAAGACAAAGGTACTTATTGTGGGTGTTATTTAGAAGATAGACACATACTCTGGAGATTTTTTTGTAGATCTTTTTAATGTCTACAATAATTATGTAGTACATTAATATGCTATATCTCATATGGTTTACTTAGTGTAAGACATTTAACCATCCGAATTGACTCACAATGACCAGTTTTTTTTTATTTGCACGGAACCCTAGTTCTTTTTCTAAATTAAAAGTAGGTTATGTTACTCAATAAAACATCAGCTATCTACGAGTGAAAGTGCCGTCAAAATCGGTCCAATCGTTTCGGAGATTACCCGGAATAAACACATAACCAGACAGAAAAAAATAATATAAATGGGTTTTTTGCTATAGGTGTCGTATATACTTTCAGTAACGACCCGCCCCAGCTTCGCAGGGGTACAATTTATAAAGTTGTGTATTTTATTTTTAAAAAAGTCTGATTTAGACTTTATCGCTTTAATATTCACAATTCATAATTTCATACCTTCATAACTGCCTCATTAGCCTAATGTTTCTAAACGCGACTGCGACGGTCGAGGTCCTAAGTTATATTCTCAGGTCGAGCAAAGTGATATTGGGTTTTTCTATGTAGGATATAATGTACAAGTATATGTAGAATTAATTTGGTTAATTCGAAGAAAACAAGTAATACAATTGTAATTTGTACATTAATGTACATTGTGTACATTAATTGAAAATAAGCTTTACTTGTGAGTTTTCTTTTCTTAATGAAAATAATATGCTATTATTATGGCTAACTGCCTCGTTAGCCTAGTGGTTGTAAGCGCAACTGCTATGAGCAAGGTCCTGGGTTCGAATCCCAGGTCGAGCAAAGTGTTATTGGGTTTTTCCTATGAAATTCTCAGTTGCAGCTCGGAGTTTGGCTTCGTGCCCGATTAATGGCAATAGGCTCGCCCCCTATTACATGGGACCTAAAAACATACTCGACGAACTGTGGAACACGTCGAGAATACAGACGTGATGGTATGTTATGTAACTTCATAGTTAACAATAGTGCGCTTAACTCGCGTAGCGCAATTTATCATAGGTTTTTTTAGGTAGGATTTCTTAGGTCGCGAATAATTTTGAATTCCTGATATCTTCTACGATATATATTTAAATGGAAAACTGTAAAGGTCAATCTTAATCTACATTAAATGCCCAAGTTAAGTAATAAACTTATCTGGATAAAGATTAATACTGAATTGGAGAAAATAGCTTCGCAAATAGCGTAATATTTTTAATTATTGTTGTTAGCGACGCATAGGCCTAAGCGTAATGATACGAGAATAGCAATTGTAAATATAAGTTGTAGGGATGAATAATTTGTACAAACAAACATAAGTCTAATGTTTCTAATGTTTCTAATATAATACTATAATGTGTAGGTATATAAGAGAAGTGAATAAGTTATGAAAATGTTTGTAATTTAATAGAAATAGTCGCTTAAAGTATTAAACTCGTGTATCATAAATAATCCATATTATATAGAAGTTGTATGTAATGTTTTGTGTTATATAGGTAAATTAGCCTTCTATATATGTTTTATAATGTTTGTAACGCCAAATAGTGTGTATATAACGAGTTTCATGCTGTTTTAAAGTTGCAATGTTTAACGCTCTGTATCTACCATGTTTATCGGACCTATAATGTTAAAGTTAGTGTTTTTGTATAGGTATTTTTGTCTACAATAATGTGAAATAGTTTTTATAATAATTGGATAATTGTAATTAGAGATATTAACAATTTATTATATTTTGCATACAAGTAATAATAATAATGTAGATAGAGATAGCAATAGTGCATCCACGAAGCACCTCCGCGGTTAGCGGGCATGCCCATATTTGGTAAAGAGCAGTACGGATAGAGACGCCATCGTCCGTCTCACTCTCCAGCAAACGAGATAAAAGGCGCGCTACCGGGGCCAACCGGCCCGGCTCCAATAATAAAAGTCGTCAAGACAGTTAGGGGCGCCGTCGCCTCCGCGTCCTCCGAGCTCCCCGCGCCCGCCGGCGGGAAAAAAGAGCGTGCCCCACCTCCGATTATCATCCGGGACAAGGCCGCCTGGATGGAAGTCTGCAACGAGATGCGCAGACTCAAACTAGAATATCACAAGGCCAGAAATATAGTAAACGGGATTTCCATTTCGGTGAGTTCTTCGGAAACTCACCGTAAACTCACCACCCTCCTCCAGCAGAAAGGTCTGCAATTTTACACTTATTCTCTCGCGGAGGAGCGCGTCCTCCGAGTGGTCATCCGCCGCATTCCGGTGGAGCTCGACCCGTCGGAGGTGTGCTCCTCGCTCAAGGAGCAAAATTATCCTATCCGGGAAGTACACCGGATGTACAGCAAGGATAAGAGGCCACTGCAAATGGTAGTGGCCATACTGGACCTTTCCCCCGAGGGAAAGGCCATTTTCCAATTGGAATCAGTGTGCGGGCTCTCCGGCATAAACGTGGAGCCCCCATACAAAAATCACCAGCTTGCGCAGTGTCACAACTGCCAGCTGTACGGGCACGCTGCCCGTAACTGTCACTCTCGTCCGCGGTGCGTAAAGTGCCGAGAGGACCACCCCACCAGGGAGTGCACGCGCGAGCGTGACTCCGTCGTGCCCCCGAGCTGCGTGCTATGCGGGGAGGAGGGGCATCCCGCGAATTATCGCGGTTGCCCCAAGGCCCCGCGTACTACGCGGCCACGCACGCAGAGGCAGGCGGCCCCCCGTGCGGCGCCCCCCGCCTCAGCCATCAAAGCGCAACCCCTGCTGGCGCCAGGGGAATTTCCCGCGCTGCCGGTCCCGCGCCAGTTCCCGGCCGCCGCCGGCCCTTCCGCACCCCGCGCGGTGCAACCGCAACCCGTGCGATCATCACAGAACGCATGGGGCCCCCGTCGCCCCAATCCACAGCCCCTTATGGCTATGGATATTCCCGCGCCCCGCGCTCCTGCGCCCCGCGCTCCTGCGCCCCGCGCTCCTGCGCCCCGCGCTCCTGCGCCCCGCGCTCCTGCGCCCCACGCTCCCACTAATGTCGTTAGTAGTAACGATTTAATGATATTGCTCCTTCGCGAGCACGATATCCGCGAGGTCATCGAATATAATGACCATCTGGAGCGCTTCGGTCTCATCAAGACCGTTTGCGCGTTCCCCCGCCTCGTAGAGACACTACAACGTCTCGACCGCGAGGCGAATAATAACAACTTAGGGCCTTTCAATGGCTAAGTTTAAGCCGAAAGCGTTAAATCTTTCGTTTTTTAACGCGTGGAACCTACTTCCGCAGCGTGATCTCGTCGCGACCTTTCTTAAAGATCACCAAGTAGATGTTCTTTTAGTGCAGGAGACGCTCTTAAAGCGTGGTAAACGTGATCCAAAAATCGCGAACTACAATATTGTGAGAAATGACCGGGCCGGCCGCGGGGGCGGCACTCTCATTTATTACAAACGATCGTTATATTGTACGCCGGTAGATCCTCCGATACTTACCAATATGGAAGTATCCGTGTGTAGACTAGGAATGACCGACCACCCGTCCATAACGTTAGTTTCAGTTTATCTCTCGCTGACGAAAGAGCCTCTCAGGTCTGACCTAGAAAAGCTACTTTCGCTCGGTGAATCGGTCATTATAGCGGGTGACCTCAATTGTGGACACACTTCGTTTAACAATTGGAGAGACTCCAGGAATGGGGTTAAACTCGAAGAGCTTAACGAACGTGCTAAACTTTGATGTCATAGCGCCACCCACTCCCACCCACTTTCAAGACAACTGTATGCCGACAGTGCTTGATGTAGCTCTCATTAAAGGTATCGCGCTTCGGTTACGACTCATTCGGGTCGTACACGAGCTCGACTCCGACCACCGTCCAGGTCATCAAGCAGCTAGGTCAACCAGACGACTCTAGCCCTCCTTCGGTCCAAGTGGTTGACTATGCCAAGCTTAAAACATTATCTTGCGGACAGGCCGTCCTCGTCCAGCTTTAGATAGGATCCCGGACGTATTGGGGTCCGTTGCGGATGTAGATCTCGCGATCGATTCCCTGGTCGACCACCTGCAGGTCGGCATCGGAGAGGCCTCGAGAGAGGTCGAAGAGGCGAGCGATCGCCGCTTCGTACTCCCTGCCGACGTGCGGGCGTTGTTGACGGAAAAGAACGCGGCGACTCGTGCACATGACCACTATCCGACCGAGGAAAACCGCGCACGTTTACGCGCACTTCAGAGAGCGGTTAGAGCCCGCATATTAGAACTCAGAAGTCACAGATGGGACGCCCTCGTCGAAGGGCTAAGGCCGTCGGCATCTGGCCTACTGGAAATTAGCTCACAGCCTCAAAATAGAGGCCCCTTATCTTATGCCCCCCCTCGAGAGGGGTCCCGGTATACCACCCGCCTTCGATAGCAGCGACAAGGCGGAGTGCCTCGCCACTTCTTTGGAGAGCCAGTGCTCTCCGAACAGTGTCGATGCAAATACCGACCGGGTCAAGGGTATCGATGGATGCGTGCGGGAGCTGGATAAGCTCCCCGCGACAGAATCCCTGTCCCCAGTCACGTCTGAGGAGGTGCTTTCCATTATAAAAAGCCTTAAGCTTAGAAAAGCACCAGGTCCTGACGGGATCAGGAATGAAGTACTTAGACTTCTTCCCGATCGCCTCATAGCTCTTTTGGTCTGCATCTTCAATGTAGCCATAGTCCACTGCCATTTTCCAGCCGCCTGGAAAAAGGCAATAGTCATAGGTATCCATAAGCCCGGCAAGAGCACGTCGCTTCCCGACAGCTATCGCCCGATCAGTCTCCTAAATACGTTAGGGAAAATTTACGAGCGGATCCTTCTGAACCGTCTCAAGCCAGTAATAGAGGAGAAAGACCTCTATCCGCCTGAGCAATTCGGTTTCCGTGCTAGATATTCTTGCACTCATCAAGTGCACCGCCTCACGGAGCACGTTGCATTTAATTTTGCTGAACTTTATAAGCCCCGCCGTACACTTGCGGTCTTTTTCGACGTGGCCAAGGCCTTTGATAAGGTCTGGCACGAGGGACTGATCTACAAGTTGTATCGCTTTGAAGTCCCCGATAGGTTAATTAAAATAATTCTCGATTATCTAACAGATCGCACCTTTCGCTATAGAGTGGAAGGTGAATTGTCCACGCCCCGTCCAATACCCTCAGGCGTTCCCCAAGGTTCGATCCTGGCTCCTAGCCTATTTAACCTGTACGTCAGTGACCTACCTCAACTCCCGGAGGTCGAGGTAGGGCTATACGCTGACGATACAGTCATATATGCCTCAGATAGGAATAGATCCGACCTCAGACACAAAGTCCAACGCGCCGTGACCACTCTCGGGAAGTGGTTTAACGAGTGGCGAATAGCCGTTAATCCCTCGAAGAGCGCCGCGATGCTCTTCGATGCGGATTCGTCACGGATACCGTGGAAGCTTAAGCCTGTTGAGCTCTACGGTAATCCGATTCCTTATGTAAGAGAGACCAAATATCTAGGGGTAACCCTAGGGTTACGCCCTCGGTGCGCGGTCCCGCTCTGTATCGGTTGACGTAGCACATTTGTTGTGGGCAGACGCACGCGCCCATTTTAATTGTTAAAGATAAAAATGGTTATTGTTCGAGACTGGTAAAACTCCTGGGACACCAACTCGACGTTATACAATATATGGCAAAATCCAACGAAGACAGTACCTAAAATTTCTTGTGACGTAGCGCTCCTTAAACCACAAGCAGAAGCGCGGTAATCAAACGCACGACGACGACTCCTCTGCGAGCCCGCACCAGCCGTCAGGCCGAGTTGGGGAAATCAATTTTATTAATTGTATAGATAATTAATTTCATAGTACAGTAACCAAATTATATCACGCAACATGTTATACTAACTGGCCATGTAAACATTGTTCTACCCTTTTCGGTAGTTAATGACTCGATCACAGCGCTACCTATCGGATCCTAAGGTTGCCTGTCCACAGAAGCGGAGCAGAATGGAGCTATGCAAATTTCGACCAATGGAATTGAATAAAAATCTAGAGATGTAATCTTATTGGTCGAACTTTGCCTGAGATGTAATTCTATTGGTCTCTCCGCTCCGCTTCAGTGGGCTTGCAATCTAACATTCTATAAACCATCGTCTCGATAAAACACGCACACAATACAGTAACAATATATTATGTGCTCAATCGGTCAAGTCATTCAGAAGTCACACGATCACTGAAAGACGCACACAAACTTTTTATAGTTTGTTATAAAGACTAGTGGTAGCCAGCAACTCCGCAAGCATTTATTACACAGTAATTAGTTATGTCTCGTAATTTTACTTTTACTCATAATAGTGACAAGTCTGATAGCTTATTAATGGAGAAATGACATAAGCTTTCCGTAGAAATCCGTCAACCCGTTTTTGAGTTAAATCCGAACATACAGACAGACAGACAAAAAAATGTTGTCATATTCATGATATATACTCTTTATATGGATCACTTTATATGGGATGCCTCTACCAGAAAAGTTGAAAAAAAAAAACCTTTACAGACAGATTTATTAATATAGGCCGAAATAACGTGAGTTTATTCTTAACTAGCTGGTACCCGCGACGTCGTTTGCGTATTAATGCATATGAATATCTGTGTACCAAATTTCATCTAAATCCGTTGCGCTGTTTTTGCGTGATTGAGTATAAAAGCTACAAACTTTCCATTTATTATATTAGTAACATTAGAAACTTTCCTATTTTGTCTAATTTCTTATTAAAATCCTACTTAATCACTATAAAACCTATTATAATTTAATTGGTAATAACGAATTTGTAATTAAGTGTCAAAGTATTAAAAATTTGAGGTGCGCCATCTACAATTTTTTTCTATTTGGTACAACAGATGGCACTGAATACATATTATATTCTGAATCGCGTTGTCAAGATTCCCTTCATAATTATATATGTATATTAACTTAATTTTGCATATTGCAATGCAGCCAATGATAATTTCAATCATACTTTAATTTTTGAATAGCTTTTGATAGCTTGATTTTTAGTATTTTATATTTTTAGGGTGGTGAATTGTGATTAGAGTTGTTCTGTTATATTAAAGGCTGATATTTTGGTGTTCCTAATATGGAACATATTAGTTTACTCATATTATAGGTTCCTTGTGATTAGGTATGTGAATTTCTAAAAAAAATCGATTATTTTTTAAAATAATATAATTGATTTTTGTTCAAATAATAATCGATTTTTTTTTCATATTTTGTTGAGAAATTGAATTGAAACCTGAAACATTTACAATCATAACTTTCTTATTCAAATAATCAATTTAAATAAATAGACAAAAAATATTGTTAATAACAGAAATGCCTATTCTTGTTCCAAATTTTGTTGTTATAATAAGGTTGAATAAAAAGTAAAACCTGTTTTTTTTTTAATATTATTTTACGACCTTTTATCCTCCGAATTTGGTTTTCTAAGTAGGAATATTCTTTAAACTTTTAAAAATATTATTTTTACTATATGTATACTAATATAACAAAGCGGATGTGTTTTTATGTTTGTTTGTTTGTTTGTTTAAACACACTAATCTCTAGAACTACCAGTCCCATTTGCATACGATAGCTTGAATCACGAGGAATAATATAGCCTTTTAAGCATCAATATACGCGTCCTAACTAGCCTTTAATATTGATTTTTGTTAAGTAAATCGGAACACGAAGCTCTATCTACTATTCCAGGTCATTGACTATCTATGTGCCAAATTTCATCTAAATCCGTTCAGCCGTTTTTGCGTGATTGAGTAACAAAGCTACAAACTTTCCATTTATTATATTTGTAGGATAACACTGTGAGATCTGTTCAGCCTTTTTTGCGTGATTGAGTAACAAACATCCAAACATACACACTTTCACATTTATTATAATATTAGTATCAGTATTAGTAAGATTAATTAAAATAAAACCACAAGATTACTGAACAAATTCCGGCCAAAAACCACAAATAGATAATTTTTGTAGACGTTGGTGGTTCATAAATATTGGAAAAAAAATATTGTTTATCTAGTTATGCAGTCTGTACCCTCTCTTATTACGTCTTGTTAATTGGTACATACGTTAGAAATGCTGATGTTACGTTTCTAACCCATATTATGTCTGCAAACTACTGATAGACACCTGGTGTTTTGACTGAATGTATTGCGACATATTTCTCATTATTTCATAGTAAACAGCCCCACTTTGTGTTTATAGAATAAGAGTTTATAAAAGAGACATTTGTAACAAATAAAAGCATTCTTAATAAAGCTTCGTGAGAATCAGTCTTGTCTTAGACTTTTTAAAAACCCTCGGCAGTGCTCCCGAAATTTAACTGGCGCAGTCGGTAGGATACTCAATCAACAATAAAAGTCTGTGTTCGAGTCTTACAAATCGGTCTCATGTGCAGATTTTGAGTATCTACGAACCAATAAATAAGTTAACGTCGGGTTCCACATCTATTTCCGAGAGATCCTGTCCTAAAAGCGAAAGCAGCTATACGGCAAGACATGGGAACGAGCAGACTGTAAGTGACCATTTTTACAATCCTTGTCTCGTCCTTGTTATTTTCTGTGGTTGTATTTTTCGTTGGACATTGTTATAATTTTCAAACAAAAATCGTTGAAAATTATTTAACAAATTTTTATAATTTTCAAACAAACCTCGTTGAAAATTATTTTTCATAATTTTCGAATAAAAATCGTCGAAAGTTATTTGACTTCATAGATTATAAGATATTGAGAAATATTAATAATAAATATTAATTTTGAGAATTTTAATTTGATAATTTTAATTTCGATAATTTTAATTTTGAGAATTTTGATTTTGATAATTTTGTTATAAGATTTATTTTGTGAATTTTATTTTGAAAATATTATTTTGTGAATTTTAATTTTGTGAATTTTACTTTGTGTGTGTTTAATTAAATAAATACAATTCAAAATGCAACGCAACAATGAATCAACAATTCAATTAGTATCAAAAGAACTTTTAAGTTTAATTCCCAAGTACGATGGTGATCAAAATACTTTAAATTTATTTATTAAAAAAAGTGAATATATAATCAGAAATTTTAGCGGATCAAACAATGTTGTTCAAACTACATATGTGTTTCATGCTATAACTAGTAGATTATGTGGTAAAGCCGCTGCTCTACTAAGTGAAAGAGAAGACATAACAACTTGGGAACAATTAAGAGCTGTTTTGATTCAACATTTTGGTGATCCTAGATCGGAAGAGTGTGTGGCAATTGAGTTGGAAAATTTAAAAATTAAAGTTGGTGAAACATATACGCAATTTTGTAACAGGATACAACAAACACGCTGCACCCTCTTCTCCAAGGTCAATTTATTAACTGATGAAGGCCTCAAAGCCGCTAAAATGATTATCTATAATAATATGTGCTTGAATGTATTTTTATATAATTTACCAGAGGATTTAATTCGAATTGTGCGACTTAAAGGTTGTACCGTTTTAGAAAACGCACTAAGTGTTGTCATGGAGGAGGTCAATTTTCAATATCAGTACAATTCTAAAAATAAAAATAAATCTAATATTAAACCAGTTCAACAATTTTTCACGCCTACTTTAACAAATAATTTTAATAACAATTTCAAACCTCAACCTGCATTTGTGCCAAATACATTTAATTCCGGACAACAAAATTTTAAATTCGGAATTCCATACCAAACACAAAATAATTTTAAACCGTATAATAATAATTTTAAATTCGGTATTCCAAATCAAAATGTACAATTCAGACCTAACCTAAACCAACAAGGATATAAACCAAATTTTGGAAATAATAATTTTAAATTCGGTATTCCTAATCAACAAGGGTTCAAACCACAATTTAACAATACACAAAACCGACCTAATTTCAACATGCCAAATCAACAATTTAAATTTGGTATACCACCACAAAATCAACCTCAACGTAATCCACCTCAATTTCAGGCAAGCGATGTGTCAATGCGCACAGCTCGTCCTATTAGACAAAATATGATAGAGTCTTTAGAAATGAACGACCCTGAAATTGAATACCAAGACTATCAACCTGATTATACAGAATATGAAAATCATTATTTCATTGACGATAATCAACAAACTGCTTATGACGATTATCATGAAAACATAGAACCTGTTGAAACTGAAGAAGCTGAAAATGAATGCGTAAATTTTCCTATAAAAGCCTCCAAGAGCGACCCCCAGAAATAGTACACTTAAATTATGACGGCATAAATAAACTACCGCATATTTATATTCCTGAAATTGATGCTCGTTTAATGATTGATACCGGAAGTACCAGAAGTTTTATTAGTCCCGCTAAAGCTGATGAATATTTTTCAGATTATAAATATATTGATCCTTTTGAAGTTATTAGTACACATGGACGTAGCCTACATGACGAAGTTATAGATATACCTTTATTGGAAAGTTTTAAAAGTCCGATGAATCATAAATTTTATATATATAATGTAGATGGAAGATATGACGGATTAATAGGTTCTAACTTATTAAAAATATTGAACGCGACTATAGATATGAAAAATTTAATTTTACGGACACAAAATACAGAAATTCCAATAATTTATAGTCCCCCGTGGGAAATAACGCTAGAACCACGCACTGAAACCCGTGTTAAGGTGCCTACAAATTTAATTAATGGTGAAGCAATAATTAATTTTAAAAATTTTGGAAATGAAGTACGTATGCCTAGCGCTATAGTTACTTGCAAAGATTCATTTGCAACAACAGTCATGCAGAATGCTTCGCAAGATAGTGTGACTTTAACTTTTAACGAACCATTGAATATAACCAGCCTTAATAATAATACTTGCAAAATAAATTTATCAACCGGGCAACAATTAAATGATTTTGAGATTGATGAATTACTTACACAAAATTTATCGAAACTCCGATTAGATCATGCTAATCAAGAAGAACGAGAAGCAATAGAAAAACTTTGTTTTGAATACAGGGATATATTCTATTGTGATAAACTGCCTCTTACATTTTCTAATCAAGTAAAACATCGAATCCGGACTAAAAATGAAGATCCAATTTTCATACGGCAATACCGACTTCCACCATCGCAAAACGATGAAATACAGAAACAAGTTGAAAAATTACTAAAAGATAATGTTATACAAGAATCGTTTTCACCATGGAGTGCACCCGTACACCTAGTTCCAAAAAAGATGGACGCCTCCGGTGAACAGAAATTTAGAATGGTTGTAGACTATCGACGTATAAATGATATTACTACTGATGATAAGTATCCTTTACCAAATATTAATGATTTATTCGACAAGTTAGGGAAATCTACTTACTTCAGTACATTGGATTTAGCAAGTGGGTACCACCAAATTGAAGTTGATGAACAAGATAGACCCAAAACTGCATTCACTACACCAATGGGACATTTTGAATTTACACGGATGCCATTTGGACTTAAAACAGCACCTGCAACATTTCAACGCGCAATGGATAACGTGTTACGTGGGTTGCAAGGTATACATTGCTTAGTATATTTAGATGACATCATCATTTATTCTAGTAGTATACAAGAACATGTAGAGAAGCTAAGAAAAGTGTTCGATCGTCTCAAACAAACCAATCTTAAAGTAACTCTCGATAAATGTGAGTTTTTTAAAAAAGATGTACTCTACTTAGGACACAAAATTACGAAGCATGGTTTACAACCAAATGATGATAAAATCAGGGCAGTACTTGCCTTCCCACTCCCCAGAACATCCACTGAAATTAAAAGTTTTCTTGGCCTGATAGGCTACTACCGAAAATTCATAAAGGATTTTTCAAAAATTACACAACCCCTTACATCGTGTTTGAAAAAGAAAAATAAAATTGAAATTAATGAATCATATGTTCAAGCTTTTCAAAAATGTAAAGAGCTACTTGTGAATGCTCCTATATTACAGTTTCCTGATTTTTCTAAACCCTTCATTTTAACAACAGACGCGTCAAACTACGCTTTAGGCGCTGTCCTTTCACAAGGATCAGTTGGAAATGAAAAACCTATCGCATATGCAAGTCGTACTCTTAATGATGCAGAAACACGTTACAGTACAATAGAAAAGGAACTGTTAGCCATCGTTTGGGCAGTAAAACACTTCCGTCCTTACCTGTATGGACGCAAATTCACAATATTTACTGACCACAGACCTTTAGCATGGTTAAATTCACTGAAAGAACCTAATAGTAAACTTACTAGATGGAAATTGAGACTAGCTGAGTTCGATTTTGACATAATATACAAGAACGGTAAACAAAATAGTAATGCTGATGCTCTATCACGAATTAAATTAAATATATTAAAGGACGATATGTCCTTACGAGTAAACGTGAGTGACACTGAACGATCTGAGAGTCCAATACTAATTTCAGACTCATCAGAAACGTTAACTATTCCTTCAGATTCCGATAAGACTTTAACTCACCCAATTCGTTCTCCTTCATCCAGTACTATTACTGCCTGTTCATTACCGGAAACCATACATTCTGCTGAAGATATTGATACGAATGGTATTCCCATTATTGAAGAAGCCATCGACACAAAACCTAATCAAATCCTTATTTTTACTTGGAACAGAAACCAATTATCAATAAAAGACTTATCACATGAAAAACAAAAAATTTTGGAAGTACATTTACCTGTAAACAACACTAACCTTGTTAAGAAATTTCTTTTAGAATATATAAAACCTAAAATTAAATATTTCTTTTACTTTGAGAGCGAAATTCACCGTAAACAATTTACAAATGCCGTGATAAAACTATTTAAAAAAGATACCGTCAAAATATATGAATGTACTAAAAGAGTTATATACTTAGGTGATGAAAAAGAGCAACGTGCCACTATACTTGCTTATCATCAAGGTAAAACAAGTCACCGTGGAATCAAAGAAACTCTTATGAAATTAAAGCGTAATTATTTTTGGACAAATATGGATATAACAGTCGCTTCTGTAATCAATTCTTGTGAAACTTGTAAAACTCTAAAATATGATCGCAAACCTTTAAAACCAGAATTAATGTTAACGCAAACTCAAACAAAACCTTTTGCTGAAATATTTATAGATATATTCTCTATAGAAGGAAGCTACTTCCTTACCATAATAGATGCTTTCAGTAAACTAGGTCAGGCTTTTGAAATATCCAATCGCTCTACACCTGAAGTAGTTCGTGCCTTAATTAAATTTTTCTCATTTTATGGCGTACCAAATAAGATCAGTGCTGATTCTGGTACTGAATTCAACAATACACTTTTAAAAGAAACATTACAATTTTATAAAATAGAATTACACATAAGCACTCCACATAATCCTAATTCTATGGGTTTAATTGAAAGATTCCATTCAACTATTTTAGAAATATATCGTATCGCTAAATATGAACATAAAATAACTGACGCGGCTAACGTTATGACTTATGCAATTATGTCATACAATCAAACCATTCACTCAACGACTGGTCTTACACCATTTGAAGTAGTTTTTGGACACACTGATTCTAATAGTACTTTTGAAGTAAACTTTAACAAACAATATACGCAACAATTAGTAAACGATCATATGAAACGAACGAAATATCTTTATAAATATTTAACAGACAAAGTAATTGAAAATAAAGAAAAGATTAAAACAAAACGTGGTGGTGAAACATCATTTGATATTCAAGAAGAGGACACTATATTTGTAAAAGGTGTTAATACAAGGCGAAGTAAAGATAAACCGCGTTATCAAAAAGCACAAGTATATGGTAAAATTGACAGAAATATCTGTCCTGTAAAAATGAAAACTCGAAAAACAAACGTGCCTATTAAGGATATAAAACGACCTTCGCAGGTACCTCCTCGGGCTCCTGGCTCTGATCATCAGGATTCACGCCCTTCAACTTCACAGAATCGATAAAAATCCCGGTATAGTCCTTGTGAAACAAGGTCAAGCTAGTGTAAGTTATGATAAGTGGACAATAATTAAGATTTTAGATTTAAGTCTGATACGTGAGGATTTAGAATTCAATATAAAAAGATATACTAAATTTAATCAATATTTAAAAACACATTTTGATAATGAAACATCTAATGTTCAACTTTTTAATGTAAAGCTTCAAACGAATTATGTAATGAATATTAGTATTCAAAAATTAGAACAGTTATCTCCATCAACTAGAATTAAACGTGGACTTCTCAATCCTCTTGGATCTATTATTAAGCTTATAACTGGTAACTTAGATCATAATGATGCTTTAAGATATGAAAATATGATTGATTCTCTAACGACACGCCAAAATACACTCATTAAAAAGGTAACCTTAATATCAGATATTTCTGAATCAATGATAAAGATAACAAATTTCACGAAGGACAATTTCATTCGAATAGATAAAGAGTTACGAGAAATAAAAAAATTAATAAATCAAACTAATATTGATATAACTACCCATAATTTTATTAATGTTTATAATTTATTTTTCCATAATTTTCAACTACTCTACATTCGGTTGAATGAAATTGAAACTTCTCTGGCATTCAGTAAATTAAAAATATTACACCAATCTCTTATAAACTCAAATGAATTATTAGAATTGTTAAAAAAGATAGAGAAATTCTACAAACTTGTGTATCCAGTGAGTTATGACAATTTAGTTAAAATAGAGCAATGTATAGAGCTTAAAGCTTATACAAAAGGAAGTCAAATAACATTCATTTTAGATATACCAATAATTAGAGATGAAATTTATACATACTACAGAGCAATTCCAATACCTATGACCAATCCTTCTAATCATACCACCATCATTATTCCTAAATTTCCTTACCTATTAGTAAAAGGGTCTAAATTTGTCTCGCTCACTTTACCTTGTAATGAACTTCACGACGAAATGTTCCTGTGTCACGAGGATGATTCTCGAACAACTTCAGAAGACACTTGCATAACAGCATTAATTCAATTTTCTTCGAATACGAGTTCTTGTCATCCAGTACCAGTTGAAATCAAGACCATTAAGATACAACCAATTGGAAAAGAGAGATGGATTCTTCATAGTAACGCTGAGAATATATTATCAAAAATTTGTAACGACGAAATAACGAAAGAAAATATAGAAGGGACATACTTCCTCGTCCTAGATGACCATTGCGATGTTAAAATTGGTGAAATTACGCTAAAAGCTCACCATATTACTACGAGTAATTTGAAGATGTCAAAATTACCGATTATTAATCTTCCCGAAATAACAATTACTGAGCAACAATTGCAACGTGAACCCATCAATTTGGATAACAGTGAATTAATAAATCTTCAACATTTAAATAATCTTTTAAAAATCAGTGAAAGTGAACTAAAAACATCAAGTGAAAGAATTATTAATGTAAAAAGTGTTAGTGCCGGAACTTTATTGTTATATGTGATTATATTTCTATTAATTCTTGTATTCTTAGTATATAAGCTCAGTTTTTGTAAAAATTATTGCTATCGAAATAATCATAGTGATAATCATCCCTCTGATAATTTCGAACTTGAGGGGGGAGGAGTTATGCAGTCTGTACCCTCTCTTATTACGTCTTGTTAATTGGTACATACGTTAGAAATGCTGATGTTACGTTTCTAACCCATATTATGTCTGCAAACTACTGATAGACACCTGGTGTTTTGACTGAATGTATTGCGACATATTTCTCATTATTTCATAGTAAACAGCCCCACTTTGTGTTTATAGAATAAGAGTTTATAAAAGAGACATTTGTAACAAATAAAAGCATTCTTAATAAAGCTTCGTGAGAATCAGTCTTGTCTTAGACTTTTTAAAAACCCTCGGCAGTGCTCCCGAAATTTAACTATCTATACAAATAAATAAAATTGAAGTGTCTGTTTGTAATGTCAAAATAACTTTTTTTTAAAGTATATACGGTACTTATAACAAAAGTCTTGTCTTTTTTCTTTGTTTCTGTCTGTTTGTTGTAGGTATTCTCAGAAACGGTTGGACCGATTTTGACGGTACTTTCACTGTTAGATAGCTGATGTTATAAGGATTGATTTAGGCTACTTTTATTTTAGAAAAATAATTAGGATTCTGCGCAAATAAAATAAGCATTTTTATTTTAAAATAACCAACGGGCGACCGCCGCGCCGTGGGACGAAGGAGGATCACCACAATGCCGACGGCATTCTGTAGTCGATGCGAGTAGAGAAACGGGCACAGCTTGTTTTAAATATTAAAAACCATTACCAAATGTGGTGAAACAAGTGCGACCGTAAAGAAGTTGTCGTTCAGTAAACATACTACAAATAATAAAACGACGGAACTCTGCAATCGTTTTTGGCAGAGTGCCTGCGCCCCTAGCTTTATTCCGTCGGCCGTCCTGATTCAGTAGATATGGTCACACACGCCGTAAAAACCAAAAACCACGGTCATTTTTTTAAAGGATCTTTTGCGTGGGTACTAATTCCGATGTTACCTCGACAACATGCGGTTTGTCGGAAATGAAAGCGGCGTTTTATTGATAAGATATCTTTTGTGGTACCCTAAGCGAATTTTAACATAAAATATTGAACGTACGGATTATTATTCTATTGAAGACGGTCCTGTCTCTGTTGGTATTATACATTAACTAAAATTCTAACATGAATCACCCGCGTTATTTTGCTTATTTTAATTTTATTTATGAAATATAACATTTTTTTTAGCTCTTCATGGTAAATTGATAAACCAGGTGGTCCTTTCAAATTTATATAGGTAATCTAACAATAAATATATTTATATCTGCGATTATTATAGATGCATGTTTAGTTTTTATTTGATATGCTTTAGTTTACTATTTATGGTGTAGAAGAACTATTGCAAAGGGAGGATCCTCCGACCAGTCGGGTGTTATGTCTGGCGAACAGCTGCCCAACGGTTGTTTTTTTTTTTTTTTTGAACTGACTACACTGTTAGCCTTAGGGGCCCTATCCAAAAACAGAGCCGCTGCGGCTTTTACGGCTTCACCGGACTTGACCCAACGGTTGTATTTTTTTTTTTTTTTTTTAGAACTGACTACACTGTTAGCCTCAGGGGCCCTAAAGCCGCTGCGGCTTTTACAGCTTCACCGGACTTGGGGGCGAGCGCAGAGGGCACTCAGCCGCGAAAGTTTTGTGGACGACTCGCACGAGGGTGCCAAAGTGGCCGGACCTCGGCTCGGGCGGTCGTCGCGTTCGCAAATAGGTCGCGATCTATTCGAATCCCTACACCTACGATTCGAGCTAACTAAATATACATATAGGCACGTTCCCTTCCTCCTGGGAGGAAGGAAGGAACCGTGCGTATGTGTATTCAATAATCGGAATGTTTCTACACTAACTAGCGCTAACTAACTAGCGTAAAAAAAGAAAAAAAAAGGTCCCTCACAGAACCTATGTACCTGTGTGCCCAACGGTTGTAGTCGGGTTCTTGTATATATACTCAATTGAAAAGTTAATTTCTATAGCGCGATGCAGGATGCGTCGTATGTGGCTCGATAGATGTCGCTGCATTGGTATGGTGTATTTATATGTACTATGAATGCTTAAAGTTTTTTTAGTTTATTTATTTATTTTATTAATCTACCAACAAGGCCTTCTTACACTTGACTAAAAATAAAAAAATACAAAACATACTTCAATTAGAATCTTAAGTGTTGATGCTAAAAAAAAGTACTGTAAATGAGTTTAAATGTTCATAAAATCAAGAGAATATAGTCCTTACTTACGGTGGTACTTAGTCACTACACATTGTCTCTGTAGCATTTGTAACTTTGGCCAAATATGTCTATGTTAGGATTCTTGCTAAGGCTGTTGTATTGTTTTTGGTTTCTAGTCACCCAGGACTTATCCTTATATTATCTTATGCCTTGTGTGTGTGTAAAAGTGTTACATTTAAAGGTTTTAGGTTTAAACGGTACAAATGCTGTTCTTCTGGTTAATTTGTAAGGAGTATCAAGGTTTATTTGATTTGATTTGAGTTCTGAGTGTTTTTGTTTTTAATCTACACTTGAATTATAATTATTATAGTAGCAGGGTAAAGTGACGGCACTGTGCTAGACAGCAATGCACAGTGCAATCCAAAAACAGTGGTGACCACTGAGAGATCAGCAATCCATCGGTGGTGGTCGTTGTCATTGGCCAGTCCCAGAACACGACACACCCAAGCGTGACACTATGGCGGGTATTCACGATCCACTCTGACACAATTGTCGTGTCCCATCACCAAGAAGATTTTATATAAATGACGTTATAATACCAAACTGTAAATGTCTCGTAGCTGGTAAAAACTTATTTCTTGGAAAAGACAGACTTAATTGTCACGCTAGGTCACGACTTATTGAAGATTTCAAGACAGAGATTTTTATAGTTCAGTATTTTCTCACTATATGATGTTATTATAAGAAAATACATAACATTTTCAAATGTTTCAACGATGTTTTCCATCTCTTTCGATCGACAGTTTCTAATTAGATAGAAATTAGAAAATGTATGTTCGCGTGATCCTAATAAATCCGTCGATATTATATAGATAGTAAATTAAAACTAGGTAACAACAACTTTTCACATCCACCTACCTGCCTACCATTGATCACTACAATTTTGATGAGACTTAGTTATGGATATAATAGAGTAATTTTACCCAAATAATCTAAATTATGTAGTCAATCAATATCATTTCAGCCTAAAGACGACCATTTCTAGGATATATGCCTTCTCCAAGATCGCCACCACATCGTCGATCGACCTTTTGATGGGTGTGCCCATGCTGCATCTTCCAGAATGAGATCGCCACTCGAGAACGAGAACTCCATCGGCCAACCGTTCTATGAGCTTACGTCCCCGCCCACTGAATCCTTATCGATATAGCTATATATAAAAAAAAATAGGAATAAATAAATAGGTCCTACTCCAATAATCTATACTCCAAATATAAGAAGATCTTTGAATATATTTAACTCCGTACCATAGTTTACGAAACAACAGATACATTTGAATTTATTATTCCGTTTGGTTAGATTTAAGGTAGATAGGGCACAAAGAAATCTCTCTCTACTTGAGGCAGTCCAACTGATGCAATAACTTCACCCTACAGAATATCGCAGTACAGTATTACAAGTGTTTGTAGGCTATGGACACAAAACTATCGGCCGAGTAGAATAAAATAACTAATCGTGTATATTAATTATGGTTTAATAGAAAATATTATAATAATATTACACGGGATAGAATACGATTAAAAAAAATTATTATACGCATGTGTATTCAGTAATAAATGTACTCTCGATTTTAATTCGTAAATTACTGATACTGAAAAAATGTTTTCAGCATTCAATTAGGAACATTCAATTTTTCAATTAGAACTAATTAAGTACAATAATTACTATTATTGGCTTAATTAATACAACTACTTTAGAATTCTTTACTATAAAAAAAAAACCCTGTATAAATATTCATTTCTTACTTTAATACTTGTAATTTAGGTGTAAGGAGGTGATAAATGTAAAAAAAAACATAAACAATGTTTTAAATGGAGTTTTTGGCGGGATCTTGAAGTGACATGTTGTGGTTGTTATTTTTAATTTATTTACTTAGGTTTTTGACCCTATATTATGTAATATTTGTGGCGTTTTGCGTGATATAGTTTGGTTTTTGTGCATAAGTGAAGTGGATTATAAATATAAGCTGAAAGCATTCATTCCGAGATCACACAAAAATTCCCTAGAAAGTTCTAACAAGGGAGCCACCATCTTGTTAGGATACTGAATCGTCATAACACTTGACAATATAATTCACTCGATAATGGCAGTAATGGTCTTCATTAAAGAGGACCGGTTGCCAAGTTAGGAAGAAGAAGAAGAAGAATGTTTTAAATATGCAAATTTTTTTTAATGACTTGATAATCGATCTCGATCTCTTTCATTTTTTCGTTTACCCATAATTATGTAGGTTCCAGAACATAGTAAAATCTTTTTTTTTAATATGATTCGTAGTTTAAAGTTTAATTGATTTATTGTTTTATATCTTTACATTGATTTATTTAAAAGTTGTATAACAGATAGAAAAATCACAAAGAACTGTTAAAATGGGAAATAAGTTGAATAAAAGCTTTGTTTTCCAAGGGAAGAACACGGAACTCGTCATTTGGCTGAGTAAATATACACTTGACGCTAAAATAAAATATAAAAGCTTTGATGAAAGAGGCTTTTAAATCATTATTTTTCCTTCAAAATGAAGTGTTTAGATGTTGATTTCTCCCGATATACTTCGTTACAAATAGCCGCTTTGAAATTATTTGGAATTTGGTTTTATATAAAACATCCAATAAAATCTTTAAGGTTTTGGTTTGTGGTATTTTGTAGGATCGTTTTAGGAGTGCTTGTATACGTAATACCTACCGGGGGACAAATGGTATATGTGATACGTTTGATAATGTCGGGGGGAGCAGATATCCAGGAAATTGCCGGGATGTAAGTGACGTGCACAAAAACGTTTTCTTTTGTATCTGAAATAAACGAAACTGTTTACGAGAAAACAGAGTTATGTTTTATGATATTGAACTATTAATATTTTTTATTTCTTTGCAGTGAGGGTTATGAATTTAGATACCTACCTATATGATATATATTATGAGAAGAAAAAATAAAATACATTTATTATTTTAAGACATATCTCAAAACATGTTTGATTAAAAATTAAATTGCCGCTGTTAATACTTCAAGAAAAGTAAATAGCTAAAAGTAAAAAGTTTATAGGATTAAAACATTATAACTATGGCATATAGATAGATAATATATAAATATTTACTTTCACTTTCACAACACGGTTGAAACCGATGTCAGAAGATAGTTTAAAAAAATTATCTTACTACGCTATTAAGTAATATTGCTTAGGTACATATTACAACATTTAATAAATTTTGTATACAAAACAATTTTCAAAACCAAAATTATTTTCTTACAAGTATTCAATTATCGCAATTTCATTTGTAATTATATTTAATTTCCGTGATGGTTTCACGTTGTAAGTGGCTCTGCAATACGACTCTTTCAAGATAAAGTAACTTTGTTAAGAAAATATTTTGTTCACATTTTCTCTAGTGTTTGATTTAAAATGAACACTGTCATTATCTTTAGATTTTCTAATAGCAAATTACGCTTAAGTGATGGTGTACCATTTTTCAATCCTCACCTTCTACACTTGAATAAGAATACTATCAACAGACATAATATTATCATATCACACGTAATAGGCGGCCCAGTCCAATTTTTTTACATTTCCTTTTTGATTTTTATTTTGGATTTTCGGATACTAATTTAAATATTGTATACTACTATACATTTTATTACTATACTACATTTTATAGCTTATTTCATGCTTTTTTACGATTTTGAAAACAGCAAACATTATTTTTATGATGACGCGGACGCCACCACCGTCATAAATATTAAACGACGAGTTTTTCTTAAGAATAAAACTGATAATGTTATCTGTCGATTGGCATTCTCCGTGTTTGTGATCATGCCGCAGTGTGTGTACCAAAGTTGCTAAATGGTTACACTTTTCGTAAGTTTTGACCATCTCGTGTATCACATAAGTAAATTTCATATTTTACCATAAGATCGGCTCACAAGCGGCGAAGTTTATATTACAATATGTCCTTCAAATTTAAAAGCAAATAATGGTAATGAATATTTCTCAATACTAAAAAGGGTTTCAATTGTTTTCATAAAACAGCAACCAATATATTAGTTTTGGAGGAAAAATCTAACTTCTTAGGAAACGACATGTAACTTTTGATTCAAGTGCCCTGACAACACTGGCGTATTCACATTGTCCCCTGATAAACTTCATTTGACAAAAATTACAGTTGACACTAACAATCTGTTCGGGGTTTTTAATGTTCGGGTATCCAGGCAAAGGAACGCGTTTCATGCTAGTGATGACGTCATGAAGGCATATGAAACAAAGGGAATATGATTTTCTTCAAAAATATCTTTAAAGATTCAATTTTTTTTTAGTCTATTATACTCTAAAGTTAACGTAGAATGAATTTCTTCGAAATGGTTTTTGATTTAGACCTGATTAAATAAAGTGAAAAATCTTAATTAGAACCGAGCAATACTTACATAAAAAATACAAAAAATACAATTAAAAACGCATTGGGTACTTGTGAGATTCGTTATTAGTACAAGTTAGAGAATTTAATTAATATATTTAAGAGAAGCTACCAGCGGCTTTTAGTCCATACAAAAGTATTGCTCTGGTTTATTCTGACACTTGTTTAAATCTTATTATATTATGTGAGCAATTCTTGTATATATATGTGTGTGTGTGTAATTGGTTTCTCGGAAACGGCTCCAACGCTTGTGATGAAACTTTGCATTTAATTAATGTTTTACATTCAAATTTTACCCAGTTAGGTGTTTTTCGTTTTTTGTTTATAAGACTATAAGAATAAAACCAGATCATGTAATTTCAAGATCCCGCCAAAAAACCCCTGAGCCAATGTTTTAGTTGTATTGTTAGTGAAAATAATAATAAAATCGGTCTAGTTTTCTAAGACCATTTAAAGAGGTACGAAATAGTAATTTCATCAATTTTCATTAAGTAAAAACAACACCGAGGCGATTTGCATTTATCCCACTCATGTTCTATTCGGTCGTTCGGGCATCGCGCGTCCGCAATCCTATTTTTCAAATGTCTTATCGACCACGTTACCAATTAAGTAATTGGAAATTTATAGTTAAATTAGTCTGGAAGCAATAGCAAAATTTCTGCTATAATATATCTATACAAACAGTTCTTCAACACACTTCAGACAAAGTTTTTCAAATTTTTATTTTTTAATTTAAATCAATATATATCAATAATTTTCAGCATAAACCTTATACTAACAGAATTGTTAGCATCATGCAGACTCCTTGATTTGCGTTTACGTCGTGACTTATTTACTCAGCTTTCATAACAACTTATTAGTGAAGAATTTCAATGTTCACAAAGCCACAAAATACAATTAGAAAGGTCTATAAAACTTTTTAGGTGGTTGTTCTGGATTCTTTTGGTCAGTGGTGGCATTGATATTATCGGTAAGTTAACAAAATTTTATTAACAACGCGGGAAAAGACAAAGTATTGAAATTTTCATCACTGTACATCCTTTTAAGTCTCATTGGAAACTTTCTACCATACCTATTACGAGAACAAAAAAATAGAAAATGATTAATATATTCTGAATAATTTCAACGATTGTATTCAAAATTATTACTACTTCTAGTTAGGTGCAATAAGCGTTGAAAGCAAAGCATAATTTATTTGTTAAATTCATCTCTTTAATTTTAAATATGTATAATTTTACAGCCCCTTGCAGTAATACAGTAGTAAAAATATCTTTATTGGGCAATAAATTAAAAGTAACTTTCATATAAAAATAAACCATCACAAAGGCAGGAAAATCACATTTAAACTCTCTACTTCATAACATTAATTTAATGACGTCAGGTCGAAAATTTCTTCTAGACTTGTTTTTCTTAAATCAATACAAAATTAGGTTGTGTAATATTATTTCTATAGAATATAAATTAATGAAATCTTATGTTTATTACTTGTTATTTCAGTACATGTATTAGTTGTGCCCGGATTACTTAAATTCCAAATTTTACCTTTGAAGATGGATCTTATATTCTTTGATGTTACTGAAAAAACATATTTCAAATATGTTTTTATTTATCAGGTGAGAAATTATTGCTCTATAAAATATGAATTGATAATTACATAGTTTATTAAGAGTCGATACTGCTTGTGATATTATATTTTTAATTTTTCTCAGAGACGTATTTTTGCCGACGCCATATCTTTGTCAAAATTAATTACTACCCGTGCGCAATAAGTTCAGACCTGGGGGCGGTGACACCACAGACGCATGGTTGTAATGTGCACAAAAAATATCACAATAAGTTTCCACCCGCGACTTCGTCTCTGCTATTTTTTGTAATGTAGCGAGTTTTGTACTCGGAACAAAGTTATATACGAAAATAGTTATTATTATACTTGAGCAAAAAAATCCAACAACTTTTAACACGAGATTTCTCTCTCCACTGTGTAAAGTTTTACCCTTAATTATAACAATAAACTTAACACAAAATATAACAATAAAATATAGCAATAAATCTAATAACTATTAACGAAACAGTATCAAATAAGATTATAAAATCGGAGCGCGTCGTCGTTGAGTGACGTAAGCTAGTACGAGACAAAGATGTTAAAAAAATGGCGTTGCCTACAGTACAACGCCGGAGCTTGAGGGGAAATTACAGGCGTAGCGGGCGGAGGGTTGCATTCCAGGCGAGTCTTAACTTATCGCGCACGGGTAGTAATCATATATCACGTTAAGTTTTACGTTCCCCGATATTGACGGCGTAAACCGTCATTCCATTTGAACTAAAGACTCAAGCTTTTACAGAAATATAAAAAAAATATATTTTTAAAGTTCTAAGTTTATATAAATTTCATTTAATAGGTACTGCATACGCCTCTTACTAGTGAACAAAGATAGAGAGAGACTTCAGCCTCTAACTTTATTAATTAAAAATTAATATTCACTTTTTAGGTCGATAATTTATAAATAAATAAAAGATTGTTTTTCAAAAAACGTTTCTAACAATTTGTAATCTATATATGTATTTGCTGAAATATCCTACATATATTTTTAAGGCACTGCTTACGATTACAGATTTTATATAAACCGATGATGCTCGTGACTTTTGTAGCGCTGCAAACTCTACCTTGGGCAGCTATGTGGTTTGCAAGTAAGTTAATGTACTACCAGTAGAATAAGTACCTTATTTATAATCACAATCTAAATATCGTAATGAAACCATAGTGTGGTGGTAGGGCTTTTTCTAATGCCCACTTGGCTGTCTACCACCCTCAAATCTGTCGCCAAATAACAACATATGTGTTCCGGAATCTACACTTGAGAGCCAGTCTTCCTTTAGATTTAGCATGCTACCATATTGGGCCATATCGCTACTTCAAATAGGTGATATTGTGGCCACAACGCTAAACCTATAACGATAAAAAAAAACTTAAAATAAAAATAAAACAAATCTCTAAAAACAATGTTTCCCTATATAAGTTTTGAATACTTCTTTCATTTTAATTTATGTCCAAGGTGACATTAATGACAAGATGAGAATATGAGACTTAACACAATTCCTAAGTATGTATTACTCGATAAACATAGAATACTGTGCTAAATATACTAAAAACAAAATTTCTCCTTATATTCCGGAATAATTAAAGAATATTCTACCAAGCAAAGTAAAATTACAGAATTCACTCCCCGTTAAACATTAAGCGTACTACGTACACAAAACTTTATACAAAAGGGTACCTACTGATTCAAAAAATATCTTTCAAGGCCCAGTTTAATTTGTATCTCACTGGATTTATATATTTCGCAGGCAGCCAATTGGACGTTTTAATTTGTACCTTGGAAAATATGAAGGAGCTCGTTAAAGCTACCACTATTGAAAAGCAATGCAATGAAAAGGAAGGTTTTAAAGAGGTATTCAAAGAATGCGTCCTTCATCATTCATCTATTATGAGGTGATTTCCACTTAATTTACATAAAAATTCGTTTAGTAACGTATTCTTATTTCCATATTATCATTAGGGATGTGCCGGATATCCGTATCTGTATCCGTATCCACGAGTATTCGTAGGGAAAAAGATCCGCATTCACACCCGTATCCGTTATATTTTTTGCGAATCTTAATGTGGATTCCCAAGGTTCCGTGGTATTGCGGATTATAACGCACGGCCGACTACCACGGACAGCTTCCTAACATGGTGCGTGAGTGCGGGTTGGTCCGCGACCGTCCATAATATCACGGACCGTGGAAGGCAACCTTTAAACGGATCTTTTATATTTATTCCTTTTATGAAATTTTAAAGGTAGCCTTGACATATCTTCAACCCATAATACAAAAATGTCAATCTTATACTAAAACACGCGCACGACCATACGTAAAGAAGAAATAATCATACTCGTAATTAAAATTAAATTAAAAATCGCGCTTGAGAAAGTGTAACTTGGCAGACTGAATGATAATAAAATATTATTATTGTACTGGACTTAATGTAATAAACTTTTTTGTATTCATAGTTTTTTAACACGTAAATTTACCGAAAAAACTGATGTACTATACGCTCTTCTTTACCACGTTAATCTATAAACATATCGCACGCAGAGTAAACTTTCGAGTAAACAAATGAATTACGAAGGTTCAAATCCGTATCTGTATCCGTGTCTGTAAATCAAGACAGCAATTAATAATCCGTATTCGCGGATATACATTTTTAGGGATCCGGCACATCACTGATTATAACATAACAGATGTTAATAACTGAATTATCATTACAGATTTATACATACACTGCAAGCTACGTTTGGAGGGCAATTGACGTCAACATTGTTTCTAAATGGTTGCATTATTTGTACGACCGCTGTGCAAATACTTTCAGTAAGCTTGATTTTAATGAGTTCACTTGCTTATGTATTGAAAATGTCTTGAATAAAATCTTTAAAATTGCAGATTGAATCTCCAATGAAAAATATTACTGTTGTAGGATGGATATTAATGTATTTGTCTATTTTTATTGGCGTGCTTTTCATTGATTGTTATTTAGGCAATACTATCACTATTAAGGTGAGTGTATATTACTAAACAATATGAGTAGTCTTTCTTAAGCATGTGTATATGTAACTAGCTTTTCCCCACTACTTGTCTGTGTGGTTTTCATACTATATCCTTCCCCAAGCCGCAGGCTAATTTCAATTCCATCGGTTCAGAGGTTTAGTCGTGATAAAGTAACAAACAGGTAAACAGAGTTATTTTCACGTTTATAATATTAATGTGAAAGTAGATAATATAATTTAAATATGTTATTTATCACTAAGCTTTAAGAAAGTAGTTGAGTTATTTCAACTCGTTTTATTGTGAGTTTACCGTGAATATATAATGTGAACATTCAAAACAATATATTTTCAATCGTTAATATGTTGACGTATGACAGGCCCTCCAGAGTAATTAATAGATTGATAATTCAAAGAATTGACTATTTTTATATTCGTGTAGTACTTAAAAAAACCTATAAGAATTTTACTTTAATAGTCAGTAAATAGTATAAAGTTCGATGACGACAAAGGGCAAACATAAATAAATTAAGTTTTCTGATTTTTTATCTTTTCTTCTTGCCCCTATCCCATCTAAGTACTCTAAGTAGGGTCGTTATAATATATTTCCCTTTTCCACTCTCATTTATCAGATGCCAATTCAATGTTATCGTCTTTTATACATATACTAGCGCTTTTCCCGCGGCTTCGCTCACATCATAATTATGTACCATTATATGTTTTTACGTCTTGCTAAATATAAATTTCCATAGATCTATCTTCAAAAATGACGAATTTTCATACAAACTTCCATCCCCTTTCACCACCTTAGGGGTTGATTTTCCAAAAATTCTTCCTTAGTGCTGACCTGCAGTACAAAAGGAACCCGCACGCAGATTTTCACTGTCCTTACATCAGTAATTTGGGCTGTACGTTGATATTTAAGTCAGTGCTTTTAATATATAGACAACTTCTCACATTATTCATTCATACGTTCTTCGATCTTCCCGTTCTGGTATATCCACGCACTTTCATACTTTATACTCTTCTAGTTACATGAATTTCATTTCTTCTCATGACCAGTCCATGCCAAGCTACTCCATTATTCTGTAACTTTGTAACTGGTGGTACTTTCATACTTCCTATGATATAATCATTCACAGTCATATCCATTCTAGTTTTCATGATTTTATTACTTTCTACAATTTATATTCGGTGCATAAATGTATATTATACTTTTATTAATATCGTGTGAAGGATTGATGAGTCAAATCTAGGCTTGCCCAATGGTATTCAAATGTAAGACATGTCCTGTTTTTCCAAAACTTGTCATCCCTCGTCTATGTAAAGGTCTCCTTTTCAAATATCACACGTACCTACTACAATGCTTCTTGAACTTTGACCTACACGCAAGCACGCACACCTCATGAAACGATTAGCCTGTTTTTCAGATGTAAAGAAATTTCATATTTTGTCTAAAATAGATACATCGACACATAAGTAAATAAATGAAACATTTGTTTAATTTTATTTATGAATGGGGGTTTTTTTAATTCCTTTTTTTTGCAATGTAGCAATATTTAGTCCCCATTTTCATTGTTCTTTCTGGCAACCCCTGTCATTTTATCTCTATCATATTACTAACCAGGTTACAAAACAGTTTTCAAACCAGTTCTACATAATATGCCATTACATTACTTTATAATAACATCATTTTTCTTAACTAACACGTTAAATTTAGCATTAATGGCCAACTTTGTTTACTTAGTAGCATGTTATTCGAGTAGTTTATTTGAGAAACTTCTAACTTCTCTACAAAAAGAAAATAAAATTTAATTTTATTATATTCTGTGTCAAATTTTTCTATAAGAAACTTTTCATACAGATTTCTGGAATTCTTCAGACTCTCGCAAAATCAGATATTAATTTACATATGAAGAATTTACATATGTTACTAAATCAAAGATAAAATTGATTTCAAGGTTTAAGAATTACCATTTCATTTCCAGAGCGCCTACGTATCAACATTAGTAATTCAGTGCCCTTGGCTCGACTTACCTCAAGAATTGAAGAAAAACGTTGTAATATTCATAGCAAGAACTCAACAACCAGTTATAATAACAGCTGCTAACCTAGTCCCGATTTCTCTAGATACTTTTACAAAGGTACGGATCTTAAACGATATTAGCTGTGCCTCCGACTTCGTTCGCGTTAACACTAAATTGAATAGCATAAAAACCGTCTCCATGTAAAAACATGTAGCTATATCAATCTTTTTGGAGAGTGGTTAAACGACGTAAGAGTTTATAAATCTGTTAAAAATTAAGGTGGCCCAAAAAATATATGAGAATAATTATGATAATTTAACACGTTTTAAGAATGCTTACCAACATTTTAGCTTATTTAAAATTAATGTTTTTTGAGCGATCTGTAAATGTTTTTTTAAAATTCCTATTCTTTAAAAAAATCGAGTTAATTTTACCTGAGCATTCTTAAAACGTTAAATAAAAATATTTTCATGTGAGAAGTTAAAAAAAATCGTTTTTTACTACCCTACTCATATATAGACTACGTGTCTTGATTGAAGAAATATATACTTAGAAATTATTATGAAATTATCAGTACATCTGTAACTTTCATTTGTTGCACAGACAACGTATTTAATGTTAAATCGGTTTAAGATTAATTTAAAATACACTTTTCAATAATTTTAATGTACGGTTTTGTTATTTCCTGTTCGGGATTTCAAAATCGATACTTTATACATGAATCTTATTAATGTTCGTTCTCGGACAATTTATTTATCATGTTTATTCCAAAATGTTTATATTAAGTGTTTTAACAGTTCATTGCTACATTAGAGATTCCTTTTACATGAATTAATATAATACACTGAAAATGTCATTTGAAAATTACATATATTATTAACAAAAATAATATATAAAAATATTTCCATGTTTGAGACCTATTGATTCCATTAATCCGATAACGTTGAAACTTTAGCACCAAAGTTTCTGTATTGGTGCCAATAATTATAATGTCAACGATTGATACAACCAGTGTACAATAGGTGGCGCGGGTATTGTTTCATTTTGAATTTGAATACAACGGGAACGAAGACGCGGGCAGAAGCTAGTTTACAATAAAAGAGATAAAATCTAGCACATCTTTCCATAAAACATTATTTTATCTCGATTTCACTCTTATTCAAAATCGTCTGTTTAATTTAGCCTATTTCGGTCCAGTGTTCACGTTGCAAACAACTCCTTAAAAAAGCTGCCATACAAATATTATAAAGCTCAAGATATTCGTTTGTTTGTTTATGCAAATTCCTGAATTACCAATAAAATTTGAAAATATGTTTTTGAAAGTACATTGTATAGCCTATATATTGAGGAAGGTATATAACATTTTATAAGACTATATACCGTCTTGCTACGACTCTAAGCTATTATCAATCTAGTAAACTGTAGGCAAGAACGGGAAGTGATAACAACGATAGGTTACACGAGTGTATTAGCAGCGGCGCGGTGGTCAGTTGGTGGAATAAATTTAACACGGCTTACGCACAACTAGTCATTTAATTAATAATGCCTTCATGAGTAACAATTTATATTTATATGATGGAGTCATTTTCAGCGTAAGTATTTAATCAGATAAAATTCTCTCGCACGATTTTAAAGTCGACAAAATTCGAATAAGTGCTTTGAAATAAATTGTTTAAATGTGATTAAATTTGTGCCCGGTATGTTCAGAACACGTTAGGACTTTTAACAAAATGAGTTGTGGGTTACGTGCTTTCTGTTTTCCTTATCTGTGACACCACACGGTAGTGCAACGGGCTACAATAGCATTTACGTTAGAATATATAAAATTATCCTTCTTATCCTTAATCTTCATTATTTTTATTTAAAACAACTGGTAATTTTATCAATCATATTTATGTCTTTATAAATATATAGATAAGTAAGTATATCTCTTAACATTTTAGTACAATACTATAAAAAAAGATTACAATAGAATAAATATAATTATGTAATCACATACATTAAAAATATCAATTTATAATTAATAACAATGTATTATGTACCGCTTTTTCTTCCTAACCTTACCTGGAATCTGCTTTACGTTAGCTAACAATTTACAATAAATTTAATGTAGGTACCTACAAGATCGCAAAGGAATTACTTATGTTTTTGTCGGCTCCGACAAGTATTGTTGGGTGTTTTGCAAGCGCGCCGCGCCGCAAGTCCGATTAAAAATCGTGTCGGATCTTGCTCGTGTCAAATGTCAAATACGATGCTGTTCACATGTGTCGGATATTGAGTCCGGAAACCCTACCCGCTATCATAATTTATACTCACTGAAACTTGCGCCAACAAGTCTTTGAATGTAGCTATAGAAATTCTAAAATCATTTAAAACTTCTGTTTTTCTTTTTTTCAATTGATTAAGTTCTGAAATATTCCGATTTCTCTAGGGATTGGGTGCACCCAATATTTTATTTTATTAGTCGTTGTATTTTGTTTCCTTCTAAAATAATACATCACAACCAAAGCTTCGTCGACATTCATCACGTACAGCCGCTTCGCGTACAATTAGCTCCAACTTCTATCGGGTCTTTTATCCGACTTGTGTGAACAGAGACGGCGACATGACATCCGATTAGAAATCGGATCCGACACCTGACAAGTGGGTACTCGAGAACCAATTAATTATCCGATTTGGTTTTTTTTTCTATTTATTGATATATACTCTGACCAACTTTTAGTATAAATTATTATTATAATCTCTATGTTTGAATAACATTATTAAATCAATTTCGTAAAAAAATTCGATGGCATCGTACTCTTTTGGAATACTCTACCTAAACAGTTAAACATAGAATAATATGTAAGTAACCTGCATCAGAGTTCCTTGGAGAAAGGGGAGTCCAAAGAGAGGTAAGCAACAGAGAAACATCTTTGGAGATTTCGGTCTGCTTAGGGCAGTCCGACTGGTGGATTACCTCCACCCTGCAGAAGATCGTAGCCAAAGAACCTAGTGTTATGTTCTTGCGGCGAGCAGGGTTTCCAGTACTCTTTGGGGTAGAGGGGTTCAAAGTCAGAACGTGCTAGTGATTAATACCTATGGTATTACAAGCATCCATAGGCTACAGAAACCGCTTACTATCGGGCGGACTGTATGTTTGTTTGGCACCATTTTTTTATAAAAAAACATGTTAGTATAAACTTCTGAGAATTACAGTGTTTCTATAATAAATGAATCAAATTGAAATATCGTTAGATGTTTTCTTTAGTGCTCTGTTCATAAAATAATATATTTAAACCCATTTACCGCTCTGTCGTAGTTAGCTCTACGTTAAGACTTCTTGAAACAGTCTAGCTACGGAACTACGAAAACCACTATTGTTGTTTACGAACGTACAACGGAGCTTATCAATATCATGAAGGTCCAATTATATATTTTTTAAATTAAAAGTGGAAAGCAACAATATTCTTGATTTACCATCTGGTCATATATATTTTTAACACTCACATTGGCTTAAAAGTCATCGATTATCTATACTTTATAAAGATCAATACTTTAATATTAATATGTATAATAAAACGGAAAAGTTTTTTATTTGTTTAATGAATTGTTTTTTTGTACATGATAACAAAATTCACGCGAAATAGTATAGGCTATCTAACATTAGACTTCAACTCTAAGCTAACCTTAAATATAAATTTTTGATAAGTAATTTGGAAATGGAAGTGAACCCGAACTGCTTTATCCACGTGCGCTGGCATAATGGTTAATGATACGTAAATACAATGGTCTACAAAAATATTGGCCTTTAGTTTAAAAAAAAGTCTAAAAAAGGCCGCTATGGTATATGTCTATTTCTTATACATAAGCCACAATGTTTCGTACTCATATAAAACCTTATTATCAATACTCGATGGGACTGGCAAACGCAGCTGACAGCTGTCATGCTTTATGTACTCGTCGAATTTTGGAGCTCTTATCGCGAGGCACGCAACAAGAATCGCTGTGCAAAACCGAATCTGAATTCGTATGGTGACCTGAATCGTGTCGGTGGATATCATCGCAAGTGTTGGAGCAGTCCAAGGTACGTGAGAGCATTGTATTTGTTCCAGCGCTATCTAGTTTTTGAACATCGTTTTTTACCGTATCGAAATTACCCAGTGTAGCTAAGCCACCGCTATTACGGTTCGGTGCGGATGCTACATCTTTTTTGGTGCCGGAACCCGGGATTTCGACCGATATTATTCTCAATCGTGGTATATGTTTGGGGTATTTCTGGTCATCGTCGTAGTTCTTACTTAATATTGCGAGTAATCATACCTAAATACCTATTCATATATATCTAAATCGTACAATAGTTACCATCGAACAAATATTTCACATATATATCATTTGTGTGTCATCGGAAATTATTGTAAGGTCTAATTAAGTAATCACTATATTTCATCGGTATTTAATTAATTTCATCGGCTTATAATAATTTCATCGACTAAATAGTATTATATATATAAATACATATATTTTATCATATATTGTGACCTTTCAAATTTTCTTACATATTTTTGTCATTTGTTGCAAATCGAAATATAAATTCGAAAATTCATTTGTTTACGTTTTTAAAATTGAATTCTTTTTCTTCACCTGTCAAATTAATTCGAATTTCTTTTTTCAATTATCGAACCTAAAATAGTTCATGATGCCGATCCTTAGAAAACATACTACGCGTAAAATGCCAAGTTTAACAAAGGCTAAATCGACCTCTTTTTAGCAATCTCATACAATTCAAGACTTAGCATCTTTACGCAGAAAACGTACAATTGCTATTAAACGGTTAGCAAAGGCTTTGGAAATCGGTAGTTTAGCTATAGAGGACCCTTCACACAGCGACTTATTTTTATCATATCATCAGGATGTTAAAGAAATTACGTCGAGTTTCGAGAACGCGCATGTTACTATTTTAGACCTAATAGATAACTCGGATGACAACGAAAATAAAATCCAAGAACATTTTGATGATATGTATTATCGAATATTATAGATTCACCGGAAATTAACTAAAAGTGAATCTACTCAATCGCATAGGACTTCATCACAAAATATTCGTTTGCCGAAAATCGTTCTGCCTAATTTCGGCGGGAACATCAAACAATGGCCCGAATATTTTGATACTTTTAACGCTTTAATTCATAATTCTACTTCACTTACAGTTACGGAAAAGTTTCATTATTTGATATCTTCTCTTAGCGGCGATGCGTTGTTAGTAGTAAAAGCGTACCCTATGACTCACGAACATTATCATGATGCGTATAATTCACTTGTTGCTCGCTACAAGTGTAAACGTACCTTAGCGTTTAGCTGTTGGAGAGATATTTTAAATATTGACTTTAAATACATCAACGCGCGCGAGTTCCAAAAGTCGCTTGATCTTTTCGAAGAGAATTTGAGTATTCTAAAAACGATCAACTTACCGGTTGCGAATTGGGATTTTGTTTTAGTTTATCACATTTTATCGAAACTTGACAAAGATATCCGCCGTAGTTTTGAGGAAAAATATTCAGATATCGAATTACCGTCTTATGATCAACTTAAGAGTTTTCTTCGATCTAAATGCGAAGCTATGTCGCGTGACATACATTTTTCCGAATCGAATGAAGTCATAAAATATCCACCTAAGCATAGGCATGTGTCAAATCAATACAAGCATGTTGCTACTTCACAAGCGCTTGTTGTTGCATCTGAAAAATATGATAAAAAGAGTGTGGTTGATAATAAAATTGACTCATTTTCGGGTAAGTGTCCTTATTGCAATCAGGCACATGCAATTACATCATGTCAAGAATTTTTAAACAAATCGCTTGACGATCGCCAGCTTATAGCTAAACAAAAGAACTGGTGTTTTAACTGCTTGAAATCTTCACATCAACTGAAGAATTGCCATTCGATTTTCTCGTGTCGCAAATGCAAACATAAACATCATACTTTGCTCCATCGTGACAATTATAATAACGAGCCAAAGCATATCGGGTTAACTTTGGTGTCAAGATCTCAACCAAACATTACCGTGCTGTTAGCAACAGCTATCGTTCAAATTCTGGATGCTTCAGGCAACATGCAATCTTTCCGTGCTTTATTTGACACCGGCAGTCAAAGTAGTTTTATTACTGAATCGGCGATACAAAAATTAAACTTAAAATCTGTTAAGACTATCGCGAACGTTAGTGGGCTGGGAGATGCGGCAGCACCGATCATCGGTGACGTCGTGTGTTCTGTCGGAACTGACGGTCGAGTGTTATACAAATTAAATATGCACGTTATTTCTAAAATATGTGGCGATCAACCAATCGCGCAGTTGAACACATCAGGATGGTCACATATTAAATCGTTATCCTTGGCGGATCCTGGTTTTGATATTCCAGGACCTATCGATTTATTATTCGCTGCGGACGTATTCGCAGAATCTATTCTTAACCAACATATTAAAGGCGGTTCCAACCAACCTACCGCGTTTAATTCAATCTTTGGTTGGCTTCTTTTAGGCAAGACATGCATATCGTCTAGTACTTTGTTACATACATTACCAGATATCGATAACGAGTTAAATGCTTTAGTACAACGATTTTGGGAACTTGATTCCGTACCAAGTTCATCAATATTGACTCCAGATGAATTACTATGCGAGCAAAAGTTTAAGTCTGATCATACTCGCGATGAATCTGGCCGATATATGGTACGTATTCCTTTTAAAACTGGATCAGAACCAACCTTCGATGGTTCTCGGGATGTTGCATTGCGAAGATTCCACGCTATCGAATGAAGACTATCACAAAATCCGGATCTACATTCACAATACGCAGATTTTATGTCTGATTACATAGAGAGCGGTCATATGTCGTTAGTCTCAGTAAACGAAATGGGCAGGGGAAAATATTATATACCACATCATTGTGTTCTACGCCCTGAATCTAAGACAACACGATTGCGCGTCGTATTCGATGGTTCAGCGAAAGATCTTAATTCTAGATCACTTAACGATACACAATTTATCGGTCCGAAATTGCAACCTAATATATTGAGTATTCTTCTGCGCTTTCGAGAAATTAACGTCGTGTTTATGGCAGACGCACGTCAGATGTATCGCCAAATCTTAATTGCACCCGATCATCGTGATTATCAGCGTATATTCTAGAGGAGCTCATCTAGTGAAATCCTTCGTGAATATCGTCTTAACACAGTGACTTACGGATTGTCTTCGTCTCCATATCTAGCTTGTCGTACTCTAAGACAACTTGCTGAAGACGAAGGAGATAATTACCGACTCGCAAAAGAAATCATACTATCGGATGTTTATATCGATGACGTCATTACCGGTTTTTCTTCTCTTGAACTCGCACAAGATGCAAAATCACAAGTCGTTGCTCTTTTTGATCTCGGAGGTTTCAAACTTCGAAAGTGGGTTAGTAATAATCCACAGCTTTTATCCAATCTTCCCAGTGAAGATTGTCTAACAGGTTCTGTATCGCTCGACAATACGGAAACACAAACGTTGAAGGTTTTGGGACTCAGATGGGATCCTACCGTAGACGCATTTCTTTTTGAAATCAAACCTTCAAATCGAGTATGCACTAAACGTTCTATCTTAAGTGAAATCGCGCGAATTTTCGATCCGTTAGGATTTTTATCTCCTATTACAATTCAAGCTAAATGTTTGATTCAAAAGCTTTGGATTCTAGGTGTTGGCTGGGATCAAACTCCACCGGATGAAATCGTCAATACTTGGAGCATATATCGAAATCAAATGCCACTATTGTCGCAACTAAAAATACCTCGTAAACTCATATGTCCAAATGTAAAATCGTGTGAACTAATCGGCTTTTGTGACAGCTCTGAAAATGCGTTGGGTACAGTGTTCTATATGCGTGTTACTAATTCCGTTGGTAAAATTCACGTATTCCAGGTTTGCTCCAAAGCTCGTGTCGCACCTCTGAAACGTATTTCGTTACCACGTCTCGAGCTCTGTGCAGCCGTAATGCTTGCAGACTTATATAAATTCCTACGCGATACTTACCTCTCTCGTATTAAAATTGACGCTGTCTACTTCTGGTCAGATTCGACAATTGTTCTTTCGTGGTTACGCTCTCATTCTTCACGGTGGTCAACATTCGTCGCTAATCGTGTTAGCCACATACAAGACATTACACCCATCGAATGCTGGAACCATGTTCCCTCAAGCGAGAATCCTGCTGACATCTGTTCTAGAGGTCAATTCCCCAGAGAATTGCTTCACAATACGTTATGGTGGGCGGGACCGTATTGGTTGCATGAAAATCCAGAATCTTGGTCAGTATGTTCAGTTAGCTTATCCCACGAAGATAAAGCCATTTTTGAGAGTGAAGCTCGTAAACCAATAGTTCTAACATCAAAAAATATCGCTAAAGTTGATCCTAACATTTTTGATAATCTTTTAAACCGCTTCTCGTCTTTGCAAAAAATTGTTAGGATATTAGCTTACATCTATCGTTTTATTAACAAATGTAGACATCTAAATTTTAATAATTACAAGTTTATCAATAATCTTGAGCGACACAATGCTTTGATGCAATTAGTAAAACATGTACAAGGTACTACATTTTCAGGAGAAATCATTAACCTAAAGTTGAATAAGCCGTTACCAAAACATTTTCGTAAACTTAATCCTTTTATCGATAAACTAGGTGTACTCAGGGTGGGTGGCAGAATTTCTCGTTCGGGCTTAGAATATACACAAAAGCACCCTGCTCTCTTACCGCCTAACCATCCTTTTACATTTCTAGTAATTGATTTTATACATCACAGTTATTTACATCCGGGAATTAATACTACTCAATATTTGCTTCTACAGCAATTCTGGATAGTATCCGCAAAACGCACTATACGTCATCGTCTCGCTAAATGTATCAAATGCTACCGCGTGAATCCAAAGCCTTTGCAGCCCTTTATGGCAGAACTTCCATCGTACCGTGTAAATCAAATAAAACCATTTTGTATCGTTGGCGTTGACTTTGGTGGACCCTTTCGCATAAAACTTGGACCACATCGAGGTGCTAAGATCGACAAAGCTTATCTTTGTTTATTCGTTTGTCTCGCAACCAAAGCAGTACACCTCGAGGTGGTATCTACTCTTTCGACGGACGGATTTATCGCTGCACTTCAGCGCTTTGTAGCACGTCGCGGCCGATGTAACATAATTCATGCTGACTGCGGTACCAACTTTGTAGGAGCTAGAAATCAACTTTCATCTCTTATGCAACATGCTTCCAATGCAGAAAAGATTGAATTTAAATTTAACCCACCGTCAGCTCCTCATTTTGGTGGTATATGGGAAATACAAATTAAAGCGGCTAAATCTCATTTACTTCGAGTGGTCGGTGATCAAATCTTAACTTTTGAAGAACTTACGACTTTATTCGTCCAAATTGAAGCTGTTTTAAATTCGCGACCTCTATGTTCCATTAGCTCCGATCCAAATGACTTATCAGTTTTAACGCCAGGACATTTTCTTACTTTAGAGCCTTTAACTATTGTTCCTGATGATGATCTATCTAATGTTAAACTAAATCGACTTCACCGGTGGCAGTTGATACAATCTTTTCATCAGAGTTTCTGGTCCAGATGGAAACACGAATATCTAAATTCTCTTACACAACGCGCTAAATGGACCAAAAATTCTAAACCACTACAAATCGGTTCAATGGTAATTATCAAGGACGATAATCGCACTCCACTGAAATGGCCTCTTGCCAGAGTTGTGGATCTTCTGCCTGGTACTGATGGCATTCCTCGTATTGCATTAGTTAAAACCACAAACAATCACACGGTTCAACGACCGTTAGTTAAGTTATGTCCTCTACCGCTAGAAGACTAACTTAAATCGCTTTAATTCATTATATCTATGTATTTATATGTATCTATATTTTATATATTCTTTTATCGTATATCTATTTTAGTATATCGTAGTGTTTTTACCGTTCTTATCGTATCTACCGATCCTTGTTCCCCAATTGATCATTTGACCAGAAAATACCATAGGCATTTTGGTGGGCGGGATGTTTCGTACTCATATAAAACCTTATTATCAATACTCGATGGGACTGGCAAACGCAGCTGACAGCTGTCATGCTTTATGTACTCGTCGAATTTTGGAGCTCTTATCGCGAGGCACGCAACAAGAATCGCTGTGCAAAACCGAATCTGAATTCGTATGGTGACCTGAATCGTGTCGGTGGATATCATCGCAAGTGTTGGAGCAGTCCAAGGTACGTGAGAGCATTGTATTTGTTCCAGCGCTATCTAGTTTTTGAACATCGTTTTTTACCGTATCGAAATTACCCAGTGTAGCTAAGCCACCGCTATTTCGGTTCGGTGCGGATGCTACACACAATAAGGTACCTATTTACGTATAAGGTATAGGTATAGTCGGCCCCAGAAGGATATCTGGATCATCATTTGAGGGTATATTAGTACTAATAAGATACGTTGAACCGGCAAGTTTCAGATCTTTATCTGCTTTGGTTTATGAATAAATGAAAAAAAAAAACAGAAAATCAGAAAACCGATTTGAATTAAATTTGGTCATATTATAGAGTCATTGGTAAAAATAACAACTTATAATCTTCATATTAACCGTTTGAAACGGGCGATTTTTCTAGAAATTATTTTTTTCTCTATTTGTTTTCGTACAATTATGAAACTATGTATTTAATATATTTTTCTCTGTAGAATAACCACGTAAATCCACAAATTGATCGAAAAGGTACGCTATATTTTTAATGTAAAAACCGATTTATTTCAATATTTTTTCCTTTATTTTATTTTAATTTATTTAACAGAAACCAAGCTTATTCGATTACTATATAAGTGCAGATAACATAAGGTATTCTAAACAATAATAAGGAAACAATCTTTTCAACACCCGACTGGATTGTTACCGTGGATTGAACATAGCGATATGATAAGCCCGTCACATACATCTTTTAGTTTGTCAAGTTTCGGGATCCGCCAGTATATATTCAGTTCAGTTGGTGAGAAGCTTGCAGGCACATTTCGCGGCTGAGTGCCTTAAGCGCTCGCACACAAGTCCGGTGAAGCTGTAAAAGCCGCAGCGGCTTCAGGGCCCCTAAGGCTAAGAGTATAGTCAGATCTAAAAAAAATCAGGCATAAATAACATTCAACATAATTTATAAATGAGATAAAAACATGTACTCAAATTGCTCAGTGATTTTGCATTGTGAATTAATTTGACATTGTGTAACAACAATGTCTCGTTAGAAGCAATTACAAAATTTTAAAGATTTTGTCATCGAAAACGAAAAAGAATCTTAATTAATGTTTTCTTTGGTTAAAGTAAATAAATTCTCTATTTTATTTATATATGTGTATAAAACATCGTCAAATAGTTATTTCAATATGTAGATCGAATATTGATTATCGAGAATTTCGTTCTTCCCTTTATCACTTCACAATCTTTATCGATGATAGCTAAAAACGTATTAGACAATTTAAATACCTCGGGGCAATATCGCACAAAACTTAAGTATATCCAATGCGTATTTGGATTATATTTTGATCTCAATATATTATCCTTCAAAGCCATTTTTGACAACACCATATCTCTCTTAATTCTTTATCAAAAGCAATGATTCAAACATCATTTTAAAGCTTATGTTCCCCGCTATTAAACTGAAACCTCAAGCTTTTAAAGAGATATTAAAGAAAATAAAAGTTCTAATTAAATTTAAATTTCATTTAGTAGGTAGGTACTGCCTACGCTTTTATTAATGGTATTAAATGTAGGTAAGGTTCAGCTAGTCCTACAATATTATTATAAGAATTTTTTTATAAACGAAAAATAAAACACAAGCAACTTGAATAACATAAGTCAATGTACTAATGGATACAAATTAATGTTTTTGTTTATTAATGTTTAATTCAGTTGCCAACTGTTTAGATTGTGAGGGTCAACTCGTGACGACGGTGTGTAACCAGGCTGAAACAACTAGTAATTAAAAAGTCACACGAATTCTTAATCAGCTTTAAATATATACTTATAATGTGTACAAAATGTGATAGTATAAAAATTTGTTATTGTTTATTTGGATTTTTTTATTTATATGATAAAAATCACTGCTTTAATAACTTACTAATTACTTAAAATTTGTAAAATTCAATAAATAGGTATCTCTAAGTCTGCCAAGACTTACATTTTTCTTAAAAGTTTTTTTTTCCGAATAAAAATAAATTATTGAATGCCTAAAACCGCATGCTATTTTTATAGGAAATCGAAATTGCAAAGAGGCACAGGTTAATATTAATATAGAGGCGAGAAATTTTGACAATATTTAATTAATTTAATTTCAAGAGCCCCTGAGACAATAAAAATAAAACTTTCGAAATAAGAGCTATCCTAATGTATATGAAAGTGAAATAAACCCATAAGCTATCAAACCATATCCTAACTCCGAGTTGTAATTATGTCCAAGTCTGAAGAGTTATATCATTAAAATGTAGGTACTCTATAATAATTTGCCCCGTCCTGTTTATATCACGTTTTACGTTGCTACTCATTTAATCATTTCATTTTCAGGTAATGAATTGGACATACAAAGGGTTTGCTTTGATGAATCACATGAAGTAATTGATTTTTTTTTTTAATAAATTTGTATCAATTTTAAATGTATATTTTTTGTAGAAAAATGTTAACTATTACATACATATTGTTTTTGTCTTTGCCTACTTCTAAAATATTAATAAATATTTTATTAGCACCTTTTGAATATTTCATTACAATAGTCACAATATTATCCTTACTTTTTATAGAAAGATAAGAAAAGTCCGTCAGAAAAGTTAGAAGGATAAGAAATAGTCGGAGATTATAATGTAGTGGAATAATATAAATAATGGTAATATTGATTCATGTTATTATCAGATTAATATGGTATCGTTGTAATTACTTTTATTAAATGTAAACTTTGCATATACCAACATAAAAATATTGCTAATTATTAACATGATCACTAAGGATCTATTATAGCACCTAGGCTAGTCAATAAGTCCGCAAGAAGGACCGAACGCGCTTATGAGAGGATGCAGCGCAAACGCTGCCCGCGGCTTTGTTTTCCGAAATCTTTACTGCATTACTTTTGAGAAGCACGATTAAAAGTAATGAATTATATCAAAGTCTTTTAAATAAGACCGGTATACCTGTGATATTCAAAATGAAATTGTCTCAAAGAGGATTACCTCAAACAAAATAAAAGAACAAATTAATCTCCTTAAAGATCTAAAGCCTCACTCAATAAAGGAAAGTATTTCCGCAGTTGTAGCGCTATGGGAAGAATATTAAATAGGTTGAGAAGAAAGGGAAAAAACTTCTATTTATTCAGAACTCACTGTTCTGCGGTATTGCCCGCGTTTTTATATCTACCTAAGCTTTTTACGACAGTCGTTGTCAGACTACGACCTACGACCCGTCGCTTTAAACTAAAAGCTTTACTGTGATAAACTGTAAGTCTTCGTTAACTAGCCTACCAAATCTAAAACATACTTAGGATCTTAATAAACCTAAGAGTAATTCCCAAATATTTCTTTGAGTTCCGTCTCTACATGTATTTTTTACCAAATTTCTGGATAGACATCCTATATAAAGGACAAGGACCATGAATATGCCATTAACAAAATGTATTTATCTGTTTCTGGACATCCAGATTTAACTCAAGTACGGCTTAAGCGATTTTACGAAATTGTGTACACGGGATGCTCATGTCATTGCTAAATGACATGCTAAAAGAATTTTCAATATTACTTTTATTGTAAAAAACATAAAATTAAAATCTTATTAATTATTAATCGATTCTGACGATAACATATTTTGTAATACTTTTAGAAAACATAAAAAAGAAAAAAAATTGTATTAATTCTAAACCAATTTTGTTGAAATGTAATCGGAAATATCTTTCATTCCATTACTGATAGGCTAAAGGAATGGTCAATGATACTTTTGGATATTGTAAAAAAAATCACTTTGATATTAAACTGATTTGAATGAAAATTGTGCACGGGAAGTGCTTGTCATTCGTAAATTGATAGTGTTACGAGGATCAGCCTCTTGTACCACCGCGCCATATTAAATAGCTTAATACTTATTTTATATTTATATGTCGAACAATCGTCGATGTGGTTATGAAATACGTACTAATGTCTTTGTATTCGTATTATAGACCCGCACCCAATTTGCTGGGTGCGATAGCAACAGGTATGCTCTGTTGACCGCAAGCACTTTATAAGCAGGTAACGACTAGCTGGGATGGATTCTCGTTTGCGCCGTGGAATAGTAACATTCTCACTCGAGTTATCAGATAGTGAAGACCTCAGTTCATAAGTCGACTACAATAAACAATGTTCTTATGCCGCGTGCCGTCTCGGTGCCTGTTTCGGCTGCGCTACAACCCTATATTACAATTGTTGCATGCTCTTTAATAAATGTGCACCGCTGGTTGTTTATATGTATAAACTAGCGATGTGCCCACGGATCCGCACGCGTTTGTCACTACGCAGTAGTTAATCCCGTCATTTTATTTTTACTCGTTTTGTTGATAATTCATATTCCGTATCAATTGAGGAATGGCATGTATTTCCCATGTACCCAACAGTTATGGAATGACGTATGCTTCCCGTCAACAAAATTTTATCAGAATCGTTTGAGAATTGAAGAAAATTCAATTTTTTGAAATTCCATAGTCCATATTTCATGGAATAACTTATACTTCGTGTGTATAAAATTACATCAAAATCTGTCAAGATTTAATGAAAATATGTATATATTTATTTAATTTTATTGTCATATTCCTGATCAGTATCATTAATATAGTATGAAGGAATTTAACTGTACAGACAAAACCACGGCTTTATTAATATATAGATAGATGTATGTGTGATGTAGAGTCGAATAGGTATTTCATATAGAAATTCTCAATGTAAGTGCGCAATTAAATAAAGTTAGTAAAAACCATTTTTCATACATACATACACACCATCATGCCTGTATTTCCCGAAGGGTTAGACAGAGGTGTACGAATGTACACCCACAGTTCGCCGAGTATGTTTTTAGGTTCCATGTAAATAGGGGGCGAGCCAATTGCCATTGATCGGGCACGGAACCAAACTCCGAGCTGCTACTGAGAATTTCATAGGAAAACCCCAATAAAACTTTTTGCTCGACTTGGGTACGAAATGCAAATATTATAAATATTGTTCATAACACCTACCTAAAGAAAGTATGTGTTAAAAAATAGTAATTTTGCTTTAGTCATAATATTCACGGAACGAAGGAAGTATTCAAAACCGTTTTGTATTGGGTAATTGCGGTATAAATCGGAAAACCGTAAACTGACCTGTGCGACTTCCAATACCTTATAAATATTACTTTATTCATAATATTCACAGAACAAAAGGGTTATTCAGAACCATTCATTATTGGGTAATTGCGGTATAAATCGGAAAACCACGCAAACTGACCGACGCGGCGAGGCGCCACTTCCAGTACCTTATCATCATTATATTAATAATACGTGAAGCAAAAACTTTGTACCCCTTCTTACAAAAATTGCGTGGACGGAAGTCTGTGAGATTTGACATGGTTAAAGTTTATATGGACAAGGAGTGCAGAAAGCTAAAATTTATCTATAATACCTGTTACTAATATATTAAATAAAATATATTAATACTGCGAATCCTAAACCTACCAGTGCCATTAGACCCCCCGAAATATTGAATACATTGTCGTTCAATGAAAAATGACAAGTGATATAATATTCATTGTTTATAGGTTCATACTGAAAATATCAAAACAAAAAATAGTCTATGATTAAAAAGTCGCTGGTCGAATTTCAATCATTGGTCGACCGCTTGTATATATTAAAACGCAATAAAATTCTCGTTAGGTTTGTCATATTGTTTCTTTTCTACTATAGATTATAGCGTTAAACTATTAATTTCATTAAATATTAGTGGACGATGTGGCGGAACGCTGGACGCTGGTCCTAGAAACAACTTTCAAACGCAAGTACAATAACAAACCGACAGATGCTTGGTAAGACTTATTTTCTTTGAAAATGGGCTTGGTGCATTGCGACTATGTCGTCCCGTAATATCCTCACAAACAATACAATTTTCAACTGCATTCGAAACACTATTTTCAATTCTTATAAGCTAATTTTGCGAATTTATATACCTAACTAATATTTTCACATTCTTAGAGAGGGTTTGGTTTGACAGCATTGAATTACAAATACCTGCCTTCATGGATCACGTAGTGTCTGGCAGGACTTATGTTAAAAGTGATAGGTAGAGCTATACGTGAACTAAAATTTACAACCATGCAATACATGAAGCATAATATTTCTATTTAATCTAGTTGACCAGTGCGAATATTTTTAAATACAATTTGTATTTGTGGAAAGGTTCTATAATTTTAATAGTATAGCCACTAACCGTTACCATTTTTGCATAGATTACATGAGACGTATTTTTTTTGGAAACAATTTTTTGTTTAATTAGTTTACCTCAGTAAATTGTTTCACATAGTACATTTTAAATATTTATTTATTATTCAATAATTAATTCAGAGTAATTACAGATGCTAATATATACATGGTTTCGTTCAATGAAATATTTGCTAATTTTATAAAAACGTATACCCACTATAATTGATAACGGCATCGAATTATGAGGAATAAGCAATTCATCCATTAGTGGCAAATGTTTGCTTCAATCAGAATGTCAGCTTAACCGGATACTTGCTATTAATCAACACGTATAGCTTCATACTCACATGATATGTTTAATAGAGAACCAAACAATAAACATGTATGACCTGTATACATTTTTGTAGCAGTTAAGAATAGAAGATTGGAATTAACTTTTTCTTTTTTAATTTCAACCATTTACGGTAAACTGGCCTTTTGTTTAACAGGTATTTGGTGGTCGTGGAAAATAATTCGAAACTTTATTTGTTAGCTAAGTAGCTACGTACCTATTATGTTACCTTATTTGGTTTTTCAACTAATCTTTTTATGAATATGTGTTTTTATTTTATTTACTCACGTTATAATATAAATTGTTTTTTATTATACCTTTCAAATAGGTTGTTTTTCTCAAAGCTAATGTTAAACTTACTTTATAAAATTTCTTTATATTATGAACTATTACTACCGAGACCCATTTGCCTGCAAAATACCTTTTTATGGTAATTTATTCGATAACTGTTTGTTATTTTTAAATACTTGGTTAATAAAAAAGCGAGCCAAAGTCATCTGAGACCTTAGGGTCCTTATGGCTAACAGTGCCCGAGCGAAATTTAAAAAAATCTGGAGACATTCGGCTGAGTGCCTTCTACGCCCGTAACTCGTAACAAATAAAGCCTGTGGAACAGCATAATCAGTTCGAAAAAAAACGACAAAAGGAAGAAATCTATATGAGGTCGACGATTGCGACTGTGGGTAATACAACAGTGACTTTGTTTTAATGTTGGCCATGTGTGCTATTAGTGCCGTAACAAGAGCGGTGCCAGCGGTGCCCATGCACAGGGGCACAGTCTCTAGAGGGATGTAGAAATGACCAGACCAGGACCACAAACAATACCTCAACCTATATAAAAATTTACAAAGGCTCAGTTATAGAAGCTCGCTCCAGGTGCATAAAAGGCTGGTTAGGGCACTGTCAGCGATTAAACTATATAGCCGTTGTGCACGACATTTTATTATTTCCGAACGTCTTGAAAAATGGTGATATTCCTATGTAAAAATTCTATCCAATATATTGTAATCCTCTAATATTTATTTTTAATATCAATAATTATTTAGAAAACAATTTTTATATACCACGTTTTTAAAATGGGGAAAAAATATAAAATAATTTAAATAATAAACAACGAATAACGTAGGTATATTAGTAAAGAATTTAGGGAGTAGTCATTGTGTTAACTCGTAGCTTAGTCACTGGGAAGTCAAAGAATAGTAAGTTCATATGATTCGTTGTTTTTCGTAATTATTTTCTGCTTTATAAGTAACTAATAATGTGTTTATAATTTTACAATTGATTTTACTTTGTCACATTTCTCTAAGCATTAACTCATCAGGATTATGATGTATTAGGTTCTTACATTTGTAATTGGCGTTTTGTTGAACTGGCCACTTTGATCTCAAATATCTGGCGTTTAGTTAGGAATTCCAAATTCAAATTTATTTATTAGTGTTGCGAATTTAGTGATTCATTTCTTTTCGCATCATTTGATTTTTCTTTGACATCGTTCTTTTCATAAAATGGAATACTTAAAATATCGCGTTATTTACTGCAGAAACAGCTCGAAAGATTAATGGTGTCTGTGGGGAATGCTAATGTAAAAGAAAGCACAGTACCTTTTTGGACCAAACGTTTTTGTTCTGGAAATTTTGTCTGACGAAACAAACCCCGTGGACGGCCGGAGACCCTAGTTGATAATGAAGAATTAAAGGTGATTGTCGAAGCGGATTCTTCGCAAACCACGTTAGAGTTATCGACAGGCTTCGGTGTGAGTGGCAAAACAATTTTAATTCACTTTAAACAAATTGGAAAAGTGAAAAAGCTCATGAAATGGGTACCGCATGAATTGACTTAAGCACACCAACAAACACGCATTGAGTGCTATGTTACACTACTCAACCGTCACAATAACCAGGTAATTTTAATCGTATTGTTACTTGTGACGATAATTGAATTCTTTACGATAATCGGAAACGCTCAATACAGTGGTTGAACCCAGGAGAACCAGCCAAATGTCCCAAGCGAAAGCTGGCTCAGAAAAAGGTACCGTTGAGTGTTTAGTGGACCAGTGCTAGTGTCATACACTACAGCTTCCTAAGATCTGGCCAGACGATAAAGGCAGATCTGTATTGACAACAATTACCACTTTTACACAACAAATTACCACTTTTTCTAGAAACATGGACAATTTCTTGCAAGAAAAAATATGAGAATCAATGAACCACCTATAAAATGGCGAAAGTATATAGATAATGATTGTAAATACTTCGATTGATTAAATGTATAATTTCATAATATTTTTTTCGTTTTATTTTTTATATAAAACATTAATTTTATATGTAAGAGAACCTATTATATACACTAAAACAGGCAAGAAAGTAAGGTCATTCGGTTCTGAGCTACGTTTCAAATCTCAAAATGTGTTAAAATATGACACGATTCTCAAGTATTATATTACTAGTGAATTAAAATACAGCGTTTCTTGTCTTTCACTTCAGAAAAATCATTTCATTCTTAAAACAAAATAGCAATACAATTAATGACTGTGCTAACAATATTGAACAGTAATAAATAAAAACGAATGGTGTGGAAAGTACCAGTATGCTTTTCACTTCATGTTGTCAGCGCACAACTTAGCCAACAATTCAATTTGTGGTTTTCCGCCCGTTACAAATATCCCGTAACAATCCGACGACAAACAAATGCGTACTGGCTTAACAACATACCGAACAAAATATTCCAACTCGCTAATCTCAATGTATCAAATAATTGAGTATTTATAACATATGTTTTGATAATTAAAACTATAACAATCGAAATGTATTGTATAAATTTTCTTAATCATATAATACATACACAAAATTCGATAAAATAAAAACCTAAGTTATATAAAAGGTAATTTAATTTAACATTATAATATTGCGATACCATGTCCTAAATATCCTCTGCGAATGTGAGTTATTACTCTATTGTATTACATCTTATATTCTATTTACTCATTGCTCACTCTGATCGTGTAAATAACAATCACTGGAACAGAATTAACCAAATTTATTGACGCCTAGTAGTTTAGTTTTTAGTGTAGTGTGCAATGACAGTTTTGGCTCTCGTACTGTGACATCACCTCTTCGACTATATTACTCCTATGGCAGTAATGTCTGACGTCACTAACACTTGGATAGTGTTGACAACCGTTACGAGGACTTTCAAATAATTACTACTCATATTGTAAATACTATTTAACTGGAATGTTTCAAATAAAGTGTCTTACAGCTCGATTAAGAGTATATCCGTGTTCTATTGCATGCACCCATGTTTTTTGAATTGATGAAATTTTTTTATTCTTTTAATTAAGCTTCAAAAGTGTTGTATATTAAAAACAAATATTTTATTTAGTTAATTATTTTTAATCTTAGTGTGTGAGAAATTTTGCAGTCGATTTTAAACATATTAGTGAGATTAACGACGCATGACAAGTTAATTTATAAGCAACTAGCTACCCGCCCCAGCTTGCGTGGGTACAATTTACAGGTTCGATTCCCAGGTCGAGCAAAGTGTTATTGGATTTTACTATGAAATTCTCAGTAGCAGCTTGAATTTTGGATTTGTGCCCGATTAATGGCAATAGGCTCGCCCCCTATTACATGGGATCTAAAACATACCCGGCGAACTGTGCGTGTATACCTCTGCCTAACATTTCGGGGATACAGGCATGATGGTATGCTATGTATCTTCATAGTCACGCTTAGCTCACGACGCGCTATTATTCATCATAGGTACGGAGTGCCGGTCAACCAACCGCGTCTGTTTTGCTGAGAGGAATTTCTTTGGTCAAGCGTAATTTTGAATTCGTGATATGTTTTACGATATTCGATTAAATGAAAAACTGTAAAAGATAATTTTAATTTAAATTAAATGGTCAAGTTAACTAATAAATTTATCTGGATAAAGATTATTACTGAATTTGTAAAAATAGCTTCGCAATTAACGTACTATATTAATTTATTATGTTGAAAATAAAAATGGTTACTTGTGAGTCAACCTTAGCGAGCGCAGAAAAATAATTTTTTGACTACTTGATTACAAATAATTGAATTTTGTCTACTATACAAAAACTTAATTGGAATGTATTGTATATCTAAACCTTCCGTAAAAAAATTTCTAAATAGTAGTGAAAACCTCAATAAAAACCGTTGCGTAGTTTAAAAGATCTAAGCGTACCGAGGGACAGACGGCGGAAGGCAACTTTACTCTATACTATGTATTGATTGATTAATGATAAATTATAACCATTTTAGCAAACAGACGGACAAGAAAGCTCGTTAATAAATAACTCAAGCCGTGAAGAAAAGGTCAAAATATGTAGGTAAAAGTTCAAATCTATGTTTCCTAATTTAAAAATTTATAAACGCTTGAATTACACATGTTGATTATAAAAATTATAAAGTAAAATTATTGTAAAATAAGTTATCGATACGATGTCGTTGACAAGTAATATGTCGAAATTTATTTCTAGATATAAAATACTAAGTTTCGACAGAGAGGAATGTATCAATGTCGATACAACTATACACTCGGGGGATGAAATATTTGTACAATGAGTGAAGATGGAAGACATGTCTAAAGTTTAACGAGACTAGAACTAAAATAAGACTACGGGTACGATCTATGGGAATTATCGCATTGCTGATGATTTAGTTCACTTCTGATGCAATTAAATAATTTTAAATAGTTTGGTACTCATGGGCGTAGCTAGGTATAACCAGAGGAGCTGCTACCCCCCATCCCGAGCAAGGTATTGGTAAGGACGTTGTAAATGTGTTGATTTGCAATGTTGACTGGAAGACGTTTCTCTCCTTTCTTTAATATTGGGTCCTTCAAACGAGGCATGAACAGGCATTTTAGCAGGCCGACATCACGGTGTCGACTGTTATTGGAATCTGTCACCGACGCGACGGTTGCCGTTGTTTTGGACTGTTCCAAAGATACCATCACATGCAGGTGTAGAGTTATATTACCAGGTTTTTTTTTAATTCGTTTTTCTTTTTTTGCCTCTGGCCAAAATCGTGGCTGCACTTATATTGGTACTTATTGATAATTGCATAGATGAATAATTGTTTTAAAGTGATAAATATATATTATGTTTTTCTCGGCATTTTTTATGTTAAAAATAATTCCTTGAATATCAATTATGAACACAAAGAGCCTACCGTTAACCCAACTACAATATTCCGGTCAGAAATGTTATGTAATTTTATTCGTCCATTACTGTGAATCCGAAATCAGACAGGTAGATTTACATGGTATAATTATGATTTACCGTGAAGCAGCCGAAAGCAAAGTAGTATTTCGCATTTGGATTCGCTATAGTCAATAACAGGTTTCCGATTTTGTCCTGCAAAATACAGTTTAAAATGTATTTTTAAAAGACTTCAAAAAAAGACGGATGTTACCTACTCAATTCGAATGTATAAAGCGAGTTTTTTCTTGAATAGGGGATACCTCAAGGGAGATTCCATTCTAATTTCATTGACATTGGACCTTGATCGTCGAAGATACAACAGGAAATTTTCTTATTTGTTAAAATTGTTTTGTGTGAGTCAGTTTAAATCTGCGCAGCTGTGACCAATCAAGGAGGTTTAGTCTACTTTTGTTAAGATTTGAAAAAGAAAACATATGTGCAGTTCACTCACACGCGGTGCAAGTGAAAACTTCAGAAAACCAAATTATCTTCTTTAAAACCTCTTTTAAAAATCCTTAATCAGTGGAACTCAAACTATATACCACTCGTAGATATTGTACACACAACAGTACCTACAAGTTTGGTCGTCACACTGCTAAGCCAATTCGACGACGATTATAGTCATGAAAATCAGGGCTTGCATTAACCGTGTATAATATTTTCTATGTCTTTATGTCGCAGGCTAAATCCTATAGATATAAATGAATTTGTCTCTTTTTAATGTCGCTTTTTCGTTTCATCGCGTTTGAGATTACAACGGTTTTCAATAAGTTTTCAATTGAAAAATAATTTTCATATAAGTCTGATTAATAGGTAGAGAACGCGAAATAATTGATTAATAAAATTGGAGAAATATGAGTACTATGAAAACCATCGTGTTGCCTAAAATAGATTTCTCTAACCACACAGAGCTTTAGTTTAGGTGCGATCGTTAGCGAATTGTGTTCACAGTTCTACGTGAATGGTCGCTAACTGAACTTGCGGAGTGTAGGTACGGAGGGTCGGTCAGGTGTAGGGTCACCAATTTAAAATAAATGAATGTCTGACTAAGATAAAACGCAGAAATTAAAAATATCATCAGTTTAAATATTATTTAATTAATCAACACAGTACATATGTACCTAACTATATCTAGTAACAAAAATAATAATTAATAAATTGAGATTGGTATTTTTCAGATGACATAATGCTATCTATAAAAAAGATCCATTACAACAGATATGTGTAAAAGTCCTCATAATAAATACACTCATCAAAAAAGTCTAAGCAACATGTACTAATTTAAATTTTAGGATGGTTCTTCACATTATAACGTTGTATTTTATTTTTATAATAATATCTTTAGGGTTCTATGATGTAAAAATAACAGCTGTTGTCTTTATAAGTTCTTTTAATAACTGAAATGAACAATATTAGAATATACTGTAGAAACTAAGATACATAAGAAACTAAACTTTTTTCTTACAAAATGAAATTTCTAAAGAAAATGTATTTATTGTGAAAGAATAGAACAATTTAATACAAAGTATGGGCTCCTCTGCTATTCAGAACTTGTCGGCAACGATTATTCATTGAATTAATGAGACTGTTTATGTCATCTTGCGGTATTCGCTCCCAATGGAATTGTAGCAAATCCTTCAGCTGTTGGGTTGTTGTCGCTCCATCCAAGTCCTTCAAAACACGTCTCTGGAGCATGTCCCATGCGTGCTCGATGGGGTTGAGATCTGGCGATTGTGTAGGCCAGGGCAATACCCGGATGTTCTCCGTTGCAAAGTATTCACTGGTTCGCCGAGCTGTATGTGAACGCGCATTGTCATGCATTAACCTAAAATCGGAACCAAAGGTTTGTGTAAATAGGTAGACATAAGGTCTGAGAATATCCTCAATGTAATTTTCAGCATTCATGTTTCCATTTACAAAAACGAGCTCAGTTCGCCTGTTCTTCATAATACCCGCCCATAACATAACTGTTGAGCCGCTGTATGGATGAACTTCCTGAACGCACCTGAGCCTTTCAGTATTTCCGGGCCGACGATACACTCACCTTGTATGAGGCTTAAACCCGAATCGCGACTCATCGGAAAACATAATTTTATCCCATTGTTCCTGGGTCCATGTTATGCGTTCTCAACACCATTAATATCGACGAGCGCGATTCCCGTGACGTATCGGTGGGCACCTGATTGGGCATCAAGCTCGTAGGTCGTACTCATGCAGTCGATTTCGCACAGTTTGAGGACTTACATCAACACCACTTGAAATTTGTAGCCTCAAACTTATCTCTCGAGCGGTTAACATCGGCTGGCGTCTTGCAGTCATTTGTATGTACCAGTCTTGCCGAGTGGTTTTACTCCTTTTACGGCCTGGATGCTGTTCAGCGGGTTCTCCTGTATTATTGTAGCGCTACCAAAGACGACAAATAACGCTTCTATGAATGCCAAAATGTCGAGATACCTGAGATTGATTACTTCCCGCTTGCAACATCCCTACAGCTCTTTGCATTTCATCTGCCATCAAATGACGTCGCTTCATGACGTAAATAATATATAACAATTCAATTTTGTCGCTAACTTTATTTAAATGGTTGGTAAAATTATAAAATCAAGACTAAACGTAGCAATTAAAACGCACTTAAATTCAAACAAATTCGCAGTCATTTGAATTTTATGTCATGTATCAGTATGTCATCAATAACAAAAAAGTTTACTTACCTACGCACTTTGTTTGAGTAAATATTTAAAAATTAATTAATATAAATGGAAAAATTTGTAATATCACGCATGTTGCTTAGACTTTTTTGATGTGTGTAGCTTTGAAATTTTCTTGTGTCATCAATATGGCGTTAACTGACTCAATTATCATTTTGTTTGTTTCTTTCTTCACGCTAATGAGCGTTGGTTTATGAGAGAAAATATAAGTTCTACATTGGCATTATAATATGTGTCAAAAAATATAACATAAATTGACAGATTTTTACTAATTCTGTAATATCCCCACAGTCCCTTTTAATGCTTCGAATTTTAAAGAAACTGCACCATTGTGTATTTAAACTTACAGAAAAACTGCTATCATCTAAACTTCTACAATATTATTTTAAGACTTTATGCTCGTCAAACAGTTTCGCGTTATCAACAGCGATGCCCATTTCTAAAAGAAATTAGATGATGCGCATTTTGCGTAAGTATTCATTTATCCACCGAGAATGGTGGAGAGAGTATGTCGCGAACGCGCAATACTCTAGGATAGCGCGTGAAATTTGAAAATGCCTGTCTCAGATTATTACCGGCCACACGCCTGTCTATGCCTGTCATATGGTAACCCTACCCAGGGGGTTGCACAGTATTCTCCGTCGCATTGTTTCGCCTCGCTGCCGCGCTGAATTAAAATATTTGTTACAGTTGTTTGGCATTTCACCAGTTCGGCTTGTAGATAGTGTAGTTACTTTGGACATTATTATTCCAACTATTTATAATTAAATAAACACATCAAAATCATTACAAATAAAATTGCTTCGAACTAATAACTATTTATGTGTGTCTATACTATTTATTTGTGTTTTATATCAAGCAAGAATCATCTACGTAACTTTAATATTTCCGATTTTTTTTCGAAATTCGCGTACATTTACTAATTACTATCGGATGACGGTGAAGGAATGCATCGTGAGGAAACTGTTAATTTCTGGATGTTTGCAATGGCCAATACGTTATGGACTGACGTGGTGAAGCTTATGCCATCCCTCAAGAAGAGGCCTCATTGCATAACAGTACTCACAGGCTGATATTATTATAAGGTGTATTATTCTTACCATACTATTTAGTTTATCTTAGAAGAGCATTGAATTATTCTTAGAAAAATAAATACATAAAAGTCTTAAGTCAACCTTTATCGTTTTTTCACCTATTTCGTAGTTTAAAGACCTTTAAAAACTTTACAAACAATGTCAATTGCTTATGAACATGATTCTAGTAATACTGAATTGTTATAATGGCTATTATTATGATAATAAGTTACAACATGTTGACCATAAATTATGGTAATAAACATAACTTTCGTCGCTCTACGCCCAAAGCCAGCGATTAGTCGAAGCAAATCTGATAACGCTTCTAGTTTATAGAACAGAAGTGCACGCAGGTACACTTCCGAGCAACATTTTATGTAAAAGTGTAAACAGAATTTAGCCACTTTATTCTTTGATCCTGCTTCTATTTATTTGGTACATTCGCGTAATTTGTACAAATCTCCTACATAAAGTTTGATTCTCGATTTTAACTAGAAAGTCAAACATTGACTTACAGAATCTAGAGGTCAATATCCGTAAAGAGACGGCTCTTTTGTTGTCTTATTATTAAATTAATTTTATATTTTTAAATATTTATAGGTTTATCATTTGGCAACAATATCACCTGATGTTAATTGACAATGTGTTCCAAGACAGTGACACGGTAAGCTTAGTGGAGAACTGGCTCTCAAGTACGTCTACTGGTACAAGTACTTTTTGACAAATTTTCAAATTGAGAATGGTAATTAGCCAAGTGACCGTTGTCCATTGTCGATCGACGCATTGTCCATACACGCTTCCACTGAGCCATCTTTGCTTTAAGATATTTCTACCTCTCTTTATTTGGCTCGTTGGCGCAATTAGTACAAATCTCCTTCCACATTTTTTTTTTATGGTAGCATGGTAAATTGATGGTACTGTCCCAGATGGTAAGTACAGTACAATCCTAATACAACGGCGACCACCGAGTGATCAAAATCTATCGACGTTTCGAAATTTCATTCTCGATTTATACAGACAAACAAACATTAATTTACGTTTCTTGTATCTCTCTATAGATCTAATGAAGCGGAAATATCTACTTGTGAAACATTATTATAAGAATATTTATTACGTATATAAAGTTACTGTACTGCTGTACTGTGTTACTGTGCAAACTGGTTTATAAAATATGCTTTCCGTCTACAAAATTTCATCAAAATCGGTTAATATTAATGAAAAATCATTTTTTGTACGATTTCTAAAAGTAGGTATTATTAACAATTATTTTTGTTAAGAAATTGCATAAGCTTTTCGAATACACAATTTCATTAAAATCTAATATAAAAATAGCCATTAAAGCTTGTAAAATATATTCTCTTTGTTAAATAAAGATCCTATAATATTTTTAGTACATGGGAGTACCTCATAAAATATTTGATTGTGGATCCATATCTGTGTTTCGTTCTATAACCACACGCAAAATGTAGATTTTGGAAGTTATTAATAATGTTTGCGTTTTCGTAGTTTGTTCTGTAGGACACAGATACATTGAAAGTTAATTATGTTATTTTAATTAATAGTAAATATAAAATATAATTTAAGCTATATTTATAATTAAGCTGGCCTATTAATCTTAGACAAGTAATTATATCAAATCAAATCTTTCAAACTACTTCTTATCCTTAATATTAGGAATGTTCGAATAGTATTCAAATCTAATCGAATCAAATAATTGTAACAATTCGAATAATTGGTACCCATTTAACAGCCACTGGCGACTAGAAACCAGGCGGTAAAAGGAAAGCTGGCATGAGAACTGGCTACATGCACAGGTAAACCTGTGGAAATTCGTTCGTGTGAGTAAGCGCACTGCTTACTTTATTAGTATTATTGATGTTTAATGATATTACAAAGGATTACTGATATTATATTTAATTTACGGAACTGATATTCCCTATTCATAATTACGAATACTGGATAGCTTAATAATACCATAGAACCAACTAAAGAGTTTAACTTGTAGAAGAGCTATTGCAAAGGGAGGATCATCCGACCAGACGGGTGTTATGTCTGGCGGGCAGCTGCCCAACGGTTGTAGTCGGGTTCTTGTACATATACTCAATTGAAGAGTTAATTTCTATAGCGCGATGTAGGATGCGACTTATGTAGCTCGATAGATGTCCCTATGTAGATGTCGCCACAAACTTATCGATTGCTAAAATTTAACTTTTTAATTTGAAATTTACTTATGTAGTATATTCCCTTTACAATATGTTACATTATAAACGGCGAACTATTTATCACTACCGCTGGGTGGTTCAGTGGTGAAATTCGACTAGCGATTTTTTAATCATATATGTACTATTATTTATTATCTGTTTGACTCATAGATTAATTATTATCTCCACACTGCTTCAACGCGCGTGCTACAACTAATAATTAATCAGTATGGTTTCACTATTATTTATTGTCGTAAACAATGAATATTGTTGGTGCCACTTTTCACTCAATGTCAGTGTCAATGTTTTGAAGGGTCTATGTTCGATAACACTGGTCGGTGTAGTATCCGCAATGTATAAACTTTAACTATGCCAAAATTCACGGTCTTCCGTGCGCATAATATGCTTAAAAAGAGTCCCAAGTTTCTCTTCATGTAGGTATTATAAAATTAATTAAAGATTATTGTAATGAAGACGCGAAATCGAAAATAATAAAACACTATGGTATAATTAAAACAAGACAATTTTTAACAATAAGAAAACCCACTTTGATGCTTTTTAATAATTCCCAGGTTCATGTTCGAAGTTGAAGATCCAATGTCCGTGAAATTAAAATGGGACCACCCTTGAGGTAACCTCTTTCAAACAAGAAAATAATCGTCCAAATCGGTTCATAAACAAAGAAGTTATGACTGAACATCCATAAAAAAAATATGTTCAAATAGAGTAACCTCCGTCTCTTGATCGGTTAAATAATAATGGAAGAAATTAAAATAAATGACGGAATATCTATCTGTCTATAAATTTCAATAGGTAGTTTGTTTATTTGTTCGCGTTAATCTCTGGTGCTATCAGTCAGATTAAAAACATTAATTTTACATTTTATAGCTTATTTATTGAGGTAGTTTATAAAGGTGGGTTATAGAACTTCACGCTACGATTCTAAGGAGTGAAGCAGTAACCATGAACTTCAAGCAATCTGTCAAGCAGTAGATAAGTACAGGAAGTAATAACAACGATGCGGGTGCGTTAGCGGCGACGCGGTGGAATGTTGATCCAATGAATTTAAAACGCGTTCAACCGTGAGTTACAGCCATTAAATAATAACAAAGAATGTTTGTTATTTCATGGAATGAGATAGAAAAAAATATTTTTGCGTTATAGCCACAATCTTACCTTTATGTGAAGATGTGGCCTAAGATAATAACACGCTACGCCTAGTGGAAAATTGGCTTTCAAATGCAGCTGCCGGAACACACCTATTGGTGCTTGGCAATAGATTTTCAATTTGAGGTTAGTAGCTAGCCAGACGAGCATTAGAAAAAGCCCTATTACCATGCTATGGTTTCATCACGAAGTTATCCATTAAATATTTGACATGCACCGTTGAAATTTCTGAGCATGATTATAAAGTATCACTATTATGAACCAACATGCAAATGCATCCAATTTGCAGTAAAGTAAAAACTAAGTGCCCGTGGTGTTATGATTCTAGACGTTTACTATGCGTACGATCTCCTTTATTATCTTTAGAGGGTACTGCATCTAGTCAGGCGTCGTGTGGACAGGGTATAAAATAATTGTATTTCCCGTCACGTGTGAGCATTTAGAGCATAAAACTAAGTTGCATCTATTATTCTTATTGGCTCTTATCTGATACTTATTTTTCCTTACAAATGACATCAGTGAATGATATGTTTAAATTATATTTTAATTATTTGACTGTTTCGGTGTACTCGCGGCTCCGCATGCGTTTGTTACTATGCAGTAGTTATTTACATCCCGTAATTTTATTTTTGCTCATATTGTTGACAATTTCCATGCCGTATCAATTGAGGCATAAATTTCCCTTGTAGTAAGTGCAATGTTCATCAAATTCGGTTGAAAATTATTATTCTATTCTACGATTTCTAATGCATTTGATCAGAATCTGTTGAGAATTGACAGAAATTTATTTTTTGGAATCCTTTTTTATAATTCCTTGAAGTAATTTGACAATTGTTATAGCCTGTCATCAATAATGTAATTACATATACTTCCCACGTACACAATTTAATCAAAATCAGTTAAGAATTAATTAATATTTAAATAATTGGGATTTCTTTTTATACGATCCATAAAAGTATTATTGAAAATTCTGTTAACCCATCATTCATTTAATGACTTATAATTCCCTTGTACAAAATTTTATCAAAATTGGTCAAGAACTAACAAAAATTTGTTTTTCTTCTTTATTTTTTTTTTTCTCTTTATTTGTTTAGCCAACAGTTGTACAATATTTCTTTAATTAACATACAGTTTATGAAAATATGCTTAAAAGTACTAACTAATTATAGGCTAACACAGCATGCAAAATTATATTAGCTAATTATGTCATAAACAATATAATAAAACAAACTAACCAAAAAAAAAAACCAATGATGTCTAAAACATTACTTAGAATAAGCAGTGATACATTTTCGATATTTCGATAAAGTGTCCACATGAATATCTGCTGTTAAACTCACACTGTTGTATAATTTACACATTCTAGGAATGGGCGAGTTATTTGCAAGCACTGTCCTACGCAGAGGCGGAACTAAAGGAGTTATTATGTGACGAGGATATCTAATAGGCACTCTATAATTAACCATTTGAAGGATTTCCGGACAATCAATTTTGTTTCTTAAAAGTTTATATAAAAATATAAGATCCAAAATATCTCTACGTTTAGAGAGTGCTACAATTTTAAATTCTTTCATTCTATCTATCTATGATTTATTTTTATTTGCTTTGCCTACGGAGTACATCAAGTGGTATAAAAACTTTTTCTGTATACGTTCAATCCTAAGAGAGTGCGTGGCATAGTGTGGTCTCCACACTACACTACAATATTCTAATATGCTGCGCACAATATCATTGTAAAGTAATATTTTAGTTTGGGGCATGCGGAATTCCTTACCACTTCTGATTATAAAACCTAAAGACTTAAACGCTTTTTTGAGTATTTGACAGACATGAGGCACAAAAGTTAACTTTCTATCAAACGTGATCCCCAAATCTCTAATAACTTCTACCTCTTCTATATTGTGACCTGTAATGTTATAAGTAGAAGTTATGAAATTATTTTTTCTTGTGAATTTCATATGTACGCATTTTTTAGAATTAAGACTCATGAAATTAATTTTACACCAATCAATAAGTCTATTGAGATCCTGTTGCAGTAAAAAAACATCTTCAACACAATCTACAATTTTTAAAATTTTTAAATCATTTGCAAACAGGAACGGCTTTGAGTTATAAAAAGAAAAAGAAACGTCATTTATATATATATTAAATAATATTGGGCCAAGATTTGATCCCTGTGGGACACCTGAAGTTATTTTACGTTTTATAGACTGAAAACCATTTGCTACAACATAAAAATCACGTTCTGTGAGATAAGAACTTATCCAGCTTAGGAAAGTTCCTGAGAACCCATATAATGTCAATTTATTGAGCAATAATTCATGAGACACCTTATCAAAAGCTTCTTCCTAACTTGGCAACTGGTCCTTTTTAATGAAGACCATTACTTCCATTATCGAGTGAATTATAGTGTCAAGTGTTATGACGATTCAGTATCCTAACAAGATGGTGGCTCCCTTCTAGGAAGATTTTGTGGGATCTCAGAATGCATGCTTTCAGCTTATATTTATAATCCTCTTCACTTATGCACAAAAACCAAACTATATCACGCAAAACGCCACCAATAATGAATCAAAATAAAAACCAAACATGTCACTTCAAGATCCCGCCAAATCATATTTTTACGCAATCAAAATGAATAAATATTACGATCTATGTAATGAGCTAACCAAAAACGGCTATGCGGTTAACTTGTATGCGGTGGAAGTGGAAGCGAGAGATATTCCAGCGAAATCTCTCTATAACTTGCTAAAAGACTTCGGCCTGTCGAGAACTGCAGTAAGTTCTATTTTAGATCGGGTATCTAAAGCAGCATTACCAGGCTCTTACCAAATCTGGCCTGGCAGGGAGGGTATCGCGGGCAGTCAAGGTGAGCGCTGATGTGCATCTTAAACTTACACCTGGGTCGCAAGTCCCGGGGGCTGCTCGTGTTCCCTCTGTCCACACCCGCACGGTGAGACTATGGAATGTTATGTTATGTTGTTATTATGTTATGTTACGGTCTCTATCTTATATCCTATCCATTGACTAATGACATATTAAGCATCCCATGTACAAAATTTCACAACAATCGATCAAGCCATTTTTGAGTTAAATCCGGACAGACAAATAGACAGACAGACAAAAAAAAATTATGGTATATTCGGGATCAGTATCCTTCGTATAGCGTGTACCTATCGGAAAATTTTGGAAAAATATTAAAAGTCTGACAGGACTACAGATTTATTAATAAAGATTATTATTTTCTCGACATTTTTAACCATAGATTATATACTATTTGACATTGATTTTTATTTTTATTTATTGTGGTAATTAATAGTTTTTTTTTGGTTGGATATTAACTTTTCTAAACATTCCTTTAATTATTATTTTTTACTCAGTTATATTGTGAAAAGGTCACGAATAAAGCAATTAGTGGCCTTCAAAGGTTGGTGCAATGATAAATGTTTTTACTTTTGAATTATAATTGCAACTTAGTGTATTGGCCACTGGCCATCAATTTAAATAAATAAATAAATAGATTAATAAATATAATTAATGACAGAAATAAAACTTATGACAAGAGCGACTTCTACAGTTGTATAACGTAAATATATACATATATGCCTATGAAATCATTGCACAAAGTCTTGAGTGTTAGCGAATCAATTATTTCATTGAACTACCATGCTGAATAAAATTGCTTGTGAAACTTTGATCAATAAATATTTGATATTTGATACTTTTTGTTATGTTAATATTCATGGGATATTTTCTTCGATTATATTACACTAACTGCACCACGCGGTTTCATTCGTGTTAAATTTATTCGAACAACTCTTGACCGCGCCGCGCCACGCGCGTCGCCATCACGCCCTTGTAGCAAGCCTATCGTTGTTCTCACTTCACCTATCGTTCATGTTCATGGTAACAAAATACAAAAATCATTGTTCAAATCTGACCGATAGAGAGATTAGCGCGTTCTAACCATAACCTTTAACAAAAAAGAAAACCTAGTTCATTGATTTTCATGAATTCCCTAGTGTATCTTCAAAGTTGAGGGTCCAATACAAATATGCCAATAAAGTTAGGCACGCAGACAGGCAAGCAGGCAGGTAGGCATGCAAATAGGCAGGCTTCAGGCGGAACTTCTTTGTTTATGAACAGATTTAAATGATTCTTTTTTCGTTGGAAAGGGGATACCTCAAGAGTTGTCCCATTTTAAATTCATTGGCATTGGAAATTCGACTTCGAAGCTACGGCAGGGTGTTCCTCAAAATCATTGAAGTTGGTTTTGTTTTTTGTTATGTAGGTCCTAAAGTATCCCTTATCCAACAAAAAAGAATCATCCAAATCGGTTCATAAACAAAGAAGTTATGGCTGATATCCATAAAAAATATACATTTGAATTTAGTAGCTTCCCGTCTTTTGTCAAATCGGCTGACAAAAAATATATGCATTGGAAAATAATCCATACCGATGAGTCGAAGCGTTTCAATTTTACCGCTTATTATTACTTCGATTTTATCTCTAATTGTTTTTAATCCATTCGTTTATTACCTTTAATCATAAACAAGTCCCCTTTACCTTTAACATTCAATTTCGAAATAAAACATTTACACATCTTTTATTAATGGTATTTGTTTTTATTATTTTATGCCCCTGTTTTTGTTTTCCTCGCAAAAATAAACGCCATTGTACCGAGAACTAGTGTTCTGATAATTAAAAAGAGGAAAAAAGTAACGTTATTGGATTGCACGGATTGTTTCTAGTAATTTCCTGCAGGTATTGTGTTTTTCTATGTAGTGCAATAGTTTTATATTGCCGATGTATTATATACGTAATAAAAATATTTTATATCATTTACGTTATAATGTTTTAGTAAATCATGTAATGTGGTTCTTTAATTAATTATTATTAATTTCAAGAACTCTACTTCTTCTTCCCTTTGACACGGTAGGTAAATTAACGCCCACTTTTTTATATTTTTCACTAACATTTACATATTTTTTTAAGGCAGGTTTATTTAAGCAATACTTTCCAATTAAGTTTTTGTATAGTAGAGAAAATTCAATTATTTGTAATCAAGTCTTTAAAAAATGATTTTCGGGCGCTGACACGTCTTACCCCGGCTAAAGCATAGGAGATACTTCATAATAATGTTCTACAGAATTGTAGTAGTGTAAAAACATAGAGAAAAGTCTGCCATGGCCCATGGCATATATTTTTTCCCAAAGGTTGACTCACAGTAACCATTTTTATCTTCAACATAATAGGTAATTAAAAATATTACGTTATGTATATGCAAAACTACATATTTTCCCCAATTCAGTATCAATATTTATCCCGGTAATAAACTTGGGCGCTTTACCGTTTTCTATTTAGAGGAATACCGTAGAAGTTATCACAAAAATCAAAATTATTCGCGACCAAAGAAATTCGCTAAAAAAAACCTATGATAAAATACGCGGCGCGAGATAAGCGCACTATTCGTAATTATGAAGTTATATAATATATCATCATGTGTTAAGCAGAGGTGTGTACACCCACAGTACGCCAGGTATGTTTTAGGTCCCATGTAATAGGAGGCGAGCTTATTGTTATTAATCGAGCACAAAGCCAAACTCCAAGCTGCTACTGAGAATTTCATAGAAAAATTCAATAGCACTTTGCTCGACCTGAGAATCGAACCTAGGACCTTGAGCATAGCAGTAGCGTTTAGGACCACTAGGCTAATGAGGCCGTTATGAAGTTATGAACTGTCAATATTTGTATATTACTTTGTAAATTGTACCCGAGCGAAGCAGAGGCGGGTCGCTAGTTTGTAGATATACTACTATAGTAGCAAGCGCTACCGAATTTCATTATGTTAATTACAATATAAAACGTAATAAGAATAAATTTGTATAATATAGCACTCTGGAATAATAAAATAATTTTTAGAATCTGATCAGTAGTTCCAGAAATTACCTCTTACAGAGAATGTCAAAAACAAACTTTACCTCTTTATAATATTAGTGTAGAATATATGTTTTAGACTCTAAAACTTAGAGGATTGAGTACATTAAAATTTTTTTTATGAGTATATTCTTAATGTAAATATTTTTTGTTAATCTTGAACTATTAAACCACAGATGGTGACAATGTTGTATGCGTCATCCTGGCCGATTTCAGCTACAGCGACTTTTGATTCTCTGGATATGTATTAACAAGTCACAAGAACTTTGAGTGCATTTGCAGTACTTTACCCTCAAACAATATTTTGAGATTCTCGTATAACCCTTTTAACAACAGCGCGTTCTTCAGAAGAGCTTCAGCTCTTAATTTCGAATTCGTCTGAGTAAATGTGAGATTTTCTTAAATAAAACATGCTTTTGGTAAAGGAGAATCGCGCGGTTGAACTATTTATTTACTTTACTACTTATCTAAACTATTTCCAGCTTATGTTCGGAGTTATTTTACTTTCCTCCGTTCAATTGTGATAGTTGACAACTTTTTGAAAGTTGTTCCTGTCTTTATTCTTTGTTCCTTTCGAGTGAAAAGTCTAGTGAGTCTTTGTAATTAAAACATGTGTTTATATTAATTTTCCTTTTGAATTTATAGTTCTTTTGGCGCGTTTAGAGTATAAAAATGAGAGCTGCGTGCACATCATGTAACGGAAGTGCGTCATGAACAATGATAAAAATGTAAAATTAATTTTACCTACTTTTTTATTGTGTTAAAATAATTAAAAAGATAAAAATAATTTTTACATAATAAAAAAGTAAGATAAATTTTTGTAGTTTATTTTTGCTAAATTACGTCTATGAAGTATAACTTCTTATGTGCGTAGATACATGAGTACGCATAGTTTTTTTTAATTCCGAAAAGCGCAAGCTAATGTGTGTACCTTACGAACCCTAGTTAAACTGATCCGTTTGGATTAAAGTGCCTTATGGTTGCTGTTGATTTTCTTTGCAACTTTGTTTGCATTTCCGTCTAACTCCAGTGTACTGTGATTATCTTTAAGAACTACATACCTGCAAAATATTCAATCTTCCTCATAATAAGCGCAGTGTTCTTCAAATGCGATTTTGTAGTACAAAATTGCATTTTTTATATATCATCATAATTGTTAGCTTATATCAATCTACAGCTGAACATGATGCTCATCTGAGGCTATTAGACCCGATTGATATGGAGGTTATCCTAAACCATCTAAACGTAGTCTCCATTCAAGATCTTACCTATTCTATTGTGTATTATTAGCTATTTGACGAATATACTAAAACTATCGCCTATTGTCACTTCAGCAAGCACAACATAAGAGCAAAATAACGCTAAATTATTTTAATAACAAAGAAATTACTTAAGACAAAAAAAAATTACTTAGTATTTTTTTTTAATGTAACACAATAAAGTGACGGTACTGTAGGTACCTGATGATAAACACAGTGTAATAAAAAACAACGGCGACCACTGACAAATGTACAATCTATCAACAGTCGCCGCTGTCACTAGCCGATCTACTGAAATATCTATCTCTTCACAGTAAGTTTGAAAAAGCCGATATTGTAGGAAAGAGGGAACACATTCACCGGAAAACAGTTCCACAGCTTCACAGTATGACAAACATATGTGAACTTCTTTGTTCGTTCTGTTACTGTAAACTGTAAAGCTGTGGCTCCGAAACCCAGCGCATGTGGTTCTTTTATGCAATAATATTATTATTAATATTACACAGTGTTGCGTTTTTTTTTATCGTTACAGGTGAAGCGTAGTGGCCATAATCTTGCCTCACAATGTGATCCAAGACGGGAGCACGTCAGTGTGGTACCGTAGGCCTAAGCCTAGTGGAAGACTGGCTCTCAAGTGCTGCTACCGGAACATATCTATTTATATCTATACACCATTAGAAAAGCTCTACTACCATGCTAAGATTTCATCACGAAAGGTCAGGCTCATTGCAGGTATACGAACTCACGTCGATCGATGTGAAGTCCGTAAACGCTATCATCTGAGCCATCATTGCATTTGCTTTGCGGTGGGTATAGTAGGCAACTTATTAAATTTAACTTAGTCAATCTATGTAACAATGTAAAGTTTAACTATGGTTTCGTCTCGCTGTGTTTAGTGCTCTAACAATGACAATATATTTACACTAACTTGGATAAACTAATTAGGATATTACCTGTGCTATGGGTACTCAAATCAAAACGCACACACATATATTTAACTATACGACCAATGAACCATTTTTCATTTTCAATATTTTTTTAACGTGCCAAGACGCCGTTTTCTCGCTGGATTAGAACTTAGCTGCGGTAGAATGCACAATTTTTAAAAGTTGGTTTATGTTCATACAAAGGTGCCCATGGGCTTTTAATGTTTTTAATTTCAATATAATTAATTTTAGATTATTATATTCTAGTGATTATAAAAGGGGGCGAGCCTATTGTCATAAATCGAGCACAAAGCCAAACCCCGAGCGGCTTCTGAAAATTTCATAAAAAAACCCAATAATACTTTGCTCGTCCTGGGAATCGAACCCAGGACCTCGAGCATAGCAGTCTGTCTTTATATTTTTTAGATAATATCTATATTATTGTCAAACTGTGATATCGGTTAACATTTAAAATTATTTAAGTTGGGTATTATCAAAGCTTATAGGTACGGGTCAAATACCATAAAGTGAGATTGAGTTGAGGTGAGGTTTATAAGTGCTTACAGAAAATATACTTAAGTATGACAATGAATATCAAATCAATTTCATGATAATTTAAACCAAGTCGTACAACGTTATTTATGTTTACTCCTGGAAAATAAAAAACATATGTTTCCATTTATTGAGATGTACTTCCATCCTTTTTTGAAAATTATGTAAAGATAAAATAATTTGAATTAATTTGGTATCTTGTCACTTTTTTTCACTAAGTTTATTACAAATTTACATATACAAGGTGTCCAGAAAGGGTATCGGGTATTTGTTTTCGCGCCATATTCGAAACGGGGCGTCTAAAGGGTGCGGGGAGGGGTTCGTGGCGTCCGCCATTTTGTGGAGTTTTAGTCACGATGGAACAGTACTCGGGGACGCATCGCGCATTTTGCGTACGAGCGTATTATCGTATTGGTGATTCAATAGTGACTGCTCAACGTCTCTATCGTGCGGAATATCGTACACGCCACGCGCCAAGTGACGATAGCATTAGGAAATGGATCAGGATGTTCGAGAATACAGGTGCGACAGTTAAAATTCAAAACTCTGGTCGTCCTCGTTCAGTTCGCGATGAAGAAACAATTGAAGAAGTTGAGGCTTCAGTTCGTCAAAATCCGTCTTTATCCATCCGAAAGCGAAGCCAAGCGTTGAACATCAAAAAATCGTCTTTACATTCGATTTTAAAGAAAGACTTACATCTAAAAGCCTATAAAATTCAATTGGTTCAAGAATTGAAGGATACGGACTATGCTAATCGACTGAATTTTGCGAACGAAATGCTGCAGCGATTTAACAACTTTAACAACATACTGTTCAGTGACGAAGCAAATTTTCACCTGAATGGTCATGTTAATAAGCAGAATTGTCGGTACTGGGCAGTGGAGAATCCGAGACGAAAGCATGAACGACCCCTGCATAGCCCAAAGGTCGTTGTTTGGGCCGCTATGTCTGCTAAAGGCATAATTGGTCCTTATTTTCATGAAGATCAACGAGGCCGAGCAATTAATGTGAATAGTGACCGTTATTGCGATATGTTGCGAAATTTTTTGGTCCCAGAGTTGCAGGAGTTTGCAGGTTTTAACTCAAGAACGTGGTTCCAGCAAGATGGGGCCACTTGCCATACCTCAAATGACTCAATGGAAGTTGTTAACGAATTATTCCCTAATAAAGTCATTTCGCGAAGGGGTAACATCAACTGGCCTCCCAGAAGCCCCGACCTTAGCCCGCTTGACTATTTTGCATGGGGATACCTTAAAAGTAAGGTTTATTAAAACAATCCGACGAATCTAACCCAGTTAAAGCAAAACATCAGGTCAGAAATGGCAGCAATATCGATAGCTATGTGTCAACGTGTTTTCGCCAATCTTCGTTTCCGTTTAGAAGAGTGCCAGCAACGTAACGGTCAGCATTTGGATAACATCATCTTTTCCAAATAATTCTCCAATTCATATGCTAATAATAAACAATAAACTTTTTTATTGCATACAAATAATTTTTGTTTCATTGAACTTACAAATACCCGATACCCTTTCTGGGCACCTTGTATATACATTCTTTTTTATATGTACATAACCTAGACGCAATTTATAGATAATACAAATATCTATACTTATAAAAATGAATCCTAAATGTATCTTCAGGCTATAAACTACAATCATACTAATTTTCATAAAATTCGGTCCAGTAGCTTTTGCGTGATTGGCGTTCAAACACACCGACAGACAGACATACAAAATTCTGTCCATGATTCTAAACCTCCTAGTATTATTGTTTTCTTAAATATCTTCAATGTACAGATTTGGACCCTTTACTCTTTTATTATAAATATAGAGGGTTAATTTGGTTATCTTTTTACTTTTTTTCAATAAATATTACAAATATATTACAAAATTACATATAGGTATATTCTTTTTTATGTGTACGTAACCTAGACGCAATTTATAGACCATACATATGTTCATACGTGTAAAAATGAATTCTAAGTATAATTTCACACTATAAACTACAGTCACACCAAATTTCATTAAATTTGGTCCGATAGTTTTACGTGATTGGCGTTGAAACATACGGACAGACAGACAAAAATTTCAAAAGCGATCAAAACGTGTTCTTTCCATGATTCCCCTGTATTATTTTTCTCAAATATCTTCAATGTATTAATATCGACTCTTTACTATGTTATTACCCATATTCTAATAGTTATTGTTAAGTTCAAGAAACTGTTTGAACGCGCTAATAACTGGAACTACCGGTCAGAATTGTATAAATTTTTTTTTTTTGTATATTACAGACTACTAATAACCCGCTCTAGCTTCACAACGCTAGCAGAGCGTATATGCCTACATTTTTTTGTCGTATAATACATGTAATTATTAGTTTACGCGGCGCACGCCATAAAAGCTCCCAGCAGGCAAGACTTTTTCCGACATCTTCAACAATCATAATCATATTTCAAACATTTTACACAAAACCCTAATTAATTAACTTTAACCTTCCTCATGAATCACTCCGTCCATGGTTGAAAATTCGTTCGGTAGTTTTTCGCGTTCAGGCAGACAGACGTTGCAGGGAACTTTATTTTATAATATGTATAGATTTATTAATAAAAGTTAAAGAATTTACATATAACTTGACGCTACCACCTATAGGAGTGGAGCGGAAGGTAAGCATGAACGTGATATAATTTAGCATGCTTTAGGACGAAAATACGGGGAGTAAGAACAACGATAAACTATTGACGGGTAGGATAACGAAGATGCGGTGACAAAATTTAACACGGGTAAAACCGTGGGGCACATTAATATCGGTTAAAACTTGAAATGAACATTGAACAAATAACACAAATACATGATATTATTTTGCTACATTTATAAATCGTACGTATAACTAACTGGCGCAGTATCGTGAGTAAACAAGGGTGCACAGTTCCTAAAGGTTGTTGTGTAACTGGATACCTGGCTGTCTGTTTGCTCTCTCGTTCAACTGTGCACACAAAACGTACCGACTACCGACCCGACGCGACGGACGGTGAACGGTGAACGAATGAAACGAAATACATAAAACTAGTACCTACTTTACATGGTTCAGGAGTAGTTTAATTAAAAACATATTACGTAGGTATGTTTAAGTTTTTGTTTAATACTATGAAACTTCACAAATTTACGAGAAATTAAAATTATTCGGAAAACAATTCGAAGCCATACTGGTGAATTTCTGAAAATAATTTTTCGGGTTACTAACAACGCAACTGTACACATTGTCATGTAACTAACAAATGTTATATTAACAAGACAACTTTTAACAAAAAAGAAAATCAATTTCAATGATTTTGAGTCCCTGGTGTATCTTCGAAGTCGAAGGTCCAATGCCAATGAAATTAAAATTGGACCACCCTTGAGGTACCCTATGAAACAAAAAAGAATCACCCAAATCGGTTCATAATTAAAAAAAGTTATGGTCGATTATCCACTTTAAAAAATCATTCAAATTGAGTAAGCTCCGTCTTTTTTTGAAGTCGTGATAAATAAATACATAGTTTAGAATTTGTGATGTAAGTAGGGCAAATAACATTTTAAGACTTGAGACACCCAACAGCGATGGACACCAAAGTAAATGGCGATACCGGGGTGATAGAGGTGTATAGCTCGAGTGAATGGTGACCGCTATATATTGGTTGGATACCGTCCGCGTTCGCTCCAAGGCCTGTTGAAGCTTTCAAAAACATTCTGGAAAATCAGTGTAATCAGTTCGAGAAAAAAACGCATGCATATATTATACCGAAAAGTCCGTCATAATGATTTGATTATATGCGTTGCATTTCTGGATCAACTATTCATTTATTGACACAGGCTGGCATGGCAGCGACAACAACTGGCGATGGATTGTTGATTAATATTCTGTTATAATACTGTCCTAATATATTTAAAAAAAACGAGTATATACCCCAGAGATTTAATATACCTGCAAGCATTTTCTAAGAGGAACAAACATAGAATCCTACAAAATACCAACATTATTTGTCGATTACTTTTTATATAATACAAAGGTGTTAAACAATCGTACGGCCCGTCTGATGGTAAGCGTAATACCATAGGTATCACTAGCGCATTGCCGACCTTGAATCCAAAGAAGTCTGGAGACCTTACTCACCACAGGAACACAACACAAGGTTGTTTATTTAGCTGTGATCTTCTGTAGGGTGGAGTAACTTTATTTTCGATTGTTTTATTAAAATCGATATTGAGCTATTTTTTATCGTTGAACTCACAAAGCCTGTCAGATGCATCAACATAACATTTTATACTCGCCATTGTTAAAATTCAGATTTATAAATTTTGTGAATGACTGAGTGTCGTGGCGGATTGATTGATGATAGGGGTATTATTATAAATAATTGCTATAATAACATATCATCTACAAACGTTATAACTTGATAAATAATAATAGAGATAACCAATGAAGCTATTAAGATGAAATCAGGATAGTGAGTTCACATAGGACCGTACATAAAAGGATTTTTTTGAAGATTAGCATTTAAAGGGTATGTACTTACGAATGGCATTTTTTTAAGCAATGATGGCAGTGGTAGCGTTTATGTACAACGCTGTGACCGACGTGAATTCAAATCCCTTGGGTCTGAGCTTTCGGTAAAGGAAAATATCGTGATGAAACCCTACCGCATGGTGGTAGAGCACTTTCTAATACCCGCCTTGGTAGCTAACGACAATCAAGTTTAAAATCATTGATTGATTGTGACAAGAATGCTAAATTTAAAAGTCTCATCAGTTTTGAACTTAGAGTAAATTGGTGTTTTGGGCTTCGGTTATTAGGTAGACTGTAAAAGGCTATAAAATGAATATGGTTCATGATCAGAAGATACTAATTCAAACTTGGAACCATCTTGCTCTTTAATAAAATAATAATACGAGATAGCTCCATAGCTTTGTGTTCGTTCTGGTAATCATTACTTTTGCTTCGCAAGGTTCACATTAAAGCAAATGTTTTTAACACTTTTTTACCTCTTAAAGATAAACATGTAAAAAGATGTAAGGGGGATGAATAAATAGCTTGAAATATATTTTTAAACACAATAATGCAGTGGGTTAGTTACTAAAATTTTTATTAACAAATCAGTAAGATAATTATCTTAGCACGCTTTCCTTTATGGTTTATATATTTTCTACTAAAGATAGACAAAATGACTGAATAACATTTGAATACTATTTCAATTCACATAAGTTTTTTTTATATAATACCATGGCAGATCGATGACGTTATATCTAATACAGTGAGCAAAGTATAATTCAAAAACGAACGCCCAACACCGAGAGATCCGCAATCCACCGCTGGTTGCCGCTATCATGCCGACCTGCAAGCATCTAGATGCATATCACTAACATGACAAGATTTATTTGTAATAGGTATCATTATCGCATTGCCGACCATGAACCCACCTACTCCACAGAGCTCTCGAAATCGTCACCAGGTTATTTAGCTACGATCTTCTATAGGGTGGAGGTTTACCACCAGACGGACTGTCTCCGACAAAATTTCTTTGTACACTCTCTCTCTTAACACTCGTGTGTGTGGTGGTGTTTCCCGCACACCCACCGCTACGACCTCCCTCTCTCGCGGAAACTCAAGCCTAGATCCGTTCCTCAGTCTGAAACCCTTGAGTCTGGCAGCCGCCCGCGCGATACAAGTGACACTGCACTCGCACTCGATATACTTATCGGTTATATTTTTATCTGTGATATATCGATATTCGATATTTATTTTAGAGTATCGAATTCATATCAATTTTGATATATTTTAACGTAACTTTGGTTTCTTATTTAATGTTACAAGACACTCATCACGCATCGTTTATTTTGAAAATTTTGCGAAGGCTGCGCTGACGTTCATGCTCAGGGGGGGGGGTCACCAGTGTGGGTAACCATTGCAAAAGGAGGATCCCTTCAATCCCACAATCTTCATAAAATGCAATGTAACAATAAGACCACAAATAAAACAAAAGCATTCGTATACTTTTATTTTGTCTATGATCTTACTGTGTACGAAAATTAATTGTTTATCTGTACTGTATTTGTGATGGCCACTTCGGGGCGGCGTGGTTGGCGACCTCAATCATTAAATCCGAATTCTCTTATTTATTCATTTAAAAAAGCATAAAACATGCCTTCCCTGTGCAAATTTAAAAAAAGACACACCAATAAGTCAGCTTTTGAATAAATGACAATATATCGAAATATCAATATTTTTCTATCGATAATAATCAATACTATTTAAAAATATCGATATATTTTTTTCACCCGCTCATCCCTAATCACGGAACGTAACAAGCGTATGCGTGCTATTAATAAGGCGGGGGTGCCGGGTGTATAAAATCACACAGCATACCATCTTGCACTCTACGACGCAGAGCCGCACGTAGAGTCTACGTGTGGCATTATTATCCTTCCCACAATACATGATAATGATAAAACGTTGGAAGTAACAAACAGCGAAATAGTTTTACTATAAAAATATAAACCACATTAAGCTATGAAACGGGCTACGTTAAAGTTGTCCAATATATTCTAGCTGTAGAGGTTAATGTGTAGGGCGTGTCACCCGGCGGATGTGCCGAAACGCAACACTTACCCCACGCGGTAAATACGCCCCCACTAAAAGCCAGCTCCTAAGAAATGAAGTGAAATATTTTCCTTAAAAATATTCCCTGGTTAAACAATGTCTTAGTCATGCTGCTATATGCTTAAGTCAAAGTTAATAAAGTTAAGCATGGAATATTTCATATACCACTACGATTTTTACATGTGACATAAAAAATAACTTATCATAATATGATAATTATAAATTATTGTTATCACTGTTATTTTTAAAACCGGTATACAAAAAAAAATTCTGTAATTATGAATATGTAAAAACGCTAGTATTTGTTCATGCATTTTTGTTATTAGGTCAAGGAACTAAAAAAAGTACACTTTTGCATAAAAGTCGTTCACGCAAGCACTTGGTACTTTTAGTAACTGGAAATTAATGCCACTAAAAATCTTAAATATTGTAATGTATTTAATGTATATTCTAATGTATTTATTAGTGAAACTAAAATTATGTATTTATGCAATAAGACATCTGTTTGAAAAAAGCTATAATTTCATGCAGTGTAGCTGTATAATTAACAATGTATTGATAGCAAGTACCTTAATGCCATATTCAGTAAGAGAAGTTAATATCTTAACACATGGAAAAGCTGTTCAAGTTCTGCTATTGTGATCATAGCAACTAAAGCATACTTATTATATCCAAGTTATAAAGATAATCTAATTGGTAGTGCACATAAATTAAAGATAATATTAAGGTTATAAGATAAATAATTTTAATATAAACAATGCATGTATTATGTATGCATGTAATGGGTTAATATACACAATGCATGTAATATGACGTAGGAATATTTTGGTGATATAAAGAAACAGATGAATTAAAAATATTTATAGTATAAATTGATGTTAAGTTCACAATGTATTTCTACTTTTTCGTAGCTCGTGTAATGAATATCATTTATTTTTATCAATATAAAATCTAAATATTACGAATCAAGAAAAATGGAAATAAATGGAAGATCATAAAAATTAATACTTACGCTTTATTAACCGTATGAACGTAGTCAACGATAATGTAATTAATTCACGCAATCGAATTTGGCATAGTACCTACTTTTCTAAAGGTACATGATTTACAAGTATTATGTAATAAACAAAATCCGTGATGAATAAATTAAAACTAATAAACTAAATTACCCCATAATAATATAATAAATCTCAAAGTTTGTATGTTTCACCGTTTGAGATTTAATCACGCAAAAACGGCTCAACGTTTGGATTTTCACCGAAGTAGAATCGGGTACTTTTCTCGCGTGACAGGGACTAAAAGTGAACTTTTCATCCCGGAGGAGAAAAAAAATTAATACTTACCTTTATTTTAACGTATGAACGTAGTCATCGATAATGTAATTAATTACAATCAATTTCATATTACATTTTTATAAAGGTACATGATTGGACACGCGAAGTGCCCTATAATATGCCACAATGGCGTGGGGTTGCGTTGGGAAGGAAAAAGGACGTCGTGCACTGACCTGGTTTCGTTCTGCTGTGTATCGGCAAATCTGCTCCTGGTTGTCTTGCAGCCGTCCTTAAATGTATATCGAGAAAGTAGTTCGCGAATTTAGGCGATTCTCAACGGGAGCGCGGGGTGCGTGAGCAATAAAAAAATCTCGACTGCTATGCGAGCGCGTGACGAAGACAGAGTGGTGTCGGTAACCAATCGTACACGACGGGGGAGGAGGTGGGGAGATGGTAGGTAATATATGAAACGCGAGATAGCGTTACTTTCAAGTCCGGTGAAGCTGTAAAAGCCGCAGCGGCTTTAGGGCCCCTAAGGCTAACAGTGTAGTCAGTTCTGAATTCTGAAAGTTACCAATGATTATAAGTATTATGTAATAAACAAGATGTGTTAATAAATGAAAACTAATAAACTAAATTACCCCACTAATAATATAATAAATCTGAAAATTTGTATGTTTCACTGTTTGATATTTAATCACGCAAAAACGGCTCAACGGATTGGAGTTTTTGACACACAGATAGTTTATGACCTGGATACATGTAGGTGATTATTATACCGGTACATGAAGTGTCTTACAGACTGTTAATAAATTATTTTATTTTTCTGATATCCACACTGACGAAGTCGCGGGTACAACTAGTATTTGTAAATAAAGTCAAATAAAAACAAGTTACTTTACATTGGCGAATTTGCCTACATAGGTAGAAAGCTAAAATTTAAAAAAATAAAAATAGTTGTAACTATATAGCTACATATAAACCAAAACACATAAAAATGTAATAACAGTGTACTATATATACTATACATACTGTATGAACACTTTTTTAATTGCATTTATTTCCCCTTTTTGTTCCCGACGCCTGCATCGTTCGCTGTCGTATCATCAATTAATTAATTAATTAATGATTTCGTGATATTGCATAATATATCATTCGAAATCAAAATACTATTTCGGTGTTGCATGAAGGTATCTATATTAATAAAATTTAACGTTTCTTTGTCCCCTAAGCCATATTCATCCGATTGCAATGAAACTATTGCAAGTTATTTTGTGCGCACCTGCGAAGATTCTATAGAAGAATAACAATTTTACAATTGGTGGTGTGTGTTTAATTTTGAAGACAACATGAACTAAGTCGCATGCAAAAGCTAGCTAAAGAAACTAAAATTTATTATTAAGGTCATCGTTACCTCGTAAAATCGGGCGAAGATAAATAGGGGGGTGATAGGAATGTGTACCAGACTGGGTTGCAACTAACATGCAAACAGTGGTTCTCTTTTGGTTTGTCGCTTTTCAGCATAACAGCGACGACCGCCGATGGATTGTCGATTTCTCGGTGGTTGCCTTACACCAGGCATAGTACCGCCACATTGCCGTGCTATGATCAAAAAACTTTTGATCAATCAAGTAACAATATATAAGTATTATACAACTAGAAATTAAAGGAGCTAGAACAGAAATAGAAAAGTATGTTCATTTACCAATTATTTTAGTATAAGATTATGTCCATAGATAAGTTTTTAAAAGGACGATATCTATATATTCAGGTAATAATCTCATTTTAATACTTAAGTACATTCTTTCAAAGTTAGTTTTGTTTTCATTATATTTATATCCAACTAACGGTGCCCTGCTGCTTTGCATACGTTTATTACGCAGTAATAATTTTACTCACGTAATTTTATTTGAACTCATATCATGTGTAAAAAATTTCATAAAATCGCTCAAGCCATTTTTGAGTTTGGACATACAAACTGATAAACAGACAAAAACTTTCAGTGTCCTTAACGATAAATGTCTATCAGGAAATTTGGGGGAAAAAAACGTACAGACAGAACTACATAAAGAGCTAAATATAAGCTATAAGAATATAGATAACTGGTACATATAAGATGTTTGGTTTCCTAATGAGACCGCAGGGACTCGTATTTCTTGTTTTCCGAACAGCTACGTACAGTTGATTGTACCGTTGGCAATGTTGAGGGGTTAGACACAGTCTGTTATTCGTATTCTCTCGTGTAGTGGAAGTCAATAAAATGTTTTGCGACGAAGAATAATCAGATATTAGTTTCTCAGTTAGCAATTAAGTAATAAGTAAAGGATATAAAACTTATGAATACCTTCATCGCGGGTTACATAGATGCTTTAGTGTGGATTTTATACTTGAGAGAGGAATGGCTCCGTATAAATACTTTATCAAAAACTTTGTATGTTTTATATGTTGAACTCGAAACACATTCTTACCACAAATCCTGTCTTGTGATGCACTAGTGACTATCTTATTAAAATGTTTCAAAGGTATTCATATCAGATGGAAATCATAAGAAATTTCAAGTATTTTTAATAATCAGACAATTAATAATAATTTTTATTTCATGGGTATAGCGAAGGAATTAAAAAAACGGAAACAGTGGGAGACATCAAATACAAAATATTATAAAAAGAATGAGTCTTGGCCGAGGTTCTTGTAAGAACACACATTGCAGCAGACGGAAAGCATTCAGAACCATATCTTTATACTTATTTTGGACATACGACGAAAACTAATATACCAAACCAAATATCATAACAAAGAGTGTCACCCAGAAAATTATTATTTCTATTTATAAGATACACCTTCTAATTTTTAAGGAAATATAAATCACATTCTTCAATACTGCGTTTCAGAATAGATTTAAAAAACAACATAAATTGAAGTTTTAAATAAAAATAGATATATTCTTCACAAAGATACTGCTATTAGAGATAGAATACAATAGGTTGATAAAATATAAGCGTAATAAAAGCCAGCACAATACAGGTGGTATAGTAGTTTGGATACACTGCAAGCGAGGCGTGATTCCATTCAACGTTCAACTTACTTTATGATTTATTAAATATTTTACGAGTTTCATTCGTCGATATTGAAATAAAGGAACTGTTTCAATATCAAATTTTATGGGTTTGTTATTTTTCTATTGTAAATAAGCTATAATCTGAAACAAAGAAAGCTTTTAGGTAAGTAAATAATATAATTTTTATAGTTCTCTTAATTTTTTTATAAGAAACTAAATTGAAATGCAAAGATATATAGACTATGAATGAAAGTATTTATATAAATAAAAATTATCTTCTGTCTATATAACAATGGAAGTTGGTTTATCTGAGGTTAATGATTATGAGGCTGATAAACTCCAACATCGTTTAGCGGCTCACCATGAAAATAGGTAGATTAGTTTTTTTCCATGTATATGGGTTTTACGCTATTTCTATAGTTGGCCCTATATATCGGAGCCACATGGCAGTGTGCCGAAACTGTTAAACCATTAGGCGGGCCGTATGTTTGTTTGCCACCGTAGTAGTATAAAAAAAGCTTCACTAATAATAATATATAGTATTGTCTAGGCGAGCGAGCTTTACTAGGTATCTTAAAAAAAAAGAAAACACTTATTTAGGTAAACTTAGAATGTTAAACATTATATAAATACAAAATTTCATCCAAATCGGTGGAGCCGTTAACGAGAAACCAACTACATATACATATGTATATACAAGATTTACTCACTTATAGTACTAGATTAGATTATATTAGATACTCGTAATATATAGTTAATAGTACCTACTTACCAGCAAAGAGTCTTACTCTACTGAGTAATTTTATTTCGTGTGTGTAGAGAATGCAGTAATTCCATACATGTCATACTAAAAGTAAAGTCGCTTCCCGCTGTCTGTTCATATGTACACTTAGATCCTTTAAAGTACGCAACTGATTTAATGCGGATTTCATTACCATGATTAAAATTGTCTTTTACAGTTTCCAATTGAAATAAATACCGTAGAAGATATCACGAATTCTATTCTAATCTTCTAATTGATCTAAGAAATCCCTCTCAGCAAAACCTGTGATAAATTGCGCGACGCAAGCGAAGCGCACTATTCGTAACTATGAAGTTACATAACACCATCACGCCTGTATCCCCGAAATGTTAGGCAGAGGTGTACACCCACAGTTCGTCGGGTATGTTTTAGGTCTCATGTAATATGGGGCGAGCCTATTGCCATTAATCGAGCACAAAACCAAACCCCAAGCTGCTACTGATAATTTCATAGAAGAACCCAATATCACTTTGCTCGACCTGGTAATCGAACCTAGGACCTCGAGCATAGCATTCGCGTTCAGAAATATTTATCTATCAATATTAAAGCGATAAACTCTAAATCAGGATTTTTTAAACTTAAAGTACACCTTTTTGCAAATTGTACCCGTGCAAAGCTGGGATGGGTCGCTAGTGAATATATAAATCAGATTGGACATCTAATAAACAGTTATGTTTCATTATCATAAGCAAAATATATCTATTTTTTAGAGAGCAAATTTTGTAATGAATATAAGTTGTTTATATTAAAGTCAAAATCTCATTGGACTCGTAAAAATAAACATAACTTTACTGATTTTCCTTACGACGTAATACTTTCGACTCAGTAAATTGTAATTATTATATCCACATTTCTTTCATTTCTATTTTCACTAAGTTATGTCAAAATAAAGGTTCTAAGAAACTCTTATTAAAGAAAATCTTGCCTTTGATTCGAATTGCGGTAAAGATTTCTTCTTTTCCGTTAACTGAGAAACCAAAAAAAAGTTTGTTCATATATATAATTTATAAAAAAAAATCCATATCACAAACCTGGCAAGCCATCATACGGCTCGCCTGATGGTCAGCGGCTAACTTAGCCTATGAGACGCTTGTAATAATGCCATAGGTATGACACTAAGGCATTGCTGACCTTGAACCCTCCTACCCTAAAGAGCTCCGGAGACCCTACTTAATGCAGGAACACAACCCCAGGTTATTGGACTGCAATCTTCTTTAGGGTGGAGGTATTCCACCAGTCGGACTGACCCAAGTAGAGAGAAATCTCCAAACAAATTTCTTTATGCCCTACCAATTTTAAAAAGTCTTAGTCTTTAAGTAGTACGATAAAGTGACGGAACTAAAACTGGTAGTAAGCACAGTACAGTCTAAAAACTGTAACGATCACCAGAGACCAACAAACAGAACAAATAGAAAATGGATATGCACTTGATGATACCGAAATACGACGCGCATAGCATGGTGATTGTGATACAGTCCAGATAAACAACACTACTCCGCTACTCAGCAAGAACCACCAATCCTGTGGGTCTAGTTGGTTTGGATGTTATTGGACTACACACCGCTAATGTAACAATCATAACAAAAAACATACGAGTTATAGTCATCTAAAATAATATTATATTCCGTAATATATTAATGATTTATAAAAATAATATATTATAATATGTAAACTGCCACAACCTTACGTTTGTATTACAACAAATAATTTGAATTATATTCGGTTGCTGGATTTTAAATTTTACTGAGTTAATGATGTATAATTCTAGTCAAGCTATGCCACTGTATATTAATTTCCGTGATGGCTATCAAATAGGGAAACCATTCATTATCTCCACAAATTGACTTGTAGATCGCATTTTCTATATTATATTACATTATATATTACATCACAATATGTCTTTTAGAGCATCATCCAAGTCAAAAGTATGTGTATTATTAATAACCATGATATCAGTTTTACATTGTGTAGAGCGGCGAGCACGCTAAAGCCGTTTAAATATGAATATGGAGGCTTTGGTAATTGTATTAAAATATGCTTTGCATACATTTCATTCATTGACAAATTTAGGCACATTATACTAGATATATTTATTATGAGATGAGCTCGTAACTGGAAAAAAGATTATCGCAAAATGTAAAAAATACGAAAGTGTTAAATATTGAACATTGGTCTAGTAAATATGAAGTTACGTTAAAAAAATAATTATAGTGATAATTGTAATTGCGAGTATTGGCAAATCCCCTCTATGAAAACGACAAGAACGACCAGGCCCCCAGTCCCCGGCGGCCCCGCTATTCCTAGTTTCGGTAGCGGCTATGGTAACGGCGGTGCAGGGGGTGCTAAGAATCCCCGGAAGAGTTCCAGCTACCGACCCTCACGACAACTGGCCCTGGCAACATATAATAATCGCACTTTGAGGACTGACGAGAAGATTGTCGAACTGGAAGAGGAAATAGACAAGTTACACTGGGATCTTATAGGATTATCAGAAGTCCGAAGAGAGGGTGAGGACACGATAATCATGAAATCCGGTAACTTGTTCTATTACAGGGAGGGCGACCAACAGTCCCTAGGTGTTGTCGGGTTTATAGTCCGGAAGTCTCTCATTAACAACATCGTGACCATCGACAGTGTGTCGAGCAGGGTAGCGTACCTGATACTCAGAATATCCAAAAGATATTCTTTGAAGGTCATACAGGTTTACGCACCGACCTCGGCACACCCTGATGATGAAGTGGAGGTTTTGTATGAGGACATTAGTAGGGCCATACATACCTCGAAAACCCACTTCACTGTTGTAATGGGAGACTTTAACGCAAAACTCGGCAAAAGAGATGGTGAAGAGTTGGGAGTGGGGCAATTTGGTTATGGGCAACGGAAAACAAAGGGGCCAGAGGTTGACCGATTTTATGGAGAAAGAGGGACTCTTTATGATGAACTCTTTCTTCCAGAAGCCACCTCATAGGAAATGGACCTGGATGAGCCCCGATGGTTCCACGAAAAATGAGATAGACTTCATCATGACCACGAAGAGACAAATATTCAATGATGTCACTGTGATCCACAGAGTGAAAACCGGCAGTGATCACCGAATGGTTAGAGGCACATGGAATATCAATCTAAAAATAGAAAGGTCTCGCCTGATGAAGTCTATGCTCCGACCCTCTAATGCTCAACTCCAAAACTCCGAGAGCTTTCAACTCGAATTGAAAAACCAATTCAATTGCCTAGATAGTTGCGTCTCCGTAGATGATACTAGTAATAGACTGATAGAAACTGTCAATGCCGTTGGGTCCAAGTTCTTTAAAACTCACCGTAGCAATAGGACTCAAAAGATATCAGATCAAACCCGAAAACTCATGGCGGGTCGGAGTGGTATGGCGCTGCAGTCTTCCGATGACGCTAAGTTCTATAGGCAGCTCAATATATCTATTCATAAATCCTTGCGACACGATGTCCGGTCTTACAATACCAAATGTATTAAAGAGACGATAGAACGGAATAAAGGCTCCAAAGTGTTCGCAAGGAATGCATCTATTGGGCAGAGCTAGTTGACGAAGCTGAAAATGGATGATGGCAGCGTAGCGTCCACCAAACCAGAGGTATTAAGGGAGATCGAAAGGTTCTATGGGCAGTTATATACCTCGTCAACTAAGCCTGTTACCAGCCCGGCTAAAGATCCGAGAGCCGGGCTGACCCGACACTATACCAAAGATATCCCCGACATCACCCTGTACGAGATTAGGATGGCCCTTAAGCAGCTTAAGAACAACAAGGCGCCGGGTGATGACGGAATTACATCAGAGCTTCTTAAAGCGGGTGGAAAACCGGTACTTAAGGTCCTGCAGAAGCTCTTTAAAATTCCGTTATACTCGAGGGTAAAACGCCGGAATCGTGGGGCGGCAGCGTGGTGGTCCTGTTCTTCAAGAAAGGTGATAAAACCTTATTGAAGAACTATCGGCCCATCTCGTTCCTGAGCCATGTTTATAAGCTGTTTTCGAGGGTCATCACGAATCGTCTCGAGCACAAGTTTGTTGACTTCCAGCCTCCCGAACAAGCCGGTTTCCGAAAAGGCTTTAGCACCGTAGACCACATCTATACGCTGCGGCAGATTATACAGAAGACTGAGGAGTATAATGTGCCTTTATGCTTAGCGTTCGTAGACTACGAAAAAACCTTTGATTCGGTCGAAACATGGGCAGTGTTGCAGTCTCTCCAGCGGTGCCGTATTGACTATCGATATATCGAAGTATTGAAGTGCTTGTACAACAACGCCACCATATCGGTCCGAGTACAGGAGCAGTGCACGAAAGCAATTCCTTTGAGAAGAGGCGTTAGACAGGGAGACGTAATATCTCCGAAACTGTTTACCGCCGCTCTAGAGGACGCCTTCAAGCTCCTGGAATGGCAAGGACTCGGCATCAATGTCAATGGCGAGTACATCACTCACCTTCGATTTGCTGACGACATCGTAGTCATGGCAGAATCGCTGGAAGATCTTGGCACAATGCTCGATGGCCTCGACAAAGTTTCTCAACAGGTGGCCCTTAAAATGAACATAGACAAGACGAAAATCATGTCGAATGTCTTATGTGGTGCCCACCCCAGTATCAGTTGGGAACTCTTGTCTAGAAGTTGTTGAAGAATATGTCTACCTGGGACAAACAGTCCAGTTAGGTAGGTCCAACTTTGAAAAAGAGGTCAGTCGACGAATCCAACTCGGCTGGGCAGCGTTCGGGAAACTGCGCGACGTCTTCTCGTCCAAAATACCTCAGTGCCTCAAGACGAAAGTCTTTGACCAGTGTGTGTTTCCAGTGATGACATACGGCACAGAGACGTGGTCGCTCACTGTGGGCCTCATAAGAAAGCTCAAGGTCGCTCAGCGAGCTATGGAGAGGGCTATGCTTGGTGTTTCTCTACGAGATCGAATCAGAAATGAGGAGATCCGTAGACAAACTAAGGTAACCGACATAGCCAAAAGGATTATCAAGTTGAAGTGGCAGTGAGCGGGGCATATAGTTCGGAGAACTGACGGCCGTTGGGGCAGAAAGGTTCTCGAGTGGAGACCACGCACCGGAAAGCGCGGCGTAGGACGGCCCCCCACTAGATGGAAAGACGACATAATAAAGGTCGCTGGGAGCCGTTGGGTGCAGGCCGCACAAGATCGGCCGCTCTGGAGATCTATGGGAGAGGCCTAAGTTCAGCAGTGGACGTACTGCGGCTGAAATGATGATGATGATTGTAAAACTAAGTAACATAAAAATAGTACTATGTGTAGAACGTTGAATAATAGAAAATAGATTTTTAATTTTTAAGGCACTTAATTTTTATTTATTTTAGATACAACAATAATAATACAAAGTAATCGTAATTTTGAAAAAGAAAAATAATTTTTGGTTTTAATTTGATTTATTGAAATTGATTTCAATGATATTCACACCTTGAATATCAATAATTAAAAGTTTTATAATTTATCATTTAACCATTAACGAATTTTTACTATTTAAATAAATATGTATTTATTTTACTGGCTTGGCAAAATATCTACAGTGGTACTATAAATAAGGACCTACAATACTGTTCGATTTTAGAATTGATCTTTGTAAGACGAATGCCCTTCGATTACCGATGTGATTACTTCGGTCTGCAAATACTGTGGTAAAACTCTTTATGTGACCTACTAGAATACTGAAGGCGTTATTTAGACGAAATATATCGTACACTTTGTTTAAATTTTTTCAACGTAGAACAGCCAAGTACCCGATCATATGCGCAGTGCAATTCAAAAACAACATCGGTGAGTATCGCGGGATCTACAATTCATTGTCAGTCGTAGCTATCATGCCGGCCTGCTCAAATATCTACATAAACTGGATTTCTCATAAATCCACATGAAGCTGGAAATAGGTGTTAGCCCACGTGGTGAAATGAATCAGACAATTAAAAAAATATGAGTCATGCACTTTTAAAATTATGGTCAAAGATAGAAATTATATAAGTATGATAAAAAATTGAAGGTCATATTTCTTTTTATAGAGGTCGCTCACTAATTTTTTTACTGTTAAAGTAGCGTACTTTGACCAGTTTGATCTCTACTGCTTTCGCGGCTGAGTGCCCTGAGCGCTCGCCCCCAAGTTCGGTGAAGCTGTAAAAGCCGCAGTGGCTCCAGGGCTCCTAAGGGTAACAATATAGTCGGTTCTACAAAAAAAAAAATCCTTACTGTTATATAGTATTCACATTCAGTCAGGTGTAGCCGATCCAAGAGTCTAAAATTTTTGTTATTATCGTGTTTAATACTATTATGTAATTCGCTTTAACTTTAAATTTATTCCCATTCTAAATAAACTGATGACATGGTAATGAAGTCAGTTTGTTGCCGACCAAAGAGGAATACTCGATATTCTAATGCGGAGTAATAAAACTCGAATATTAGCATCGAAAACACTCGGCCAGAGAACGACCGGGTCTTCCTTACTCATCTGAAACCGTATAAAGTTAGCTTAGGATTTCTACTTCATTTGAATCAAATACTTATGTCTTCAAAAACTAGCTTACACCAAGCAGCACCTTCGCTCTTCGGAAATATTATAGTTACCTATTTCTTAAGACAAAATTAAATACACTATATATTATGAGATATGTGTACTTTTGTTTGCTAATTAAATTAAAAACAAAATTACTTATAATATATAATGCGTGTTCATTATTTCAACTCTTATATTAAAAGTCCTAGTGCATTTTATCCTTTAAACGGTTTTTTTTTTGGAATTGGGTTTAATGCACTGAGTGAACATTGGTGGTTCAAATAAATAAATATGTTTCTCAAAAAAATTTTAGTAAACTAAATTCAGGAATTCAGTTTTACTGCAACTTTACACTAATTGTGATTTTAGACTACGTCATATACAAAAAGAATATGGTAACTTGTTTGGCTGACCGATGCGATAACTTAATTCAATATAAAATGTAAAAAATAGTTAACTAACAGTTGTCAAGTTGGTTATACAGATGGTGTTTTGTATAAATATATTTTCATTAGAGTCAACAGATGGTTTTGCTAATAAAAAGTTTTTTTTTAACGAAAACCTTAATTTTAAACTATTTTTCTATGTTTTACGGGAATATAGTCTTTAAAAAGATGTTTATTTAATGAAGAATTAACAGGGATATAATTTTTCCCGGAAAACACACCTTATTAAGTGACATTATATGTCAATTGTTTCATTACACAATTATCACTACACCGAAAAACTACCTTGCTTATGTCCTATCTATTACTGTTATCAATCCACATTTTTATTATAGTGGATTATTTCAACCAATATCATTTGACAAAGAAATAGAGGTAAGGATACAACCACAGTCAATACTGGCTCAGGACGCTATCAGAAAAAGTATGTTGGAAATAGTAAGTAGACTATGAAGGTATCAAGCGTCTCAAGTCTAGCTCTACGGACAAGACAAAAGGTAAACAAAAGTAGATTATCAACCAAAATTCAGTAGAGTCTCATATTCTTTTACAGTTTGCCCTCTTCTGAGTTTGAGAAGAATGTATATCAATACATAGTATAAAAGAAAGTCGCTATTCACGTTCGTCTGTTTGTCCGCGTAGTTCTTTTAAACCATGCAGCAGATATTTATACGGTTTTCGCTGTCATTTAGAGATTGTTTTACTGAAGGTTTGTATATAGATACAATATGTTCTAATTAAGTTTTTGTATGGTGGAGAAAATCCAATGTTTTTTAAATCAAGTTGACAATAAATCTATTTGCGGGCGCTTAAATGGCTTACACTAGCTAAACCTTAAGAGATCATCAAAATTATGTATTAAAGAATTTCAGTTCTTCAAATATTGTATGTAGATTAAAATTTGCCCTTTACAATCAAATCATTCCGTAGAAGATATCAAGGATTCAAAATTAACCAACCAAAGTCACCAAAGTGACGTAGCCAAGTGCAACCAAAGAAATCATTCGCAGCGAAACGGTTAATCGGTACTCCGAACCTAGGATGAATTGCGCTTCACTAGCTAACCGCACTTTTTGTAACTATGAATTATGAACTATCAATACTAAAACTCTATTAAACTAACAAACTCTACATCATACTTCTTAAACATAAAATACACTAGTTTGTAAATTGCACCCGTGCGAAGCTAGGGTCGGTCGCTAGTTATCTATATAGCATTATGTGAAATAATCTACATAAAATTGCCTATATATTGAATTTTCCTTTTTTGTTGAATTCAATAGATATTTTGAAAAGCTTTGACTATTACCATAATATAAACGTAACTATTTAAATTTTCAGCTTAAACACCGCTTACTTGGAATTCCAATTCTTATTAGTATCCCAAGAAATAATAATAAATTTAATTATTAATAATTAAAATATTTCGAGTATTTAAATGTAGAAATGTTGCAAAATCTTGCAATATCGTTAACTATATATAGATTTAACATCATAATTCTCATTTATCAAGTTGTATTACTTAAATCGTAATTTATGAAAAGATTCGAAAACGATTAAAAGTTAAATGGTTGTAATAAAAACGATTGAAGAGACTGTAATTTTTCATTTTGCTGTATACTTGCTGACAGACACAAACAACCTGCAACAATATTCACGCAATATAAAAAAGTTCGTGGAAAAAGCGGAACAGGTGTTTCTGTTGCGAAAACCCACAATACTTTAATATTCGTTTGCGTTTGAACGATGAAAATGTTTTAAATGTTTTTGCGAATTTTTGTGCCATCAACAAGAATTGTTTTCGTGATCTTGTTATAGTAAACTAAAGATAAATAATGTGTTCAGTTTACTTCTACCAAGCTGTGCCCCTCGTTTTCAATCATGTTGAATTTGTTCGTACAACTACTCTCTACCGCGCCGCAAACGTACCCATGTAGCTCATTGTTATTATCACTTCCCGTTCAAGCCTATAGGTTGCCAGATTACTTGATTGCTTGTTCCTTATAGTCGTAGCGTGAAGTTGTATAGTCTGTAACCTTTCTCAATAAATAGACTTTAAAATACATAAAGAGTTTTTCAAATCTGACAAGTAGTTTTAGAATTAGCGCAGTCAAATAAAACATCTTTTGAGCTTTCTAATTAATATTATACCAATACTATATACAATATATATAATACAATATATTATACCAATGTATAGATTGTTTTTTACTAGGCACGTAAAGAATTTAATCCTGAGCTTTTGCTGATGGAAGACACTGTGATAAAAGCATAGTACATCTTTTAGTATACTAGAATACGCTTGTTAAATTCCAGTGTATTCTGAGTGTGTTAACCTCCTTTCTAGTTTTAAATTTTTGCCATTTTCAGCAACACCACACGTGGTTGTAATCAAACGATTGTCTTAAATACAATAAAATAGTAGGTACTATCAATCACTGCATAGAGATGACCAGATTATAATTATTGTAGTTGGTTTAGTCCTCAATTATTTAATGATGTTCTATAAAACTGTCTTATTTCCGATCGTCAACGTAAGGTAGCTTGTTGTCTACCAGTGTTTTAGAGGTTACACTTTGAAGATGTATACAGGAATTACACGATCTAACTCCACTCATCCCGTACCCACCACAGGACAACTATACGTCGGGAGAGTTTCCCTTATGTGTGAACATTCCCCGACTCGTACGAAGCGATTCGAATTGTCGTAAATTATTCGAACAGTTAAGAAGCGAAATTCACTCCCGGCGTCTTTACACCCACAACTTGGGAATCTTCAAACGAAGAATGAATAGGCATCTGATAGGTAAGTGCGATCTATTGTCGACGTCATCTTCACTTATCATCAGGTGAAATCGAGGTTGAGCGCGTAACAATAAAAGATAAAATATGTGTGTACTTATTTACGTACGTAAGATATTATTATTCTTTAGCATAATAAAACAAAGAATAATATCTTCAAAAGATGGTGCTTACGTTAACATATTTTTGTAAGAAGCTAGTAATTACATTTTAAAACACAATAATCATAGCTATAAAATATGTGTTTTTATTTATTTAAAAAGATACATACATTACAGTTCCGTCTGGAAATAACACGGGAAGAACTGAAACTATTTTCTTGTCTCATTTCAAAAATATAGGTAAAAGAGAGAAATAATAAATTGAATACAAAATACACAATTTAAAATCAAGCGAGCTTCCGTGATGAAAATAAGTAAGGGTGCAATATAATTCTCTACACCTAAATGCCTGGTGGACTCACCCGGAAGCCTCGGGAGTGGCGACTGGAGAAAATTTAAAATGAAATTGCAACGCTCTTAAAACGTGACCGGGTACTCGTTCTGCGAACTTTACTCGAATCAGCTTTCATTTTTATTTTTATCTTGTACTCCATATGTGCTCTAACAAGAGACTGACTATATTATAGGCATAGCATATACATATATCATATTATTATCTTTGTTAAGCATGCGTTGTAATTTGACAGATAATTGTAACTTATTTAGTGTTTTGTTGTATTTTTCGTTTTGACATTTATGAGATTGGACCATACGTATATAAAATAAATGTATTTGTTGAGAATGAACAAGCAGAGTATCTTTAGGGTAGGGTTTTGGATAAAGACGCGATAGTCGAAAAGTTGGACCATCGGACTATTTATTTAGTTTTTTTGAGACTGAGATCGAACTTTTTTCAAGTGTTAAAAAGTTTGGATATGAAAATATATAATTTTATTTAAAAAAATATGAAATGTTTTATGAAGAACACAAAATATACATTTCTCAGCGTTTGAAATCGCCAATACGTCACTTAGCGGTGGTTATGTGATCCTTACTATTCTTCGACGAGGGTCTTTATTCATTTGTGGTTTATTTTTGTAATATTTTAGTAAGGACTAGGACAACTGGTTAGTTGTTGTCCGCCCGCTTCGCTAAATGTTAATTATTTTTATAATATATCGATATAAAAAGTGTGCTATCTTCTAACCAAAAGCTCGAGAAAGGGTGTTTAAGCGCAGTGGTAGACGAAGTCATCCGAAGTTTTGGTTGGGCTATGGATAGAACTGCTTGCGATACACAAGGGTAAACTAACTTAACAACATTTTAGTTGCCTATATCGGCGTCCGTGTTTACGGGAGAAGGGAGAAGGAAAGTCAAAGTTTAGTCATTTTCAACTCCAGCTCCTCAATTCCAACACACACAAACAAGCCCTTCGCCCACGTGGCGAGATTACAAAATTCCAAATCACAATACTACAATTTCGCAACAACAGAAACAAATGTCAAACTTGCCAGACCCCAGTTTCGAACTAAAAGTATCCTATGCCATTATCCAGGTGCCAGGTTACCTCTAGTCTAACTTGAATTGCGATCAGTTTTTTACTTTAATTTTTTTTTACGAAAGTTTTGTACATACCATACATACCAATTAAGTACTTGTATAGTAGAGAAATTCCAATGTTTTGTATTCAAGTCGTCAATAAATAGATTTTCGGGCGCCTTAATAGCTTAGATTGGCTAAACCTTAACATAAGTTCTTAATACAATACGAAAATGATTGTGTTTATATAAAAAATTTAAGGTTTATTTTTATCAGATACTTTTCTTTCAACATAAGATCCCAGATTCTAATTATTATACTTATCACATTATTAGACAAGTAGATTGCGTTATTTGAACCCTGATTAGAACAGATATTTGTTACATAACACGAAAATACAATTAGTGGTTATGGCAACTGACACTTTAACTATTAATCGAGTTTCATGTAAAATGATTTGGATGTCGATGCAGTTGATTTTAGCGGTTGAAGCGTTTTAGTTAGTTTCGCGATTGGAATGCGGTGTAATGGTAAAAAGACAAATTATATTACTTACCAAATATTCCATTATACACTTTATATATTACGCATAATAATGGTAATATAATTAAATATATGGTATACTAGCTGTGCCTGCGACTTCGCCGTGTGGGGTGCGCACGTAACTGGACATTTATTTGCGCGGAACCCTAATTATTTTTATGAAATAAAAGTAGCCTAATTTACTCGTTATAACATTAGCTGTCTGTAAGTGAAAATTCCGAAAATCGACCTCACCGTTTTGGTGACGTAACAACGTCTTATAATTTGATGGAGCTGGCTGCACGCACGAAAAAACATGACTCATGCGGCGTTACCTCGCTCTGAGGCGTTCCATTTAAGGCATGAAGTGCAAGCGAGAGCGCGGAACGAGCGACAAAGAAGCACAATCCGCCTCCGCGTTCGGCAGTGTTCGATATCTGTCTCTCTCCTACTTGAGTGAGCGATGCGTCCGCGTGGACAGCTGCTATACAATAATACATTTACATATTTTCGTCAAGTATGAAGTGCAGTGAAAAGTGAATGTGGTGTCAATTGTTTATAGCAACGATAATTGCGGCGATAAAGGTAATAATTCTTTCGATATTAAATATATGTTGAGTTATATATTGTCGAATATTCGTGCTTTCATCATTAAAATAAATAGCATCGATCCGCTAGTGCAGCGATTGTAGGTTATGCTATAATTGACAAAACTATAAAAATAAGTTAACAGAACTATTTGTATTTATGCGTACAAATAAATGTAACTTGATCAATTCAATTGTCATTTCCATTTACCTCCTTCTCTATATCCATACAAAATATCTATCAAGCAAATAAAATTAAAATTTTCTTTTGAAAAATGATACCATTCCATCAGTATTTTCTTATGACGTTGTCACGTTAACTATCGTCAGTAAGCCGACTTTACAGACAACCGTTTTCTTTTTGTTACAAGTAAAAATTCTCCCGTACCTATATACTTTCATATGCATTTAGTAAAAGCTGTTATTTTGATATAATAAACAGACACTTCAATTTTATTGGTTTTATATAAATATGTGGCAGTTGTACAAATGATTTTACATAATGTTTAGTAATCAAAAAAACTACACTAAAAAAACCTAAATAAATAAAATAAATAAATACCTTGCAATGGTTACACAACGGCATGTACATAAATGCCAATAAGCATTGCCAACTTCAATTATGTACCTACTAATTCACAAAGTTATCAATAATTTCAATCAAACTAAAGTATTTGTGTATCTGATTACACTAAAACATTCCCAAACTATGCTTGGAGTTTGACTCGAACAAAAACTTAAAAAAGTTTCCAGTTTCTATGAAATTTCCTCTACGTCCCTGTGACTAGGCTTCGTATATTTATGTGACGTGAGATTATATTGCTCAGTTGGCTTTCAGCGCAAACAGTGCAATCAGATATATATTTCAGAATAAGTATTTCATGTAATCTTTTACTTTAGGAGTCAGTTCGGGGATTCTCGTCAAACACTTTTTGCGAAAAGTTTTTTACATAAATAATTATTGTGTTTAAATGTTAAGTGTTACAGCGAATTTAATATTATAAAGCTAAATACAAAATTATGTAAAAAAAAACAATATAAGCTAAGGCTTTTAAGGGAGGGCATATTCTTTTTACAGATTTGTCTCTACTTGTGGCTGTCCAACAGGTAAAATACCTACACCAATAGATACTTTTATATAAATTGATTTCGATTTGATTTTTAATTTGATACCGCGTTAAGCCTTGTAATCGGACTGTCCAGTTTCATCAAGACCTATTAGTATATTATCCATTTTTTTATAAGTAAGTACATCCATTTGTCTTTATTATGATACGTTAATTTAAACTAAAAGATAACCGTTAGTAAGATAAATATTGTTATGCCGCAACATTTGGCAAAAAATTTGGAAACTGTGCGCCAAAATTGAATGTTTATCATACGACCCGTACTATTAAGCGGACGCATTAAAACCCGACCACTGGCTAAGGCATAGGCATTCCTTGGATCGTCGAACCGTTCACATCTGCACAGATATATCGTAACTATATTCACAATTATATTGATGTACATACGGTGTAAGATATTCGGTTTTATTATTTAAACTTAATTGGTCTTGATCGATCTAACGGTTAATGAAAATGATGACGTCATCCACGAAGACCTAGCACCATTCAAACTTTCTTTCTATATTGTCATAATAACCACATTATAATTCAGATAAAATATTTGACTTGCAGACAGTCATAAGAGCCTGAATTGCATTATCAAATATAATAGACATACTGTTATAAAGTGCATTTAATGAGTGCGGATTGTGTTAGAAGTTCATTTAATAATATTTCTACTTTTACTAACGACTATTGTAATCAAATTCTGATATAAAAGACCGTCCTATAATTAGTAAGCCGTTTCAAAAGTTTTAAACTGAAACAGATAAAATAGGTAATATTAAAGGATAGACCCGTTTAATTATCACAGTTCCGTAATTTCATATCTCAGTGGCCGTGAAAAGCGAATTAATTCACAATGACTTCACTGGTGCATTTGTTAACGTTTCGATGAATTTAATATTAATAATTAAATTAATCATTAAAATAGTGAGTTGTGATGGATGAACAATTAAATTAAACTAAAATATTTAGACACTGTCGCCTTCATTCCAATCTAAAAGTATGTATCATATTGTTTGAACTTATTGATAATACAACCATTAAGTGAGCGAAGAAGAAATCTACATGAGGAAACATTAATAGTAGAGAAATGTTCTTATAGGAGCAATGTGGTAGTTGCAGGTAATGCAGGAAAAAACAGACCTATAATTTCTGTAGCAATCTGGAATTGCCAATACGTCGTGACTGGCGTAATGATTGTCTTTCATGCCTTTCCTTGAGAACAGGCTTTTTCTAAATTATAAAACAAATTTGAGCATCTTGACCACAATATCACGTCTCTGGATACTTAGCCATCTAAAGAACCGTCCTTCGTTTTTTATACTAGTTGCTCTAAATTACTATATATAACGGCCATTAACTTTTTTATTTAACACAAAGTGACGGCTTTATACCTGATGGTAAGCATGTTGTAATCCAAATACATGGGTGACTACCTAAACGTCTACAAACTAACACCAGGCGTCGCTTTCATGCCGGTCTGTTTAAATGTCTCTTCATATTTATGTTCGAAGCATTCGATATTGATAGCAAAGTAGAAATACACTGACGGGGAAATAGTTCCAAAGTTTCACAGTACGGTAAAGATATGATGGACATTTGACAATTTCATAAATCTATACTTTTATTAATTTAATAAAGTGGAAAAGTTTTTTTCTTTGTCTGTTTAAGCACGCTAATCTCTGGAATTACCATTCGGATTCGTAAAGTTATTTTTGTATAGATAGCCTAAATCACGAGAAATAGTATAAGCTATCTCAAAATAGGCTACAGCTCTCAGCTAGCCCTAAATTTTTTTTTTTTTTTTTGTTAAGTGATTCGTTAGCGGAAGTATTCCCGATCGGTTTATCCGCGTGCGCTGACGTAATGGTTATTGTCACGTAAATACATTGTTCTAAAAGATATTGGTCCATAATATATCTAAAAAAGTTCGTGATATGCGCCTATCTCTCATGCATAAGCCACAATAAAGTATTTTGTGACAAAAGTTTATTGAATAATAAAAGTGACTTATGAGCATTGGTGAGGAACAAAGGTTACTTGATGATAAAGACAATTTTATGAAATTAAATTTTACCCTTTAAAGCATGTTATTTGGACACGTAGTTTAGGAGAAAATGGAGAATTACAATAAATTGTACTTACGGGAAGTGAAAACAATTATGATAGTACAACACGGGTTCGTTAGCGGCACGGCATGGTGTGTCGTATGAATGGGGTGCGGTAATCTCTGGAACTATTGAGTGCATTCTAAAAATAATTTCACAAATAAAAAGCTAAGTTCAGGCTATTTTAATTAGGTAATGTTATTTAAGTTTATTAGGTAATGTTATTTAAGTTTATTAGGCTTTTTATTATAATAATGCGTACGAAATCGCAGGTGATTTCCAATAACAGAATAAAAGTATTAAACACACGTTTCTGATGAATAATAACATTTTTGTTTATGATATATTCAGAATCAGCAATGTAAACACGATCAATGTTATGTAAAAGAATTCAAAAACAAAAATTACATAGATTGAATGTATAAGCTATATACTTGTACAATAACTTATATTTATTCTTGTAAAGGTACCTGATTTGTAAGTGTATATCTTTATATTTTAAATCAATATAATTTATTTCAATTTCAATAAAAAATAGGTTTTTTTAAATTAATTCATAAAATCTAAATAAACTGATAAAAGCTCCATTAAATTATTTAAGCAAAAAAAAATCTGCGATTCACGTAAATTTATAAGCTATAAAACAACGAGAAATTGTGTTTTGAAAATATAAAATTGTCTCTCTGTAATCTGGCGTCAGACCAAAATTTTCGTTTTGCAACAATTTCACGTAGGTCGCTACCGAAGGAAATTAAACCTTACAGGAAAAAACTCGGGACACGCCGGAACGAGTAGTTTGTGCCATAAAAAATTGCTTTCTTTTGTACGTTTCCAAAACCAATTTTTGCACTATTTTCTTTTAATATTTCACATTTATATGTTTATCTTTCATAATTACGTTAACTGAAAAAGCTATGAATACATAAGAAATCGCTGATAATATAACATAATTTAATCTATGTATCAGTTATACAAATATGTATTAAGATGCAATAGGAAAAGTTTAAATGTTCTCTCAAGTGTGCAGAAGCTTTATTTTAATAATATACTATATTATGTATGCCAGTAGACGCCTAAAACATATGTGCATGAATAAGCTAAATCACAAATATTTTAAAAACATTCAAGTAAAATTTATATGCGAAAACGGCGACAATCTAAATTCTTGTGAAGGACAAAGATTGTGATTATTTAGTTTCATAGAAAAATTAAAATATTTTTGAAATATATAATACAACTACATTTATATATTATGTACTATTTAACAGTAAATTTTATAGTTTATATTAAAAACTTTATCTTTTTTAACGTAGAATTTGCGTTGCGTTTTGTCGAACTGGCCACTTTGTTCTCAAATATCTGACTTTTGGTTAGGAATTCCAAGTACAAATTCAATTGAAATTTGGGCTCGTGTTTTACATTTTTTAAAGATGTTCAGTCACAACTTCTTGGTTTATGATCCGATTTGGATATTTTTTTGTTGGATAAGGGATACCTCAAAGGTAGTCCCACTTTAATTTCAATTGGATTGGACCTTCAACTTCAAAGATACACAAGGGAACTCTTCAAAATTATTGAAGTTTGTTTTCTTTTTTGTTAAAAATTGTCTTGCTTAACACTAACTTTTTGCGACATCTGTGCCAGTATTATTGGGTCCCACTATCAATCATCTCTGCCAATTACCGGGCTTGAAGTAATTCTAACTGGAGCTTTGGGATCATGGAGATCTCAGTTAATTAGTCGACTACAATAAACACTGTTTCTGAGTGCCATCTCGCTGCTTATTACTAAAAATATGGGTACTATATTTACGTATTTATAAGACCGAACATTGGAGATTAACAAGACCAATACCTGTCAAAATAGGTAACACTTTCCACAACGGGAATCGAAATCGAATGCGACCTACATAATAAATAAGTTTCATTCAATACATTATTCAGGGTGCGTCTAATTGTATTGTACTTTATCTTCGTATGATCAGCAATTTACTAGATACATTAGCATCAAAGCAAAGACTTGTTTTTGGGTTTTTTATGTAACATTGGAAGTTTTCCAATATCGTGAGATCGACTATTATCATTATCATTATATAAATACAAAACTTATAGGTTATAAAATATACATATAACAATAATTATATGTAAACATATACAAAATAACTTATTGCCATATTAACGTCTATCTATTGTCATAATATGTTCTGATTAACAGAGGCAAAGAGAATTGAACTCTTTCTTCTTTTATCTGATCCTCCTCTGATTATTCCTTAACATGTGTTCCGTATATGTTATTTCTATGTTTCAACAACCAGTAGGTAAATTGTTAATTCCTCACTTTTAGCCTTCAATTCACCTTTACCTTATCGTTTTTTTATTGAACTTATTCTAAAATTCAGACTCTACAGAAAAAACATGTTATCTCTATTAAAAAAATATGTTGAAGGTATAAGTTTCAGAAAGAGAAAAATACATAAATATATTTATTGTACAAGGTGTCCAGAAAGGGTATCGGGTATTTGTTTTCGCGCCATATTCGAAACGGGGCGTCTAAAGGGTGCGGGGAGGGGTTCGTGGCGTCCGCCATTTTGTGGAGTTTTAGTCACGATGGAACAGTACTCGGGGACGCATCGCGCATTTTGCGTAAGAGCGTATTATCGTAATGGTGATTCAATAGTGACTGCTCAACGTCTCTATCGTGCGGAATATCGTACACGCCACGTGCCAAGTGACGATAGCATTAGGAAATGGATCAGGATGTTCGAGAATACAGATGCGACAGTTAAAATTCAAAACTCTGGTCGTCCTCGTTCAGTTCGCGATGAAGAAACAATTGAAGAAGTTGAGGCGTCGGTTCGTCAAAATCCGTCTTTATCCATCCGAAAGCGAAGCCAAGCGTTGAACATCAAAAAATCGTCTTTACATTCGATTTTAAAGAAAGACTTACATCTAAAAGCCTATAAAATTCAATTGGTTCAAGAATTGAAGGATACGGACTATGCTAATCGACTGAATTTTGCGAACGAAATGCTGCAGCGATTTAACAACTTTAACAACATACTGTTCAGTGACGAAGCAAATTTTCACCTGAATGGTCATGTTAATAAGCAGAATTGTCGATACTGGGCAGTGGAGAATCCGAGACGAAAGCATGAACGACCCCTGCATAGCCCAAAGGTCGTTGTTTGGGCCGCTATGTCTGCTAAAGGCATAATTGGTCCTTATTTTCATGAAGATCAACGAGGCCGAGCAATTAATGTGAATAGTGACCGTTATTGCGATATGTTGCGAAATTTTTTGGTCCCAGAGTTGCAGGAGTTTGCAGGTTTCAACTCAAGAACGTGGTTCCAGCAAGATGGGGCCACTTGCCATACCTCAAATGACTCAGTGGAAGTTGTTAACGAATTATTCCCTAATAAAGTCATTTCGCGAAGGGGTAACATCAACTGGCCTCCCAGAAGCCCCGACCTTAGCCCGCTTGACTATTTTGCATGGGGATACCTTAAAAGTAAGGTTTATCAAAACAATCCGACGAATCTAACCCAGTTAAAGCAAAACATCAGGTCAGAAATGGCAGCAATATCGATAGCTATGTGTCAACGTGTTATCGCCAATCTTCGTTTCCGTTTAGAAGAGTGCCAGCAACGTAACGGTCATCATTTGGATAACATCATCTTTTCCAAATAATTCTCCAATTCATATGCTAATAATAAACAATAAACTTTTTTATTGCATACAAATAATTTTTGTTTCATTGAACTTACAAATACCCGATACCCTTTCTGGACACCTTGTACATTATGGAATTATTATACTTTTGTAGTTTTACAAAACGTACCGAAAATATTCGCCTGTATTTCTATTATTTACAACCTTATCTCTTATCAATCACTTTTAGAGGGATTTTAATAATCATTTAAGAAAATAATACACTTGATTTAAACGCACTCGGACATCGGCATCCGATAAGAGTGAACACGAATGCAGTGTTTCTATTTTTATGAGCTTAGTCGGATCACTTTATCAAGACAACATGGTGTCAATTAAGAAAAAGTGGAATATACGTGTCAACTAAATTCCGAGTAGACTACTATAAAATACTACTATGTAACTCGTATGAGCGCACTCGGTCCAAGAATACTCGTATAGTGAAAACGCGGCTTTAATCCCTTTTGCGTTGTCGAGCGGAGCTTGGTTGCTGCAGTTAGATTCCTGTCACAACGACATCAATGCAATATATCAGATTTTACTATTATTATGTCGAGACACACCTATTTCTGCTACAAAACAGTACTAGATACTTTCTTTGCCAAGATCCGGTTTCCATGGCAATCCGATTCGGTCCTCAGGATTAATAAACTAGAATGACTGATCTTAGTTAGTTACTGACCTTCACATAATATGAAGTACAGGATAACCATTTTATAGTTTTCTAGTAAAAAATGACTGGTTATTGTTAATTCGTTTGTTGTTATTTATTGATTTTAAAACTTACAAATATTAAAAACCAAACTGATATTTAAAACTTATGAGACAAATATAATGAAAACTAGACCCCATTAAAAAAAATCCTTAATTGTTTATTACTTTTGCGATTGCTTTTGTGCAAGTTTGAAATTTTCTCACAATACATATTCTAAATTTTATTACGAATCCAACGAGATATCGCTCGTATTTTTACTCTTAATAAAAAGAATTAATACGTTTTTGAACTTCCAATGCGTACAAAAAGAAGATTTAATGCTAAAAGCATTCTCTACCAATCTTCCAAAAGTGCACCAAAAAGGATTTACCTATGCATGTAACATAATTTTGAAGAAGTATGGAGAAAAGACGATAAAGTAGTCTAACATACCCGCGCTGACGCTTTATCGAAGAGACAAAAATTTCATTCTTCTCGATTTATAATCGAAACTAAATCAGACACATAACCATGCTTTCGAAGACAAAAGAACGAACATCACGTTGCAAAACGCTACTCAAATTTATCTATAATAGTGTAAGAATGACCTGACATACCTTTATAAATCATTCGTTTACTTCTAGGCATTAAACTAGAAACTAATTCAGAAAACACTAACCTGACTGAGTAGATTATAAATTCATACAAGTAATTAACTAGCATTCGAATTTCTCAAATACACGACTCCTGAACTTTACAGCTACATAATACAAATCAACTGACAACATTAATGATCCATTTTGCATTATGTCTTGAGAGACTTATTTTCACTGTTCCGAGTTTTATAAGAAACACTCAATTTATTATACAGTTTTTGTAATTGAATATGAAAGGCAGACGAGGAATTAATCTTTTATAAAATTTTATTTATCTGACCTAATTAAAAAAGTTTCTTTTTACAATATTCAAATTAAGGTCTAAGTAATAAATGAATATTCAATTTATATGATTTTGATGCAAGAGAGAAATCGAACTAAATTATATTGCTGTCGTTGTATAAAAATATTAATATTTGAAATTGTTGTATAATAATTTTATTTCCTTTTTCACTCTTCTATTATCTAAATATTTTAAATTACATAATTTTTTTCATTGTAACCGATATTCTAAGTATGTAGCATCCGCACCAAACCGAAATAGCGGTGGCTTAGCTACACTGGGTAATTTCGATACGGTAAAAAACGATGTTCAAAAACTAGATAGCACTGGAACAAATACAATGCTCTCACGTACCTTGGACTGCTCCAACACTTACGATGATATCCACCGACACGATTCAGGTCACCATACGAATTCAGATTCGGTTTTGCACAGCGATTCTTGTTGCGTGCCTCGCGATAAGAGCTCCAATATTCGACGAGTACATAAAGCATGACAGCTGTCAGCTGCGTTTGCCAGTCCCATCGAGTATTGATAATAAGGTTTTATATGAGTACGAAACATCCCGCCCACCAAAATGCCTATGGTATTTTCTGGTCAAATGATCAATTGGGGAACAAGGATCGGTAGATACGATAAGAACGGTAAAAACACTACGATATATTAGAATAGATATACGATAAAATAATATATAAAATATAGATACATATAAATACATAGATATAATGAATTTAAGCGATTTAAGTTAGTCTTCTAGCGGTAGAGGACATAACTTAACTAACGGTCGTTGAATCGTATGATTGTTTGTGGTTTTAACTAATGCAATACGAGGAATGCCATCAGTACCAGGCAGAAGATCCACAACTCTGGCAAGAGGCCATTGCAGTGGAGTGCGATTATCGTCCTTGATAATTACCATTGAACCGATTTGTAGTGGTTTAGAATTTTTGGTCCATTTAGCGCGTTGTGTAAGAGAATTTAGATATTCGTGTTTCCATCTGGACCAGAAACTCTGATGAAAAGATTGTATCAACTGCCAGCGGTGAAGTCGATTTAGTTTAACATTAGATAGATCATCATCAGGAACAATAGTTAAAGGCTCTAAAGTAAGAAAATGTCCTGGCGTTAAAACTGATAAGTCATTTGGATCGGAGCTAATGGAACATAGAGGTCGCGAATTTAAAACAGCTTCAATTTGGACGAATAAAGTCGTAAGTTCTTCAAAAGTTAAGATTTGATCACCGACCACTCGAAGTAAATGAGATTTAGCCGCTTTAATTTGTATTTCCCATATACCACCAAAATGAGGAGCTGACGGTGGGTTAAATTTAAATTCAATCTTTTCTGCATTGGAAGCATGTTGCATAAGAGATGAAAGTTGATTTCTAGCTCCTATAAAGTTGGTACCGCAGTCAGCATGAATTATGTTACATCGGCCGCGACGTGCTACAAAGCGCCGAAGTGCAGCGATAAATCCGTCCGTCGAAAGAGTAGATACCACCTCGAGGTGTACTGCTTTGGTTGCGAGACAAACGAATAAACAAAGATAAGCTTTGTCGATCTTAGCACCTCGATGTGGTCCAAGTTTTATGCGAAAGGGTCCACCAAAGTCAACGCCAACGATACAAAATGGTTTTATTTGATTTACACGGTACGATGGAAGTTCTGCCATAAAGGGCTGCAAAGGCTTTGGATTCACGCGGTAGCATTTGATACATTTAGCGAGACGATGACGAATAGTGCGTTTTGCGGATACTATCCAGAATTGCTGTAGAAGCAAATATTGAGTAGTATTAATTCCCGGATGTAAATAACTGTGATGTATAAAATCAATTACTAGAAATGTAAAAGGATGGTTAGGCGGTAAGAGAGCAGGGTGCTTTTGTGTATATTCTAAGCCCGAACGAGAAATTCTGCCACCCACCCTGAGTACACCTAGTTTATCGATAAAAGGATTAAGTTTACGAAAATGTTTTGATAACGGCTTATTTAACTTTAGGTTAATGATTTCTCCTGAAAATGTAGTACCTTGTACATGTTTTACTAATTGCATCAAAGCATTGTGTCGCTCAAAATTATTGATAAACTTGTAATTATTAAAATTTAAATGTCTACATTTGTTAATGAAACGATAGATGTAAGCTAATATCCTAACAATTTTTTGCAAAGACGAGAAGCGGTTTAAAAGATTATCAAAAATGTTAGGATCAACTTTAGCGATATTTTTTGATGTTAGAACTATTGGTTTACGAGCTTCACTCTCAACAATGGCTTTATCTTCGTGTGATAAGCTAACTGAACATACTGACCAAGATTCTGGATTTTCATGTAACCAATACGGTCCCGCCCACCATAACGTATTGTGAAGCAATTCTCTGAGGAATTGACCTCTAGAACAGATGTCAGCAGGATTCTCGCTTGAGGGAACATGGTTCCAGCATTCGATGGGTGTAATGTCTTGTATGTGGCTAACACGATTAGCGACGAATGTTGACCACCGTGAAGAATGAGAGCGTAACCACGAAAGAACAATTGTCGAATCTGACCAGAAGTAGACAGCGTCAATTTTAATACGAGAGAGGTAAGTATCGCGTAGGAATTTATATAAGTCTGCAAGCATTACGGCTGCACAGAGCTCGAGACGTGGTAACGAAATACGTTTTAGAGGTGCGACACGAGCTTTGGAGTAAACCTCGAATACGTGAATTTTACCAACGGAATTAGTAACACGCATATAGAACACTGTACCCAACGCATTTTCAGAGCTGTCACAAAAGCCGATTAGTTCACACGATTTTACATTTGGACATATGAGTTTACGAGGTATTTTTAGTTGCGACAATAGTGGCATTTGATTTCGATATATGCTCCAAGTATTGACGATTTCATCCGGTGGAGTTTGATCCCAGCCAACACCTAGAATCCAAAGCTTTTGAATCAAACATTTAGCTTGAATTGTAATAGGAGATAAAAATCCTAACGGATCGAAAATTCGCGCGATTTCACTTAAGATAGAACGTTTAGTGCATACTCGATTTGAAGGTTTGATTTCAAAAAGAAATGCGTCTACGGTAGGATCCCATCGGAGTCCCAAAACCTTCAACGTTTGTGTTTCCGTATTGTCAAGCGATACAGAACCAGTTAGACAATCTTCACTGGGAAGATTGGATAAAAGCTGTGGATTATTACTAACCCACTTTCGAAGTTTGAAACCTCCGAGATCAAAAAGAGCAACGACTTGTGATTTTGCATCTTGTGCGAGTTCAAGAGAAGAAAAACCGGTAATGACGTCATCGATATAAACATCCGATAGTATGATTTCTTTTGCGAGTCGGTAATTATCTCCTTCGTCTTCAGCAAGTTGTCTTAGAGTACGACAAGCTAGATATGGAGACGAAGACAATCCGTAAGTCACTGTGTTAAGACGATATTCACGAAGGATTTCACTAGATGAGCTCCTCCAGAATATACGCTGATAATCACGATGATCGGGTGCAATTAAGATTTGGCGATACATCTGACGTGCGTCTGCCATAAACACGACGTTATGTTCTCGAAAGCGCAGAAGAATACTCAATATATTAGGTTGCAATTTCTGACCGATAAATTGTGTATCGTTAAGTGATCTAGAATTAAGATCTTTCGCTGAACCATCGAATACGACGCGCAATCGTGTTGTCTTAGATTCAGGGCGTAGAACACAATGATGTGGTATATAATATTTTCCCCTGCCCATTTCGTTTACTGGGACTAACGACATATGACCGCTCTCTATGTAATCAGACATAAAATCTGCGTATTGTGAATGTAGATCCGGATCTCGTGATAGTCTTCGTTCGATAGCGTGGAATCTTCGCAATGCAACATCCCGAGAACCATCGAAGGTTGGTTCTGATCCAGTTTTAAAAGGAATACGTACCATATATCGGCCAGATTCATCGCGAGTATGATCAGACTTAAACTTTTGCTCGCATAGTAATTCATCTGGAGTCAATATTGATGAACTTGGTACGGAATCAAGTTCCCAAAATCGTTGTACTAAAGCATTTAACTCGTTATCGATATCTGGTAATGTATGTAACAAAGTACTAGACGATATGCATGTCTTGCCTAAAAGAATCCAACCAAAAATTGAATTAAACGCGGTAGGTTGGTTGGAACCGCCTTTAATATGTTGGTTAAGAATAGATTCTGCGAATACGTCCGCAGCGAATAGTAAATCGATAGGTCCTGGAATATCAAAACCAGGATCCGCCAAGGATAACGATTTAATATGTGACCATCCCGATGTGTTCAACTGCGCGATTGGTTGATCGCCACATATTTTAGAAATAACGTGCATATTTAATTTGTACAACACTCGACCGTCAGTTCCGACAGAACACACGACGTCACCGATGATCGGTGCTGCCGCATCTCCCAGCCCACTAACGTTCGCGATAGTCTTAACAGATTTTAAGTTTAATTTTTGTATCGCCGATTCAGTAATAAAACTACTTTGACTGCCGGTGTCAAATAAAGCACGGAAAGATTGCATGTTGCCTGAAGCATCCAGAATTTGAACGATAGCTGTTGCTAACAGCACGGTAATGTTTGGTTGAGATCTTGACACCAAAGTTGACCCGATATGCTTTGGCTCGTTATTAGAATTGTCACGATGGAGCAAAGTATGATGTTTATGTTTGCATTTGCGACACGAGAAAATCGAATGGCAATTCTTCAGTTGATGTAAAGATTTCAAGCAGTTAAAACACCAGTTCTTTTGTTTAGCTATAAGCTGGCGATCGTCAAGCGATTTGTTTAAAAATTCTTGACATGATGTAATTGCATGTGCCTGATTGCAATAAGGACACTTACCCGAAAATGAGTCAATTTTATTATCAACCACACTCTTTTTATCATATTTTTCAGATGCAACAACAAGCGCTTGTGAAGTAGCAACATGCTTGTATTGATTTGACACATGCCTATGCTTAGGTGGATATTTTATGACTTCATTCGATTCGGAAAAATGTGTGTCACGCAACATAGTTTCGCATTTAGATCGAAGAAAACTCTTAAGTTGATCATAAGACGGTAATTCGATATCTGAATATTTTTCCTCAAAACTACGGCGGATATCTTTGTCAAGTTTCGATAAAATGTGATAAACTAAAACAAAATCCCAATTCGCAACCGGTAAGTTGATCGTTTTTAGAATACTCAAATTCTCTTCGAAAAGATCAAGCGACTTCTGGAACTCGCGCGCGTTGATGTATTTAAAGTCAATATTTAAAATATCTCTCCAACAGCTAAACGCTAAGGTACGTTTACACTTGTAGCGAGCAATAAGTGAATTATACGCATCATGATAATGTTCGTGAGTCATAGGGTACGCTTTTACTACTAACAACGCATCGCCGCTAAGAGAAGATATCAAATAATGAAACTTTTCCGTATCTGTAAGTGAAGTAGAATTATGAATTAAAGCGTTAAAAGTATCAAAATATTCGGGCCATTGTTTGATGTTCCCGCCGAAATTAGGCAGAACGATTTTCGGCAAACGAATATTTTGTGATGAAGTCCTATGCGATTGATTAGATTCACTTTTAGTTAATTTCCGGTGAATCGATAATATTCGATAATACATATCATCAAAATGTTCTTGGATTTCATTTTCGTTGTCATCCGAGTTATCTATTAGGTCTAAAATAGTAACATGCGCGTTCTCGAAACTCGACGTAATTTCTTTAACATCCTGATGATATGATAAAAATAAGTCGCTGTGTGAAGGGTCCTCTATAGCTAAAGTACCGATTTCCAAAGCCTTTGCTAACCGTTTAATAGCAATTGTACGTTTTCTGCGTAAAGATGCTAAGTCTTGAATTGTATGAGATTGCTCAAAAGAGGTCGATTTAGCCTTTGTTAAACTTGGCATTTTACGCGTAGTATGTTTTCTAAGGATCGGCATCATGAACTATTTTAGGTTCGATAATTGAAAAAATAAATTCAAATTAATTTGACACGTGAAGAAAAAAGAATTCAACTTTAAAAACGTAAAGAAATGAATTTTCGAATTTATATTTCGATTTGCAACAAATGACAAAAATATGTAAGAAAATTTGAAAGGTCACAATATATGATAAAATATATGTATTTATATATATAATACTATTTAGTCGATGAAATTATTATAAGCCGATGAAATTAATTAAGTACCGATGAAATATAGTGATTACTTAATTAGATCTTACAATAATTTCCGATGACACACAAATTATATATATGTGAAATATCTGTTCGATGGTAACTATTGTACGATTTAGATATATATGAATAGGTATTTAGGTATGATTACTCGCAATATTAAGTAAGAAGTACGACGATGACCAGAAATACCACAAACATATACCACGATTGAGAATAATATCGGTGGAAATCCCGGGTTTCGGCACCAAAAAGATGTAGCATCTGCACCGAACCGAAATAGCGGTGGCTTAGCTACACTGGGTAATTTCGATACGGTAAAAAACGATGTTCAAAAACTAGATAGCACTGGAACAAATACAATGCTCTCACGTACCTTGGACTGCTCCAACACTTACGATGATATCCACCGACACGATTCAGGTCACCATACGAATTCAGATTCGGTTTTGCACAGCGATTCTTGTTGCGTGCCTCGCGATAAGAGCTCCAATATTCGACGAGTACATAAAGCATGACAGCTGTCAGCTGCGTTTGCCAGTCCCATCGAGTATTGATAATAAGGTTTTATATGAGTACGAAACAAAGTACAAATTTCCAAAACGGAAACAAATTTTCAATTACTTTTAGTGGTTTATTATGTTCAGCGCTGGGAATTAAATTTCTAAGTAAAATTAAGTAATTCGTAGATATTTAAAAAATCTTGATTATCAAATTAATGTCACGATAACTTACATACATTCACAATTGCATTTGGTGCATTTCTACTGACCAGGCCAGAGGTAGATTGTATGCGCGTTTAGAGGCGTTTATTGATGTCTCTTTTAATTGGTTTAGTAAAGCGTGCTAAATAAAGCATTGTGTTTATGTGAATTAAACTTATATACGATATTCTTTATTCTTTTATATTTTCAATACCCATTTTGTACAGATTTATGTTTCATTTTATAATAGACCTTTTCAAAGAGTAATCTAGCCTACATATCTTTACACTTTTCCATAGTAGCTAAGCAATGAAAAAACAAAATTTGAATTAAACAATAATAGTTTCGGTTACTTTTACATATTCTAATAACAAGAAGGTGTTTTAATCCAGAAAGAATATTTTGTATCCATGAATAATTAGATTCATGTGAAAAAAGTCGCAGACACCAGCTAATAAATAAAACATAATACATAAATGAATTAAGTACGACATGGGCAGTGAGGTAGCACTTAGAAACAATGTTTATTGAACTCAACTTATTAACCAAGGTCTTCACCATCCGATAGCTCGAGCAAGAATCATTTCAAGCCTTCTTTTAGATCTGATTATATTGTTAGCCTTAGGGGCCCTGAAGCCGCTGCGGCTTTTACAGCTTCACCGAACTTGGTGTTAATTTCAAGCCGGTCGTTACCTGCTTATAAACTGCGTGCGGTCACAAAGCAAACCTGTTGCTATCGTTCTCAGCCAACAGTGTAGAGTCAATTGTATAGTCATTGCACGAATACTAAGTCATTAGTACGGATTCCATAAATACATTGACACGATTCTGTCGGTCGGTCCTTGAAACATAAAAATAAAATCTTAAATCTTATACAATATTCTGGTTTTTCTTTTTTCATTAAAATCCTAATAATTGTTTAACAACGAACGGATTTACTCTAGTATAATGCACTCACTATTCTCACTGAACATTTTCCGTCACAATGTTTACCGTTGTCTTCCCAACAAAGCAACGCACGTTCACGACAAACTGCTCTCTTTAATTAAGGTGATGTTTGATAGTGATCGGGGTTGCGGCTGAGAGCTCGTGGCCACTTTAGACGTAGATACACATAGGCTCGAACCACGAAATGAACTAACATGTTCCTCGCATCGTTTTAGGATCTATACGGTACACATAACAACGCTCTTATAGATGAATGCTTTTCTCCTTTATTTTGCTACTAGCTTCTGCCTGCATCTGTATGAACTTCATAATTTGATTTTTACCGGGTTAAAAGTATCCTATGTATTAATCCTGAGTATAAACTATTTATGTGCCAAATTTCATCCAAAGTTCAGCTGTTTTTGCATAACTGACTAACAGAAGTTTCAACATATAAACTTTCACATTATCGATAGCGATAACTCTGCGATAAATATTGAAAATGCCAAGAGTTTAGAATAGTTATGGATAGCGGGCTTACTACAAGAACTCTAAATTCTAACTCCAAAACTCTATAAATCGATGATTAATATAAAAGTAAAAAACTAATTGAAATTATCCCCTATTACACCGCCTTTTGGGATGATTTTCAAAACGCGTGGAAAACTCTTTATTTCATACCAAAAGCATAAATATGGGTTTTCACATCCTTATTTTTAGATAAAATGGTTCTCCATACATAATTTCACTCCTTCAAGTTTTATTTTCGAAAAAATAGGCCTAGTTACATCCCTCTCCAAGGTTTAACAATTTCTATATCAAAATTAAGCGAAATTGGTTATCGTTAATTAAACGTGAAAATGCAACAAACAGAGAGTTACTTTCGCATATATTATAATATTGCTTTGTATTTTTTAAAACATTCATACAAGCCCTATCATAACCTAATAATACTAAAATTAAAACCTTTCGGATCTCCACTTTATACAATCATATTTAACTTTTTTCATGTAAGAAATAGACCAATTGTTTTCTTAAGGCGCATTATAAAATAGTGATGAGAGTAAAGTTTTACGAAGCGCGCGAACTTTATAAAAAAGCTCTACACTATGAAGTATATAAGTTGTTATGTTACATAAAACATCGTGTGTGACAATCCAATTTACCATTTTCTTTATGGGTAGATTGCGATATCGGAGTTCACGGATGGGTGTAACATTTTTTTTTTTTTTTGTTGAGTAGTCAGTCAGTTGAACACTACTGCGGACCGAGAGCGGACGGGACGGCGCATTGTTTTTCGTGTAAAAATCGAATCCTATTCATGCTATATTAGTAATATCATAAAGCGGAAGAGTATTTTTGTTTGTTTGTTTAAACACGCTAATCTCTGAAACTACCGGTCGGATCAAAAAAAGCTTTTTGGGAATAAATAGTACAAGCTATCTATCACATAGCCTAAAATATTTATCTTTGTTAAGGAAGTTGAAAGACAAAGAACTCCGAACTGCTTTATCCGCGTGATCTAGCGTAATGGTTAGTCTATTAGGTTCTTACATATGAAATTAGCGTTTTGTATGGAAAAAGTAAAACGTTTTTTTTTTTAATTATACATTTAATCGATCGAAGAACAATATTATCTATACACTTTCGCCATTTTATATGTAGTTTGTTGATACCATTACTAAAAAACTGTGCGAGTGAAAATTAATAAAATCTTTGAAGGCGGTTTGGACAGCAGCGTTATCGGAATTGAATTTTTTTCCTTACATGAAATAGACCAAATTCCGAAAAAAGTGGTAATCTGTTGCAGCAAGGTCCGGGGAGTGGGGTGGGTGTCGGAGACATTCCAACTGCAGCTCCTCTAATTTAGCGACCGTTTGTCGTAAAGTATGGGGTCTAGCGATGTCCTGAAGCAGCTGGGCTAGAGACATTGACCAGTGTCGGTTGTTTAACGGCTAGCTTTTCCATCATGGTTTTCAATTTTTGATAATACAGATCTGCCGTTCTCGTCTGGCCATATCTTAGGAAGCTGTAGTGTATTATACCAGCACTGGTCCACCAAACACTCACCAGTATATTTTTCTGAGTCAACTTTGGCTTTGGGCAGGATTTGGCCCGTTCTCCTGGGTTCAACTACTATGATGAGCGTTTCCGATTGTCGTTTAGGATCCATTTCTTGTCACAAGTAGCATTAGTGACGGTTGAGTGGCCAGTTCAACAAAACGCCAATTTCATGCAAAGACCTAACATAATAATGGTTAGTAATAGTAGTAAAGCCCAGGTCCGTTCCCTCGGTGTGGATACCTTGAGTCTAGCAATCACTCGTGCGATACAAGTGACACTGCACTTGCAATCACTGGCTACCAATAGACACCATTACACTGCATCCCACACAGGTACATAGGTTCTGTAAGGGACCATTTTCTTTTTTGTACTAGTTAGACTTAGACAAAAGTTGACAGATCACTAAATACATATATGTATGTATATATGTTCGTTCCTTCCTCCCATGAAGCAGAAACATGTATATGTATAATTATCTATAAATGAATTTAGCTTGAATTTATACCGATAGGAAAATAGTCAGTTCGCGACTTAATTGCAACAACGGTAATTTTCCAATCCCAGCCAGCATCCTAAGCCGATGGTCGGCCACTTTGGCACCCTTTAGCATGTTACCACGCTTTCGCGGCTGAGTGCCTTACCCGCTCGTCCCAAGCTATGTTGAAACTTTAAAAGCCGTGGGAGACTCCAGGGCCCTTATGGCTAACAGTATAGTCAGTTCTAAAAAAAGTGATGCCATATTATTATGTCTATCTCTTATTATAAACCATAATCAGGCATATCATATTAATTGCTATGAACGAAACTTTGCCATTTATAGCATGTTATTTGGACGCATAGTTTAGGAGATAACAGAAAAATAAAATAATTGCAGTGAAAACAAAGATATTTTAATACTACAAAAAAATGTTACTAAAAATATTGTCTATAGTGAAGTATTGTGAATTACCAGTCAGTGATTTATTTTAAATTATAAACGGGTTAAACTGCGGGGCACAGTTAGTATAGGATAAACATTAATTCTGAAACGTGTATGTACGAGTGTATGACAGTCTAGCTATGCACCGCAAGCAGTTGTTGCAGCGACCTAGGTTGAAGCACGTATGGTTTGATGAAAACACCTAAATTGTGATAATGCAGACCATTCTGGTTTTAAAATTTTGGGAATTCGCTAAAACAACACGCTTCCATTTTATTTCGAGTTAAGTTTTATAGCTAAGAAAGATATAACAATAAAATAGTACTAATTATTTAATACACCAGCCATCATATTCGCAGTATCACAAATACTATAATAAAAGAAAAAATAATTTAGGTTAAAAGCTTCCCCAGCTGCCATGTAACTGAATTATGTTTTATTACGATTAATGTGAATAAGGTAAATATTTTCGTATAATGTTACGTGTTTTATAAATGTAGATACAAGATGTTAAATTATTTAATTTAACGTACATCAAACATTGAATTTAATCTATACATTCAATTAATAAAATTGAAGTGTCTGCTTGTTATGTCAAAATAACAACATTTTACTAAATGCTTAACAAAGTATACTATACCTATAACAAAAAAACTCTTTTTTTTTTATTTGTCTGTCTGTCGATCTGTTTATTCCGGGTAATCTCCTAAACGTTTGGACAAATTTTGACGCAATTTTCACTGGTAGATACCTGATGTTATAAGGAGTAACTTAGGCTAATTTTATTTTAGAAAAAGAATTAGGAACGGGGCAGCAATATTCGCGCGTGTACCCGATCGATGGTATTCTGTAGTCCACGTGAGCGAATCCGCGGGCACAAATAGTTAGTAATAATAATACTAGATTGTAAGTGTCCCACATCTGGGCAAAGGCCATAGTCACCACGTCAGGTCACGACGTTTTAACAATTTCAAACGTCGAGTATTTTTTTGTTTTTTTTTAAATATATTTTCCAAAATACATAATATATTATTTTCTAGAATCGCCAAACTGAAAAACAGTTTGTTGGCGAAAAACAAATGCACTCAATACAGTATTACATAACCTTTAAAACATTACTATGTATATTACATATCTATTTTTTTAAAAATGGTGTCTAGTATGGTGGTCTTTATTCTCTTCATAAATGTATTTACACTTTCATAGTCTTCTGTTCTCAACATCTTATTATTATGTATTCTCGGTAATATGTACTCAGAAGTTCTTTATCCGTAAAAATTACTTGCACTATACTCTAGGAAATTTTTATAGTGGTTGGTCTTAAATTAATGTGTTTGTTATATACCCTTGGGATAGCATATCTAGACAAAGAAGAAAAATTTGCAACTGCTATTAAATAAGATACCTTATCATGTACCGGCAAGATCTTATATTTTTTATATAAAATATTATAATTATTATTACAAGAATCCTTTGTCTGTTTATCAACCAAAAGTTTGAGAGACCGTATTCATTCATAGTTCTATATTTTTCCCACATCCGGTGGTACATTTCTCAAGCTCTTTGGTTTCCTCACGATGTTTTCCTTCACCATCAGCCGATATTGTAACCCATTCAAATTAGTAAATGTACGCAGATTCCGAAAAAAATCTTTGGTACATGCCAGGGCTCGAACATGCCGACATTGAAACGATATTCCGCAGGTATAAACCGCTCGACCACCAGGACTATTCATTAGTAATAATATCGATTAATGGTAAGAGAAAAAGCATCGAAAAGGTTCTGGAACGTGTTTTATTTGAGAATAATATAAGACTTTGCCTTATGCTTTTCTTTTATGTTGTTTTATTCTTAAAGAAAAAAAAACTGAGTGTCTGATAACAGCACTAAGTAACTAGTCAATTTTAATTACAATATAACATAGGGACATTTTAGTGATAATAAATATAGATTGTATGGTGTAAACATATATGCACTAGTGTTGTTGCAGGGGGAAAACAGAAGAATACATTTATATGGATTAAACGTTAAGAATAAATAAATCGCTTTAGTATAACAGACGCTTGGAATAGCTTTTGGTTTGTCACCTGTTAATGCTTAATTTACATAAGGAAAAATATCCGCAGACGATATTTAACAAATTTAAAGATTTAAGTATTCATTAAATAAATCTAATTAGATGAAGATATATAAGATAATTAGAAAAGACATTGTTTACGTTAATTATATACCTAAGTAATTCTCTATCAAACAATTGATTTATATTTTATGAGTACTGTAAACTCAACATTACTGTAATGATATGGTTTTTATTTATATTTATTTCGATAAGCAGATAATTTTCTTTTTAATAAAAAAAATTAGATAAAATTAATCGTACCTATTTGAGATAAACTTTTATAAACTTAAAGAAAGAAATCGAAACGATTACATAACGAGCAATAAAGTACGGTTAATGTTACTTTGTATTATGCAAATATTATGAAAAGCGTAGTGTAAGAGCTTGAACCTAATGAATATTCATCAGGCCGTCATTACAAAAATCCTTTTTATATTTTTAATCCCTTCGAGTACAAAAGCAATAAATTAGATTTTTATGTGCAATTTTATGGAGTATTGCTTGAAGTGGGTTACTAGTTTTATAAGTAGAAACTAAATTAAATTTCAAAATTGTATAATAAATGTTTTCAATTTTCTTTTTCTGTTGTGAAAATATTTGTTTTCCCAGGGTCTCCTCCATTGTGACAGCGTTGTTCATTTAGAGATTATAATCGAGTATCTGGGATGTATTTGTTGCTATTGTGTATATATAACAAAGCACAAAATAATCAAATATTCTCCTATGTAGGTACTGTATCGATGTATATTTATATAATTACCTCTATAAAAAAATAAGTCCTAACCGACAAGGTATCAACTCAGGTTTTATAATAGGTCTTTACCTATGAAATTGCCGTTCTGTAGTTATCCGGCTAGTTGGCCAGTAGGCCATTTCAAATCAAAATAATTTTTGTTTGGCTAAGAATTCTAATTTCAAATTAATGTTATTTTAAAAACATGGAATTCTTTTTCCAAAAGTATTCATTTTTTTATTGATTAGTGTTACATTTTCATCGCATTTCAATCTTTTTTGTCATCATGGATACGTTAAAAATTCGAGTAATTATGGAATATGAGTACCGTCGTGGCAGCAACGCGGCACAAGCGGTACGCAACATCAACAACGTTTACGAAGCTAACACTACAAATCAATGCACCACCTGTTATTGGTTTGCTCGCTTCCGTTCTGGGAATTTCGACCTGAAAAATGAACCTCGCGGTCGTCCGCAGACTTTGGTCGACAATGACGAATTAAAGGCGATTGTGGAAGCTGATGATACACAATCTACGGCTGAATTAACAGCAGCTTTCGACGTTAGCGTCAAAACAATATTGGTCCATTTGCATCAAATTGGCAAGGTAAAAAAGCTTGACAAATGGGTGCCCCACGAACTCAATGATCGCCAGCGCAAAGTACGCGTCGAGACGGGCCTTGTACTGCTCAACAGACACACAAATGAAGGAATTTTGAACCGCATTGTTACCTGCGATGAAAAATGGATTCTGTTTGATAACCGCAAGTGCTCAGCAAGTTGGTTGGATCCTGGTTCAGCACCTAAACAATGCCCTAAACGAAAACTTACCCCTAGAAAAGTGATGGTCACTTTTTGGTGGTCTAGCACCGGTGTGGATCATCACAGCTTCTTACCAAACAGGGTGAGCATTACTGCAGATGTGTACTGTGAAGAACTGAACACATATGATGGAGAAGCTTTTTTTTGTTTTTCTTTTATACGTGGAGAACCCCATCATGGGTACACACCCGCCCGGGTGGACGAGTGGTTATGTGAGACTCCTACTCACTAAAACTCCACGGTGTACCATCCGCCGCCATACAGGGGCGACACGGGAACTGCGGTGGCATATAGCCGCTTCGCCCCGGCGCGGCGGCGGCCGGCCCGGCTAGACCGGGCAACAGCCTATGTAGGAGACAGCTCAGTACACCCTAGCCGTCTCCTCCGTCCGCCGAACCTGTGCAATGAAGAGACGGGCCCTCCGACCAGTCTCCTCTGGTTCGGCTAGGGTGGCGCGAGTTGGCGGATAAACCGCCTCCTCCTGCCACCCGTTCGTCTTTGACGGAGAGGGCCGCTTAAGGGATCGCGAACCCGGACCCTAACCCCTTCTATGTCTAGGACGGCCCCGGATGGCGGTCCGCACCGAGGCCCATGAAACAACAGGGCCTCGGTTTTCTCGAGGGCCACCCTGAGGCCCAACATCCTTATGCGCCTGACCACAAGGGCTACTCCCTCCGTGGCCAGGCGCTCTACTTCCCTCCAGTTCCGCCCCTGAGCCACGACTAGGTTGTCATCCGCGTAGCAAAAGATTTGCACTCCCTCGGGGAGTGCACAACGGAGCACCCAGTCGTAGCCCATGTTCCACAGGAGCGGTCCCAATACCGACCCCTGTGGAACCCCACACCTTATTTGGCGTTCGACCATCGACCCATGGCTGTCCACGTAGGCAACAACCCTATCGTCAAGGTAATCCCCCAACAGCCGCCGCAGGTACGGAGGCACTTCGAAGTACCGAATCGCCTTCCGTATAACGCCATGTGGCAGACTGTTGAAGGCGTTGACGATGTCGAGTGACACCGCCAACAGCCTCTCCCCTCGATCTGTTGCCTCCGTGGACAATACCTTCTGGGCAGTGAGGGCGTCCACCATGGAACGCCCCACCCGGAAGCCAAACTGCCCGTCTGACAGTTCCGGCCCCACATCTTTCATGTGCCGGACAACACGGGAAGCGATAATACGCTCTAGTATTTTTCCCATGTCATCCAACAGCACCAGGGGCCGGTAGGATGACGGGCAGTCCGAAGGGCGGCCCTCCTTCGCCAGAAGGCACAGCCGCCCGTCCTTCCAGGTTTTCCGGAACCGTCCGACCGCTGTACATCGGTCAAACAGCTCCCGAAGCTCTCCGCCTAAATGACCGAGCGCCAACGAGAGAACTCGGTACGGAACACCATCCGGGCCGGGCGTCCTCCGTTCATGGCGGAGGCGCCCCGATACCAACCCCATCTCTGAGTCTGATATGGGATGGGGTGTGTCCGGCATCACCACAATGCCTGCCCGAGGAGGCATTAGCGGTGGAGGGAACTCGGAAGGGTCGGAAAACAATGTACTCACGACCCTCCCCACAAACTCCGGCTGAAGGGTCTCCGTTATGGGGGACGCCTGCCCTCGGAATTTAATCCGGGCCATCCGATACGGGCGCCCCCATGGATTCCCCTCCAGTGTTTGGAGGAGCTCCTCACAGGCCTCATCCTTGGCCCGACTTATGGCTATCTGCAGGGAAATTTCTACATTCCCTGTAGGCACCATGCAGCCGGACCTCCTCCGCGGGTTCTCGATTGCGCCGCCAGCGGCTAAGTGTAGCAGCCGTCGTGCTGCGGAGCAGGCCGCGCGGAGATCCGAAATCTCCGGCGACCACCAGTACACCGCCCGCCTATTTTGCGGATGGTTATTGCTCCGCCGCATCGACGCGTCGCAGACCTCCCTCAGAGCCGCACGGAAGCGGGCTGCAAACGTGTCGATATCCTCCGTTTCAGGAGCTGGCGACCGCCAGCTCTGTACACAGGCTGCCTCTTCCACCATCTCATGATTGAGGCGGCCAATATCCCACCGAGGGAACACCGCACCTCTGCGTGGGCGGTTTGTTACGCCCCCCGTGGAGGTGGAGACCTCAAACCGAATATATCGGTGATCCGATAAGGTCTCTACCTCCTGTAGAACTCGCCATCCATGCACACGGCGTGCGACAGACGGCGTGACGAACGAAACGTCCACCACAGACCCTCTGTTACGTCACACGCACGTGTGCGCTGTTCCTCTGTTGAGGAGGGACAGTCCAACCTCGGCCGTCCACTCCTCAACTACCGATCCTCTTGGGTCCGTGGCCACCGCCCCCCACGCCCATGACTTGGCATTAAGGTCGCCAAGCAGTACGACAGGGAGCGGTGACAGCCGCCTCACCGCCTGCCCCAGGGAGTCAATAAAAAAATTGATAAAACTGATCGAGTTTCTTGTCGGTGCTTCTGGACGACCGGGACATTTTCCGAAACGATGGTAGGTGGCATGTATTTAGTGGTCTAAATTTGATAAAGTATATTTGATTTTGAGTCTAAACTACTAAACCAACAAAGATTAAATTATAAAAGATTCCTTATAGATGTAAGTACTTATCAGCCTTTTTAAATTTCACCCCCAAAAGGTATATTAACATTGAAGAATCCCGTACTTTTAAGGTTAGAGATTTGAAAATTGAAATGAAATATTACGGTTATATATATTTTATAATATTTTTTTAATATATTAAAGTCCCGAAAATGGAAATGAAAAATGATCAATTAAATAGTAGCTTATGCAGAAGGACGAAGCCGATTAAATAAAGAAGTATCGATATGTCTTTCATTTTTTTATTTTTTGTAAATAATTAAGGAAACAGTTTTAGTATATTGAATTCGTATTATTTGGCATTATAAACTAAACAAATGGTAATTTAGTATTTTAGAAAGCATTCTAAGTATTGGTTTATTGTAACTATGTATTAAAAAATAGGAATATCAACGTCGAAATTTAAACAAAAATGTGTTGCTATAAAACAACAAAAGATTTTTTAACTTGTGGGCGGCTTATCTATTCTCAGAATCAAAGGCGTAATGAGAGGGCTTGATTTGTTTTTCTTTTAGCATTTAATTAGACAAAGCAAATTGTTGAAATTTGAATTTGAAATACGAAATAATTTTGTGTATATTGATTTATTTATTTATTTACTATATTATGCAAGGCATGTTGTATTCTCATGCGTTTTATTAAAGAATCTAACTTGCTTATTTAATACGATGGTTCTCAGTACAAACACCAACCGAAAATTTACACATTTAATGGATTTTTTTGAAACAGTCTTGGGGTTTAAACAATAAACCATTTTGGTGTTCAATACTAACTTAGAGGTCTTAAAAAATAAAACTGGCAAAATTCCTGACCGGAATCCTCATCAGTTCTTTGAGGTATGATAAAAAAACTCATTCTGAATTACATCTATACACGTAAAGATCATCCAAAGAAAACATAAATGTGAAAAAAATGGCCTATTTTGGAAGAATTTCGGAAGAAACGACCTTCAGGGTAGACCTCGTCACCGATAAAAGAGATAAGATCTAACGGGTGCTAAGTTAATTTTTTTTTTTTTGATCTGACTACTCTGTTATCCTTAGGGGCCCTGAATCCGCTGCGGCCTTTACAGCTTCACCGAACATGGCATGAGTTCTAAGTTCCATAGCCGCTTCTTTAAATATAGCTGTAGGAATGTGCGTTCTTCAATTCACTTACAAAACACTTAGTTGCTTTCTTTGATCTAGAATTTCTAAATTGGCAAGTCGTCTTAGTCGCCCGTTCCGAAATAGGCTGACACAGATGCAGATTTACGTGTTGCACAATTCAGAAATGCTATATTTTCATACAACCTATTATGTTCTTCTCTTGGTCAACAGAAGGTATTTATTTCAAAATACATATTTTCTTATTAGATGTTTACAATATATTCTACTAAGTCTTGAGCAAGATCCAAAACTCAGCTTTACATGCATTTTGAGTTGGTCACAAAAACTCCCTAGATAGTTCACACAAGGGAGTCAACATCTAGTTTGAACTCACTTTGAAGATTATAAAAGGCGTCGAAAGAAAGAACATCGACACTGGAAAGAAAAACAAAGGTTGAAAAACAGAAGACATGGATTCGTTCTTTATAAATTTCGCCTAAACATGGAATATTTTAATAATCCATGTACATAATCAAATTCTGTCATGGCTGTATGACTAGAAAAGACTATGAAGGCTTGCAAGCATTGACACTGGAATAATAAATAATAAAAAATGAGAACATGTCTTCGACCTCTATATAAATGACGTCTAAACATGAATAAAATGTTACGTCATGCCTATGCTACAGTAAATATTTCAAAATCGATATAATTTATAATAAATAATTTATTTATTTTAATTTTTTTTACTTATCAAATTTAATATTAAATGGTTTTATATGATTATAGATTATTGACTGAGTACGTACATTCCCAAAAATAAACCGATTCTATTCCACGGTGTAAATTTATAATAAAATAAAATGGTATTACATTATTATTATCAGTTACATGAAATATAAATACTAGAAAACAAACCAAATTAATAAACACTTTAAGATTTAAATAGTCCAATCAGGTGCAGAACCTAGGATTGAAAAGGGCTTACTTTTAGCATTTACTATTGAGCCTTCTTTTATAAAGTAATTTGTCTCCTGTTAATGGTTAATCCTTTTTCGGCTCAAGCTACTGAAAGACTTACTGCTTCACATATGAACTGAAGTACTCTATCATGGTGACGTGAGTAGTGACCCCTATCCGTACCTCAAAAAGAAAAAAGGAACCCTTATATAGGATCGCTTTTTTCCGTCTGTCTGTCTGTATGTCTTTCAATACCTTTATCCTCAGGAGTGCGTGGATGTATCAACTCAAAATTAATATCAAATATTCAGATCTGCAATCCCTTGCAGCTGTAAAAAAAAAAAACAAAATTCTATGTCAACGCCAATCAAAAGATATGACCGTTTATGCCATATATTTTAACACTCTCAAAGGTAATAAAAACCTATAGGATACTTCCTGTTGACCTAGAATCCTGAAATTTTGCAAGAAGCAAAGTCCCCAAAGTCACAAGCAAAGGAAAAATCCGCTTTGTCTTCGCGCACTATGACAGCGTTTCGCCGTTACTTTATAGATTTTGTTGCATTTCTGAAGCAGTTCTACATTAAGTGTTACTTTATACGTTACTATATACTTTAACCTCCCTAAGGTTCAATTTTAAAAGTTTATTAAACCCTTCTTTAGTCATTCTTATTGGAAAAGCTTTTCGGGGTAATCGTTTACGTAATTCACCAGATATTTTAGAGAACTGCCCATTGTTTAAATTACAATTGAAAAAACGATGTAGCCTAAACCGTTTTTCCTTTTTGCGAACTCGAATCATAAGAAAGGAATTACAAGCTTCTTCTAATAATCCATTTAGAAACTGATTAGTTTAGCGCAACATTCAAGCGTACCGCAAACTACGCCTGCTGTTTTTCGTTATTTTTTCGCACATAAAAATGTTGCAGCTTTTTTCTTCTTCTGGTGTAAAATTAATTGTGTGTGACTAGCCTGATTCTATAATCGATACTATACTCCTCACTATTCAATGGTTCAATTACATTAATAGTAACTCAGAAGATCACACATGTCATGATATAACAAGACCAAACCACAAATTTAGCAGACCTCAGCAGAATTCGGATTACAACTTGTGTGGGTTTAGTCATATAAATTGATCGTTTTACAATTTTTATGAGTGTATTATCTTTATAATGGTGATCATAATCAAACTCTTTATGTCATTACGTATCGTTATTTATTTTGTAAATTAACATTTTCAAACCAAAAATAACCTTGCTTTGCGGTTACCGTCTCGTCCCTGTGTAATTTAAAGTTAGGTACCTACTTATAATTAATAATTACTTAAGTAGGTCTTAAAATCCAATGTTGAATATAGTTTGTTTATAACACACTCAATAAATTATTTTAGAAGTTTTATGTATACTCACCTAGTTATACAAAATTAAGTCAATAGCTTAAAATAAAAATATATATTGTAGGTACTTTAAATTAAATTATTATTAGTATTAGATAAATTCACTATAAGAAAGAAGAAGTAGTAAGTACAACTAGTAGTAGAAAGAATCTTTTTGCTTTGGAAGTAAAGAAGTACTTTATTGAAGTATTTAGTTTCACATAGCGACAATCTTTAGAAGGAACGTGACTCGAGTCTGATAGAAAATGTGTGCTTTCTAAAGGCGGCCTTTGAGTATTGTGGACGTCTTAGCAAGACATAAATTTTATAAAGTGTAAAGAATTATTTTTTAATTACTTATTAAGAGGAAATACGGCCTGCAAGATATTTGAAAATCTTAGTACAGTATCTTAAACAGACATAATCGTATTCCTTTGTTTCCTTCTCCGAAAGTGGACCGATTTTAATATTTATTTAAAGAATTATTGTATATAAGAAGAACTTTGGATTTACCCTTATGTATTTCTTTAATTTTGTATATTTGTAAAATTTGTTATTTGGATGTCCTATAATGTCGATATAATTGGACAGTTTTAGTCTAAAAAGAAAGCATCCAGTTTTTTAAATCATTAATATATAGAAAAAAAACGAACAGAAACATGGTAGTGGTAAATATAGATTGTGTGGTATAAAAATATATTTGCTTTAATGCCATTATCCAGGGATAAAATAAGGAAATATCTGTGTATAAATAAATCAACACCCGCATATCCTTAAAAATTTAATATTAATTATCTGCTTAGTTATTAAGTATTATTAATACAATACTCATTCTTAATGAAAATGACAATATTTTTTATGAAAAGGTAATTGGTTATTATATTATTGTACTTCTTTTCGCCGAACAAGTATACAGTAATAATGACTGGGCTATAGTTCTGTTATCATAACTAATGCAGGCAACACTTTGCCTCGGTTTTCTATTTAGCTATAAAAACCGTACAAAATGTCGGCTTATACTTTTTCAATAAAAAAAGACACTCGGAATCCGGATGAAACTGAACGAGAGAGTTGTGTTCAACTGAAGGTAAAAAACAAAGAGTTATCCTTACATTCGATTACTAACCGTTCAAACAGAACTCTCAAATTTCATTTTTAATTTCTGCAGTAGATCGATGTTTAATCAAAACTTTGTATAAAATTGAGATCTGAAAAACACCCTGTTGTAGTATAAAATCAAATAATAAAATGAATCAATGATAGCTCAGTGGTAGCGTGGACGTGTCGAATGAAATAAATTCGAATCCCATTTATGTTGAAGAAAAACATCGTGATGTTTTATAGTTAAAAGGCAAAGTGACTGCATTGACTGCATTGTCCCTGATGGTACTACCGTCGGATGGAAAACCGATATTTTCATTGGTCGCCGTTTGTGTTTGGATTGTGCTGTGCTTACCATCAGGGACAATGCAGTCAATGTTCCGAGCTAATACAAAAAATATACCAGTCAATTTTGAAAAAACATTGTTTTCATTTAAGGCTATATAAATTCACGCTACGACTCAACGGAAAGGATCAGTAATTATGTACCTACCTAAAGTAAAGTACGGGGAAGTAAAAACAACGATAGGCTGTAGCCTAAGGGATGCGTTGACGCAGCGCGGTATAAAGTTGGTCTAATAAATTTATCACGGGTGTAACCATGAGCTACGAGCCATGGGATAATATTTAAAAAAAACAAATTTACTTTTTATTTTTGTCCTAACTTGGCAACTAATCCTCTCTGTTGAAGAACATTACTGCCATTATCGTGTGAATATAGTATCCAGTCTTATGACGATTTCAGTATCCTAATAAGATGCCACCATTGTTAGATTACTTTCTAGGGAGTTTTTGTGGTATCTCAGAATTCATGGTCCATGTTTATTTCCAATCCACTTCACTTGTGTTAATAATCAAACTTTATTATGCAATATGTAACCTGTACTTACACAATTTAGGATCAAACAACACTAATTTATGAATAAAAACAAAAACCACTACATGATTGTTTGAGAGCCCTCCAAAAACTCTTCTAATTTACATTATATAGATAAAAACATAATCCGCTTTAAAATGTACATGTTATGAAGCCTTGCGATGTCACACACGGCTTAATACAAACCTCGCTAGACGCGTATGTATTGTTGTGACATTTATCGGATTTCTCTTCGTGTCCTGGGGCACTCGCGTCTCAGTTAGAAATTGTACGCAATTTATTGTACTTATCAAAGCTGTTCATTCTCGCAGTATACGGGCATGTATTGTAGTTCTATCTAAATTATGACATTGTTAAGAAATAGATGCACTAATTAAAGTTAATTCGATGACGTATTTTGTAGATGCTATTAGTAGAACTCGTTCAGTGGCAGCTTCAATTTACGTTAAATAATATCAGATTTTTGATATGTGTGTATATTCTTTAATGATATGTCCAACAGCAGTAGAAGTGATAGCTCTGTCGTAGCGTGTACGGACACCGTGTCGATCGGTTTGAATTCGAATCGCTGCAGTAATAACATGGTGATAGGGTATTTTTAATGCACGTCTAGCTAGCTAGCCAAGCACTTATACGTGTGTTCCGGCAGCTGCACTTGAGAGCCAGTCCCTTCCCTCTATGCTTAGCGTGTTAATTACTATCTTGGGTCACATCGTCACTTAACATCAGATGAGAATAAGGTGAAAAGCAAAAAACCAGTAAACAAAAAAAACATAATTTTCTAGTTTTTGTACTAAAGTGCATTATGACTGACATGTGGTATAAAATATAGCAATATTGCTAACATCAATTGTATGAACGAATTAATTTAATAGCCCCTTATTTCAAATTTCGGTCTTACACTGTGAGCTTGCCATAAGGAATTTACATCCACCTAACCAGCAGCAGGTTGAGATAAAAATAGTTCTGATAACTACAAAAATGTATACTTATTAAATAGTGCACTCAGAAACAAAATACTTGCTGACCCGTGTGATTATTTCGCAAATTCTATAAATTAAACTATTTTTCATTAATTTTGATGAACAATTAACGGAGATTTTGCCAAGAAAAAACGCCTTTGAGAAATAATATAATGCATAAATGTATGTAGTGTACAAAACTAAAAAACACGCTATTATCAGGCACTAAAAAGTATAAAATATCTCCTAGCTTCATCACCAGACCCTCCTGACCAAGCCCAATCTTTTGGGTTCGTCAAAACAAATCATATGAGCTCGATGAATCTAAACTCGAGGGGTTTGTTAGTAGCCACTGAAGAATTTCACTATCCACCTCCTGGATCCATCATCAGATTAGCTCCAAGATACCAAATTATAGTTTTGTCATCCGAACTACATACAAAGTTTCATTTCGATACGACAAATCAAAAGTAGGTTAAAATTGACTTCTTACATTTGATTATATTGTTTGTTAGTTACAAGTGAAGATAATAAAAGTGTGTTATTAATGATAACAAATCCATACTGCATACATACAAATAATAAATAAATAGTAAATACTACAAATATTAACGGAATTAAATTACCAATATAAAATTATGTACATTCAGTAGTTTTAAATAGTGTATATGTTAGATTTATCTATTTAATATGCCAACATTTTCCAAATGTTGACCACAAAGAATTTTGCAGTAAGTGTCTGAAGAATAGTGATTTATTCCCAAGTTTGGGGTGAATATTTCGTTAAATTAAGAAAAAGTATTTCCAAGGCAGCGTTTTTAAGTTTTGACTGTATCTGTAATCTCATTTTATTTACCTTATTAAAATAACGATTTTTTTTAGTTTATTGAATTTTACTTCTGAATTATGTAAAGATATTCAAATTTATTTACAATATCCGTTACTTACATACTAAACATGTTTTATTAATTAAACAATTTTACCATAATATGAGTTATACAAACTATTTACAGAGTTTTGTGTACCTAAATATAACGTATATAGTTACAGGCATACAGTATGTTTTTTACTTTTATCTACTAACAATTTACTTTTTATTTGAGTATAAGCTAAAAAATTATATTTATCAAGATATTATCGTTAAACTTAAGATGTTGGTTTAAATTTTATTTGTCTTTTCTTTTTCTCTTCCTGAACAGGATTCTTCTATTATGCATCTCAAAGATCGACCAGATTTATTAGATGAAAATTCAACTGTGAGTTTTTGAGAAACTGTGGAAGTTTTACCTTTGAAAGTTTTAATAATTCTTAAATAAGAAATGAATGGTTTCATTGATGTTCACGATTAAATAGTAGATTTTGCATTCCATATTATTTATAGGCAAAGAATATACATATAATATAATATAATATAATATAATAAATGTATAGGTAGAATTATCTTTATCAAATTATAGTTGAATAATTATCTAATACATTAGGCAACGTATTTGTCCACTATATATGAGACAAAATAAATAATCATTTTGAAAAGTAAAAGATAGACACAAAGAAATGTATTTATATACCTGGTAGTTTGCTTATGTATGTATAAATATGGTATTGTTTCGATATTTCATAAAGTAAATGTTAAACATCATATAGAGAGAAAAACCTAATTATGTATATTTTATATTTATATAAAGATGCTTATTTTACGAAGAATTTTCTTTGAACTGAATCCGTGTAGGTGTGGGAAATACGTTTTTCAAATAGCTAATAGATATTTACGAGTATTATATTCAACAAATAAATATACAAGTATTTTGTAGTCAATAAACAAATACATAGCACGTATTTTTTTACAAAGGTGCTTAATTTTACGAAGAATTTTCTTAGAACTGAATCTGTTTTTCATTAGATAATTTTTACGAAAGCGTTTTTCAAATACTTAGCTAATAGAAGTTCTGTAGTATTTATTATTCAATAAATAAACATACAATTATTTTGTAGATATAAAACATATACATAGCACGGATTATATAATCATTCATTACCATGTAAAAATGAAAAAATCATGATAATAATGACAAAATTATATGCATGCATAGATTAATAACATACCATCACGCCCGTATTCCCCGAAGGGTTAGGCAGAGGTGTACAATGTACACCCACAGTTCGCCGAGTATGTTTTTAGGTCCCATGTAATAAAGGGCGAGCCTATTGCCATTAATCAGGCCACAAACCAAACTCCGAGCTGCTACTGAAAATTTCATAGGAAAACCCCAATAAAACTTTGCTCGACCTGGGATTCGAACCCAGGACCTCGCTAATAGCAGTCGCGCTTACGATCACTAGGCTAACGAGGCAGTTATAGATTAATAACAACTTGTATCAATAACAAATAAACAATAGTAATACTCTAATTTAGATGTGTTGATTGTATTACTTTTGGTAAATTTTTAATAGCTTAAAATAAATCTAAAATCTGTTTCCTCGTATATGATTTATATAATTATACGCATTAATAAGAATTATGATTATCGTAACGTATAAAAATATCTTGTAACTATAAATATAACAATAACATTTTAAAACTGTACAATTCGAGTATGACACATAACGCGCACATGCCAAACAGTTTCGTAACAATATTGAAACACATTTTTGATTACAGCTTGGGAACAAACACAAAGATTTTATTCCAGCGCACAAACTTGTGGTTCCGGCTCGTTCCGGATTTTTCCTGTGCGGTTTAATTCTCCTCACTACGAGTACGTACGTCAAAATCGTTACAAAACGAGAGTTTTGGTCGCACGCCAGTTTCCGGAGAACCAGTTTTATATTTTACTTGTTCAGGACACAAAACATTTTCTTTCTCTTATCGGGTAAGCCGCTTGTAACTCAATGTGAATTAAAAATTTGAAATATTTTATGTTATGTAAGAAAAAAAACTGTAGATCTGTTGAGTCGCTGATGTCGACTTTAGATCAATTAACGTGTACATTTTTGTGTTGTAAATTTGAGGTTGAACATAACTTACTTTTTCATATTTTTCATGTCGAAACTTTCTAGATCTTCAAACAGTCGCAAACAGTGGAATATCTTGTAATCTATGAACTTTGTTTCTATAAATTATAATTGTTAGTGATAGTGTTTTAACGTTGTTATGTACCTTCTTAGAATTAAAAGTACGTTTGATCTTGATTTTTTAAAGGTGTTTATAGAATTATAGTTCTCCTCTGGTAAATCACTGAAATAACAATAAATAGTATTCCATTACTATTTACTTGAGAGAAAATAAAAAGTAAAAACAACAAAACTACCACAAGAACTATAATCAAATACCTAACTAACTACATTAATTATTTAATTCTTCCACTTACACACTCTTCGCTGTATCTCTATAATTTTAATGTGTAGGTAAACCCATTTGTACTCTAGTTAATGTACATAATCTAAACTGACAGTGTAAAATTACTATTTACCTTTATATATCCTTATAAGGATTAACTTTGAAACACGGCAAAATGTGCATTTATATTTTTGTAATCGACTAACACAAAATTTTATATTTCCAATTGTAAATATAAAAGGATTTTCATAGAAGCTTTCATTCGTCCTTTCATCTCGTTAAAATTTGTTTTGCAACATGTCCTCCTTTGTCCGACAATACGTCCAACCCTTTATCATAAAAGGATTTTGTTCTTATTATCCAAATTACATATTTGTAGATTTAGTAGTTCAGCTCTATTCTGATAACTTGTCAATCAAAGATATTGTTTATACTTAACAATATAGATCAAATTTCGATTACGAGATTAGCGAATTAAGAAATAGCCGTCGACTATAAAATTATTTTCTTAAAAAGAATAGCAAAATTCTAAGAATCTATAGCACTTATTTGCCGAAAAGTGAAACTATAACAAACGTATTAATATTTCAATAGAACTTTATTGTTAAAGGCTTTTAGTAATTTACTGCTTTTATAAATTCATATAATTTATTAAATTCCTTAAAATAAACCTCAATACGCACCTTCAAAGCTGATTGTGAATTAAATCGCTTTCCACAGTTACCGAAAGATGAAATACAGTGAATTAACCGAGAAACGAATTTATCCCTCAATAAATTCCATCTGGATAATTTAAAAACTCTCGAAACAACTTATCCAATTCTAGGGAGCTTTGGAGATGTATCTCGACTTCAACCTTAATTTATAACTTAAGTTTACCTTGATCTTTACTTTTTTCAATACACGCATCGTTTCTTTTTATTGGACTTTGTTTTCGCTTCATAAAAAATTGCCAATTCTTTGAATAAACCAAACCTGGTTCGTCAAGGATATATCAAGTAAGAAAAAAAGTGACTTAAACAATAAATTATAAGCTTTCTAATTCAAATCAATATTTTTATTTACTAGGTTTAGTTTGCATGTGAACATAAGAATGATGCTTTTTGGTAACTATGAAAATAAGTAACTATGGTAAGGTATGAAAATAAATATTTTATTATTAATTATTACTATTAAAATATAAAAAGTATATACTTAATCAGTACATTCATTAATAAACAAAAACTATATATAATACATAATCCCAAATCAGAGTGACTCGGATCATCGACCACTCTTAACTGTACTACAACAGTGCATACTGTTATAATCGGGTTCACGATTTGGTTTTAAAAAAAAAAGTAAATCACTTAACTAGAAAGAAAATGTATTAGAAATAATCAAACTTTTAAAGTAATCTTATGTCGCGAGTGCGCGGTTTCAATGATGGGAGATGACTAACTGGGTAATGGGCCGAGAGATGAAAAGAAAGAGAACGAGGATGGTGTGTCAGCAGCATAGGCAGCTGACTAGGCTAGGAAGGGTACAATCGAGAGACATAACATTACGAAACTCTTCATACACAACCGTCATAGTTTTGAAAATCCTCTAATTGTATGTTTTTTTTTTGTCGGTCGGGTCGTACACTTTTGTCATTTTAGCTTCCATCCCGCTTCTACTTCGTTACAAAAATTTTAGCGTAGCTTAAAGCAAATTATATTCTTTTATATATAAATATTATAATCATATATCGTATGTATCAGTAAAAGAAGATTAATCATTATAAAGAGGACTATTTAGATATTTTGCACATTTAAGAAGATGGTTTATGTATGTCGTTTCTAAATTATAGTAGGTAGACGGTACTGATTTACAAATTGTACTATTGGTTACGAACATATTTTATGACTAGCTGTATCTCACGGTTTCACCCATGTTAATTTTATAGGACAAATATCGCCAACGCACCTGTGTAGGCAATTTTTATACTTTGTGTGAAACTATCGACATTTTTATGAGGAATAAATTAATTTATCAAATTATAATTAAATCTATGTTACTCGCTGATACTTTTCAGTAATTTTTGATTTTATACATTAAAAAACAAAAAAAAACTACAAACAACAAGCAAATCTTTCCTCTTAATAATATTTGTATATATTACCCAATAAATTAAAAATACTAGGTACTATAAATGATTTTATATGTAAACTAGCTGTGCCCCACGGATTTACCTGTGTTTTTTATCCGACAAACAACGCACCAAAAACGTACCCGTTTTGTCTATTATACACGTAGGTAATAATAATTGTTCTCACTTCCCGTACAGTTGCCACAGTTTTCCAGAATGTTTGAATTTCATGATTACTGATCTGCTTCTTAAGAGTCTTAGCGTGAAGTTGAATAGTCTATACCCTTCCTCAATAAATAGTGTATAACCCTTCCTCAAAAAATAGCCAATACCTTTCCTCATTAAATAGCTTATAAAATACAAAATATTTTTAGCATGGTTCTCTTCAGCGGTCCAAGGTTATATGAGTCACAGGGCTCATTCACGCCACTAATGCTACAGTAAGTCACAGCCCCGAGCTGAGTGTTTTCAATTATTTTAATTTTCCATTATCTCCTAAATTATGGGTCCAAATAACATGCATTATAGGGTATAGTTTAACTTCACAAAATTGTCTTTATGATGATGTAACTTTTTTTCGTAAGCATTTATTAATCCTTACCGTACCTTATATCCCTATAACCTATACCTATCCTTACCATGCCTAAAAATCATGCTCATAAATCACTTTTTAATCTTCAACCTAATGTTGTCTCACAATAGCGTATTGTGATTTATGTATAAGAAGTAGGCATATGCTATCACGGTTTTTTTTGGATAATCTATGGACCAATATTTTTTAGAGCATTGTGTTTACGTATCAGTGATATGTAACCGTTACGCCAGAGCACGCGGATAAAGCAATTCAAGATCGCTTTGACTTCCGACTTACTTAACAAATATCAATATTTAAGGCTACTTGAGAGGTGTAGCCTAATGTTAAATAGCCTATACTATTTGACATGAATATGGATATCATATACAAAATGTTTTTTCTAATCCAACCGGTAGTTCCAGAGATTAGCGTGTTTAAACAAACAAACAAAAATACTTTTCCGCTAATAGTAATATGTAGTATATAGTAATATATCGAATAGATGTGCTTTATTATAAATTCACACAACACAATTCAATTGTAACCAACAGCAGGTGAACTTCAATAAATTATCAACATTTGCAAAGTGTATAAAAATGTTGCCAAGAATCTAAACTAGTTGGCCTGAGTGTATATCTCGGTGGGTACACTTATAATATGAAAACTAATCATGTAGATAATGTTAAAAGTCAGAAGTCGATAAGCACACTAAAGAGTTAGAGAGCAGACCTAGTTCAGATCTTTAAAACAAGAAAGTCATAACATTAGAAAGTATCACAGTCTTTTCATATGTTTAAGGAAGTACTTGCAGAGTTTCTTGCATATTTCATACCGCTTCTTGATGTCTTTTTATAAATATAAGTTTTATAAAATATATTAATATACACGAACCATATTATTATGTTGTTTTATTCTGCCTCTCAACCGATGTTAAGTGACAATGTGGCCCAATATGATGAAAGGCTGGTCTAGTGGGGGAACACCTAAACACCTGAAAAAACCTGTGCTTGGCGTCAGATTTTCAACTTGATGACGGTAGCTATCCAGACAAGCATTTTCAACTGGAAACTCCGGCAACTGGAACATGAAATTGTAATAATCTTTTGTAATAAATTGTTTTTTATTTTAAAATAATTCCTACCTATTACACAGATATTCCTAAAGATAATAAGTTTTTCAAGTTGAAATTTTTTCGCCAAGCGTCTATCGATTTATTACGACAGCTGGACTTTAGAGCCAGCCCCTTTAGGCTTAACATGTTACATTTTCTTACGCATCGTCGGTTAACATCGAATTCGATTCTGGTTGACACTTCGGTATGAGTAGGTGCTTGACTATAATCTATATAGTAGGTATATAAAATGTTTGTACTTATTTATTTCTACTATAATAAATATGTACTATGTAATTTGATATACTTACCTAATATTGTTTAAATATAGATGGACTATTGCAATGTTGCATTTTGACAACATTGCTTAGCGTTAACGATAGTTAATTGTGATAAAAAAATTAAAAACAAAATGGTTAAACAGGTAAATATCACCATTGTTTAAGTAAGGCTTTTAATAAATAATAGTTATCACTTAAGATTTATCTCAATATTCTTTTGTCTAAACGACGTAATTAGTAGATGTCCATACATTTCCACGTAATTAGCTACCTACGTGTAATCAATACGTTTCATGATTAATTAGGTATTCTCTACTGATGAAATGTATTTACGTATCTGTGAATCGAGTTTGCAATTAGAAACAGAAATTGTTTAATACGTTTCTTTACTTGTTTGTTGATTGTTAAAATTTCGTACTATTTACAACAATATTACATTTCTAAATAATAATATATAACTTAATTAATATTATAAACCTCAAGAGATTGTTCGTTTGTTTGTTTGTTTGTTTGAACGCGTTAATCTCTGGAAGTATCAACCAGATTATAAAACTTATTTTAGCATTTCATGGTCTATTTATTTACTGAGAAATGTCATATTTATTTATTTAAGATATACCTACAAAATTCACAGCACATTTTAGAAATTATAAAATAATTTTAATAAAGTTTGAAGTGCCAATTAAGAGATAGTAACATAAATTACAATTTATAATTATATTTAACGCTAACGATATGTGTTTATGAATGTATTTAAAAAGATGTTTAATAAGTTATGGGAGTGCGTGTGTGTGTGTGTATTATTTATTATACGTGTGCGTATGTGTGATTATTATTTGATTGTTTTAGGTTTCCTATAATTACTTAAAACGACTTTAAGGAGCAAAGCAGTAACCATGAACATCAAGCAATTTGGAAAGCTATGGACAAGTACGGGAAGTGAAAGCAACGACAAACTGCACAGGTGCGTTAGCGGCGACCCGGTGTAGAGTTGGTCGAATAAATTTAACACCTGACCGTGGGCGAAACTTTGAGGCACAGCTAAATCCTACTAATATAATAAATGTGAAACTGTGTATGTATGGATGTTTGTTACTCAATCACGCAAAAACGGCTTAACGGATTTAGATGAAATTTGTCACACAGATACTGTATGACCTGGAATAAAACATAGGGTACTTGTTATCTTGGTAAAATCATAACTTAACCCACTGTTATCCTAAAAATATAATACCCAACTATGATTTTTTTTTGCTTTGTCGTGTTTGAAATCAGCTTGTGCATATGCAGTAATATAGCGGGGTGGTAGGGATTGCGACCACAATACACATAATGATAAACGCATCTATGATTTTCTTTTGCTTTGTCATGTTCCGAGATCAGTTTATGTATATCCAATAATACGTAAAGTCGCGGGTTGGTAAAATAGCTGATGCTAGTGTTAAATAAATTTAAGAAGAAACAGTAAACATTATAAGATGTTGTACGTAAACACTCGTAATACAGTATAACTTGGTGGAAATAGGAAAGATACGAAGCTTTTAACTGAAATTAAGTTTTCCCTCAGTAGGCTTTGACGCGGAAAAACTTTATTTGATGTCGCGTCGCGTCCGCTTGGACGTTCGTGACCAAGAAAGTGAGTGCAAAAGATAATTTATGTTTTATACGTTTATATTCTTGTATCAGAATTACATTTATTTATTATGTAATGAAACTGGAGTGGTCGGTCATATTAATTAATTCTAGTTTGGCTAGTTTTACTATTGTAGCATCCGCACCGAACCGAAATAGCGGTGGCTTAGCTACACTGGGTAATTTCGATACGGTAAAAAACGATGTTCAAAAACTCGATAGCGCTGGAACAAATACAATGCTCTCACGTACCTTGGACTGCTCCAACACTTGCGATGATATCCACCGACACGATTCAGGTCACCATACGAATTCAGATTCGGTTTTGCACAGCGATTCTTGTTGCGTGCCTCGCGATAAGAGCTCCAAAATTCGACGAGTACATAAAGCATGACAGCTGTCAGCTGCGTTTGCCAGTCCCATCGAGTATTGATAATAAGGTTTTATATGAGTACGAAACATCCCGCCCACCAAAATGCCTATGGTATTTTCTGGTCAAATGATCAATTGGGGAACAAGGATCGGTAGATACGATAAGAACGGTAAAAACACTACGATATATTAGAATAGATATACGATAAAATAATATATAAAATATAGATACATATAAATACATAGATATAATGAATTTAAGCGATTTAAGTTAGTCTTCTAGCGGTAGAGGACATAACTTAACTAACGGTCGTTGAATCGTATGATTGTTTGTGGTTTTAACTAATGCAATACGAGGAATGCCATCAGTACCAGGCAGAAGATCCACAACTCTGGCAAGAGGCCATTGCAGTGGAGTGCGATTATCGTCCTTGATAATTACCATTGAACCGATTTGTAGTGGTTTAGAATTTTTGGTCCATTTAGCGCGTTGTGTAAGAGAATTTAGATATTCGTGTTTCCATCTGGACCAGAAACTCTGATGAAAAGATTGTATCAACTGCCAGCGGTGAAGTCGATTTAGTTTAACATTAGATATATCATCATCAGGAACAATAGTTAAAGGCTCTAAAGTAAGAAAATGTCCTGGCGTTAAAACTGATAAGTCATTTGGATCGGAGCTAATGGAACATAGAGGTCGCGAATTTAAAACAGCTTCAATTTGGACGAATAAAGTCGTAAGTTCTTCAAAAGTTAAGATTTGATCACCGACCACTCGAAGTAAATGAGATTTAGCCGCTTTAATTTGTATTTCCCATATACCACCAAAATGAGGAGCTGACGGTGGGTTAAATTTAAATTCAATCTTTTCTGCATTGGAAGCGTGTTGCATAAGAGATGAAAGTTGATTTCTAGCTCCTACAAAGTTGGTACCGCAGTCAGCATGAATTATGTTACATCGGCCGCGACGTGCTACAAAGCGCCGAAGTGCAGCGATAAATCCGTCCGTCGAAAGAGTAGATACCACCTCGAGGTGTACTGCTTTGGTTGCAAGACAAACGAATAAACAAAGATAAGCTTTGTCGATCTTAGCACCTCGATGTGGTCCAAGTTTAATGCGAAAGGGTCCACCAAAGTCAACGCCAACGATACAGAATTGTTTTATTTGATTTACCCGGTACGATGGAAGTTCTGCCATAAAGGGCTGCAAAGGCTTTGGATTCACGCGGTAGCATTTGATACATTTAGCGAGACGATGACGAATAGTGCGTTTTGCAGATACTATCCAGAATTGCTGTAGAAGCAAATATTGAGTAGTATTAATTCCCGGATGTAAATAACTGTGATGTATAAAATCAATTACTAGAAATGTAAAAGGATGGTTAGGCGGTAAGAGAGCAGGGTGCTTTTGTGTATATTCTAAGCCCGAACGAGAAATTCTGCCACCCACCCTGAGTACACCTAGTTTATCGATAAAAGGATTAAGTTTACGAAAATGTTTTGATAACGGCTTATTTAACTTTAGGTTAATGATTTCTCCTGAAAATGTAGTACCTTGTACATGTTTTACTAATTGCATCAAAGCATTGTGTCGCTCAAGATTATTGATAAACTTGTAATTATTAAAATTTAAATGTCTACATTTGTTAATGAAACGATAGATGTAAGCTAATATCCTAACAATTTTTTGCAAAGACGAGAAGCGGTTTAAAAGATTATCAAAAATGTTAGGATCAACTTTAGCGATATTTTTTGATGTTAGAACTATTGGTTTACGAGCTTCACTCTCAACAATGGCTTTATCTTCGTGGGATAAGCTAACTGAACATACTGACCAAGATTCTGGATTTTCATGCAACCAATACGGTCCCGCCCACCATAACGTATTGTGAAGCAATTCTCTGGGGAATTGACCTCTAGAACAGATGTCAGCAGGATTCTCGCTTGAGGGAACATGGTTCCAGCATTCGATGGGTGTAATGTCTTGTATGTGGCTAACACGATTAGCGACGAATGTTGACCACCGTGAAGAATGAGAGCGTAACCACGAAAGAACAATTGTCGAATCTGACCAGAAGTAGACAGCGTCAATTTTAATACGAGAGAGGTAAGTATCGCGTAGGAATTTATATAAGTCTGCAAGCATTACGGCTGCACAGAGCTCGAGACGTGGTAACGAAATACGTTTTAGAGGTGCGACACGAGCTTTGGAGCAAACCTGGAATACGTGAATTTTACCAACGGAATTATTAACACGCATATAGAACACTGTACCCAACGCATTTTCAGAGCTGTCACAAAAGCCGATTAGTTCACACGATTTTACATTTGGACATATGAGTTTACGAGGTATTTTTAGTTGCGACAATAGTGGCATTTGATTTCGATATATGCTCCAAGTATTGACGATTTCATCCGGTGGAGTTTGATCCCAGCCAACACCTAGAATCCAAAGCTTTTGAATCAAACATTTAGCTTGAATTGTAATAGGAGATAAAAATCCTAACGGATCGAAAATTCGCGCGATTTCACTTAAGATAGAACGTTTAGTGCATACTCGATTTGAAGGTTTGATTTCAAAAAGAAATGCGTCTACGGTAGGATCCCTTCGGAGTCCCAAAACCTTCAACGTTTGTGTTTCCGTATTGTCAAGCGATACAGAACCAGTTAGACAATCTTCACTGGGAAGATTGGATAAAAGCTGTGGATTATTACTAACCCACTTTCGAAGTTTGAAACCTCCGAGATCAAAAAGAGCAACGACTTGTGATTTTGCATCTTGTGCGAGTTCAAGAGAAGAAAAACCGGTAATGACGTCATCGATATAAACATCCGATAGTACGATTTCTTTTGCGAGTCGGTAATTATCTCCTTCGTCTTCAGCAAGTTGTCTTAGAGTACGACAAGCTAGATATGGAGACGAAGACAATCCGTAAGTCACTGTGTTAAGACGATATTCACGAAGGATTTCACTAGATGAGCTCCTCCAGAATATACGCTGATAATCACGATGATCGGGTGCAATTAAGATTTGGCGATACATCTGACGTGCGTCTGCCATAAACACGACGTTATGTTCTCGAAAGCGCAGAAGAATACTCAATATATTAGGTTGCAATTTGGGGCCGATAAATTGTGTATCGTTAAGTGATCTAGAATTAAGATCTTTCGCTGAACCATCGAATACGACGCGCAATCGTGTTGTCTTAGATTCAGGGCGTAGAACACAATGATGTGGTATATAATATTTTCCCCTGCCCATTTCGTTTACTGGGACTAACGACATATGACCGCTCTCTATGTAATCAGACATAAAATCTGCGTATTGTGAATGTAGATCCGGATCTCGTGATAGTCTTCGTTCGATAGCGTGGAATCTTCGCAATGCAACATCCCGAGAACCATCGAAGGTTGGTTCTGATCCAGTTTTAAAAGGAATACGTACCATATATCGGCCAGATTCATCGCGAGTATGATCAGACTTAAACTTTTGCTCGCATAGTAATTCATCTGGAGTCAATATTGATGAACTTGGTACGGAATCAAGTTCCCAAAATCGTTGTACTAAAGCATTTAACTCGTTATCGATATCTGGTAATGTATGTAACAAAGTACTAGACGATATGCATGTCTTGCCTAAAAGAATCCAACCAAAAATTGAATTAAACGCGGTAGGTTGGTTGGAACCGCCTTTAATATGTTGGTTAAGAATAGATTCTGCGAATACGTCCGCAGCGAATAGTAAATCGATAGGTCCTGGAATATCAAAACCAGGATCCGCCAAGGATAACGATTTAATATGTGACCATCCCGATGTGTTCAACTGCGCGATTGGTTGATCGCCACATATTTTAGAAATAACGTGCATATTTAATTTGTACAACACTCGACCGTCAGTTCCGACAGAACACACGACGTCACCGATGATCGGTGCTGCCGCATCTCCCAGCCCACTAACGTTCGCGATAGTCTTAACAGATTTTAAGTTTAATTTTTGTATCGCCGATTCAGTAATAAAACTACTTTGACTGCCGGTGTCAAATAAAGCACGGAAAGATTGCATGTTGCCTGAAGCATCCAGAATTTGAACGATAGCTGTTGCTAACAGCACGGTAATGTTTGGTTGAGATCTTGACACCAAAGTTGACCCGATATGCTTTGGCTCGTTATTAGAATTGTCACGATGGAGCAAAGTATGATGTTTATGTTTGCATTTGCGACACGAGAAAATCGAATGGCAATTCTTCAGTTGATGTGAAGATTTCAAGCAGTTAAAACACCAGTTCTTTTGTTTAGCTATAAGCTGGCGATCGTCAAGCGATTTGTTTAAAAATTCTTGACATGATGTAATTGCATGACCCTGATTGCAATAAGGACACTTACCCGAAAATGAGTCAATTTTATTATCAACCACACTCTTTTTATCATATTTTTCAGATGCAACAACAAGCGCTTGTGAAGTAGCAACATGCTTGTATTGATTTGACACATGCCTATGCTTAGGTGGATATTTTATGACTTCATTCGATTCGGAAAAATGTGTGTCACGCAACATAGCTTCGCATTTAGATCGAAGAAAACTCTTAAGTTGATCATAAGACGGTAATTCGATATCTGAATATTTTTCCTCAAAACTACGGCGGATATCTTTGTCAAGTTTCGATAAAATGTGATAAACTAAAACAAAATACCAATTCGCAACCGGTAAGTAGATTGTTTTTAGAATACTCAAATTCTCTTCGAAAAGATCAAGCGACTTCTGGAACTCGCGCGCGTTGATGTTTTTAAAGTCAATATTTAAAATATCTCTCCAACAGCTAAACGCTAAGGTACGTTTACACTTGTAGCGAGCAATAAGTGAATTATACGCATCATGATAATGTTCGTGAGTCATAGGGTACGCTTTTACTACTAACAACGCATCGCCGCTAAGAGAAGATATCAAATAATGAAACTTTTCCGTATCTGTAAGTGAAGTAGAATTATGAATTAAAGCGTTAAAAGTATCAAAATATTCGGGCCATTGTTTGATGTTCCCGCCGAAATTGGGCAGAACGATTTTCGGCAAACGAATATTTTGTGATGAAGTCCTATGCGATTGAGTAGATTCACTTTTAGTTAATTTCCGGTGAATCGATAATATTCGATAATACATATCATCAAAATGTTCTTGGATTTCATTTTCGTTGTCATCCGAGTTATCTATTAGGTCTAAAATAGTAACATGCGCGTTCTCAAAACTCGACGTAATTTCTTTAACATCCTGATGATATGATAAAAATAAGTCGCTGTGTGAAGGGTCCTCTATAGCTAAAGTACCGATTTCCAAAGCCTTTGCTATCCGTTTAATAGCAATTGTACGTTTTCTGCGTAAAGATGCTAAGTCTTGAATTGTATGAGATTGCTCAAAAGAGGTCGATTTAGCCTTTGTTAAACTTGGCATTTTACGCGTAGTATGTTTTCTAAGGATCGGCATCATGAACTATTTTAGGTTCGATAATTGAAAAAAGAAATTCAAATTAATTTGACACGTGAAGAAAAAAGAATTCAATTTTAAAAACGTAAACAAATGAATTTTCGAATTTATATTTCGATTTGCAACAAATGACAAAAATATGTAAGAAAATTTGAAAGGTCACAATATATGATAAAATATATGTATTTATATATATAATACTATTTAGTCGATGAAATTATTATAAGCCGATGAAATTAATTAAGTACCGATGAAATATAGTGATTACTTAATTAGATCTTACAATAATTTCCGATGACACACAAATGATATATATGTGAAATATCTGTTCGATGGTAACTATTGTACGATTTAGATATATATGAATAGGTATTTAGGTATGATTACTCGCAATATTAAGTAAGAACTACGACGATGACCAGAAATACCACAAACATATACCACGATTGAGAATAATATCGGTGGAAATCCCGGGTTCGGCACCAAAAAAGATGTAGCATCCGCACCGAACCGAAATAGCGGTGGCTTAGCTACACTGGGTAATTTCGATACGGTAAAAAACGATGTTCAAAAACTCGATAGCGCTGGAACAAATACAATGCTCTCACGTACCTTGGACTGCTCCAACACTTGCGATGATATCCACCGACACGATTCAGGTCACCATACGAATTCAGATTCGGTTTTGCACAGCGATTCTTGTTGCGTGCCTCGCGATAAGAGCTCCAAAATTCGACGAGTACATAAAGCATGACAGCTGTCAGCTGCGTTTGCCAGTCCCATCGAGTATTGATAATAAGGTTTTATATGAGTACGAAACAACTATAGTCAAGTTAATAATTGTTTTCTCGGGGCCTAAATTTTATAATAAATAGGCTTATTTGATTTTAATTATTGTTATAATGTACTGAATTTTGTTTAAATAATCTTTCAAACGAATACTGAAAAACTAATATAGCTTGTTATTGTTTTGTTAAGTTTTTTATTTTAATAAACCGTGATTAAATTTTCAAAATACGTGGACATTATTTTGTTTAGTGTTATTAAGATAGAAAATCTGCAGTCAATTTTATCATTAATATATTTTTACTGATTCTAGAAAAACGTCCATAAAATAAATACTGTATACTGAGTTTCTGTTATTTGATACATTAAAAAATTCAATATGTACTTATGTCAGAGAATCGTGTCTATGGGATTATTTTAAAAGAAGAAAACATGTGTCATAGCAACGAGATAATAGTTTTCTGTGTTCAAAAGTAGACTTTAATGAAAATATTTTATATTGGTTATGGTGCTCCTGCAAGTCAATGTAACATGTACTTGACATTTAAAATAAAAGAATTATAAAACAGCATATAAATGTTTAATTGTGTATAAAAGAAAACCAATGATTCTGAAGTACTCAAAAATACGTGGAAAATAAAATATGTAACTGAAAAGAATGAAGAGACGCCGCGCGCTCTAGCAACAGTAATCGTGCTCTGTGGCCCTTGACCTATGTGTATATGTATAAGCAGACAATGACGGGCTTGAGGGATGGTTCTTGCTGGATCTGCATCACAACGTGAATCGTTAATATTGGATCAAGATTCTTCGACGCAACCTACTGAGTCGGAACACGATGAGAAGATCATTCTGGCTGGAGCTTGTTGGATTATGAGGATGATCAAGATCAGTGACCAGGTCACTTACTGGCAGCCATAAATAACATTAGACATGCGTGGCTTGAGGTGTCTATTTAGGGGAGGTTGGAGGCCACTGGGGCTAACCCCAAATAAATAGACATCATTCTCACTTGGGTTGTCATACTGTGCACATATAGTGCTTGCACATAACCCTGATTACACCCACAAGATATGTGATTCCGTAATGAAGATATCAAGGAAAATCCTGGACTCTCCGACATCTATCCTGATTTATCTCTCTTCTCATCTCTTTATTAATATTACAAATGTTTATTTTCGAACTCTGACTTCATAGAAAATAGTAATTGTTCATACCTACTTTATAATTTAGAATCTGCGCAGTTCTGACATCGGATAACACATTTGACAACAAAGAAGCCTTTTGCTCATTATTTTATTTTACATTCTATGAAGACATTTTATAAACTCCCTATAAACTAACTATCTTGGTTTACTTACATTTAATTATTCCGGTTTATAATAAAGAAAACAAAATTCATATAAACAATATTAAATTTTTACATTCAAAAATAGTAAGATACATTTTATTATTATCGTCGTCTTTTTACTGTACGATTTACTTCTTATAATTTAGTTTATTTTATTATTTTTATGTTAAAATTTTAAAAAATTTGAATTCACTAAGAGTAAATCCTGTTGGAGTAGAATAGATAGGTCTAATTTCCCCCTTTAAAAAAAATAATCTACTAATGCCAACAACTATGAATTTGCTTTAAGTATCTTTGATACTAATAACATATTATACTAGCTGACCCGCGTAACTTCGTCTGCGTTTGCAACATTTTTAATTGATGCTCTGCTCTTATTGGCCGTAGCGTGATGTTATATAGCCTATGGCCTTGACTATACCCTAGAAAACACGTTTACATTATTTCAGGGTTATCGGTAGAATAGTTTACGCGTGATAGCGTATCAAACAAACTCGCTTTCACATTTATAATATTAGTTAGGATTTGTATTTCAACCCAATCGATATTCCGTGATATAACATAACACACATACACTTGACAACATGCTAAGCCTATTGAAGCGACTGGTTTTCAAGTGCAGCTGCCGAATCACACTTATTGGTGACAGATTTTCAACTTAAGGGTGGCAGGTATTCAGGCGGGTATTAGAAAATGATCTACCACCATCTAAATCTTAAGAAAAATAAATAAATATTACAACTTAAATGTTTATTTTATACAATCTATGATGGCTTTTCTAACGTTATAGATTTAGCGTTGTGACCACAATCTCAGCTAATCTTAAGTGACTATATATGGCTCAAGATGGTAGCATGCTAAGCCTAGTGGAAAACTGGCTCTCAAGTGCAGCTGCCGGAACACACCTACTGGTGCTTGACGACAGATTGTTAACTTGAGGGCGGTAGCTAACCAGGCGGACGTAAGAAAGAGATCCACCACCATGCTACTATGGTTTCATCACGATGTTTTCCTTCACCGAAAACTCAGGCTCATTACAGGGATTCGAATTCACGTTGATCGATGCGGAGTCTCTACACGCTGGCAACTGAACCATCATTGTTATCATTATCATATAAAAGTTTCTTAATATTATAACAATAGACATAGCTGTGCCGTTGTTAAGAAAATAGTTTTCAACATTATTTTACAATGACATAAGTATACTGTCTGGAAAGTTTCAAAGATAATAAGCATCTTTAGAAGAATAGACTGCAAATTAATCATAATACATTTATATATCATCAAACTATTATGGAACTTTGTCAGTATGCAATTGATTGATTATCGGCGTATGTGAGTACCGAATAACATATTTTGTACAAATAAATATCTTAAAGCTTGTTTAATTCCACACGAAACCGTATGAAGGACATTTAGGCGGCCAATCCACTGATGCAGAGCAAGGAAGCAGAGTGAGGCTGCGGAGTTTTGTCGACCAATAGTATTGTATTGCGACCCTTATTGAAATTTCATACATTCTATATACGGAGCAGGGAAACTGAGCAGGCAAGCGGATCGTGGAAGCGGAGCGGAGAAACGGAGTCCGTATAACTAGCTCGCCGCCGCACAGTAGTTCAAGATTTGAAAAATAGGGATATGGAATTTCCATCTAATTTTTATTAATTGGATTACTAATTGTTCGAGAAGGTTCGCATAATATGTGCTGGACCCTTAATTCAATCAATCGCGAATCAATCCTTCTCGAAGCTATTGCTGCGATACACGGTAATTATTCCAATAACAAACAAAAGAGACTCACCTCGTCAGGAACGGGTGGTGACCTTGACCTTGCCCTGTCGACCTGGACTGCAGTTTGTGGAGTATGTGTGTGTAGAGTGATCTGTGTGTGCAGCCTCAAATCCCACAGGACACTATCACGCAAGCAAACTGTTCGCCGTTCAACCGTGCAACTCTCCAATCACAGCGATCGTGGCATCGTACGATCCGGCTAATGAATTTGTATTCCAAACACTATTCTTGAATATAACAACATTCATTATAATACATATTCCTAATTACAGTATTGAAGAAATGTTTTTTTTGAGTAACACGGAATCTAATTTTACACTTTGATTTTGTTATACTTTAGCAACTTGTAGTTGATCTATGAGTACTTGCTGTTGCAGATTAGGCACTACGAACCCGAAACAAAAATAAATATGTGTGCTAGGTTGCCGCGGCATATGATTGGACATGTGTATTTTTATTTAGGATTCAAAATATCTTCTTTTATGCTAATATACTATATGTACCTAGTGGTTTGCATGTGAGAAATTATATAAATATGTTATTATATAAAAAATACGCCGCAGAAATATTAGCCACTTTCCACATAAAAAATTCGAATAACGGTGGACATGTTTGTCATTATTTGATATTCAGAACATCTTAATCTACAACAAAATATACACTAGAAGCTGCTCAACTGGTAACTTTTCGAGTAATACAATAACACTTGAATTTTTCCATAGAAGAATTAATTTAATTATTTTTTTACCAATACCATTTTGAATCTATATCGAAATTTATCTAAGAATAAAAATATTTGAATTATGATCCATCAATCTTTAAAACAAAAATTAGATTGAAATTTTGACTTTAGATGCCTATGTCTCTATTTTGCGAATCCTAAACCACTGTGCTCCACACTCTTTGAATGACTCGTTACCTCCGCTACCTCGCTCCGCATCAGTGGACAGGCAACCTTAATATCAGTTAATGAAGCAAGTACTTGAGATACTAATTATAACTTTTTTTTAAACGCTCTGTGTATTCCACTGCTGTGCAAAAGCCTCTTCCCGAGAGAAGGCACAGGCTTAATCACCGCCCCGGCTCACAACGTATTGGTAATTGCAAACGCCGAGATATATCCACAGTTCTCTATATTTTTACCACATACTACTACTACAAGAACATTTCTCAAACGTTCAGATTTCCTCAGAATGTTTTCCTTAACCGTTATCCGATAGTGTTACCAAACGTGTAATTATAGGGATTTCTGGAAGTTACTTACTCTCTGTGCATATTATTATTAATATGATTACTAACCGCTGTAAATATTATGTGTCCCATTGAAAAAAAAGATATACCCAATCGAATTTCTTGTCGGCTCTTTCCGATGACTGGGATGTTTTCCAAATAGATAGAAGTGTTCGACGTTCGTAAAGAAGTGCCTTCTTAGGGCTTAAAGTGAATAAAGTGTTTTATGATTTTATTTAAAATCAAATTTCTTTATAAAATTCTTTCATTTTCGAATCAGGCGATATCGAATTGATATTGTGTCGGTATAAATAACTCGATCATCACTAAAACTTACAAATTTATTAAAAGGAATATATTTTAAGTTTATAATAAACTTACTACAAACTAGATAGTAACAATATCGTAATATTTTACTAAAATGCACTTAATATCTTTATAATGTTTAAGCTGTCACTTGGAATAAGGCACTAGTATATCCTATTCCTTTGTTTGGTTTACGGAAGGCTGGTTACTACTGTCGGATTTCTGTCGTCGTACTCAGTACATTTCTCATGTATCTAATATTAGTTGGAGTAAAATTAAATTTTCTTATTATAAAAATAAAACTAATACGAAATCGAATTCCTTTGTTGCATGTACTATTTATTAAGCGTGGCGCAGTGGTAGCAAGCTCTATTGAAGTGAGAGATCGTGGGTTCGATATCCACCCACTTCTACTTCTATTTTTTACTTGATTGATCTTAACATTTCAGTTGAGGATACGGAAAAAAATATTAAGTTGAAATTTCAGATCTTAATATTAACATTAAGAGACCGAGCGTCGCAATTTTTAATTTTCCATATATATTCTATGGGAATATTTTTTTATTTTGTAATTTTGTAGCTCATTACAAAAAAAAACTAGCACGTATTCCTGTAGGAAATTGAACGCTGTACAAAAAAAGGTATTTTACTTTTTAGGAAATATTTACTCATTCATAAGTCATTTAAGGTCAAGCTCAATTCATAATATATTTTATAATATTTCCCCTATTCCGGTGCAACTATCTCACTACTTATAGATTTTATATAGTACCTATTACATCAGTTGTTTAGTTACCATAATACAAGATGTTATAATTTAGTCTTCAATAAAATGGCCGTGTCTGAAATTATGTCCACGTATTTATTTATTTATTATGTTTAGACTTACATTAGAAAATGAAAGCTCACCTTCAGTTCATTCTCCTTAAATAACTTGTTGATGAAAATTTGTAAGTAGTTTTTTGCAAACGGTACCAGACAAAATTGGAGCATATAATAAATTTACTGTTTTTTTTTGGTAGCACAGCAAAGTTATGTCAAGACCTGATGGTAAGCACAGTTCAATACAAAAGCAACAATACAAACGTTCATCGCTGTCATATTTGCCTGCAAGCCTTTTGGCAACTGGATATACTTTGGATGATTCCGAAACGCGACAAAACATAAGGGGGTCACTATGACGGCTTTATCGCCATGTGTAAGTTGGCCGCATACCAGTCTGGTAGAGATTCCCACCTTCCCGCTTGATTACTAGATATCATCGATTATCTTGATTAAAACGGCTGATCCCGGAATGCGACACCCCTAAACATATCACTATGACGGGTGTTACTTCTGGTATATGGTGGTCATAGTCCAGTCGAACACAATTTTCGTGCCCTACCATCTAGCAAAAATATATCAGAAATTAAACAAAACTATTAAAACTTTAATTACATAAAGAAATAAAATTTAGATAAATATGTTAATACCACAAATGAATTGTTTAACCTTTTCTGTGAAGAAATTAAATCAAACAAGTTTACAGTTCACTTGAATATCTTAAATAATAAGTGTTAAGTTAAGTTAAAAGTATCTTTGACGAACTTCAAACAGGGCTATAGTTTGAACTAAGGTTAGTCAATGATAGGTCTCTGGTCCTGAGGATCGAGTTCGAACGCTTTCTGTGCCGATGTGTGTTGCTAACACATTTTCAACCGGCCAATACTGTTATTTCACAATTCTTAGACTACAGTTTACTTAAACTTCAAATGAAGGACACTCAGTTTTCATAGCTAGAGCAAATGCACGTATAAGTTCAAGGTCCATTTAATACAGCAGCTGTTCATAATAAAAAAAGATCTTTATTCAATTTAGGTCCTAAGAAAATACTTATTTATAAATTTCAAAATACTACTGCTGGTTCAGAAAATATCAAGCGAGAGTGTCGATAGGGATTTCTTTTAACTGTACATATTATGATATTTACGGTTAATAATCAAATTAATAATTTAGTCATTCCATTCATAAATATCATTCAGGCAATTACCCGCCCTATAATAAACACGGCTTGGCGTGGACCTTGAACTCATTGTCCTTCAAATTATCTCATAAAATAGAACCTAAATCTATTACCCAAAAAACTTGTATTGATCCTACTAAGTCTAAAACACTGTACGACTAAATTATCTCTATTTCTAGTACCTATTAACATTGTGCTGATGTTTGACAATATCTACAAATAGTCACAGTACAATTACAAGAGCAATAGATAATAATAAAATTAGTAGTTCAATATAGACAATAGTCAACAAAGTACCTCGATTACTTTATATCCACCGACAAAGTTACTGAAACGTACACTCGCTACGTCTTGATTATCCCGCCGTAAAGGATCTTGAGCGTGACACACCCTAGAGATTTTTCAACTGAAAGAAAATTACTCTCGCTTCTTTAATGTGGTGACTTAAGAATGTAGATAGACAATTTTCTATTTTACTTGGAAATTTTCCTCAAAAATACGTTTTTTGAGTGTTTTTTTTTTTCATTTTAAAACGCATTACTATTATATGATTCTGTGAAAATAAAACTGAAACTTAAAAGTAGTTCAATCTAAATATAATAACACATTATATGTATTTGGAAAAATACCGCATTACCTTATTTGGAATTTTGAATCGTACTTAAAACCAAAGTCGAATAATAAGTAATATTAAAATTATGTCAATATTGAACAAAGCTGATTTATTCCTACATATTTTTTTTAATTTATAATATTAGTGTACACGTATATATTTAAATATATATATTGTTTAATATGATAAACGTGAAATAAGGTTTTAAATGTAAAAAAAATTGTTTATAAAGATTTTCTAGCATTCGTGTAAATACTCGATCAAAAACACTGAGTTTCATCAAACGTTAGGAATCAAATATTAAATGTACTATTATTTATTTTTTTATTTACTTCAGGTAATTAATATTTTCGATAAACGCGAAATGAAGAAGTAAGTGAAAATATAATTAGCTCTAAAGATTTTACAGGCATTCGTGTAAATACTCGAACTAGTACTAAAACTTGCCACTGAAAGCGCAACACAGCTGAACAAAGTTCAACTAAGTTATTTAATTTAAGGTCGTTTGGCCGGCAAAAATTTCATTATAAAGTCCCGTTATGCAAAAAACCAGATGCATGTTTATGGACTTATAAAGTATATTTTCACCGCTGCTTTTGTATATAGATCGGAAGATATTTACAAAATATTTTATATTAAGACAAAACCTATAAGCTCTTACTTTTTCAATGTTTAGTAAAATTGTCAAGTGCTTAATATGTAAAATAACTAAAACTAAGGTCCACCTTTAAAAGCTCTGTTTACTTTACATTGTTTCAATCTTTTCAAGGTTACAGACTGTAGAAAACGTGACTGGAATTTTATAAGAAGTTCATCTGTAAATAGTTCTCAAGATGTTAGGACATAGCCTGTTTTTCATCAGACTCCAAGGTTCAGGTAACTAACCCAGAATACTTATATTATAAGCAATTGTACATCATTACAGTACGCTTATTAAAGGTAACAAAATAATCTCATTTCAAATAATGTTACTACAATTTATGTTTCAAAACAAAATACATCTTTTTAGTAAATATTTATCCCCAACTGATTTCATTTAAATCCCGATTATCTCGTAATTCTTTTTAACTCTGTTTATCTATTTTTTAACACTTAAGCGTCTACTAAAAACTGAATTACATTTTCGAACACAAAGCACAAAACGCCCATTAATCTTTATGACCATAAGCTTCTTTACTGGAGATTTTAAAAAGCCGTAATTTGTATTAGAGTAGGTACTATTTATCCTTTTTAAATATTAAGTATGTTGGTCTTACTGAATACAGAATCACCGTAAATAATAATCTAGGCTAATATTATAAAACTCAACTAAACTAGTTTAGTTCCCGTACTTCCCTAGGTGTAGGGTGTTTAACCTAATCTCCAAAAATACCACTTAGATTTAAAAAAAGTATATGTGTATTTTATTGCTAATTTATTTAGGAAGAATATAAGCTATATAACTTCACACCAGGACTCTAAGAAGCGGAGCAGTAACCGTGAACATCAAAAAATCTGGCAAGTTGTTGACAAGTACGGGAAGTAAGAACAACAGTAGGCTACGCTAATGGAGTTGGTCGAATACACGAGTCAAACAAAGGAGTACATCGAGTCATAGTATACTAGCGGTATGCCGACGGTTCTGCACGCGTTTATTACTAGGCAGTAGTTATTTACATATCGTTATTGTATAATATGAGTAATAATATTGGAAATTGGTATAGTCTGTCAATTTAGGAATGATAAGTACTTCCCATGTACAATCTCCATCAAAATTGTTTTTTTTTTTAATATTTCTGAAATTACGGTTGACGATTTTTACAGTCTATCAATTATGAAATCACGTATGAATCCCCTCTACGAAATTTAGTCAAAAATGGTTGAGAATTAATACAAATTAAACTTTGTATTTTTTTACAAATTTAAATATATTTTTGAAAATCCTAATAGGCCAACAATTATGCAATGACTTATACTTCCCGTATACACATTTTTATCAAAATCGGTTAAGAATTAACAAATATATATTTTTTTAGAATCTCTTTTTTTACGTTTTCTAAGTCATACAAAAAATTCTTATACCCTATATATTGCCCAATGACTTAAGCATCCCGTGTACAAAATTTTATAAGAATCGGTCAAGCCGTTTTTGAGTTAAATCCGAACATACATTCAAACAGACAGACGGACAAAAAAAAATTAATGGCATATTCGTGTTTAGTAACGTTCACATAGTATGCCCATCGGATTTGGGAAAAAAATGTACAGACAGACCTATTACAGATTTATTAATAAAGGTGTTCTTAATGTAAGTAGGTACATATTTCTCGGGTTTTAAATAAATAGTGTAACTATATAAGCTTTTTTGTTTTCTACATGACAAATATAAATTTGATCTCCCTCATGTTCACAAGAATTCCTTGTACCTTACATCGGACAAAGCATTACGTTATCAGCATAGAGTAATAAAGTCCGCTCACTTTAGAGTTCGTAATTCTATGGTTATCAGTACTTAGAAAAACATAAGATCTACTTATCAAATAAACTGTATACGCGATACACGAATAACTTTTTATAGTAATATTATCAGTATTTAGTAAAGTGATTATATTATATAAGAATTCGTTTATAGCATTGCCATTACTGTAAAAAATACGGGAATTTCTACCTCCATGTCGTAATTTATGGTCTCGGAACAAAAAGGTTACGACAAGTATCCTTATGTAGACATCAAGGTGGCAAGCTGATGTAACCTTTCTCTTTTTACTTTATTTACGAATTCAGGGTACCGAAATTAAATTTTACCTACCGTAAATTCACGCCTCCCATAAAAGAAGGAAACTTTTTCAAAAACGAGTATTTATTTTGTTGTAGTTACTAAGTTAATGACTCTTTATGAGTATTATAATGACTTGTGGTGGCTTTATTGCCTGGAAACATATCGTAGTAAATATTTAAATTAAAAACCATCATGCTAGACACCATTTTGGAATAAATATAAGTATAGTAATGTTATTTTGGAGCCATACATTGTTATTTAGTTTATTTTACTTTAATAAGTACTTATTCATTGAATATTGTTACTTAAAGTTAGTAGTTGTAGGGTATAAATATTATTTTAAAGGTTATGTAATATATAATATATGTAAGCTATATTGAGTGCATTTTTTTTTTTATTTTTTTTTTTTTTATTTATTTTAGGTCGCTTTTTAACATCTCAGGTCATTAGCGACCACGATTAACAATACACATTATAAAGTACTGTAGATTAAACTAGTCCATAAAAATTTATCATTTTCAAAAAATTTAAGATTTGAGTACATCCATCTTTATTTAAACAGTCTTTTAAATTATTAGGAACTTTACACAACCGTTTTTCCTGGTCAAATGCTGAACATTCTACTAATAAATGTAGGACAGTCAGGTCTTCTCCACACTTGCATTTGTTTCTATCAGTTTTAGTAATTAGATGAAGATGTGTCATGTTTGTGTGCCCAATACGCAATCTGGTGATAATCACTTGACTTTTCCTACAGGTAAAGGCAGTAGGAGATTTTTCAAAAATTGATTTTCTGATATTAAATAACAAAGTTGTATTTTCTGTCTTCCAAGATTGATCCCAAAGGGTTTTAATTTTAAGTTTAAAGTATTTATGTACTTCACTAGGAGTTGATTTATTTAAATGCCAATTTTCACTCTCATTAGTTGCATGTCTCGCCTCACTATCTGCCCTTTCGTTACCAATTATTCCTTGATGACTCGGAATCCATATAATTTCAAATTTGCTATTGTTTTTTAGTATATTTATCATTTTTTGCTTGATTTCTATGATAAGAGTGTTTGTATTTTTTACATTTTGTAAAGCTGTCAAGCATGATTTTGAATCGGTATATATTATATATTTGTCTACACTAGATTCATTAGATATCATTTCTAAAGCTTTCAGAATAGCTATTGCTTCACAACTGAAAATTGAGTTAAAATCGCCAAGTCTGTATCGGTAACTATTATCACCAGTTACCACTGAACATCCTGATCTTCCATTTATAACTGACCCATCCGTGTAGATGGTCTTACAGTCGGTATATCTACTATTCACTTCATAAAATAGATTTTTGTATATGCATTGCGGTGTGTCATCTTTGTAGTTTTTAGCTATTTCAAGATTAATTGGGGGTTCAAAGTTTTCCCATGGACCAGAGGTAAGTAATTTCTTTGGGAATATTTTTGGTATTGTAAGATTCAATTCTTTTAAGTATTTGGTTGCTCTGATTCGTAAAGGCTGTTTTAAATTTGGTTGAAGTTCATATTCTATGTCTACGGCTGTTGTTTTAGTGTAATTTTGGTAAGTTGGATTTTCAGGTCGAGATAACATATTTACAGCGTACATAATTACAAGTTCCTTTCTTCTAAATTCTAATGGCATTTCTCCAGCTTCAGCTAAGACGCTCTTAATTGGACTTGTCTTAAATGCACCAATACTCAGTCGAAGAGCAGTGTTTTGAATACTTTCTAGGGATTTAAGTGAACGTTGTTTTGCAGAATCATAAATTACAGAACCGTAATGTATTTTTTGTCTTATTAAGGCACGATATGTATTTATTAAACAATTTCTTTCAGACCCCCATGTTGATGATGATAAAACCTTTATTATGTTCAACCTTTTGTAGCATTCTGCCTTGAGATTATTTATATGCGAATTCCAAGACATTTTTTTATCAAATATAAGTCCTAAAATTTTCAATTTATTTACCTCTTTAATACTATGCCCATTTAATGTTTAATTGCACGTTTCTAGTTTTATCTTTCTTATTTGTTAAAATTATGAATTCAGTTTTAGTTTTAGAAAATTTAAAACCAGATTTCTTGCACCATTCCTGAAGATTATTCAGTGTGTTTTGGATAAGTTTTAATGTAGGTTTTAATGTTTTACCACTACAAGTTATTGTCAGGTCATCAGCAAACAGAAACCCCTTTACTGGTTTTTCAATATGTGAGAGGACGTCGTTAATAGCCAGTAAAAATAATATTACGCTGAGTACCGAACCTTGAGGTAAACCGTTTTCCATACAAGCAGGATTAGATATTGTATCCTGGATTCTTACTTTTATAGTTCTTTCTGAAAGGAAGTTTCTAACAAAAGCTAGGGCATTTCCATTAATTTTAATATCTTGTAATATTTTAAGAACTCTGTGTTTCCAAACCATTTCATAAGCTTTTTCAATATCTAATGCTACGATTACTGTATAATTATGATTTGCAAAACTGTCAAGTACTTCACTTTCAATACTCATTAAATGGTCGGTTGTTGATCTAAATTGACGAAATCCATACTGAAATGGTGACAATTGTTTATTTGTTTCTATGTACCATCTGATTCTTCTAGATATTATTTTTTCAAGTATTTTACACATATTACATGTAAGAGATATGGGTCTATAACTGGTTTTTAAACTGGATATTTTTCCTGGTTTTAATATCGGAACTACTAAAGCTTCTTTCCAACTATCAGGAAATACTTGTTCTTTATATATATAGTTATATATTTGAAGTAAATACTCTAGTGCCCTGAATGGTAAATGCTTAATTATAATATTTGATATATTATCTGGCCCTGGACTAGAATTACCGATTTCAGAGCATATTAATAACAATTCATGCATAGATATTTCTTTGTTGATAGGACTGTAATTATTATATACATTAAAATATGTATCCAACTCCTGTCTAGTTTTGTATTCAACGAACTGTTCATCGTAACTACGGGAACTAGAATTAGTTGCGAAATTTTCAGCTAATAAGTTTGAAGTGTTCATAGGGTTAGATGTATATGTTCCGTCGGTCTTTTCGAGTACAATATTGTTGAATTTAATGTTGCGGTGGTTCAGTTTTTGTATCTTTTTCCACATATCCCCTATGAGGGTTTTGTTATTAATTGATGAGACCCAATTTTCCCAATATTTCTTTCTATTTTCTTTAATTAGTCTTCTATAATACGCTCTCTTTTTCTTATATTCAATTTTATACATCGAATTCGGATCATGTCTGGCATATCGCTTAAAAAGTTTAAGGGCCTTTTTGGTTTCTCGAATTGCGTTTTTACACTCATCATTTCACCATGGCAAACAATTTTTCCTTAAGGTACCGGATGTTTTAGGTATTGATTTGTGAGCTGCCTTAAGGATGGCTTCAGTAAACTTTTTGACTATATCATTGACACAGTCTTCAAAAATTTGATTTGAAGGTGTTAATTCAGAGATACATAATTCAACTTCTTCACGAAACATGGCCCAATTTGCTTTATCGAACTTCCATTTCTTTGGTAATGTAACATTGTTTGATAAATGATCATCAATAAATTGAGATCTAATTGAAATTGGGTAATGGTCACTGTCATACAAATCTTCTAGAGCATTCCATTCAAAATATGAAGTTATATCTTGTGAAGCCAAAGTTAGATCTATATTACTTGTACGACCAGTATTGCTGTCAAAGTGAGTAGGTTGGCCGTTATTTAATAAAAATAAATTATTATGTTCATCAAGCCATTCCGCTATTATCTTACCTCTGGTATCACATTTGTCGGAACCCCAATAAAAATGGTGGCCGTTAAAATCGCCTAATATTATAAAAGGAGTTGAAAGCTGGCAGATGAGATCCTTTAAATCATTTTTGATGAGAGGATTACTATTTGGCAAATAGACGTTACATAGTGTAAGAGTTAAAGGAAATTTAATTTTTATCGCAACTGCTTCTAAATTGGTATTTAATGTTATTCTTTCTGGGATTGTGTGAGATTTGATAAAAACAGCCACTCCACCACTAGCCCTATTACTTTGCATTCGATTTTTGTAGAAATGTTCGTATCCTGTTATAGAGGCACAGTTGTTAGAAGTGAAATTTGTTTCTTGTAAACAAATACAAGTTGGACACAAGCGATTTATTAATACTTTCATATTTTCGAGTCTTTTGAAATAACCATTTACATTCCATTGTAGTATATCCATACTCATTAGGTATAGTTTAACTATAATTAATTTGTAATATAAAGTATTAATATGAGTTATTGGTTCTTATCAGAATTCATAAATTGGGTAGCAATCAGCATTTCATTTAATTTTCTCGTTAAGCGTGAACATCTATTTTTCAAGCTTTTGTTCATTTTGCAGTGTAGTTTGTTACACATTTTAATAAGATCTTTTACATTATCTGTATATGAATATACCAATTCATTAATACTTTGTTTTCCTCGACAGTTGTCTAATAGACTTATAAACTGATCTAAGTTAATAGGGAACATATTTTCGTTGTTTAATTCAGTCATAATATTTTCTATATTTTTCCAAATTTCTTCGTCAGTCGTTTCGCTCTTCTTTAGTTTTTTCTTTGCTTTTGTTTTGATTTCTACATCTTCTAGTGAAATATTGCTGCTCGTGTCATCGGTTTCAAGCTCCATTCTATCAGAGTCATTTTCTTGTGTATTATGTGTAATAATTTCTACTTTGGAGGAGTCGGTTGTAGTAGTTGAACGATTTCGTTTTTGCCCTTTTAGATTAATCTGGGACGGTTGTGGAAATTTCTGTGTTATTGGAATGGGACATACAGGTTCAGAATGGGGTTGAGTAGGTATTAGATCGTCGTTTCTGTTAAATATTTCATTTATTTCTTTAGATAATTGATTATCCGTTTCTTGAGGGTAGTCTTGAATATTTGTTATATTTTGTGGACAATTTTTCGCTAAATGACCTAACGTATTACAGGTAAAACATTTCAGAGCATCAGTAGATATATAAATCCAGTAGTTGGTCCCTTCAAACGTTATTTGGAGTGATTCTGGGAGACGTGTGTCATCTTCTGGGCTAATATATAATTGTCTTCTAAAACTTAATATATGGGAAAATCCTGGGTCCTTTACTCCTATTTTCATAAATGTTAGTGGAGACATTACTCTTATATTTAATTCTTCGAATTTTTGTTCTATGACGTAATTGGGTATGACGGGACAAACGTTTGATAAAACAATTCTTTTATTTCTTGTAATCAGCGGTTTAATTTCCAAACTATTGTTTTTAATAATAATCTTTTTATTTTCTTCTATTAAGTTATCAGCTGTTTTTTTTGGAGTCCATATAAATGCATATACGTGCATTCGATATGCGAGATATGAATCGTATAGATACCGCAGGTGTTATAGATGACAATGCAATGACATACTCTCTGAGTGTTATTCCGTCAATGGAATCTAGTATAATGGCTTGATCTTTCTTCAGAAAACAAGTGGATGAAGTCACATTTGCATAACTTGATGCGTTGGGTACTTCTTGAGACATTGAGGGTAGTTGTGACATTTGTGGTTTTTGAGACGTTGAGGTTTGATACATTATTATGTAAAGGGTCTCCTGTTACCAGGAGTTGCCCAGTTTACATTATTTTAACGTGATTATAAGTAAATAATAACTTGTCGCGTAAATTCAAAACAACGATCGCGGGGTCGAACGGAGAGTGAGACACGCGCGTCCGCTGTGACCACTTACGCGGAACTGGAGTGCATTTATTCTTCGTCGACAAACTGATAGATAATAATATATTATATATTTTGTGTATTGGAAAAAAAAATTAGCCTACGGACCTCGGAGACCATCTGATGATGTACATATTGAAGAATATATCATTAAAAGTTTTTGAACAATGAGCTGTTGAACCGGTTTCCAAGTCACCACTTTAGCATGTACAAAGGTATCTTACGTGAATTCGAGAATTCTCTGCACTACAGGATATCAATGTCTTAAAGAACATACCTATAATATAACCTATACAGATAAACTACATATTATAGTCACTGTATATTTTCTACCTTCTTTAAATCCCACTGACCACTTAGAATTATGAGGTTTTTTGTAGTAAGAAAAGATTATCTATAGTATTATCAAATATTTAGTAAACTAATCTGCAATCTTTAATTAGATTAAACAAATCAAAAATTGTCTTATCATTCACTTTGACTTCTAGAAGTCATTGTATTACTATTTAAGCCTTTAATTTTCTTTGATTACTACAATGGTAGAGCACTTGGTATGCTTCGCATAGTTATACTTTGAATGTTTAATTCGATAGAATAAATTATTTCATGCTTATATTATTTTCAAAAAAGTATACTACATTTGATATGTATACCATTATCTGACAACAAAATGAAAAGCTAACATTTAATACTCGTAAAACTTAAAAAGTAAGTATTAAAAAATTAGAACAGCACTGTTCAAACAAAACGTTTATACGACGAGAATATATCCATTTAATTCGCACTTCAAGAAATAGCCGGGATAGATCGCTTATTCCGGGAGCCTAGGCTCGGTTTAGCATATAAACTACTTTTTCTCCCCAAACGGTTATAAAAATTGAGTCGACAAAGGCGGTTCAATATATTTATTCCCCGGCAATAAAAAATAACGTGCCTACTTATTTTGCCTTATATTGTTACCACGGGGAAAATGATTTCTACTGTTCATATTAAAATACATGTTCAGTGCTCTGTTCATTGAAAATGTATTGAGTACAGTAATCTTTTCTATTTTTAGTTTAAACGACGAATGTTCAAAAAGTTTTCAGAACCTTTAAGAATTATTTAAGTAATTTAGTATCTCTCATGTTCTTTTTTAACTTTTCTTTCATAGGCAGCAGCAGCTCGTTCTTATTTACAATTATTCATTATTATTATTGATTAGCCTTAAACAAACATCAGTTGAAAACTATTAAAAATATGTAACTAGCTAAATAACGCTTAATCATAACTGAATATTTTATTTATAATGTTATCTAATAATATAAGGGAACAAAGTAAACGACTAGGAAAACCAAACAAACTAAGAAAACTAACATCAAAGTAAGTCGCAAGATATATATATGTATTTATACATACAGTTGTTAAAGGAAAGAACAAACACAAAATTGATAGTTACACTACTAAGAATAGGAAATTTTGTACTGGGATTTACTGATTCCATACAAAGGTTTCGTTTACAATGGAAATCATAACAAAGCGACACATGTGGAACTATGGTATGTAAAATGATTGGAGACATTCTTCAAAGGATCACAAAAACCTCTTATCTGAATTTGCCTCCAGTTCATTCGAAGTATAGGTAGTTTATTTTACAATATATGAAATCATTTTTTCCGTAATAACTTACAAAGAAATAAAAAACTACCGTGTTAAAACATCTTGTGAAAACTAAATTCACTTTTTTTCACCAGCTTTTTTTTAATTAAAGTAGTGTTGTATTAAATCTTACTTCTAAAAATGCCCATCATAATTTTGACCAAATAATCAGTATAATCTAATAAAAACTTTTTGTATTATAATAGAATTTGCTTCAGTATTTCAGTATATTCAATTCAGCAATTCAGTATTAAATAACCTACTGTACTTTTTCACTTCATCTCAGACACTAGTACATATTTGTAATTAACATGACCAGTGATGCCATTGATAAATCGTTGTTTCCAAATGGCATTACTATTGTATTTTTTTATTAACTATTGTAATATCATTTAGCTGCTTACAGTTACTATCGACCGTTTAAAGCCCCACAATATCATCAGTGTTAAATTTATTCGACCATCTCTCTGCTGCGCTGCCTCCAAAGCCTATTGTGGTTGTCACTTTTTGTACTTGCCAAAATCTTTCCAGATAGCTTGACCAGCTTGACCTCCATGATTACCGCTTCGCTATTTATAGTCGTAGCGTTAAGTTATAAAGCTATAACCTTCCTCAATAAATATACTACAAAAAGCAAAAATAATTTTTCAAAACTGACACTGGTAGTTCAAGAGATTAGCACATCCAAAAAAACAAGCAATCTCTTGAGTTTCGGCACATTATGATATGAAAATGTTTCTCAAACAATAATAAAAACACTAGCGAACTTTTATAAATAGTGTTAGTATTAAATTTTCATAATATTTTTCAAAACATTTAAAATGACATGACATTCGCACTTTTATATAACTATCATTAGACTCATCCTTGCGTATAGTCGTGAGAACTGGACATTAACAAAAGAAAGAAGAAAATCAGCATCAGATGGCAGAAAGAAATCTGCATCTATAAAGTTCTCCGAAAGATCCAAGGGCTGGTCAAAAGAGACGATGACACTTGGAGGACTCGAAGAAATGCAGAGATTTAAGAGTTAAATGACCGAGTGCAATATCATCGTCGAAACAAAATTCCATAGACTTCGCTGTCTGAATCACCTACAGAAAATGGGAGATGATATACAGTTTTAATATACGTCTTAACTGATGGTTAAAACTGCATACTTTTGGTTGTCGTCCAGTTGTTCGGTCCAGATATTGCTGACTTGACACGATAACTATCTGCGTCAGCTTCAAGCTCACAACTGGCGAGAAAAAGTGCATTATCTGGACAAGTGAAGTCACGAGAACAAGTGCTCTCCTAACCTTTTTGGAACACGAATCATATCGTTAGTACATCTCAATTATTGATAAACATGAAAAGGAATTAGTAATTACATATAAGGAGAAATAGTATTGACGACTTTCTGAGGAGGGTGATAGTACTTTAACAAATAACATCAATATACTCTGTTATACAAAGAAAAGTTAATTATCCACTTGTAAAATAATTAAATGAGTATATATACCAAAGATTGGGCGCTCTCGTGTCGTATCTTGTACAATAGGAATATTTCTCATTGAGCTCGTGCAATGAAGTGTGAACTGGATAACACGAACGCCTTTACGTCTAACAATGGCTGCCTTAGTAGCTTAAGGATGGTGTAGAACGGCTCTTAATATCAATGCTGCATTTTATGCACTCGTTTTTTATAAGAATGTTACACAATATCTATTTGTCAATACCAACTCAAATGACATTGCAAATGAATGTGATTTTAAACTTCGCTTACATTATTGCGTATGTAATTTTATTTTAGAGTTTAATATTTTCATAGAAGTTTACTACTGTTTACTTACAAGGTCAAATATTTGAATGTAAGTTTTTTTTTTTATATAGTTTAAACAACATATCATTTTTCTATAAATCCCTGCTATTCGAACCACTGTTGTTTGCAGTTTGCTTGAGAAAAGGTGGTCTTGCCAATACCGCATAAGATAACAAAAGCCACGTAAATACAAAAAACTACCCGTCACGTCCACCCTCTCTAGCGGTAACTCAAGCCTAGGTCCGTTCCTCGGTGTGAAACCCTTGGGTCAGGCAACCGCCCGCGCGATACAAGTGACACTGTACGTGCATCACTTAGCTACCTACATACAACACTACACACGTATGAACATACACACGTGCACACCACACAGGTACATAGGTTCTGTGAGGGACCTTTTTTTTTTCTTTTTTTACGCTAGTTAGTTAGCGCTAGTTAGTGTAGAAACATTCCGATTACTGAATACACATACGCACGGTTCCTTCCTTCCTCCCAGGAGGAAGGGAACGTGCCTATGTGTATATTTAGTTAGCTCGTATCGTAGGTGTAGGGATTCGAATAGATCGCGACCTATTTGCGAACGCGACGACCGCCCGAGCCGAGGTCCGGCCACTTTGGCACCCTCGTGCGAGTCGTCCACAAAACTTTCGCGGCTGAGTGCCCTCTGCGCTCGCCCCCAAGTCCGGTGAAGCTGTAAAAGCCGCAGCGGCTTTAGGGCCCCTAAGGCGAACAGTGTAGTCAGTTCTAAAAAAAAAAAAAAAAAAAAAAACTATTACATTATAAAAATGCTTCTTTATAACCAGTTTTATTATCACATTTTAGATATTTTTCTCACAGATATTTGGTAGTGTATAGAAATTAAAGGCTTCATATACTCCCATGCAAGAATACTCGGTAACATAATTATTATTGTTACTTATAACTAGTAGTGCGTACATGGAAACATAAATGTAAGCTTCCAATTAGACTCTGACCGTTTTCTTTTTTAATAATCCTGACACACACATAGCACACGCACACACACACTCATTTAAAATTTAACAGTAATTAAATATTCCTACTTCTATATCTTCGGCTAGGGAAGGGGTTAAATTGGACGCTATACTATGTTCACCCCAAGAAGGCTTGCATTACATATTCACAGAACATAAATTGTTATGTACGTCGTGTAAATTATGACATAACGTAAAAACATGCTTTTCGACTATAAATTATCATTATAATAACTTTTTTGATAGTGATAAACCTTATAAAACATTATGCATGACAAAATATTAAATAACTTCCTCTATATAATGATGTTTTGAATTTTCGTATATTTTTTCTTACAACGTGCAGCGGTACTTTCAATGTTAGTTAAAACTAGAGAATACCTAAATAATCAATCCAAGGAATCGAAAATTAATCTCATCAATCGTACGAATTGAAAATTAATCGAATTGATCAAACATCGACGGTGTATTAGTCTATTTGTAACATAGAAAAAAAATTACGTAGGTAATTCCTACATTTTCACTGCAGCAACAAGCAATATTTATTGTTGTTATAGAGTATTTTTCTTATTTCATTTCCACAGCTTACACACCCCGCAATTGATTTAAAACATAATCGTATTATACTTAGATAACAGTTAGCTCTAAACAAGAATCGAAATCATAAAATTAACTTTCAAATTAAATTTGCTACATCTCTAAAATAAACATTTGAGATATCTCATGCAAGCCTTCTTAGGATGAACCAAGTATAGTAATTTAATATGTAATCACTATGCGGTGGCCGTCTACATCGGTTGTCTATCATTGATCTGGATTTACCCGTTCAAGGAGTTCACATTTACATAGCTGAGCCCGAATATTGCTATGTATGCACTCATAACATATGTGCATATCGTTCAGGTTAAATTAAACACTTTAAATATGGTCAATATATCAGCAAAATATTTTTTTGTTCAATTAAAACTTATACTACATAATTTTATGAACTGTTTATTTATGAATTAAATTATAACAGTTATATTAACGTTTCAGATTGATTTATCGTTCAACAGAACTTTTTAAACGTACCATAATACGACACAACTGCCATAATATATCATTAATATAAACGATTTATCAAAAAGTTTCTTAGAAAAAACTTCAACTTTCTCCAAGGTTGTCGAATACAAACCTGTTAATAAAGAAACATATCTTCGTCTTCGTTCGTGAGAGTACAAATCTGCTTGTTTGCGAAAAGTTTTAACAGGAAAAATAAGAAAAATAAAGAGAGTCGACAGATCTCGTTGATCCTACCCGCATGATATATAGGTATTATAGATTTATGTGGGAGCTGTTTGATGTATAATCTTTTGTAATTAGGGGTACGACGATGTAATAAAAACATAGTAGGTACATTTCCGTAATTTAACATGTGCTTAATAATTTACTAACAATAAAGTAAAAGTACCTACTTATTTATATAACTGGTAACTTATGTAGTAAATTTGATACAGAATTCCACTAGAAACTAATACCAAAAATAACTCTTTCATTATTTAATATATGAGTACAGTATTATTATTGTCATATTAATTTTAGCTGCATTTTTAATTATCAATTTTGTAAGTTTGCATCTAGTTAAACGGAACTGAAGTTTTGGGGCAGTTATTATTTTGAAATGAAGTATTCAACACTATTGATGGTTTGTCTAAATTGCGTGTTTGTGAATCAACAATAAAAAGTCATTATTTATGTTCACAGTCACTAAATAATCTGGCGAGTTTACATTCAAATTCCATTTTATGCATGCGTGTAAAAGTATATTTTGTTTGCCCTATATATTTTTCCGTACAAAAAATATGTTTACAGCATAAAGCGGCGTGTAAAACCAAAAGCTTAAAAAAATGGCTGTCTCTAAAAATGTGATGTTACTAAATAAACAACGAACATGGAAATACTTGAAAGAACTTTCTTCTGGTATATAAGTATATAAACCACGACTGTTAAAAGGTAGTTTAATAAGTAACATTTGTATTCAAATTTTACATGTAGGTAATCGGTTAGTTTATATTGAACCACATCTATATTTAATCTAATACAAGTAATTTTGATAATTATTTCAGCCGCAGTTTTGTATATTGATAATTATTTGTTTAAACAGATCATTTTGATTTCGAATCCAATGGAATGTAAAATAATAGTCGAAATCCAAGAACTCATCACATCAATGTATCTGTCAATAATTAGTAAACTGAGTCTGTCACACGAATTTAAACTTGAAAGCAAACCTAAGCTACTACTTAAGACTATATAAAATTCCATTTCTAAGCGCAAACGGTTATCAATTCAGTTGTAGCAAACGCTAATTACTTATTATCGTTACTGTTAATTAATAGTATTCATCATTTTCTATTCAATTATACATGTGTTTGATTATTACAAATTAATTTCAATGTAGTTCCGCATAATTTACATTCTCGATTGAAAAGGATTCTTTGTTTGATGCAAAACCGTAAGTTCTTGAAGGGTATCTACTGTTCTATATTAATTAAAATAATCCAGGCGCTTATTTTCCTAAAATTCGTCCGTCTTTTTAATACAATAACTCAAAGTTTAATGGCTTATAGGTCAACGTGATATGGGCATGTTATGAGGAGCTATGAAAGTCATATAACTAGAAGAACGATGAAGACCGAAGGTACAGATAGATTGTGTGAAGAATGATGATATGCGTTTAAGGGGTGTGAATACTAAGGTGAGAATTAATAAAGTGGAAGAGGAAAATATTTTCTACCGACCCGATATAAGTGAGATAAGGGGTCAGAAGAAAAAGAAATCACCGTAAATAAGCTCGTAAGTGGTTGGGTTTAGTCAATTATAGGATAAATATCTAATGTTGTAGTATTCCTTGGTAAAATTTCTGTACAACACCTGATGGTATTACAGTGCACTGAAATAAATCAGTGACTTCTCGAAGAGTAGCTTCATTGACAGTGGATACCGTCATGTCAATGGCTTTACCTAAAGTACCTCATATCTTAACAATGAGAGAACATGCTGACCTGGTGACATTTACACGGCTTTAGTTAGCAAAAAACGAAATAGAATCCGAAACTTAATTAAATTCGAATGAACTCATTGATCTTGTAATTAGTTTTCTTGATACTTGATTAATTGCTAAGCCAAAACTGTCTCAGTGAAGATTACAAATTTAGTTTGATGTTATTAGTCGTATTAATTACTATAAAAGGGACGTAATTCGAATCCAGATACCCTATGTTAATAGATTTAACGTGAACGAGCACGAAACCAATTTATTTTATATAGAAACGTTTAATTTGTTTCACAATTTGAATGTGGCAAATAAGGTTTCGAACGTGGCAAATAAACAACGCTTCAACGCTACGATAATTTTTACAAGTTAAAAGGAATTTCAGAGTATTAGACCTAAAATTAGACCTAAGAATTGATTTTTTAAAAAAAATCCGTTCATGAGTAATTCGTCTATACAAAAATCTTTTGTGTGTTTGTTCGTGTAACTTCTGAACAACTTCATCGATTGAGCTCATATTCACATTATATATATTTATATATATATATATATATATATATATATATATATATTCGATTTATGGAGTTGGTAGTCTATAGCTATGGTAGGAACCGACAAATAGTTTTATGGTTGAGCGATTAACTACCAGAAAAGGCCAGAATAACGTCTTCCAAGCCAGCTTAGTTATACATAGATATTTAAATGTTCCCCATAAATTCATTTAAAACTTAGATCACAAAAAAAAACACTGAAGAACTGTAGAAACCTGTAGCAATTCACAGTATTATTAGTACTTGGTCGAGCTCGAGTAAAGCTCACAGCTTTTAAAGGTAGATACAGTTTTTGGTCGTTTTTTATTTTCTATTTAAAACATCTGTTGTTTCACCGCTACTTAATGAAATATATGAGTATGGAACGTGATAGAGCTTTATTTAAATATGAATAATTAATACGGTTTTATGTTATAACAAAAATATTTTATATAAAGACAAAGTTAAAATTTCAATAATTTGTCTCATTAGCGGAAGATACTAAAATACTACATTAAGAAAAAACAAATTCATTGGTCACTGTAGGTTTCGAATTCTAAAATGTCAGTTATATAATAACGGTAACGAAACCGAAACCTCTCAAGCAGTTTTAATTATATTTTACAATTGAACCTCTATAATCAGAATACTTTATGGTGCGGTACCGAGAATACAATTATTCCGCGAAATTGAAATACACAGTCGATTTCAAATTTTAGTTAGGTTTTCAGTTAAGGCGACAAACGTGCCAGTTCCATCATGTAAAACAAATTTAAACGTTGAATCGAATAAATTGAACGATGACATGTTCAGGTCTCATGGTAGAATGGTTTCAATAGTAATCGATAATATTAGGAGTTTAAGCCCGTGTTAAATATATTCGATCAACATTCCAAAGCGACGTTGCCATAACACCCGTTTATTGTTCTCCTTCTTGTACTTGGTAACATAGGTCAACAAGTGCCTAGAGGTTTCCAGATTGCTTGACGATCATTGTTTTACTCCGCTTCTTAGAGTCATAACGTGAAGTTGTATGCGCTATAATCTTCCACAATGATATAAAATAAAATATCCCAATATTATAAACTAGCTGTGCCCGCAACTTCGTCCGCGTGGTATATTTCGTATATGAAAAGCGGTAACTAAAAAAAAACCTCCCTTCACTCCAATCACAACTTACGGTATTTGACCGGTATAAGCTTTGAGAATACGCAACTAAAATTATTTTAAACTAGCTGTGCCCCACGATTTCACCCGTGTTAATTTTGCACAAATTATTGTTCTTATCGCAAGTACAAATTATTGAATTTTTTTTATCTCCTAAACTAGGTGTCAAAATAACATACTATAAAGAGCAAAACTTAACTTTATACAATATTCTTCATGACGAAGAAACTTTTATTCGTAAGAATTAATATGCCATGACTAAAAATAATGTTCATATATCACTTTTTAATTTTTAACAATTGTTTGTTACAAAATAGCTTTTTGAGGCTTATGTATAGGAGATAGTCATAAGCTATAGCGAACTTTTTTTATATATATATTAAGGATCAGTATTTTTGTAGCAAATTATATTTACGTTAATGAACCATTATGACAGTGCATGCGGGTAAAGCTGCTCGGAAGAGCTTCCACCTCCGACTTAACAAACATCAATATTTATGGATTACTGAGAGTTCTAGCCTAATGTTAGATAGCCTATAATATTTGTCGTTAGTCTGGCTATCATATACAAGAAGATTTTTTCGAATCCGACTGGTAGTTCCAGAGATTAGCGTGTTTAAACAAACAAACAAACAAAACAAAACTCTTACGCTTTATTATATTAATATAGATAGTGTAGAAATACACCGACAGATCTCGGAACACGACAAACCAAAAGAAAATCATACTTGTGTTTATCACTATGTGTATGGTGGTCGTGATCTCTGCCACGCCGCTATATTACTGCAAATACACCGATTGATCTCAGAACACGACAAACCAAAAGAAAATGATACTTGTGTTTATCACTATGTGTTTGGTGGCCGCGATCCCTAACACCCCATTATAATACTGTATACAAATGAATGATCTCGGAACACGACATACCAAAAGAAAATTATACATGGGTTTATTATTATACGTATGGTGGTCGCGATCCCTACCACCCCGCTAAGTTATTGCATATACACCGACTGATCTCTGAACACGATGAACCAAAAGAAACCCATAGATGGGTTTATCACTATTTGTATGGTAGTTGCGATCTCTACCACCCCTCTATATTACTGCATAAACACTGACTGAACTCTAAACACGACAAACCAAAAGAAAATCATAGTTGGATTTATCACTGTATGTGTATGGTATTGTAAATCATCCCTGATTGTACCACCTTGCAGATTCATTTTTCAATAACACGAAAACCTAAAAGTATAAATATGAATTTTTGTATCCCTAAATTGAGAAATAGTGGGGTTTTCATACATAATTTCATCCCCTATTTAACCCCTTCAAGTTTTATCTTTGCTCCATAAGGTACCCTATGTCCGTCTCCAGGGTCCAATATATCTCTATTCATTAAAATTGGTTTGATGAGTTCTTCGTACAAACCTTCATCTCCTATTTCACCCATTAAAGTTTTATTTTCACCACATAACGTAGCCAAACTCTTTGTTCAAATTCCAACATATCTCTATACCAAAATTCATCAAAATTGGGTTCTTTATACGAACTTTTGTGTTGTGTTTTGTGTGTTTGTGTTTGTGTTGTGATCTTTTTCGAAATGAATTGCCATCCCTAGCAGCGGCGCGGCTATATTCAACTGGAATTTTCCAGCATATGCTGACTCTTTTTAATATGATTTATCACATAGATCTGAGGTCAACTTATATTGGCATATGTATAGAATATTATCGCTTAACCGTACCTTTAACAAATCTTAAATGTTATTAATTAAGTTTCAATCATCATCATTTTACAAACCATAATATACAGATAACTAAAATTTCAGTCAATTGAACTGAAGAGCTATTTTAAGTGTTAAGTGAACCTACTAACTGTTAAGTGAACCTTACCACAATATATTAGCGAAAACCGTTTCCAAATCGGTTAAGGCGTTTCTGAGATTAGCGCACACAAACGTTGGCAAACAGACAAAAATTCTAATATTCATTGTTTTGAGTTCTACTGCGTTGGTAAAGGCCCCCAATAATAGTTTTTTCTCATATATCTTCTTTGTACAGACATCGATTAGTTACGTTTTTATTATATGTATAGAATATATGTTAACCGTCCTTTAAGAAAAGCTAAATGTTATTAATTAATTAACTTTTTTATATAAACTGTTAATATCTAGTAAATAATAATGATTTATAGTATGTCGGTTTAGTGTAATTTAATACAAATCTTTATAGCGCAAACACCAAATAAAGACATTTATTGTAAAAAAATCAGATTGAATAGATATTTTTAGTTATTTAAACATTTAACAAAAACGTTAAAATCTATCTAATAATAACATTTTAAAATAATAATAAAAGTTCAGCCTTAAATTATTAACATAAGTGCTTACAGAAAGTGTGACAATAAATACCTCATCAATTTCATGATAATTTAAACGAAGCCGTATAGCGCCATCTATGAACACTCCTGGGATATAAAAATACATAAGTTTTCTATTTTTGAAAATTATATAAATATAAAATAATTTGGATTAATTTGGTATATTTTCACTTTGTTTCACTAAATATATTACATATACACACATTATTTTTCATATGTACATAACCTAAATGCAATTTATAGACAATGCAAAAGTCCACACGTGTAAAAAAATGCATCCTAAATATACCTTCAAACTATAAACTATATCCATACCAAATTTCATTAAATTCGGTCCAGTAGTATTTGCATGATTAGCGTTCAAACATTCCGACAGACAGAAAGACAGACAAAAATTTCAAAAACTATCAAAATGTGTTTTGTCCGTGATTCTAAACCCACCGTATTTTTTTTAAATATATTCAATGTACATATTTCGTCTCTTTACTCTTTTAATATAAGTGTAGATGAGAAAGTTTGTATATTTGTTAATCATTCACGCAAAAACGGCTGAACCGGTTTAGGATGAAATGTGGCACACATATGGTTTATAACCTCTACATAGGATACTATTTATGTCGGTGAAAAACATTTTTTGCATAATCGAAAAACATAATATATTTCGGAAAAACGTGTTCAAAAGAACAAACGGTTTCTTGAGTTTTATAAAATTAGATTAGGTAAATGGCAAACCTAAAACATATACATATATGTTAAAAATATGTCTTATTTAAAAAACCTAATATTATAGATACACTAGTCTGAAGACTGTTTCAGTAATGGAAAATTATTTCACTTTTACTTGATTGAATATTATTTACATTATTAAAATGTTGTTTTAATATTTTTCAGAAAATGTTTACTTTACATTACTCATATGTAATGAACACTATAACCTAATGAAATCTATATACTATTTAAAAACTGAAAGTTTCCTAACTAGTTAGTCAAAGCTACGTGAGAGCGTTTCTCAAGCACAACATAATGTAGGGCGCTAGGGTCAATAGTGTAACTTCAAAAGTCCACACTCCCTCAGAGCGGTTATGTAAATAAAACTAAACTAACATTTATACTCTCCATATGCAAATACGCAATTAAAATAATAACCAAATTCTAAATGTTAATCTGCTTACACTTAAAAGATGAAAATATTATTTCATTTAGAACGGAGTTCTAAAAAATAAATTGTACCTATAAAAGGCATGCTTAAAACATATTTGTGTTAGGCAAATTTTTCAATCGTCTGATAACTTTATTTCAGGAATAATTATGACGTTTTGACTGATAATGTATAGAACACCTGTCAAAATTTAGAAATTATTCTTTGAATAAAGCAATCTGTTCATTGAAGAATCGGCTCTAAATGGCTTGTTTATTTATTTAATAGATGAAACGAATAAAAACGCCGTGGTTGTCGCATGGTGTTGGACTGTGAGAATATTGATTCCATTTTTCGTGATCCAAACCTCGGCATTTATAACCCAGTTAACACTTTTACGTCAAGTTGACATCTGAATGACATCTAGCAACTAATGCGTTAAAGTAAAAAATTACTCGGTAATGATTTACAAATTACTCATTATTTAACACTGTTTATGTAGTATGCTGATGTAACAAGTATGATTGATATACCTGTGATGTACATTTGCCATCCGTTTAATATATTAGTGATGTGGGAAAAGTCCATCCTGACATCATTTTGATAAAAATATTGGCGGTAAAGGGTCGAGATAACGTCACTATTATTATCTTTTATATCAACTAAATTTTCAAATTACTGCTAAAGTACCTATGAACAAGATTTGCACTAGCGTATTAAAATGACGCAATAGTAATTCTAATGTGAAAGTACCTCCCCCAAGTCAACACTGGAGAACTGGCGGTACTTCGGTAGTTGAACGAATGAATTGGTTCATAAAAACAACCCTTTATATTCAATGTATAAAACAAAACGATACTTAGAACAAAACCGTGGCAGTACCATCTTATGTCAGTATAAAAAAGTAAATATGAAATTACTTCATTTTATTGATATATTAACCGTACATAAAAATGTAACTTCCCGGCTATGTAACGATAACATTTACTTTTATATCAGACATACGAAATAAATTGACTTATTTTTTTATATAAAATTCTGATTTTATTACTATGTCAACGACTCGTAAAATGTGACTTATCAGATATGCAGTTGTATTATTTTATCGTTAATATCAGTTGTACGGATCAGTGCCAGCCACTCCAAAAATAAATGTCTATCTGAATCTTCCTCTCCCATGCACGTATGGCGTGGTGAACCTTCTGTGTCTCCAAAATTTAGAAGATTTTGTTAACATGTCCGTGTTCTGTATGGTTAGGAAATTTTATAGGCGATTCACTTGAGGCAGCACGACTGGTGAAATATCTCCACCTTACAGAAGATCGCAGTCGAATAACCCTGTACTGTATTCTTGCGATGATTCTCTAGGTATCGTCATAACGGCTTAACATCAGTGAGGCTGCTAACTTTTTTATCAGCTTAGTTGTATAAAAAACATGCTTCGTTCAAGCGTAAAATAGTTTTGAAGATATTGGGATTAGCTCTGGATATCAATGTTCAGGTTTGCTTACTGATTATTAGACTGCTTCATCTATCTGCTCTTTCATGTCTTATCTTAGACGCATTGCTGTGCTGATAGGCTTTAGGCGTATTCGAAATTAATAACGTTTCCTTGAAAATGATAATCGATGAACTTCTATGATTTTAAATATTTCCCTGGTATATCTTCAATGTCCACGGTCAATATTATGTTAAAGTTTTAGTATAATCTCACAATCACGAGGTCCCATTCTAAGCTTATTACTTAATTCGATAACTCTATAATAATTAATTCCGATGGATTGTAATGGTATACTTTCCGTGTTTGTATTGTATAAACTGGCACTCTATACCAAATCTGATAACACTCGCATATTATGAGCACGCATAAGCTTGCGTGATTAATATTATTATAATAAGAACGATCCACAATTCCACGCGTATAGGCAAACAACCGGATTGAATACACAACGGTAGAGAAAGGATCATTTGTAGGTACTTTAATAATATTTTAGTATAAAATTTATAAAACCACAATTTTGTTATGTATGGCCGATTACGGTAAACAAAAAATATTAATTTCTAAATACAACTACTTCCAACTGCAAGTAGCATGGTTAAGTACCTGGGCGGTCCGATAAGTACTTAGCTTCACCGTCCGATAGTGCTACTAACGCTAGAGAAATTCACTATCGTATAGTACATTCTCGTAGACAACTACTGTCAAAATTTCAGCCGAATAGGACTCGTACTATTGTTTTGACCGCGTGTGGAAGCGGGCGTGTTCGCGGTTTTTGGAAAAATGGAAAAAGAGCAATATCGGTCGGTGATTCAATTCTTGTTTTTGTAAAGGAAATCGCGCAGCTAAATCAAAGAGCGCTTGGTTGTTATATACGGTGACTCTTCTCCTTCGATGGCGACCGTCAAAAATGGGTTTAACGACTTTCAACGTGGTCGCACGTCGGTTTTTGGTGAGCCACGCCCAGGTGCCCTGAAAACGGCTACCACGGAGGATAACGTGACTGAAATCCACGATCTCGGATTGGCAAACTGCCGATTGAAGGTGCGCGAGATAGCTGAGACAGTAGGTATTTCTAAAAACCACGTGAGTCATATCCTGCATGAAATATTGGGTATGAGAAACCTGTCGGCGCGATGGGTGCCGTGTTTGCTCACTCCAGACAACAAGCGCAGGCGTGAGACCATTTCAGAGCAGTGTTTGACGCTGTTTAAGCGCAATCCGGAGGAGTTTCTACGTCGTTATGTGACCGTCGACGAAACATGGATCCACTGGTACATACCAGTAACCAAAGAACAGTCAAAACAGTGGACTGCAACTGGCGAACGTGCTCCAAAGACGGCGAAGACTGTCCCATTAGCCGGAAAGGTGATGGCCACCGTTTTCTGGGATTCACAAGGTGTGATCCACATCGACTACCTGTAGAAGGGCAAAACGATCACAGGGTTTTACTATGCCGAATTGTTGGGCCGATTCGACACCGAATTACAGATAAAACGGCGACATTTGGCGAAGAAAAAAGTGCTCTTCCACCATGACAACGCACCGGCTCACACCGTCGCTGTCGCCACGACCAAATTGGTCGAATTAGGCTACGAACTGCTGCCCCATCCACCGTAGTCTCCAGATTTGGCCCCGTGCGACTTCTTTTTGTTTCCAAACTTGAAAAAGTCACTCGCCGGACAGAAATTTAAGTCGAATGACAAGGTTACCGCCGCCACGGAAGCCTACTTTGCAGACCTCCAGAAAACGTATTTTTCAGACGGGTTAAAGAAGTTGGAGCATCGCTGGGTCAAGTGTATCGAGCTAAAAGGAGACTATGTTGAGAAATAAATCGCCACTTTTCCAAAATTTTCGTTTTCCTTTTGTAGGCCAAGTACTTATCGGACCAGCCTCGTACCTGTATATATCGTTCCGGGTTAAGCCAGTATATATCTAGTAATCAATCGGGTGGTAATCAATCAAACCGCTTGGATGTTAACCACCATGCACTAGGTAATAAGCCTATCACAGTTTTTTTTTGTTTTTTACGTTTTGAGACCGGCCAGTGTTTATACCGCTGCAGAGAGGCTTACAGCTTGGCATGACAAGAACGACCAGCAATATTTATTAATATTAACGATCTTTCGAAGGTCGCCGTTCTTTTTGGATTGTACCGTGCTTAGTATCGGTCACAAAAAAAAATTACAATTGAAGAACAATTTTTAATCCTACTTTATTTTTCGATACAGCAGCGTGAATATCGGTAGAATATCTATTGGTTATTGGTATAATTATACTTGTCCTAATTAACTGATTCGTCAACGCAGAACCTGAAATACTGGAGCTATTTAATTTACATGCGAGTTCTTTTTGCATATTAGGTGAGTAATAAGGACGTATTTTTGGAAATTTAAGGTGAAAATCTGTTAGTTTAGAAGAGAGCTCTATGATAATTTTTATTTACCAACTCAGTCAGAAAGTAAAAAAGACGTGTTTCATAGTTCTTTCAAATTCAATACCTAAGGATGTAAAGGATGGGGTGAAAGTTTGTTTAGTACAAGTAACAACATCTATTAGCCAAAGTTTTAACAAGGCTGAGATTGTGGGGCACATCTAGTATAATATAAAATAATAAGATCGTTCAAAACACACTTCAGAATTAAAATAACTGAACAGATTCATCTAGAATACCTTTTGAACAAGTGTACAAATATTAAGAAAATATGAACAATAAAATACTTGAAACCATTAAAACGGAACGGTATTCAAAAGATTTTAACAAAACTCATTTCAAGTGTAGTACATTGTTATTCCTGACGCTCCTTGAAACAAAATGTCTGACTTCAATTAACGATGACACGATTTATATTCATTCTATGGATTATCCAAGCTTTACTGTGTTTTGTTTGCATATTTATCACTGTGACTTTTTCTTTTAAGTTCACAGGACTCCATTATTCTTTGTTTCGAATTAATTAATTTATTAGTAAATACTTTTGCAATATTTTATCTTTATTAGAATATATTTTCTTTGATATACACAACCTGTATAGTGGTGTTGAGTAGTTATTTTCAGTAAGAAAGCAAATATTAACGGATTATTTTTTTTATTTTTAACTGTCTGTTATGAAGGTGCACATAAGGTGTGCATTTCACCAGATATTAAATGTCCACTATAGCTAATAGCAGCTTATAATCAGTCTCGAAAAAGTACAATTCTAAATGAGGTCAGTCAAACAGTCAGTTCTAACAGTCTGCTGGGTACCTAGTAGGTTACGACAATTGTGTCCGACCGTATCGTGACTACCTTACACTAGATGTAGCACCCGCAATAGCGGTACCTTTAGGCATGTTTCGAACGGCGCGCGGAGCGCATGGTCGTTCTTTGTTGCACGTCCGCTGGGTTAGACTTTCAGAAGGCGCAAGCGGCCAATCTCCGGCATAATAGTAGTAGCCTTAAGACAGCAATGCGAACACTGCTTTTGCGACAGATTGGTACTTGGGCTTTGAAAACTGGCACGGACTCTACGGACGGACGGAATATTTACGATTTTTTTCCAATTGGAAATATTTATTACATCACCAAATTATGATAATTATTTATTATTCAGCAAGTAACATCACAAATACAAAAGTCATTTGTTTACTTAGATATATACCAACATTTTAAGGCTTTTTAACGCCCAAACTCCCTGTTTGTCAAAAATATATACATATAAGTAATTATTTGAAAAGTGTAATCTTACATAACTTACAAAGGCATAATTAAATACATGGTTATTTAAGAATAGTAACGTAAAGTAATTAATACAATTTGAGTTAAGGGTTCTTATAAGATAGTATTTAGACATATATATATATACTTTTTTTCTAAATGCTTTATCTTGAGTTAAGTCTTATTGGCGCTTACGACAAATAAATTCTTAATTGTATTTTGTCTTCTTTTTTTTACTATTTAAGAAATACCAAAGTTAATTAGTGTTGTAAAATTAACTTAGTGGGATTATTAGTGAGAATAATTATTCGTGTTGTATAAATATATTATTTATTAGTATTATAACAATAGATTTTTTTATGTCCCTACGCGTCACCCCTAACACAAATCAGGGATTAGTTAGTAGATTTTTAGTGCGAATAAAATATAACATTTCCCATTCCTGCCATGAGGACATCCTACAATATTTTACAATTTACTTACATCTACTGAAGCTTCCCTTCTCTTTTGTATGTTATTACCCTACCTTCCTTCCCTTTTATTATTACCTTCTCTTTTATATCACTACTTCCCTCTTAGTTATACTTACACTATTCTAAAGCTTCCCTTCTCTTTTCTTACGCTAACATATCAACATGTACTACTGTCACGAAAATACTTTTACACAATAAAATTAAGCTCCAAATTACAATTACTTATATTGCAACCCCGGAATTTGTCTCACATCATGTCGAAATTTATTTTTTCAATTAAATAGTACCCTAATCTATAATCTAATATAAACTTTGTATAATTGGATGTTACTTAAATAATTAAATTAATCTTAAGAACTAATTAAAATTTTGTAAAAATGTATAATTGAAAATGTAATAATTGAATAACTCTAAATAAATTTGAATATAATAATAAATTCCAGAAAGTCGTTTCTATGTTCCTCATCAGCAGCAGCTCCTTGCAGCAATATTGGCAAGGTATCTAGTTGAATTTTTACAATAGGTTGAACACATATACATAAATCGGCAACTAGAAAGAGAAAGAGCATAAGTATATGCTTGTATTAGAATGAGATACCATTTTTGTATGTGCTATCGACCTGTATCAGCTTTCGTAAATCGTTATCAATATAAATCCTGCTTTAATTTTGCAATATGAAAAGTTTTAAAGTGTATTTTAATGTTTAGTAGATGTTTTTAATTAAGGCTACGTGTACTGTACATGGATATATAATAATAATACACACGCTAGTGTATTCCGTTTCTGGTATCGTCTTATTCAATCTATTGCCGATTTATACTATACTAAATCTATGATTATATTAGGTATTTAACTATGAAATTGCCGTTATGTATGAAAAAATTTAAACGAATTTTTTTCATGTATTATATTTTTTATTTGTATTAATCGAAGTAATCACCCATGCAATCAAAGCATCTTTGCCAGCGCAGTCGCAGTTTATTGATGCCCTTCTTAAAGAAATCAGCTGGACGGGAGGCAACAAATTCTTCAAAGGCATTTTGTACTGCCTCTCGGGTATTGAAATTTTTTCCCGCCAAGGAGTTATCCAAATTCTGGAAAAGTAGTAGTCTGTAGGCGCAAGGTCTCGTGAGTAGGGTGGATGACGGAGAACTTTCAACTCCAGTTCTTGCAACTTGGAGACCGTCTGCTGTGCAGTATGAAGTCGCGCGTTGTCGTGCAGGAGCAGCGGAGACGAGCGATTGACCAATGCTGGTTGGAGATGTGCCAGCTTCTCCATCATTGTGTTCAGTTCTTCACAGTATACATCTGCAGTAATGCTCACCCTGTTTGGTAAGAAGCTATGATGAATCACACCGGCGCTAGACCACCAAACAGTGACCATCACTTTTCTAGGGGTAAGTTTTCGTTTAGGGCATTGTTTAGGTGCTGAACCAGGATCCAACCAACTTGCTGAGAGCTTGAAGTTATCAAACAGAATCCATTTTTCATCGCAGGTAACAATGCGGTTCAAAATTCCTTCATTTGTGTGTCTGTTGAGCAGTGCAAGGCACGTCTCGACGCGTACTTCGCGCTGGCGATCTTTGAGTTCGTGGGGCACCCATTTGTCAAGCTTTTTTACCTCGCCAATTTGACGCAAATGGACCAATATTGTTTTAACGCTAACGTCGAAAGCTGCTGCTAATTCAGCCGTAGATTGTTTATCATCAGCTTCCACAATCACCTTTAATTCGTCATTGTCGACCAAAGTCTTCGGACGACCGCGAGGTTCATTTTTCAGGTCGAAATTCCCAGAACGGAAGCGAGCAAACCAATAACGGGTGGTGCGTTGGTTTGTAGTGTTAGCTCCGTAAACGTCGTTGATGTTGCGTGTCGCTTGTGCCGCGTTGCTGCCACGACGGTACTCATATTCCATAATTACTCGAATTTTTAACGTATCCATGATGACAAAAAAAATTGAAATGCAATGAAAATGTTACACTAATCAATAAACAAATGACTACTTTTGGAAAAAGAATTCCATGTTTTTAAAATAAAATTAATTTGAAATTAGAATTTTTAGCCAAACAAAAATTATTTTGATTTGAAATGGCCAGTACTGCATAACGGCAATTTCATAAGTAAAGACCTATTATTAACAAGACCGTTAAAATCAAACTATTAAAAAGTAGGTAGCTAAATTAATTTGTTTCGTGTTTACTGTTTGTGGTGATAGTTTGGAAAAAAAAATCATTTTTTACAGAATTCGATGCATTATATTATACAGGGTATTTGTAGACCGCTCCCGAAAATGAAGACAGACTATAGTACTAATGACACCTTTGATGATGGGATGGAAAAAAAATTGATCCTGATAAAAAAAAAATCATATTCTTTAAACTTTTTATTAGCATTATTTACGCTCCATCGTGTTAGTACATCAAAATGAACTGATAATTTCATAAAAAATACATTACTTTACTTAAAAAAAAACCAGCAATGAAACACAAAATCAAAAACAGCTGATGCTCGGATCAACGAACGCCCGGGCGCAGCGTCAATCTTGCGCTGCACGCAACTAACAATCAAATAAATACTTATTTACAACATTTGTCTAAATAACTAACTTATCTACTTTGCCACTGTGCTAGTCTTTACCTAGCCACTTTCTTTCGAATTCACCGGTTGAATAAGCTAAGTACCGGGTTCGATTCCCCGCTTATGAAAAAAATACTTGAATGAAATTTTAAAAAGGATATATTCATGCTTTTTAATCCGTCGTGTAATTATGTTTATTACTCTGATGTATTCAGTTATGTACGATCTACTCAGATCAGTTCAAAAATAAGTTATAAAAAAAAAATTGGTATGAAACAGCTTACCGATCTAAATCCTCCGTGGCCTTATGGGATGCGGCTCAAATTGTGACCCATTCATTTCGAGGCAGATTTGAGCTCGGCGTTGCGTCTCCTTATGCAGTCGGGGCATCATCGTGGGGTCTTCGACACAGTCCGCACGTAGTTTGTCGAAAACATTCACGATCCTTTGGCGCATTTGGTTAGCACTATCACACTCACGATTAAAACCCCTTTCTTTCACATACCCCCACAGAAAGAAGTCTAACGGGGTCAGATCGGGTGACCGAGGTGGCCAAGCGTGTCGATCCAGCGATCATCAAACAGCTCGGTGAGGCGCTCACGGACGAACCTTACCACATGTGGAGGTGCACCATCATGCTGAAACCATGTGCGGCGATATTCAGTCAATGATAGGTCGTCTAAAATGTCCACTATTTGCTCATTTATAATGTTTAAATATCGCTGTCCGTCAAGTCGCTGTGGCAGAAATACTGGCCCTAGTATGCAATCCTTAAATAAACCTGCCCATACATTAACGGACCATCGGGTTTGGTGCCCGGTTTGTAGAACTGCGTGCGGGTTCACCTCGGAATACAAGTGTATTTCTTCGGTTCCACAACCCGTTTCTGGTAAATGTTGACTCGTCCGTCCAGATGACGTGTTCAATGAAATCAGGGCCACGTTGTTGCTGGTATAATAACCAACGGCAGTAAACTCGCCGGCGGTCGTGATCGCCGGGTACCAAAGCTTGCAATTTGTGCACTTTGTATGGCCGCATTCGGTTACGCTTTAACACCTTACGAACTGTCCAGTACGACACACTTGTTCCATTCCGCAACCTTAACAATTTAGCAATACTTCGTGTACCTAAGTTCGGATACCGGCGAACGACATCTAAAATGCGCTCCTCGGCCTGAACTGCCACTTGACTTCCACCTCCTGTCGCTACTGGAGCAATGGGTCGATTTTCCAACACTCGCTGAAATGCTGCTGTTATCAGACGAGAGTCAGCCGGATGTCGAGCTGTCGGGAATCTCTCTCGGTAAATTCGCAATGCTCGCGAAGCATTCCCGCGAGCTTCTCCAAGGCAAATTAACATGTTACCGTATTCACGAGCACTATAAACGTACGCGTTAGGCATTATTAAAACAGAACAATAATAAAAACAACAAAAACTTAACAAGATACACAAAATGTAACAATAAAATATTAACAAGAATTTAAATATCAATACGATTGAACGAATATCTGTCGCTCATGCGCGCATGAAAGTCTAAATGAAACTGTCTCAAAAACTAAAAATACTAAATTTAATAATCAGTCCCGCCAAAACTAACCGCTCCTTTGGCGGTGAGCCGCGGCCACCGTTGACGGCACTTTGTACATTTCCACAGATCGATAAAGCGTTAGACATTGCCAACTTTTATTTTATAAGCTTAGCTGTTATATATAAAAACTATTTAATCTTTTTATCTTTGATTTTATACAAGAAAATAAAAATGAAATGGTACAGAATAATTTAATAGTTGAAATTAATTGCAATTACGATAGTCAATTAATCTATCAGAATGAATGTGCCTTGGAGAAGCTCGCGGGAATGCTTCGCGTGCATTACGAATTTACCGAGAGAGATTCCCGACAGCTGGACATCCGACTGACTCTCGCCTGATAACAGCAGCTATTCAGCGAGTGTTGGAAAATCGGCCCACTGCCCCAGTAGCGACAGGAGGTGGAAGTCAAGTGGTTATTCAGTTCGAGGAGAGCATTTTTGATGTCGTTCGCTGAAATCCGAACTTAGTTAAACGAGGTATTGCTAAATTGTTAAGGCTTCGAGATGTAACAAGTGTGTTATACTGGACAGTTTTCAAGGTGTTAAAGCGTAAACGAATGTGCCCATAAAAAGTGCACAAAGTGCAAGCTTGGTATCCGGTGAGAACGATCACTGGCGAGTTTTTTACCATCGGATAAGACCCGCAACAACGTGTGCCTGGTTTCATTGAACACGTGATCTGGACGGACGAGTAGACATTTACAGGAAACGGGCTGTGGAACAGAAGAAATACACACGTTTATTCCGAGGTGAACCCGCACGCTGTTCTAAAAACCAGGCACCAAACCCGATGGTCGGTTAACGTATGGGCAGGTTTATTTAAGGATCGCATACTAGAACCACTGATTCTACCACAGCAACTTAACGGACAGCGATATTTAAACCTCATAAATGAACAGTCGGAGAACATTTTAGACGATTTATCATTAGCTGAATATCGCCGAAAATGGTTTCAGCATGATGGTGCACCCCCACATCCTCAGATTCGTCCGTGAGCGCCTCACTGAGCTATTTGATGATCGCTGGATCGGCAGACTAGGACCATACTCTTGTCCACCTCTGTCACCCGATCTGACCCCGTTAGTCTTCTTTCTGTAGGGGTATGTGAGAGAATGTGATTTTAATCGTAAGTGTGTTAGTGCCAACGAAATGCACCAAAGGACCGTGGATGTTTTCGACAAACTACGTGCGGACTGGGTCGAGGACTCCACGATGATGCCTGCATGAGGATACGCAACGCCGAGCCCAAATCTGCCTCGAAATGAATGGGGCACAATTTGAGCCGCATCTCATAAGACCACGGAAGCTTTAGATCGGTAAGCTGTTTCATACCTACATTTTTTATAAATAACTTAGTACTGAACTGATATGAATAGGTACATAACTGAATACATCAGAATAATAAACATTCTTACACGATGGATTAAAAAACATGGCTCAATGCTTGTTAAAATTTTATTTAAGTATTTTTTTAATTCGCGGGGAATCGAACCCGTTACTTTTTTAATTCAACCGGAGAATTCGAATGAAAGTGGCCAGGTAGACACTAGCACAGTGGCAAAGTAGATAAGTTAGGTATTTAGACAATATTGTAAATAAGTATTTGTGCGATCGCCAGCTGCGGGCCGCGCGAGAATGGCACCGCGCCGCGCTCGCGCTGGACTGGCGCCGCAACGCGCCGCGCCTGCGCGTTATTTGACCCGAGCAATCAGCTGTATTTAATTTAGTGTATATTGCTGGTTGTTTTTTTTAGTAAAATATTGTATTTTTTTGTAAAATTCTCGTTTCATTAAGTTGTACTAACATGATGGAGCGTAAATAATGCTAATAAAAAGTTTAAATAATATGATTTTTTTTTAATCAGGATTAATTTTTTTTCCATCCCATCATCAAAGGTGTCATTAGTACTATCGTCTGTCTTCATTTTCGGGAGCGGTCTACTAATACCCTGTATAACTAATTGTTGAGTAGATACTCTTTTATAATAAATTTGTATCTTCCATATTTTAAATTTGGTATGTATCATACAGTTGTCTTTTGTTGTGTAAAGATCTTTGCTACCTTATATATATGTTTTTTCCTGTTCTTTACTTTTATATGCTGGTTTTATTTATTACTACAAATAACTTCCACTGCGCTACCGGCTCATAATCTGCTACAATGGTTATGGGCCCAGTTGCCGATAATAGTATATAAATAAAATCGGTGGATAACGAAAGAAGAGTTATCATATGTGATCGTCGAATAAAAGTGCAAAGAGATCAATTGTAAATGGAGCAGCGAAAAGGGCGGCACCATGACTACAGTGAGGATCGAGGTTCTTGGTAGGAATAACTATGATTCCTCGAAGGTACACGCACAGACGATTTTAATAAAGAACGATTTATGGGAATTCGTAGATGGTAGTAAACCAAAGCCAGTCGAATTACCAGAGGCGGCTTTATGGGAGTCACAAGACTCAAAAGCGAAGGCAGAGCTAATTTTAGCGATGAGCCCGAGCGAGTTACGTCATATAAGAGAGTGTAAGACATCAAACGATGTTTGGTTGAAACTTGAGTCGGTATATGCTTCGAAAGGACCAGCTAGGAAGGCTAGCTTACTGAAGCAGCTCATATTATGTAAAATGAGCGAAGGTGATGATATTCACGAACACTTGGCCAAGTTCTTTGACGCTAAATGCAAATTACACGAGATGGACGTAGAAATTCACAATGATTTAGCATCGATAATGCTATTGTTTAGCTTGCCATCAAGTTTCGAGAATTTCAGGTGTGCAATTGAGTCTAGAGACTCATTTCCGGACCCGGAGATATTAGAAATTAAAATTCTTGAAAAAAGCAATGCTATGAGATCGAGTAGCGATAATACTTTCAATGTTTTGAAGAGAAATAAGAAGAAATTTGGATCAAACTCTGTACAGTCTGTCGATAAAATGTCTAAGTTTGTTTACAAATGTTTTAATTGTCATAAAAAAGGACACAAAGCTTCGGAATGTAATAAATTAAAACAGAAGGATTTGGTAAAATATGTATCAGAAAATAAATTAACAACAGAAAAGGTCGATACTAGTTTTGTAAAATTTAATTGTATTTCAGGTGATTGTCACTTTGGAAACTGCGAGAATGGAAACTGGATTATCGATAGCGGTTGTACGAGTCATTTATGTAACGATAAAACCTATTTTGGAAAAACTTTACAGCCTTCTGACGGTAAAGTGACTCTGGCTACTAATCAGAGTGCTCTAGTACAAGGTAAAGGTACAGTAAGATTGTCTGCATATAATACTAACTTCAAAAGTGTAGTTGAACTACCTAACACGTTATATGTTCCTGATTTGCGAACTAACTTGATTTCAGTTGCAAAAATTACCGATAAGGGGTTTCATGTTACTTTTAGGGATCATAGGGCTCTAGTGACTGATACTGATGGTAATGTGAAGTTAATCGCATTTCGAAAAGATAATCTTTATTATGTAAAGGAAGAGTGTGCTCAAGCTTCATCGGTTTCTAATGAAAGCGATATTTTAAAATGGCATGAGCGTATGGGTCACTTAAATGCAAACGATCTAACAAAACTCTTAGACCATTGCAATTTACGTGTCGGAACTAATACGAGTACCGTCAATAGGTTGCGCAATTGCGAAATATGCATACATGGTAAAATGAGTTCTCTTCCTTTTTCTTACTCGAGCGGACCGTGTAATGAAAAACTAAAAATAGTTTATTCCGATGTACGTGGTCCTATGCAAAATGCAGCCTTAGAAGGCGCGAAATATTTTGTGACGTTTATCGACGATTCTACGAGATGGTGCGAGGTATATTTATTAAGTAAGAAGAGTTCGGTTTTTACTGTGTTTAAAATATACAAGCAATATGTAGAAAATATGACTGGCAAGAAAATAAAATACTTACAAACTGATAATGGCGGTGAGTATTGTAATAAAGAGTTTGATGACTTCTTGAGTAAAGAAGGAATTTCTAGAAGAAAAACGATTCCTCATACTCCACAGCAAAACGGTGTAGCTGAGAGGATGAATAGAACACTGGTTGAGATGGCAAGATGCATGTTGTTATCATCTAAACTTTCAGGCGGGTTTTGGGCGGATGCTGTAGTGACGGCATGTCATGTTAGAAATAGGTGCCCATCTACCGCGATTAATGGCGAAATACCATATGAGAAATTCTTTGATAGACGTGTAAATATAAATTATTTAAGACCTTTTGGAAATAAAATTTTTATTTTAGATAAGGATATAAATAAGGATAAATTTACAGCTCGTAGTATAGAAGGAATTTTTGTCGGATATCCTAGAGACCAAAAAGGATATAGAGTATGGTTGCCGAATGATCGTAAACTGATTGTTGCAAGAGATGTAAGGTTTTTAGACGTGAACACATCGGAAAAAGAGAACAACATAGACCCATTACAGGTTGTGACTGAATCACAAGAAGGGAGGCCAGTCAAGTATGTGGACTTAGAAATTAAACCATCGACTTCAAAGACTGATATTGAAGGGTCAGCTCAACATGAGCCTCCTTTGAGTGATAGTACTGTCCTAGAAGAAGTACGAGAAGAAGTTCGAAGAGGTCCAGGCAGACCTAGAATTCCAAGAGGCCAAGTAGGTAGGCCGAAGAAGGTGTACCGAACTGTCAGTGCACCGAGAAGCGAACGAGAGCAAGACGAAGATGAGTGGAGTGAAGTAGGTGGAAATAATGCCAGCAATGAAGAAACAGCTGTAAGTTTAGATGAATTTACTGATTGTGAAGATTTCGTGGGCAATGCAATGGAAATTTCGTTAAAAGAGGCGTTATCGAGTAGTGAAGAAAAGCTTTGGAAAGAAGCGATTACTTCAGAGATAAGAAGTCTCGTTAAAAACCGGACGTGGGAAATTGTCAAGAAGCCATCAAATCGTGATGTAGTAGGATGTCGATTCGTTCTAACTACAAAGATAAATGTGGACAAATCTGAAAAGAAAAAAGCCAGATTGGTTGCCAAAGGTTACAGTCAGCGATACGGTATTGATTATCGTGATACTTTTGCGCCAGTGATGAGGCTTGATACTGTCAGATTGTTATCCGCTTTAGCTGTTGAGTTAGATATGGAAATACATCAGATAGATATACACAGCCTATCTGAATGGATATCTAGACGAAGAGGTATGCATGAAAATACCGGAGTTTTTAAAAGAAAGTCTCGTTTAAATTGTTACAAACGGAAGATTTTTTATTCAAGAAACAGGCGCAGCAAATGTTAGCGGACATACGAGCGGGTGGCAATGTTTGCCGTTTACGCAAGTCTTTGTATGGCTTAAAGCAATCTGGACGCCAGTGGAACATAAGACGACGAAAAATTGAAGAATATGAACTTTAAGCAGTCATTAAATGAACCGTGTTTGTATTTTAAAGAGGTTGACGACTGCGGATCAAAACTCTTTGTCTGTGTATATACGGACGATACTTTAATTGCAATTCAGAAAAAAGATTGTATTCTGGATTTTAAAAAGGAATTAGGAAAAGAGTTCGAATTGAAAGACTATGGAATTGCAAAGTTTATATTGGGAATAGATATTGATAGAAGTGACAACGTCATAAAGTTGACACAATCTCAATACATAAATAAAATAGTACAACGTTTTGGACTCCAAGATTGTAAGGATATAAATGCCACACCAATGGAGGTTAATTTAAAACTACAGAATATCGATACTGATAGTGGTTCTATTTTTCCGTATAGAGAGTTAATAGGATGTTTGATATATTTATCCGTAGGTACCAGGCCAGATATTGCAAATGCAGTAGCAAAAATGGGTCAGTTTGTCGATAAAGCAGATAAAAATTGTTGGAAAGCGGCAATGAGGATCCTGCGTTACTTAAAAAGGACGCGTGATTATGGTCTTGTTTATAAGAAAACTGGTAAGTCTATTAAGGGATATTCTGATAGTGATTGGGGCAATTGTATTATAGGTAGACGTAGTTATTCAGGTTATGTTTTTACCTTAGCTGGTGCAGCAATATCCTGGAAGTCACAAAAACAGAGGTCTGTCGCGACTTCTACTTGTGAGGCAGAATATGTAAGTTTATCGGTAGCTATGAAAGAGGCTATCTACTTAAATAGTTTGTTGACTGAAATCGGGTTAGCGACTGTGAGCAGGGTACAATTACATGCGGACAATCAGGGAGCAATAGCGTTATCGAAAGATCCCGTATTCCATTCCCGCAGTAAGCACATTAGTATCAAGTATCATTTCTTGAGAGATACGTTAAAAACTAACAAAGATATTGTGGTGAAATATATTCCAAGAGAACTGATGCTTGGTGATATATTAACGAAACCACTGCCTAAGCAGAAACATTATTTTTGTATGGAAGGTTTAGGCGTTACTTAGTTTCTTAAATTTTTAATGTGCTGTTATGTTTATATACCTTGTTTGTTTCTCTAAGTATATAGTAGATAGTTATACTATGTTTTGGAAGGTACAATTTAAGGGAGCGTGTTGAGTAGATACTCTTTTATAATAAATTTGTATCTTCCATATTTTAAATTTGGTATGTGTCATACAGTTGTCTTTTGTTGTGTAAAGATCTTTGCTACCTTATATATATGTTTTTTCCTGTTCTTTACTTTTATATGCTGGTTTTATTTATTACTACAAATAACTTCCACTGCGCTACCGGCTCATAATCTGCTACACTAATATGATTACTTCTGTAATCTTTTGTAATCAATATCTTTTTAATTAACTAAAAATGCGGTACTTGCTCATAAAGATATTATATGTACTATACATAAATAAAATTAAATTAGATAAATACTTTTATCACGTTTATTTAAAAAGGTATTATATCCATTAGGCCCTTAAAACACACACAATTTTAAAATATTAATCTCTAATTTTACTTCCCATTAATAGCCATCCCTTCACAGAATCCGTTCATAAATTTATAATGAAATGTTGACTTCAAGCTATTTACAGAGAACTTTTTAATTACGGATTTTATGTTTTGATATTTGTGAATTAACAATACTAAAGTAACTTTTCTACAGTAATATATTAGGTCCTTACATATGAAATTGGCGTTTTGTTGAACTGGTCACTTTAATCTCAAATATCTGGCGTCTGGTTAAAAATTCCAAATTTAGGCTTTTGTATTTGTGTTTCGAATTTAGTGATTCATTTGTTTTCATACCATTTTATTTTTCTTTGACATCGTTATTTTCACAAAATAGAAAATTTAAAATATCGCCTTAATCAGCTCGAAGGATTAATGATGTGTATTGGTAAGCTACTGTAAAAAAAAACACGGTACGTTTTTGGTTCCAACGTTTTCGTTCTGGAAATTTTGACCTACGAAACAAACCCCGTAGACGGCTGGAGACCCTAGTTGAAAATGAAGAATCAAAGGTGATCGTTAAAGCGGATCATTCTCAAACCACATCAGAGTTAGCGGCAGGCTTAGGTGTAAGTGACAAAAAAAAATTACTTGAAAGAAACAGAAAAAGTGAAAAAGCTCGAGAAATGAGTACCGCATGAATTGACTGAAGCACGCCACCAAACACTTATTGAGTTCTGAATTACATTACTCAACCGTCACAATAACGAGGAAATTTTGAATCGTATTGTTACTTGTGACGAAAAATGGATCCTTTACGACAATCAGAAATGCTCATCACAGTGGTTGAAACCAGGAGAACTGGCCAAATCCTGTCCCAAGCGAAAGTCGTCTCAGAAAAAGGTACTGGTGAGTGTTTGGTGGACCAGTGCTGGTGTCATACACTACAGCTTCGTAAGATCTGTCCAGATGATAGCGGCAAATCTGTATTGTCAACAATTGCAAACCATGGTGGAAAAGCTAGCTATTAAACAACCGAGACTGGTCAATATCTCAAGCCCACTGCTGCTTCAGAACAACGCTAGACCCCATACTTTACGACCGACGGTCGCTAAATTAGAGGAACTGTGGTTGGAATGTCTCCAAAACCCACCATATTCCCCGGAAATTGCTCCAACAGATTACCACTTTTTTCGGAATTTGGACAATTTCTTGCAATGAAAATAAATTCAATTCCTATGAGGCTGTCCAAACTGCCTTCAAAGATTTTATAGAGTCTTGCTCCTACAATTTTTCAGCAATGGAATCAGTGAACTACCTTTGAAGTGGCGAAAGTGCAAAGATAATAATGGTACATACTTCGATTGATTAAATGTATAATTTCATAATATTTTTTTAATTTTACTTTTACCATATAATACGCTAATTTCATATATAAGGACCAATATTTATTATTATTTTTGGATTACAATAATTATTTTTATTTAACTTTATCTCTCTTTGTTTGATATAAAAAAGAAATCGGGGTGTGACTGTGAATGGGGTGTGAATGTGATTGCTGTTGACAAGCCCTTTCCAACCATGTACGATTTCTAAACTTTGATTTGGCTTTTTGCCGAGAGTAGACTGATATTGTATTAAGTTTTCTTAATATACAAGGTGTCCAGAAAGGGTATCGGGTATTTGTAAGTTCAATGAAACAAAAATTATTTGTATGCAATAAAAAAGTTTATTGTTTATTATTAGCATATGAATTGGAGAATTATTTGGAAAAGATGATGTTATCCAAATGATGACCGTTACGTTGCTGGCACTCTTCTAAACGGAAACGAAGCTTGGCGATAACACGTTGACACATAGCTATCGATATTGCTGCCATTTCTGACCTGATGTTTTGCTTTAACTGGGTTAGATTCGTCGGATTGTTTTGATAAACCTTACTTTTAAGGTATCCCCATGCAAAATAGTCAAGCGGGCTAAGGTCGGGGCTTCTGGGAGGCCAGTTGATGTTACCCCTTCGCGAAATGACTTTATTAGGGAATAATTCGTTAACAACTTCCATTGAGTCATTTAAGGTATGGCAAGTGGCCCCACCTTGCAGGAACCACGTTCTTGAGTTGAAACCTGCAAACTCCTGCAACTCTGGGACCAAAAAATTTCGCAACATATCGCAATAACGGTCACTATTCACATTAATTGCTCAGCCTCGTTGATCTTCATGAAAATAAGGACCAATTATGCCTTAAGCAGACATAGCGGCCCAAACAACGACCTTTGGGCTATGCAGGGGTCGTTCATGATTTCGTCTCGGATTCTCCACTGCCCAGTACCGACAATTCTGCTTATTAACATGACCATTCAGGTGAAAATTTGCTTCGTCACTGAACAGTATGTTGTTAAAGTTGTTAAATCGCTGCAGCATTTCGTTCGCAAAATTCAGTCGATTAGCATAGTCCGTATCCTTCAATTCTTGAACCAATTGAATTTTATAGGCTTTTAGATGTAAGTCTTTCTTTAAAATCGAATGTAAAGACGATTTTTTGATGTTCAACGCTTGGCTTCGCTTTCGGATGGATAAAGACGGATTTTGACGAACCGACGCCTCAACTTCTTCAATTGTTTCTTCATCGCGAACTGAACGAGGATGACCAGAGTTTTGAATTTTAACTGTCGCACCTGTATTCTCGAACATCCTGATCCATTTTCTAATGCTATCGTCACTTGGCGCGTGGCGTGTACGATATTCCGCACGATAGAGACGTTGAGCAGTCACTATTGAATCACCATTACGATAATACGCTCGTACGTAAAATGCGCGATGCGTCCCCGAGTACTGTTCCATCGTGACTAAAACTCCACAAAATGGCGGACGCCACGAACCCCTCCCCGCACCCTTTAGACGCCCCGTTTCGAATATGGCGCGAAAACAAATACCCGATACCCTTTCTGGACACCTTGTATAACAATAAGAAATATTTTCACAACTAGCTATACCCACAGCTTAGCTTACGTGGACTACAGAATGCTATCAATCGGGCATACGCGCGAATCTTGCTCCCCCGCTCCCGGATATTTTAAAGACAAAAATGCTTATTGTGGGTGTTCCTTAGAAGATAGACAAACTCTCACGACTTTTTTGTAGGTCTACAATTATGTAGTATATTAATTTGATATATATTTTACTGTTTACTCAGATTAAGCTATTTAAGCGCCTAGACCTATTCACCATTACCATTTATTTTTTATTATTACGTAACACTAATTCATTTTCCAAAATAAAAGTAACTAAGTTACTCCTTTTAACATCAGTTATCTACCTGTGAAAATCCCGTCAAAATCGGTCCAACCGTTTCGAAGATTACCCTGAACAAACAGACAGACAAAAATATTTGAAATGGGTTATTTCTTATAGGTATCGTATATACTTTTATATTCAATTAGTAAAAAGCGGTTATTTTGACATTACAAACAGACACTTTAATTTTACTAATTGTATGTATAAATTGATAACTATTCCAAACTAACGTTATGTGTTAGCAATTTTTTAATCCTGACGAGAGCAGTTGATTGAAAGTAAAATGAACATCATAACTTCACCGAGTCATAATTTATATAAAATGTGTATTATGTGACGCAGCGAAAAGACGTCAAAATGGCAGCAAGTTCCCTCTCCCCCACAGCTTTACTACACGTAAAGAATTCTTTGATTTGAGTGTTGTAATTAAATTTTGGATGTAGAAGATAGATATGAACTGCAATGCCAAACTGTATCCCCCAATTCTGTTATCATCAGTTTTTTCATCTGCCTTCCGCTTTGAAAGCAAATTTAAAGACGTCTTTATTCAATTTAAAATCATGTGCCTTACATAATGCAATTAATTATCTAAAATCTAATTTTAATGTCTGTATTATTAGTGGTAAAAATAAAAGCACATTGACAATTTCACAATACAAACTCAATCAATCTATGCTTTCCTCACAACACATCCATGTCGAAATCGATAATTAATTCAGAAGGCCTCCTGTCGTTGTTTGCTTTGACAACCCCTTTGTAGTTTAGTTCGGAACGCGTTTCAGAATGGCTGTAAATCATTAAATTTAATTCTAGAACGACATTTACGTTTGAGGCCGATCTCGTGCCAAAATCGGTTATTGTATTGACATAATGATTATGTCCTCAGCGTACTCTGTTAAAAGACATGCAACATTGTAAAATGTATTAATTTCAAATTTCAGTCGCCAGGTTGCACTTTGTTAACAGTAATATTGCTGTGTTAATTTCCTAAATAGTATTCTATACAAATAAATAAGATTAAAGTATTAGTTTGTAAAAATAATAGCTTTTTAGTAAATGCATTTGAAAGTATATATGGTACTTATAAAATAAAATAAACTTTTAATTTTTTTTTATCTTTGTGCCTTTGGTTATTATTCCGGTTAATCTCCGAAACGGTTAAACCGATTTTGACGTGACTTTCACTTGCAAATAGCTTATATTATAAGGAGTAACTTAGGTCCAATTTTATCTTAGAAAAATTAAATATTTTAGGGTTCCTACACAAATAAAATAAACTAAAGTAACAATGTCCAGTACCACGCGCGCCCCTTCACTGTCGTCGCCGTATAGAAAATTCCACGCAGAGGAAGTTATAGGTACAGCACAGCTATTATAATATAAATGTCGAGTTTGATCAAAATACTTAATTTTCAGTAGACTGTATTTATTTTCAGGCAAAACCGCTACGAGAATCACGGACCGTAGTGTGACTCTATACTAAATTATCGAGCCGTACCGTTGAATAATTTGGCACCATACTTAAACCATTTAAATACCTACAACTTGTACATTATGTGCTATATACTTAGAACTGTCATTTACCTATTACAGGTCTTTAAATTATACAGTAATAATATTAATTACAGGTTAATAACAATAATAATGACACAAAAACAATGACTGATCCGAGTTACGTAATGTAGTTTTTACTTCAGTTTTTTCTTCAAATAGTCTTCACATTAGGATATACTTTCCGTAAAATATAAGGCACTATTTATTGTAACCAACATGGCAGTATATAAGACATATACACATTCAATACATAGACTAAGTTCCTAAAAAGTAAATAGCCATACAAAAACGTTATAAGATAAGTAATCTTTACCATAACATTAAAATCCACGTAACTTTAATCACTAAGTCATTTTAAAACGTATAAATTTCCTAAGCATATTACTAACAGCACATAGACATACGATATAAGGCAAAACCATTTATTTATAAACCATATACAAAATAACAGGTGTGTATAACAAGACGTCTTTTAAAAGATATTGTAAATAATCTACCACGAAACACGAAACACGAAATAAAGAAGATTGATTTGTTAAACGTATAAAATGCAAAGATGACAACTTAGACTCGCAACTTATAAACATGAAATTTCTTTAACATCTTGCTGTGAGGTGATATCTTCTCATCTGTCCTCAACAATAAACTAGCTGTGCCCCATAGTTTCACCCGTATTAAATTTAATTGACCAACTTTTCATCCAAGCATCCGGGTAGTCTATCGTTGTTTCACTTCCCGTATTTGCCTACAGCTTGCCAGATTGGTTAACGTTCATGGTTACTTCTTCGCTTCATATGGTTATAGCGTAAAGTTAGAAAGCTTCCTCAAAAAGTACGAAATAAAATGCAAAAAAAAATCATATCTGACTAGTGGTTTTAAAGATTAGCGCGTTCAAACAAACAAACAACCATTTGAGCTTCATAATGTGTTCTAAATAGATCTAAAGTTAGTTTTTACACATAAAAGTGCTACAATTTTAATCAAGACAAATTTTAAAGACTTTTCTTCATTATTCGTTATTTTATGAAATTTTATCTATTGCGATAACAAAATTGTATATTTTTTTCTTTTTGTTGTCCCTTTTTCGCTGTAATTTTAATTCTTTTCTATTTTACGCCTGTCATGACCCAATGAAAAAAGGCTGCGGAGGTCGTATAAAGTATCATCGCTTGTTATCTCAACGTTATGGAGAGGTTTAGGAGGATTTTTATATTTGAGTTTCAACGTGAATATAAAATAAAAAAAAAACCATAAGCATAAACAAAATATACAGATATATATAATATAATCGCAGCATGGCAAAGTTACGGCACTGTATCTTATGCTAAGCACAGTATAATTCAAAAACAACGACGAACACCGTGGGTTTTACAATCTATCGCCATTCGTAACTGTCATGCCGGTTTGCTCAAATGTCTCTTCAATGTTTGAAGGACTCCATGTTGTAGGAAGTAAGAAGTACACTACAGCTTCACAGTAATGTGAAGATAAGACACATCTAGTAAATTTCTTTGCTCGTGCCTAGATGGAGATTATCGTAACGTTGTGACTCCGGAGCCCAGCGCGTGTGGTTCTGTTATGAAAGGGAGAAGAGGGAATTAAGTTGAACAGGTCTTCAGAATATTTGCCATAATATACCTCAAAGTAAATATTATACCAAACCGAAAATCGGGCACAATGGTGCGACTTAGAAGAAGGATCATTAGAAGCTGGTGATGATGACAAGCGGCGTAATATTTAAAATATGAATAAAGATATTTTATATCAGGCGATCTAAGTATCCAGAACGAAGCGTAGTACTACTTATATTTATGATCATGTCATCACTTAATATTAGATGAGATTTTGGTAAATTAATATAGAAGCTATTCTTCTGCCCGCTACTTCGTTCGCGAATTGGGTCTAGAGAGAAATTAAAAAATGTCACTTTCCGGGATAAAAAGTATCCTATGTGTTAATCCAAGTTATAAACTATTTGTGTGCCAAACATCCAAATCCGTTCAGCTATTTTTGCGTGATTGAGTAACAAACATTCCAACACTCAAACATACGAACTTTCACATTTACAATATTATATATTACTATGCGTATATTTGTTATGAATTGATTTTCTCATGCAGGTACATGGAACACATCGATATCGATTGTGAACTCAATCAAGCATGGTAGCTAGACAGGCGAACAATAGAAAATGTCTGGCATGACATTTTTCATCACCATAACGGTTACATCACAACATATTCCTTCACCGAAAGCTCAGTACTTCGGTTATCGTCATACTTCTGTAGCAATTTTCACTTCGTGTGGTTAATACTGGATAATCTACTTTCCTTTGAATGTATAGTAGATTATTAAGCCAAACTATACGGCAGTAAAATATAACACCGCGACTTACATTAATTTAGACAAACATCCCGCATGACCAGAGGCGCCGAACGAAATAAATCAAAAATATAGTAAGTACAGTAATTTTGGATTCATTGCTGTTAAAGTTAAAAATTTGTACAAATGGCTTATTCTGCAATATAAATAACTACTTTAATAGATATTTAATTTGAACTACATACTATTATTTGCTAGTCGCTTACTTCATAATGATTTGAGATATTTATAATATTTTCCCAAAATACTTTACTATGCTTTGAAATACATTTCAAAGTAATCAATAACTTAAGAAGCAACCTTAGTAGTTAATATTCCTTGAACTTTATTGCTCCTAACAAAATTTGTCTTATTTCAACTCTGGTTCCTCTTTAATCTGCTTTTTGCGTAGTCAAAAGCTAGGAGGTCAGCTTTAATCACTCTTTCAATTGATAAATCTGCTGCCTTGCTGTGTGGATTTACCTAACCCACTATAATACTACCATAAACAGAATTAGCAGGAATAAATTTTGCTGATTTCGCAATAAAAGAAACACCTAAATAAATATTAGATACCAGCAACGAAAATAAACGTCGACGTACACAAAAACCTTTTCACTTCAGTATTTTTACGTGAAATAAACAAAAGCAGAACATTATCCCCTTTGATTCATAACAAAGATAAAATCTATTTGTCCGATCTTTGTTCATTCGAGAACTTTGAGATACGGAAACCACTTTAACGGGTCAAACTCTAAAATCCGCGAGTTTTGAACGAAATCAAATTAGATGCCCCTGTTCATGATTTTATCGTTCGACGGTTTTATCATACAATAAAGTTTCTATATGAACGTTTTAATTAAGCGTGTTTTGTGTGCTCATTCAGCGAAGTTCGAGTTTGATTTTATGTCTCGTAGGTATTGAATTTTATCATATACATATTTGAAATATGTCTTATTAAATCACGTATTGATTCAATACTCAATACGTTTATTTGCTAACTATATAGGTTACAATTTTGTGGGTAATTAATAGTTTAGTAAATTTTACTATAGGCGCTGTTAGGCTCTGACAAGTACAAAAAGCCAGAGATGAGATTTCCTGGTAATTTAGAATAATTTTAATAAGAAACTAACAATTTAAAACTATTATAATTATTAAAATTATATTGATTGATAATAACTAATAACCTTACAGATTTGCCTTTTTTTCGAATCTGTGGATTACTTATGACGTATAAAATTGTGAAATTAAGATATTCAATCTTCTCTGACAATTATATCTATTTGTTCTATCCTTTTTAGCTTGTCTCTACCATTTCTGTATATTATGCCTCCCTTTTAATCTTTAATAAATTAATTATGAATAAAATGGACACTAACAGGAATAAAATTAATGATGTTTAGGAATAAATTACACAACAGATACCAACCACGTATATATATAGGGTAATGAATTCGTTTTTTTTAAATCTGGAAACTTCAAACTTGGCGAGGATTTATTATTATTCAAGTGTGATTTCAATACAAATTCTCATTGAAAATTCAACTCAACTTTGTTATTAGTAATTATTTATTGCAGAGTAATGTACTTGTATATGATATTTACTAATTGGTGATTATTGTTATTGTTAATGCTATAGGATATGGAGAAGCGTATATTGAAAAACTAACCTTAATTATACTGAATTATTACTTAAAAGTTTTGTATACCAAAAAATCTCTACGAAAACACTATCAAACAATCTTAAAAGTAGCCTATGTGTTAATTCAGGGTGTCAGCTACCTCCATACCAAATTTCATCAAAATTAGTCCTGCCGTTTGTGCGTGTAGAAGTAACAAGTATATAAACTTTCGCCTTTATAATTTTAGTAGGATGTAGAATCACGATATACCTAATACAAATACACGTTTATTGCAATGACATGAATTCAGGAGTTATTAGGTATTGTTTATTTTTATATCACTTATAAATAAATAAAATAATTGAGGTTTGCCGTTGTGCGCGCATAATGCAAAAAATATCTTCTGGTTAGATTTTTATGATTTTTTTTGGTTCACTTCTTAGATACCTAGTCCTTGTCACAAAAAATTACGATATCTTTATTCAACAAAGAGTTATTAAGATTTTTTAAAACTATGATTTTTATAAGAATTACGCTATCCTCTGTGGTACACACGAGCGAAGCGGTGGGCACAGCTAGTATCCAATAAATCTAAATAATACTTGCTCTTTATCACATTTCAACGGTAGGTATGTATGTATCTTCAGTTATATCATTGTTTCTAAGTAACAACATAAAAAGCATTGCCGTGGAAAATGAACTATAAATTTCGCAATATGCTGCATATCATAATGAAAACGTTAAAAATTAAAGTAACAGTGTCGTTTAAGTGCCGCAATTATGTCGAAAATATTTGCGAGTAAACGTCTTGTTATGTAAAATTAAAACATTTTTAATTAAATTGTGTAAACCAACTGTTTTCTTGCACTGTATGTATTTGTATAGTTTACGCTTAATATTTTCTATTCAACGTAATTTATTAAAATAAACACAGTAAATAAATAGAGAAATTTTAGATTAGTCGAAAACCTCTAAAAATTTTTTTATAACTTTAAACTCTTTTGGCCTTTTGAACGAATTCTAAATAGATCGCACTCAACAAAAGTTCTATTTAGTGAATCTCGTGGCAAACCATACAGACGGTCACGTTTTTATACATATAATGATATTAATTTATTAAATGAAACAAAGACGTAATTGCGTTAATCTGTAAACACAGGAAACAACATTTAAAGTCTTTATATCATATATTTTTATACTCTAACAGTTATGCAATATAAATTATTTAAAGGAGAGTTTTCTGTACACAAACATCATTTTGTTTCAAAAAATATATGACGTCCCGTTCGACGTCACTTTTGACATCTAGTAACTTTCCATAGATAACGCAGAAGAAACAAAAACTTAAGAAAAGCGCTCGTATATGAGTGTTTTCTTTACATCTCCCCCCCTCAGAAAGAAACAATTACAAGCAACACTGTATGTAATTGTTCACTTATTAAGAAACACTGGAGTTAATTTTGTAATGTGATAGAGGTTTGATTCCGTTTTCTTGTGCCCTATATCAACTTCATAAATTGAATTGGAAATTTTCCTCAGAACCTTGTATGGACCAATCCTGAGTTCATCCATTTTCTTCCTATTTAGTCGATTTCCGTTTTCTACATAGACTCTGTCTCCCACTTTGAACTTATATTCTTCCCTATGCAGGTCGAATATTTTTTTATTATAATTATGAGATTTTATTGTGTTTTCAAGAGCTAGTTTCCTATCTCTTTTCAGTTCTTCTCTTGTACATCTTGATTTCAATTCAAGTGGTAGAATATTCACATTCTCGCCTTCCAAAAGGTATTTTGGAGGAAACCTCGTGACTGTGTGTTCTGTTTCATTATATTTTTCTACACATTTATGTGCAATAGTAGTCCATGCTATTTTTTTATCACATTCATTTATTTTACATCTTATTTTATTCACTAAAGTTTGATTTAGCCTTTCGTTAAGCCCGTTTGAAAATGGTGCATCTACAGCAGTGAAAACCATTTTTATGTTTTCTTTCTTCAGAAATCCTTTAAATTCTTTGGAATTTATGCCAGGGTATTGGTCCGTTAATACCATATAAATATTATAACTTTGTGTCACATTTTTTAATAGTTTAATAAACTCAGTGGAGCTTTGATTTCTTGATGTTAAAATATAAGCATATCTTGTGAAATGATCAACCAGTAGATGTAAGTATTTTTTTGTTGACCGTGATCCTCCAAAGCCTCCAATGGTATCAATAGATATAATTTCAAATGGGCGTGTTGCTGGACCTAAATGTGACATTAAGCCATATTTTGTCTTCCTCCTTGATTTATTTTTTATACAAATTTCACAATTATCACAGATTTGTTTAATGTTTGCAATGATATTCTTTGCTGTGTAGAATGGTGTAATTTTATTTGTCATCTGGGTTCTCCCTATGTGGCAGTAAGTATTGTGAACATCTTTTATTAAAGTTTTGCTAAGTTCTTCTGATAATATAATTTTTCTTTTTCTTTTATTTTTTTTGTAGTAAATATTATTTTCTAATAAAAATTTTCCATTTCCTAGGTCTCGATTTATGTGTTGGTCATTTTTTATATCTTCTAGATTAATTAAATTTACTACTTTCAAAAAGTCATCAGTATTATCATAAGGTTCTAGAACTGGGTTTCTGCTTAAACAGTCTGCTTCTTGGTTTAATTTTCCCGGGTTGTATTTTATTTTAAAATTATATTGGGATAAATAATAAGTCAAATCCCCTAATTCTTCGTCAGTTCTAGCCTTGATATTCATATTTTCTAATGGTTTATGATCCGAGTATACAACAAATTCTTTACCCATAAGCCAGTGCTGCCAATATTTCACAGCTTCTTTTATTGCTAGACATTCTAGATATATCGCCTTTTTCTTTTTTTGAGGTTCGGTTAATTTTTTTGAAAAATAAGCTACTGGCTTACTGTCCTCGTTTTTATCTTTTTGTTTCAATACTGCTCCCACTCCTTTGATACTAGCATCCGTATAAATAATTATTGGTAGTTCAGGGTCAAATATATTCAGAATTGGTTCTGAACATAGCAATGCTTTTATTTTATCAAATGATTCCTGACATTCTGCAGACCATATGAATTTCACATCTTTCCGTAATAAATTGTGTAACGGATCCAGGATAATAGCACTATGTGGAACAAATTTATGATGAAAATTTATTTTTCCTAGGAATTGACGTATATTTTTTCTTGTTTCTGGAACTGGAAAATTTCTGACGGCGGTCAAATAATCTTTTAGAGGTCTGATTGAATTGTTTTCTATTATGTGACCTAAATATTTGGCGTAATTATTTGCAAAAGTACATTTAGAAAATTTTAGTCTTAAGCCTTCTGTTATTATTGCCTCCAGTAGTCTTGATAAATGTTGTATATGTTCTTTAAAAGATTTCGAAAAAATTAAAATGTCATCTATGAAATTTACTGCAAAATTAGAGAGTTTGTATTTTCTTATGATATTGCTCAATATTCTTTGAAATATGGCTGGAGCAGTCTTTAATCCAAATGGAAGACACGTCCATTGAAAATGGCCTTCTTGTGTAACAAATGCAGTTTTGTATCTATCTTCAATTTTCAAAGGTATTGACCAAAATGCTGAATTAATGTCAAAAGTAGAAAAATATTTACAGTTTACAGTTTTTACCATTAAATCCTCAATCAACGGAAATGGTTGTGATTGAGGGACGACAATTTTGTTCAATTCTCTGAAATCTATACATAATCTTGTTTTCTTTTCATCTTCTTTTTTATATGCTAGAGTTACTGGAGCAGCAAATGGGCTATAAGACTCTTCGATCAAACTCTTCTCTAATAGTTTTGATATTTGATTTTCTATTTCTCTTCTATCTTCAGTTGTGCATCTGTACGGACGTTTATAACAGTATTTATCTACCATCAAATCAATATGAGCTTCATAATCTCGCACAGTTCCGATGTCATATTTATCTTTAGCAAAAACTGGTTTGTATTTATCTATCAACTTATCAATTTCTGATTGTTGATATATATCTAGATGATTTACTAATATTTCAAATCCATCTGAGTTGATACATTCATTAAAATTTATTTCACATTTGTTTATGTGTTTATTTTCATGTTTTAGTACCTCAGAGTTTAAAAAAAAATCTTCTTTTTTTATTTTACCTAGTACATCAGGAATTTTAATATTTATTAAATTAGAAATATCACGTTTTGAATAGTTTTTATTTTTCATAATCCCTTCATTTGAATTTTCCTCTTTTTCTTCTGGATTGTTACATTGTGTGATCTTCAATTCTTCATTTTGCATTAATTTGAAATGTTTGATACAATCCAAACCAATTAGAAAGTCGTAATTAAAATTTTCATTATCTACTACAAAAATATCCATAATTCTTTCAATATTGTAGATTTTTATTTTTAGTGTTACCATACCTTTTGTTTTCTTCTCACCATTAATAGTTTTCAAGTTTACCATTTGTATATCTCTTCTATTTTCTTTTGGCTGTATCTTCAATAATCTTGAATTAATTAATGATACATTTGAACCGGAATCATAAATTCCTGAGACATTTAAAGTATCATTTAACAATAACTTTATTTCTATTAATGGTGGCACTTCTAGTTTTTTGGATTCCTTTCATTGAGTTCAATTTCTAATTCAGAGTTATTTACAGATTTCACAACTGCTTTTTGATTTGTCCCTCTAAACCAGCAATTTTCCTCAGCATGGTATCGTTTCACTTTTTTTTCAATAATACAAATTTGGCATGGTTTTTTTTCTTCATTTTTTTTGGATTTAGTGTCAGAATATATAATTTTTTTTTTTTCATATTTATTGTTTCCAACAAGATGTTCCAATTTTCCTATTTCATTGTAGAGATCTTCCGTTCCTTTTAAAGACTCTCTGTCAATTTTATCAGCTACATAATTAGGTAAACCAAATGCTATAAGATCTATAAGTGTCCCAGTGTCAATTGATTTTCTTACTTCTAGTAACAATTTTTCTTTTTTTAAACCATATTCAAGTAATGAACCCGTTTGATATTTAAAGGCAAGAGCATATCTAATGGGTGACCATCCTTTATTTGCAAACGTCTCACAGAAATTTTTCTCCCATCTGTTCCATTCTGATTCCACTGTAAGTTTCATCAGCATAGATGTGTACCAATCTAAACTGGAATATTCCAAAAAAAATTTTAATATTTCAATTTTATTTTTGTCTTCGTTTATTTGAAAACGTTCACATTCTTTATTAAAACCCATAATCCACTGGTAAGCATTAGAGTTTCTGCCAGTGAATTTGTCAATCATAAAATTCTTTGCAATATTCCCTAAATTTTGAGTTTCAGATTTTGTTTGTTTATTTTCAAGCAATTTTTTTAACATTTCTTCCAACGTTTGATTTGAACCACTAGGTATAGATACATCATTATTTATTTTATCCAAAATTTCTTCTAGGTAAAAATCATTAAACTGTAGGTTTTGTTCTTCATCCAAATATATTTTCGATATACTGTCTGTCAAGGTTATCCATATTTTCCTTGTTTGATGTCTTTTATTTAATGAATTTCTAACCTTGGCATAGTTTGAAGTATTTGTAATTTCTTGATGTAGATTTGCAGGTTGATATTCTGCTGGTATTCCAAAAAGCTGTCCATCAGGTGTAGCTATTGTGGTTATGCATATGATGTTTGATTTTCCGTCTGCTGTTGATTTCACAGAAAAATCAAATCTCAACTTTTCCATGTTTCGTGAAATATATGCAGAAAATGTTGTTTTATAATGATATTAATTTATTAAATGAAACAAAGACGTAATTGCGTTAATCTGTAAACACAGGAAACAACATTTAAAGTCTTTATATCATATATTTTTATACTCTAACAGTTATGCAATATAAATTATTTAAAGGAGAGTTTTCTGTACACAAACATCATTTTGTTTCAAAAAATATATGACGTCCCGTTCGACGTCACTTTTGACATCTAGTAACTTTCCATAGATAACGCAGAAGAAACAAAAACTTAAGAAAAGCGCTCGTATATGAGTGTTTTCTTTACATACATATAGTACAGTTAGAAGCGATACACAGTTTAATTTACAGACGAATTTAAAACACGAGCGAAAGCGGTTATAGTTTAAAATATTCAATTGTTACGAATATAATAAATGCGAAAGTAACTCTATCCGTCTATCTGTTATGTATTCACGCCTAAACCACTAAACAAATTTTGATGAATTTTGTACAGAGATAGATTGGACATTGGAAAAGGACATTGTTGCGAAAATAAAAAATTTTGGGGATGAATACCTATTTATGCTATTCAATCACGCAACTCTCGTTGCGCCTGCCCGACTCGCACTTGGCAGTTTTTTTTTAATATTCGTAGATTTCACAATTTGACCTGACGTTAAGTGCCCAATTTTTTTTTTTTTTTTTTTTTTAGAACTGACTACACTGTTAGCCTTAGGGGCCCTAAAGCCGCTGCGGCTTTTACAGCTTCACCGGACTTGGGGGCGAGCGCAGAGGGCACTCAGCCGCGAAAGTTTTGTGGACGACTCGCACGAGGGTGCCAAAGTGGCCGGACCTCGGCTCGGGCGGTCGTCGCGTTCGCAAATAGGTCGCGATCTATTCGAATCCCTACACCTACGATTCGAGCTAACTAAATATACACATAGGCACGTTCCCTTCCTCCTGGGAGGAAGGAAGGAACCGTGCGTATGTGTATTCAATAATCGGAATGTTTCTACACTAACTAGCGCTAACTAACTAGCGTCAAAAAAAGAAAAAAAAAAGGTCCCTCACAGAACCTATGTACCTGTGTGGTGTGCACGTGTGTATGTTCATACGTGTGTAGTGTTGTATGTAGGTAGCTAAGTGATGCACGTACAGTGTCACTTGTATCGCGCGGGCGGTTGCCTGACCCAAGGGTTTCACACCGAGGAACGGACCTAGGCTTGGGTTACCGCTAGAGAGGGTGGACGTGACGGGTGTGCTGGAGCGAAATTGACCGCCCGCCCTCTGCGGAGAAAACGGTGGTTACGCGGACGTGGGCGCTGGCACGCTCTGTTTGGAGAGACGGATGTGTAATATTTATTCGAATTTTCGATGTGATCGTCGGGATCAATAAAAATATTGCGCGGCCGGCGTTTGCACCGGATGTCCGTGGGTGCCGGAACATAAGTGGCGGCTGTTTTTATTAACGGATTCGCGTGGTTCGACGCGGTGTCGAAATACAAACGGGAGAGCTGTTTAACGTAGGCATGTATCGAAGGAAGCTCCATATCTCTATGGAGATCTACGCTTCGAACATACCACGGGGCCCCGGTGAGACGATAGAGGAACCTATTCTGTATCGATTGTAACCGTTTGAAACTCGACTCGGACATATGTGCGAACACGGCGTAACTGTATGTCAAAATTGGTCGAATACACGTCTTGTAGAGCGTGAGCTTATGTCGCGTGGACATTTTACTCACCGAACACAACAGAGGATGCAACCGGCCCAGGACCCACGCGGCCCTGTTCCTAACCTTACGGATGTAAGATATATTTGATATATCTTGATATTTGATATTTATATAGATATTTAGATATTTGGTCTCTCTTACATACGGAATCGGATTATCGTAGAGCTTAACAGGTTTAAGCTTCCACGGTATCTGTGACGAATCCGCATCGAAGAGCATCGCGGCGCTCTTCGAGGGATTAACGGCTATACGCCACTCGTTAAACCACTTCCCGAGAGTGGTCACGGAGCGTTGGACTTTGTGTCTGAGGTGGGATCTATTCCTATCTGAGGCATATAAGACTGTATCGTCAGCGTATAGCCCTACCTCGACCTCCGGGAGTCGAGGTAGGTCACTGACGTACAGGTTAAATAGGCTAGGAGCCAGGATCGAACCTTGGGGAACGCCTGAGCGTATTGGACGGGGCGTGGACAATTCACCTTCCACTCTATAGCGGAAGGTGCGATCTGTTAAATAGTCGCGAATTATTTTAATTAGCCTATCGGTGCCCAATTGACACAAGATAGCAATACGTATATATACGTCGGCGATAGACTTTAAATTTTTAAGGGTGTAACTTTCTTACGGTTATTTACAAAATACTTAACCACCATGGCACGGTTTCGGATGACTTATTGCAGTAACCAAACTCACTCCTACTGAGCTGTCATTGTTTAAAATCTACCTGTGAAAAACTTTTAAATATTTGTATAATTTTTTTATGGTTTCGTAACTTATAATGAAAAAAAAAACTGAACCCTTATAGGACCTTATAGGAATTATATTGTAAAAAAAGTTTATTAAGTTTAAATTTTTTATTGGAAAAGAAGTTGAGGTATATAGTTGAAATTAATACCGAATACTAACATCTATGTCCTTAATCTTCTGTAAAAAGTTTCTAGTTTAATACAATAAAAAAAAACAGACCTTCATAATAAAAGTTTATAAGACGCACTCAATTACCAATTATAAAACCTATGGTACTACCCGCAGGCCTATAGTATTGAAATTTAACACAAAAGTAGGTTTTTTTAATAAAAGTTAAGGGAAAAATCATAAAATAAGAAATTCCTAATCCAGTGTGAAATGATAATGTAATAAAATTATTTTAAGTTTTATTTTTTCCCTCGAAAAGGGCTGTAATTATACTATTGAAATTAATTTCGAATATTATGACGTTAAACTGCTGTAAAAAACTCAAGATTATAGGTTAACTAAGTAAAGAGTTACAGCCCTTCATAATTAAAATCAAATCAAATTAAATTCAAGACTTGATCAGCCTGTGAGCATTGAGGGAATTAGTGAATCAAAAAACATAGCAGAACTCTTTAAGAATTATTTTAGAATAGGATCACCAGAGGAAATAACACCTCAAATTAATAATAGTAGCCCCCGTCAAAGCGAGAAGCTTGTAAGTTTCTCAGCTAAAGAAGTTTGTCGAGTAATTAAAAATATGACCAGAGGCAAATCTCCTGGCCATGATAGCCTTAGTGTTGAACACCTACAGTATGCTGGAGTTCACTTGCCGAGAGTAGTAAGCATGTTTTTCTCTTTGTGTATAGGGCATGGTTATCTTCCTCAAGATATAATGAAAACTATTGTTGTACCAATTATCAAAAATAAGACTGGTGACATATCTTTGTTGAGCAATTTTAGGCCCATATCACTGGCAACTATTATGGCAAAGGTGTTGGATTGTCTGCTTAGGTCACACTTAAACGATTATGTTAATCTTCAGGATAAAATCTCCAGGATCTCCAGTTTGGTTTCAGGACTGGTTTATCTACTGAAAGTGCTATTTTAACTTTAAAACAAGTTGTGAAATATTACACAGATAGGAGTACGCCGGTGTTTGCATGTTTCTTGGATTTATCAAAAGCTTTTGATATGATCAAATATCAAGCTTTGTGGCAAAAATTACGGAGCACAGGAATACCGAATGAAATTTCATCAGTTTTTGAGTATTGGTATACCAATCAGATTAATCATATCAGATGGGCTGGAACTCTTTCTGAAGCATATAAGCTTGAATGTGGGGTAAGACAGGGGGGCCTAACATCACCTAGCTTATTTAATCTGTACATAAATGAGTTGATCGAGAAACTTGGTAGCATGCATGTCGGTTGCTATATCGATGGAGTATGTGTTAATAATATAAGTTATGCTGACGACATGGTGATTTTAAGTCCTTCGATCAGTGGTCTCAGGAAATTACTGAAAACATGTGAAGTTTACGCTAATATGTTTGGCATTGAATATAATGTTAATAAGAGTAAATATATGATATTTAATCCTCGCGGAAACGCTATTACCTGTAACTTATCTGTGAGTCTTAGCGGCACCAGTTTGGTAAGAGTTTCGCAGTTTAAATATCTCGGGCACTACGTTACGGATAATATGAAAGATGACAGAGACATAGAGAGAGAGCGCAGGGCGTTGTCGGTGAGGGGTAATATGCTGGTTCGCAGGTTTGCCCATTGTACACCAAGCGTAAAAATATTGCTATTCAAAGCCTACTGTCAGTGCTTCTATACCAGCAACCTCTGGACCACATATACTCAGCTTGCCTACAATGCTCTGCGTATACAGTACAATAATGTGTTCAGAGCATTGTTGGGGCTGCCTCGGTACTGTAGCGCATCAGGGATGTTTGCTGAGGCGCGCGTTGAAGATTTTTACGCGATTATTCGTAAAAAAGCATGCTCCATGATGAATCGACTGTGTGGTAGCTCTAATGGTGTCCTGAGGATATTATCGAATAGACCGGATAGTTAGTTCCTTCACCATTGGACTGAATTAATTAAAAGCGTGTGTACTTATGCAAATTACTGATTTTGCTTGTCTGTGTAAATATTTGTAAAATGTGTTTTTGTCTTTACTAACATAGGCTAAGTTAACTAACATTATTGGATGTAAATCTGAAATAAATAAAATTATTAATATTATTATAATAAAATCTAAAAATCGCACTCAGTGATCGATTATCAAAGTCTACAGGGTACTTACTTCCAAGCTACATACAATTTTTAAAGATCTACAAGTTATGCATATAATTTTATCCATATACCTAATAGTATACAATGATCCGAGTCGCCATTTTGAGCATTAGCTGATAGTGTTTTTTTTTTCTGCTTTGATTTTATATTATTATTACTTGATTTTTCTGTATTTTTTGTTTCGTAATGTTTCAAAACCTAACCTTTTTAATAAAAACACGTATAAAACAATAAAAAACATTCATCAAAATCTGTTAGGTGGTTCTTGAGTTACAAGCACACTAACGTTTGTTTAGACAGATAAAGATAAATTAAAAACGTAACGATAATATATAAGCAATATTTATGTAAAAAATGGTGGTTCCGGCTTAGAATTGACCCCTCCATCTCTACCCGTGGATGTCGTAAGAGGCGACTAAGGGAAAAAAAGCTAGGGGATGGGCAGCAGCATCCCCCACTTAAACAACAAAAAGCAATATCTGCGCTCGCCAACCCGCATGCCCAGCGTGGCGAGTATGGGCAAATCCCCCCAATGAAAACGACAAAAACGACCAGGCCCCCAGTCCCCGGCGGCCCCGCTATTCCTAGTTTCGGTAGCGGCTATGGTAACGGCGGGGCAGGGGGTGCTAAGAATCTCCGGAAGAGTTCCAGCTACCGACCCCCACGACAACTGGCCCTAGCAACATATAATAATCGCACTTTGAGGACTGACGACAAGATTGTCGAACTGGAAGAGGAAATAGACAAGTTACGCTGGGATCTTATAGGGTTATCAGAAGTCCGAAGAGAGGGTGAGGACACGATAATCATGAAATCCGGTAACTTGTTCTATTACAGGGAGGGCGACCAACAGTCCCTAGGTGGTGTCGGGTTTATCGTCCGGAAGTCTCTCATTAACAACATCGTGACCATCGACAGTGTGTCGAGCAGGATAGCGTACCTGATACTCAGAATATCCAAAAGATATTCTTTGAAGGTCATACAGGTTTACGCACCGACCTCGGCACACCCTGATGAAGAAGTGGAGGTTTTGTATGAGGACATTAGTAGGGCCATACATACCTCGAAAACCCACTTCACTGTTGTAATGGGAGACTTTAACGCAAAGCTGGGCAAAAGAGATGGTGAAGAGTTGGGAGTGGGGCAATTTGGTTATGGGCAACGGAACCCTAGGGGCCAGAGGTTGGCCGATATTATGGAGAAAGAGGGACTCTTTATGATGAACTCTTTCTTCCAGAAGCCACCTTATAGGAAATGGACCTGGATGAGCCCCGATGGTTCCACGAAAAATGAGATAGACTTCATCATGACCACGAAGAGACAAATATTCAATGATGTCACTGTGATTCACAGAGTGAAAACCGGCGGTGATCACCGAATGGTTAAAGGCACATTGAATATCAATCTAAAAATAGAAAGGTCTCGCCAGATAAAGTCTACGCTCCGACCCTCTAATGCTCAACTCCAAAACCCCGAGAGCTTTCAAGTCGAATTGAAAAACCAATTCGATTGCCTAGATAGTTGCGTCTCCGTAGATGATATTAGTAATAGGCTGGTAGAAACTGTCCATGCGGTTGGGTCCAAGTTCTTTAAAACTCACCGTAGCAATAGGACTCAAAAGATATCAGATCAAACCCGAAAACTCATGGCGGATCGGCGTGGTATGGTGCTGCAGTCTTCCGATGACGCTAAGTCCTATAGGCAGCTCAATAGATCTATTCATAAATCCTTGCGACACGATGTCCGGTCTTACAATACCGAAAGTATTAATAAGACGATAGAGCGGAATAAAGGCTCCAAAGTGTTCGCAAGGAATGCATCTATTGGGCAGAGCCAGTTGACGAAGCTGAAAATGGATGATGGCAGCGTAGCGTCCACCAAGCCAGAGGTATTAAGGGAGATCGAAAGGTTCTATGGTTATATACCTCGTCAACTAAGCCTGTTACCAGCCCGGCTACAGATCCGAGAGCCGGGCTGACCCGACACTATACCGAAGATATCCCCGACATCACCCTGTACGAGATTAGGATGGCCCTTAAGCAGCTTAAGAACAACAAGGCGCCGGGTGATGACGGAATTACATCAGAGCTTCTTAAAGCGGGTGGAACACCGGTACTTAAGGTCCTGCAGAAGCTCTTTAATTCCGTTATACTCGAGGGTAAAACGCCGGAAACGTGGGGCGGCAGCGTGGTGGTCCTGTTCTTCAAGAAAGGTGATAAAACCTTATTGAAGAACTATTGGCCCATCTCGTTGCTGAGCCATGTTTATAAGCTGTTTTCGAGGGTCATCACGAATCGTCTCGAGCATACGTTTGATGACTTCCAGCCTCCCGAACAAGCCGGTTTCCGAAAAGGCGTAGACCACATCTATACGCTGCGGCAGATTATACAGAAGACTGAGGAGTATAATCTGCCTTTATGCTTAGCATTCGTGGACTACGAAAAAGCCTTTGATTCGGTCGAAACCTGGGCAGTGTTGCAGTCTCTCCAGCGGTGCCGTATTGACTATCGATATATCGAAGTGTTGAAGTGCTTGTACAACAACGCCACCATGTCGGTCCGAGTACAGGAGCAGTGTACGAAGGCAATTCCTTTGAGAAGAGGCGTTAGACAGGGAGACGTAATATCTCCGAAACTGTTTACCGCCGCTCTAGAGGACCCCTTCAAGCTCTTGGAATGGCAAGGACTCGGCAACAATGTTAATGGCGAGTACATCACTCACCTTCGATTTGCTGACGACATCATAGTCATGGCAGAATCTCTGGAAGATCTTGGCATAATGCTCGATGGCCTCGACAAAGTTTCTCAACAGGTGGGCCTTAAAATGAACATGGACAAGACGAAAATCATGTCGAATATCCATGTGGTGCCCACCCCAGTATCAGTAGGGAACTCTTGTCTAGAAGTTGTTGCAGAATATGTCTACCTGGGACAAACAGTCCAGTTAGGTAGATCCAACTTTGAAAAAGAGGTCAGTCGACGAATCCAACTCGGCTGGGCAGCGTTCGGGAAACTGCGCGACGTCATCTCGTCCAAAATACCTCAGTGCCTCAAGACGAAAGTCTTTGACCAGTGTGTGTTGCCAGTGATGACATACGGCACAGAGACGTGGTCGCTCACTGTGGGCCTCATAAGAAAGCTCAAGGTCGCTCGCAAGGCCTCTGGCTATGCTTGGTGTTTCTCTACGAGATCGAATCAGAAATGAGGAGATCTGTAGACAAACTAAGGTAACCGACATAGCCAAAAGGATTAGCAAGTTGAAGTGGCAGTGGGCGGGGCACATTGTTCGGAGAACTGACGGCCGTTGGGGCAGAAAGGTTCTCGAGTGGAGACGACGCACCGGAAAGTGCAGCGTAGGACGGCCCCCCACTAGATGGAAAGACGACATAATAAAGGTCGCTGGGAGCCGTTGGGTGCAGGCCGCACAAGATCGGTCGCTCTGGAGATCTATGGGGGAGGCCTATTTTCAGCAGTAGACGTCCTGCGGCTGAAATGATGATGATGATGATGATTTATGTAAAAGACAGTACAACAATATACGGTAAGTAATTATATCAGTTCGGAACTCTCAGGGCTTGAGTTCTATTCACTATTTGTTTCAAAATAAAAATCAAAATAATCTTTATTCAATTTAGGCTCTAAGAAGGCACTTATGGACGTCAAAACACTACTGCCGATTCAATTCAAATATTGCTTAATTAACTCATAGAAGTCGCTTATTTTCATCTATTGAACTACAACAAAGTGTGAGGCCTTCGTGTCGGTCAGTAATAATTAACTTGCCCACCTTACCGCAGTGATTGAGTCAGGGGTTGTTAATTCAACATTTCTGTTTTACTTTTTCTCTATAATTTACTCGTATTTTATTCATCGTGTCGTTTATAATATACATACTAATAATTTTTTTTATATTGGGATGCAAGTGATCTTACCAGTATCCTTTAGGACTAAAGTAAGTGTCAGCTGTTCGTGGTACTTTTTTTTCGATTTGTCCTTACTGTTTGCCTGAGGAGCCCTATTCAAAAACAGAGCCGCTGATGGTTTTTACAGCTTTATTGGGCTTGGGAACGAGCTCTTCAGGCACTCAGCCGCGAAAGCATGGGCAACAAGCGCGCAAGGGTGCCAAAGTGGCCGGACCTCGCTTTGAGCTTTTACCGCGATTGCAAAGAAGTGGCGATCTGACTAATTCCCTATCCGTAAAATTCGAGCTAAACTTACATATATATATATATACATATCCCTGTCTACTGAGAGGAAGGATGGAAAATGTTTATATGTATTTAGTGATTTAAGACATGGTACATAATGGGTGGTATACCCTGAAGGAAAAACAAGTCATTAGCAATATTAATTTGTTTAAAGCTATAGCGTTGGACAAGGCAAAAAGTTTATACACAAAAGCTTTAGCTTTATACACAGTTATGAACTGGTTGTCTGCCAATCTTCTGACATTAAATGTAGATTTTAATTTCATTACTTTCAGTTTTAAGTGTTCGTTTCTCCCTCCCAGAGATTATACTATTCAGACGCACACTTGTGATTTGTATAAGAGGCAACATTGCATCTGTCAGCATTTAACTCGTTCTGACGTTTATAAATATCTAAGTGTGTTGGTGGATAGTGTTCTTTCTTGGGAGAAACAAATTAATTGCTTAGTATCCCTTATATGAAAAATGCTTGATATTTTCAAAAATCTCCGATCAAACCTGGGCTTGATTACGCTACGAATCGTCTATTTTGTTCTCACTCAATCTATTTTGCCATACTGCATCACTTATTTACTACTTATATTGTTTATTAAAATAATAAAGAGTTCAAAGAGCACTATTAATAGTTATGATTTCGAAACTTATTCTTTAGCCGATTAAGGAACTTTATTCTTTGTATAATATACTATCTGTCCGTAAATTATTCATACATCATATTCATAAGAAGCATTTTCACTTGGTCTGTAAAGATAATTACACCAGTTGGAAGCGTATATATGATTGGATTAATCGTCTAGTCGTTATTATCATTATTTAAGCCCTATGATATACATACAATAAAGTTAATACAGTGATTAATATTTATCCACCAGTTAAACGCAAATGTAAAAAACTTATAGTTTATACAAAACTTGTATTGTAAATACCACGGGAGAATGTGATTCTCTTAAAACGCAAAACTTTATGTATATTTAAATTCGTCAATAAATAATTGTGTTATTGACGAATGTGTTCTTTTTACCCTATTATTGTAAAGCACATAAACCGACATGTCAAAGCAAAAGTAATAAACCCCTTTTGAATTTGTTTAGAAGAAAGTTCCATTTAACATTAACAAAGTTAACTTAGTCGAAGAGTCGGTTAATTAAACTCTGTTAAACATAATTAATTTATTTCAATTAAAATGTTAGGTTCGTTACCCCGAATCTTGCGTATTGTATACATTTATGAACGAATTCTGTTTTGAAATTTAAAATGAGATCACTATGATAACCTACACTCAAAGAATAGTTCTGATTTGGAGTATGATGTAATAAAGAAGTATAAATAAAAAACGGGCGTCTTTTCTTTTGTCAAATTGTCAAAATTTTTAGGTAAATGTGTTTACTAAAAATATACAGTATTTAAAGAAACAATTAAATAATAAGCGCCAAAGGAAACATCTAAAACTCTTTTGACAAACACATAATAAAAGTGTACTTTTTTGTCCTTAGGTTACATCCAAATTTGGTGATTTCTCTACTTGATATTATGCTGCATATTTCCATGATCAAAAGGAATCGGTAATATAAGATTATATACAAGAAGAAAAATACAAAAAAATAATTCCCTAATGCTGCCTGTGGTTCGCAGAGATTGTTGAATGATAAGTAATATCGAACTAAAAGTCACTAATATACAATTGGAATTCCGTTATTTTGACCTTTAAAGTTTTACCTGATTAAGTGACGATATAGCCGAAGATAATACGCTAAGGCTAGAAGAACTGGCTTCTAATTGTATATGCTGGATCACACCTATATGTGCTTCGTGATAAGATTTTCAAGTAGAGGGTGGTAGCTATCCGGGCGGGTATTAGAAAATGCCTTGATACGGTTTCATTACAATGCTTTCTTAAAAGAAAGCTCAGGGTCATTGTAATGTTTGCACTTCAAACCTAAGTACATCGATCGATGCAGTGTCTGAAACAAACAAAATACTATTTTCAAAATAAATGATTCTATGAGACATCCAGCTACATTTAAAGGATAGAAGCATTAGGATTAGGTTAAAGTTTTAAAAATCGATTATCATGTAAACTCCTTATCCAATCGAAAAACACAGAAGTAAAGAGACATGTAATCTATTTTTGTGTTGTCTTTTATCAATTCGTAAACTAGCTGGTACAACACCTAATACCAAAATAGATAGCTTAAAAAATTTATGATATGAAATTTTAATTTACGAATAGTTAGATAACCGAGTAATTATAACTAAAGTAAAACAAAGTTACACGCAGTAAGAGATAACAATGAAATTAATTTTAGAAGAGTTAAAATAGGACAGAGGACAGTTGTTTCATCCTTGTGTCCTTTGTCAAGCAAAACTTGCGGTGAGTTGGCTAGCAAAAACCCTACCACTATTTCGAATTCTGAGGACGACAGGTTAATTAAAACTTTCTTAAATTCTTAAACTATTCTTATTTTATTTGTTCCTAACAGTAAATATAAAAATCTATCTTTTTGTGCTAAACATCGAATTTACTTTTAAGTATAAGGATAAATTATCGACTTTAGGTAATTAATAATAATTAATAAACATAAACAGTCGTTAAAGACAAAGGAAAAGACATCTCTAATTACTATGTGTACATAAATTATAATTATATATAATAGTTAAATTTCATGGTCTTCTGTAATTGTAAGATAAAATATTTATTCGAGAGATTTTATCATTATCATAGACTCTAGCGATTAGTACAATAACATAGAGAATGTCTGTTTTTTTTTTTGCCTTTTTAATAGGTTTGATTCCCAGCACAGACAAGCTTTTTTTGAAAATCTGTGAATGCAGTTATTATTTTTCAAAAAATAAAAGAATGTTTCTTTTGAGTAAATATTGATATATTCAATATTAAATATATTTTCTCCATTTTCCGTTCGTTTTTCCCACCCTTTCCCATACATCTATACATTTCATTTTATCACTATATATTATATCTCAAGTATTTGGTGACATCGCGATATCTCCTCTAATTCTACATCAAACTTAATGATACAAATATCATTTTAAAGCTTATGTTTCCCGCTATTACCTATACATAAATAGTTTTAAATTAACATGTAGATAGCGCCAACTATCTGTTTAACTTAACTAACATGACAGCCGTTAGATTGTTTACGTTATAAGCGAATATGCAAAATATTGGCATGGGTCAGATAGTAATATTATAGAGCTCAACAGATTTTTTGTCTGAACGAGCAAAACTCTGGAACTACCAGTCGGATTTTAAACCATTTTTTTTTTCAATTTACAGCCATTTCATTGACAAAGGGACAGTCTATATAAATTCACGATTCGAACTTAAAGAGCACAGCAGTAACCGTGAACATTAAGCAACCTGGAAAGCAGTAGGGAAATACTAGAACAACAATAGGCAACACGGGTGCGTTGGTGGCGGTGCGGTCGAGAGTTGGTCGAATAAATTTAACACGGGAGAAACCGTGGCGAACAATTAGCAATATAATAGAACTGGAATTGATAATATTAGGAATGAATATATAGAGGAATAATGAAAATACCGCCAGTGGTAGAGAAGTTAAGGAGTAATAGGTTAGCGGGGTGAGATCATGTTATGAGGAGGAATGGAAGTCACATAACTAGAAGAGCGTTGAAGTATGAAGACAGATAAATATAGGAGTATACTAAGTCCGAAGAATGCATATATGCATTGTGTGAGGAATGATATAGGTGTGAATACTGAGTTGACAGCTGATAAAGAAGAGTGGAAGAGGAAAGTATGTTGTGCTGACCCCACTTATGTAGGATAAGTGTAAGAAGAAAAAGAAGAAGACTATATTGTAATAAAAATAACAGATAAGAATTATTTGAATAATCCTAATCAATTTTTTTTTTTTTTTGTAGAAACAAAACTACAATTACTTTTCTCATATTCTAGTTATTGGGCCATGTTATGTATTCGTTTGTTTAGTGGTAGGGGCTATGTTGTAGGTAGAAACATTAAAACGTAAGCAACCAGGCATGAAATTAAACAGCTTGCACTAAGTTGTTAATTGTCTGGACTCACGCCAGTGCCCAATTTGAAGATATAGCTGACAGGTACGACGAAATTTCAAATAACTCTGATTTATTTGTGCATATTGTAATTGATGTTAAATAATATTATATTTTATTTTATAATAACCTAATGAAAGAAACTTTATACTTTTCTCGTTTCTGTTCTGTTGTTCATATTCCAACTATAAACACAATTAGGGATACCAATAACTTCAAAGCATAAAGATGTGTTACGTTACATTCACCAAAATTAAATTGTATAAGAGTTACTGATACAAGACACAGGAAAGCAAGTTATGTTAGCAAGGTTCATAACACAGTACCTATGTAACACTTTGATGGGCCCAGAAGTGATACAGACTGTTTAAGTTTTTATTATTTAAACATTTACTAGCTTCTGTAGCAAAAAATCTATAATAAAAGATAATTATTTTTCTTTGTTTTTAATGCTTTTATCCGGCGACTCAAACCCGAATTGCATGCGTTTTATATAAAAAATAAATCAAAACATGTCCCTTTGATTGACACATTCATCAGGGATAGAACGTGTTTGTGAAAAAAACGAGAATCAAACAATTTGTCGATTGTCATACTTTAACTTTCAGCAATAAAATCGACGCCGATTCTTGTGGTTTCATAACGCCATCGATTACAAAACTAACATTTTCGGATAATACCCACTTATATGAGTACTTATATCATTACGTTTGACGTTGACGCGTTGTTCCGTGCTCGTAAGTAAATATTCAGTTAAAAGTGAAATAATGCTATTTTTCAAGTGAAATTGATATACATAAAAACTTAGTGATTTGTTCTATAGTCTTATGAAACAAATTCGTCTTAGTGTGCAAGATATATCAGTAGAAAAGCAAAACTTTTGCTACGAGAACATTGTGCGGTTAATGTCAAAGTTGTGAATAAGTGTCAAGTCATTTTGCAAAACTAATAATCATTGGCGTAATATTGTGAATTATCCAGTGATGTAAATCTTTTAAATACTTTCTACCAACCATCGTCATATTGTTTGCATTTTATAAATAACTATTTCATCTAAAAATTTAATAAATTATGTGATACAGTCAATTCCAATATCTACCTCCATTTTAAAAACGACGTAACAGATACTAATTTAATATTTCACAATTCCATGAAACTATCAGTTAGCGCAGTAGGAGTAAGGACGACTGCATTTAATTACGTCGTTAGTATACGACCTAAGTTCGCAACTGGCACACCAGGAAAAAGAAAAGAATATCAAGAATTGGCTTTTTGTGATTGAGAAAAAAAAATTAAAGCTATTCAAACTATTACAAAAGGAAGACAGTCGTCGTTAAGTAGCTGGTATATATTATTAGTGTTGAATGAATGAATTCTTACATTTTTTGGTATTTTAGTATATAAATTGAATTGAAAACAACGATATGACCAAGTGTGACCATTGTGACAAAACTATAACTAAGAAAAGTCCAGGATTAGAATGTTGCAAATGTGGAAAAATAGTGCATGCGAATACATTATGCACAGGGATTACACAAAAGCAAATATTAGCCATTCGTAATTCTGAAACACTGGAATGGACTTGTAGCGAATGTCACCGACATACTCCTGTTAGGAAGTCATTCATAGTACCAGAAGAAGACGATGATGATGAAGATTATGCGAATACCATACAGAATACCATCACATCTAACTATCCTATTGATATGCAAAAATTGCTATTAAGCATATCGAAGGAGGTTCAAAAAATAATACAAAAAGAACTGGGGTCCATACAGACATCTATCGAATTTTGCAGTGGAAATATTGATGAATTTGTGGAATCGATGAAAATGATGAAACAGAAATTGAAAGATATGGAAAATAAAAATATATTATTGGGCAATAGGATTACACACTACGAAACAAAAATATCTTCTCTTGAACAGCGCTTAAACGAATTGGACCAAGAAAAATTGAACAATTTCATTGAAATAACCGGAATCTCTCATACGATAAACGAAGAATTAGTACAAATTTCTAATACTATTGCTGAAAAAATGAAACTAGACAAGAATACAATAAAAAGCGTGAAAAGAATAAATACTTACAAAAACCAAGGAACCATACAGTTGGATCTAGGGAACATTAAAAGTGTAGAGAGTTGGATTCGTTCCTCAAAGCAATTTAACCTTACAACATCTGATATATTGTCAAACACGTCAAGTGATCTCGCACCTGCAAAAATATACATGAGATTTGCTTTATCTGACGTAAACAAAAAACTTATGTGGATGGCTAAACAAAAATTGAAACAGGAATATAAATACATATGGTTTCAAAATGGTAAGGTACTAGTAAAGAAAGGAGATACAGACAAAAATGGAAAAGACAAGATTTATGTGATTAGATGTGAAGACGATATATGTAATTTACTACCAAAATAAAGGGCATGTTTCATTTAAAAATAGATAACAAACTTTTGTATAAATAAACATAAGTACTTTATGGCATCGTTTAACAACGTAGAAGAAATATTTAATTGTATAGATTTACCATCTTATATTAGTAAACTACCAAAAAATACTTGTAATCTTAATCTAATACACGTAAACATTAGATCAATCATAAAAAATTACACTCTTTTAATTACTTGTTTAAATTTGATTAAAATTAAAGTTGATATTTTGGTACTCACTGAGGTGGGGATATCAGAAGAAATTGATACAATGTATCAAATGGATGGGTATACACTGCACAGGATCTTGCGTAAAAGTAGGAAAGGTGGGGGGATAATTATCTATGTGAACAATAAGCATAAATTTCGACCACTAAAGCTACAAACAAGGCATTGTGAGTGCATACTAGGAAAATTGATAACACAACATGGTCATATTATTTATCTGTGTACAGTTTATAGACCACCTAAAGATAGTAAGCATTTATTTATTGCCGAAATTTATAATATTATAAATGTTAATTATATTAAGACAAGTGATCTGATTGTATTAGGAGATATTAACATAGATTTAAAAACTACTAGTAATATAAGTAATTATTATTTGAACAAATTGGCTGAATGTGGTCTTGAGTGCGCGATCTCAGATTATACGCGAGTCGAAAATAACAATAATATTGTGACTAAAAGTTGTATAGATCATATATTTGTGAGATCTCATTCATCTGACATTTATTCAGCAGCTCTGGGGACTGTTTTAGCAGACCATCGCATGACGATTATCACACTTGCATCCATGGGAACCTTTAATGATCCTCCAAAGTACATTGTATCTATAGACAATAAAAAACTAAATACACTATTGGTAAATACAGAGTGGAATAAATACTATAGATGAATTTGAGTGCGTCAATGACATATATAAGTATATAAAAGAAAATTTTATTAAGTGCTATAATGAATGCAAATACACGAAAAAGATAAACAATTATAGTAAAAGAAATAGAGAAAAATGGATAAATAATAAAATTAGGATAGGTTGTGTTAATAGAGATAAACTATTTATTAAATGTAAAAATGATCCAAATAATAAAATACGTAAACTAGAATATAATAAAGCTAGAAATAAATTAAATAAAACAATACACAATACGAGAAATAATTTTTACAGAAAAGAGATAGCAGAAAATAAAAATAATCCGAAAAAGTTGTGGGAAATATTAAACAAACTTACCGGTAAAATAGTTAAGTCAGTAGATGAAGTGGTAACTAATGCCTTTCTAAATGAAAACAATGGGGAATTATTCATTGCAAATGACTTTGCAACGGAATTTGAAACAAGTATAAAAAATATTGTGCCCTTGTGTGACAGACCATTGCTGGATGAAAATAGTTATATGATACAACAAGACAAATCAATGTTATTTAAAAATGCTACAAAAAATAAAATAAGTAAAATAATAAAAAAATTAAATGTTAATAAATCAGCTGGTTTTGATAGCATTAGAATAATAGATATAAAAAAGATAGGAGACAAAATAGTAAATGCAATAGTGAAATTAATAAACATCAGTATTCAACAAGGAAAATATCCATCTGAATTGAAAACCCCATAGTTAGACCCATACATAAAAAAGGAAAATATAATGAGTTAGCCAATTATAGACCGATAACCATATTACCAGCTATAAATAAAATAATAGAAAAATTTATATGTGATCAAATAAAGTCATTTTATCTGAAAAATGATATCATATCTAAAGCACAATACGGTTTTCAACGTAAAAAATCTACATCATTACTACTTTCCAAATTTACAGATGAAGTCAATAGTTATTTAGACAAAAAGCAGCATGTGATACTAATATTCATAGATTTTAGCAAGGCGTTTGACACACTTGGACACAATACACTATTAAAAACATTGAATAACTCGGGTATAAGAGGAAAACTACTTGATTGGTGTAAAGAATATCTATCTAGCCGAAGTTATCACGTCAAGATTGGCTCTAGTTTAAGCAGGCCGGTTAATGTCACAGAGGGCACTGCACAGGGATCTGTGATTGGTCCATTGCACTACTTGGCTTACGTCAATGACTTAGAAAATATTTTAAAGCACTGTTCACTTTATCAATATGCAGATGATACCTGTATACTGTCGGCCAACAAAGACCTTAAAAAAGCTGAAGAGTCCTTGCAGATAGATTTCACTTCTATGACGAAATGGGCTCATGACATGGGACTTGTATTGAACTCACAAAAAACAAAAGTAATACATGTCCACTCAAGTCATATAAATACTTTCCATCCCTTTCAAATTAAAATTCATAATCATGACTGTCTGCATAAAAATGTGCCGAATTGTAACTGTGCCCCAATAGAACAAGTACCATGTCATACCTACCTGGGACTAATAGTGGATGACCGCTTTAATTGGAGTTATCAGGTAGAATCCGTATGTATTAAGTTGCGCGCCATACTCGCCAAACTTTCTATTATAAAGCGCAATGTGCCATATAAAATTCTCTTGCAAATGTACATAGCTCTTGTTGAATCTGTTATTTCGTATGGTCTTACCAGCTATGGACGCACATTTAAAACTTACCTCGATAAGATAAAGAATCTGCAAATTCGTTTCTTAAACTTAATAGTACCAAGCAATATAAAAAACAAATACTACGATAACTATATCGGTTTATTCAAATATTGTAAGGAGTTACCTGTTCATGTTCGCGCTGAGTACTTGTTATTAATAGAACAATTCGAGAATTCCGACATACAAATACCAGTTAAATATGAAATTAATACACGACAGACATTAACAAAACCTTTAAAAATACCACGTAAAAATAACTTCTATGGCAGGCGTACAATATCTTACACAATACCTGACATTATTAATAAAATACCATTGGACGTTAGGGATTCAATAAATAATAAAAACATGAAATACAAATTTAAAGATTATTACATCAACTCTATTGTATAAATATAGTAAATTATAATCTTTTAACAAAACGTTAGGTTTAATACTATACATATGTATATTAAGAACAGCAACGCGTTGAACGAAACCTCAGGCCATGGCATGCTAAGACAAACCCCAGAGGTTTTATAGGATGCCTATAACAATAACTTTTATGTAAATTTATTTGTGAAATAAATAAATAATAAATAAATAAATAATACAAAAATAAGATGAAATTTTGTAAATTTTCTGTAGAGGTATTGGCATGTATATTTATTATTTTTATTATAAACTAGCTGACCCACGGCTCCGCTCCCGTAACCCGCTTCCACACACGGCGGTCGCCCGCAATATTTATTATTTTATTTGCGTATAATCTCAATTATTTTTCTAAAATAAAAGTTGCCGAAGTCAATCCTTTTAATATCAGCTATCTGCCAGTTTAAGTCCTGTTAAAATCGGTCCAATCGTTTCGGAGATTATCCGGAACAAACAGCGATACAAACAAAAATTTATAGAATTCTTTTTTTGTTAAAAGTTCTGTATATATTTTCAAATGCATTTAAAATAAAAAAGCTGTTATTTTGACATTACAAACAGACACTTTAATTTCATTAATTGTATAAACTAGTTGTACCCACGGTTACACTCGTGTTATATTTTTTTAACCAACTTTCCACTGCACCGTCGCCAATGAACCCGTGTAGTGTACCGTTATTCTCATTTCCCGTACTTGCCAGATTGCTTGATGTTTATGGTTATTGCTCCGCTCCAAAGGGTCGTAGCGTATTTATATGCAACCAATAACCTTCAATGAACTGTAAAATGCATAATAATTTTTCAAATCTTACTGGTAGTTCCAGAGATTAACGCGTTCTAAAACAAACAATCTTTTAAATTTTATAATACATATTAGTATAGATTTATAACGTATTGCACTTTGATTTTGTTGTTTTTTATTTACGTTGAAATGGTTTACGTACATAATTGCGTTTAGAATTTTTATTATAAATAATATACCACACCGAATTCTCAATAGTAATGGATACTATAACAACAACTGTAAGATTTACATAACTATTCTACCCTCACACCGGGAACCCTTCGCGAGTAGGCATATAGTTTCATACAGTGAAATGTGGTGTAATTTTCATGATAAATACACCCGGCGTGTGAAATACGTGATAATATTTCCCCAAAAATAGTGAAAGTGGAATATTGCAATGAAATAAAACTGAAAACGGTACAATACAGTATGGTAAGGTTTTTTGTTTTGTTTATATTAATATATTTTTAGTCTGCTAGTAACCGTCATTACTAATGTATTGCGTTATGATATTCGTATCCGCATCCACAAATGCGGAACATTTGCATTAATTTAGACATCTGCATCATTGGATGCGGAGCTTTTAAGGATGCGAATTTATAGGTGTAAGGCGCAAGCGAGTAAGTAACGACATCTAAAGAAAGTAGTTGGGGCCAGTGTGTTGCATGCGATCCTATAGGTTTTGATAGTTTTGTTTTAGTAATCGACGTGATATCCATTGTGAATTAATTAAAGTGTTTGTATACTGGGTATACTAGGTTTGCGTGGTTGATGAATATTTCGATGTAAATATTCAGTGAAAAAGTAAATAAAAATGTCGCCACACACAAAAAGCAGTATCTGGACTTATTGTACATTAGACGATTTGAATGAAAATCCACATAATTGATGGAAAGTTAAGCATGTTGAACTTAAAACGCAGATATTTATCACTTCCACCATCCAGTGTTCCCAGCGAATACACTTAGGAACAGGATAGAGACTGAAAAGGCTGCAATGTTACTATTAATTAAATATAATTCACAAATTTTTAAGTTTTTTATTATTAAATTCTAAACTCAAAATTTTAATAAGTCAGACTAAAAACTGTATTAATTTTGTTCTCAAAATATGATTATTTAAACATTAAAATTTAATCGATTTTTATTTATTTATGTACTTAAAATTGAAATATGTTAACAAAATCCTTAAATACACATCCGCGGATGTGAGTCTCTAATAATCCGCATCCGCATCCACATCTGCATCCGCGGTTGTCAAAATTATTGCATCCGCAGCAACCCTGGTTATGACATCCCCTACACAAGTTGTGATATTCTCAGTTATGAATGTATTCCACTGACATTGAGTTATATCATCAAGCCGAATCTGTGCATATTATTAATGAATTAGCAATTTGGTTTTTGGCGATTTGGTTTGCGTTAAAATATTATCGAAAAAAAAAATTAGGACTGAAAAACCGAAAGAAACACCTGTTCAATTTTAATATAAAAGTCAAGATTAGAAAACGGCTCATATGCTGCTCATAGACTGCAAAACATGAAAGGAAGAAAGAAAATACATTTATTTGTTACATAACACATAAAAGTAACATATGCTTAATATGAACGTTAAACCAAAGGGACAAAGAAAGGTTGGTAGCGTTAGGGATGTGGTGTTGGAGGAAGATAGAGAACAACAGTTGGACAGAAAAAAATTACAAATAAGGAAGTTTTAAGAAAAGTTGACGAGGAAATACAATTGTTGAGAAACATATATAACAGAAGATGAGATGATTGGACATTTGATACGGCATGACAAGTTCATTAGAACAATAATTTTAGAAGGAAAAATTGAAGAAAAGTAAGGAAGAAGACAATCTAGACTAAACTTTTCCCAAGAAGAAGTGAAGGATAAATTGAAAGTAATATCATACGTATTACGAGGTTAAAAGAAGGGCTGTTTGAGGATAGGGAACAGTGGCAACTGCTCTATCGCCAAGAGTTAATTAATAAAGAACAAAAAATAAAATCTCTAAATCTATCAACGTTAATGTAGCTTCTTATGGGTGAAATAATTATTAAAAACGAATTATTAGTACCAGAGATTATTATACCTCTTAAAACATACAAACCGTCTTTATAACAGGAGTTTAAACACACACACACACATGAAATAGCAGCGATTATAATGTAGTTTCCGTGCTAGTGCGCAGTATATTAAAATTAAAATAATTTCCATGCCTAGTCTCCCTGGCAATAAAGCAAAGTAAACAAAAAATAAACCAAAAATTAAAAGTTCATTAATGACAAAAAATATGAATGAATACTTTAATTAACTTAAAAACTTCTTGTAGCAAAAATGAAAATAGAAAAGCTTTTCTTTATTCATGGTCCAGTAGTGTCTGAATTAATTTCTACAGTTGTCTGGCTGCGGTTAATTTACAGTTTGCAGTGTGGCCGCAGTTTGGTTTGTTACAAGTTTACTCCAATTAGTTGGAAAATTGTCGCCTCGAAATATTCAAGAAATGTATTTGAAAATTCAGTGTTTATGAGATTTGTTGGTTGATCTAGATTTTGTGTTTTCGTAAGTTTATCTATATATAAATGTACTATGTGGTTTATAGATTTAAAATACCCTAAGTTCTTGCGTTTTAAATTAAGATTAAATACATTTTTAACCGTTATCTTGCCATTGATTATAAAGTGCTGGATAGTAGGATATGACAATTACTGTATCCGACTACATCACGACCACCATACAGTAGGTGTAACACCCCCCATGGTAGCTTAGGTTTAGGTGGTTTAAGCCTGTAAACCCATTACAGTGTTTTGGATTGGAGATCTCTCGGTGGTCGCCGTTGTTTTTGGATGGTACTGTGCTTACCATCAAGCACAGTATGATCACTCTGACGTGCTAAAAAAATATTTCTTCAAATCATAGATTTAATAAAAGAGTAAAAACTCGCAATCTGTAGTTTGAAGATATTTGAGAAAAAATAATACGGGGGGCGGGGTTTAGAATCATGGACAGAACACATTTCGATAGTTTTCGAAATTTTTGTCTGTCCGTCGGTATGTTTGAGCACCAATCACGCAAAACTACTATACCGAATTTAATGAAATTTGGTATGCGTGTAGCTTATAGTCTGAAGGTACATTTAGGATACATTTTTACACGTATGAACATTTGTATTGCGTTTGCGTTTGTAAATTGCGTTTAGGTTATATACATGTAAAGGGAATATATGTGTATATAAATCTGTAATATATTTAAAATATTTACTGAAATGAAGTGAAAAAATACCAAATTATTTTATCTTTACATAATTTTCAATAAAATAAATAAATGGAAATGTAAGTATTTTTATTTTCCAAGAGTATTCATAGATGGTGCTGTACGGCGACTTGGTTTAAATTACGTATATATTTTCTGCAAGCACGTTTATTAATAATTTTGAATGGGCTTTTATTATAATTTTTAATATTTTTAGATAAATTTTAATATTACTTTTAAATATTTAATTAAGTAAAAATATCTATTCTATCTTTCATTCTATATTCATTGTTTGATGTTTTTGTGCAATTATGGGGCTTATTAAATGGCACTAAACTGTTCCCTAAATTATGTCCTGGAAAATAACGGTTAAGAAAATTTAAAGACATTAAATAAAGTTATCTTTTCGTTAAAGAATTCCAAAGTTTTACTTTTTTGTATGCGTATATGTGTATACAGGATGGAAAAAACGAACGGGCATGGAAGAAAATTATGTGAAATAATGAAGATATCAAATTTTACTCAAAGGAAACATTCTTATATTTTTTTAAATAATTATAACGGCATTCACAATTTTCCTAAAATTGCTTACCTATAGCGGGAATCGAAGCAACAAAAAATACTAATTATACTACGGTTTTTATGTTGTTGTAAGAAGAAAACTACTGTTGATCTGTTGCAGGCGGAAGTTGCTAAGAAATTTCCGATAAATTATTAACGATGTATTTCCGCAAAGTAACGCATTCGTCAATCAAATAACAAGGATTAATATACCTATCAGTAAATAATAGATAGAATAAATAATAAAACAGATAATTAAAAACCTCCACATTTGAGAAGCTTCATAGTCATTTATTTCTGGTGATCTTCAATATTTAATATACTTTTCCTCCATGTCCCGTTTTTTTCCATCCTTTATATTTATATATACTGTCGCGACTGTATTCGCTGGAGGGTTAGGTAGAGGTGTACTAATGTACACCGACAGTTCGTCGAATATGTTTTTAGGTCCCATGTAATAGGTGGCGAACCTATTGCCATTAATCGGGCACAAAGCCAAACCCTGAACGGCTACTGAAAATTTTATAGAAAAATCCAATAATACTTTGCTCGAACTGGGAATCGCACCCAAGACTTCGAGCATAGCATTCAGTCTTTATGTTTTTTTGGGTAATACATATCTGTATTATTGTTAAACTGTGATATCGGTTAATATTTAAAATAATTTAAGTTGGGTATTATCGAAGCTTATAGGTACGGGTCAAATACCATAAGGGGAGATTGAGGTGAGGTGAAGTTTTTATTTAGTTGCCGTTTTTAATTCACGAAATATGCCACGTGGACGAAGTCGCGGGCACAGCTAGTAAGGAAATAAATTCTTATTATTCACAAAAATTATCTCAAATAAAAAAAAATCTATCAATCTATGAAAAAGAATAATTACCACGATATATTCATAAACAACAATTCTGTAGCCCACGTGAGCGGTGCTGCGGGCACAGCTAGTTTGATACAAATGTATTCAGTACATAGTCGGAGTATAATAGTCACAGTTTGGTTTACGATTTTGGGGAAATTTGTTTCAATTAAATACAATTATCATAGTCTCGAACCATTTCAAATAAATATTGCGTACTTCGCATTTACTATTAAAATCAATACATTTACACACAGCATAAATATACCTACATATTGGATATTAATTGAAATATATACTTACTGAATATGTATTATTATGCTCAACATCGCTTAGTTAGTAATTAAGGTCAACATTAAAATTATGAGCACACATATGATAGCTTCAAATGTAGCCTTTATTTGCTCGTATTAACGCTGCTTAATAATTAACCTAGCGGCCCTTCATATCATAATGAAATCACGATCACTATAAATATAGTGAAAACTCAATTACAATTTTCAATTCTATCAACTCTTTGTATTAACAGGTTTGCTTGTTACTTGCAAGCTGGCATGACAATAGTACCTACTCAAGTCGTCAAATGTCAGACAAAGTCGCATTTGTTGAATTTGGAATATCGAAGTCCGGTGAAGCTGTGAAAGCCGCAGCGGCTCTGTTTTTGGATAGGGCCCCTAAGGCTAACAGTATAGTCAGTTCAAAAAAAAAATTGGAATATTGCTACTCCTAAAAGCACAAATCAAATAATTTTTCACTAATTCGATTTTTGCTAAAAAAAACTCATTAAGCTTTTGTTTCATTTATTAAGAAACTAGCGGTGTGCCTGCGACTCCTCACGCGTTTGTTACTACGCAATAATTATTTTTCTCATATTGTTGACAATTCATACACCGTATCAATTGAGGAGTGGCATGTGAAATACATGTAAATGTTCTAGTGGGAATCTTGCCACGATTCCTAACTTCATGATGTAATTCCGATTGCGATTATATTACATTGAAATTCTGATTCTCTGTCTGAATGTATGCGTCACATTTATACTATAAAATACTATAGAGACTGTATGAAATATTTGGTAACACTCTTTTTACATAAACTATAGTTTCTACATATTATATACAGTACCTACTAGCGTGTGCCCGCGGCTCCGCACGCGTTTCTTACTACGCTATAATTATTTAAATCCTTTTATTTTTACTCATATTGTTGACAATTCATATGCCGTATCAATTGAGAAGTGGCATGTATTTCCCGTGTAAAGTTTTCATCAAAATCGTTAGAAAACTATTATTCTAATGTACAATTTCTAATTCATTATTAACTATTATTAAAGCCTTCACTGACGCTGGTGCAATGCTACTAAGTCATATATATATGACTTGGGAGGAGTCACAGAATGCAATCGGTGTGTTCTGTGATCTCTCAAAGTAGTTAAGTAAGTTAGTTAGTTAGTTAAGTATATAGTAAGCCTATACTTAAGCTAAAACACTATGGTGTACGCGAAACTTCTCTCGACCTCCTAATTTCTTATTTAACAGAACGCTGTCAGAAAATAAGTGTAAATGGAGCAACCTCTTTGCGATCATTGGTTAGAATCGGAGTCCCTCAGGGCTCGATTTTGGGACCATATTTGTTTCTCGTTTATATAAATGATCTACCGTTCGTTGTTGAAAATGGTGCTGGCATGGTTATTTTTGCAGACGACACTTCATTTATATTCAAAGTGAAAAGAATAGATTCGAAGTTTGGAACTAAACAACACCTTAGTTAAAATCTCTGAATGATTTGATTTAAATAATTTACTACTAAATGCAAACAAAACCAAATGTATGAGATTTGTCTTGCCTAATGTTCGGCGTGGCGTGTTGATAGTATAATAGTATCAAAATAGAAGGGAATTTGGTAAGCTTAGTTGATAGTACCATCTTCTTGGGCATAAATCTTGATTCAAAATTACAGTGGGGTCCGCATATTAAAACTTTGGAGAGAAGATTAAGTTCTGCTCCATTCGCAGTACGCAAGATTCGCTAGTTAACAGATATTGCCACCGCTAGGTTAGTCTACTTCGGTTACTTTCATAGCATAATGTCTTACGGTATTTTGCTGTGGGGTCCAACAGCTGAGGTAGATACCATATTTATATTACAAAAGCGGGCAGTTCAAGCAATTTACAATATGAGACCCCGCGAATCACTAAAGAACAAGTTCCAGGAATTTAGTATTTTAACTTTGCTCTCCCAATACATCTTTGATAACGTAATGTATGTCCGTAAAAACTTAGACAAGTTGGATTTTGTCAAAGATCAGAACGATGTAAAAACTACTAGAAATAAAGATAGATTAGCCGTACCGTGTTTTAGACTTAGTAAGACAAATAAAAGTTTTTTAGGTTCTATAACAAGATCCCGAAGCACATTACTTATTAGCCGGACAACAAGTTCAAGGACCTTGTCAAGCGGGTTTTACTGTCAAAAGGTTATTATAGGGTGGATCATTATGTAAATGACAGTGATGTCTGGAAGTGACTCCGTCTCTGTACATCCACTAATAGATTATTATTGTACCTGTTATATTAACATTTGTACAGTTAACAAAAAAAAGAAGATAATCCTGTAGCGACATCTATCGAGCCACATAAGACGCATCCTACTATCCTACATTGCGCTATAGAAATTAACTCAAACGTTGAGTATATATACAAGAACCTGACTACAACCGTTGGGCAGCTGCCCGCCAGACATAACACCCGTCTGGTCGGAGGATCCTCCCTTTACTATAGTTATTCTACATTGGTGACCCCGAGCATGAACGTCAGCGCAACCTTCTTGGCACAGCTACATCGTGACGTTATCATCACTTCCACAAGCTTTCGAGCAGCGAGTCATACAGCCAGCCAGCATCCACGGCTACTTCGGGTATCCTGACCACCAGCATGCAGCGGACACGCATTCCTGGTCATCACCCACAGCCTTCTCAGCGACCTTGGCACAGCACACTGCACTTCGGCCGGTCAGCAATCAGAGACGCACTTCTCTCCTGGTCGACGCAGCAGCCAGTCACTACGCAGCACTGCAACACTCCGACTCACTGGAGCATTCTTGCAGCATCACCCCGACTTACTGGGGCATCGCCCCGACTCACTGGGGGCATCACCCCGACTCACTGGGGCATCACCGCAGACAGTTCCGACTCACCGTGAACTATGCGCCATCTGGTTCCGACTCACTGGAACATTCCACTGGCCCGGCAAGCATCACAAGATGTATGGACGACTCAACCTGCTATCGACCTCCGGTCTCGGAGGGGAGTGATGTAGCGACATCTACATAGCGACATCTATCGAGCCACATAAGACGCATCCTACTATCCTACATTGCGCTATAGAAATTAACTCAATCGTTGAGTATATATACAAGAACCTGACTACAACCGTTGGGCAGCAGCCCGCAAGACATAACACCCGTCTGGTCGGAGGATCCTCCCTTTTCGATGGTTCTTCTACAATCCCGATTGAATTTCTTACCGGTTCTGCTCGATGTCTGGGATATTTTCCGAACCAGCAATAGTGTTTTGACGTTCATAAGTGCCTTCTTAGGGCCTAAATTAAATAAAGATTATTTTGATTTGATTTGATTTGAGCCTCTTAATTATAACATGATGTATACAGAATTTGATCAGAATCATCTGAGAATTGATAAAAATTTAACTTTTTGAATTACTTTTTTTAAATTCTAGAAGTAATATTATCAATTCTTATAGCCCATTAATTATGTAAGTAGTTAGACTTCCGTGTATAAAATTTCATCAATATCGGTTAAAAATTAATGAAATTTTAAATTATTGAAAATTCCTTTTTTTACGGTTCCCAACAGTGTTATTAAAAGTTCTCATTACTCATTCACATTCATTGAATGACTTATACTTCCAGTGTACAAATTGAATTAACGAAAATATTTTTTTTTTACATTATCTAAAAGTAATAATGAAATTTCTTATACCCTATCAACTGACCGATGCTATAAGCATTCCGTGTACAAAATTTCATAGGAATCAGTCCAGCCTTTTTTTGAGTTAAATCCGGGCATACAAACAGATAGACGGACAAAAAAAATTTAATGGCATATTCGTGATCAGTGTCGTTCATATAATATGCGTATAGGGAAATTTTGGAAAAATATTAAAAGTACAGACAGGACTACAGATTTATTAATATAGATCTAAAAATATAGATATAAAATCTGTTATAACGACATCGAAGGGACTGCTCATATTCAGTCGTAAAAACCGATAGTCGTAACAACCGGTGATGTTCAATGTGTATCGTGCAAGTACAAACAAATCGATAGGGAATTATTGGAAAAATATATTTATTCAACTATGTACATTTTGTTTATTACACATAAGTACAATGCATATTATTTTTCTGTGAGCATAAAATCTGTAATTTTGGTCTGTTTGGAACACTTCTGTTGTGCATAGATATTTTGTAATTCACGTTGGATTTTAATTAACGTATCGTCATAATTGCTGTAGATATGGAACTGTTCATTAAAAAGAACAATCTTTCTTAATACACTAATAGCATTGATACCATCATTCAAAGTTGGTACAGTAAATTGTTCTTCAGAGTCATCCTGGTCGTCATCTTCCTCTTGAACATCTCGTACAATATCATCTTCCGTAGCTCGTGCGCAAATTACAATAGAGTTATCTACATCAATAAACTCTGCTGCTTCAGTAGTAGATAAAGCAGGTCGTAAATTTTGAGCTAATTGAGCAAGAGAAATATGTAATACACAAAAAAAAATATCATATAATGGGTTTATCACTATGTGTATTATGGTCGCAATCCCTACCACCCCGCTATATTACTGCATATACACCAGCTGATTTCGGAACACGACAAACCAAAATAAAAACAAAGATGGGCTTGTCACTGTTTGTATGATATTGTCATTATATGCCAATATGAATCCAATACATTAACCGTCCCAATAAAACTTCAAAAATAATTAAAATCATTCTTATTGTACCGGCCTGCGTGAAGGTTTTTTAAAACACGTGAAACCCTTTTATTCCTTTCTTACCAAAAGAATAAATATGAATGAGTTCTTCTTACAAACTTTCACCCAAGTTTTATTTTCACTATATGCGGAATAACACAATGAAATAATTCACTTTTAGCAAAACTGTATAATCCAGATAAATTACAATAGGTGTATGGCTTAGAATATATAAATTTCCGCGAGCCGCGGTTTCACAGCGTCATAAAATAAAACTGTCATTATACCGCACTGCGTAGTTAAATAGTTTAAAAAACTTAAGCCAATCTTAAAAAGAATACTGGACTATCATTTAATAGGTAATTATTAGAAATACAATATATTTCTTATTAAGTATACCATATCAATAAATTAATAAACTTGTTGACGTTGACATCGCTGTCATATCATAATTACTACACATGCAAATAACAAATCAACAAACGGGTCGTCTTGGAAGCTGATATTTCCATCTTACATACTTTCATCTCCTATTTTTTACCCATAAAGTTTTATTTTCGCTACAAAAAGTACACTATGTCCTTTCCTAAGTCCAATCTATATGTATACCAAAATTCATCAAAATTGGTTCAGCGGTTTAGGCGTGAAAATGTATCAGACAGACAGAGTTATTTTCGCATTTATAATATTAGTATAGATATATATCGATAGATAGGCATTGAAGAAACGAATATAAAACTTATAAGACGTAATAATTAAAATTATAAACCTCTATTATAAATAAATATACTTAATTTTAGAAACAGGATAACTGTTACACAAAATCGAGCTCATTTTGTGCAAGCAGCATTCCAATCAAGAAATGCACGAACTAAACCACAGAAAATACAGTGAGAAGTATCACACGAGGAATATCTAAAGACAGCAGTGGTACCAATTATCTAAGAAGAATACGTTATTCTTTGCACGTTTTTATAGCAATTAACCCCGAGCGGGTTCGTTTATTTTGCCACGATAATCTTACAAAACCAGCTTAATGCACATCGCGTGGCTAATATTCAACATCGAGTGCTTCCTTGAAAGCACGAGCTGTGTCAGGAACAAGCTTCGGATTAATGGTTTGTGGGATCGTCCATTGTGGATACCGCCTTTGTGCTTAACTGTCAAGTGTCATAAACCTTTCAGTCGACCGATTAAATAAATAATACCTATTCTTTTGAACTTTATGATTTTATAAAACATCTTTTTCTTTTTAGATGTTAAACATATTTCACAGATTTAAGAATAAGGATATTTATTATTTTAATTAAAACTGAATAACAGTAATTTGGGAATTGAAGACAAAAACCCAAAGCCAATTCTGAAATCTCAAGAATATTTACTTATAAATCTGATCTCGAGTCAGGCAAAATTCTGAGAAATAACAAGATGTGAAAATAAAGTTTTAAGTCTAAATAAAAAGTTTTTTAACTAAACTTAAACATCTTTAAACTCATTTACAGTCAATAATAAGCCGGTAGATATTTATACTTTATTCCAGAACCAAAGATTATTAAAAAACATGGGACAAGTAGCGAGTAAAACTCGCATCCTAAGGGTTCTGAACTAATTACATTACTTACCGTACATTATTGTATAGTCTTTTATATAAATATTGTTTATATATTATCCTTATATATCTATCTCAGTCTATCCATCTCCGTGTCCGTTAGTGCGCTTATAACTCAAGAACCACTCTGTCAATATTTTTACTATTTTATAGATTTTTCTACTAAAAAGATTTTAGGGTATGATTTGTAACGTTACGTAAAGAAACATAAAGAAAAACAAGTAATCTATATCTTTACAACTAATAAAATTGAAGTCTGTTTGTAACGTCAAAATAACAGTTTTTTACTAAATGCATATGAAAGTATATACGATACCCTTAACAAAAAGCCCACTGAAATTTTTTTTGTCTGTCTGTCTGTCTGTTTGTTCCGGGTAATCTCCGAAACGGATAGACCGATTTTGACGGAACTTTCACTAATAGATATCTGATGATATAGACAGTAACTTAGGCTACTTTTATTTTAGAAAAAAAATTAGGATTACGCACAAATAAAAAAACTGATTAAAGTGAATCAATTCGGATGCTTAAATGGCTTATGCTGAGTAAACCATAACAGATATAGCAAATTAATGTATTACATAATCATAGGCATTAAAAAGACCTACAAAAAAGTCCGGGAGGTGGAGGAACATCCACTATAAGCATTTTTGGAGCGCGGGAACAAGATTCGCGCAGGCATTCGGTAGTCCACGTGAGCGAAGCCACGGGCACAGCTAGTGATGATATAAAACAACGCGGGAATAAAATCTCTACCAGCACGCTTTCTTGGAATACGCTGTCAAACCCGTTAAACATATTATAATAGAAACACAATACAAATAAGTAATAAAAAATCAAACCACTTTATGTAATTTAATGTTAGCAGAAGATAACAAAAATATTTATTTTATGTCAAGAAATATAAGTAAAACAACACTAAATTAATTTTATGCTCTAAAAGGTGTCCCGGGATATTGTTTACTATTAGGTATATGGATATCATTTTAAGCATAACTTGTACGAGGGCTTTCAGATTTGTATGTACAAGTACCATGTACGTTTTTGTAATCGGTTACTGAGTGTGACTTTTAGACATTTTTGTGAAGGACTGACGCGGCTTTATATTTTTTATTGTATTAACCTAGAAATTTTATATTTTTACAGAAGTCTGAGATCATAAATTTTAATATTCGGTTATTTATTTCACCTGTATACCATACCATAAAACCTTTTTCGAGAAATAAATAAAACTTAATATAATTTTGTATGCATTGTAATTTCACGCTGGAGTAGAAAATCCTTATTTTTCAAACTTTTTTCTTAACTTTTGTTAGAAAACCTCACACTTCGTACCAAATTTCAAGACTATAAGTCTGCGAGAAGTATCCTATAGGTATTGATAATCGATCCCTGAATGCGACTTTTAAACATTTATTATGAAGAGTTGTATTCTTTTGATTGTGTTAACCCTAGGAACTTGATTCTTTTAAAGCAGCATGTGGCTTTCGTATATTATATTAATTTCAAATTTATACCTGAAATCGTTTTCGAAAAAAAAAAGTATCTTGAAACACTGACAGACAGACAACCAACCAGACATACAGACGGATGGTCAACCTAGTGATTCTAAAAGGGATCTGTTTCTTTTTCATTATGAGTTACGGAACCCTAAAAAGTGATACAAAGTGATTGTTTACATACTTTACAAACATTTAACGAAGATGGTAAGCCAAGAAAATGTTATTTTTGTTCACTAAGTACCCCTTAAGTTAGTTTTAGGAGTCCGGTAAAGTTTTAAGCACACAACATTAATGTTAGCCTGATGAATATTCATGGTTGTTAGATAAAACTTGTTTTTTGGAACTTTGTACTCACTTTGTATAATAACACACAATTAAATTAATACCAGAAATTTTATTGATAGCCCTGTTTTCATTTTATCTTTGAAAATAATTTATTTTTTCTGATTCTATTACTAATACAGGAAAATTAAATTAATTTCATGTATCACAAATATAACTGGTGTCCGTGACGAAATTAATATAGATACTACTACTAACCATAAAGTAATAAAGTCCGCTCCACTCTACTCTACCGAATTCATAATTCTACGCTACTAGCACTACAAGGTGACGGAATTATGCCTAATGGCAAGTAAAGAACAATCCGAAAACAGTATCTACCTCCAGTCAAAATTGATCGCCAGGCGCCGCGCTATCATGCACGCCGACCTGCGTAAATAGATCCTGAATATGTCACGAAACAGGACGCGCAAAAGTGAATAACTATGACAGGCTTTTCCTCATATTCATGGTAATCAGGATTGAGTTAGGCTGTACGGTGGTCCTACCATCCCACAAACATTCGTTGATCCACAATAGCATTTATTTCATTAGTAAGAAAACAGGACTCTCTTAAAAAGTTTAATCAATTATTTATATAATGTATATAGATACAACTATATATATAGTTAGCTACTATGTATGTAGTTACAATGTCCTCTACAATAAATACTTAATTGTAAAATGGGAAATTTGTACCTTTAATAAATTATTATTTATGCATGCACACCTAACAGAGAGGGATTTTAACAGATCTTGAAATTTTGGATGGTGCTAATTCGAACGAACGAATCTGATACTTATGTGATGAAAAGAATGTAAAATTGTTACATTGAAATCTATAACCACAGAAAGCCGAGGTGTGAATATGCGTATTTGAATACAAAAATATGGAAACACGAAGAACACAAAAGGAGAAAAACCAGATAATGATTACTATAATATATGAGTTCAATCATTTTTAAAGATGGAGACAATAAGCTCTCAATTATTTCAGGTGGATGAAGCTACCGGTGCCAGATACATAGTTGTTTTATTTATGGTCTTATGTGAAGATGTTTACTTTTATTCAATTACAGTTCACTAAATCATAGAGTGTACAAGTATAATGAAAACTTACCAAAATTTTATAAAGCGTGAATTAAGTACAGCCTAGATTATTCCTGGAATTAAACATTATTATTATTCCAATAACTCCATTCAATCTAGCTCATTAATTTTTAAGCGTTGCGTGTTTACACACAAACAATATAAAAAAACTATCTCGTATTTTGGTTACAAACACTTTATTTTAATTATATAAACTAAGAAAATTTACTATTAACTTTAACAACTAGCTGTGGCCCATGGTTTCATCCGTATTAATTTTATACAACAAACTTCGCCAACGCACCCGTGTAGGCAAATTTTTAAACTGTGTGTAAAACTATAGACATTTTTATGAGGAATTAATAAATTTTTCAAATTATAATATAACCTATGTTACTCGCTGATACTGTAGCTTTATATAGGTGTTTTTTTTTTTTAAATCGGTCCAGTAGTTTTTGCGTTTATCCATTACAAACAAACAAAAACAAATTTTTCCTCATTATAATATTGGTATACACAAATACATATTTATGTGTAAGAATTTTTGTTGAAAATTTTTGTGTATCGATAATTTCCGATACACATCTCATCTGAACACAAATTTCATGAACATTATATCATTTTGCCATTATATAACAAAAATATTGTAAGTTGGCAGTTGATCACTTGCTTGCTAAATATTTTTTAGTACATCTCCGACGCCCTTGCCCTTTATTTGAGCATAGCTGCTCTAGTAGATAAGTTAAAAATCTTTATAGACGCAGTTATTAATAAAATAATAAATTTACAAAATAAAGATTTCATTCTAGTAAAACGTTCCTAAAAGTAATTATAGTGAAGTTGGTCAGGCAGTCATTTCGTGCCAGAAAATCTTTTGAAAATTTAAATTCATGTTATATGCAGTTTTGACAAGGAAAACCTCGCAAATCCTTATTTAAAGTTTCGCCAGTAAACGGTCCCCGCGCTTCCTCGTACTAGTTCGTTTTGTAGTGTGATGCTAAAATGTCTTTACTTTCTTTTATGACTTGACTATATTCTATGTATTTCAATTGTATCTACGTCTTTGTTGTCTGAATATATTTGGTAGGTAATCAAAGTTTCTGAAATGTTTCAGACTTTCGAGATCCTAAACGTTTTCATGAATTTAAATGTGGATTTCACATAAAGTATACCTACTAACTAAGAGGTCTTAGAGGTGACCTGTCGTGGAATCTGCATAGTTCCGAAACGATTTATGTTAGTTGGGATATCCTGGTTAACAATTGATAGCAATGGTAAAGAAAATTTATTTTATATGCATTGGAAATTATGAGTACAGATTGCATCTATATATAAACAATCCTAAATACACAATTAGTTTTATGTGTAGCCAAGTAATTTGTAACTCCCATGGACCTAGGCTTAAGCCTAGGTATTACTCCCGATTTGGAATCGCAAAGGTTCTATCACCTTTAATACTTTACTATCTTCAAAAGTACAAAACCACAAAAAAAAATTTGTAATTTATGAAATACATAATTACCTATATAAATCAGAAGAAAATAACGTTTTATTCTCAATAACTTCTAAAATTTTTATCAAAGGTCATAATATATATTATGTATATTATCCCAGGAGGAAAAAAAATTGTGTGTAGTTTGCATTCTATGGCACAACAAAACAAAAATAACTCCAAATATCCCGCGTGCAAAGAACAAAATAAAGTTAGCGTGTAAAAAAATTTAATGGTAGAATAGAATAGAATAGAAAATACTTTATTGTTTCAAACATACACTGTACAATAAAAATCAAAAGTAGAAAAAAAAAACAGAACAGAAACAACAGGCGGCCTTATTGCTTAAAGCAATTTCTTCCAGGCAACCTTACAAAGGATTGGAAGAAAGAAAGAACGAGATAGTTAAAATTTAAAGATAGACTATGTTATATTAGGTGTATGTGGTCCTGGGGTGCGAGTCAGGAACCTCCGCGTGGTGCATCCCGGGCAACGTCGGCCGCTTTTCGGCCGGCGGCTAATACCTGACGAGTGGGGGCCTCGTCTGGCATCCCTCTGAATATCAGAGGGGGCCAACAGACGTGGCGTTGGTGGGCTTGATGTGCACGTACACTGCCATCAGGCAGGTAAGTGGGGTATATTTTACCTCACTTACAACCGCCGTTCTCGTAATCCCATCGGAGTGTCGTGGTCATGTCTCGCGGCTTTGTATGCGACCGAGGGTCTTGGCTTAACCGCTCGGACCGCGAGGAAGAAAACCTCTATAAAAAATTACCCCAATCCTAAGCGGCGGCGCACCGCGAGATGATGCATAGCTGATGGGTTGATCAGTCTTTAGTGCGACCCCCGTCAGAGAACCGGCCGGCTCTCTGATGGGTTACACTAGGCTTACCCAGGTACAGGGGGCACTGCCTGGGTGGACCGTTTTTTTCCCCCATACTCGTGGGATATACAATGAGCAAAACTTTACCAAAACAAAAAATTATTAGTGTAAGACATAGTAGTAAGAATAATGAGGAAGGGAGTAAACGGGCCGGTTTGCCGCTCAGTGATGGGCTGGAGATAGAAAACGTTCTATATCTCGATGACGTCATCGATGAGATCTCGCAAATCTCGACCGTGTCATCCGGCGAGGTTGGGGGGACAGGGAAGCGGACTTATGGGTCCCGGTTTGCGGCATTGGAGGTAGAAGAAAATGATGCAAAAGTGCCCAAACAAAACATGGCCAAAAGAGGAACGGCCCGGTTTTCAGAGCGATCAAGAAGCGCGGGTCGCTCAATTCTTAAGGAAACCAGCGCTGAAGGTTCCTATTTGAAGGAAAGAGATGGTGAAAGCGGCGCGAATGTCGAAGTCATTGGGGGTGATGATGACGCTGAGGGGGATACCAGTGCAGATTCCTTAGATGCTGAAGCACTAAGGTCGCGCACGGAGGGTGGGGTGTCCACCATTTAGGAGGTTTGCCGCACCTCTGGAAACTTGAAGGGGACGGCAATCAAGGCTCTCAAAGGTGCGGCCAAAGAACTAAAAGAGGTGGTTGAGGCGCTTATGGACACACCGTTAGTAAGGAGACAGCCCGCCTTGGGAGGGAAACAAGGGTGCTCCGTAAGCAAGTCGATGACCTCAAGAAGGAGGTCCTTGCGTGGAAGCGGGAGGCTGATTCGAGGCTGATTATGCCGCCTCCTCCTCCTCCTCCTCCTCCTCCTCCTCCTCCTCCTCCTCCTCCCTTGCAGCCAGAGCGGAATGAGGCGCCTCCCCCTTGCTGGGAAAAGGCCTTGGCGGACGCGGTGGTTGGATTGGAGCGATCCATTCGCTCCGCTGTTGGGGAAGTCATAGACGCCCGATTCGACAGCCCGGAAGTGGATAGACGGCTCCTTCCAAAACAGGTCAGGCGCCCACCGCTGGCGAGTGATAAAAGGCAACCTGCAGCAAGGAGGAGTTCTTCCGCTGGAACTGTCCTTCCCAGCTCTGCCAGCTCTAGTGCGAGGCCTTCTCCATCAGGAGCTAAAAAGCCCCGACTCGCATCCCGGATAAGGTCTGAGAGAACGGCTACGCCCACTCCCACTCCATCACATACGGAGTGGCCCACTCTCCCGGGGCATGAAGCTTCTCGGGCCCCATTGGAGGTTGATTTGGAGGCCTGGACCACGGTGGTCCGTCGGCCGAAAAAGAAAAAGACCAAGGCCCCAGCTGCGCTAATAGCTGCTCCTGCGCCTAAAAAGAAGGGTGGCAGGAAGGGAGCCGAAGATGCCCTCCGTGCCACAGTCGGCGGCAGTTATGATAACGTTGCAGCCGGAGGCTGTGGCGAGGGGCGTTTCCTATTCGGCGGCCGTCTTAAGTGCGAGGGAGGTGGTCAAGCTGGGGGAACTTGGCATAGATGAACTGAAGCTCCACACGACCGCCGCCGGAGCCAGGCTGATCGAGATCAGCGGCTCTGAGGGTGAAACAAAGGCGGCTGGCCTGGCTGCGCAGTTGCAAGTAGCTCTTGCGGAAGTGGCAGTGGTATCCAGGCCAGTCAAACGGGCGGAGCTTCGGATCATCGGCATTGATGACTCCGTGAGCCAGGATGAATTAAAGGTCACCGTTGCGCAAAAGACCGGATGTGAGCCGGCCCTGATTAGGGTTGGATCCATCCGGCAGGACTGGGGTGGGGGAGTGGCACTAGTTGTGGTGTATGCATCCCAACACTAACCGGAACGCGTCCCCTCACTAGTGATGCTCTGTCTCGCTCTGACTTGCGATGGCGTCGGTGTAGATTTAGCTTTGTTAATTTGTATGTCTTGGCAATAAAACCTTATTAATTAATTTACCGTTTATTTGGACACGACAGCTTGGCGACGAGTGAAGAATACCACAAGTGCTATTAAGTGAAAAACATTAACAAAAACCCATCCTAATTAATGTGAGAAAAGTGTTAAATTTTAACTAGCCGGTAGCGTCACGTTCAAGTTCACGTTGTCGCGAGATAACCTAAAAACTAGATGTTATATATGTCGGGAAATAAAAAACAACCTGAAACTTCATCTGACGGGGGAACAGACAAATCTACTGATAGTATAATTAATGTACAATTCGAGAAAACTTCTTGGATTTACAAATTGTCGAAACCTGAATTACAAGAAAAGCTTGTTCAATTGAATATTGACTTCGACAACCAAGAAACAGTTGATAGTTTGCGACGTCAGCTGGTTGCATATTGTAAAAAGAAAAATAAAATTGCGAAGACTACTATCATGGCCAAATTAAACCTACCACCCTTTGATGGAAATAAATATGAGAGCTTCGAACAACAACTGGAATGCTATATGCAACTCAATGACATAGCCGAAGAAAAGAAAACATTACTATTGCTTACAAAAGTAACATCGGAGGTGTTTGAAACCGTCACATGTTTGTGTGCACCTAAGAAACCTATTGACCTAACATACAAGGAGTTGACTAGCGTTTTGAAAAAGAAATATGTAGTCCAACAGTCCATCTCGTTTATTTTTTTATTTTTTTATTTTTTTTAGAACTGACTACTCTGTAAGCCTTAGGGGCCCTAAAGCCGCTGCGGCTTTTACAGCTTCACCGGACTTGGGGGCGAGCGCAGAGGGCACTCAGCCGCGAAAGTTTTGTGGACGACTCGCACGAGGGTGCCAAAGTGGCCGGACCTCGGCTCGGGCGGTCGTCGCGTTCGCAAATGGGTCGCGATCTAATCGAATCCCTACACCTACGATTCGAGCTAACTAAATATACACATAGGCATGTTCCCTTCCTCCTGGGAGGAAGGAAGGAACCATGCGTATGTGTATTCAGTAATCGGAATGTTTCTACACTAACTAGCGCTAACTAACTAGCGTAAAAAAAAGAAAAAAAAAGGTCCCTCACAGAACCTATGTACCTGTGTGGTGTGCACGTGTGTATGTTCATACGTGTGTAGTGTTGTATGTAGGTAGCTAAGTGATGCACGTACAGTGTCACTTGTATCGCGCGGGCGGTTGCCTGACCCAAGGGTTTCACACCGAGGAACGGACCTAGGCTTGGGTTACCGCTAGAGAGGGTGGACGTGACGGGTGTGCTGGAGCGAAATTGACCGCCCGCCCTCTGCGGAGAGAACGGTGGTTACGCGGGCGTGGGCGCTGGCACGCTCTGTTTGGAGAGACGGATGTGTAATATTTATTCGAATTTTCGATGTGATCGTCGGGATCAATAAAAATATTGCGCGGCCGGCGTTTGCACCGGATGTCCGTGGGTGCCGGAACATAAGTGGCGGCTGTTTTTATTAACGGATTCGCGTGGTTCGACGTGGTGTCGAAATACGAACGGGAGAGCTGTTTAACGTAGGCATGTATCGAAGGAAGCTCCATATCTCTATGGAGATCTACGCTTCGAACATACCACGGGGCCCCGGTGAGACGATAGAGGAACCTATTCTGTATCGATTGTAACCGTTTGAAACTCGACTCGGACATATGTGCGAACACAGCGCAACTGTATGTCAAAATTTGTCGAATACACGTCTTGTAGAGCGTGAGCTTATGTCGCGTGGAAATTTTACTCACCTAACACAACAGAGGATGCAACCGGCCCAGGACCCACGCGGCCCTGTTCCTAACCTTACGGATGTGGGGTCTAAAAGAGAGCCTACTATCTAGGGTTACCCCTAGATATTTGGTCTCTCTTACATAAGGAATCGGATTATCGTAGAGCTTAACAGGTTTAAGCTTCCACGGTATCTGTGACGAATCCGCATCGAAGAGCATCGCGGCGCTCTTCGAGGGATTAACGGCTATTCGCCACTCGTTAAACCACTTCCCGAGAGTGGTCACGGCGCGTTGGAGTCCATCTCGTTGGAGCGTGCTGCATTTCGTAGTCGTAATCAGCTGCCCAATGAAAACATTGAGGAATATGTACTTGAATTAAAAAAGCTTGTGAGTAAATGTGGATTTGCTGACCAAGATGACCAAATTAAAGAGAAGCTTATTGATGGAGTAAGTTCAAAATTAATAAAATTTGAGCTTTTAAAGAATGACTCTAATAACCTTGAAGAAATAGTTAAACTGGCCCTATCAGTGGACGTGGCTTGGCTTCAGACCTTAGGAAATTCCAAGGAAGGTGATTCAACAACTGCTTTATTCTACTATGGACAGTCCAACAGTAGACAAAAAAATCAAGGAATGAAGACTTATATTAAAAAAGATTTCAAGGTTAAAGGGAAGTGTTTTTGCTGTGGAAATAGCAATCATATTAAAGCGGAGTGTCGACTAAACAAAAAGTTTTGTTCAGAATGCGGCAAACAAGGACATATTTTTAAAATGTGTCCTAACAACAGGTACAATCGCACTTATTTAGTAAAGGAAGAACTGAATAATTCTAAGAAATCACAAGTTGACGATGCCCTGGTGGAGGAATCAGTCAAGGAATTATTTGAAGAATGTGATGTTTATACGGTTAATGTGAGTAGTTAAAAATAGAGGGAATAAATTTAGACTTTCAGTTGGATACAGGGTCTGATGTAATAGTTTTATCTTTGCAAGATAGAAATAAGCTATTCCCATTGATGCCAATCAGCACCTGCAAAGTTAAATTCAGAAATTTTGACCAAACAGTTTCTAAACCGGTTGGTATAATAGAAAAATTGAATGTCCAATATAAAAAATTAACAAAGGAGCTTAGCATTTTTGTAGCCAATGACAATGTACCACGGATAATTGGCCGTGACTGGCTGCATAGTCTTGGCCTATGGCCTCCAAAACTGGAATGTAATACTAATGTATTAGATATTAATCATAACTTTAAAACTATTTCAGAGGCAGAATGTTTTGTAAAAAGGGAGTACGCAGAAGTATTTGCAGCAGAGTGGGGCAACAGTAATGGCGAGTCTATTACATTAAAATTAAGAGAAGGGGCTGTACCTAAGTACCTGCCGGTCAGACGAGTACCTTTCGCACTCAAATACGCAAATAGATTACTTGAGAATAAGCGTATAGAACCAGTGGAATATAGCCAGTGGGGAACCCCAGTGGTTCCAGTAGTGAAATCTGATGGTTCTGTACGTTTATGTGGGGATTATAAGGTGACTTTAAACCCTTACTTGGAAGTAGACCATTTCCCGTTGCCCCACATCGAAGAAATCTTAGATACTTTAAAAGAAGGTGAATACTTCTACGAGCTCGATTTAAAGGAAGCGTACCTACAGGCCCGTTTGGATGAAAATTCGCAGGAACTGACGATCATTGTAACTGAAATGGGGACTTATAAATATAAATATCTTCCTTTTGGGGTCTCCATGGGTCCAAGTTCTTTTCAGCGTATAATGCATAATAAATTAGCAAATATTCAAAATACAATAGTATATATCGACAACATTTATATAATGGGGAGGGATGTTTCTGATACAATGAATACACTGTGTAAAGTATTAGATAGATTAAAAGAAAGCCAATTTAAATTAAAGTTGGAGAAATGTAAACTATTTAAAAAATACATAGATGTATTTGGATTTAGGATCACTAAAAATGACATCAGCATCATAAAATCAAACATTGACCCTTTACAACAAGCTAAAGCGCCAACAAACATAACCATGCTGAGGTCATTTTTAGGAAAAGTTAACTACTATGACAGATTTTTAAAAGATATGGCTTCAATTCTGACACCGTTGTATGAATGTACACATAAAAAAAAATTTGTGTGGTCTATTGATTGTGAAAATGCATTTATAATGATCAAAATAAATTAGCATCAATTCATAACTTAAGACATTATAATCCAAACTTACCTTTAATTTTGTCATGTGATGCATCTGAAACGGGCCTAGGTTGTGTCTTATCTAATAGAGATTATAACGGTGTCGTAAAACCAATAGCATATGCTAGCAAAAAATTAAATAACACAGAACAAAGATACTCAACTATCGATAAAGAAGCAATGTCAATAATTTACGGAATAACAAAATTTTATAATTATACTTATGGCAGGCCATTTGAATTAGAAACTGACAACGCTGCCTTAGTAAGAATTTTTGGTCCCCAAAAGGGTATTCCCAAAATGGCGGCAAAAAGACTTCAGCATTATGCCATATTCTTATCCGCATTTAATTACAAAATTAAACATATTAAATCCAACAAAAACCCAGCTGATTTTTTGTCTAGAACATCTACTGAGGTTAATAATGTTAAACTGGACTTACACCCAATTTGTCAAGAAGCAGAGCAAAGTAGCATATACTATATTGTAAATTCTGGTATTGATTTATTAAATTGGAAAACTATACAGTTTGAGACAAAAAAAGATTTAATGTTGTCAAGAGTAATTAGGTATAGCATAGATGGTTGGCCTGACAAAAAGAATATTGATAAGGACTTATTACCATATTTTTATAAAAAACACGAGATCAGTTGCGATAGAGATTGCCTTTCTGGGGTTATAGGATAATCATTCCGAAAGCTTTAAGGAAGTTAGTCTTATTTGAGTTACATAAAAGCCATTTTGGCACAGTGCGCATGAAACAAGTGGCACGCTCATTTTTCTGGTGGCCTGCTGTGGACACTGAAATAGAAACCATAACTAACAACTGTCTGAATTGCCTAACCATTCGTAATAACCCCACAAAAAGCATTCAAAAATCATGGCCAGTAGCACCATCAGTCTGGTATCGCCTCTATGCAGACTACTGTGGACCTTTCTATAATAAAATGTACTTGTTAGTCGTTGACAGTTATTCAAAGTGGCCCGAGGTGGTTGAAATGAACACAATCAGTGCAGCGAGGAACATTGAAGTGTTGGATACATTGTTTTCGAGACATGGCTACCCTGTCCATTTGGTTACTGACAACGGTCCTTCGTTTGCATCTCAGGAGTTTGCAAATTTTTGCAATTTAAAACAAATTAAACATACCTTCTCCCCGCCATATCATCCAGCTACAAACGGGGCTGCAGAACGTTTTGTAGAAATATTTAAAACTCATGTAACCAAAATCAAAGAAAGCGGTAACAAAATGATGTCTGCTATCAACTTATTCCTGTTGGACTATAGAACTATGCCTCATAGTACTACAGGCGTCACTCCAGCCCAACTTATGTATAAAAGGGAACTAAGGTCACGATTTTCTTTGTTAAGACCGCAACCTATTGCGGAAAAATCCATGGAAATGCTAGAGAAACAGGCTAGGACATCCTCGGGCACTAGGCAAGTTAGTTTCAGGGTGGGAGAGAAGGTAATGGTGAGGGACTACAGGAAAGGCAATAATCCTTGGACTATGGGCACCATTGTTGAGGTGTCAATACCAGACACAACTTATTTGATTGATGTTGATGGAAGTAAGTGGAAGAGGCATGTTAATCAAATGATGAGCTGTAGTGACAGTTTGTTAGAATAACTGCCTATTAAATGTCACCACTTGTAGGCCATTAATAGAGTACCTATGTGTTATTATATTTATTATAAGTATAATGCCAATGTAAATGCTTCAGTATCTCATTGTTATTTAGGTGGAAAGTTTACCACTGTTGTTTATTTTTAAATATAGAGGGAGATAAGGCATCATACAGGGAGCTGGCTTAAACTCAGGGGAGAGGAGAGTGTGGTGTATGCATCCCAACACTAATTAATTTGTATGTCTTGGCAATAAAACCTTATTAATTAATTTACCGTTTATTTGGACACGACACTAGTGTCACTCCCCGTGGCTGAAGCCAAAAAGTTGGCAGAGGCGGGGCGCTTTCTCGTTGGCTGGAGTGTGGCCCGGGTCCAACCGCTGCAGGAGAAACCCCTGAGATGTTTTAGGTGTATGGGCCTGGGCCACACTCGCCCGATGTGCGAGGCCATGGACGACAGGAGCGCCCTGTGTTACAGGTGTGGGGGGCCTGGCCATGCGGCGGCAGAGTGTGCAGCAACCAAGCTGCACTGCGCCGTATGCGCCGCCGCTGGAAAACCAGCGGACCATTATATGGGGGGGGCGAAGTGTAAGCCCCCATCACCCAAGAGGAGGCACCCTGGGGCTGGTCTTGGGAGGCCTAGGTCGGAGGTAGTTGGTACGGCTCTATAATGCAGCACAACCGTACCAACTGCCTCCAGGGGAATCTTAACCACTCCGCCACTGCACAAGACCTATTTGTGCAATCAGTGGCGGAGTGCAGTATCAATATTGCGGTGGCTGCGGAGCCGTACTGTGTCCCTGCCCAACCTTATTGGGCGGGTGAAATTGACGGCTCCGTGGCAATTTATTGTAGGGGGTCCCCCCTCTCCATCACGGAGAGGGGCTCGGGGTTCGTGGCTGCCGCCTGGGGGGGATACGGGGTGGTGGGGGTCTATTTCTCCCCCAACCGGCCCCTGAAGGAGTTCGAGGTGTTCCTCGAATCCCTGGGGCCGGTGGTTAGGCGGCTGTCGCCGCTCCCCATTGTCGTGCTTGGCGACTTTAACGCCAAGTCACGGGCATGGGGAGCGGTGGTCACGAACCCCAGAGGGGCAGTGGTGGAGGAGTGGGCAGTCCAGGTTGGGCTGTCCCTCCTCAACCGAGGAGCTGTGCACACGTGCGTGCGAAAGAACGGAGGGTCCGTGGTGGACCTCTCCTTCGCCACGCCGTCTGTCTCACGCCGTGTGCAGGATTGGAGGGTGCTGGAGGAGGTGGAGACCTTCTCAGACCACCGGTATATCCGGTTTGGGGTCTCCACCTCCTCAGGGGTGCCGGCGCGTCGTGCTCCGGGGGGGGCTAACTTCCGCCGATGGGTGGTGAGCCGCCTCAATCGGCAGCTTGCTGAAGAGGCGGCCATCGTCCAGAGCTTGCGCGCGCCGGCTCCTAGTGAAGAAGAAATCGACGCGATCGTGCACCGATTCCGTAGGGCCCTTACGGCGGTCTGCGACGCGTCGATGCCGTGGGACAAAAACCGCCCGCAAGAAAGGCGGGCGGTGTATTGGTGGACCCCGGAGATTGCCGATCTCCGGGTGGCGTGCTCCGTGGCGTGGCGGCAGCTTCAACGCTGCCGCCGGCGCCAAACCCGGGAAGTGGGAGAGGAGGCCCGGCTGCTTGGCCACTACAGGGAAACCAGGAAGTCCCTGCAGGTGGCCATCAGCCGGGCAAAGGATGAGCAGTGGGAGGAGCTCCTCAGGACCCTGGACAGGGACCCGTGGGGGTGCCCGTACCGGGTGGCCCGGAAGAAGTTCCGGGGGCAGACGCCCCCGTTAACGGACTCCCTGGACTCAGAGGTCCTGGTGAGGGTCGTGGCCACGTTGCTGCCCGACCCTCCGGAGATCCTCCCGCCTCCCATGTTTGATGGGAGTGCTGTTGCGGAGGAGCTGTTGCCACCCCCCACCGTCACTGCGGAGGAGATGGGGGCGGTGGTGAAGCGCCTCCGCTACAAGCGGAGGGCGCCAGGCCCGGGCGGAGTTCCGGTCCGGCTGTTAAGTGTGGCGCTGAACCACATGGGGGGAGAGCTTCGGGAGCTATTCAACCGATGCTTGTCGGTTGGACGGTCCCCGAAGCTCTGGAAGATGGGGCGAGGCGACTCTGCCTTCTGGGGAAGGAGGGTCGCCCCCCGGACTGCCCGTCCTCGTTTCGGCCCCTAGTGCTGCTGGACGATACGGGGAAGATGCTGGAGCGCATTCTGGCGTCTCGTGTCGTCCGGCACATGGAGGAAGTTGGGCCGGTACTTTCGGACCGGCAGTTCGGTTTCCGGAGAGGGCGTTCAACGGTGTCGATCGACATCGCCAACGCCTTCAACAGTCTGCCGCACGGTGTTATACGGGAGGCGCTCCGGTTTTTCGGAGTGCCCTCGTACCTGCGGCAGCTGTTGGGGGACTACCTCCAGGGCAGGGAGGTCGCCTTCGTGGATGGGAGGGGGGTTGTGGTCCGGCGCCACACTGGGTGTGGTGTTCCACAGAGGTCGGTGTTGGGGCCGCTCCTGTGGAACATGGGCTACGACTGGGTGCTCCGCGTAGCGCTCCCTTCGGGGATTCGCTTGCTAAGCTACGCGGACGACACCCTAGTCGTGGCCCGGGGGGGATCGTACGAAGAAGTGGCGCGCCTGGCCACAGAGGGCGCTGCCCTCGTATTCAGGCGCATAAAGTCGCTGGGCCTTAGGGTGGCGGCGGAAAAGACCGAGGCCCTACTTTTTCATGGGCCTCGGTGTGGGCCGCCTCCTGGGGCTCACATATACGTAGAAAATGTTAGGGTCCGGGTTAGGGCCCAGATGAAATATCTGGGCCTCATCCTGGACGGACGTTGGCGGTTCGAGTCCCATTTTAAGGGACTCGAACCGCGGATAGTGGGAGCGGCGGCGGCTCTCGGCCGGCTTCTCCCGAACTCGGGGGGGCCGGGCTCGAGCTGTCGCCGTTTATTTGCGGGGGTGGTGAGGAGCATGGCCGTCTACGGAACACCGATCTGGGCGGATGCCCTCAGCGCCACGAACAGACGCGTACTGCGTGCTACGCAGCGTGTCGTGGCGCTGAGAGTAATCCGCAGGTACCGTTCGGTGTCCGCGGGGGCGGCCTTGGTTCTTGCTGGCTCCCCGCCGTGGGAGCTGGAGGCGGAGGTGCTCGCCACCGTGTATAAATTCACGGCGGCGAGAAGAGAGTTAGGGGAGCCTCCAGCTCCCACAGAAGTCGAAAGACGAAGGACGGAGGTCCGTGAGGCCGTTGTGAGGAAGTGGGAGGAGGACCTGGCGGACGCGCGCTATGGGCGTTATACCATAGACGCCGTCCACCCGGTTCTCCAGGAATGGTTGAACAGGGAGCGGGGCTCCCTGTCGTTTAGACTTGTGCAGGTACTATCCGGACATGGTTGCTTCGGATGGTACCTGCACAAGATTGCAAGGAGGGAGCCCAACACTACGTGCCACGAGTGTGGGGCTGTAGAAGACACGGCGCAGCACACTTTGTCTGAGTGTGCTGCGTGGGTGGAACAGCGCCGCACTCTGGCCGTAGCTGTTGGGGGAGATCTCTCGCTGCCGAGTGTGGTTAAAGCCATGCTCGGCAGCGAGCAAGCATGGACGGCGATGGCCTCCTTCTGCGAGGACGTCATCTCGCAGAAGGAGGCTGCGGAGAGGGTTCGCGAGGGGGATCCCCTGAGCGGCCCTCTCCGACAAAGAAGAACGGGTGGTAGGAGGAAGCGGTTTATCGGTCAACTCCCGCCACCCTAGCCGAACCAGAGGAGACGGGACGGGGGGGGCCGTCTCCTCATTGCACTGGTTCGGCAGGAGGAGGAGACGGCTATCGTGTACATAGCTGTCTCCTAACTAGGCCGGGGCCCGGTTAGCCGGGCCGGCCTCCGGGGCGGTGCGGCAGAATGCCAGCGCAGTGCCCGCGTCGCCCCAATATGGGGCGGCTGTACACCGCGGAGTTTTTTAGTGAGTATGAGTCTCACATAACCACTCGACCCCCCATTCGAGTGTGTACCCATGACGGGATTTCCACTCCGCGTTAACAAAAAAAAAAAAAAAAAGGTGTATGTGGTCCGTTTCTATTTATCTTAATATTTTAATACTCTTATTTACCTTGTATTTCCTGTATTATTTTGTATATATTATGTCTTGTTTATTGTCTAATTTCCAGGGCATCGATTAGGTTAATATATTCGTCCTTTCAGATATCATTTATAATACGATCCCTTTAGTTTAATATAGAACGTTTCATATAATTTTATCATATTTAACCCCCGGCACAAGTAACCTATTCATTGTGCCCATTCCAATGAGCCCAGATTACTATATCTCTGTTGTAAGTTGGTGAGGAGCTACGTATCCTACGGATTCCAGATGACGCTACAGCGCCAGGTCAATGTATTTTTAATATTTAACGGAATTTTATTTTCATTGAAGTACCAGATTATCATTCAAGATGCTCACATCTATTTATGAACTATAAAAGAGCTAATAATCCTCATACGGCTGAACAGATTTTCTTGAATCATAGTTAAGAAGTCAACCTTTCAAACAAAAAAAAAACTAGACCAAAAGCGGTTCAGCCGTTTCTGGGCTATGATGCCACAGACAGGCACACAGATAAACATGATACACATGTTAAACTTAAATCATCCCTCGTTTTGTGTCTGGGGTTAAAAACTACCTACTTCAAATGTGACTATTAACATAATTTGTCTTAAAATCTGCATTATAATTAAATAAAGTAACGTGGTTTTAAAGTTAGTAAATAAGTAGTAGATAAAATTAATTATTTTAAAAGGCTCTCTGCGAGGAAGTTAACAAAGCAATTTCAAGACTTGCTAGTTGGCATAATAGCGAATCGTCAATCTTTTTTAGAGCACATTTGTGTCGGATACAGTCTGTATCTATGGGTTCAGTCTTTGCATCTCTTAGTAATTGTGTACATGTTTTATGGTGAAAGTATTTTATGTCGTTCTACATGTATTTAGCATCTAGCTAATCACTTCTCAATAACATTAACCAACCACTCTGTAGCTATCGTTTCTTATAAAATTGGACAAAATTACTTCTCTCAACTATCGCTACATTTCTGTACCCTCTTTTTTGATTTTAGATCTCTACTGAACGTAAAATGATTGTAGGTTGGTACCTAGGTAGGTAGGTACTGTATCCTTAGTCCAAGATTGTTGTAAAAAGTTCGTAAAAGTAAAAAAAATATCTGATCTCATAATAAAAATAAATATTATTTACACATCGAAATAAACCGGTTAGTTAAACATTATTAAATTTCTGGATTATGTTTCATTTATTAAAATTTGTAAATTATCTACTACCTATTAACCGATTTTTTTATAGTCTCGTTAAAAATACAATGTCATTGTCAGTTTATCATTTTTTAAGATCCACCCAAGAACAGCTCAAGATACTTTGAAATACTTTTTAACGGTTGCTCTATGGTTGCTACAGAGTTTCTAAAAATTTTATGTTCACTATTTTTCTTGTTTTCGAGCGATTTTTTAATATCGTAGACAGAGAAGGAACTAGACAAACAGATAGTGTAACCGGTGTGAGATAGCGATAATGTTATCTTAGTTTCCTTCAAATTTAACATTGTTCATACGCACAAAGCACTTTTAAATGTCTGATGTACAATAGAATGTAAATTTACATTATTATCGTTTAAAAAAACCACGCCAAATACATTCTCAACCTCGACCATCGTGGCGCTTTTAGCGGTTCAGCGCGGCGGTAGAGGCAGAAAAGCCATAGCCATCTTTCTTTTTTGCTCTTCATATTTTTTGTATGTCGCTCTTTAACTTCATAGTGAAAGAGTAAAAAATACCCCAAATTCTTTTAGTTGTTCTCTCTACTTTAAAAATATCAATTTTAAATACCTACGGAGTTAATTTTGCTAATTTTAATTAAAATTAATATAGTATACTTATATACGTTAAACATACACGCCGATGTTTTGTAAATGGGTACTGTTGGCGACGAAATGTATTATTATGTGTCATGTGCTATAAATTGTGTGTTTATGTATAAGAATAGATATGTAACATTAGAATAGACAAATAGAATAGATTTATAGAAGGAATGTTAGCAACTACATTACGTATTATGTATTAAGTGTAATGTATTGTGTATGATATGTGCTTACTTATTATGTGTTGCGTAAATAAGATTAGAATAACGATAGAATAGATAAGATTTATAGAATAAGTTTATATGGAAAAATGTACATCATCACATTGAATGTACGAACATTACGTGGTAAAACCACCCGTAATTTCTATTGTTTTTGCCCTTGTATGGAATATGTCCTTAATGTATATAATGTATTGATGTTTAATGGATAGGGAATAGAATTAGGAACAATTTGATATAAAACTTGTATATTTAACGTATATATTAAAATAAATATAGAGTGGGAAACAGGATGACCTAAGTGAAAATAGATACAAAAAATAGATTAAAGGTAGAGGCTAATAAGAGAGAAGCAAGGGATCTAAAGAGGAGGAAGAGACAAGACGGCATGTCCACATTGCCACGAAAGACATTACCTGCATGAATGTCCGAAGTTCCGTCAAGCACCTGTGAAGAAAAAAATGGAGTATCGCGAAGAAATCGGAGCGGACGGCATAGAAAGGGACCTGCCGTCAGACTCCATGTGCAACCTGCAAACGTTGGCATCATAACTTGCTTCACGAAGAAAGAAGAGAAGTACCTACCCAAGCAAGATAATGAAAAAGAAGTAGCCAACAACATAAGGCTTCCAGTGAATTGTACCAGGTCCTTAAGAGCCTACCTGAAGATGATTCCCGTCGAGATCTATGGACCAGCAGGAGCTGCTGAAGTTTTGGCACTGCTGGATGAAAATATCATTGCAAGAGAGCCACCATCTTGTTGAAGCTATTTTTGAATAAGGCAAGATAATAAATATTTGGATAAAAATTTATACGTGACTTTGGCGGAATTGTGTAAGAAAACTGTTGTCATTCAATAAAAGGAAGAGGAAGACAATATTATGATTATGTAATCAATACTGTATTACTTAGAGGCGGGCCATTTTGAGATATACTAATGTAGTCATTCGATTATGGAGATATCTCGTAATAACTCGATTATAACCATTACTTTTGATTTTAGGTAATTGTTATATGTGTTCTTGTAAAAAACTTTCTTTATGACTGCGCGACATTTTTTTTTAGTTTTCTTCTTTCGCCGACCTCTAGGCAATACATCAAAGACTCCATTATATCGAATTTCTTGTTGTGTAAATCCTTCCTAACCGCCCACCTCTAGACTCTTACTGTCATATTGATATTTGACAATGTCAATGTCAATGTCAAATAATCAAACCTCAATGTATTTGTCAACATGTCATGCTTTTGAAATCACAATTTCTTATGTTGTGCAATTTATCTCTTATTCTTAAAGGAAATACATTATCACACCCACATTAACCTAACTAAATTAGTACAACGTCGTGATATTATTCCCTGATAGTTCACACTGAATTAAAAAATATGAGGCTCGTAGACTCGTTAAAACTTTTGGAACTACAGAACAAACCCGAAAATATTCGCAATATTTGTATTGTGGCGCACGTGGATCATGGAAAAACTACATTGGCTGATTCTCTTATATCTAGCAATGGTATTATATCTCAAAGGATGTCAGGAAAGCTTCGTTACATGGATAGCAGGCCCGATGAACAACAGAGGGGAATTACTATGAAAAGCAGCAGTATTTCTCTTTACCATTCAGCTGGCGATGAATACTTGGTAAATCTTATTGATTCTCCGGGTCATATTGATTTTTCAAGCGAGGTATCAACTGCAGTAAGATTGTGTGATGGAGCTATTGTTGTTGTAAGTACCAATTTATTAAATAAGCATTTCTTAATTTCAAATCTGTAAAAATTGTTCAAATTGTATACAATACCAGACTGTAGATGCATTATGTTCTGAACTTTCTAATAGCCAATAACTACCACAGTGGTACCTATTGTGTTCAAGAATAGCATAAAACCTTCATGTAAAAACACTTCTACTTTCATGTTGATTGCTCAAACAGTGTTGGAACTTATTAGTCTCCTATATACTAACATCAATTGTATACTTAGATTACACATTTTATCTATGATTATAATAATGCTATTATAGGTGGATGTTGTTGAAGGTGTGTGCCCTCAGACAAGGTTGGTCCTGAAACAAGCTTATTCTGAAAACATGCGTGCAGTTTTAGTCCTCAATAAGATAGACAGGCTCATTTTAGAGATGCAGTTGAGCCCTTTAGATGCTTATGTACATTTAACACAAGTGCTTGAGCAAGTAAATGCTGTCATGGGAGAGCTATTTGCTACAGAAGTGTTTGAAAATGAAGAAAGTACAATGGATAAGAAGGTACATTTTGAGTTTTCAAGTTTAAAGTTTAAAAAGTTGTCATACACATCTGTACATTTTAAAGAAAATGTTTTTCTATATTTTTATTTAAGTAGCTACTGATCACTTAAACCAATTTAAACACAATAAAGCATAAAAACAAAACCCGTGCTCTACTGGTAAATTTACACACATACATGATAGAGTTTGCTGTATTTTTCTAATGTGTGCTTTTTTAATGACAAGATTGATAATGTTATAAATATATTGTGTAACATTTTTTAACTTAAGATATTGAAATTTAATAATTAATTAAATGAAGTGATATCTGACATTTACTAAGAACTACATATTCAAGAAGTTTATAGTCACTCTTAAATTGTGTCTTTACAATATTTTTAATTATATAAATTATTTCTGTATTACACTTGAATATGATGATTCTTATTAAGTGTAATTCCATAGTCAAACGAGAACAAAAAGTAATTATACCAAATTCTCTATCTAATACATAGAGTATATTAATATCCTTCTATGAAATATTTAGTTTCATTATAACTATAAAGCTATTTTTTTATCATTATAGGTTTAATGTTATGGGCACAATTTCACATGATCTTAAGTGACGATGTGGCCCAAGATGGTAGCATGCTAAGTCTAGTGGAAGACTGGCTCGCCAAAATCAGCTGCCATAACACACCTATTTGTGTTTTGGTGGCAGATTTTCAACTTGAAGGTAGTAGCTATTCAGGCTGGCATTAGAAAAAGCCCAACTATCATGCTATGGATTCATCATGATGTTTTCCTTCACCAAAAGCTCAGACTCATTGCAGGGATATGAACTCACTTTGATTGACACTACCAACTGAGCCATCATTGCTGGTACCCCACTTTGGCATGCAAATACTACAGTAATCAGAATAAATTTCTCATTACACTTATTATTTTTATGAACTTTGGTAATTATTTATAAATAATTCACATAATTTCAAAAATATTATATAAACAGTGAATAAGTTCTATTGGAAAATAAATTTAAACTTTATTACTTAATAGCAAGTGAAAGAACACCTATCTAAGGAGGATAATAATTTTTATGATTGGACTTCGGCTCTGGAAGATGCTGATGATTCTCAACTATATTTTTCTCCAGAACAAGGAAATGTTGTTTTTGCTAGTGCTGTAGATGGATGGGGCTTTACAATTCACACATTTGCAAAATTATTTTCTGATAAACTTGGTAAGTTTAAAATGTGGAGTGATATTAGATCAATTTTAAAATTTTTTATACTTAATTGAAAAGCAATATGTATCGAAATATAAACTTGGAATATTGAAAAATTGGCTTGTATTACTGTTCAGCACTTTGTTTTCTTTAATGAGTAATTGAATACAATGTGTACTAATTATAAAATATTGCCATTTTCCAGGAGTAAAGGAAGAATTGCTGAGAAAAGTGCTATGGGGTGATTTTTATTTGAACACAAAAACCAAACGATTTATGAAAGGTGCACAGGAAAAGGCTAAAAAACCGTTGTTTGTACAAGTCATACTAGATAACTTGTGGAATGTATATGAAACAATTGTTTTAAGGAATGAAAAAGACAAAGTACCTGTTATATGCGAAAAACTAGGCATCAAATTAACTACCAGAGACTTGAGGCACACTGACACCCGTATACAACTTCAGTCTTTGATGGTCCAATGGTTACCCTTATCAAATACAGTGCTTAATATGGTTTGTGAAAAGCTACCATCACCTAAAGAAATATTGTCTGAAAAAGTGGAGAAATTAATGTGTTCAAGAATTAGAGATTTTGAATCTTATTTACCTGAGACACAGAAATTAAAAGAAGACTTCTTAGCCTGTGATAGTAGTAATGATAGGCCTGTAATTATTTTTATATCTAAAATGTTTAGTATTGATAAAAACATGTTACCTGAAAATAAACCCAAAGCATTAACACCTGAAGAGATGGCACTGAGAAGAGAAAAAGCAAGACATTTACGTGAAGAAATGAAACACAATAATGTCGAAGTTAAAGAACAGGCACTTCATTTAGAGGAAAAAAAAGATAATGATAAAGAAGAAAAAGCAGATGACAAAGAGACAGAGGAGGAGCAACCAGCATTTATTGCATTTGCTAGGATATATAGTGGTAGAGTAAAGAAAGGTGATAAAGTGTATGTATTAGGTCCAAAGCATGATCCAACTAAAGTACTCAACAGTAATGAATTTATAGTAGATTCTAATAAGAAACTTAAAGATTTGGAAAGTGAAGAACATGTCACTTGTACAGTGTAAGTAGTGTTGTTCTAATTAAGTTGCAGGAGTAGAGTTCATAAAAATGTTTGCTTAAAATATATCACTCAAACAATTTGCATATTTCTTATTGTAAATTTGTTTTATAAGATTATAGAGAGCCTAGTTTGTTTTAATAGAACAATTTTAAGCAACCCTTCGCATTCAGATCATAAGCTTAAAGAAGAAATGCAATGTTTAAAAAAAGCTATTTTAATTTATATTTTTACTCTTTTTACTGCAACAGTGCAGACTACATTTTAGTAACTTTATTTATTTCAGTATCAAATCACTCTACATTCTAATGGGAAGGGAATTAGAGGAAATTAATGAATCTGTTGCTGGAAACATTATTGGTAAATTTTCCATATTATTAATACAAGTTTATTCCCTTTAAAAATATGTTAAAGTTTCGTTAATATTAGCAGAAACAAAGTAAAACAAGAAGACTGCTAATAGAATTAAAACTCTTAACTTAAAAAAAATCTCAAAAAGCTCAAAATTTTTGCTAACGCTAAATAGCGTGAATCGTACTCAGAAACATAGATTATTTACCACGTGTCGTCGTCGTCGTGTATGACTCACGACAGATGGCGTAATTGTAGGATAAAAAGCTGAGATAAATAGTATAAAATATTGCACGTTGTATTACGAGATGGCACTTAAAACAAAAGCTAATGGTAATTTTGTTTTTTTTTTTATAGTGGTGTTTAGGGAAACAGCAATCCATATATCCAATAAAATATATTTTCACTCGCCTCGGAAATAACTCTGTCTGTATGTCAGTATCTTATCATGGCATGCATTTTAATGGATTTAACTTGCATCGTGAGAATAATTTTATTATTATAAATAAGCGGCTATGATGTTAGCTATTATTTAGCGCACTAACCAATATCCAAATTGCAGGTAGAAGCTAGTATCCATATAATTTTTTTATATCACGACGCGGCCGCTGTGAAACCAGCGTGCGGTCCGCCTGATTGTAAGTGAACACCGCAGCCTATGGACGCTTGCTATATCGGAAGCATCACATGTGTGTTGCCGACCCTTTAAAAACCTATATACTCCCCTCTTAAAGAACTCGATATTACCGCTCCCACCAATATGTAGTACCAGAGACTATTAAAATAAATACTATATACACAAAAGGACTTAATTTGTTAACTTTCCATGGTTAAACCTTACAATGTTTTAATAAAATTTGTTGTTGGGATAGCTTGAACATCCGGAATAGTCATAAGACTACTTTTTGTCGCAACAACTGACGCATAGGATCACCATATCTGTAGTCAATGATAAACCGTATCTAATGGAATGTTAACTAGAACACTATCAAACTAATCTAGTTCTAAGGCATACCGGTGATGGAAAAGCTAGCCTTTAAACAACCGAGACTGGTCAATCTCTCTAGCGCACTGCGCTTCAGGACAACGCTAGACTCCAATACATCACGACAGACGGTCGCTAAATTAGAGGAACTGCGGTTGGAATGTCTCCGACACCCACCATATTCCCCAAACCTTGCTCCAACTGATTACCACTTTCTTCGGAATTTGGACAATTTCTTGCAAAGAAAAAAATTCAACTCCTATGAGGCTGTCCAAACTGCCTTCAACTACCTATAAAATAGTGAAAATGCATAGATAATAATGATACATACATCGATTGTATTTCATAATTTTTTTTTTTGTTTTACCTATTTCATATAAAACGCTAATTTTATATGTAAGGAACTAAAGACCTAATAGTATATTTTTAAAAGAATATCAGTGCAATTCTTATCATTTCTAATAAAATTATAATATTTATTGTTTACCACCTAGTGCCCTCCCGCTTCGCTGGACTTACTTTTTTAATTTTGACATCCTTTTACGCGCCACATTCGACTTTTATGCAAAATTTCATTACAATCTATCCAGTCATTTTAGCATAATTGATAAACAAAAATTGAAACATATCCGCAGACATTGTTATGTTCTTTGCAGTACTCAATAACTCGAGCATAGCGCTTACCTACCGTGTTCAAACATACCATAAAAATACATACAGCTACAGATTTTAATAATTATATTTTAAAGAATCTACATGTCCTGGCAACACTTATAAAAACCACAAATTTTGCATGTATTGTACATAAAGTCAAACACGAATTAACAGCGGCAACTTCGCATTATCGCCTTCCTACGTCGAAGCACGAGCTGACAGCATCGCAATTATAATTTGGCAAAATTGGAAATAGCGCCATCTAACTATTTTTATAGTACCGTAAAAATTATAGATAATATCCGATTATTAAACACTTTGTGACAGCTTGCGTCTTAGAAAGAAATGAACTACAGAGTTACATGTTTTGTATGGCTATTGTCTCAGTCTTCTTGTTTTACCTTGTCTCTGTTATTTATATATATTCTTTATTGCACAAAAACTTACAAATTGAGGACCTAATGCTAAAAAGCATTCTCTACCAGTCTTCCAGGAGAGCAAGAGAAAGGTAGAGTCTGTTCGGAAAGAGAACTGTCGTGGAATATGGGGGAGCATTTATTAATTACCTGTTTTTTTTAGCGAGCAAATATATCTAAAAACAACACGCTAGCTCACACGATAGCAATGCAGTTCGTTATGTCAACAGAGTAATTGACGTTTGCTAGGAGACAGGGGCGAGTTGCCATTTAAAAACCATCACGTTAGTGTCATCTTTGTCCACGACAGTTCTCTTTCCGAACAGACTTTATATGCGAGGTAATTATGGTATTTAAAGCAATTTATGATAGTCAACAAACCAAATATTATAGTTATCGGTAGCTTTAAAAATGCCCAAATTAAGACAATACACTATAAGAAAGAGAGCCTCTTATAATATATTTCATACGAATCCTTTTTCAGGAATTGGTGGTTTAGAGGACCATGTTCTTAAAACAGCAACGCTAAGCAGTACCATTGCTTGTCCTGCATTCAGTGAGATGCAGTACTCTGTTGTTCCAATATTGCGGGTGGCTTTGGAGCCTACGTACCCTTCACAATTGCCTCAACTAGTCAAAGGTGAGATAATTTATCATCATAATAGATAATATTATTCTTCTAATTAATTAAATTTGTATGAAAAAAGGATAACATTTATTGTTATACAGGGTATTAGTAGACCGCTCCCGAAAATGAAGACAGACGATAGTACTAATGACACCTTTGATGATGGGACGGAAAAAAAATTGATCCTGATTAAAAAAAAATCATATTATTTAAACTTTTTATTAGCATTATTTACGCTCCATCATGTTAGTACAACTTAATGAAACGAGAATTTTACAAAAAAATACAATACATTACTAAAAAAAACCAGCAATGAACACCAAATTAAATACAGCTGATTGCTCGGGTCAAATAACGCGCAGGCGCGGTGCCATTCTCGCGCGGCCCGCAGCTGGCGATCGCACAAATACTTATTTACAATATTGTCTAAATACCTAACTTATCTACTTTGCCACTGTGCTAGTGTCTACCTGGCCACTTTCATTCGAATTCTCCGGTTGAATTAAAAAAGTAACGGGTTCGATTCCCCGCGAATGAAAAAAATACTTAAATAAAATTTTAACAAGCATTGAGCTATGTTTTTTAATCCATCGTGTAAGAATGTTTATTATTCTGATGTATTCAGTTATGTACCTATTCATATCAGTTCAGTACTAAGTTATTTATAAAAAATGTAGGTATGAAACAGCTTACCGATCTAAAGCTTCCGTGGTCTTATGAGATGCGGCTCAAATTGTGCCCCATTCATTTCGAGGCAGATTTGGGCTCGGCGTTGCGTATCCTCATGCAGGCATCATCGTGGAGTCCTCGACCCAGTCCGCACGTAGTTTGTCGAAAACATCCACGGTCCTTTGGTGCATTTCGTTGGCACTAACACATTTACGATTAAAATCACATTCTCTCACATACCCCTACAGAAAGAAGACTAACGGGGTCAGATCGGGTGACAGAGGTGGCCAAGAGTATGGTCCTAGTCTGCCGATCCAGCGATCATCAAATAGCTCAGTGAGGCGCTCACGGACGAATCTGAGGATGTGGGGGTGCACCATCATGCTGAAACCATTTTCGGCGATATTCAGCTAATGATAAATCGTCTAAAATGTCCTCCGACTGTTCATTTATGAGGTTTAAATATCGCTGTCCGTCAAGTTGCTGTGGCAGAATCATTGGTTCTAGTATGCGATCCTTAAATAAACCTGCCCATATGTTAACCGACCATCGGGTTTGGTGCCTGGTTTGTAGAACAGCGTGCGGGTTCACCTCGGAATAAACGCGTGTATTTCTTCGGTTCCACAGCCCGTTTCCTGTAAATGTCTACTCGTCCGTCCAGATCACGTGTTCAATGAAACCAGGCACACGTTGTTGCGGATCTTATCCAATGGTAAAAAACTCGCCAGTGATCGTTCTCACCGGATACCAAGCTTGCACTTTGTGCACTTTTTATGGGCACATTCGTTTACGCTTTAACACCTTGGAAACTGTCCAGTATAACACACTTGTTACATCTCGAAGCCTTAACAATTTAGCAATACCTCGTTTAACTAAGTTCGGATTTCAGCGAACGACATCAAAAATGCTCTCCTCGAACTGAATAGCCACTTGACTTCCACCTCCTGTCGCTACTGGGGCAGTGGGCCGATTTTCCAACACTCGCTGAATAGCTGCTGTTATCAGGTGAGAGTCAGTCGGATGTCCAGCTGTCGGGAATCTCTCTCGGTAAATTCGTAATGCACGCGAAGCATTCCCGCGAGCTTCTCCAAGGCACATTATTCATTAACATGCTACCGTATTCACGAACACTATAAACGTATGCGTTAGGCATTATTAAAACAAAACTCTCATAAAATCAACACAATCTTAAAAAGAAACAAAAAACGTAACAATAAAATAATGACAAGAACTTAGTTAACAATACGATTGAACGAATATCTGTCGCCCACGCACGCGCACATGAAATAAAAGTCAAAGTGTAACTGTCTCAAGAACTAAACTTAATAATCAAACCCGCCAAAAGAAATAAAGCGCCGCGGGCCGCCTCCTTGCAGTAGCCCCTCGTTAGCGTCGAAAGCGGCACTTTGATCTTTTCCGCAGATCGATAAACCGTTATACCTACATTCACGACTATTATTTCATAAGTTTAGTTATCCCTACTGACTAGTCTTCATATGGAATTTAGAAGTTATAATTCAATTTTTTTTTATACATTTATACAATCAATTGTACCCTGACGTAACAAGAAGCTCGCTAGTTCAAAAATGATATTAGAATATTAAATTAACCTAATTGGATTATCACGTACACAATTAAAAAATTTACAATTTTGTACAAGAAATTAAAAATGAAATGGTACAGAATAATGTAATAGTTGAAGAAACTATTTGCAATTATGATCGACAATTAATTAATTTATCAGAATGAATTTAAAATAGAATTCTTGTACTTTATGTTGTAAATAAGTATTTATTTGATTGTTAGTTGCGTGCAGCGCAAGATTGACGCTGCGCCCGGGCGTTCGTTGATCCGAGCATCAGCTGTTTTTGATTTTGTGTTTCATTGCTGGTTTTTTTTTTTAGTAAAGTAATGTATTTTTTATGAAATTATCGTTTCATTTAGCTGTACTAACACGATGGAGCGTAAATAATGCTAATAAAAAGTTTAAATAATATGATTTTTTTTTTATCAGGATCAATTTTTTTTCCACCCCATCATCAAAGGTGTCATTAGTACTATAGTCTGTCTTCATTTTCGGGAGCGGTCTACTAATACCCTGTATAAAAAAGGTGATAAAATTTTTGTTTGCGGTTTGGAGTTATTTTGCATGGCAACAATGGTCTAGTTGTCATCAATTTTTACAAACTATTGCACATTCTCCTTTAAAATAAAATCTATATTATATTTTTATGGCTTTTGTATAATATAATACAATATGTAATGTAAAAAAACGTTCCTTTTAATAGGATTTTGTATCATACAGGAAACGATAGAGACTTAGATTCTATTATATCATTCAATGGCCTAATTTTTGTCCGGCATTTGATTACAGAGTTGTCCATAGTGAAAATAGAACTACTTTTGTCCATGGTTTTACTCAGACTTCTTGATAACTAAAGAGCAAATAGGGTTGAAAGCTTGTAAAAAGAAAAACATGTAGTTTAGAACGAAAACCTTTTCACAAACTCGAAAAACTTGGTTGTAGTCCACTTAAACTTTACCGGGGTTTTGCCTAAAATTGCATTTAGTGATATCAGCGCTCGAGGACTCACCCCCTCCAGCATATATGCTGACTCGAGGCCCATTTGCTACACACTCATGTATTCCATTAATTATTAAGTTATCTTTTTTTTTCTACTATTTTTAATTTTAATTTTATTTTGTTTTGTGTAACAAAAAAAAATCTTTTCTTTCTTTCTTTATATCAAATAAAATGATCTTTTTTGTTGTAGACATTTTCACAGCATATAGAACATGCCTCGTAGTGCAGTGGTAGTATACTCTACTATAAAACCGGATTCGCGGATAATGCGGATTCGTTTGTTAGTTTGGAATTAAATATGGCTTTATGTGAAATTATTAATTTCTTTTCGCTGATGAGCCAAAGGTTAATTATTTTTGTTAAGGCTATTGTCTGTTACTTGGTAAACATTTTTTTCTGTACGGAATTGGAAATACACTTTTTAAATCCTCAATACTAATAATTCTCCTAAACAGTCTCATTTTCGAGTATTTAAAACTGAACGTTTATTGGTTCTTTAACATGAACTAATTCCAGGCTTGAAACTTCTAAACCAGTCAGATTCCTGTGTACAAGTATTATTGCAAGAAACAGGCGAGCATGTATTGGTAACAGCTGGTGAAGTACATCTGGAGAGATGCCTCGAAGATCTAAGGTAATTTATAATAATGTATTTATAATAATAGTTTCCGCATATTGTGTACAAAAAGTTACATTTCTCACTACTTAGACACCGTAAGTTATAAATAGCATCCCTTCAAATATTTTTCCATTTAATTTTGAGGAATATAATGAATTATTTACAGTTTTCTGGTTTTCAATGTATGAATAAATTATGAAGGGGATGCCCAATAAAATTTTAGACATTCGTGCCGACATTCTATAATGGAACAAAGTCTGTTGTATTCGAAATAAAAGTTGTAAACAATCCATAATATAAATGTGGATACTCCTTTTATCTTGTATCATGGCAGTATCAGCATAAGTATATAGTAGTAGTTGTTACGGTAATCAATGTAAACTATGATAACGCAACCATCATAGTTCACTTTAGCTTACCATTAACAGTGTATGTTAAAAAAATATATATATTAAATATAAATCTTACCATTGAAAGTAATTAAATATTATTTACAGAAATTATTATGCGAAAATACCTATCACAGTATCAGAACCGATAGTACCATTCAGAGAAACAATTGTAGAACCTCCTAAAATCGATATGGCAAACGAAGAAATAGATTCTCAGAATATAGACAAAGGCACCAACAAAGAAGACCCTATTGTAACAGTCTATACTAACAACAAACAAAGTAAAATCAAGATTCGTGCTAAACCGTTGCCTATGGAAATAACTATGCTTTTGGACAAATCCACTGATTTATTAAAAGTGATATCACAACATATAAAAACTTTACACAGCTTATCGAAAAACGAGAAATCGGAAAACAAGCATGAAAATTTGTACTTAAATGGTACTAAATACAAACTATCCGATCGCATATTGAAACTTATCGAGAGTTTTAAGGCTGAACTACAAAGCATATGTGCCAAACTAGGCCCAGAATGGGCAGACATTGTTAGCCAAATATGGTCAGTCGGTCCAAGAAATTGTGGTCCGAATTTGCTTTTGAACCAAACAACAGATTATAACACAATGTATTTACATCACGAGAATGTTCTAAAGGAAGATCCACGGTTTGATTTCGAAAGTAGTTTTGTGAATGGTTTTCAACTGGCTACATTGGCTGGGCCGTTGTGCGATGAACCGATGATGGGAGTAGCATTCTGTGTCGAAGAGTGGACCTTGGAAAAACCGCATTCGGATGATATGTCATCATCATTTGGACATTTGTCAGGTACAATTTTAAAGATTATTTTTTTACATCGCATTCGTATTGTATCGAAACATCGATGTTTTTTTCCAAATGTTTTATACGAGCTAAAATTATCAGTATCTATGATTTTACTTTACTATACTTACTTTACTTTTTATTACTTACTTTTTTAGCTAATCAAGTTCAATCATTCATCAATCATCACAAATTCATTCAATGACAATTGAAAGACGAAAATATTTATATTGAATGAAATTGTTTTGTCATCGTTCAAACGGCGGTAATGTTTTTTTTTAATATTAAATTTCATAGTTTTCCGTAGGTCAAATAGTATCTGCAGTGAGAGATGGGTGCAAGAAAGCGTTCCAAGTTCAACCACAAAGGTTAATGGCAGCTATGTACTCGTGTGATATTGCAGTTGATCAAAAAGTATTAGGTAAGTACATGATTGCTTTTAAATTGATTGGATACATTTGTGTTTTTAAAGTGAAATTTCTGTGGTCACAATTTGAGTAAAATTCCTAGGTCAAATCGTAGTACCGTTGTTTTTAAAGAAATTTTTCTGATGCAAAAAGGATGGATATAAATATATAGTCATTTTTCGTTTCGGGATTTTTAAGTAAAAAAAGATTAACGAGATTGAAACATTGTTTACAGAAATTTCACTTCTGTCACTTGTACGTTTTTCCCCCTAGAGGTAGGTAACCTACGATTGTCAACTATTGCGACAAGAGTGTTACCATTTTATTGTGTTTTCAATGTTAGTATAAAACAATATTTGAAAAAATGGCCATTGGTTTTGTTTTTTGTTAAAACCTTAGTCATCATATAAATTTCGTACCGAACTTGAATCACTTAGATTTAAAAAAAATTGCTTTTACTAATTCGCTTTAAAATAGGTAGGTAATATATAGCAATTTATATGTATTTTAAAAAGAATTAATGTATTTTAATTTATAATGGTTGGTTTTTATCACACCTATCAATATTTGTACAATTAATAAAATTGAAGTGACTGTTTGTAATGTCAAATAACAGTTTTTTACTAAATGCATATGAAAGTATATACGATACTTATAACAAAACACCAATTTTTAAAATTTTTATCTGGTTTTGTTTTTGTTCCGGGTAATCTCCGAAATGGTTGGACCGATTTTGACGGGACTTTGACTGGCAGATAGCTGATGGTATAAGGCGTAACATAGGCTACTTTTGTTTTAGAAAAATAGTTACGGTTCTGCACAAATTTAAAAGAACTGATTATGGTGAATCAATTCGTGCACTTAAATGGCTTACGCTGAGTAAACCATAAGAGATATATCAAATTAATGTACTACATAATTTTAGATATTAGAAAGACCTACAAAAAGTCAGCGAGTGCATATGTCTATTTTCTAAGAATCACCCATAATAAGATTTTTTGTCTTTAAAATAGTTGGGACCGGGGGAGCAATATTCGTGCGGGCATTCAGTAGTCCACGTGAGCGAAGCCGCGGGCACAGTTAGTTCCCAATAGAATCTAATAATTTCTGAATGATAATTATTTTAGAGCAATATTGTTGTGACGTATACATAACAGTAAAAAAATAGCTAAAAAATAAAGTTTATTTTTATTTTTCACAAATATAGTTAATATTTTATTAATAAATTCTACTATTTACAATTTTGCCTCTAAAGGTGTAAATATGATTAACTTAAAACTAAACATTGTAGGATTATTACAAAAGTACTTACTAACACTATAAATGCATCCAAAAGTTACAAAAAAAATATTAGAATCATTTTATCACATGTTTTTGTGTACATTTAATAAATTAATTCATGTTTAATTTAATCACCGTCTGTTGGTGGGGAAATTGGTTAAAACATTTTTATATATTTTAAATTTTTTTTTAACCTTAATACTATCATAGACATATAATTCTATAATTCTGGCAAATTTTTATCTTAAACTTAAAACGAAATAAAATAATGAGTAGTTTGACAACTACACAAATTTCCTTTTATGATATGTCGGTATTCTTGTGCAAAATGTATTCATTACATTATTCTATTCTGTTTGAAATTGTATTATAATTAACATACATACTGCTACTATTATGGTCTTACTTTGTAATACATAAACTGTTTTATATATCTAGATTCAATAGCATTCCTTAAATTACTCTAATAAAAATGGACTTGTACATTGAGTATTCATAGACTACTATTTAAAAAAAATTATGAAGCTAAACAAATGTTTAGAATGTCGAATCAGAGCAATCGAAACATAATATTTTCGGATAAATAAGCGAAAAGAAGTTTATAAAAATAAGATCCTTTTTGGAGTATGCGTTGGATCCAAAGAGGCGAAATGTACTTATATGTAGCCTCCATGGACCCAACAAACTCTTTTTATTTACTCTAAACTTTAAATAATTCTAAATCCAGTCTAATGAATTTGCTAATTCTTTTACTTTGTACCACGGAAACGGAGGATATTCTGATGTCGATCTTCTAAACCTCGTGCTTCGTGATCGCCTGTTGTAGTAAGTAGGCTCCGGGTAGCTGTGGGTCTGGTATCTGTTGTAAACTGGTTTGCTGGAGTATGGATGTGTTTGAGAATAATCGACTTTGTAGGCGTTGGTACTGCTTTGTACTGCAGTGTATCGGTTTGCATTGAAACCTGTAACAAAATAATTGTTAATAATTAATTGTTTAAAAATCATAATACACATCCCTACAATAAAATATCATTACACTAGAGTAACCTTTCTTAATTTAATAGACTATAAAATACAAAACTGGCTTTTCCAGAGATTAACGCGTTCAAACAAACAAATAAATATTATAAGCTTTATAATAGTTTAAATTTTTAACTAGCTATTTGTCTATTTTATTTTTATTTTTTACTGTAGTCGTCATCACTTCTAACGCAAATCAGTGTTTGTTTTACCTATGTAAATGTAAATAAATAAATATTATACATTAATAAATAGGAGGCTTATCTACACACTTATTTCTTATATATACCTTATTTTACTCTACTGACTCATATTTATTTATTTCTAGCTGTGCCCGCGACTTCGACCGCGTGGTATATTTCGTGTATGAAAAACAGTTCCAAAAAAACCTCCCCTTACCTCAATCTCACCTTACAGTATTTGACTGGTATAATTTTTGAGAATACCGAATTACAGTTATTTTAAATGTTACCCGTCCTTTACGAAAAGCTAATTTTATATAATAACATTATAATAATTTATAATAATAACTTTCTTTGTTATTTAAAATGCATCCTAAATTACCTCTAGACTATAAACTACAATCGTACCAAATTTCATTAAATTCGGTCAAGTCATTTTTGCGTGATTGGCTTTCAAACATACCGACAGAGAGAGACAAAAATTTCAAAAACTATCGAAATGTGTTCTGTCCTTTATTCTAAAGCTCCCGCCCAAGTATTATTTTCTAATTACTCATACTACACATTTATTTACTTATAATCAATCAATCATCCATACCGTCAAATTCAGTCCTAGCTACATGTCTATTGGACAAAGGTTTATTTTTAAATTTGATACCCTTTTCTAGGATCCTGGGAAAGGGATTCCGTGAATGTTTTATAGCAGGGCAAAGTAGCGAAACTATGGTATGTACTAGGTAAGTAAGTACAGTATAATCCAAAAACAACCGCGAACACCGAAAGTTCAACAATCCATCGTCAGTCGCCGCTGTGATGCCGGCCTGCGTAAATTGAAACTGTATACACATTGGCTGATCCCGAAATGCAAAATGCATAAGCGACTAACTATGACGAGTTTATCACCCTATGCATGCTGGTAGTGGACCCAGCTGGGCGGTGCTGCTCTGTCACCCTTTATATTGTATTCTACTTCCCATCAAGCACAGCTCTGTCTCACCCTGCCGTAATAAACTTGCAACTGTTTCTGCAAATTTAATGTTTCTCTTAGCAAATTTACTATTTAGCTTTACTTTTTTGGGCCCTGATATCCTTCGACCTTTACGCATCTATTTCATAAATATACTATGAACTGATAAGTAGTGCGTCCTTTATTAGTTAACAATATATATCTGCCGTTGGCTATTGAGTTTTATATGATACTAGTTGGCCCCACAGCCATTGTTCTGCCTTTTTCAGTGGTCAATAACTCGACTACAGCGCCATCTATTATGTTCAGAGACAACCTAAAAACTTTAAACACTCAGATCGACCAAATTTCGTGGTGATCGGTTGTGGTGTTTATATAAAAAAAATCAATTTTATAAATATTTTTATTTTTATTTATTTATATAAGCTGGATTTAAACTAAGAGAAAAAGTAGTAACTAGGTATTGGTACTGTTATTATAAAGGAATATCTCAAAATATAAATATATCAAACCAGAGTGGTAGGCTGTTGTAGTATATCGGACACACATCATCCCGTACACTCTAATACCGGGTACAGAGGCATACGTCGGCTGGTCGTGGGACATCGGGCCTTCTGTAACAAATTGATCGCATAAAAAATATCACTTTTAATAATCTGACGACCGAAGAGAAACAAACAAGCTTGAAAAAAAGAGACGTTTGTTCGCTGGTAAATGTGAATGAACATTGAATACATTCATGTTGAATGTACAAATTATCTCAAAACATATTATGTACTATATTATGTATAGTTTATGATGCATTAATTGTTGATTTATTTATATCAAAAGTAATGGGGCTTTACCCAAATAAAATATGTAGTTAAAAATGAGGCAAGTTTGTTTTTAAAAATTAAATTTAATTTAATACTCTTCCATAAAGTTCCGTGTCATCCAATTAATAAAGAAAAACCCTCAATTCGATGTTTAAAATCTTTCAATTCAAATAGATTTATATAATACGACTAGCCCACGTCGTGGGTTCAGTAATAAAAATTATGGATACATGGCATATGACCTCTATGAATACTTTTACAGAAGGCGAATATGTCAATGGTCTTGTGTCCCGTTACTTAGTACGTAAAGTAGTCGGTCGACTCATACCTAGAATATGGTTCTCCGGGCATTTGCAGATGACTAAATAATGCGACTTCCCAGTTCTTATATTCTGCAGAGCGAGTAACGACCAATCTTTTGGCGCTCGACATTCGCGCATCTCTGATACTGCTTCGCATGTCTTTACCAAAGTCACTGCTTTGCTGGCGTACTGTAAAGAAAAATGAAAAGTGTTTTATTTAGTTTCAACTCTAAGAATATCAAATACTACTACTACCCCGTTCGGAAAACATCCAACATAGTAGAGCCGGCAATTTTTTTTTAAATATGTACATACTGTAATTATCTATTGTTAGAGTAATAATAATTTTTAATTGATGTACAGACAGAGTCACTTTCAGACATCATTATCTCCAATTTAATAATAATAAATACCTTGTCAGCATTAAAACTTGCTGATGCATGTTCATGTCCGTTAAATTGGTAATGTGCTTAGGAAGTTTATTGTAGAATCTACTACAGTTACTAACTGCACTACTATTAAAGAACTTTTATTAAATTTGTCTGAGTTTTACTTGTAAGGTATTTTATATCTAGCATTGAAATTAAACTTGTGTAACTCATGAATGAGTTGTTGAAATGAACTGCTCACTTCGCAAGATGGAAATGACGTCCATACCCTCGGCAGATCTTTTTAGTTCAGCAGTTCACCACTCGCTTTGGATCGAATGATAGATAACAACTTCGCCCTTCCATCAGACTCTTTTAACTCACTTAGTAAGTGACCACGGCGGTGAGCGAAACTGAGTTTATTCGATATCTCAGTCGCACGCACTACCAAGCTATATCGCTTTCTCTCTGATCATTATTTCCAGATTTTTCTTTAGAAGTTCGGCAATGTTGGCATTTTCGATAGCATAAGTAAATATTACAACGTATATTGTAAAAAGAACCTTAGAAGCATCGTTTTAAAGTTTAAACTCATAATTTAATTTCATTGTTTTGATCTTTTCACTCATTAAAAAAATCAAACCATTTGAATGAATTACTTAATCATATCCTCCTCCTCAGTCATATTCATATTATGTCCTCAATCCACAATGGATGTCGTTCCATTCAAACTGATCTTATAGGTCACGAATTCTGAACGAAAACGGTTATCATCAGTTCGTACATATTTACTGAATAAAATGAACTGCTGAACTGCTTAGGTGAAGGAGCTCACTTCACTGAATGAGCTTCGATGAATTGCTTCATCAAGGTAAATGAATTTTCCCAAGCCTAATTGAACTAGTTCAAAAGGTTCAAAGTTTCTAAACAATAAAAAAATTGAAAAACGAGTAACATAAGGTATGAATTTCATGAATTCTGCATTATTCATTCAATATTTCATACATTTAATGAATGAAAACTTGATTGCAATTTTTAGTTTTAACACTGGCGAACTTAATTACAAAAATGAGTTTTCTTACAGCTAACCAGCGGTATTGTGAAAAAAATATGTTGTAATAAAATAAAAAATTAAATTAGTATCAAAAAAATAGTCTAAACGTTTGTATTAATTTAGAGATTAGTTAATAATTGTTGTGTTGATGAAAAAAATACTTTTTTTTTCGAGTCGGTGGTAAGCCGTGTGGTGTGAAGGTCGTCCGCATTCAAACTCGCGGAACACGGGTCGCGGTACCGCGCCGGGCATGCACAAAGCGGCTGCGTATAATTCAACCGCACGTATACCGCGTTGCATACCTGTAATAACAATTTGTGGTCACCGTTAATCAAATTTGAAAATTTCCAGTACGCATTTACGCATTTCTATTTCTATATTAAATTAAATATGATATTTTGAAGCTGCAATGGCTCAGTGGTAGCGTTTTCGGACATCTTCGGTCAAATTCTACTTTGAAACCAAGCTTTTTTCGATAAATGAAACATCATGATGGCGTTATTACGTGGTTATAGGTCATTTTCTAATGTTCGTCTGGGTATATAGATACCACACTTAAGTTGAAAATCGGTCTCCAAGCACCTGATGTGTTTCGATTGCTGCATTTGAAAGCTAATCCCTCTAGCCTTGGCGTGTTACCATTTTAAGTCTTCGCGGGTGTGCCACGGGCATATGTCCTACAAATCGTCATTAAGACGCAAGCGTCATTTAAGTTGTGACAGTTGCCGACGCTACATTTACAACTTTAGGCTACATCGCCACTTAATATCAGATGAGATTGGTTCAAAATCTAAACCTATATAAGATAAAAAAAAGAGATATATTCGATTTTCTATATCAATAATGACTGTATAATACTACGATAATTTTCTATTTAGACGGAAAGTACCTTCTCTTTACTTTCATGTACTAATGCGGCTTATTCTCGAAATATTTTGTTAGGTTGTTTATACTCAAACATTCTACAAAATTAAACGTTATGTCAAATAAATGCCACACACGTACCTACGTGCGTCGAGTCAACAAATATCACACGCTTTCAAGATCACAAATGATCATTATCGCCAGTGTACGAGAATTAAACAAGGTAGAAGAATACAAATTAGTGGCGGTTCAACCATTCATCTATGTATTTCCTCGTAGAATTACATTGTTAATGCGAGGCATGTAAAATACCTAACGTTCCTTTTTTAAATAACATGAATAAATAATATTTACACACGAATTGTATGTAGTTTACTAATTATGTGGTCTCATTTTTACTTGTAAACTTCTTCCAGAATTTATCAAAAATATAATCCAATACAAGTGAATTTCTTTATTCAGATAATATGACCAATTTTTTTTTCGAATTCGATATTTATTAAATATTGTTTAAACTCTAAACTCAGATACCTGTTGAATGGCGCATTCAGGCAGTAGATAAATGTGTTGGTTGTGAGGATAATAGTGATACTTAGTCGGTTTAGCCAACACTGAAGTCGACCCGGCCGGTAATGGCACCGTCTGAAATCAAAGAGAATTCACGTGATTTATTGTTTGCGATGACAAAGAAAACCTATTAGTCAATGTTAATTTAGCTAGAAACCTGAGAATATTCATAATATACTGAGACACTGAAAGCCTCAATATATTCATGTCATTAGCTATTGTAACAATGATGAGAAATGTCTCTAAGTCGGACTCGGATCGCAAAAATCTCGTTCTTCCCCGTTTGCTGTATTGAGCATAAGTTTTTGTCAGTCTTATGAAGCTTTGATTTAATTATTACCTTAAACAGCTATAGATACCTCTTTGCAATGAACGTCGAGAGGTTATGTTTTCAGTTTAGTCAGTCATCTGGGATCAGTATCGATACTTATTGGTAGGTATATGAAATGAATACTTCGTGCACGATGTTTCTACTCGCAACAATACTTCACGGTCATGCACCTTACAATTTGCGGATTACATCGTCACGTTTGTGGTTGTTTCAGGTTAATAAACTTATTAAGTAACGATTAACCTAAACGTTTAGACATAGATTACATTTAAATTTCCAAATTGATAATGGTCACACGTATAGTTATAACGCGCATGTTACCCAGATATTCATGAATGGCGATAATCATTTCATTCAAGTCTGTTTCTTTGACTTCGTTATCTCACGTAATAGTGTTAGGACCTTTTTCAAGACTGTCGTTAGAGCCTTGAAGATAATTGTCCATACTTTCATATTTAAATATTGAATCGTATGATAATAAGTTATCCTATGCTACGCGTATATACGAATGTACTTATTATCTCCAAAATTAACTAAGTTATATCGATTTAAAATATTTTTAAATCCGTTTTAAATGTTCAAATTATTTTCTAGTATTAAGTGTAAGATATTATATCGTAGTCAGTAATTTAAAATCGTTAATAAAAACACTGCCAATAATTACAATATCTGCCTGCTGTGAATCCAATTTTGATAAGTATCAGTCCCTGCTTGATCAGCCCATTCATCTTTTTCGGTGGCCTACATAGTTACATCAAATGTAACAAACAACAAAGACCTTTTTGTACATGTTCGATGCTATCTTTTGCTGTTTTTTTCGTATTTCGCTTTTCACAGATACAAGTGAGATTTCATTTTGTTTCTAAGTGAGCGGAATCAATGTTTTGCATTTATTTATTTTCAGTTTTATTTTGTTGTTAATAAGACTATTTTATATATACCTAAACTATAAAGACAGTTCGACATGGAATTTATATTTACAACTCTACTAGGCGAGAGTATGAAGAAAATTTAAATTGCAATGAAATTATCTGATCAGCTATAATCATTACTTGTGTGTTGTATTATTTTCTGAGGCTTGATTAAAGTCTATTATGGGCATATTATTATTATCCCAAGTATACTTTAGATTTCTTTCTGAGGAACTCATTTGGTATATAGAATCTACATTGTTAGAATTAAAATGTATGATATCTTGTTTAGTTGTTTATATCAGCACGTCGGTGTTGAAATAAAAACATTTCCATGATCTTCTAACCTTCACAAACGCGTTTATGATACCCTAATTCTATTTCATACATAATAGCTGGCAACTTTCACTGCTTTCTGTAAATCTATGGAGTGTACTGGTTAAATCTTGCTTTTTATGTTCGATTGTTTCAATTATTTGATTGTTAAGATTTACTTTCCTTTATCATGTTGCTTTCACTTCACGTGTTTCACTAATTAATTGATTTATGTCATTAACAGAATTGGGCTCACCGTCAACAAATACAATACAATCAAGGCACGGTTTAGTTTAAATGTCATTATGAAATTTATCGTTTGTGGTAAAATTACTGCTCCTTTTGAATCTCGGTACCGTACTGATTCCGTCGTCGATAAGAGGGTATGGCGGCTTAGATGACTCAGGAGAGGGCAACCGAGACAGGCTAGATCCTCCGACAACTTTTTTTATACAAAAGCGCCGGATGTCACGTTCAAGTTGAACGATCGAAATTGTTTAGCGGTTTCTAGAAGACCTCTTGTCTTGGATCATTAACATGTCATTGCTTTTCTATAAATTCGAAATTCGTGAAAAGGTACAGTTATGTTCTATTCAATTCCATCAGATTTTCTTAAAAGAGACATTCCCGTGCTTTATGGCGGATAAATAATTTTTGCGAAATTGTCTTTACCATATATCGAACAAATAAATATCGAAAACGATTAGGTAATGTCGAAAATAAAATTATAAGGTATGAAAAAATAAGGTTTTTTTATTAAAACTAAATGACATTTGATATTGAATAAATGAATGAAGAATTAATACAAGGCATTTTCTTTCAGCTAACTATCGGTATTCTGGAAATAAATTATTGAACCTAATAAAGTATAAAGTATTTATACATACAAGTTCACTAAAATCAAAATATGTTTAACATAGATTATACATCATTTCGAGTTACTATAAAAAATACTCTTCTATTTATGTTAAACTTAACTATAAGGCAGCTAAGCATTAGTCGTATAGCAAAAGATAGATAGCAGGAAGCGTTGTAAGCAAGTGTGTTTCGTAGGAAAATGTTCTAGTGGGAATCTTGCCACAATTTCTAACTTCATGATGTAATTCCGATTGCGATTATATTACATTGAAATTCTGATTCTCTGTCTGAATGTATGCGTCACATTTATACTATAAAATACTATAGAAACTATGAAATATTTGGTAACACTCTTTTTACATAAACTATAGTTTCTACATATTATATACAGTACCTACTAGCGTTGTGCCCGCGGCTCCGCACGCGTTTCTTACTACGCTATAATTATTTAAATCCTTTTATTTTTACTCATATTGTTGACAATTCATATGCCGTATCAATTGAGAAGTGGCATGTATTTCCCGTGTACAGATTTCATCAAAATCGGTTGAAAACTATTATTCTAATGTACTTTTTCTAATGCATTATTAACAATTCTTATAGCCTATCAATTATAGTATTATGTATGTTTCCCGTCTACATGATGAAAATTAAACTTTTTGAATTACTTTTTTTGACAATATATACTGCCATTTCAAACCAACAAAACGGTTATCATGGAAGCTGATATTTCCCTCTTATGTACTTTCATCTCCTATTTTTTACCCTTAAAGTTTTATTTTCGCTACAAAAAGTACCCTATGTCCTTTCTCAAGGTCCAATCTATCTCTATACCAAAATTCATAAAAATTGGTTCAATGGTTTAGGCGTGAAAACGTAACAGACAGACAGAGTTACTTTCGCATTTATAATATTATATATTAGTATGGATAAGTAAAGTTAATATAGTACAAATCTGAACAGATAAATTTCTGAAAGAAATAAATCCTACGTGCAAAATAAAATGATTTACATATTCCTACATAATGTGCAACTGTATGTAAGTACTCTTAGTTGACAGTATATTTAAACCAAACAATCTAGATATTTGCATAGTTAAGTTTTTCTCAGATGAAAAAATTAATTAAATTACAACTATATTCCATTGCCTTTGCCGAGCAGTGGGACACTTACACGACGATATTGTTATTATTCCTTGTTAACAACAGAGAAAACTTTATGATTAAAATTTCCCTTGATCAAATTGGACAATTTGTCTTCAATAATTGTGAATATCGAAAACGGTTTGTAGGATGCATAAAACCACAGGCTTAGTGTCATGAAAACAGCGTAACCTCTTTACATTTTTATTCCTTATACCATACTTTTTTTAACACGATTCAACTAATACTTTAATAATACAATTTCTCAAAACAATTTTCGCTACAATATCATTTAAACCGGATACACCGATTGATAACGGAAATTGTTTTATATTTAATAAGTTTTGTATGAAGCCGACAAATGCATAATGCATTTGTTGGCTATTTTTTTTTATGTGACAATGTCTTATAATTCGATGAAGCCGGCTGCACGCACGAAAAAACATGACTCATGCGGCGTTACCTCGCTCTGAGGCGTTCCATTTATGGCTTGAAGTGCAAGCGAGAGCGCGGAACGAGCGACAAAGAAGCATAACTGGCCTCCGCATTCGGCAGCGTTCGACATCTGTTGTCTCTCCTACTTGAGTGAGCGATGCGTCCGCGTGGACAGCTGCTATACAATAATACATTTACATGTTTTCGTCAAGAATGAAGTGCAGTGAAAAGTGAATGTAGTGTCAATTGTTTATAGCAACGATAATTGCGGCGATAAAGGTAATGATTCTTTTGATATTAAATATGTTCAGTGATATATTGTCGAATATTCGTACTTTCATCATTAAAATAAATAGCATCGGTCCGCTAGGGCAGCGATTGTAGGTTATGCTATAATTGACAAAACTATAACAATAAGTTAACAGAACTATTTCACGATGAGTAAAAAATCAATTGCTTTACTATTCGATCGAAATAATTATCGAGCGTAGCTATAATTTCAAAAAATTAACAATGATCCTATCATCGTCCTATTCTCAACAGAATAACACAAATTGTAAGAAGTTAAATATCACACATGTTTAAAAGTTGTAAATAAAAGTTGTAAAACAATTGCTCAAAGCACATTCATACATGTAAAAACTATGTACGTTGTAAAAAAAAATTTACATAATTGTGTTTATACGTACAAATAAATGTAACTTGATTAATTCAATTGTCATTTCCATTTACCTCCTTCTCTATATCCATACAAAATATCTATCAAACAAATAAAATTAAAATTTTCTTTTGAAAAATGATACCATTCCATCAGTATTTTCTTATGACGTTGTCACGTTCAACTATCGTCAGTAAACCGACTTTACAGACAACCGTTTTTTTTTTTTTTCATTCAGGGACTTTTATGCGTTTCGCACATGTCAGCGCCATCGTAGAAAACGACAGTATATTCATATATAGACATAATAATAAGATGTAATTGAGTTGGACAGACTAGTTACCCCATCAGTACGTACTTTAATATCTTATTATAAGTACATTCCAAACTGTTATTATAAATACGTGGTAATCTGGAACACATATTATAATGTGAATGACGTCCGCTTTTATGCTTTTAGTTCCAATATTTATCAAGTAATCATTTACACTAATTTAAACAAATGTTCAAGATGTGACGGTCGCACGCGATCCGCGTTCGTTGGCCGCGACCAACCTCAATACAGGTTTAAAGTTACCTACACCGTGAATAATTACTTCCGACTTGTCATTATTTATTTGCATATTAGTAATCGATGCATACTAGATCAATAAGACGCCGAAATAAAATATAGAAAAACTTTACCTATGGGTGAGAAGGCGTCATAATGAAAGGAAACACTGTACATAATCTCAATGAAGCAAAGAAATGATTTAATTAACTCATGAAATAATTATGTACAAGTTACGTGTAGTGATTACTTCTTATTATTCCTGATATTATTGCATACCTACACGTACAACAATTCATACAATGATGTGTGTAAATATATTAAAATATCAAGAGAGGGGAATTACATAGAAACAAATAACTTTGTCATATTTTAGTCGAAGCAATTTTTAATTATCATTATTTGTTGATATCATATTTTGTTTTAATTACCTAAATATCAAGCAAGGTTTTTACACAGAATAACAGAATTCTCTAATTAGACTTTTTTTTTAAATGTTGATAAAGGAAATTGATTCCAAAACATTCAGGTACGTAATTCAACACATTTTCCGATAAATGAAACAGTTCAAATATCTTGAAAAAAAAGACGACCAAAACGTATCACAACGACAATGATCCCAAGCAAATAAAACTATTAAATAACAAGTTAACACCAGGTAAAATTAATACGAATAACATTGTACATAACCAGATACAATTTAACAATTTATACACAGCTACTTACAGTAATAATTACCTGCTAGTAGGTTACCATGGCAACGATTACTTTACATTCTAACAAATTCCACTGAGGCACCAAGTACTCTAGACTCTTGTTAAGATATTTTGATTCATAGTCTGTCTTTGAACTGAAAAAAGGTTTTTGTTTTATTTGTTTTATTGTTATTTGATTTTTTTTTAATTATTTTAGAAAAATTTTCAACGATCATACCTACTTCTACACAAAAAAAAGTTCAAGACGTAGGTATTATACCTTCGTGATGCAAAAAGGTCTAACAATGTTCTTTGTGCATTCGTACGATACTAATCGTACCAGACGTGCATAAAATTACACCGATATGTCTGATAACGTTATGCAGAAACAGTTTTCTTAGGGTGCCTACATATTATTTTATAAAAGTTATATTAAATTCATTCGATTTAATATTTCTACGATATATGAATATATTATCGAAATGACTAAAATATCGTGAAATCGAAGAACAAAACAAAAACAAGCTAAAGTAATTTAGCCATATTTTACTAAAGGCTTGCAAAGCGTAGGACGATGATCGTGAAATACGTATCTAATAGAGTCTAAGTAGGTAAGTTGTCGTAGTGACTTGCCCACGCACTTAGCAGACACCAGCCACGTTCACTATAAAACATTCCCAATAAGATAGATTACATTAATCGCATATTATCAAACTCAGCAACTTACATATAACTTATCAGTAATTTATATTTATAACATTTAATGACCTGTGATATCCATCCAGATCAAAGATTTTATTGTGATATAGCTAAAGCCTATTACAACAATCTATAACGAACCCAAATGTCGACAACAATTTTATTTTAAGTGATGCCAGTCAATGTTACTCCTGTGGACTAAGTTAGAACGCCACATGTGTCTGTGGGTATTGCAATCGAATTCTTCGTGCCGGAACATAGCGTTGTGAGCAATTCTGCTTTGCGGCAGATATTGGAGAAGTGCTTTCCCGCATTCGAGTTTTGAACAGGTTATATATACTACTAGCTGACCCGCGCAACTTCGTCTGCGTCATATAAGAGTGAGAGAGGAGAGAAAGGGTTAGAGAGAGTGGGTCGTGGTTATTAGGTGCCGCCCGCCTTTCACATTATTCTGCATAATAAATATACACTCACGATACTTGATCATTATTTTGCTGCCGAGTTATTTTAAAACTGTTATATCTCCTATGATATTAGTCCTTTAAATCAATACTGTAAAGGGCAATTTTGTTCAAAATTAAATACTTGTGTTGAATAACGTATTTATTTCGATAAGGATTATCACCATGTATATAAAAACACCTTCGCAAATAATTCATTATTTTAGAACAAATTTTATTACCATAAAAAGGTTATATTGAGTGAACCTTAAAAGATAGCCATATTATGCTTTTTTTTAGAAGTTTTTAGGAAGAATAATTTCGTCACACATGATTGTTGCGTAACTTTAACCAGTCACGCAGCGCACGCAGTGGAAGCTCTATAAATGAAAAAAAATCACCCGTTTTTGCAACATTTTTCATTGATGCTCCGCTCCTATTGGTCGTTGGTCGTAGCGTGATGTTATTTGCCTATAGCCTTCCTCGATATATGGGCTATCCAACACTAAAATATTTTTCCATTCGCACCAGTAGTTCCTGAGATTAGCGTGTTCAACCAAAGAAACAAACTCTTCAACTTTATAATATTAAGTCTAGATTAGTACCATTTTCCATAAAATTAAATGCAGTCAAATTTTAAAACGTCACTGACGCCCTAAAAAATTTAACAAGTTCTAATAGATATCACATCACGGGCTTTCTTCTGTTAAGATAATTACGGTAGGTACACAATAGGAGTTGTACTAAATATCAAATCAATTCACGTGTCTACTTTCGTGGCTCGAAACTAGTCAGTGACGTTTAAATATTACATTTACAGTTTGTTTCCTATAAACACTATAATTGAAAACTATAACTATATGTATAAATGGTTACATGCGTTATTTTTGGCAATATGATTGGCATTAAATAGGGAACACTGTAAAATGAACTTACATTTTTGCTATTAACAGCTGAAGGTTTAAATCGTGTTTGTATTATCATTGTGCGGTGCGTCCCTATAGTGCATCTACTAACACGGATGTACTAAGCTATATAAGCTATCCAAGGCGTGCATATACTTTGGCACGCGCGGTGTATAATGCCGATATCTCTGAAAGGCCTGCGATCGTACGTTACGCTTATCTCTGCATTCTAGCTCCATACGACCATGCATTTTACTCAACATTGCAAGCGTAATGAGTACTCCGTCGATACATAACTGGCAAATTGATAGGAAAACCTGCAATTTAGTTAACATTGGAATCTGTTACTGGGCTGATTAATTTTCTGCCGTCGCTTGTAAAACAATTGTCACGTTTCTTATATTTTACGTTTGTCGTTACATCGCAAAACAACAGTTACAAGTTATGCAGTTATAATCTTTTGTTGCTTTAATGCAGTTTTGTAAACACAACTAACTGTACAGTAAATACCTTTTTAACAAAAAGTGTATTATCCACAAAGAAGATACGGCCCATCGCGTTTTTTACAGCATCTAGCTGTCCATGTATCCGTGGTATACACAAAACCAGATACCGTTTTCACACAGCTTGCAGATGTCAACATCAATCACCGTTGCTATTACAATTAATCTGTTTTGTGACATGATTATTTTCTTATTTATCATCAATTGTTTAACATTTTATGTATCACACTAACGCCTTTTTTGTCGTCTCATAATCTTTAAATCATTTTGAATGAAACTTTTTTTATCTATTCCATTTCATTTGACAATATGAGGTCATGTCATAATTATTGTCTATTAGCACCACCACTAACATTCTAATGGCTGATTTGAAAATAGAAGATTACAACAGTTATTATCGTGTTTTGTCTGTGCCTCGGCTCGTGCTTCTATATTTTTTATTCACACCACCGCAACTACGTTATTTCTATTCTATTCATGGTACAATCTTCTTTATTCGCGCAAACGAAAGTTTCTCGCATTGAATTCTCGATAATAGTCCGTAGGTATAGGTATCTTAACTTACGTAGTTAGAAAGTATTTTTAAGCAAATCCAGCGCCAGTGTTTGGATTATTTATGTGCTGGTTTACCTTTACGGTTTACAATATTATCGTGCTATTATAAGAAATGGTTGTAATAAAACATTGTTACGTGAATCGGCAACTTTCACTTTCATATGTGTGTGTAAATTATGATTTGAATTTTCACCGTATATTGCATCAAAATATATATAGGGGCTAGAGTAGCAATCGCAACCAAACTGCACCGCACGTAACGCCTCATCCCATATCTTTCATTCGTTCATTTCGTCTCATTTCTTTGACAATGAGGATATAACGAAGATTGGTCATATCCACATCTTGTTGAGAAAAAAAATGTTTATTTTAATTATCCAATAATATTATAATTTAAAGATGGATGAAGTAAATAATATTTATTTACGTAAAAAATAAATAATTGTTTAAGCTTAAGATTTATTTTGTTGATTTTTTAGTCTTAGAAATGTATTCGTGTACGGCGTCGTACATAACCGTTTTTATCTAAACTAATATCTACTAAATTCGTTTTCATACATTTTATTTTTTCATAAGGCGCCGAGTGGTGGTCAGTCGGTATTTGTTTGTTCAATACTCAATACCATTTTGGATTTTAATTATATCAAAATTACAGTTATGTACTTATCTAATATGTACTAAACTAAACTTAGAACTAAATACAATGCTTTTGTTTACTATAGTTACGTAATTATTGTAAGATTTTTTTTTCGGTTAGAGGTAGATGAAATTACTGAATTAGACAGACTGTCAAAAGAAAATATAAAATAAACCCAAAATGTCGTTTGTCTAATAAAACTTCGTTTAATATAATAAGAACATGATTTGCTGTTTTCTAACTTCATGGATACCTTGACGCATTTGTTTTCATTTATTATACTAAAATTATAAATATTATACTTAATTGTCGCAAAGTATACGATTAAAAAATTATAATTTTTAAAATTAATAATTTTCGTTTAAAATTTTTCATAACTGCGAGCTCATCAGACCTTACTGTATTTGAAAATGCTCGAAAAGGAAGTATTAGGTCCTTACATATGAAATAGGCGTTTTGTACGAGAGGAATATAAAGTTTTTTTTTTGTAAAATATATTTAATTTTCGGTGTTGAATTTTTTTCATTGTAAGAAGTTGTTCAAATTCCGGAAAAAAATAGTAATCTGTTGAAGCAAGGTCCAGGCAGTACGGTGGATGTCGCAGACATTCCAACTGTAGCTCATCTAACTTAGTGGTTGTTTGTTTTGCTGAATGTGGTCTTGCGTTGTCTTGAAGCAGCAGTGGCCTAGAGCTATTGACCAATCTCGGTTGTTTAGCAGCTAGTTCTTCCTTCATAGTTTGCAGTTGTTTACAATAGATATCTGCCGTAATCGTTTGGCCAGATTTTAGAAAGCTGTAGTGAACGACACCGGCGCTAGTCCACCAAATACTCACAAGTAACTTTTTCTGAGTAAATTTTCGTTTAGGGCAGGATTTGGCTGGGTCTCCAGAGTTCAGCCATTGCGACGAGCGCTTCCGATTATCGTACAGTATCCACTTTTCATCACAAGTAATGATTCGATTTAAAATCCCTTCATTATTGTGTCGGTTAAGCAAAGTAACACAGCAGTCGACGCGTGTTTGCAAGTTCGATTCACTTAATTCATTAGGTACCCATCGTTCAAGTTTTTTGACTTTCCCGATTTGCTTCAAGTGTTTTAATACAGTTTTATTACTTACCCCAAAGCCTGCAGCTATCTCTGAAGTGCTTTGTGATGGATCCGCTTCCACAATAGCCTTTAATTCTTCATTTTCCACTTTGGTCTACGGCCGTCCACGGGGTTGGTTCTGAAGTTCGAAATTTCCAGAACGAAATCGTTGAAACCAAAAACGTACCGCGCTTTCTTTTGTGACACCAACGCCGTACACATCATTAATCCTTCGAGCTGTTTCTGCAGCACTGGTGCCACAGTAGAACTCGTACTCATAAATATAACGATATTTCATGTTTTCCATTGTGCGGTAATAAGCGACGTCAAAGAAAAAAATATTGAGGGAAAAACGAATGACTGTTATCAAAACTCAAATGTACCAGCTTAATTAATTTATAAATTTGAATGTGGAATTCTTAGCCAAAGAGGAGATATTTCCGATCAGTTATAATAGTTAGGTACTTATTGACTCATCTTCCTACATACTTGGCCTTTCCTTTATTGCTTGAAGATGTGTTTGACGATATTGCGCATTATCTGATTGTGTATTGGTGTGATTATAGTGCTTGGTTTATTACTGAACAATACTTATGCAGAATTGGTTAGGTTGTATTTTAATATATTTAGGGCCGATTTTCAATCGTCAGTTAACTTTATTTAAGGAATATTTTTTGATATACACGAGTAATGTAACAACAACAAACCTTGGACAACCTGTCAAAATTTAAAAATAATTTCTTATTAAAGTTTTCAGTTGATTGAAAAATCGGACCTAATTATAATGAAAGTTTGACTTAGATACAGGAAAATCGCGAGCAATTTATAATACAATAATGTATTTTAAAGATCAATACGATCAAATAGAAACCGCAGAAATTTAATCAATCCATTGATAACCACAAAGTGTTCTTTATGATCAATAGTACTATCATAATTGCTTTTGGTAGGGAATGTATTATTGCCGACGTATAAAATCGATTAATCTTTCGCTGATCACGACAGAGCCTCCGGCTGTGATGATGCGGTTGACACAACTAGAAACTTACTTTAATTTATATTACCACGTCTAGATTTCATACCTGTACATAAAACTACTAAATCTTTCAAGTTTATCGTAATAAATTATAATGGTAGTAACATGGCGATCAATAAATTTTATTCCTATATAGCTAACATTATTGTGATTTATTGTTTTTCATCGTTTCCTAAGATCACGTCTGTGAATCTTCTTTACAATTGCTGGGCGGCTCGTACTTTTGCTTAACCGAGTCTAGCAAATTGCTCTTTGCCAGGAATGATTGTAGCTAATGCGGTGCCGTCTCTCGAAATAACATAGCAGTGGCTTCCGCCTTTCTAAGGGAAGTATTTATTTTAGCAAACTTGATAGTTATCTGCCATTTCACAAGAGTTATTAACACAGCATTAAAAAAATTTACTCATTATATTTGCGCTCTTGTCTGTTGTTTCAAATGTCATATACTTCATCAATTTTTTTATTCGTGTATATTACCTTATTCTACTACTTACTTAATTCTTGTTTGTTCAATTTTCTGCTAAGAATTTTATCGATAAGTATTTATAAGAAGCACTCAGGCACTACGGTGTTTCTTATTACGTATTCTAAATCGCCGAGAACACTATAATATTGTCTAGATTATTGTTGTATATTTTTTGTCTCTGGTTGCGTGTCTAAATGCCCCACATTGTGAGATCGCAATGTATGGAGTGCACATAATAAGTTCTTGACTTTGTGAATCGTACCACTACACCTACCGCAACTTTTAATAAATTTGTCTTTAGCTGATCATTCTTCTTACTTTGAATTAAACAAAAAGAGGAAATTACGGAAGGATAATCGTAATTTTAAGTAAGTAACTGCAATGTTGATTAAATAATGGACAAGACATTTAGTAGTAATAAAATCGCATTGAATTTATTTATTATTCCGCCCTCGCTTATGAAATTGCCGTTTATTTATAGAAACAACAACAATTAAAAAAAATTATAAGTACATATTTAATTAGTCGAAGTTACTAGTCGATCGGACAACGAAAATACCGAACGGCAGGGAAAAAAAGAAGAACTGATTTTTGAAAAGAAATATCATAGCTATATTATAAAAGATATCGATCTTAACACTAGCCATTATTAATGATCGGCATTTTAATAGGTAAAGGACCTATATGAAAAAAGATATTATATTCTGTACAGTCACTTTTGCTACTATTTCTGTTGCTTTTGCTTCTTCAATGAACAGGAGCAAAGTAATATCGTAACCTTATAAGTTTCATTCGACACATAATCCTAATAGTGTCTAGTTGCATTGTGAATATGAAAGTTGCTCTTACTATGAAAAGGGAAATTTTGCTTTCCATTCTGCCCTTTTACTTGAAGTAGGTAACTTATAGATAGCAGTGAAAACGCATTGCCACTAGTTTTATCTTTCAAAACGGCCTAGTGAGTCTACTTAACCCACTTGCCTAAACGTTTCTATGACGCGTTGGAATTTGTACTACATTTGAGCAATCGTTTGCCACTGGTTCCATTTACAAGAAATTGTGGAAAAACTATTTTAATTAAATGAATTTGTGACCACAAAAAACATACTTGTAACACAAAAGGTAACTAAATTAGTTTTAAATATAATATTTTTCAATTTTTACTGTCATATTCAACATTGTAAGTATCGATAATATTTAACTTTAATCAGAATAAGCAATGGTTGGGATCGCGTATATAATATACAAAAATATTATATTAAATATTATTACTACATTCATTAAAAAAATGTTATTATATATTATGAAAACCTGTTATTATCTAGCTTCGACGTATTGAATTTCGGGATTAACCAGTATAATATATATTATTACCTAAAAAAGACACTGTTGCCTGATGGTTTTATCAAGGGTTTTACAAATAAAAGCTCCTGCTCCTCCTCCAGCGATTTCGTAGTAGGGTATGATAATCCCCGGCAGTTAGGGGAACCTCTGATATGGAAAGAGTGATCACAGTTTGTGACTGGATAGCCTATCTATCGTCGCTTGCAGCTGCTTTCGAACTATACTTCCCAAATATAGTATTTTATGAACAAACTTCCGTTTTCCCCATCAAGTGCCGCGAGTTTTTTTATACAACTAAGGTGGCAAACGAACATACGACCCGCCTTATGGTAAACGGTTACCGCAGCCTATGGATGCTTGTAACATCGTAGGTATGTATCACCAGCGTGTTGCTGATCATGAACCCCCTTCCCCAAGAAGATCTAGAAACCCTACCCACCACAGGAATACAACACAAGGTTATTTGGCTGTGACCTTCTGTAGTGTGGATGTTTTTCCCCAGTCGGACTACCACAAGTAGAGATAAATCTACAAAGAAATTCCTCTCTTCTGTTCTGTTCCAGACAGTAACTGCCTATTATTAAGTCCAAACACATCTAGTTGTGACGGCACTTCCAACGCGGATGTAACAAAAGAATTGTTAGAATGAGTTCTAGTGCCGAAACTGAAAGTAAAGGCCCATTTAGATGGAGAGAGTTTCTCGACTCAAGATACGATTAATCGAAAGGACATAAAAAGTTTCTTTATGTAAACATTCGCGATTGTCACCCTTCCAAGTGGACGGCAATTGCCTTGCCATTGAATATTGATCATCTCTGTCTAAACAGAATTTCAAAGCAATAATTGTATTTCGAGATTTTGTGCCAGTCTTTACCATGAGTGCAGTGCGCAAGGACGTTTTAATTATTTCTGCTTTTCTAAGATAAGAATTAATAAAATGATAACGAAAAAGGATGTTGGGTCAAAAAATTGATAAGGCAAAGAAACAGTTTTGAAGCATCTAATACTTTTTGTTCTGGTTCTCATTCTAAATTGTAATAGTAATTTTAAATTCTCATTCTTCGTATTTCACAAACACTCATAACTTCAATAAATATACAGTTTACAGAACATAATATTATCAGCAGTTACAATTCAAAAAGATCTTTGTGTATCATTTTGAAAAAAAAAAACCGTATTGATCACTGAACTCGAAAGGCAAATCTTGCACTAAAAACGGTTCAAACCGGTTTGTACGATACTCATACGAATTAGAAAAAATATCATACGATATCGTGTTTATGCAAGTCGTGAACTCGTAAGCAAGAACCTTCTTACTATACAATTTTCGCAGTTTAAACACTAGCAGTAGGCGATAAGTTGCTTGCGAATATTGTTTCATAAATCATAATGTTTACATAGAGGTAAGAACTAAATTCTCACCTACGATTATGTCATATGAGATTGGCAAGTAACTTATCGCCTACTGCAACTGTTTACACGGCGTAATATTCTTGAAGAAGATTCTTGGTTATGACTTCTCGAGTTGTATGAACAGGATCTCGTATGACATTTTTTCAAATTCATACGAGTATCGTACGAATCGGTATGAACCGATTTGAGTGCAAGATATTCCTTTCGAGTTCAATGATTACTTCGAGATCTGACACGAAAATCATTCAAATTTGGAACTGCGGATAATATTAAATTCTTTAAACTTTATGGAAGTTACGAGTGTTTGTAGAAGGAATAAGGAGAGTGGGAATTTAGATTGAGTAAAAGACACAAAGTATTAGATGCTTCAAGTGTTTCTTCTCGCTATTCATTTTAAAATCCATTTTGTTCCCTGTTTGTTCTATTAATTCTTAAATTAGAAGAGCAGAACTAATTAAAATACCCTCGGGTACTGCACTCATGGTGGCATCAATCACAAAATCTCGAAACACGATTTTTGCTTTCAAATTGTGTTTAGAAAAAGGCGATCAATATTCACTAGCGAGGCAATTGTCACCTACGTAGAAGGGCGACAATCGCGAATGTTTACATTAAGTAACTTTTTTATGTTCTTTCGATAATCGTATCTTCGAGTCGAGAAACACTCCGTGTAAATGGGCTTAATGTGCCAAGTGGCTTTGCGTGAGATGCAACAGTGTTCATTATACTATAGTCACGTCTATGAATAGTATTTGTTGTATTAATAAACTATACAAAATGCTTAAAATAACAGAAGTATTATATTACTTGTTATTAAGTATATTTTTCAGAAAAATACGTACATACCCTCAGTGGTATTGAAAAAATGCTCAGGAGCTCTAAGCGAAAATGATGAACAAATCTCTGAAGGATGGAATAGTGCCAGCTGACTGGAAAACGGCAAATGTAGTACCGATTTATAAAAAAGGAAATAAATTACTGCCCGTCAACTATAGGCCCATAAGTTTGACCAGTGTATTGTGCAAAACCATGGAGATGATGATAGCTTGCCACATAAGAGAATTTCTAATACATGAAAAGATTACCCTGGATGAGCAGCATGGTTTCATCCCAAAACGATCTGTTACAACCAATTTACTAAATTGCTTAAACGAGTGGACACGGAACCATAGTAATGGACAGCCAACAGATATCATTTACTTGGATTATGAGAAGGCATTTGACCGTGTTCCTCTGAAACGCCTCATACATAAATTGGAACACCTTGGCATACGTGGAAGCATTTTAGCCTGGATATGCGACTTCCTTTCTGGTAGAACGTTTCGGGTGCGCATTGGCGAAGTCATGTCCGATCCGCGAAGTGTCCTCAGTGGCGTTCCTCAAGGTTCGGTGCTTGGTCCATTGCTCTTTATCTTGTTCCTCTCAGACTTGAAAAGTACTCTGCAACTACCTTTTTCGCTTTTTGCTGATGATACCAAATTTTTTGCTAACCCTCGAAGCAACTGGCGAGCTATACAGAATGACCTTAATGCGATTTTTAAGTGGACTCATGACTGGCTTCTAACTTTAAATGTGAATAAGTGCTCCGTGCTACACATTGGTAGTAATAATCCTTGTCAGATATACTATCTTGGTGGTGAACAATTAACCGCAGTTGAAACACAAAGGGACTTGGGAGTTACAGTATCCAAAGATCTTAAATGGGGAACTCATGTGCTTGGGGTTGTGAAGAAAACTAATTCGATCCTTTATATCATTCGCAAGGCATTTAAATTCCTAACAGCTAAAACTTTTATAAAGTTATACAAGACCTATAATAGACCACTTCTTGAACATGCTTATATTATCTGGGATCCCTACTTCAAAAAAGACATTAAGCTCATTGAAAATGTACAGAGAAGGGCTACTAAGATGGTGTATGCAATGCGTAACTTACCCTATGAACAGCGCCTCATAAACCTTGGCCTTACCACACTAGAACACCGTAGACAAAGGGGCAGGTTAATCGAAACTTATAAAATCCTCACTAATTATTACGATGTGCCCAGCCTTAAAGATATGTTTAAGTCAAATGAAAATAAACACCTACGAGGTCATCCCTTGAAACTTTGGGAATTCCCAGCAAAAAGAAACCCAATGAAGCAGTTCTTGCCTAACAGAGTGGTCACAGCATGGAACAAACTTCCAGAAAAAGTTGTGATGGCTCCTACCATAACCTCCTTTAAGAGCAGATTGGACAAGGAAGATATCTCCAAGCTATTTGATACGCACGCATCAGCTAATTAGCTGCTAGTGTGTCTTACCAAATATAATAATAATAATACCTACATCAAAATCACTATATTATAATTTTAGATACCATTATTTATTATGAAAGTTTGTTGTACAATAATAAAAATATAATAGTTATCAGTAAGGGTTTCTATGGGGTCTTATTGCCGAATAATTGTAGTTTATAAACAGTGAGTACCTAGATCAAACAAAATAAAAAAGTAGAAAGCCTTCACACAAAGGCCCATATAAAAGAGGTTAAATCATTTTAACATTAATGTTTATACTTGATATTATATCGTAGTCAGATTTCAACCATTCATAGTATTTCATCTACAATTATAGACTTTCGATTTATAGTAAGCAATACACGTAATATTTTTATTAGATTATTCGATTCACAACCTAATATATTTTATACTACCAATCGACTGCAACTTGGTTTGCACTGATTACAATATCAAATGTAATAATATAATTTAATTTTATCCATTTAGATTGGATAATTTAAAATTCAAAATCGGATCAGTTTTTCTCAAGATTAACCTCCTACAAAAGATACTTTTTCATAGTAAATAATAACTGTAGTACAGATAAATACCCTCATTTTGTTTTCAATACTAGTAAACATTTTTATCGACATTCTGTTGTAAGTTAGAAGAAGTTGAATTAAAGTTTTTACGATTTTTAACATAAAATATTATTTTTGTTATTAATGCTATAATCACTGAAAATTAAATATTCATAGTAGTTATATTGATATTCTGTTACATCAAATAATTTTAAAAACTTGTTGAAATATAAAATGGAGAAAGGGGAATTTAAACTACCTGAATGAATTGAATGCGCTTTTAAAATATTTGATAAAACAGAATATTAAGAATAAATATGAATATTAATTTTTTCAGTGATTATCCTAACATCGTTCCTATATAAGTAAGTACTTTTATACAGGATCGCGATCGATCTATTTTATTATATTTATCTATATAAATAACAGTGCACACAGGTCTTGCACAAAAATTATATATTAAATAACATAAAATATGATCGATATTTTTATTATAGAAGTAACGTAATGTATAATATCATAACGACTGTGGTTCACTACGAGTCATTTTATATAATATTCACATTGTTTAGTTGATGGTTATGGAGTATCATGGTCCTCTTTGAGACAGCATAATGCGAGAGCTATTCCTATTTCACACTCTATTCATTAATCAAAGCCGGCGATTGTCCATCGGTAGACCTGCTTACTTTTGAACAAGACTGCGCACGCGTCGCGTCTCTGTGCTTTCTTCCGCGTCACGTCCCGCGCACCTGATAAATTGCTTTATAATGATAGCTAATTGATCGTTTAAATGAGTTTCACAACTTTATGATTTTTTTTTTTACACAAGGCCCATTTAAATATATCTTTCAAGTATCCATGCGCTTAAACTAAGTAAAATAAGCTTTAAATCCATATTAATAAATCTGTACTTTTGTTTGTACATGTAATTATTTTTTCCAAATTTCCTGTTTGACATCTATAGGACACTGGTCACGAATATGACAAAACAATTTTTGTTAAATTGTCTGTTTTTACAGATTTCACTCAAAAACGGTTCACCGATTTGTGTTAAATTTTATACTCGGGACGCTTATGTCATTATTCAATTATTAAGACTGTTGTTTACTTTTAGAAATACAAAAAAATATTCAAAAAATTATTCATTCTCAATCGTGTTAACCATCAAAATGGTGAAGTTTTGTACAAGGAATGTATGGCATTCTTCAACTGATATGTTATATAGATTTACAATTATATGAGTAAAAATATAACTACAAGACGAAAATAATCACTGCGTAATAAATGCGCGTGGAGCTGCGGAACACCGCTATTAATCTAATAAATCTTCAAATAGTGTTAAAGTCCATTAAACAAATAATTTACGGTTAACAGTAAAAAAAATTATATGCTTGAATTAATTTTTTATGTTAATTATGTTCATTCAAATGCCTAAATGTTCTAACTATTTTTGTCTATGCAACTGATAGTAATAACACTTATTATCTTAAATTTGATAGCCTATATAAATTAAGGACTGGTTACATAGGATAAAATTACACGGTGTCCAAGTAGTCAGTGTTATGAAATTGTAATTGCATTTGTTGTATAATTTTGCCACTTCTAAATCAAATTAAAAGATTTAAGACTGCCAATTTTATAAAGTGCTAGCGACTTATGTAATTCGAAGTCTTTTGAACTAGGGTTTATTATTCAATTTGTTCTTCCAATTATTTACCATTACTCATGCTGCTATTTCTGCAGTAGACTGATAATTGGCCTTACTGGATGGTCTTCCCCTTGGTTTATTTTGTAAGACAAAGTTTTCACTGTGAAAGCGAGTAAACCAGAAACGTTCTGAGCGTTCGTTGGTAGCCTCTCCGAACATAGCAGTGTTGCTATTTTAGCTGCGTTAAGTCATACTCAAAATCTACTCGAATTTTAAAGCGAACGTAAAACTAACAGTAAAATAGTGGGGTGGTCCACTACCAGCCACTATCATCCACATAGTGATAAAACCATCTATGTCTTTCTTTTGTTTTGTCGTGTTTCGAGATCAGCCAGCATATATGCAGTAATATAGCGAGTTGGTAGGGTCGCCACCACCATACATACACGTAGTAATAAACCCATCTATGTTTTTCTTTTGGTTTGTCGTGTTCCGAGATCAGTTGGTCTACATCCAATAATACGCAGACGAAGTCGCGGGTACCAGCTAGTTAATACCTATATTTAATAGGTCTGGATAATTAATAATACTTTTTATGACGGAAAGCTTGTGGGAAGATCGAGCACTGAACCCTTGCAGCCGTATTTCTGCTTCAAAACCTTGTGCAACAACTTTTTATAAGTAGGTACTCATTATTTTTATTATGATGTATTAGACTTATTATGTGATATTAATATAAGGATTATAACTGGATTGTAACAAGTTTTCGTTGTTAGTTTTATTTTTGCTAATAACACCATGTATTTGCCACGTGCCTAAGGATTAAGAGTTAACACAAAAAAAAATCCTCATCAACCAATATCACTTAATGTAGCTCACAATAGATAAATAGATGTCGCTGTTATATAATTTCTTTTTTAAATAATTGATTGTTTAATATAAATATTAAATGTTTTCGTTAGTATATGTTTCTAACGTTTAGAAGCTTTAAAATATTCAATATTATTTATATTGTACTACAGAGAAGTTTGTAGCTTGTACTACAAAGCCAAACATTGAAATCTTTCGTGAACAAAACATGTTATGTGTTATTCACATTTGAGATGAAGACCCAAGTGAATGGCTCGTGATATATTGTTATCAAATGATTGGCCAAAAATAGGTAGATTTTCATCTGAATGTTGCTAATAAATTGTTTAAGTAAATTCAAATATTGTAGCAACTAAGAAAGATTGATATCAAGAAATACTTAAGATCAACGATAGCGTTATAGTTTTGACGGTTGCTTGTTACAGAATGCTCTTTTAACCTTTGCTTTTATATTGTGCACAAACAATGGACTTCGTTTTGCGAATCGAAACAAGTTAAAAATATGCTTGTAATTATGTATTACAATCATGTTTCAGATATCATTACGCTTCATCAAAGCTCCTTTTGTATCCGACAAAACAGGGAAATCTATCTCGCTTCAAAATGTGAAATATTCGAAACGTATTTATCCTTCAATAAGTTCGTAGTTGGTTGGACAAATTTATGTTAATAAGTATCTATAGTGAGTTTTTAAATCCCACTGAGTAAATTGACTATCACTAATGACAAACTTGAAAGTAATGTTGCCACATTTATTTTTGTAGTGTTGCGCTACCGTATAATTTACGTTACATTTATTTGAATCCTAAGATTTTAAATACTCAATTGAGGGTTTTTATTTATTAATTTAAATATTCTATGTTATTCAACACACCCGATAATTTACTATTATCATTACATCATTCGGGAAACTATAAAATGAATATAATATGGCGAAAATTAAAAAAAAACTTAGCAAGAACGCTTTGCTTATCCCACGAACCTTCACAACGAATAAAACGAAAATGTGAAATTCCATTAATAAGAAAACAAAACTATTCTTCTGTTCTTAAAAACGTAGTAAAAATGGTAACATTTGACATATGTTCTTTGCCTTAAATCATAAATAAACGATGATTTTAAAAACTTCTTGGTAACGTCAACAGTCTACACATTACATTTTATTAGTTATCAATTTATCCATTTAATGACTTCGCTCTGTTCCAAGTGTGTTACTATTATAATACTTTCGTAAAAAGTGTTAAATAACACTCTTACCAGTTTACCGCTGTATTACCTTCAGTTAATAGATTGATAATTCGCATTACATAAGCCATTATACAACTTGAATCACAATCTATTATTTCCAATTAAATCACTCCAATTTGTGTCTTTTCAATATATTAATTAACCAATTATTTTCAAAGCATTAATAACATTACGGAACAAATAGATTATAATACGAGTATGTGTTTGGACATTACTTTTTTATCGTAACACGGCAAAGTCATGGCACTGTACCTGATGGTAAGCACAGTACAATCTATCACTATTCGTCGTTGTCATGCCGGCCTGCAATCCTTTCGGCAGCTGGGTATCTGGGCTTATCACCAAATGTATGGAGGTAGTAACTCAGTCAGCCAGTCGGGTACAGATCCTTACCACCCCGCTTGATTACTTGGCGCCAAAACGTCCGAATGACCTTTATGAAATCAGAGCGTGACAAGTGACTCTTCACGAAGTCATCGGCTACCATGGCTACCGACGAAATTTATTATTTTGGGCTCAGCGTGTCTTTACGTACATTGTCGATTTCGCGTTCTACGGACTTTGGTATCGTTGCGACGGAAAGATCGGAACAACGAATTTGCATAAAGTTTTGCTTCAAACTCGAAAAGACCATCAAAATGAAGCAGGAAGCCTCTGAAGATGCTTGAATGGCCAAAACTCAAATAAAAGAGTGTTACAAGCGATTCAAAAACAGTCGCACGAGTGTTGACAAAGTTGTCGTGTCGTATCCCAGCAAAAACAGTAAACGAATCATAATATTCCGATAATAGAATACGGGCTACCTACTTAATGTGTGTTTGTTTTATTTTGGAAGTTGTTCAATGTCGATAAATGTAAACGACTGAAGATTTCCTCTATTAATCATTCTGTACTCTACTTTAGACAATGAAACTCTACGGCTTGGTAAACACACCTTTCTGTAGACTTTCTTCGTTAGCTTTGCGTTATTGTCGCATTTTACGTTTAACTTTATTTTGTACTGATTATCTAGTGCTAGCAAACGCTCATTATAATTAACCTTGACAGTCTAAAGATAATAATAATTATAATAATCTAAAAAATAAATGTGCTAAAATAATAGTTTGGTGGAACAAATATCTTATTCTTATAACACGAAAAATAATGTAGGTAATTATAAAAATATGTTTTTATTTATACTACTACGTTATACTGTGAATTATACTCTCAGGTTAATGGTGAGTCGCAATTGTATGCTGCTGAGATATCATGTGGGATGCAATTGCAACGCATTGTGGGTCATTGGAACAGTGTCTTATACACACTGCGCTTTCTGTAATTTCCTATGTAGATGAGAATTCTGCAGTATCGAATAATGTCATCTGTTAAATATTTTATCCAATATTATTGCTGCTCTTGTATACTTTGAGCTTAATTATTGTTTTAGTTAAAATATGAATTGATGTTAGTTCATGAAATATCACCGGATTTTGAGGTTATATTAATCGCTTTACCTTCGATTTCTATTGACATAAATATAATATACGCTCGAAAACCATAACCCTTCTTTTTCACGGTCGGGTAATAAGGGTTATAAATGTAAACAGTTGCAGGCTAATAATTATCATTTTACACGTTCTTCTAATAATGTGTTTATTGTGAATAAAAGGACGTCCACAATATTTTAATGTGTGCTAAATTAATAGCGCTTGTTTTATTCTTGTTTCTTACAAAGTTACAGTAGTTCGTAGTAACAATGTGGTTTCTTAATAACGTTCTTGACTGTAGTTTGCTTGTAGATTCGCTGCTTGCTGTTCTTGTAGTGTTTCTCGAACTGATCGTAGTACTGCCTTTTTTTTTTTTTTTTTTTTTTTTGTCTGACCTTGCTGTTAGCCTTAGGGGCCCTATCCGAAAACAGAGCCGCTGCGGCTTTTACAACTTTACCGGGCTTGGGGAGGAGCGCTTAAGGCACTCTGCCGCGAAAGCGTGGGCAACCAGCGCGCAAGGGTGCCAAAGTGGCCGGACCTCGGCTTGGGCTGTTGCCGCGATTGCAATGAAGTCGCGATCTGTCTAATACCCTATCCGTAAAATCGAGCTAAACTACCATATACAGATATACATGTTCCTTCCTCCTGGGAGGAAGGAAGGAACATGTGTACGTGTATTTAGTAATCTGAAATATGTTCTACACTAACTAGTGCAAAAAAATAAAAAAAAATACCTGTGAGGTGTGCACGTATGTACATATGTGTGTACGTGATGTTTGTATGCGGGTAGCTAAGTGTTGCACGTAAAGTGTCACTTGTATTGCGCGGGCGGCTGCCAGACTCAAGGGTTTCACCCCGAGGAACGAACCTAGGCTTGAGTTGCCGCGGGAGAGGGAGGTCGCGGCGGTGGGTGTGCGGGAGCGAAATTAGCCGCCCGTCCCCTGCGGAGGGAACGGTGGTTACGCGGGCGTGGGCGAAAACACGCTCTGTTTAGAGAGACGGTTGTGTAATATGCGATTTGTTTCTCGATTTCGTCATCGGGATCGGTAAAGATGTTACGCGGTCGACGCTGTAAGCGGGTGGCGTTTGGGACTGGAACGTAATTCGCGGCGGCTTGGATCAAGGGATTCGCGTGATTTGACGCGGTGTCAAAGTAAGATCGTGAAAGGTATTTGATGTAAGACTCGATCGAGGGGAGTTTCATATCTCTATGAAGGTCTACCTGACGAACGAACCAGGGGGCGTTATTGATTTTACGTAGTACTCGAGTTTGAAGGACTTGGAATTTGTGTATGTTCAATTTTGACATATGTGCGAATGCGGCGCAGCTATATGTCATAATCGGACGTATGCACATTTTGTAGAGAGTAAGCTTATGTCTCAGGGACATTTTGCTTATGATCAGGGGCTGTAATCGACTTATGGCCATTGCGGCTGTTTTACACACGGCACGGACATGAGAATCAAAGGTAAGTTTTCTATCGAAGGTCACACCGAGATATTTAGTCTTGGTGGCCCAGGGGATATTGTCTTTGAAGAGTTTGAGAGTTTTGACACTCTCAGGGTGCACTTTTCGACTAGGATCAAAGATAATCGCGGCGCTCTTCGAGGGGTTGACGGCTATGCGCCATTTGGTGTACCATTTACCGAGAGTGGTGACTGCGCGTTGGAGTCTGTGTCTGAGCCTAAGTCTGTTCCTATTCGACGCGTAGATGACTGTGTCGTCAGCGTATAGACCTACCTGGACCCTAGGAGGACGAGGTAGGTCACTGACATACAGATTGAAGAGACAAGGCGCCAGAATGGAGCCTTGCGGGACGCCCGAGCGTATGGGGTGGGCTGTGGAGAGTACACTTTCCGCTCGGTAGCGGAAGGTGCGGTCGGTGAGGTAGTCGCGGATAATGTGAACTAACCTATCTGGGACTTGTAACTGGTGTAGCTTGTGGACTAGTCCGGCGTGCCAGACCTTGTCGAAGGCCTTGGCGACGTCGAAGAAGACCGCGAGCGTACGGTATGGAGGATCTTTCGCGAAGTTAGTCGCTATGTGCTCCGTGAGGCGTTGCACCTGGTGCGTACACGAGTGTCGAGCGCGGAACCCGAACTGTTCCGGTGGATATAGATTTTTCTCGTCTATCACGGTTTTGAGACGGTTCAGAAGGAGCCGCTCGTAGATTTTACCTAAGGTATTCAAGAGACTGATCGGGCGATAGCTGTCGGGAAGCGATGCTTTTTTGCCGGGTTTATGTATCCCTATGACTATGGCCGTTTTCCAGGCGGCTGGGAAATGGCAGTGGGCGATGTTTACATTGAATATGCAAACCAAGAGTGCTATGAGGTTATCAGGAAGAAGTTTGAGTACTTCGTTCCGGATCCCGTCAGGATCGGGAGATTTTTTGAGTTTAAGGCCCTTAATGACGGAACAGACTTCGTCAGATGTGACCGTAGTTAGGGTATCCGCGGGTGGGACCGAACTGAGTTCCTGTACCGAGGATTCGATTGTGTTGACATGTACGGCATCTATGTTGTCGCAGTTTGGAGAGCACTGGCTCTCCAAGCTTGCGGCAAGACACTCCGCTTTGTCTTCGCTATCGAACGCGAGTGGGAGGCCCGGGCCTCTTTCGAGGGGTGGTAGTTGGGAGGAGTGTTCTATTTTTAAAGATCTGGCTAACTTCCAGTATGTGAGATGGGACGGTCTGAGACCCTCTACGAGGTTGTCCCAGCTGTGACCTCTGTATTCAGTGATGCGAGCTTTGAACTCTCTTTGTAATGCGCGTAACCGTGCGCAGTTTTCCCTGGACGGGAATGAGTCGTGAGCGCGTGTCGCGGCGTTCTTTTCCGTCTTTAACGCTCGCAGGTCGGCAGGGAGTATAAAGCGGCGATCGCTCACCGTTTTGACCTCTCTCGAGGCCTCTCTGATGCTGACCTGGAGGTGGTCAACGAGGGAATCGATCGCTAAGTCGGCGTCTGCGGCCGACTGCAGTACGTCAGGGACCCTATCTAGGCTGTCCGAGGACGGCCTGTCCGCGAGTAAGTGCTTGAGTTTCGCGTAGTCAACCACCTGGACGGACGGAGGACTATGGTCGGAGGGATGTCCTAGTCGGAGGATGACCGGGCGGTGATCGGAGTCGAGTTCGTGTACGACTTCTAAAAGTTGTAACCGAAGCTCGATACCTTTCAATAGAGCCACATCAAGGACTGTCGGACGACATTGATCCTGAAAGTGGGTGGGTTCGGAGGGAGCTAACACGTCAAAGTTTATGTCATTGCATAGCTGATTGAGTATACTCCCGTTACGGGAGTCTCTCGAACTGTTAAAGCAAGTGTGACCGCTGTTGAGGTCGCTTGCTATGATTACGGAGGGACCGAGTGAAAAGAGTGCCTCCAGATCGGACCGGAGGAGTCTTTTCGATGGTGAAAGATATGCGGATACGATTATGATTGACGGGTGGTCAGTCATACCTAGTCTACATATAGAAACTTCCAAATTGGTAAATTCGGGAGGGTCAATTCGCATACAGTATAGTGAACGTTTGTAGTAAATGAGAGTGCCGCCTCCTTGGGTAACACGGTCATTTCTAATAATGTTATAGTTAGCGACCTTAGGGTTGCGCCTACTAGGTTTTAGAAGTGTTTCTTGTACGAGAAACACATCTAACTGACGCTCAACTAGGAAGTTAGCCACGAGATCACGCTGAGAAGCAAGGTTCCTAGCGTTAAAGAAGGCAATGTTAATTGCTTTCGGTTTTAACTTATCCATTGGAATGCTTTCGGTTTGCGGCATCGAGGTCTAGACGGTGTATCGTCTCCGATAGCCGGGGGAATTTCCACACGGTCATTATGCAACCGTGTTCGTTGAGATAGTCGACGTATGCGCCGACTTCCGTGACGCTGTGCTCTCGGAGCAACAGGGCAATAAGGACAACGTCCGATGGAGGAGGAGAACCGCGTGGAGCGGAGGTTTGAGCAGCCATAAGAGGCTGTGGTTTAAATGCCAATTCCAAGTCCATAAGGGGCTGCGGATTGTGGCGAGCGGGGGCCCACGGGGCCCAGTATGGGCTGCGGGGGCACACTAGGTGCGGGGACAACGGCCGCAGGAGCGCGGGCGGCGTTCGGGAGGTTAGGAAAAGCCTCCATTGACAGCAGGGGCTGTGGTTGGGGGCGAGGGGCATGGTCGACGGGGGCGTGAGGTGCCCTCTGATGGGCGGGTGGCCTCATCCGTCGGGGGCGCGTTGCGCGCGGGGCTTTTGGGCACCCGCGATAGTTCGCGGGGTGCCCTTCTTGACCGCAAAGTACGCAGCTCGGCTCACCGGGTGAGTCGCGCGTGCGGGGACACTCCCTAGTGGAGTGATTCTCGGGGCACTTGACGCACCTTGGAGTGAGATGACAGTGGCAGGAGGAGTGCCCGTACAATTGGCAGTTGTGACACTGCGTCGGGATTCTATTTTTGTATGGGTTTTCTACTGTGATGCCTGAGAGGCCGCACACAGTAGCTATGTTATAGATAGCTTTACCCTCGGGGGTTCTATCTAGAATAACCACTACCATAGGGAATGGTTTTCTGTCTGGGTAGTACTGCCGCCCTCTCCGCTATATTTAACCTCGCCCTTTGCCTCGCAACCGGTAGTGCGATGGATTCCGTGCGGGGCGTCGCTCAGCCAATGAGCGCGCACGCCCTGTGTGCGCGCTCTTGGCAGTACCATGAGTCACCATGCCAGATGTTCCGAGTCTGGCATGGTTCATCCTTACAACTAGTGAAATTTATACATTTAAACTTACAACTAGCTATATTCTTATTCTAATCGTTTTAAAATACACATATTCACACATATTCAGTTCATATTATTATATCTATTCCTAACACGTATTTATAAACCTTATTCCTAACACGTATTATTTCATTTATTTGTTCATTTTATACTATTAGACTATCGTTATTCGCTCGCCCCGCTCGCTGTCCGCAACAGTGTTCTTATGAACTTTGCTGTGCTTGAGGCAGCCACATCAAAACCTGCTGTTACTGAATAGCAATGTTTCTTTACAGATAGATACAAATCATTATTGGTAAAAACTTTTACGGTTCAATAAACATAGACGCCACATTGGAACCATCTGTTAACGCATCTAGGTCATTTTTTGTCTCTAGTTTTCACTATTCTAATAAATTCTATACCGCGTTATTGAACTTATGGGTAGGGAAAATAAATAGTTATATTTAATTGAAGAATATGTCTTGATTTATAACTTTATTTGCATTATTAAACAGCATTTTCATACGAAAACAAGTATTTACTAGATTTTATCCCGCTTTTTATAAAAACATTTAATCGTTTTTGCAATATGCACGATTAATTGTCGTAATTGTTACAAACTTCGTACGTAATTTTACTACTTCATATATAGTTTCAATGTTGCGTGGTTTAGTTGGGCGTGACACGTCGTTTTGTCGGCTACTCTTGCCGATACGGTCTACATGCTTTAGAAGTCTAGAGCATCCGTCAAGTAACTCTTGGTTTCGGATTCTGGTTTCCTTCCTTCATGTGAAAGCTTATAGTTTTCTTGTTTGTAGTAAATAAATGTTATTATAATATTCATACCATGCCTTCAAATCTCATCTCCGATGGTTGTTAAATTACATTTGCATACCTATGAGCGCTTCCGTAATTATGCAAATTCTCATAAATAATTATTACAAGAACATTATGTACATACTTATTATGGCATAATCCATTGTTTTCAAAAATGAACCTGTTTGTTTTTAATTCTGATTTCAATTTAAGCTCACACGCCTTATTGAATATTCAGCCAGTGTTAGAAATAATTACATCGTCTCTTACATAATAATTATTCCAGATCGTATTAACTTTATGGTACAAACACGGGGTCACGGTGGTTGGTATTCTTTATCTTTTGCAATCAAGCTATTGCATGTGATACAGGATGTGCTTGCTAATGATGATTGTATTAATTATATATAAGAATCGAAATAAGATTTTCTTGATAAATTTACTAATATTATCGATATAGTTATATAAAATTACATTGTCATTCCCTTTACATAATTATAAGATTTGAACGTTCAAAGAAATTATTCTATTTTTATTTTATTTAAAACATCGTGCTGTTTGAAACGTTGGATACAAAAGCCTTAACAAGAAACGTTCAATCGATAAGTTTCACGCTCCACGTAAAGGGTGTCAAGACTGTCCTTATTTTGAGTTATACGGTTTTAAAGTGTTGTCGTGCTTCATTTTATTTTGTGTAACTATCGTTACGTCGATGGATTAAGCGGTACTCAAAACGGTATTACGGTTGGAGATGCAATAGAATCATATTATAACCCTATTAGGATGTTCGGGCACGACGGAAACCCAGTTACGAGAGGGAATGCAAGGTCGGTAAACGCTGTGTTATTGTGTTGATAGCGTTTTTGTCACGCATCTTACAGTGTTGTATTGTTGGAAAAAGCTGAACTGCTCTATTGAGAAAGATTCGTCGTGCAGTTCTCAAGTAAAGCTGTTGCAATTTTTTCTTCTTCCATGCAGATTATTGAGCAAAAGCTCTAGTACGCAAGTGCTTGTTTTTTCTAAAGAATTATTTATATCTTGAGTTTGCGCGCCAGTAACACTGGATTAATTTTTGAGTTTGTAATGGACTTCATTGATTAAAAATATTATTGAGAGGAGGCAATGTGCCCAAAAAATGGCGATGAGTTACAATACTGTTAACGTAAGGCAAAAGATTGATATTCGAAGTGTAAAATTGCCACCAGTAAAGTCTACTAACCCCGAATGAAAATACGATGTTATAATATGGGGTTTTAAAAACTATGACCGTTAATCGCTTTAAAAATATTCATTACATACCAAAAACAGATGAGAAGTATATGCCGCCAATCTGACTTTTGTGTATCAATAACAATATTTTACACGTGATGACCAATTAATTCCCTTCATTGACTGATGTAACACATTTTTTCATAGTCATAAATTATATCGCATTTAGGCAAGTTTTGTTTAACTCAATGTTACTGAAAAATCTGATAATTACTTTTATATTAATAAGATTTCAATTTATTAGCCCATTAGCAATACATACAGCTTATAATTTAAGAATCTTGTTTGATTGAATACATCCAGGTTTATTGTTGCTGATGTGCGAAGAGGCTGTGGTTTGCTTTAAATCTGAAGTAGGAATTGAGTACACTTGTTCTCTGTGAGATGTAACCACAAGTGTTCGCGGCGTGTACGGACGCTTTATAGTGACATTTTGTAATACCTTTCAAGAAATTCCGCGGTAGATGGTTGATGTCCTCACCTATCGAGAGCCGTTATGAACGTCACGAATAAATTTTATCTTCAGCCACTAAGTGGTGATTGCATTTTACAAACATTTACTCCGTGCATATAATAAATTATGTTGACTTTGGAATAATAATACATCGACGCTCTTAATGATGCTACATTTACTCTGTCATTACTTAGAAATAATGTTCGTTTAATTTTTACGGTACCTATGCTTTGAAGTTATTATTTAATAAGATTTTTATGTAGACTGTTATTTATACTTCAGTTAACACTGCAAAGCAAGCAGTACCTATATTGGACGAGATTGCAACACGTGATTCGTAAATATCTCTACTTGTATGACCTTGATATTATGAGGTTTAGCTTTATGATAGAAAACATCTAATGGAGTCTTTGAATGGGAGTAAAAGTGTTCTGATGGGACGTTGCTACCGTCCCATTCAGTCAGCATCGCTTCTGGTCGACTCTTTCCGGGTCACCTTTTTTTCTGACTGACTATTCCGTTAGCCTTAGGCTGCCTTGAAGCTTCTGACGGCTTTTACAGCTCCCACTGTTTTGGATTCCGATGTACAGCAACATTGAAATCGCATTATTTCTGATTTATTACTAAACGCGTGCCCCTCTAAGTCGCTACTATACACATAGATAACTATTTTACATGTTATGTTCAAAAGTGTATTGCTATCAGAAAAATGTATTATCATTCTAATTTTATTCCTAATTTACAGTCAATTACATAATATAAATATAACACATAGTATAATATATATGAGTGGGTAGAAACGAGCAACTCGTGTCTTGTATCAGGAATGTTCCCTGTTGTATCCTGTTAGCATAATGACCGCAGGCAATTTGACGTACGTCTACCGCCCGTATCGCCAATAGAGTTAGCTAGCTAGTTCGCCCTTGTCTTATATCTATCAACGTGCCTATGTAAAAATATGTATTAAATCTAATTGCTTTCAACACTGCCAGGCGTCCTATTAGAAAAATCAAATGAATTAATTAAATATTGTTTACATTGGATAATTAATTCTAAATAAATGTAATAGGTATAGAGATACGTCAATAATAAACTGACATCTTTATACTTAGAGTAGTGACATGTTTAAAGTTTCAAAAGGCTGTTATCGATCGCATTAGTCAGATAAAAAATAATTTATCATTCTAATGTATATTGCCTAATTTACCGAGAACAATTTTATTAATAACTATTTAAACCCCACGGTGTTCCCTACATTCGGTATAATATATTGATTCGACCAGACTCTCCACCGCCGCCAACTCGTACCAGTATATCAAGACCATTGTTTCCCTGTTCCTATCCTTGCCTACAGCATAATGACAGATTTTTTGACAATTATGACGTACTTTTCTACTCGCTTCCGTATTCGCCAATAAAGAAGCTATAAAATGCAAAAGATTTTTTCAAATCTGACTGGTAGTTCAATAGCGCATTAACAAACAAAACAATCACTTGAGTTCTATAATATCTAGTCATACTCGTAGCCTAATGTTATTTGTTAATCTTACTATATGTTAAGTGTTCCTGTCATTTACCTTCTCTTTACGTTAATGTGCGATTTTGTGTGTCAAATCGCTAGTATTAAAAACTTATGTACCTATATATGTTTACATTGCCATAACCATTCCCAATACGTCCAATGTAAATTTATAAATCTAACGTAGGTCATAGAGATTCAATAATAAACTGACATCTTTATATTTGATAGTGCGCATTTTAAAGTTCAAAGGCTTTATCGATCGCATTAGTAATATAAAAAATAATTTACTTAAATTATATTGCCTGTTACCGAGAACAATTTTATTAATAACTATTTAAACCCCACGGTGTTCCCTACATTCGGTGTTTTATTTATTCGACCAACTCTCCACCGCCGCCAACTCACCAGTATATCAATACCATTGTTTTCGTTTCCTATCCTTGCCTACAGCTTGACAGATTTTTTGACAATTATGGCTACTTTTCTGCTCCTTCCTATTCTCAATAAAGAAGCTATAAAATGCAAAAGATTTTTTCAAATCTGACTGGTAGTTCAATAGCGCATTAAAACAAACAAAACAATCACTTGAGTTCTATAATATTAGTATACTCGTAGATTAATTTATTTTTAATCTTACTATATGTTAATTTTCCTGTTATTTACTTCTTTTACGTTAATGTGCGATTTTGTGTGTCTTATCGCTAGTATTAAAAACTTATGTACCTATATATGTTTAATGCCATAACCATTCCCAATACGTCCAATGTAAATT